>CM077094.1:41647977-43086864 GCA_039513925.1 Platanthera zijinensis
CGAAGAATGGAATTTGTTGAAACTGAAAATCAGCTTCTGTGGAGTTCGAATCATTGGGGAAGGGGTTATCTCGCACTTACTTCTCCCTCACAAACTCAAACAACTAGAGACTTAGAATAAGAAACAGACCCAAGGCTCTAGCACAGAGGTCCTACCTGATGGCGGCATTGTTAATGCGGTAGTTGATCCCCGACATATAGAGTTCATTGATTGGGACGAACGTTGCCGCAAGCTCGAGGATGGGATTCTACAATGACGTTCTTCGCCAACACCGCTACTTGTTTTGCACGAGGTCCGCCTTCGTCATCAAATAAAAATATATAATTATAAAAAAATATTTATAATTATATAATGTTTAGCAATTTTTTATTTTTAAGCAATTTTATTTTAAGTGTTTTATTTCATGCATTTGATTATTGTATTTTAATTAATGTATGATGGGTGCATATAACCATCTAGTATTTTAATTTCATACAAGTACTTGTATTTCTATTGTGATAGGTACTTATAATTATCATGAATTCTTCATTTTCATGAAGGGAGGAGATTGAGTGGTGTAGGCTATAAAAAGTCCATACTTATGAAGAAAATGTTTAATGAAAAGAAAACCTAAGAATTCAAAGAGTGAATTTTCCCCCTCCTTTCTCCTTGCTGAGTTCGGCCCTCTCCCTTCTCTCCTCTCTCTTAGCTACCGGCCACCTTTCCTCCCCTCCACTCCCCTCCTCCTCCTCCTCTCCTCCTCTTTGCAAAGTTTCCCTTCCTTAACTCTCATTCACCAAGCCGCCACCCTCCTTCCACACCAAACCCGAGCAGCCCCCTCCCCTAGCCACCACCACACCTCCCCTAGGGTTTCAGCCATCCTCCTAGCCGCCACCCTCTCTTTTCCCTTCAACCTCTTGGCAACCCTCCTCCTCCACCGAACCCGATAAAACTACCTCCTTCCCCCCCAAAACTGACACCCCTCTCCATCCACCAAATGAAATCTGATCAGCACCCCCCTTTTAGTAATATTAGGCTACCACCTTTCCTCTCTCCTCTCACCATATTTTTGTCCATCAGGGTTCTCCTTCTCCTAGGGTTTCTTGCAAAGGAAAACGGATCGTATCTTAATCGTCCGGTGTGGATCCGTGGATTTGCGTGGAGACATAATCAACCACCATCGTGTGTGCTTCCTCCACTCATTTTTGGGATTTAGGAAACGATTTCTAAATCATCTCTTGTGTGTTTATTCTATAATACTATGAGATTTTGGTGGAATAGAAGGCTAGTATTTAGTCCTGATTTATATTTAAATTAGTGCTTAAATAAATCTAAATTTTCAAGCGTGTTTTCTTCCGAATATTTTTGTATAATTTGGATCGGGTAGATCTCGTGAACGCTTATAGAAATCAGATTCATTATCCATGATTTCCCCTCGAGTTCAAGTGATTTTGTCTACCTCATTTTAAATTAATTTTGGATCGATTTTGGACTTCTTTTAAATTGCTATTTTAGTCTGGATTCCACTCTTGCTGGTTTTGTGAATGCTTGCGGGTAAATTTAATTTTAATTGCTAATTGTCCGGATTGGGTAGGTAATATTCGCTTGAGCGAACATTGGCACATAAACTTTTGTTTAATCTCTAAAATGGGTAGCGACCCTTTGTTTTTGTGTGTTGTTAACTTGGTTGAATCATCGGAAAAATTTTAGAGAGATCTTGCATGCTACGAATCTATTTTTAATTATCGAACCCAAGAGTACGTAGTTTAATCCGTCGGAACCATTGGCCTGTATCACCACCACACACCCAGAAGATTTTAGAGTGCATCCCCTCCTTAGCCAAGTGCTGAGCTAAGAATACCTAAAAAAGTTCAAGAAGACCAGGGTACAGGTAAGCATGCATTCTAAGGTACCTCCTTGGGTCTATTTATAGTTTTCTAAAAATGATCTGCAAATAGCATACCACTGATGTTCTAAACAGCTATATGCAGCCCAATTGGGTCTGCTAATAGAGAATCTCAACTATTCTAAATGGCTATATGTAGCCCTACAAGAGCACGCAAGTAATTTCACCTTTGGAATCCACTGGGCGAGTGGTCCATGAGAGCACCATTTGCCCAAAGGGGTAAGTGCTGGGAAATCCAGGCACTCGCCTCATTGACACCTCACTGGGAGAGTGGTCCATGGGGGCACCACTCGCCAAAATGGGGCGAGTGTTGGGGGGAGTCAGGTACTCGCCTCCACGGCACTCCTCTGCGGATGATTCTGGAGTGGTCCCGCACTATACAATGCCAAGGAACAGTAGACGCTGAATGCACTCGGCTCCACTCAACACCAAGGAGCAAAAGGCATTGAGTGCACTCAGCTCCACTCAATGCCAAGGAGCGGAAGGCGTTGAGTGCACTCGGATCCACTCAATGCCAAGGAGTTGAAGGCTCACAAAACGCCAAGGAGCAGAAGGCATTGAGTGCACTCGGATCCACTCAATGCCAAGGAGCAGAAAGCATTGAGTGCACTTGGCTCCCCTCAACGCCAAGGAGTAGAAGGCGTTGAATGCACTCAACTCTACTCAACTCCAAGGATTAGAAGGCTCACTCAATGCCAAGGAGCAGAAGGCATTGAGCGCACTCAGCTCCACTCAACGCCAAGGAGCAGAAGGCTTGATTGCACTCGGCAAACATCGGAAGGGTCTCGCTCCTAGGGATCCCGCGATGCAATGGTCCCCTGGGGTGGAGAAGACCCACTCAACGAATACGGGATAATATAGACTTAACGTTTTTCTGGATCGATTTTTTGATGGGTTCTGCTTCAAACGACAAACATGTACAGTACACATGGAAGCTTATTTTTGGAAGGAAATTTCTAGCCCTTGAAGATGGATTATATATATATATATCAAGTATTCATTTCAAAAAGATAATTTTGCTAATAGATCGCAAAGAATCGCAAGACCTAATTCCAAACTCGTGAACGATCGAACTCTAATTTCTCAATCTAGTGTTCTCAGAATTTTTCTTGCCAATGACCTATAGTTCATGTTCTCAGAGATAGCCGAGTCTAGCCCAAAGTGCTAGATAGGCGAGGCAGGACAGTAAACGTACCCATTTTGGGGAACCACAATAAATCCTTGTGTGCTTGTTTATTTGTAATTCTTTATTCTGCAAAATGACGCAGAACTCACCTATTCACCACCCTCTAGGTGATTTAAGTAGACAACTAAATACTTTCGAGTGTTACTCGTACACTTTTCGCTTAGATGAATGTTCCTCGATCATATTGGGGTCATGATGTGCTCCATTCTTTTTATCTCATCAACCAAATTTCCTATTTGGTTCTTAAAGGTAAAACCACGTTCTCCATCCTACTTCCAAGAGTCCAACCATTTCCTTTACCTCTATGTGTATTTGGTTGCACAATGATTGTGCACTCCCCTTCTCCTGGTCGTGACAATATTTCTACTTGCTCGGTAAAGTGCATCTTTCATAGTGTTGGGTATTGTATCCACAATAACCTAGATTTGTATGAAGTCACCATTGAACTAAGAAGAATTAAGTTTGTATTTGATGTTATTCTGTAGTTGAGTGCTTGCAGATCATTATTTCTAAGTATAGACAAATGTCAGTTTAAAATGAGTCACTAAACACATTACCATGCAATATAATCCCTCATTATGTGATCCATGGTGTTGACTCATGTGTAACCTCTCTATTAAAATGCACTTCATTTTCAAGTACTAAGGCAATAGAAGAAAGGAATGGTTGTTGGTTTCAACAAGGAAGAAAAGAAAAGAAAATTTTTCTTAAAAAGTTCCTAAGTCCATTTATCGAGATGTCTAAGTCTATTTCTCGGGAAAGCAAAGTTGTTCTCGAGAAACCATAAGACTTCTCGGGAAATTGTCTGAAAATATTCTAAGTCCTTTTCTCGAGAAAAGCCCTTAATATTTCTCAAGGAGCCAAGTTAGTTCTCGAGAAATGAAAAGCAATTCTCGAGAAGTCGAAATAATTTCTCGAGAAGCTAAGTCTTTTTCTCGAGAAATCAATTCTTTCTCGAGAAATCAATGCTTTAGTTTACAGAATTTTCGTTTAGTAAATTTATCGAGAAGGTCAGGCCATTTCTCGAGAAAGCAATTCTTTTCTCAAGAAATCATATTCCTCTCGAGAAATCAATCTTTCACTTCACAGAATTTGCGCAAAGTAAATTTCTCGAGAAGCTATATTATTTCTCGAGAAAGCAAACCATTTCTCAAGAAATAATATCCTTCTCGAGAAATAAGTTCTTTTTCTTTAAAGAAATTTTCGTCAAGTCTTTTCTCAAGAAGCAATATCTTTTTCTCGAAAAAGCTATTCATTTCTCGAGAAATCTACTTCTTCTCGAGAAATGGACTTACAGATTTTTCTTTCTAAATATTCTGATGGGATTTCACATTAATCTAAGTTAATGATGATTGATCCATTAGTGGATCTTTCCTTAATGACTCATGACCGTTTGAAGATGTTCTATATAAAGTCTTTTCAATGGAATCGAAAACCCTAATAATCACAAGAAGAATTATTACAATAATCAGAATCGCTCTTTCCAAAAATCGGGAGAAGATGCCGACTCCATCGTAAATTCTTCTCTAAGGCTCTCTGCCGATCCAGCGATTCGAAAAGAGGAAAGATTCAACAGATCCAAGATTCCAAGATTATTCTCCATCCTTTTGATCATGTCGGATCCAAGGTTTTCATATCTACATTTTCTCGGTTTTCTTCCTCAACATCTTCACAGTGCTTTTCAGTTTTCAAGAAGGAAGATCCTTGGAGATTTCAGATCTGGAAGAGTAAAAATTTTTTTATTTGTTGTAAAATTTTTTTGGCATTTGTAGGAGCTTTGTCTCCGAGTTTGTAGGAAGTTTGTTCTCTCGATTGTAGATTTGTTAGTGGATCAAGATTGTAGATCCGTCTGTGGATCGAGTTTATAGATCCAGTTTGTGGATCGAGGTGTAGATCCAATTGTGGATCGAGGTATAGGAGAGTTGCCTTGAGTTGTAAGATTGTGATAATCTGAGAAAGGTGAAGTATCCGAATCAATCCCTTCGTGGTAGATAGGCAAGGCGGAACAGTGGACGTACCCAATACGGGGAACCACTATAAATCTCTGCATTTGTGTGTTTGTTCTTTAAGATAATATTTATTCTGCAAAAAGACGCAAACATCACCTATTCACCCCCCCCCCTCTAGGTGATTTAGGTAGATGCTAGATACTTTCTGAAAGTGAGGAAAAGATCTACCTTAACTCTAGAGGGGGGGTAATAGAGTATTTTTAAAATAATTTACAATTAAAACTATAAAGCAGTGGAAGACTTAATTTATGTATATGTGTAAGGTGCTTGTGATGAAATAAAAACTAAAGCAAGAACTAAGAAATCACACAGCACACAACAAAGTCAAACACAAAACAACCAGATGACACAAGGATCTATAGTGGTTCCCTAACAACCTGGGTACATCCACTCTTCTACCACCCTAGGTAGGAATCCACTGCAGGAATAGTTGATCAGGTGTCCTGGGCACCAATAAGCTTTTGATAAGGTGCTCAAAAACCAAAACTAGATTTTTTGATAAGGTGTCTTGCCACCACTGAGTTTTGAAAAGGTCTCAGAAACTAGTCTCAGAACTTTTGAAGGGAGTTTTGAAAAACCCTTTTACATGAGGGAAAGGAAAAAGAAAGAAGGAGTTGAGTTGTTCTTCTCTATCAATAGTCTGAGAGAAGACAAGTGGAAGATGAAGCTAAAGCTCCCCCTGAGATCTGTAAAGGTTCAGGAAGGTGAGCTTTGCTAAGGTGATAGGTCTTCAGGTGCTTCAGATCTCCAGCAAAAGATGATTTTAGCAGATGCTGAAATGTGTGATGTCTGGAGTCCTTGATGTTGAAGCTTTTGAACACTTAAGGATTTGGAGGAGTAGAATAGCAGATGATTTCCTCCATAGAAAACTTTCTTGTGTTCTTGAAGATTTTGACTCAGTGAATCTGTATGTTCCAGAAGATGAGTTCTTGATCAGAGTATATTTTGATCTCTCTTCTGTAACTCTTTTTCTCAATCCAATGATCATGTATATCTCTTGCCTATCTTATTATATAGATCTGTTATCTCTTGTCAAAAACATATTCTGTAGGAGTATATCAGATTCTGACTTAGATGGCCGTTACTCAGTCATAAATGACTTCCATAAATGACAACTGTCTCTGGGGAAAGTCCTAAGTAACATTCCTTTTAGCCTTCCTTGAAACTTGCTCCAGATTGCTTGAAATGGCTACATAATCCTTTGCAATAAATGCAGAAAATAAATCTGAATGAACTCCATAACTGTTCTTGAATTTGAATTCTGAAAACGTCGATCTCTCACAAAAATCGTCGACCTGAGCTCAGCTATCGTCGACCTGAGCTCAGAGATTGGATTTATACAAGAGACAGAAAACGTCGACCTGAGCTCTACGATCGTCGAACTTAGCTCAGCGACTTGGAAAATAGCTGAAGACAAAACGTCAATCTGAGCTCGAAGATCGTCGACCGTAGTTCGACGACTTGCAGAATTGAGCTCAGAGAACGTCGAATGAGTTCGACGTTTCGTCGACCTGAACTCGATGAAAATATCCTTAGTCTCAGCACTGAATCCTGATCTTTGAATGGTCTTGGGGGCAGCTTCAAACCTATGTTCTAACCCTTAGACTCATTCTAATTTGACCTTTTCAACAATACAACTAGGTCAAACCAATTTCCTAAAAACATAGTGATCCTTGCCCAAATTAGTAATAGGGTGTTCCAACAATCTCCCCCTATTTGGGTTAGGATTAATATTTACAAGACAAAATAGGAAATAAATAAGCATACAGACAAAGAAAAAGCTAAACTAACAAGGCATAGAAGCATTGCAGATCACATATAGAATATCAACAAATATTTAGAGATAGGTGTATGTTCAGCTTATAGAAATCACTTCTTCTCATTTCCCTTTTTAAATAGAATTTCCCTGTTAGGATTGAGGGCTTCTTTCTTTGATCTTCTGTCATCATCTGCACCTAAGGAGGTTTGGGATCTAGGCCTTGGAACTATAGCCTCAGGGTGCAGCTTCATGTAATCTATTGGATCAAAGAATTTTCTTGAAAAATATCTCTCTAACTCTGTCTTTCTTTAATCTAATAGGGTTGTAATGTTGGAAATGTCTTTTCCTTGCTCTTTGGCCTTTTTCATTTGATCTAAAGCAGCAAGCTCATTCATTCTGGCAGTCCATGACACTGGGTTGTTTTCAGGATCTTCAAAAGGGACTGGAGGTTCATATCTATTGATAGATTCTTTATCAGTAGGAGTCCTGGTGACAACTGAATCTCTAAGCTTGTAAGGGAAAGGACCTTGAGTAGAATCAATAGGACCTTGTCCTTCCCTTTGTTGTCTGGAATAAGTTATGTACTCTCTCTGATTTCCTCTATACTGACCTCTTCTAGAATGATAGCCTCTTTGATGTTGACCTCTGGGTTGATATCTTTGAGAAGATTGGGAAGAACTGTGCTTTGAAGCAGATGATTGAAAAGCTGAGCCTCCACCAGATCCTGAGTCTGGAGGAGGAGGAGGAGGAAACTGGGAAGATCCTTTCTAATATTTGTCAAGCTTTCTTCTTTTCTTCATAGCCTTTATCTGATTCTTAGAGTATTGCATCCAAGGCTCTGTTATCTGACAATCATGCAAAATGTAATATGGTATATCATTGACATCTTTGGCTTGAGCAGGAGGGACTCTCATCATTGCTTTGCTTCTTGCTTTCCTTTTCTTGGCAATGGTGCCAGCAAAATCATAAGAGTCAGTGTTGAATTGATCACTTTCTGAACTCTGGGGTCTGTCGTATAGATCATCAATGCTTTTGATATACTCTTCTCTTTGTTTAAACTTCTCAGCAGACAGAACAGGAGCAGAAACAATTTAAGTAGCAGCAGGAGCAGAAGGAACTTCTGGAGCAGTAGGAACCTCAGAAACAACAGTTCTTCTAGAAAAACAGCAAGTTCAACAGCAGCAGCAACATCAACAGGATCAGCAGGCAACATATAAATATCAGTAGATTTAGCACCTTTGGCAGCCGCAGCAGCAACACAAACAGAAACTTCCACAGCCTTAAGAGAATTTATATAAGATCTAATCAGGCTGGGATCACAGACAGTAATAGGCACAATGGACTTAGTAAGGTCTTCAACTCCCTGAGTTGATAAGCAGCTTCTGTGAAGAGAATCAAATTCAGACAATAGTGACCTGAAGTCCACTGTGAGTACTGGTACTGGGGCTGGAGTAGAAATCTCTGGCAGCAGCAATTCCTCAGGAGCAGCAGGCACTACCTCAGCTTCATAGGGCATCTCCCCCTGCCTTGATTCAGTGATAACTGGATCAAGGCACCCCATAGAATGGATTGCCTGAGGAGAGGAGAGAGATGTCAGCCTGTCAGATAGCTCCTTTATTGAGTTCAGGAGTGGAGCCATGGAGGTCTCCAGCAGGCTTACTAGCTTGGGGGCTAGTATCCCATATAGCTTATCTGCCAAAGCTGATAGATCCACTTTCTCAAGTGTGACTTGAGTAGAGGTGGAGGAGGGAATGTTTTGGGCTGGTGATGGATGAACTGTGGTAGATGGTATTGTGGATGGTAGGATGGTTGGTTGAGAGATTGGGATGGTGGAGATAGATGATATGGGTGTGGCGATGGATGGTGTGAAGGATGGTTGAGTAAGAATATCATGCAGGAGTTGTTGATATGAAGAGGTAGAGGGAAGCTCAGCAGGTGAGGAAGTGGAAGCATCCATGAAGGAGTCTTCCAAGATGTTGAAGGATGGAATGTCAAGAGGTGGATAGTAATGGAGTGGATGGAATTGTTCTGAGGTGGTTGGAGGTGAGATTGGTGATAAAATGGTAATGGGGGAAGAGATGGATGTGGAGATGTTTGATGTGGAGGTTGAGGTAGAAACAACAGGAGGTTGAGAAGGAGGAGAGGAGGCAGGCAATTCCTCAATGAGGGCAGGAGTCTGAGGGGAAGAGACTGCAATAGTCCTTGTTCCTGAAGCATTGGTAGTCCAGGTAGGCTTTATAATCTGCCTGTCCCATTTCCCTAAAAGGGCACAGGATAGCCTTTTTGATGCATTGATGTGCATCCCATTAGAGACTAGCAGTTCAGGGCACCTGGAGTGCAGGAATACCCCTAATATCCTCCCAAAGTTCACAAAACTTTTGTTTATTTTCTTCTTTATCAAATCAAAGAAAATTTCTCCCCAATTTAGGTGTTTCTTATCTACCAGGGCTCCCATCAAACAGAACTGATACCTGGATATGGTATCATGAGCTAGGGTTAGCGACAGAGTGTCCCATTCTATCTAACATATTCACAGATTCTTCTCCCGACAATTCAACAGAGTCATCTCCAGTACTTAGATGAAATACTTCACTTAGAAGAGTAGGTGATAATGATACCTGAGTCCCGCCGATAGTACCAACGAGGGTATTCACATCCAGATTATGTGTTGTAAACACCCATTCCTTAATCTCATCTGCGGCAATCTTCATCCTGGTGGACATTATGTGCACTAACTATTTTTCTTGGAAGAGTTCCAGAATGTCTTTGAAAACCTGATCACTGCCATCAAACGAGTCCATATCTATATAAAATCCTGTATCAAATTTCATCTTGGCGAGAGCGGCAACATTCACGGCCATTGTATACCTGCAAAAAGTAACAAACACAACCAAGTGCAGTAGAGTTTGGAGGGAACGAAAAAGTTTGCAGAGAATATGAAAGCACAAAAGAAAAACGGCGGCCGAAAGAGTGATTTTATATGAGGGTTCGACGCCGAAAAAGAAGGATCGTTGAACTCCGTTCGACGATCTAGGCTTCTAGTGGAATCTAAAGAGTCTTCAATATCGTCGATCTCCGTTCGACGACATTAGAGAGCGTCGATCTCCGTTCGACGATCGCTGAACAGAAGAAGATAGCCTAGCGCTGCCTGGAAAATGCTGAACTCCGGTCGACGCTATTGGAAAGCGTCGATCTCCGTTCGACGCTTTTTGGGAAAAACGTTGAGCGCAGTTCAGAGACAAAACAGAACCTACAGACACTGAAAAATACAAGTTTTTTAGCGTAGTCTTGGTCTGTTTTTAGATTTTCAAAATCTTGGGATTTATTTTAAACTTCCTCCATCTAACATTCCTAACTGATTTAGGAAGAAGGTGTGTTTCTTTTCATCCAAAGGTTTGGTGAAAATATCTCCCCTTTGCAAATCAGTTGGGATATATTGAATTTCAATTTTATTTTTCTCCACATTGTCTCTTAGGAAGTGATGCCTAATCTCTATATGTTTTGTCCTACTTTGGAGGACTGGATTTTGTGCTATAGAGATAGCACTAGTGTTATCACAAAATATTTTTGATCCTTCTAAGTTGTAGCCATAGTCTAGGAGCTGGTTTTGAATCCACAAAATCTGTGAGCAACAACTGCCTGCTGCCATGTATTCAGCTTCAGCAGTTGAAGTGGACATAGATGTCTGTTTCTTACAGAACCAGGAGACAAGTCTGTCACCAAGGAACTGGCAAGTTCCACTGGTGCTTTTCCTGTCTACTCTACATCCAGCATAATCAGCATCTGAAAATCCAGTTAATTCAAATCCTGAGTCTTTTGGATACCAGAGTCCTAGATTTGGACAACTTTTCACATACCTAAGAATCCTCTTAACTAATGTTAGGTGTGACTCTCTAGGGCTTACTTGGAACCTAGTACATATACATGTAGCAAACATTATATCAGGTCTACTAGCTGTAAGGTACAATAGAGAGCCAATCATTGCTCTATATGTTGTCTGATCAACATGTTTATCATGTTCATCAGTATCTAATACTGCATTGGTAGGCATAGGTGTTTTCATACAAGATGCTTCAGACATACTAAATTTCTTAACCAATTCTTTTGCATACTTGGTTTGAGAAATAAATATGCCTTCAGCATGTTGCTTGACTTGCAATCCTAGAAAGAAGGAAAGCTCACCCATGCTACTCATTTCAAATTTAGAATGCATTAAGTTAGAGAACCTTTTGCACAAATTTGAATCAGTAGAACCAAATATGATATCATCTACATATATTTGTACTAGTAGGGTATGGGACTTATGGGTTCTAATAAAGAGAGTTTGGTCTACTCTACCCCTTATAAAATCATTTTTCAGAAGAAAGCATGCTAAGGTCTCATACTATGCTCTAGGAGCTTGCTTGAGAGCATATAATGCTTTATGCAATTTGAAAACATGGTCAGGATAAGTTGGAGAGATAAAACCTGGAGGTTTTCTAACATAGACTTCCTCTTTGATGTCTCCATTGAGAAATGCACTCTTCACATCCATTTGGTAGACCTTGAATCCTTTGTGAGCTGTATAAGCAAGGAATATTCTTATGGCCTCTAACCTTGCCACTGGTGCAAAGGTCTGGTCATAGTCTATCCCTTCTTCTTGAGAATAATCTTGAGCAACTAGCCTTGCATTGTTCCTTACAATAACTCCTTGATCATCGAACTTGTTTCTGAACACCCACTTTGTTCCAACAATTGAGTGATCCTTAGGCCTTGGTACTAGCTCCCAAACTTTGTTCCTCTCAAATTAATGTAGTTCCTCTTGCATAGCAATGATCCAGTGTGGATCTTGTTCTATATCTTGAATGGATTGAGGCTCAACTTGAGATAAAAAGCATGTGTGCATCAGGTTATGGTTGACCTGATTTCTGGTTTGCACACCAGCTGAGATGTTTCCAATCACTTGGGAGATTGTGTGATCTCTTGTTGTTACTAAATCAACAGGGGGTGTTGATTGTTCACCAACCTGTGTTGTTGTTTCCTCTTGTGGAACAACAACTGGCTCTTCAAAATGGTTTTCTCCAAGATGTTGAACATCAAGATGTTGAGTATCCTCTTCATCTTCACTGATTTCAGCTCTTTGTTATATAGGTGAATGTACTGAATCCTTTTCTACAATGTGTAACTTGTCCAAATTTTCTGAAAGAGAGTGTACCTGCAATTGTTCTATGGTAGAAGTAGACTTCTCCTTGTAACACATGTTAGTCTCATCAAAAGATAAATGAACAGATTCTTCAATTTTAAGAGAAGTTTTATTATAAACCCTATAAGCTTTACTGATCATGGAGTATCCCAGAAACACTCCTTCATCAGCTTTAGCTTGGAATTTTGCTAAATACTTCTTGTCATTATTGTGAATATAGCAAATGCAGCCAAAAATTTTGAAATAGTCTACTTTAGGTTTCTTCCCTTTGAGCAATTCATAGGGAGTCTTGCCCTTAAGTTTATGTATCAAACTTCTGTTCAACACATGGTTGGAGGTGTTCACTGCCTCTGCCCAAAAAGATAGTGGAAGGTGAGCATCTGTCAACAATGTAGTAGCAGTTTCAATTAGGGTTCTATTTTTCCTTTCAGCTACCCCATTTTGTTGAGGAGTTCTAGGAGCTGAGAAAGTATGTCTGATCCCTTCACTCTGACAGAACTCTTGCATGAGAAGAGAATCAAACTCTATCCCATGATCACTTCTGATCAGGGCAATGTGAGTATTGAACTCAATCTGTATGCATTTGAAAAAATCTGTCAAACATTTAAATTTATCAGACTTCTTCCTCAGAAAGATTACCCAAGTGAATCTAGAGAATTCATCTACAATCACTAAAGTGTAAGATTTCCCTCCTAAGCTTTGTACTGTAATGGTTCCAAAAAGATCCATGTGTAACAGATACAAAATCCTAGGTGAATCACTCTTATTAAGTGACTTAAAACTGTTTTTAGTTTGCTTGCCTAATTGACAAGCCCTGCAGAGTCCTTCCTTCTTGTAGGGGCCAGAATATAGTCCTCTAACAAGGTTGTCCTTGGACAGCCTAGCAATGGTTCTAAGGTTTAAGTGTCCTAGTCTCTTATGCCATAAATCATTTGGTTTGCAGACTGAATTAAATAAGCAGATATCTATGTTTGTTGAAAGGAAATCTACAAGATAAATGTTACATTTCCTTTTACCTGTTAACACTGTTATGTTATCCTCTGACTTGATCTTGCATAAGGATTTATTAAATGTCACTTGATATCCTTCATCACAGAGTTGACTGGTGCTGATTAGGTTGTGCTTCAGTCCTTCCACATAAGCCACCTTCTTTAATGTGACTGAGCCAATCTGAACAGCACCATATCCTTTTGTTTGACCAAAGTTTGAATCTCCAAAGATCACTTTGGGTCCAAGTTTGGCTTTGAAGGATGTGAGATTGTCCTTACTCCCTGTCATGTACTTTGAGCACCCACTATCCAGATACCATTGTTGGTTCATTGCTGGATAGGTCTTCACCTGCACATAAATAATTTATATGTTTTTGACTCAGTTTACCTTGGGTCTAGGTTGATAACCTTTAAATTCAGAAATGTAAGACATCCCTGGCTGACTCTTATATCCTTCAGGATGGTATCTCCTAGGAGGTACTATCCATTCAGTATAAGGGTTGAAGCTTTGGGATGAGGGACTTCTTAGATTGACTTGAGATTTACCTCTGAAAGAAGGTTCAAAGCTCTGAGCTTCGTTCGACGATCGTCAACCTGAGTTCGACGATCTTGGGTCAGATCGTCGAGCTCCGTTCGAAGATCTACTATACCAGAGTTCAGAGTTCAGAAGTCGTCGATCTGAGTTCGACGATCAAGCCTTGGATCACCGAGCTCTGTTTGACGATCGTCGAGCTCTGTTCGACGTTTTCTATTGAACTTGATTTTCCTTAGGTAAATCTGGATTCTTCCTAGCTACCTCTATAACACCCTTTCCTTTATCAGAAATAAATTTAATTGGGGTTGTTAATACTATAGGTTGGCTGGATGAAGCACCCAAGCCCAGTGTACTGTTGAATCTTGAGTTCACTGTGCTTGTGATGTCCATTAGTCTGATGCTTCTCCCATTAAGGGATTCTTCAAACTTCTTTGCATGGGATAACTCACTTTTTAGTGAAACTATCTCCTCCCTACAACATTCTAACTCCTCAGAGAGTTTGAGGTTGTCTGATTTTAAGGTGCTATGTTCAAACAATTGATTTCTGAGAGAGATAATCTCTTTCTCAGATTTTAACAGGTCTAAACAAAGTGCCTTAAATTCAGACCTAAAGTCCTCTGAGTCAAAGTCAAAGGATTCTATTACCTTGTCTTCTTCAGTTTGAGTTTCAGATTCTGAGTCTGATCCTTGTTCTGCATCAGAATTTTGCTGAGAGGCATTGATAGCCATCATGAAGAATTCCTTTTCTTCAGCATCATCCTCATCATCACTTGAGCTTGATGAGGCTTCTGATTCCTCTTCAATATCACTCCATCTTTCAGCTACAAACCCTTTCCTTGTATGTTTATTTTTGTTGGAGGAGGATTTGTTGTTGTTGTTTCCTCTAGATTCCTTATCTTTTCTCCTATCTTTCCTGTCCTTCTTGTCCTTATTCTGATTTTCTGGACAGTCAGGCACAATATGGCCTGGTTTCCTGCATCCAAAGCAGATTATTTCTTTATTGTTTGACTTGTCATACCTTGGCTTCTCATGCCCTCTGGATGACCTATTTCTGAAATCTTTCCTGGCCATCTTATAGAATCTTTTGGCCAGCAAACTCGTCAATTCTTCATTGCCTGTGACCTTGTCTTCAGGCAGATCTTCTGTAGCTTTGAATGCTATTGTCTTCTCCTTTCTGATGGCTGGAGAAGCAGTCTTTTGTTCTTCCTCTCTGTTCTTGATGAGCAGCTTATAAGACTTGAGCTTGCCCAACAAAGCTTTAGTAGTAATCTCAATTAGGCTTCTGGCATCCTTGATTGGCCAGATCCTTGAGTCCCAAGTGCTAGGGAAGCATATTAGGATCTTGTCATTTAGTTCAGTTAGAGAGATCTCCTTGTCCAGTGTTTTTAGTTCACTAACTATTAGGCTGAGTCTGTTGTACATGTCAGCCACTGATTCAGTTTCTCCTTTCTTAAAGTTCTCATATTGGCTTATGAGATGGGATCTCCTGTCCTTCCTTTCATAAGCAAATCCTGAGACAATTTCAGATAACTTGTCCCATATGTCTTTTGCTGAACTGCATTCAGCCACCTTTTGGAAAATCTCATCAGACATGGTCTGAGCAAGGATATTCATAGCCTTTGCATCTGCAACTTTCCATTTCTTTATTTCTGCATCTGTTCCTAAAGGAGGTGGAACATCACTTGTACTTGTGATCACTGGGGGTCTTGGACAAACTGTCAAAACAGAATTAAAAATGTCCTCATCAATAGAATTCATGTAAAGCTAAATCCTTGCCTTCCAAAGTGCAAACATAGAGAAGTTGCACACTGGAGGTCTGGTGCTAGCATAGTCTTTGTTCTGTGCCATGGTTTTGTATGAAAATAAATATAGTACAAAAAGTAATAACTATCCTATATAGAAGGTTTATCTTATCAAGGATCTTTTGGTTCAGGTGTTAGCCTGTTAAACCAATCTGTTGAAGATTCAGATGTTGAATAACCAACCTGCCTCTGATACCAATTGAAAGTGAGGAAAAGATCTACCTTAACTCTAGCGGGGGGGGGGGGGGGGGTGAACAGATTATTTTTAAAATAATTTACAATTAAAACCATAAAGCAGTGGAAGACTTAATTTATGTATATGTGTAAGGTGTTTGTGATGAAATAAAAACTAAAGCAAGAACTAAGAAATCACACAGCACATAGCAAAGTCAAACACATAGCAACCAGATGACACAAGGATCTATAGTTGTTCCCCAAAAACCTGGGTACATCCACTCTTCTACCACCCTAGGTAGGAATCCACTGTAGGAATAGTTGATCAGGTGTCCTGGACACCAATGATCTTTTGATAAGGTGATCAAAAACCAAAACAAGATTTTTTGATAAGGTGTCTTGCCACCACTGAGTTTTGACAAGGTCTCAGAACTTTTGAATGGAGTTTTGAAAAACCCTTTTACAAGAGGGAAAGGAAAAAGAAATAAGGATTTGAGTTGTTCTTCTCTGTCAACAGTCTGAGAGAAGACAAGTGGAAGATGAATCTAAAGCTCCTCCTGAGATCTGTAAAGGTTCAGGAAGGTGAGCTTTGCTAGGGTGATAGGTCTTCAGGTGCTTCAGATCTCCAACAAAAGATGATTTCAGCAGATGCTATAATGTGTGATGTCTTGAGTCCTTGATGTTTAAGCTTTTGAACACTTAAGGATTTGGAGGAGTAGAATAGCAGATGATTTCCTCCACAGAAAACTTTCTTGTGTTCTTGAAGATTTTGACTCAGTGAATCTGTATGTTCCAGAAGATGAGTTCTTGATCAGAGTATATTTTGATCTTTCTTCTGTAACTCTTTTTCTCAATCCAATGATCCTGTATATCTCTTGCCTATCTTATTGTATTGATCTGTTATCTCTTGTCAAAAACATATTCTGTAGGAGTATATCAGATTCTGACTTAGATGGCCGTTACTTAGTAATAAAAGACTTCCATAAATGACAACTGTCTCTGGGGAAAGTCCTAAGTAACATTCCTTTTAGCCTTCCTTGAAACTTGCTCCAGATTGCTTGAAATGGCTACATAATCCTTTGCAATAAATGCAGGAAATAAATCTGAATGAATTCCATAACTGTTCTTGATTTTGAATTCTGAAAGCGTCGATCTCTCACAAAAATCATCGACCTGAGCTCAGCTATCGTCGACCTGAGCTCAGAGATTGGATTTATACTAGAGACAGAAAATGTCGACCTGAGCTCTACGATCGTCGAACTGAGCTCAACGACTTGGAAAATAGCTGAAGACAAAACGTCGATCTGAGCTCGAAGATCGTCGACCGTAGTTCGACGACTTGCAGAATTGAGCTCAGAGAACGTCGAACTGTGTTCGACGTTTCGTCGACCTAAGCTCGACGAAAATATCCTTAGTCTCAGCACTGAATCCTGATCTTTGAATGGTCTTGGGGGCAGCTTCAAACCTAAGTTCTAACCCTTAGACTCATTCTAATTTGACCTTTTCAACTATACAACTAGGTCAAAACAATTTCCTAAAAACATAGTGATCCTTGCCCAAATTAGTAATAGGGTGTTCCAACACTTTCAATTGGTATCAGAGGGGCATTTTGTTCGATAAGGCTAACACCTTGAACAAGATCCCTGATTTAGCATTTAGAGATTTCGCATATTCACCATGGATCGAAGCAAAGACATGTCATCCATGAAGCTACCGGTGTGCACAAAGGAAAACTTTCCTATGTGGAAAGAAGGAGTACGGTTCTACATAGAAGCTGCTGATCCGAGGATTTTTCAGATAGTGGAAGAAGGACCACACATTCCTACTCAAGTTTTAACAATAAATCTAGTAATTATGATTCCTAAGAAGATGATGGATCTCACAAAGTATGATATTGCCTTAGTCTCCCACGACAAGAAGGCAAAGAATATCATAGCAAATGCAGTGGACGATTCAATGCTCCAGAACTTATTCCACTACAAATCTGCCAAGGAGATGTTGGACTGTCTTGTTGCCCTGATAGAAGGTACACAAGAAGTGCGAGACGATCGAAGATCATTGTTGAACCAGGAGTACGAAGCCTTCAAGCTAGGTACCAATGACTCTGAAAGAAAAGGGATAGATACTACTCTAGAGGTGGGGTGAATAGAGTAATCAAAAATTGCACTAGCAAAGTTGACTGTCTACTCAACTCCCTTGGAGTTAATTGCGGAATGAAGGTTATAGATATTTGAGAAGTAACCCTAAAGCCTAACACAAGTGTTGTGCACAAAAGGCAGTCAACTATAATTACAGTTAAGGCTTGGAATCCTAAACAGCAACTAGCAGACCTAGTTAAAACTAATCACAGCCAACAACACAAGTAATAAATCAAAAAACCAGACGACACAAGGGAATTTATAGTGGTTCCCCAAACAACTTGGGTACGTCCACTCTTCTACCAACAAGGTAGGAATCCACTCAGGTTTTTGATCAGGTGCCCTGCCACCAACAAGATCTACTTCAGGTAGATCCAGAAACCCTTTAGACTTTTGATCAGGTGTCTAAAAACCAACACAGGTTTTTGATCAGGTGCCCTGCCACCAAGGTATACTTTTGAAGGGAGTAATAACCCTTTACAGGAGGGGGAAAGGAGGTTAAAATGTCTTCTCTATTTTAAATAGAATTAGAGAAGCTCAAGATCTTGCACTGAGCTAGAAAGCTCTAAAGAGTCAAGGCTCCCCCTGGCTAAAAGAATGTCCAGGTGAAGTCTTGCTTCAGTGCAGAAAACTCTTCAGAAAATCTGAAGGAAAAAGCTACAAGAAGATAATAAATATGAAATGAAAATTCTTCTTCAGGCAGCAGCTATCTTCTTCTTCTTCTTCTTCAAAAAACTCTGAGTGAAGATCTTCCTGGAGGCAGGAGAACTCATGTTGAAGAAGAGTGAAGAGCTAAAACTTCTTCTCAGTTGGATGTGAACGAGCTGAGAGCAGTTGTAAACTGTAAGTTGTAAGCTTGAATACTGCTGTTAGCTTTTTGCTATCTGAACTAGTTGATTTCTTTTGCTATAAACTAGTTGATTTATTTGTCCAAAGAGTTCTTTATATAGCAGCAGCAGCAACGGCTCTAATTTGAGTTTGAATCTTGTCTTCTACTGAAATATGCAAGCTGGGCTGCAAATAGCATAAAGCAAGAACAACAACTGCAGACAGATATCCAATAAAAGTATAAAGCTTTCTAAGAAGCTGCAAGTAACTCTGATAAAATAATACTAGAGAAAGTCACATCAGAAGAGACTCTTTACGGCCAAAGAAGACTTTTTGAGTCTAACCCCTATAAAGGACAGTCTGGCAGATAAAGTAGAAAACATATTTTAACTAATAAGACAAACAACTTTGTCAGAAAAAGATTGGCGCTTGCATAAGGAATGGAGCAGATATTGCCTGGAAATAATATTATAAATTTATTCAAATAATCTTTTATAAAATATGCCAAAATAAATATGAAATAAATCACATCATAGAAGATGACAAAATTACTCAAGACATGCAGTAAAACGTCGAACGACCCTCGGAGATCGTCGACCGAAGCACAGAGATCGTCGACCTATCAGACAGATAGTCGAACGAAACAGATAGTCGAACTATCAAAGAAGATAGTCGAACTACCTCAGTAGATAGTCGACCTATCAGAACAAATAGTCGAGCTATCAGATAGTCGATCTATTAGGACAGATAGTCGAACTACCAAAGCAAAATAGATAGCCGACCTATCAAACAGATAGTCGAACTATCAAAGAAAACAGATAGTCGACCTATCAACAGATAGTCGAACTATCAAAGAAAACAGATAGTCGACCTATCAACAGATAGTCGAACTATCAAAGAAAATAGATAGTCGACCTATCAACAGATAGTCGAACTATCAAAGAAAACAGATAGTCGACCTTTTAACAGATAGTCGAACTATCAAAGAAAACAGATAGTCGACCTATCAACAGATAGTCGAACTATCAGATAGTTGAACTATCCAAGCAGATAGTTGAACTATCAAGAAGAGCAGATAGTCGACCTATCAACAGATAGTCGAACTATCACAGAAAACAGATAGTCGACCTATCAACAGATAGTCGAACTATCAGGAAGACGATCGTCGAACGGCTGATCGACGATAGTCGAGCGACGTTCGACCATAGTCGAATGAAAAACAACTTAACCAAATTTACATCTGGAAAAGTGATGCCTCTAAAACTAGAGCAAACTAACTAACCAACTAACCTTTGACGATAGATAAATCTTGGGTCAAGAGACTAAAAGAGAAGACTGAACTCAAATCAAAAACTAGGGTACCAACAATCTCACCTTATTTGAGTTAAGTCTCTCAACAACAAATAAACACAAAACTAACTACTGAAAGTAAATAAAATGCATGAAGGGAAATAATTAAGCAGATAACATCAATCAACTAGATAAGCAAATAATAGCCAATCAATGAAATTTTAAGATGCTTCAGAATTAGGTTTAGGTTCAGAAGAACTAGGGATAAAAGTAATCTTTCTAGAAGGATCTAGAGCTTCTTTCCTTGACAACTTCAGGTCTTGTTCTCCAATGATTTTCGTTTCTGACGCTCTTGGGACAACTGCTTCAGGATGCTTTTCCATGTATTTTGAAGGATCAAATACCTCAGGTCTAACCTGGAATTTATCAAGCTCCTTCATTCTGAATTTTGACATAGTGGTCAATCCTGCAGTGTCTTTGCCTTCAGCTTTAGCTTTCTTAATTTGGGCTGAACCAACAAGTTCAAGAAAACGAGCCATCCTGAAATTAGGATCAAGCTCTGGGCTTTCATACACATTTTCAGAGGTTGTATCAACAGTTTTCACAGCTTTAAACTTAACAGACATATCTAGCAGACTTTCAACTGGCTCTTTATCCTGAATAACTAGATAAGAAGGAGGAGCAAACTCAGCAAATATCTTGCTAGATTTTTCAGAGAAAATAATTCGCTTACCTTTTGAAACAGCCTTCACAGCATGATCTGGCTTTAGAGAGGTTGAGCTCTTGAGTTCTATGGAAGGAGGAGGAGAAAAAGTTGGTCTTTGATACACCACCTCCTTTACTTGTTCCTTAACATCAGCATCAAGTCTTTGATAGCCAAATTGAGTTTTACCTTGATATCCTTGAGAACTTTTCCTTTGTGATGACTGAGATGGGTTGAACCTGTCAGACTGAGCAGTAGGATTTGCAGATAGGTTTCCAGAGGCTCCTGCACTGGGAGGTAGAGGAGGAGGACCTCTAGGAGTCCATCTTGGGACAGGACTGTCATACCTCTTTGACTTCTTCCTTTGCTTCTGCTGATTTTTAGAAAATTCCATCCAGTGTTGGAATTCTTTAGATTTTGGATCAATCCCTTTCAGGATATAATAGGGAGTATCTTTATCAAGATTTGGAGGAGGAGGAGCCACAGCTTTCCTTTTCTTTTTAGCAGATCACATTCTCTTAGACTCATCAGATTCATCAGAATCAATCTCATCCTCAGAATTTGAAGAAATAGGAAGATCATATGGATCAATTGCCTCTTGTACAGCTCTTTCCTTTTCTTTTAGGGCAGCTTTTTCTAATTCTTCTTCCATGGCATCCTGTGCCAGAAGGGTATCTAAATCCAATCCAGGAGTATCATCCCAGACGGTAGACTTTTCAATTTGAACATCTGAAGCCTTTTCTTGTTGATCAGAAACTGTCATGGGGACCAGTTCTACTTGCACTGCTAGCTGAGCTGGCTGAGCAACCTCAGACACTTGAACAACTGGTTCTGGTTCAGATTGAACTTCTGGAGCTGGTTGGTGATCAAGCTCTTGAACATCTAATACTTCTTCCATTTTATCTGTAGTATTATGAACAAAAATTTGCTAAATGACATCGAATCATTCCTTCCAGGTATTCCCATACTAGCATATCAGTTATCAAGTCTAAAAAGTGAGTAAAAGGGATACCTTCAGAATTGTCCTTTGAGTGTCCTAACTCCCATAATTCATCTAGGAAGGAAGTGATAACTCCTTCTAGGTATAGGGCGACCAGGGGAGTGGAACATTCTTCTAGGCAAACTTTGACAATGAATTAGAACTTCATTACAGCATCAGAAATTTCTTTTTCAGACAATGGAGGAGGAGCTGATTCTTCTATCTCTTTCTCTGCAACTGCAGGAGGATCTGCTGGAGGGGAGGCCAAGGGCAGCTCAGAGGCATCTTCATAAAGCATCTCCCCCTGCCTGATTTCAGTAGATATTGAAACCAGACCCCTAGATGAAGAGGGCTCAGCAGATTTTGATAGGGCTTGGATGGCAGCAGTCAAAGAAGAGATGGAGGAAGCAAGGGGAGAAATTGCCTCTTCAATCATAATTTTGATTGAAGGAGTAATTAACTCCAAAATGCTAGAAATGAATGCTGGAGTGATTTCAAAAGATGATGGGGGAATCTCAGTGGATGGATGATCAGCAGGAATGGTGTATTCTTGATGAACTGGAGAGTGAATTGGAGATGGGGAGTGAACTGGAGATGGATGAGTGGATGCAAGATGATCAATGTGATCTGAAGAAGGAATTGGAGATTGAGGAGGAGTAGAAAACTCAGAAACCAATAAATCAAAACTAGGATGAGATATCCTAGCAAGATGAGGAGGGAGAGGAGATGCATGAGGTGATGCATGGAGAATTGTAGATGAATCAAGAAGATGAGAGGCAGAAGGTCGTACTTCAATTGAAGTTGATGGAACTTCAACTAAAGTAGACGATAATGCAGATGAAGAAGATGGAAGGGAGAGATTTGCTGAGCCAGCTTCTTGTAGGAGAGGAGTGACTGAGGCAGTCCTGGTGCTCTCAGATGCAGCTGGAGCGACCCCTGCAGGAGCGGGCTTCAGAAAAGTCCTTTTCCACTTGGAGAACAAAGTTGGATCCATCTTCTTACTGGCATTGATGGAAGTAGCAGCTGAAACTAACAAATGGGGATATTTTTCCTTCAGAAAAATCCCAACCACCCTACCCAGAGTGACTTCTTTCTTGCTATTCTTTTTCCTTATTAAATCAAACAATACTCCTGCCCAATTAATTTGTTTCTTATTCACAATTGCACACATTAGGGCAAACTGTTGCCTTGTAATATTGTCATGGGCAGAGTGCTTTCCCAGTAGCACTTTTCTGACGAGTTCAGCAAGGAACTTAATCTTAAACGGAAAATTCACCTTAAGCAGCTTAGAGGGAATGCCTTCAGCATGTCCCAACTCTGTCAGCATTCTCCCAAACTCTGGGGTATCTTGCTCGTAATCTTCTTCCCCATTGAACAATCCAAAAATTTCAGTTAAAATGATGGGAGTCAAAGTTACCTCTTCTCCGCCAATTGTTCCGGTCATAGAATCATCATTTGAAGACGAAGTAAATGCCCATTCTTTAATCTCTTGAATGTTTATCTTTATTCTGGAGGACATGAGCTTTTCCAAACCTTGATCTTTGCATAAGTTGAGTATTTCCACAATTCCAGATTCGCAGCAACTGAAAGAATCGAAATCCACACTGAAGCCTGCATCGAACTTCACCATTGTCAGGAGAGCTGGAGCTATCGCCATCGAAGAGGCTGGAGAAGATGATGGAGACGGCGAAGGCGAAACGACAGAAATCGTGAGACAAAAAGCAAGCAGGAAGACGGAATACGAGAAGACACTTTCCGTCGATGATAAAAAGAAAGATCTCTTAACCTAGGTCGACCATCGGATTTATATTAAAACAACGATCGTCGATCTATTTAAAAGATATTGGAGACGATGGTCGAACGGTCGTTCGACGATCGTTCCTGAAGCAGAGTAGTCGATCCATCGTTCGACTATTTCTGTCTTCACAAACAACAAGCTGTCGTCAACCATAGATCGACGATAGGCTCGACCTGTTCGACGATCTTCGAACGCCGGTCGACGATCTTCAAGCAGATAATCCATCATCAACCATAGGTCGACGATAGGCTTGATCCGATCGACTATCTTCGAACGTCGTTCGACGATCTTCAAACAAGTTTCAACAAGGCAGACATCACACTTAGTCTCTTCCATTAATCATGCCTAGTTGAACCAAAAAGAACAGATGCTTCTGTTCATCTAAGGGCTTGGTGAATATATCACCTCTCTGAAGGTCAGTGGATATGAACTCAAGGCTGATCTTGTTCTTTTCCACACAATCTCTTAGGAAATGGTGTCGGATCTCAATGTGTTTCGTTCTAGAGAGGTGCACTAGATTTTGTGCAATGGAGATAGCACTGGTACTGTCACACATGATTTTTGTGTTCTTGTGTGTGTACCCATAATCCAAAAGCTGGTTTTGTATCCACAGGATCTGTGAACAACAACTAGCAGCTGTTATATATTCAGCCTCTGCAGTTGAAGTTGAGACAGAAGCTTGCTTCTTACAGATTCAAGAGACCAATCTCTCTCCCAAGAACTGATAAGTTCCTGAGGTACTTTTCCTGTCAACTCTACAGCCAGCATAATCAGAATCAGAGTATCCAATTAACTTAAATTCTGATTCAGCTGGGTACCAAAGTCCTAGATTTGGACATCCCTTCAGGTATCTCAAGATTCTCTTGAGAAGAATCAGATGAGATTCCTTGGGGTTGACCTGAAATCTAGCACAAAGGCATGTAGCAAACATTATATCTGGCCTACTTGCAGTTAAATACAATAGGGAACCAATAATGGCCCTATAATTCTTTTGATCAACAGGCTTTCCCTGATCATCAGAATCTATAACTACATTAGTAGTCATAGGTGTATGCATTGCTGAAGCATCAGCCATCCCAAACTTCTTTACCAATTCCTTGGCATATTTGGATTGGGAGATGAAGATGCCATCAGCATCTTGCTTTACTTGGAGACCAAGAAAGTAAGACAGCTCACCCATACTACTCATCTTAAACTTAGAATGCATCAAGTTAGAGAACTTTTTGCACAGTTTGGGATCAGTGGAACCAAAAATAATGTCATCCACATACACTTGAACTAACAGGATTGTGTCCTTGTGGTGCTTGATGAAAAGGGTTCTATCAACTACTCCCCTAACAAAGTTGTGCTCTAACAGGAAACTAGCTAGAGTCTCATACCAGGCTCTGGGTGCTTGTTTGAGTCCATAAAGAGCTTTTTGCAACTTAAAAACATATGAGGGCTGATTTGAAGAAACAAACCCAGGTGGTTGTTCAACAAATACCTCTTCCTTTAGCTCACCATTTAGAAAGGCACTTTTGACATCCATCTAAAAAACCTTAAACATCATATAGGCTGCATAGGCTAAGAAGATCCTTATTTCCTCTAGCCTTACAACAGGAGCAAAGGTTTGGTCATAATCTATACCTTCCTCCTGTCTGTAGCCCTGAGCTACAAGCCTAGCTTTGTTCCTTACAATGATTCCATTTGCATCCAACTTGTTTCTATACACCCACTTGGTGCCTATGATCAGTTGGCCTTTAGGTCTTGGAACCAAAGTCCATACTTTACATCTTTCAAACTGATTGAGTTCCTCTTGCATTGCAATGATCCAGTGGGGATCTAACTCAGCATCTTTAATGGTGAGGGGCTCAATCTGTGAAAGGAAACAAGCATGCATCACATCCTGTCTTAACTGATGTCTTGTTTGAACACCAGCTGATATGTCTCCAATCACTTGAGATGTAGGATGATCTCTAAGTGTGACAATATCAGCAGGTGGGATGTGATCTTCAGCAATAGTTGGGATTAATTCCTCAGGAGGAATTTGATCTACTATTAGTGGAACAACAATAGCTTCTGCTAAGTCTTCATCACTGTCTGACTCAATGATATGAAGAGTTGATAGATGGAGAATCTCTTGAGTGACATCTTTGCTAGATTCTGGTACCTGCAATGAACTTGAGGAAGGGGAAGTTTCCTTCTCCTTGTAAAACATTTGAGATTCATCAAAGGACAAATGAACAGACTCTTCAATTTTAGAAGAAGATTTATTAAAAACTCTATAAGCTTTGCTTACTTGGGAATATCCAAGAAAAATTCCCATTGAAGCTTTTGCTTCAAATTTTCTAAGGTATTCTTTATTATTATTATGAATATAAACTACACAACCAAATACTCTAAAATAATTTATTTTAGGTTTCTTTCCTTTAAGCAACTCATAAGGAGTTTTACACTTAAGCTTGTGTATCAGACTTCTGTTCAAGACATAGTTGGCTGTACTAACAGCTTCTGCCCAATAGGAAAGAGGCATATTAGCATCTGCCAACAATGTGCTAGCAGCTTCAATTAGTGTTCGATTCTTCATTTCAACTACCCCATTTTGTTGGGGAGTTCTAGGAGCTGAGAAGCTATGTTTGATACCTTTTCTCTCACAGAATTCTTGCATGAGAAGAGATTCAAACTCAGTACCATGATCACTTCTGATCAAGGCCACATGAGTAGAGTACTCAGTCTGCACACATAATAGAAAATCTGTAAGGGCTTTGAAGTTATCAGCCTTAGTTCTCAAAAAGAACACCCAACTGAACCTAGAGAAGTCATCTACAATGACTAGGGTGTAATACTTCCCTCCTAAACTCTGTACATTTATTGGGCCAAATAGGTCCAAATGTAATAAATACAGGATTCTAGGAGAATCACTTTTATTTACTGATTTAAATGAATTCTTGGTTTGCTTGCCTAATTGACAAGCCTTGCATAGGCTCTCCTTCTTGTAGGGGCAAGAAGGTAAACCTCTAAAAAGGTTGTGTTTAGATAACCTAGATATATTCTTGAGGTTAACATGGCTAAGCCTTTTATGCCATAAGGTATTGTTATTTGTTACTTCATTCAATAAGCAGATTTCAGAGTGAGTTGAGTTAAAATCTACTAAATAAATGTTACCTTGTCTAATACCTACAAACACAACATTATTATTTAAAGTAATATTACAAAGAGAGTTAGAAAATGATACCTGGTATCCAGCATCACATAACTGACTTACTGAAATGAGATTATGCTTCAGTCCAGTTACATAAGCAACTCTCTTGAATGTTACAGCTCCAATGGTCATCCTGCCATAGCCTTCAATTTTACCATAGCTTGAATCTCCAAAGATTACCTTTGGGCCAAGCTTGGCCTTGAACCTTGACAGATGTTCTTTATTTCCTGTCATATGCTTGGAGCAACCACTATCCAAATACCACTTATTTTGAGTGATAGGATAGGTCTTCACCTGCAAATAAATCAATTAAACATTGTGGACCCAGGTAACCTTGGGTCCCTTATTTTTCACATAAGAAAAACTGGAAATAAATGAATAAGCAGGTTGAGGGTGATAACCTAACGGGTAAGATCTCCTAGGTGGGATTCTCCATGTAGATGATGGGTCAATGAACCGAGGGTTTCTATTTACATTCGGGTTTCTAAAGTTCTGGTTGAAGTTTTGAAATTCATGTTGAAAACGTCGACCAGCGTTCGACGATGGGTGCTCAGATCGTCGATCTCCGTTCGACCACTGAGCCTGCGATCGTCGAGCAGCGTTCGACGCTCTTTGTATTTCCTTAAACTTTTGTTTTCTTTTCTCTCTCTTAGCTTTATTTAAAGCTTTATTAACCTGATTAACTTGCTCGAAGTTCTTTATCCCATCAGCTGAGATAAAGTTCACTGGAGTTGAAAGATGATTTTTAAGAAGGATTGGGGGTTCACTAGAAGAAGCTCCTAAGCCTAATTTATTATTGCCTGACCTAGTGTTAGACATGCTGGTTATTTCAAGCAACTTAAGGCTTCTACCATTCAGAAATTCTTCTAACCTTTTGGACTTAGCTAATTCATTCTTAAGGAATTTTATTTCTTCACTAGAATTAGTGAGTTCTGCTGTTAACCTAATGTTTTCAATAGAAATTAATTCAGATTCAGCTAGTTTATTTCTAAGCTCTTTTATTTCCTTTTCAGAACTAATTAAATCTAAACATAAGGATTTAAAATCTGATTTAAATTCAGCAGATGTAAAATCATAAGATGACACTAACTCATCTTTTGTTGGCATTTCTTCATCAGAATCTGAGCTCTCTGCAGCTGAGTGATTGCTGCAGGCATCAATTTCCATCAGGCAAACTTCCTTTGCCTTCTTTTCTTCCTCATCCTCACTGGAGCTTGAGGAGGAAGATTCCTCATCAGAATCGCTCCAGGTTTCAGCAACAAAACCTCTCTCCTTCTTTTTGTTCTTGTAGGAGGATGGCTTGGAATGCTTCCTATGCTGATCCTTGTCTTTCCTTTTCTCTTTATTCTTTTCCTCTGGACAGTCTGGAAGAATATGTTCAGGCTTCCTGCAACCATAGCAAATTATTTCTTTAGTAGGAGTACGATCATACCTTGGTTTTTCTTCATATTTTGTAGATTTCTTTCTGAATTCTTTCCTTCCCATCTTGAGAAACCTTTTGGTAAATAATGTCATCAGTTCCTCATTCGACTGGCTTCCTTCAGAAGCATCAGCAGCTTTGAGAGCAAGGGTTTGCTCTTTTCTTTTGGGAGTTGGAGTCTTTGCTTCAGCCTCAGCTTCCCTGGTCTTCAGCACTTGCTCAAAAGACTTGAGCTTGCCGAAAAGGGCTTCTGTTGAGATTTCTGTTGTTCTTCTGGCCTCCTTGATAGGCCAGATCCTCAGATCCCCTGTGCTAGGGAAGCACATAAGAATCTTATCATTGACCTCTGTCAATGAAATATCCTTATCAAGAGTCCTCAGCTCATTGATGATTGAGCTGAGCCTTGTGTACATTGCTTCAATTGATTCAGCATCAGTTTTCTTGAAATTTTCATACTGGGAGATAAGGTTGGACCTTCTGTCCTTCCTTTCATCAGCTGAACCAGCTACAATCTGGTTTAGTGTGTCCCACATTGCTTTTTCTGAGGATCAGTCAGCAACCTTCTGGAATAATTCATCAGACATTGTCTGAGCCAGAATGTTCATTGCCTTAGCATCTGCTATCTTTGCCTTTTTGTATTCATCATTATAATCTAGAGGAGGCACTGCACTCATATCAGTTGATGATGAAGCAGCAGCTACAGCAGGTTCTTTTGGTGGTCCTGTCAAAATAGAAGCAAAAATACTCTCATCAATAGAGTTCATATATAGTTTAATCCTTGCCTTCCAGATGCTGAACTTGGCTAAGTTGCATGCTGGAGGTTTGGTGCTAGAGTAATCCTTGAACTGGGCCATGATAGTGATTTCGCATATTCACCATGGATCGAAGCAAAGACATGTCATCCATGAAGCTACCGGTGTGCACAAAGGAAAACTTTCCTATGTGGAAAGAAGGAGTACGGTTCTACATGGAAGCTGTTGATCCGAGGATTTTTCAGATAGTGGAAGAAGGACCACACATTCCCACTCAGGTTTTAACAATAAATCTAGTAATTATGATTCCTAAGAAGATGATGGATCTCACAAAGGATGATATTGCCTTAGTCTCCCTCGACAAGAAGGCAAAGAATATCATAGCAAATGAAGTGGATGATTCAATGCTCCAGAACTTATTCCACTACAAATCTGCCAAGGAGATGTTAGACTGTCTTGTTGCCCTGATGGAAGGTACATAAGAAGTGCGAGACGATCGCAGATCATTGTTGAACCAGGAGTATGAAGCCTTCAAGCCAGGTACCAATGACTCTGAAAGAAAAGGGATAGATACTACTCTAGAGGGGGGGTGAATAGAGTAATCAAAAATTACACTAGCAAAGTTGACTATCTACTCAACTCCCTTGGAGTTAATTGCGGAATGAAGGTTATAGATATTTGAGAAGTAACCCTAAAGCCTAACACAAGTGTTGTGCACAAAAGGCAGTCAAATGTAATTACAGTTAAGGCTTGGAATCCTAAACAGCAACTAGCAGACCTAGTTAAAACTAATCACAGCCAACAGCATAAGTAATAAATCAAACAACCAGATGACACAAGGGAATTTATAGTGATTCCCCAAACAACTTGGGTACGTCCACTCTTCTACCAACAAGGTAGGAATCCACTCAGGTTTTTGATCAGGTGCCCTGCCACCAACAAGATCTGCTTCAGGTAGATCCAGAAACCCTTTAGACTTTTGATCAGGTGTCTAAAAACCAACACAGGTTTTTGATCAGGTGCCCTGCCACCAAGATATACTTTTGAAGGGAGTAATAACCCTTTATAGTAGGGGGAAAGGAGGTTAAAATGTCTTCTCTATTTTAAATAGAATTAGAGAAGCTCAAGAACTTGCACTGAGCTAGAAAGCTCTAAAGAGTCAAGGCTCCCCCTGGCTAAAAGAATGTCCAGGTGAAGTCTTGCTTCAGTGCAGAAAACTCTTCAGAAAATCTGAAGGAAAAAACTACAAGAAGATAATAAATATGAAATGAAAATTCTTCTTCAGGCAGCTATCTTCTTCTTCTTCTTCTTCAAAAAACTCTGAGTGAAGATCTTCCTGGAGGCAGGAGAACTCAGGTTGAAAAAGAGTGAAGAGCTAAAACTTCTTCTCAGTTGGATGTGAACGAGCTGAGAGCAGTTGTAAACTGTAAGTTGTAAGCTTGAATGCTGCTGTTAGCTTTTTGCTATCTGAACTAGTTGATTTCTTTTGCTATGAACTAGTTGATTTCTTTGTCCAAAGAGTTCTTTATATAGCAGCAGCAGCAACGGCTCTAATTTGAGTTTGAATCTTGGCTTCTGCTGAAATCTGTAAGCTGGGCTGCAAATAGCATAAAGCAAGAACAACAACTGCAGACAGATATCCTATAAAAGGATAAAGCTTTCTAAGAAGCTGCAAGTAACTCTGATAAAATAATACTAGAGAAAGTCACATCAGAAGAGACTCTTTACGGCCAAAGAAGACTTTTTGAGTCTAACGGCTATAAAGGAAAGTCTGGCAGATAAAGCAGAAAACATATTTTAACTAATAAGACAAACAACTTTGTCAGAAAAAGATTGGCTCATGCATAAGGAATGGAGCAGATATTGCATGGAAATAATATCATAAAATTATTCAAATAATCTTTTATAAAATATGCCAAAATAAATATGAAATAAATCGCATCATAGAAGATGACAAAATTACTCAAGACATGCAGCAAAACGTCGAACAACCCTCGGAGATCGTCGACCGAAGCACAGAGATCGTCAACCTATCAGACAGATAGTCGAACGATACAGATAGTCGAACTATCAAAGAAGATAGTCGAACTACCTCAGCAGATAGTCGACCTATCAGAACAGATAGTTGAGCTATCAGATAGTCGATCTATCAGGACAGATAGTCGAACTACCAAAGCAAAACTGATAGTCGACCTATCAAACAGATAGTCGAACTATCAAAGAAAACAGATAATCGACCTTTCAACAGATAGTCGAACTATCAAAGAAAACAGATAGTCGACCTATCAATAGATAGTCGAACTATCAAAGAAAACAGATAGTCAACCTATCAACAGATAGTCGAACTATCAAAGAAAACAGATAGTCGACCTATCAACAGATAGTCGAACTATCAAAGAAAACAGATAGTCGACCTATCAACAGATAGTCGAACTATCAGATAGTTGAACTATCCAAGCAGATAGTTGAACTATCAAGAAGAGCAGATAGTCGAACTATCAACAGATAGTCGAACTATCACAGAAAACTGATAGTCGACCTATCAACAGATAGTCGAACTATCAGGAAGACGATCGTCGAACGGCTGATCGACGATAGTCGAGCGACGTTCGACTATAGTCGAATGAAAAACAACTTAACCAAATTTACATCTGGAAAAGTGACGCCTCTAAAACTAGAGCAAACTAACTAACCAACTAACCTTTGACCATAGATAAATCTTGGGTCAAGAGACTAAAAGAGAAGACTGAACTCAAATAAAAAACTAAGGTACTAACAGACTCCATAGCTGACATCTTCGAGAAGTTCTTCAAGATCGTCAACCACCTCAAGAACTATGGCCATGCATTAACTCAAGGTGAACTGAATGACAAGTTCCATAGATCCCTCACAAAGGACTGGGACACAAAGGTCATTGCCATTAGAGAATTTAGAAAGTTGCGGGAGATCGACCCTCAGAATCTTTTAGGCAAATTTCTATCCTACAAACTCCAAATGAACACCAGAAAGAAGGAGGAGCAAGCCAACCGATCTTCAAGCAAAGAGAAGTCTACAGCCCTAAAGGTTAAAGGCTCAAGGAAGTCTAAAGTTGTGTCACCCATAAGGACACGAGCTCTAGACACTCTTGAAGACTCTGAGCCCAACATGTTAGGCTCCAAGCTATTGGATGGAGAATTTTCCCTAATATCCAAGCAGTTCAAGAAGCTACTGAGCAAGATGAGACAAATGAAAAATAAGTCATTCTCTTCAAATTTCAGGAGATCACATTGTGACGGTGATTGTACCAAGAAAAGCTTCAACAAGGAGGATAGGTATAAATAAAAAGCCAATAAATTTTCTTCCTCTGATATTGTTTGTTACTGCTGTAATAAATCAGGTCACATGATTGCGGAGTGTCCATATAAGAAGAAGGATAGCTCTAGGAAGGACGAGAAGAGATCCTTCAAAGGGAAGAAGAAAGAAGAAAAGTGCTTTGTCGCCAAGAAGTCGAAGACTCTCAGTGACAGTGACTCGAGTGAGTCGAGCTCTGAGAATGAAGAAGCATACTTCGGGCTCATGGCTCATACAGATGAGGAAGTTGGTGAATCTAAGTACCGCAGGAAGGTAAACTTCCACACGGTACTCTCTAAATCAGAAACGTCCTCGAATGGTCATGATGGATAATATTCTAAAGAGGAAGGTGACTCTGAGTTGATGGCTCAACACAAGAACCTTTTAAAGGCTTTTGACAAATGTCGTAAGGTAGTCAAAAAGCAGTTAAAAGAGATTGCCTCCCTCAAGGCAGTGGAAGCAAATCTGAAGGAAGAAATTGCACAATTACTTCCTCTCAGAGACGAAGTCCACTCCTTGAAAGAGGAACTCAAGGGCTCTGCTGAGACGTTAAGTCTAAAAGAGAAATATCTTGGTGAGTTGGAAGAAAAGCTTTTGGTAGAGAGGAAACTAGTTGAGAGCTACTCCAAGACAAAGACTATCATCCCTCTCATTGATGAGTTTTCCGCTCTAAAGAAGGGAAGTGGTCTTGGCCACCAGGTTGAGAAAGGTGAGACTGCTAAGAAAAAGGGAAGGCCCCTCTTGGTCAAACCTCGTTTAAGAAGGCAATCTTCCCAACGAACAAGTGTTATTTTGAGTCGTCCTATGGGCACTATACTCGGTCTACTTATGTAGAGCCTTAGTCACGCTATTAAGGATAGACCCGTCCCCGAAACTATGGTAAGAGTGTGTTCAAAGCACCTTACGATGAAATTCATTTGAAAAATTATGGTCCGTATGTTCATGGTCATAACATTAAAAAGGCACCTAAAGCCAATCCATTTATACAAAAGAAAAAGGAGATGTTGACACCGTGTGTATGCTGCAACCATGAGGCCTCCACCTAAAAGTACGGTGCCCCTGCCAGACCTAAGTCTCAAAAGGTAAAGCAGGAGTACCCGAGAAGGTACAATAAGTTTGACTATTGGTGTTCCAGCAAAGTTGGTCATTTTGGCGCTGATTGCTGGTATAATTTTGCTAACCTAGTAGCTCAACGAGTTAGTAATGCGAGACCGACCACTCTCAAGGTTAACGTTCCTAGTGGTGCTAAGCTTACCAGGAATAAATGACCCAAATACGTTTGGGTTCCTAAGGTAAAATGATTTATTTTTGTAGGAATGTCCAAAGGCCAATTGAACTTCAATCTGATATTTGGACAGTGGATGCTCTCGGCACATGACCGGGATGAGAAGCCTTTTACGTGACTATACCCCAGTCAAAGACGGACCAAAAGACATTTTTGGAGGTTCAAATAGGAGAACAACAAAAGGCTATGGTATGATTTTCAACGGTGTAGTCTCTTTCACGGACATGGCTTATGTTGAAGGATTACACCATAATCTCATAAGCATAAGTCAACTATGTGACAAAGGCTACATTGTTGAGTTCTGCAAGGACAAGTGTTTGATAAAGTCGTCTGCAAATTTGGAGATGGTCTTAACAGGCACTCGGAGCAGAAATATTTTCTATTTAAATTTCCTTTGCTTAGATAATTCTATCCCAGATAATTTTATTGCAAAAGATAGTGCGTCTCTTTGTGACCAATGGCATAAGAGATTAGCACATATTAATTTCAAAACCTTAAACATGTTATTTTCTCACAACTTAGTGTGTGATGCCCCCATCATTAAGTGCCTTAAAGAGAGACCATGTCACTCCTATCAAATGGGTAAGCAGACACGGGCTACCTTCAAGGGTATTGCTGAAATGGATTCTTCACTAAGCTTATACTTGCTTCATATGGACTTATTTGTTCCAATGCCTATTCATAGCTTAGGAGTTAAGTTTTATATGTTAGTGATTATTGATGACTACTCGCGTTTCACTTGGGTAATCTTTCTGAAAAATAAGTCAAACACCTTCGATTCTTTCACTAATTTTGTCTGGAAAATTCAGAATGAATTGGACTGCTCAGCAGTCAAAATCAGAAGTGACCACGGAACAGAGTTCGAGTCTGGTGCCATGACAAAATTCTGTGAGAGCCTAGGTATCTTTCATGAGTTTTCCTCCCCGCGCACTACACAGTAAAATGGAGTTGCTGAGAGAAGGAATAGAACCCTAACTAAAGCATGTACATCCATGTTGGACAACGCTTCACTTCCGGTGTACTTCTCGGCTGAATCAGTCAACACGGTTTGTCATGTGCAAAACAGAGCACTCATCAACAAAAACTATCGTATGACCCCCTATAAGCTATTGAAGGGAAGAAAACCGACTATTCCTACTTTAGAATCTTTGGAAGCAAATGCATCGTATTTAATAATGGGAAGTATTTCCGCACAAAGTTTAATGAAAGGTGTTTTGAAGGTATTTATGTAGGATATAGTAGTCATAGTAAAGTATATAGGATTTTTAATAAGAAAACTCTGGTGGTAGAAGAGTCTATAAATGTTGTATTTGATGAGATTAGCATGATTCATAGTAGCTCGTCTAATTTTATTGGTGCAGATGTAGGTACCAGGTTCAAGGAGCTAAGCTTGGATGAACCAGTCAAAGAAGATATTCCAAGCTCAGTCAAGATCATTGATCCAGTCCTGGTGGATGAAGAACCTCTAGAGGAAGAATTGCCTCAACCCATAGAGGTTGCACAAGATATTGCAGAGCCTGCTGGAGAAAGGGCAAGGAATCTAGGGTTCCGACACCTAAGGGATCACCCAGCTGATCAGATCATTGGAGAGCCAGGAGACAGCGTTATAACCAGAATATGTACAGCTAACGAGATTTTGCATCGATATTTTCTGTCTCAGGTTGAACCAAAGAAGTTCGAGGAAGCGAACAAAGATGCCTCTTGGATCTTAGCAATGCAAGAGGAGCTCAACAAATTTGAATGATGAAAATTTTTGGAGCTAGTGCCCAAGTCAAAGGTTCAGAACGTGATTGGTACCAAGTGGATATTCAGAAACAAGCTGGACGAACACGGAGTAATTATCAAGAACAAAGTCAGGCTTGTAGCTCAAGGTTATAGACAAGAAGAGGCGATCAACTTAGACCAAACATTTACTCTAGTGGCTCGGCTCGAGGCGATCAGGTTATTTCTTGCGTATGCTACCCTCAAAGGCTTCACCGTCTACCAAATGGACGTGAAGTTAGCATTCCTCAACGGGGATCTGAAAGAGGAAGTATACGTAGCACAACCCCTGGGTTTTGTCAATTATAAATTCTCTGACCATGTTTACTTTTTAAATGAAGCCCTATATGGTTTAAAGTAAGCTCCTTGAGCTTGGTATGAGACATTGTCTAGCTTTCTTCTTGAGAACAAGTTCACAAGAGGAAAGATAGAAAAGACAGTATTTCTTAGGGAAGTTAAAGGCAAGATACTGCTAGTGCAAATCTATGTCGATGACATCATATTTAGCTCTACAGAAGACAACCTTTTCAATAAGTTTTCAAAACTTATGCAAGGGAAGTTTGAAATGAGCAGTATGGGAGACCTGAAGTATTCTTAGGACTTCAGGTGAAGCAATCTAACGATGGAATTTTCATCTCTCAGACAAAGTTCACCAAAGAGCTTCTTAAGAAATTCGGAATGGAGAGCGCAATCTCCATGAGGACTCCAATGGGATCAACTGTGTCTCTAGACAAGGATGGGAAAGGGAAACCTTTTGATGAAACCAAGTACAGATGCATAATTAGATCCTTGCTCAACCTTACTGCCAGTAGACCAGATATAATGTTTTCAATATGTGTCTGCGCTAGATATCAGGTGAACACTAAGGAATCTCATTACCGCGCTGAAAAGTGGATTTTAAGATACCTTAAGGGTACACCTAATCTTGGCTTATGGTACCCAAGAAGTAATGATGTCGAGCTAATTGGCTTTTCAGATGCTGATTTTGCAGGTTGTAGGGATGATAGAAAAAGCACTTCCAGGACGTGCCAATTTCTCAGAAGACGGCTTATTTCTTGGAGTAGTAAGAAGCAAAATTGTGTTGCAACATCTACTGTTGAGTTAGAGTATATCTTTGCAGGTAGTTATTGCGCACAGCTTCTATGGATCAAAACTCAACTCGAAGATTATAATTTGAAGTTCAGAGAAATTCCAATGTATTGCGACTCATCCAGCGCAATAGCTATCGCAAAGAATCCAATTTATCATAATCGGACCAAGCACATCGAGGTGCGCTACCATTCCATCAGGAATCATGTGGAGAATAAGGGCATAGCCCTCAGCTATGTCCCAATGGACAAGCAAGTTGCAGATATCTTCACGAAGCCACTAGACGAGGCCAAGTTCTCCTTCTTCAAGATAGAACTTGGTATGCTCAACTTAGATGCCTGAAAATTCATATTTGAAGTCAAGGGAAAATTCAGCTCAGAACTTATATTTCTCGGAAAAATAAGTGGATTTCTCGAAAACTGCCTTACTTCTCGAGAAATATCAGATTTCTCATAAAACTACTTACATCTCTCGAAAGCCTCTAAATTTCTCGAGAAACACTTTCTGGATTTCTCAAAAGGCTATATATTTCTCAAAAGGTTATAAATTTCTCGAGAAATGGCCTATATTTTGCGGAAATTCTTCTGGATTTCTCGAAAACTCTTCTGTTTCTCAAGAAATGCCCAATCCCAACAGAATAAATCCTTGAAGAATTTGAACAGCCATTCATGTACGCCTTTCCTTATATTTCAAAATTTAAATTTTATATAAATAGAATATGAATCCATAAGAAATACCTGAATCCACAAATTCGAAATCAATAAGGCTTCCTGAGAAAGACGCTTCAGTTCCGCGAAGGTCATCGCCATTCTTCTCACAAAATCCTCTGCTTCTTCTCTGGAAAATCAAAAGTTTCTCATTCTCTCCATTCAATGGCTCCCTCTACTAAGATTGGCATCAGGAGTGAATTCGTTCGCGCAGGTATTGAGGATATTTATGATGATTTCCGAAATGTTCTGCTACTTCTTGAATCTGCCGGCCTCACATTCATCCTGGAACATCCTTGCAATGTTTTTCTACCTAAAGTTGAGGAGTTTTTCTATAATGCCATGATTAAAAGGTCTGGAAAATTGTTGAAGAGTTTAGTCAGAGATATCAAAATCAGAATCAAACCTTCTTCCTTAACACAGTTTTTCTGATTACCATCAGTTGATGAGGAAGACTATTTGGAAGCAGATGATTATTCAAGAACCTTCTCCTTCTGTGGTCTTCCCCAATCCACCACTTCTATTAGAAGACAGAATATGACAGATGAAAGTAAACTTCTGGCTGACATTTTAGGTAAGGTCCTACTCTACAAGACATGCTCCATTGGATATATCTCCTCAGATTTCTTTGACATGATGACTACTGTTGTATGTCGGAAGAAATTCAAGTGGGGATACGTGCTATTTGAGAAGATCAAGGAAAGTCTAAAAGCTCCAAACTTTTGAAGAATAATCTCTTTGTATCTAAATCAAGCTCACCCAGAGATCTTTGACTTATCCAAAGGTGTGTCCATCCACCACCTAAAGAAAGTCACTATCTCAACAATTAGCATATGGGAGATAAGAATTCAGAAGCCAGTCATGGCTCCTACAGTTCCTAGTGTTGTAGATGATGAGGACAGGACCCCATCTCCTCCTCTCACTGATGTAGTGGGCACATCTAGTGCAGTTGTTGAGGGGGAGCCTGCTCCTTCAGTTCATGTAGAGTTACAACAAGCTGAGGTTCAAGACAAAGAGGTTCAGTCAGATGCTCCTATAGCCCAGGTTCAATAGCAAGTTATTGACGATGTTGAGCCTGTGGAAAAAGATAGTCTAGCTCAGTCTGATGATGAGCAGAGCACCTCTATGCAAGGTGGTGGCTCAGGTATGAATATTGATTCTTACTCTTATCAAGACAACCTTGATGAAACTCAAATGGATATTACTGTAGCTGACATTAATAGAATGATAGAAAATCTTACTTCACATGATCCCCTATTCATCTCTCTAGAAAAGAATCCTGAGAAATCTCCTGAAAATATTCATGAAGAGATTCCTAGAAAGACTCCTACAGAGATCCCTAAATAAATCCCTGAAGAAACTCCAGTAAATTCTCGGCCCCGGAATATATTGAGGGGGAGAAATGCAGAACCTCCTCTCAGGAACTTAAATTTTTCTATGCCTATTATTCTTGGAGAGGAAGGAGACATCATGACTTCTGGCCAAAGAGGGAGAAGTACAGTTGTAATTGAAGAAATTCTAGAATGGACATCTCCAGCTCTACCTCCTCCTCCACCTCCTCCAACTGATATCATTCCTAAAGATACCCTTTTGGGTAAAATTGAACTTATGTTAACTAAGCAAAGAGAGTACTTTGACAGGTCTCTTCAAGAAGTAACTGATAAAGTGAATGCTCTTGAAAAAGAAATGATCAAAGGATTTGTTAAGATTCAGCACAATACAGATGAGTTCAAACGATTGCTGAACATTGGAGGCAAGGCTCTAGACCACACTATCACTAGTGTTTGTCAGGTCATGGAATAATCCATTACAGTGGCAAACAATTAGATTATATTGCTAAGAAGACTGAAGAACAAAACTTCAAAACTTGTGAAGAAGTTGGAAAATTCAAGGAAGTTGCCATAGAAACACTTACTGTAGAAGTCATAAAGGGGGAGGATATAGTAAAAGAAAATCTAGATAAGAAAGTTCAAGAGATGAAAAGTCAGTTTGATGATCAATTGAAAGAGATCAATACTAGTGTGGAAAAGCAGATTAAAGGTGTAAACATATATACTTTTGAGACTACAGTATGGATGCATAACAAAATCTTTCCAGATTTTCAGGTTGGCCCAAATGAGGCTCCATCTACTCATCTTGATCCTAATGTCTTCAAGCCTACTTTTTCTCCTAGACCTGAACTGTATGAGGCTCATCCTAAAGATTACTCTCAAATATAGACTTCTGAGTAACCAGAGTTCCATCAAGATCTACCTTCTAATATTCAAGTGCAAAAGAAAAGGAAATATGGTGAGGGTGCCTCTGCCAGTAGATCTATCCCAAGACAAAGTGCTACTAAAAGAGTAGAATAAGAATTTGCAGAATTTTGGAGTCCTACTTCTAAATCTCTCATTCTGGTTACCTTGAAGCTGGTTATGGATTTCAATGAAAAAAAAGATGATCACTACAGTCATAAAGAGTGGGAGTTATATGATAAGTCTTTGACTAAAAGAGGGATTTATGATCGAGAATATGGTCGTAATAATCCTACATCTCCTCCTTGACTTTCTAAGTACTATCCCAAGCCACTCAGTTATCAGAAGAGACAGCAAGAAAAGAAGGAAAGACTACACCAACAACAATTCAAATGATTCTATGTTTATCAATTGTGTAGAATTTTGTGCACCAGGATATTCTTATGGGCAAACTCTCTAGATATATAAAATTCTAAATTTTGTTGATCTTATTATTTCTTATTTCTCATTCATTATATTGCTTTACTTGTTAGTTAATTATTTTATTATATTGATATAATTCATCTTAGTGTAGAGGGTTTTGACTTCTACAAATAGGGGTAGACTGTTAGGTATTGTATGCACAATAACCCAGATTTGTATGAATTCACCCTTGAATTAAGTTTGCATTTGATGTTATTTTGTAGTTGAGTGCTTGCAAGTCATTATTGCTAAGTGTAGACCAATGTCAGTTTATAATAAGTCACTAAACACAGGACCATGCAATGTAATCCCACATTGTGTGATCCATGGTGTTGGCTCATGTGTAACCTCTCTATTGGGATGCACTTTATTTTCAAGTACTAAGACAATGGAAGAAAGGAATTGTTGCTAGTTTAAACAAGAAAGAAAAGAAAATTTTTCTTAAAAAGTTCCTAAGTCCATTTCTCGAGAAATCGAAAATTGTTTCTCGAGAAGTCTAAGTCTATTTCTCGAGAAAGAAAAGCTATTCTCGAGAAACCATAAGACTTCTTGGGAAATTGTCTGAAAAATATTCTAACTCCTTTTCTCGAGAAATGCCCTGAAGATTTCTCGAGAAGCCAAGTTAGTTCTCTAGAAATGCAAAGAAGTTCTCGAGAAGTGGAAATAATTTCTCGAGAAGCTAAGTCTTTTTCTCGAGAAATCAATGCTTCAGTTTACAGAATTTTTCGCAAAGTAAATTTCTCGAGAAGGTCAAGCCATTTCTCGAGAAAGCAATTCTTTTCTCGAGAAAGCAATTCTTTTCTCGAGAAATCATATTCCTCTCGAGAAATCAATCTTTCACTTCACAGAATTTGCGCTAAGTAAATTTCTCGAGAAGCCATATTATTTATCGAGAAAGCAAACCATTAAACGAGAAAAAATATCCATCTCGAGAAATCATGTATTTTACTTCAAAGAAAGTTTCGTCAAGTCTTTTCTCGAGAAGCCATATCTTTTTCTCGAGAAAGCTATTCATTTCTCGAGAAATCTACTTCTTCTCGAGAAATGGACTTGCAGATTTTTCTTTCTAAATATTCTGATGGGATTTCAAATTAATCTAAGTTAATAATCATTGATCCATTAGTAGATGTTTCCTTAATGACTCATGACCATTTGAAGATGTTCTATATAAAGTCTTTTCAATGGAATCGAAAACCATAATAATCCCAAGAAGAATTATTATAGTAATCATAATTGCTCTTTCCAAAAGTCGGAAGAAGCCACCGACTCCATCGTCAATTCTTCTCTGCCGATCCAGCGATTCGAAAAGAGAAAAGATTCGACAGATACAAGTGATGCGAATGTGACGTCAAGTGTACCGATCGCACAAGTAATATAAAATGGGCGAATTTCCCAAAGTATCGATCTCTCAAGGAACACAGTAAGGTGGAGTTAATTTTGAAGAGGACTTGAGATTGAAGTCCTTAGGTCGGGGTTAACGTAGGGGGTTTTGATAGATGCAGAAAAATAAAGTAAAATGCTAACAATCTATTACTATGCAATGCCACTATGCATCGCTTCGCCAGGCGGGATGGAAGACCACACGGGCCGCTATGCACCGAATCGCAAGGCGGATGGACGAGTAGGCAAGCATAAGAACAAGAATTTGAGGGTCGTAAGCACCTCTTCGCTATGCATGCAACTAGCAATTGCTAGTGCGGCAAGAACAAACGGATGGCAGATGGATATAAAGGCGCAACTCAAGCTACTAAAGAAACAAAACAAGGCAAGATTTACATAGACATAAACCTAACAAAGTTTACACTAAAGAGCACATCAACATATAAAATGAATCCCTAAGCACACATAAACAACAACAAAGGAAGTACAAGGCAAGAGTTTGACCGAATCCGAAGTCTTGCTGAGGGTTCGCGGAAGGAAACGCCGGGTTGTCAATCTGTGTCCAAGCTAGGTCCTAAACTATGTCCGGGGTAGAGAAGGCTGTCACTACCTTCCAATGGACTCATCTTCTTCATGTCACGATGTCGAAAGAATGTTGTAAGCTTCCCTTTACTGGTTGGTTATGGAACAAAAGCTTTCAATAGAGCTTATGGGTTGAAAGAGATGACCGAGAGAAAGCGTCGGCAAGAAGTAAGCTTCAATAGCATGGCCGGAGCTCCTCTCCATAGTGGAAGATGAAGAATGGGGGCAAAAAGGCGGAGTTTCACCCTAAAACCACGGAGGAGATGGCTGGAAACGAGCTGTCCTATAATTGTGAAAATCTGGGCTTTAAATAGAAAAAGATCAGAAAAATGGTCACTCACGGTACCGCACACGACCGTGCGCTTACCGTGCATTATTAACTTGCAGATCTTGATTGCGGAAGAAGATTGATAATACGTTTTGTAGTCATAACTATCATCGTATTTTTCTAATTTATAATGTACAAATCTTGTATTTTAAGCTTTATTTTTATCTTTCTTATGTTAATTTTATTGCCCCTAACTTTTTCCTCTCTTTTTTCAGCTTTTCTGAAAAATTCGTCGATGTTGACCTGACATGCCCCCTGTCACACCCTCCCCGGGCATGACCTAGGGCGTGTCACCTTTTCCAGAGGTTTCCAGAAGCCAGAGGGAAATAATAGCAAAAACGGCTGTCACGCCCCCTGACAAGCCCTCCTCGGGCGTGTCCAAGGGTGTGACACGGGGCGTGTCGCCCTCTGCCCGAAGCCTGCCGCCGTATTTAATGCCATTTCGTCTCAGCACGCCAACAGTACAATCACGCCCCATTTCACGGGCGTGACACAGGGTGTGACCCCACCTTTTACGATGACTGTCGGATTCCCGACCAATAATTTCGACACGACGTGCGTGTCACGCCCCGCCCCTACACGGGCGTGGCCCAGGGCGTGTCCCCCGACGTACAGAAGCAATCATCCTTCCCTCCAGAATCCAGAGCCCGAGGTCAACCCCGTACCTACCACGCCCCCTGACATGCCCTCCCCGGGCGTGTCGAAGGGCGTGACCAACCCGTGAGCTTTTCCTATAAATTCAGACCCCCCCTTCCATTTCAAAAAGCTTCTCTTGAGAGGGGGAGGTGTTGCCCCTTTGTTTCTTGGTTTTTTTTTCATGTTCTTCTCTCTCTCACTTCTTTATTTTGTAATTATTCTTAACCCTAGTTTTTTTTAGCTTTTGTTTAAGCTTTTATTGTAATCCTTGCTCTTATTTTAGTTACTAAATGTTGGGCTTGATTAGGATTTTAATTTCATGCAAGTGTAGTTTTCATTTCCATGCAAGTGTAGCTCTCTTCTAGTATTAATAAAAGTGTTTTTTTCTCTCATTTATTACTTGTGTTCTTACTATACTTTACTACTCATCCCCCCTCCTCTGCTCAATTATGATTAACTAATCCTCCTTGTACTCGATCTTGATGATCTGAGATTTGAGCGATTAAGTTATGATGTTTTAATTTACTTTTTCTTTTTAGGTTTTAGGCCTTGAATTACTCTTGATTTTTCATGGGCTAGAGGTATATTATCGATATATACTCTCCACCTTTTCTTTCATTTTGGGCTAGCCGAGAGGCTGATAAAATGAAGTTAGCATTCAAGAGTAAAGGGATTTGTACGTACCCCTCGAGAGAGACAGACGTCCAAATCTCACGGATTGGAGTAAAATCCAATAGTGGGGTTCACCGCGTAAAGCAAGCTTTAGGCCTCCGATTTAGACGAGAGTCAGTCGGACCTTCCTAAACTCAGTTGGGCATGACTTCGAGAGAAGCGTGTTTAAGCTTTAGGAACCTCCATGGTGTAACACCTCGAAATATAGAGTTGAAACGGGCGGTGTTTGTACCAAGTCTGAATCTTGGTAGGGTGAATACGGCCTGTGACACGGGCGTGTCATACGGCCATGTCATGCTCGGGTTGTCCAGTGAAGGACATGGCCTGGGACACGGGCGTGTACCAGGGCATGTCGGTGCACACGGCATGGGACACGGGCATGTAACTTGGCCGTGTACTTCTCTAGAAATTTTCTGAGTTTTGTATCGACTGTCGAACACGACCGTGTACTGGTTGACACGGGCATGTCAAATCCAACACGGGCGTGTCATCACCCGTGTCCACCAAGCGACGTGGAGGTTGGCATGGCGGTTATCCGTGAAACGGCCCCTGGACACGGGCGTGTCGAATACCCGACACGGGCGTGTCAGGTTGGTACACGGGCGTGTCCCAACCCGTGTCCTTTTCTGTGCTCGATTTAGGTGGCTGGATCGAGGCGAACGGCCTGGAATACGGCCATGTGCAAAGCCGTGTTCGGCCCAAGACTATTTATTTCAGGCTAATCTGAGCCGTTCGTCTTCTTTAAATAAGATCTAACGGCCCAGATGAGTTCTGCTTGTGTTGAGGCCGGGATTAGAGGGTTATTTCCTAATTTCATCCTTAAGTCTCTCTTTCTAAGAAGTTAGAGAGAGGACAGAGCAAGAAAGTGGGAAGGGAGGAATCCGACTGCCGGCGTAGCATCAGAACACCAATCGGAGAACCGAGACCGGATCCGTGGAGAGAATTCTGTTACGAAGCTTTATATCCGACTAGTTTTTCATGGTGCTAAAGCGTGCTTCAAGGGTAACGATTCTCAACTTGAGCACTTGTACCTTCTCTTCCTTTGGATGGGAAAACCCGCTCCTGCGAGTGTGCGGTGAGTGCGCGGTGTTCCTTGGGGTAGATATGTGAAGTCCCCCTTGTTTAGTGTCCGGAATCGAAGTACGGGCATAGGCATTGTGTGAGAAGCCTACCCGGACGTATTTGTCAGGATCGGTGATGTGCATTGCATGAATAGTCAGAGAAGACTCCGTGCATTGTTTTCGGGTTTCTGCGCGGTAGATTGCGGCAGGGATCCTTGGAGATTAACTCCAAGGCGCACCTGGAAAACTGGGCGGAAACGTAATTCTGCTAACTTGGCGGTCGGGGAACCAGCCTTGAACATAACTGGGTTATGTGTTGTTTGAAAATGATTTAGGATCCAGGTGAAGCTTGGCCAGCGCGTACGTTTTAAAGTGACTAGGCAGCGTGAGCAACGGGCAAGTGGATACGGACCTGGGCTATGTGGTTCAGTGCTAGAGTCCCTAAAGTGGAACTGGCCGTTGGCATAGTCGGGGCCTTGGACTACGGTCGGAAAGACTCAAAAATGCTCACACTGTTTGCCATCCAAAGGATGGTGGTGAAGCTATGGAATTGACCGGATTCACCGTGAATGTGCCCTGAGTGCACGGGGTGTTTGGTCGAGCGAGCCTACACCTATGGCGAAAGTATTTATATGCACTTTATTATTTAGCTGGGCTAACGATATGCAGGGAAGGAGCACCGCCGTCCCGATTAAGGGGCAGGGTCGTTATAATTTGGTCAGCTTTAGCAGACCGTTGCTCTGTTTTCCACCATGCAGTGGAATAATTTCTTGCAGGTGCTGTGGAACCAAGCGCCAAGTATCGGGTTGTAGTCTAAGCTGCTGTGAAGGCCCTCGAAGGTCGTAGTGAACTACTATCTTTACTTTCTGTCCTGTATGGTCGGCCTCCGAGCCGATGTTTGTATGACATTACTTTGTTAAGAGAAACTTTGTAAGGCCGTAAGGCCATGTACTCTTTTGTAGATTTGTTTTATTTCATTCCTATGTTGATTAGTGGACATTCATGTCATGCTTGTGCAAATTTTGGGTTCTATTAACTTTTTAAAAAGCTTCCGCTAGAATGCTCTGTGTTAGGACGAGTAGATGGGTATTTGGTATTATTCTGTAACCCCTCTGACTATCCGTGGTATATGGCGTCGGGTTCCAGCTGGACCTTCTAATATATGCCATACGACGGATGGGGGTGTTAGAATTTGGTATCAGACTAGGGTGTCGGTCGTCTGTAATCAAATTCGTTGGCGAATTCCTTTTAAGGAGTGGTGAGCACATGTATGTGCGTCATCATTATAATATAAAAGAACCCATGAATGTCCACTTAGGAATGAAAAATACACTTTTTTTGGGAACCTTGGTGTTCCAATGATTACTTTTAGCAATTTGTGTGTCGCCTAATCAAGGGTTTATGCAATTATAGGTGTCTAGAAGCGGTGCGGGGTAATCAGAGCGTCCACAATCAGCCGAAAGTAGTGCACCAAGAGACGTGCCTACAATACCTCCTTCAGCAGAAACCATTAGATTGGTGGCTGAAGCAATTTTTGCCATGATAAATGCCCAGCAAGTGCAGCGCGCACCACCTTTTAATGAGCAAGAACCGATTAGAGTGGTAGTGTCGGGAGTAGTAGAGCGTGAGGCAATTGATCCGGTAGTACCAAGAAGAGCCACAAAGAACAGCTCAAGCACGTGATGAGCTTTAATCCTCCGATATTTGATGGGTTGGGAACGCCAACTAAAGCTGAGGATTGGCTTTCCATGATGAAGAGGTTCATGACCGCCACAGAAACTGCAGAGTGGCAGAAGACCATAATAGCGACTTTCCTATTGGCTGGTGAGGCAAGGATTTGGTGGGACGAGTTGGAGGTTCATCTCTTAATGGGAAGAAAACTTACCGACGTACCGATGGATGAATTCTCAAGTATATTCCTGGCAAGATACTTACCTTCTGCCCAAAAGCTCGAGATGGAGAATAATTACCTTAATTTGGCACAAGGAGAGAGAATCGTGGATGAGTATCTCCACGAGTTTACTCAGTAAGGTTGTTATGCTGGTGCTATGTTTACTGAAGAAGAGCGGAAGACCAACCAATTTTATGAGGGTCTACGAAGTGACCTAATGCTACTCCTTGCTAGGCCTAAGGCGCAGGGCTTCCTAACCTTCGTAAATGCGGCTCGGTCTTTGGAAAGGTTACAAGAAATTTGCAAGAGAAGAAGGACCCAGTGGGGAAGATGCTAGAGTTTAAAGTGCCAAATTCAAAGTCAGGTTTCCGTATATGAAACAAGAAGTAGAGGACTTCGAGCTCAGCCCCTTCGTCTAGTACGATGGGGGAAAACCCTAGTCGAGTCCCAGGAGCCTGTTACAACTATGGAAAGGTGGGACATTTTGCAAAAGAATGTTTGAGCTGACGTGCAAAGTCCGAGAAGAGGCAAGGAGCAACTTATGAGGAAAAGGGGAAGGCGACAGAGTCAACCGCATCCCATCATGCTCAAGCCCAGCCTAGAGTATACAACCTTGGTCTGCAAGAGGCCATTAAGCAAGCTGACGTGGTGACAGGTATGAGTTAAATTTATAATAGTTTAGCTTCTGTTGTAACTATTACCTTTGTGCATGTTTGCTTACTTATGATTGGTACTAGGCCTTGTATTGATTTTCGATTGTCCGACGAGAGCCCTATTTGATACGGGAGCATCGCATTCCTTCTTGTCCGAAAGATTCGTATCGCTCATCGGAGTCCCTTCTTCGATTGCAAAGGACAAGCTGGATGTGTTGCTGCCCAATGGGTGCTCAATGCGTGTGGATAGAGTCTGCGTGGTTAAGTTGCGAATCGGGGATCAGGAGTTCAATTTGTGAGCATCATTGCTGCCGTTAGTGGAGTTCGACGTAATCTTTGGAATGGACTTGCTTTCGGAGCAGCGATCCTGCATTGACTGTAACCGGAAAGAGGTTAAGTTGGGACTGGATACTGAGCGGGAGACTACGTTCGCGAGCATAAAAGGGGCGAGCAAGATTATGATGTTAGCTCTTCAGGAGATTAAGGCAGTTCGGTCTGGTGCAAAACTGTTTGTGGCATTAGTACAGACTTCAACGTCTAATCCTAGTCTAAACAGTATTGCAGTGGTGTCCGAGTATCCCAATGTATTTCCAAACGATCTCCCTGGAGCCCCTCCTCAACGGGAGATTGATTTTACAATTGAGCTGGTGCCGGGTGCTAAACCGGTGTCACGCTCTCCGTATCAGATAGCGCCTAGGGAGATGGCAGAGTTGAAAGTACAACTGCAAGAGTTGTTAGAGCAAGGGTATGTGCGTCCAAGTTCGTCGCCTTGGAGTGTACCGATCCTATTCGTTAAGAATAAAGATGGGAGTTTGCGACTTTGTATTGATTATCAGGAGTTGAACAAACTTACAGTGAAGGATAAGTATCTGATCCCAAGGATTGATGATCTATTTGATCAGTTAGTTGGGTCAACAGTATATTCAAAGTTAGATCTGAAATCCGGATACTACCAGTTAAGGATAAAGGAATGTGGCATCCCTAAGATAGCATTCAACACGCGGTTTGGACATTACGAGCTTACGGTCATGCTGTTTGGGCTGACCAATGCGCCATCCATGCTTATGGATCTAATGAACAGGACGTTATGAGAGTACCTAGACCAATTCGTGATAGTGTTTATCGACGACATCTTGGTGTACTCGTGGTGTGAGGATGATCACTAAAAGCATCTGCATATGGTGTTGGAGACGTTGAGGAAGAATCAGTTGTATGCTAATTTATCTAAGTGTGAGTTTTGTTTGTCCTCGATAGCGTTCCTTGGGCACAATGTTAGTGGTTAAGGGATTGCGGTGGATCCGGCGAAGATAGAAGCAATTCAGGAGTGGCCTGAGTTGACCTCGGTGGCGGAAGTCCGGAGTTTTCTGGGGCTTGCTAGCTACTGCAAGCGCTTTGTGGAGAATTTCTCACGGATCACATTACCACTCACGACGTTTACAAGGAAGGATCAGAAGTTTATATGGACGCTGGAGTGCGCGCAGGATTTTGAAGAGTTGAAGAGGCGGTTGATCTCAGCACCTATCTTGTGTTCGCCGAGTGGATCCGAAGGATTCGAAATTTATAGTGATGCTTCGGGCAGTGGTTTGGGTTGTGTTCTGCTACAGCAAGGGAGAATAATAGCCTACGAATCACGACAGTTGAAGGTCCATGAGAGAAATCATCTGGTCCATGATTTGGAACTAGCGGCCGTGATATTTGCTCTAAAGTTGTGGAGGTACTATCTGTACGGTGTAAAGGTTGACATTTACAGCGATCATAAGAGCCTGAAGTATCTAATAGATCAGAAGGACCTGAACATGAGACAGCGAAGGTGGATGGAGTTCTTGGGGGACTACACTTTCAAGATATATTATATGCCTAGGAAAGGAAATGATGTGGCGGATGCTTTGAGTCGTAGGGCCCCGGAACAGGCCAACTGGTTGGCGGTGCATGATGAGAGATTAGCCTTCCACCTACAAACGGATGGTCAGACCGAGAGGGTCAATAGGACGATGGAGGACATGCTTCGCATGTGCGTCCTAGATTTTGGAAAACACCGGGAGGATCACCTATACATGGTAGAGTTTGCGTAAAATAACAGTTTTCAAGCAAGTATTGGAATGGCGCCTTTCGAGGCCCTTTATGGGAGAAAGTGTCGTACGTCGTTGTCTTGGTTGGAGACAGGAGAGTCAAAGCTGTACAAGCGTCAGGCAGATAAAGACGCCACTTCAATGATACATACGATTCAAGAAAGATTAAAGATCGTTCAGGACAGGAAGGCAAAATACTATAATACCAAGCATAGAAATGTGAATTTCAGCGTTGGCGATTGGGTGTATTTGAAAGTCAAGCCGTTCAAGGGTGACTCGCGGGTTCAACGTCTGAAGAAGCTGAGCCCGAGATACCTTGGGACGTTTGAGATCCTAGAGCGGATAGGTGAAGCAGTGTATCGGTTGAAGCTGTCGGTGGAGTTGAGTGGGTTACACGATGTGTTCTACGTATATGTGTTGCGGAAGGCGGTGCAAGAGCCTTTGCAAGTCGTTGTTGTCGATCAAGTGCCGATTGATAGTGGGTTGATGACAAAGGTCAAGCCAGTTTGCATTGAAGACTTTGAAGTCAAACGGCTCCGCAACAATTAAATTGGAATGGTTAAGGTCTGTTTGGATAATTGCGGACGTGAGGAGCTTTCTTGGGAGCGAGAGCAGGCTATGTTGAAGGAATATCCCGAACTTTTCAACTCAGGTAACGTTTAGATTGTTTTGTGTACCCTTTTCTTAATTTCGTGGATGAAATTCTTTAAGGGGAGGAGAATTGTAACACCTAAAAATGTAGAGTTGAAACGGGCGGTGTTTGTACCAAGTCTGAATCTTGGTAGGATAAACACGGTCTGTAACACGGGCGTGTCACATGGCCGTGTCATGCTCGGGTTGTCTAGTGAAGGAAATGGCCTAGGACATGGGCATGTCCCAGGACGTGTCGGTGCACACGGTATGGGACACGAGTGTGTAACCTAGACGTGTACTTCTCTGGAAATTTTCTGAGTTTTGTATTGACTATCGAACATGGAGGTGTACTGGTTGACACGGGCGTATCAAATCCGACACGGGCGTGTCATCACCCGTGTCCACCAAGCGACGTGGTGGTTGGCATGGTGGTTATCCGCGACACGGCCCCTGGACACGGGCGTGTCGAAGACCCGACACGGGTATGTCAGGTTGGGACACGGGCGTGTCCAAACCCGTTTCCTTTTCTGTGCTCGATTTGGGTGGCTGGATCGAGGCACACGGCCTGGAACACGGCCGTGTGCAAAGCCGTGTTCTGCCCAGGACTTTTTATTTCAGGCTAATCTGAGTCGTTCGTCTTCTTTAAATAAGATCTAACGGCCCAGATGAGTTCCTGCTTGTGTTTAGGCCGGGATTAGAGGGTTATTTCCTCATTTCATCCTTAAGTCTCTCTTTCTAAACAGTTAGAGAGAGGAGAGAGCAAGGAAGTGGGAAGGGAGGAATCCGGCCGCCGGCGTAGCATCGGAACACCAATCGGAGAATCGAGACCGGATCCGTGGAGAGAATTTGTTACAAAGCTTTCTATCCGGCTAGTTTTTCATTGCGCCAAAGCATGCTTCAAGGGTAACGATTCTCAACTTGAGGACTTGTAGGTTCTCTTCCTTTGCATGGGAAAACCCGCTCCCGCAAGTGTGCAGTGAGTGTGCGGTATTCCTTGGGGTAGATATGTGAAGTCCCCCTTGTTTAGAGTCCGGAATCGAAGTACGGGCATAGGCATTATGTGAGAAGCCTACCCGGACGTATTTGTCAGGATCGGTGTTGTGAATTGCATGAATAGTCAGAGAAGACTCTGTGCGTTGTTTTCGGGTTTCTACGCGGTAGATTGCGGTAGGGATCCTTGGAGATTAACTCCAAGGTGCACCCAGAAACTAGGCAGAAATGTAATTCTGCTAACTTGGCAGTCGGGGAGTCAGCCTTGAACATAACTGGGTTATGTGTTGTTTGGAAATGATTTAGGATCCGGGTGAAGCTTGGCCCGCGCGTACGTCTTAAAGTGACTAGGCAGCATGAGCAACGGGCAAGTGGATACGGACCTGGGCTATGTGGTTCGGTGCTAGAGGCCCTAAAGTGGAACTGGCCATTGGCATAGTCGGGAGCCTTGGACTACGGTCAGAAAGACTCAAAAATGCTCACACTGTTTGCCATCCAAAGGATGGTGGTGAAGCCACAGAATTGACCGGATTCACCGTTAATGTGCCCTGAGTGCACGGGGTGTTTGGCCGAGCGAGCCTACACCTGTGGCGAAAGTCTTTATATGCACTTTATTATTTAGCTGGGCTAACGATATGTAGGGAAGGAGCACCGCCGTACCGAGTAAGGGGCGGGGTCATTATAATTTGGTCAGCTTTAGCTGACCGTTGCTCTGTTTTCCACCATGCGGTGGAATAATTGCTTGCAGGTGCTGCGGAACCAAGTGCCAAGTAGCGGGTTGAAGTCTAAGCTGCTATGCAAGCCCTCGAAGGCCGTAGTGAACTACTATCTTTACTTTCTGTCATTTATGGCCAGCCTGCGAGCCGATGTTTGTAAGACATTACTTTGTTAAGAGAAACTTTATAAGGCCATATGGCCAAGTACTCTTTTGTAGATTTGTTTTATTTCATTCTTATGTTGATTAGTGGACATTCATGCCATGCTTTTGCAAATTTTGGGTTCTATTAACTGTTTAAAAAGCTTCCGCTAGAATGCTCTGTTTTAGGACGATTAGATGGGTATTTAGTATTATTCTGTAACCCCTTTACTGTCCGTGGTATATGGCGTCGGGTTCAAGCTGGACCTTCTGATATATGCCATACGATGGATGGGGGTGTTACACATGGTCAAGGACCTTTACTCTATTAAGCGTTGGTTTATTTTTCGTGTTTTAATCTTCTTTAGCTTAGGTGATTCGTGATCGAGTGCATTTCCATTTCATAGTTTCAGCCCTTCGTTGTAATCTCTTATTTTATGCTCTTTAATTAACTGCAGTAGTTCTCTTTCTAGCATAGCTTTATTTCTTTAATTGCAATTAGTTTCTCAAACCCTAGTTTTTTCGTCGATAAAATAATAGCCTTCGTGTGAGTAAGTTTACTCAACAGTTCCCGGATTTCAATACAACACTTGTGTCCCCTAGCTACAGTTTGATAGGTATACTTGCCTCATTAGATTGCTAGTTCGGTTTCTTTTATTTTCTTCGAAGCTTAGCGACTACCAAGTTTTTGGCACCGTTGCCGAGGAGCAACTTCCGTTGATAAATCGAAAACACGAATCTATTAATTTTATCATTTCTCTTTCTCACCCTCCTTCTAAAAAAATTTTAAAAATCAAAATATTTTATTACCGCTCTTAATAGTAACCCACTTCACAATTTTTCTACTCCACCTAATTCTCTCGAAAAGGGAAAAGGGCTTTAAGCATCACTATCTTGTCTAGTACCTTGCGAACCCTTCACCGGGTAGCCTTTGGGAAGTTTGGGAGTTAAATTATTAAAAAAATCTATTTCAAAAAAAAAAATCTCTAATCTTCTTTTTTTTTCTAGTTTATTTATTTCTTTTTTTTATCTTCCCTTCTTTTAGTGCATGACCCGAGGGAATCCGTCGGCTATTTTGGACTTGGACCACGAAATATAGCGTACTCTTCGGAGAAGATCGCGATTTAAAGGCCCTACTTCCCAAATACCGATTGAGGATTCCGAGTCATCTTCTTCTTTAAGAATGGCAGAACCCCCAGTGGAGGAAGTCGTGCAAAGACCTATGTCTTATTATGCATAACCAAATCTAGAGGGAACAGAATCAAGTATAGTTTGCCCTGTTATAGCAAATAATAATTTCAAATTAAAGTCTAGCATAATTCAAATGGTGCAGCAGTATGTGGAATTTGACGGACTTCAAGATGAAGATCCGAACGCACATATAGCAAGCTTTCTTGAAATTTGTGACACCTTCAAGATAAATTGTGCCACAAATGATGCAATCAGGCTAAGACTTTTTCCCTTTTCTTTAAGAACTAAAGCTAAGCAGTGGCTGAACACTATACCTAAGAATAGCATAACAACCTGGAATGAATTAACTGAAAAATTTTTGGCGAAGTATTTTCCGCCAGCTAAAACTGCAAAACTTAGGAACGACATCTCTGCCTTTGGGCAAATAGACTCTGAAACCTTATATGAAACTTGGGAAAGATTTAAAGAATTATTAAGACGATTCCCACATCACGCGCTGCCTGTATGGTTACAAGTGCAGGTGTTCTATAATGGGCTAAATCAAAGCACAAAGCAAATGATAGATGCAGCTTCTGGCAGTACTTTAAATCATAAGACCCCGAAAGAAGCTCTTGAGCTTTTTGAGGACATGGCCATGAACACTTATCAGTGGAATGTGCCTAGGTCCCGCCCAAACAAGCCTACTGCTATCTTTGAAGTGGACAATGTCTCCCAGCTCGCTCTAAAAGTTGAAATATTAAGCTAAAAGATAATGGAGATGACTATTGCATCCACCCCTCAGGTATGGGAATCTGCAACTCCTGCCCCAGAACAATTAGATTTTGTTAAAAATATGCCTAGAAATGCTTTTAATAATTTTTTTGTTGCGAATTTTCATCCTCCTGGTTTTAATTTTCCGAATAGTTATAATCCTGCCTTAAGAAATCATCCAAATTTTTCGTGGAGTAATCCATCGAATGCTATGCGCCTGCCACCACAAAATGATTTTTTTGCACCATCACCACCACCTCTTCAAAATTATCCAAAACCTCCAAGCTTGGAGGAGTTACTTTCCAAATATATCGCCACAAATAACGATACGATAAGAACCTTAACTTGAAGCATTAAAAGTCTTGAAAATCAAGTAGGACAGCTCGCTAAAATTATTTCCGAGCGACCCACAGTGTCTCTTCCTTCCAATACTGAGCCCAACCCGAGAGAGCAAGCAAAAGCTATAACTCTTCGGAGTGTGAAGAAAGATCCCGGTATGGTAAGTGAAGAGCCCGAGGTAAGCTCCGCCCCCGCTTTAAAAAATCAAAGCTCCGCTGCCATTTTAAAAATTCCACCCTCTGTTGAAGAAGTTATCACCCCTCTCTCCACATTAGGAAAAGATCTCACTCCACCACCCATCTTTATAAATAATCCAACCCCACCTTACCCTTCCGAACTTAATAAACAACGTCAGGACGATCAATACTCTCGTTTCTTAGAAATGTTCAAGCAAATCCACATAAATCCGTCTTTCCATGAAGCGATTTCACAGATGTCGAAGTACGCCAAGTATCTTAAGGACCTCCTGACTAATAAGAAAAAGTTAGAGAACCTTTCGCATGTCACGTTAAACGCCGAGTGCTCTACTGGTTTTGACAAACGGTTTGCCGAATAAAATCAGTTACCCGGGTAGTTTTTCTATTCTGTGTGTCTTCGGTGATCTTTTTGTCAAGCACGCATTAGCTGACTTAGGTGCGAGTATTAACCTAATGCCCCTCTCATTATTTAAAAAGTTAGGAATTGGTAGCCTCAACCCCACACGCATGAGTATCCAGCTCGCCGACAGATCCGTTAAGTACCCGTTAGGAATAGTGGAGGATGTTCTAGTAAAAGTCGACAAGTTCATCTTCCCGGTGAACTTTGTCATTTTTGACATTGAAGAAGACGTCGAGGTTCCCTTGATCCTTGGTCGACCCTTCCTTGTAACCTCACGAGCCATCATTGACGTAAGCAATGGTAAGCTCTTCCTTCGAGTAGGCGATGATGTAGTCACTTTCTCTATCACCCCTTCGATGAAGAACACCTTAGCAAATGATGACTCCTGCTTTTTCGTAGATGCCTTAAGTGATGAATCCTCCTATTGCCTCTCCAAATTTGAAAAGGAATTTTCAATTTTTTTCCTCCTCTTCTCTTCAAACTGAATCGCTGCAAGAAAGTGTAGAATCCTCTTATCTTCTATCTGGTTTTGAAAAAGAATTTTCTGATTTTTTTTCTCCTCTTCTACTTTTCCAACTGAATCGCTGCAAGAAGCCGTCTTGGCCACCAGCTCCACCACTTTTAATTTTCCATATAAAAAAACTCTACGAAGATATAGTATTCGAAAAAGAAAGAATTTCTCAAACCTCTTATGAGAACCCCCTATCCTAAAACTTAAAGAACTTCCTGAACATCTCAAGTACGCCTTCTTAGAAAAGAACTCCAAGCTGCCAGTTATAGTTTCGGCCTACCTTACGGATGTCCAAAATGAAAAACTCCTTTTAGTTTTACGTAAGAATTGCCGAGCTATTGCTTGGCAGATTTCTGATATCAAGGGCATTAGCCCATCTTTCTGCATTCATAAATTTTAATGGAAGATAATTCGCGTAACTCCATTCAACCTCAGCGTCTTATAAACCCAAACATGAAAGAAGTAGTTAAGGGCGAGGTTATGAAATTATTTGACGCAGAAATTATCTACCCTATATCAGATAGTAAGTGGGTTAGCCCTGTTCAGGTAGTGCAAAAGAAGGGAGGGATAACGGTATTTAGTAATGAAAATAACGAATTAATCCTGATACGAACGGTGACGGGTTGGCGTATGTGTATAGATTATAGGAAGCATAATGACGCCACCCGCAAGGACCACTTTCCTTTGTCGTTTATCGACTAGATTTTAGAATGATTATCCGGCCATAGCTTTTATTGTTTTCTCGATGGCCTCTCGGGGTATTTTCAAATCCCCATCTCTCCCGAGGACCAGGAAAAAACTACGTTTAGTTGTCTCTTCGGCACCTTCGCCTACCAAAGAATGTCGTTTGGATTGTGCAATGCGTCAGCTACATTCCAGTGATGTATGCTCGCTATCTTTGACAAGTACGTAGAAAGCATTATGGAGGTATTTATGGACGATTTCTCTAGGTTCGGCGATTCCTTTGATAGATGTTTAGAAAACCTTGAAAAAGTCTTAGAACGATGTGAAGAGACTAACCTTGCCCTAAATTGGGAAAAAATGCCATTTTATGGTTAGGGAAGGGTTAGTTTTGGGTCATAAAATTTATGCGAGAGGTATTGAGGTAGATATTGCGAAGATATAAGTTATCGAGAAGCTGTCACAACCCGCATTTTCTCCGAAGAAAACGGATTTTCAGAGTAGGAGAAAACACGCGTCATGATGCCATATCGAGCAGGGGATAACTGCCGACGCTCAGGCAAACCACTATCAACTATACTTTATGAAAATTCAGAAGTTATATGATTAAAAAATCAGTTATATTTTTAAAGGCTGTATCCCTCGGCTCGGTGGATCACCTAGTCCAAAATTTAAAAGTTATACTTATATGCTACGGAAAATTCTTTATTCAGGTTCGACATCCTAAAAGTGTGCATAAGTGTCCCTAGAGGACAACTTATACTATGCAGGACCCTACTTTTGATTTATACTATATATATATAGGAAAATGATCTTTTTACGTTATTTGGAAAATAGTGATGAGTTTTATAAAACATGTTGATCATGAGGTATACTTATAATAGTGTTTTTAGGTTTAAAAGTAACTAGCAACCTAGCATAAATCATCCCAAGTGCAAGTAGACTAACTCCAGAAAGGTAGCAAGAAGTAACACATCTAGTATCAAGGTAAAACTACTAGTGGGCGCCAACAAACTGACACGAACCCACTGGCAAATATGTATGTCTGTAAGAAAAATAGTAAAACTAGCTCACAAGACCAAGGAACTAATCTCCACAGAACGAGAGACCACCAGCAACAGCACCGCACAACTAGCCGCCTAATCGGCTACTAATAAGAACCTGAGGAATTCAAAGAAGAAAAGAAAACCTCAGCAAGCTAAACAAGTAAGTTGTATGGAAATGTTAGGTTATAAGGTAAGCAAGAAGAGTAAGTAAACCGAAAACAAACACCACTGTCCAAGGCAAGACAAAAGAAAAGCACTAAGTGCGAGGAAACAGCAACAACCCTGCCCAAAAAAAAATCATGCAGAGTTTACAAGGCTACCATGAGCCCAAACGTTGCAAATTTACAAAGAAAGAAACGTCTAACACCCTAAGCTGTGAGAGATGGTAGTAGAAAAAACAACGTGGATCCGGGTTAGAGGCAAACTCGGCCCCCCAACCACCATTTCTAAGAAATAAAGCTCATGGGTCTATATGTGAAAGCACTAGGGCACCTCCCACCCCCTTGCCTAGCCCGTACCTGGAGCAAGATAAAAGAAAAAGGGTGGCCTTGGCTAAATTACACAACACCTCCCCAATTAAGAGCTTCAAACCACCACTACTAACCACGACCCACAATTCGGCCTTTTTGGAAAAAAAGAAAATAGCCGACAAGGAACCTCAAATCAAGGAATTCACTCGGGGGAGAAAATCAAGGTAAGGGAAAAGCGTTGAGATGACTCAACACGGCATGGCGTTGAGTGAGCCCTACTCACTCAATGCCTAAACAGATGGTGGCGTTGAGTGAGCTAGCATCACTCAACGCCAAAATAGCAATGGCGTTGAGTGAGGTTAACTCACTCAACGCCTTCTGCAACACTGGTTATGGCGCTGAGTGAGCTAACCTCACTCAATGCCAAAACATATATGGCGTTGAGTGAGGTCCACTCCCTCAACGCCTTCAACAAAGTAGGTTGTGGCGTTGAGTGAGCTAAGCTCACTCAACGCCAAAACAGCTATGGCGTTGAGTGAGGTCCACTCCCTCAATGCCTTCAGCAACACAGGCAGTGGCGTTGAGTGAGCTAACCTCACTCAACGCCAAAATAGCTACGGCATTGAGTGAGGTCCACTCACTCACCGCCTTAGCACTTAACCGCAAAACCCAACTGTGGCGTTGAGTGAGTCCACCTCTCTCAACGCCAAAATAGCTTTGGCGTTGAGTGAGGTTGACTCACTCAACGCCAAAGTACTTAGCCGCGAAAAAAAACTACGGCGTTGAGTGCGTCCACCATTCTCAATGATAGAAAAGGGCTGCGGTCTTGAGTGAGCCCGCCTCACTCAGTGCCTAAACCGTCATGGCGTTGAGTGAGGCCCACTCACTCAACGCCATCCGGAAGAGGTCGGCGGGAATGCAGATTGATTCTCACCGAATCGGCGGGAATCACTAACGATTCTCATCGAAGTCGGCGAGAATCACTTAGTGATTCCCGTCGATTTTGACTTAAAAGAATTTTCTCAGTCAACGCCACACTACTTAGCCGCAAAATAAGAGACTGCGGCGTTGAGTGTGTGCACCACTCTCAATGATAAAATATCTTTGGCGTTGAGTGAGGTCGACTCACTCAACGCCAAAGTACTTAGCCACAGAAATTTCGTCTCCATCAAAACTCTAGTAAGTCTAAGTACAGGGAAGGCTTCTACTACAGCAACTACACAGGTAAGCACACATACACCCTAACCCGAGCCTAAGGAAGAATAGGGTTTCTAACCTAGGGCTAACAAGGTAACAAGGAGATAGATAAAAAAGAATTACTCGGCAAGGGCAAGAATACCACTTGCCTCAAATTTCCGGCGAAGCTTGGTCGGCCTCCTTTACTCTCACGCAGTACGTTGGGGTGTCGGTTAACAAACAACAGCATATATATTGAATTTAACCTTAATTTATAAACTTGCCCACACAAGTTTATAGACCAAGGGGTCGTTTTGCAAGGCCTAATATATAAGCGTCTCATTCCACTTATACATTAGGTGTCAGGAGTTAAATGAATCGATTATGCTATGACATGCAAGTGGGTATGATGGAACATGCAAGTGCAACACACACACCCGACTCTGTGCACACAGACCTTTAGTTCCCCCTTTCGGAGCCGTTACCTCCCAGGATACCTCCGTAGTGGCAGACGGAAGCAGTGGGTTGGGCCTCGCCCACCTCTAAACCAGTAAAGCACTACCGATCAGACCTATCGTACGCCTCAATGCTTGGTGCACTAAGCGGACTCCTGCGTACTCTTGCCGGCTGGCGCACCGGACTTCTGTTGGCGAAGTGCTAACCACACTTGCCGAGTCAGGGTATTGGCGTCGGTGCATCGACCCTCCAATACCGAAGACCCGCCACCTTAATTTTCTTTCCTTTTATGCACATGTAAGTTTAATCGTAATCAATCAAAAACCGAGCCGAAGCTCCCCGGACCAACACGTCTGTCTCTTAACCAATCGAGTCGAAGCTCCCCGGACCATTCCGTCCGTCTCTTAACCAACCAAGCCGAAGCTCCCAACCATCTTCCTGTTCTAACGGTGTTTGTGAAAAGTGCAGCCCTAATTACTAAGTTACTCTTGTCAGTTTGTTAATACAGTTTACGTTAACCCAGGACTGCCCCCGGTATTCCCTGTGAAGGGCTCTCAAAGGGCACTAGGAACTATGATGGTAGCTGAAGCCCATCGTTCCCTTTCGCAAGGCACTTATTGTTATTGGTTGATTCCCTTTTACCCATTCCCTTCTCATATTACGATAGGCTAACCTAGGTTGATTTTTTTAACCTTCCTCTCTCGGGAAAGACGATCTTTCGTCGAACCTGAGCACCTCTTAACTCTAGCCAACACCACCTCTCACTACACTTCATATCGTTCTATTGCGATATCATTCAAATCTATCCATCCAGACAAAATGACTAACTCCAACAACTATCCCAGATCATGTCCTATTGTAATTTAACAATTTGCTATTTACAGACCAACCTAGACTATATGTCGAACCGGTTAGGAAATGATCCAATACTTATCCAAATGCCATAAATTATTTACTGGAGACTTATCATGATATTACTAGCCTAAATCCAGAAAATGGTAATTTTCCTAATTTATCTGGCATTTAATTAATTTTCTCAAAAATTCCAAGGGCTACAAGTTTGAACATGAACTACCCTAAGTTCTCATGCAAGATGTCCAACAAAATTATAATAAATAGTATGTTATCTCAATATGGTAAATCCAAAGTATCATAATTTTTATATCATCAAAATGGCACTAAAACGTTTTTAGCAATATCTTTTATATTTCGTTATTTGTGAACCAAGTACAGAGAATATTCATCCAAAAATTATAAATAAGATATACTATGCAGATCCAACCTTAAAAATAGCATTGGCCAAGTTTCATAATTTTCCAGCAGAAATATCATCCATAATTAATTTTTAAACCATAAAAGCCCTTTTTAACATTTGTGAAGGAAGTATTAGATTTACTCAACCAAAAATTTTACAAAAATTCAGGAGCAACCATTCTGTCCTAAAACCATTACTTCCAATATTTTATGGGGTTTCAATGAACAGAAAGATTCAAATAATTGAAACATCAATTAGGGATATAACAATCGTTACAAATGAAGTGCTGGAAATAGATATCATAAAATTCCAATAAAATTTTTATAGGTTCTACCTATCCTAAAACTTACTCTACCCGAGTTTTACAGCCTTAAGATAATGTTTAGTGATAGATTGTTCTTAATTAGTATTTTACCCTAAAGCTAAGATTAGGGTTTTAAGGTATCTACTTGTCTCCAAATCCTCCAAGATTCCATCCAGATGATTCTTATCATGCTAATGTAAACTCTACAGAGTTTCAAGGCAATACGAGAGCAATTGCCCCCATGTACTTCACAACCTCAAAACCCTCCATCTAGGGTTTGAGTTTGGATCCTAGGGTAAACCAACCCTATTCACACCATTTTCTCCAAGTGGGTTATAACAACCCCTCTAAGACAGTGGTAGAAATATCGGCCTCTGTTGAGGTGATATGACTGTTCTAACCTCTTATGCACTTTTTACTCAAAAACGCATCATTATTGCCTAGTTAAGAATAGTTGACTTCATATCCAAAACTCATCCAAATGAGTTGAAATTTTGTACATAGCTAGGTTTTATAGCCAGGGACCACTCACCAAAATTTGGGAGGGTTTGGAGGTCATATGACCACTTAAATAAATTACTCTAACTTTATTAATTTAAAACAGAAACTTTAGGCAAAGTATCTCCAAAAATTCCCGTTTTTGGGAAGCCTCTTGATATGGCTAAGGGTAACCCCCTGCCCAAATTTCAGGTCATTTGGGCAAGTTACGAAGCATGGGCATTCATTTTAGTTCCTGTCAAACTCTAGGTACAACCCCACTAAAATAGGTGTTGCGGTCAAACCGCTTACTCAAACAAGTTGAAATCAATTTTAAATTAATCTAGACTCGAAGAGCTACAACTTTCGTAACTGGCCATTTTTCCTAAAATGGCCTCTAAATGCCTCGTTTTGCAGCATCAAAATAAGTCTATTTTATGTATATTTACCTTATATATTATGTACTTAATTTTTATATTATAATAATGTTTTACTATTCATCTCCCCTACCAAAGAGAACCCGAAACAGAAACTCAGAAAACCATATTTCCTGTAACCTTTCCGTGATCCGTCGCCGGCTGTCCGATCACTTCCCTGGCCAGCCAGCCACCACCACCACCTCCGTCGAGGCGATGGCTATCGGTCGGCGGTGGTTTGGCCGCCGAAGGTGGCGGTTTCCGGCATACCCGAAAAACATATTTTTCATGGTTTTTCCATGAAAACGTAAGATAGGTCCGGCTCCATTGAGCACGAACTCCTTTCTAAGATCCTACGATCTACCCACAAAAGAAGAAGTAGAGGAGGACCTTGTTCGCGGTTTGGAGACGAGATGAACGTCGGATTGTCATGGCGTGGTGGTGGCGTTCCCGAACTTCTCCTACAGCAAGAACAAAATCTGAATCCGTTTGATCAAGAGTGTAACTTTCTCATCTTGCTCTAAGGGGGCTTTTATAGATCTCCAAGTGGGGAGGGGAAAGGATGAAGTATTCATGGCCATGAATGCTCTCTCTCTTAATAACATTTCGGTTATGGTGGAGGAAAGGAAACGGTGGAAGATGAGAAGACTGATCCAGGTGGTGATTTCCTATAGGACCAACACTTCCTCATTTATTAAGTAATTAGAGAAAGAAACGGCCCATAAATACTCCTGTTATAAATTCCCATAATCAGAATTGATTATGACTTGGGTTACAGAAATTTCCAGCCTGGCTGACGTTTCGGCCTTTGTCACGGGCGTGACACGTGGGTCACGGGCGTGACAAGTCCTTGTTGAAAACTCTGCGCTCGATGATCGTCTCACTAAGATCTACAATCGTCGAAGGGGTTGTAACATCCCATTTTCAAATTTGACCCCCCTAGGAGTGACTTTGAGCATGCCTGAGTCATGGCAAGTCCTTAGAGAGCCAAAAGGACCAAAATGATCCAAGAAATTAGTGTGAGCCATTTTGGTCTGCATTTAGTAATTTCCTAAAACCCTGGATTTGGGTGGCTTAGTAGGATTAATATGGCTCTAAGCCCCCCCCCCCCCCACTTAAACATCATGTGGGCCCAATGAGTCACTAAGGACCCACTTGGGTCAACCCTAGTGGCCAAAATGACCAAGTCAACCTTTGACCCAAGTCAAGTCAACCTAGCCTATTTGGGCTAATCCATGCTCAAACCACTCACTCCTCTAGGCTAACCCTATTTGCATGATTAATAGGATGTATTAGGGCTGCCAATAACCTAGGGTTGACTAGTCAAATGGGTGACTAGGAGAGAGGAATCAAAAGTTTTATTTTGAAGAATAATGGAGGAGAGAGAAAGTGAGAAAGAGAGCCACTTAAGGTGGAAGGTGAACCACCCCCTTCATGATTCTCATGAGGAGTTATAAACCGTAGAGGGCTGCCAATAGAGTGTAAGGTGTGACATTTTTTTAGGAGTTTCATTTTGTTAGGAGGAGAGAGAAATTTAGAGAATTAATGGTGGGAGGAGAGAGAAAATATTGAAGTGAAGGTTAATGGCATAAAGAAGAAGAAACCCCCCCCCCCTCTTAATGGCCGAATTTTATCATAAAGATGGAGTAAAAATAATAAAGAGGTCCTATAGGAGGCTGCCACCTAGGATTTGCCTATTCATTTCCACCTCTTGACTTCCTGTAACCGAAAATCGGTTTTAAATACCAATTAAATGGTCATTGATCTCTTGCCATTTCTCTTTCTCCTCTTCATCTTCCTCCCCTTGAAATCTATAAAAGCCTCCCTGCTGTAAGAGAGCAAAAGTTTACCCATTTATCTCATACTTTGGAGTTGGAGTTGCCGTAGGAGAAATCGAACGACGTCAACGTCGCGCCATGACGAACCGCCAATCAACTCGTCTCCAAACCGCGAATAAGGTCCTCCTCTACTTCTTCTTTCATGGATAGATCTTAGAAATTCTTTAGGAGAGATATCGTGTCCAAAAGGATTAGATCGGATGGGAGTTTCATCGTATTTCCGTAAATTAATGGCGGCGAGTTCGCCGGAAACCGCCATCTCCGGCGGCCAAATCACCGCCGATCGATAGCCGTCGCCTCAACGGAGGTGGTGGTGGCTGGCCAGTGAGGTGACCGGATGGCCGGGAAATTGAATTCGGAAAACTACAGGAAAATAAACTTTCTGTTCACTGGTTCGGTTTTGAGAAGAAGACGAATAGTGATGTTAAAATATTAAATAATTTATTTAGGAATTTTATAATTAATGAACATGAAAACTCACCTATTTTAAAGTTAAAAATTGAGGACCTTAGAGATCGAATTAGGAAAAATGACCAGTCACAAAAGTTGTAGCCCTCTGGGTCTACTTTAATTTAAAATTAATTTTATTCAATTTGGGTGAGTGGTTTGACCACAGCACTCATTTTGGTGAGATCAAGACCTAGGCTAACCAGAAATTGAAATGGTTGCCCACGGTTCATAACATGTCCAAATGACTTGAAATTTGGACTGGAGATCTATAATATGTATATGGAGAGGCTGTCCAAAAATGAGAATTTTTGGAGAACTTTTGCTTAAAGTTTTTTGTAAAATTTTAATAAACATTATAAAATTAATTAGGAGATGAAAATAAGTCAAAACTCCCCCAAATTTTGGTTCGTGGTCCCTGGCATCAATGTTAAGATCTGTACAAAATTTCAACTCAATTGGTCGAGTTTTGAATAGGGAAGTATCAAGTCCTAGATAGGTCTTGGTGAGGGATACTTTGGGGAAAAGTACGATTGGAAATGGAGTGGACAAATCTCCTCAAAAGAGGCTGATGTTATGGCCACTGATTTTTTGAGTCTATGTCTACCCTCTTGGGTAACATGGTGTGGATTAGGGTGAATTTTACCCTAAGAGATTGGCTCAAATCCAGTGGGTGGGAGTTTGAGGTTTGTGAAGGACATAGGAGCAAAAGCTCTTGTATGCCCTTGAAATTTGGAGGAGAGGGGGATGATATGATGAAAACCCTCTGGTTGAAATAGTGAAGAAATTGGAGGTAATTAGGTACCTCAAAAGTTGAGATTTTGGATTAGGATAAAAATGTAATTTAGTTTTTTAAGTAATAAATCTAATCCAAAAATTATGAAACTCGGGAGGAGGGAGTTTTAGGATGTTTTAGACTTATGGTAATTTTCCTGGAATTTTATGATTAATAAATATTATACTTCATGTGTTAAATGATTATTAGCCCGATTTGTTGTTTCAATTATTTGGAAGTTTTAAATTAATTATAATCAGCTAAAATTCTGGATTTAGATCTTGACTAGTAGAACATTGATCTCTGAATTTTTTATAGAATTTTATGTTGAGAAATTTTAGAGGTTCATTCACAATGTTTTAATATGGGCTTTTGAACATAAAAATAAATTAGGGCTTGTACAATTGCTGGAAAATTATGATAATTGGAACTTAAGGTTTTTAGGCCCTTTTATATCACTGGAAATTATTTGGAAATTTTTAGGGTTACTGTTATAGCACTTCATTCACAAAGCATGTTAGATTGTAATTTAGTATTTGATTTATTATGATTTAATTACCAGCAAGAAAATTATTGGATTCTGTCAAAGTTATTTTCATGATAAAACCAGCACCCTGTATTTTATTTGAATTATTTGGAGGACAAATTAAGGTAGTTTATTCATTAAGCTTGAAATAACTGAAATAATGATTAAATAAGTTTAGGCCCTTTAAAATCATTGTAAAACTATCAAACTTTGGAAACTTGATATTTAGGCCTACTATTATTTACCTTAATTTTGTGATAGCTGGAATCAACTAGAATGTTATATCTCATGTTCAAAATGATGATATTAGACCCTTAAGAATAAATAAATAAGTTATCGGATTTATTAGGAAAATTCCAATATTTTGGATTTAGGCAAATCTTGTTAGGATAGACCCCCGATAAATAAATTGTGGCATTTGGATGAAAAAGTAAATTACGTGTAATCTTAATTATCGTGTAGCCTAGGTGAGTCCCTAGGAGGTTTGGTTTAGCACTGATGGTAGTTGGAAGATTAGGTGTTACGCTGGTATGGCGGAAGACCGTCTTTCCATGTGGAGAGGGTGAAGAGTCAAGCTACCCTAGGTTTAGTTTAATGTAACTCTTAAAGGGAAAAAGGTAAGGTGAGAAACCAATTAAAGTAAGTGCCTTGCGAAAGGGAACTTTGGTCTTGTCATACCATCGTAGTTCCTAGTGCCTACTGAGAACCCTTCACGGGGCATAATCCGGAGGCAGTCCTGGGCTAACGTAAACTGCAAACTAAAAGAAAGAGAAATTAGTTAAGTAGGGATTTTCACGGCACGCACTAGATGGCTAGGAGATTGAAATGATGAGTCATCCCGAGGTGTTCAAAGGGATGGGATTGGGAATCGAGCTGGACGGGTTTTTAGTCCAGGGAGCTTTGGCTCGGTTGATAGTGGACACGGACGGGTTTGTCCGGGGAGATTATGCTCGGGTTTTAGGTTGTTACGGACGGCTTGTCCGGGAGTTCTTTTGACTGTTTGTGTTGTTTGGTTACTCACTCTATAATTGTTGCATGTGTATAAAGTTAGGATAACTAAGGTGGTGGGTCAGCGATATTGGGGAGTTCGTTGCACCGCCACCAATATCGTTGTCTCGGCAAGGTGGTTAGCACATTGCCAAGGTTAAGTCCGGCGGTCCATACCCGGCAAGAGTACGCGTGTTCCGCCTCGTGCACCAGGCGTTGAGGGCGTACGATAGGTCAGACCGGTGTAGATAACTGGTTTTGAGGTGGGGTAGGCCCGACCCACCGCTTCCGTCTACGGAGGTATCCTGAGAGGTAACGGCTCCGAAAGAGGGAACTATAAGGTTTGTGCACAAAGTCGGGTGTGTGTGTTACACTGCATGACATAATAACCCACCATATGTATTGCCATCATAATCATTCATTACAACTTTGGACATCCCAAAAACTAAGTGGTATGGGACGCTTATAGTTTGGGACCTGCAAAATGACCCCTTAGTCTATAAGCTTGTGTGGGCAAGTTTATAAATTAAGGTTTATTTGATATATATAATAACAACCATTGTTGTTTGATAACCGACACCCCAAGGTATAAGTGGTATGGGACACTTATACGATGGGAGCCTTGCAAAAGATCCCTTTTGCTTATGTGTTCTCGCATAAGTGAAGGTTTAAATTCATATGCTTTTCTTACTGCTAGACCTATTATAACATTCATATTAACTGCTCACCGAATACAACTTGCTAGATTAAGTCCACTATCATCTGTTTACTTTTATTCTCCACAAATATGTCCTCCCCTTTCTTCCTCTTCGCTCGGTGCCTAAGGGCCATGGGGGAAGGGGTAGGGGATGATAGGGCATAGTCTTTATGACTAATGGTTTTCGAACCACATCATTTTAGGGGATCGCGGAGCACAGCATGGGGGAACAGCCCAGGAGGCCGGTACGACTGGAGATGGGGCAGTCTAGCACTGGAGTCCAGACTACAGGGACCGTGAGTCCCGACCCTTAGAGTAGTTTCTTTTAGTTTTGCTTCCGCTGAGTGACTTGTAGTGAGGACTCTGATGTACAGGGCTTATGCCCTTATTTCTAGTTTTACTTTATGTTGCACTCTAATGTTTCTGTGGACACTCCCTTCGTGGAGCTTTATTTATATTATATGTGATTTGCCCCTTTTACTACTTCTGTGGACTGCATATCTTTAATACTTGCTACTATAAATGTGATCGAAAAACGCCGGCAGAATCGGCGCTTTGTAGTGACAACTTCCCGAGAGCGAAGGCGTCACCGCAAAGCGGCGGTTCTGGGCATAAGACCCCGGTTTTTGAAAAGAAAAAAAATGGGGTCTTACAAGTGGTATCAGAGGAAACATCGATCGGATTAGTAGCAGTCCACAAATCCCTAGGTCACCCCCGCGCGAGTTTAGTTTGCGGACAAACTAAGCAGCGGAAGCAGTGGTGTGCCCATATGGGGAATCACATATAATTTCCACTTTTAGTTCTTATGAACCGACTTCTCATAGTGAAAATTTCTTATTCGCAGCCTTTAGCACAGCCTACTCCACATGGTGAGGTTCTGCAGACTCTGGATGCTGCACTACCTCCACCAGTTCCCGCTCCTTTCCTACAGACGGATATGGGGCAGACTTTGACTGCCATCCTAGAAGCCTTCAGGGCTCAACAGGCTCCAGCTCCGCAGCTGATTCCGGGAGCCAACTGGCTGAGTATCTTCCGAGGACTCTCTCCCCCGTCCTACTTAGGGACAGAGACGGCAGTCCGGATAGAGGAGTGGTTGGACATCATGCATGAGATGCTGATAGGGATACGATGCCTGGTGGAGGAGAGGGTGGCATTGGTGGTCTCTTGCCTAGAGTCCCATGCCAAGAGGTGGTGGAAGACGCTCCTGGACAAGACTTATGCTGACAGGGAGGTTGCGGAGGTCACTTGGGGAGAATTCAGGGTCGCGCTGTTGGAACATTTTGTTCCGCAGTCGGCCAGGGATGAGCTTGAAGACCGGTTCTTACAGCTGAGGCAGGGGCACTAGGTCGGTGGTGGAATACCATCGGGAGTTTGATCATCTGGCTCGATATGCAGACTCTTATCAGCTGGACGAAGCCGGGTACACCAAGAGATTTTACAAGGTTTGAAGGAGGATTTGAGGGAGGCCCTATTGTTCGTGTCTGATGGGCCTATTCCTCGGATTCTAGAGATGGCCAAGAGGATCGAGGCAGACTGGCACGCTACCCGAGGCCGGAAACGGCCAACGGAGGATCAGAATCGTGGAGCAAGAAATGAGCAGCGACGAGGCCGTGCTACAGATATGGGCAGGATGGAGGATCAGCCTCGTCAGGAGGTGAGACAGGAGCCGAGGGAGCAGGTGGCTCTGGCTCCCCAGCCTCTCCAGATGCGGGAGATACCAAGACCACAGATACAGGATGTGTAGAGACCAGGAGGGAGGGCTTACCCTCCACCAGAGTGTTTGTATTGCCGCCAGGTGGGACATATCAAGAGGAACTGCCCTATGAGAAGGGGGCCCCCTCTAGCGCCGCAGATTGCCCCACCTGCTCAGCACTATGGAGGTCGAGGACGCGGTCAAGGACAAGGATACCAGGGCGGAGACCGTAGGCAGGAAAGGGAGCAGGTATATGCACTGGACCTGGCCCAACCCCGACATCCTGAGCAAGTGATCACAGGTACGACAAGGATTTGTTTGCTTGTTTCAATTCTTTTTCCATCCTTTCCTAGAAAACTATTGTCTGTAGCATTAGGTAGTAAAAACCAAGAACAGAACTCTAAGTTAAGTCACAATCTCAAAAATTGTCTTCATTTGCGGCAAACCCGCACACACTCTCTTCGACACGGGTGCCTCGCAGTCATTTGTGTCGGAGACCTTTATCCAAGGGTTGGATGGCGTGGAGAAATTCACGGGGTCGATGATGAAGATACGGCTACCTGACGGGTCGGAGTTGTTCACCTCATCTCATTGCAATATGGAGGCATGGATAGGCAGGAAACCTTTCGAAGCGCCAACGACGATCTTGCCACTGCCAGACTATGATCTGATTCTGGGAATGTCATGGCTCCATTGGAACCATGCCCAGATTGACTGCTTGGCCAAGAAGATTACCCTTAGATATGGGGATTCTTTCATCATGATGGAAGGTATTAGATCTGCGTCCCATATTTTCTTATCATCTATTCAGACGGTCAAGGCCCACATGCAGGGCGACGAGATCTATCAGATTCTTTTCGAGATGACGGAAGTCAAGGGATCTTTATCCGACGTTCCCGTAGTGCGAGATTTTGTGGACGTCTTCCCGGAAAAGCTACCAGGGCTACCCCCGCATAGAGAGCAGGACTTCCAGATATTGCTTGTGCCAGGGGCTAAGCCGGCATCCAGAGCTCCCTACCACATGGCCCCAAGGGAGTTGACGGAGTTCCGGAGTCAGTTGCAGGAATTAGTGGAAGCCGGGTTTGTTCGGCTGAGCTCTTCGCCATGGGGAGCCCCAGTATTGTTCGTCAAGAAGAAAGACGGAACACTCAGGTTGTGTATCGATTACCGAGCGTTGAACCGACTAACAGTCAGGAATACCTATCCTCTGCCAAGGATAGATGAGTTGTTTGACTAGCTGGAGGGAGCCCACTTCTTCTAGAAGTTGGACTTGAGATCGGGCTATTATCAGCTGCGGATCAAAGAAGAGGATATTCAGAAGACTGCTTTTAGTAGCAGGTATGGACTCTACGAGTTTACCGTGATGCCCTTCGGGCTCACGAATGCGCCATCAGCGTTCATGACTCTCATGAACCGGGTCTTCGAGTCTTATCTAGATGTGTTTGTCATCGTTTTCATCGATGACATCCTCATTTACTCGAGGACCGAGGAGGAGAACGCGAGGCATCTGACGCTGACTTTAGAGAGGCTACGGGAGCATCAGTTGTATGCCAAGTTCAGCAAGTGTCAGTTCTGGCTGAAGGAGGTGGCCTTTTTGGGACACGTTATTAGCGGAGCAGGGTTGGCAGTGGATCCAGCCAAGATTTAGGCAGTCCGAGATTGGCCAAAGTTGAAGACACCTACAGACGTACGGAGCTTCCTAGGACTTGCCGGCTAGTACCGGAAGTTTGTAGAGGGTTTTTCTAGGCTTGCCCTCCCACTTACCTCTCTGACGAGGAAGGAAATACCATTTGTCTGGACACCGCAGTGCGAGACGGCGTTCCAGGAGCTGAAAAATCGACTCACTTCGGCCCCGATTCCTGCCCTCCCATCGGGAAGAGAAGGATTTCAGGTTTATGCAGATGCCTCCTACCAGGGCATGGGAGCAGTTTTGATGCAGAAGGGACATATGATCGCTTATGCCTCCCGCCAGTTAAAGAAACATGAACAGAACTACCCAGTTCATGATCTGGAGATGGGAGCGGTCATTTTCGCATTAAAGGTCTGGCGGTACTACCTCTATGGAGTTCACTGCGACATATTTTCAGATCACAAAAATCTGAAGTATGTGGATACACAAAAGGAGCTGAACATCCGGCAACGCAGATGGGTGGAATTTCTAGCGGACTATCAGTATGAGATGCACTACCATCCGGGTAAGGCAAACGTGGTGGCCGATGCACTGAGCCGGAGAGCTGCCACAGCCGGAGCAGGACCTCAGCTTATGTCCATGGAGCTACTACGAAGTTTCGAAGAAATGCACATCACTCTGGTATCACCTGATGACCCTGAGCTGTACAAGGAGTACCTGGCCGCTACGAGCACCACCTATGATATTCATGACAGAGTCAGAGATTGGCAGAGGCGTGATGCCAAGCTAGAGCCGATTTTCCGGGCCTTGGAGGCAGGCTCAGCTGGGGACTACTCGATGCAAGATGGACTGATATGTTTCAGAGGTCGGACTTACATACCGGATGGGGGCCAGATTTGGGAGGATATCATGGCCGAGGCTCATCATAGTAGATTTTCTATACATCCCGGGATCACAAAGATGACGGTAGATTTGAAGAAGAACCTATACTGGCCGGGCATGAAGAAGGACATCATCTACTTCATGACCCACTGCGAGACGTGCCAGTTAGTGAAGGCAGAGTGTAGACATCCCGCTGGTTTATTGCAGCCACTCCTGGTGCCGGAGTGGAAATTTGAGGACATCGCGATGGACTTCATCCATGGCCTACCTCGATCACGGACGGGAAATGATTCGATCTGGGTGATCGTGGACCGTCTGACGAAGGTGGCTAGGTTCATCCCGATCAGGAAGGATGACTCTGTTGGAGTGTTGGTTCGGAGGTTCGTGGAGCAGTATATTCGTTATCAGGGTGTGCCTAGGACGATCGTATCAGATCGAGATGGTCGGTTTACATCCAGAGAGTGGAGATCGGTGCAGGCTTACCTTGGCTCCCGATTGACGTTCAGTACGTCTTTCCACCCCCAGACTGACGGGCAGACGAAGCGTACCAATCGGACGCTGGAAGACCTCCTGAGACTATGTATTGTAGACCGCGGAGAGCCCTGGGAGAAGGTGCTGCCATTGGTGGAGTTCTCGTATAACAACAACTACCAATCCAGCATACGTATGGCTCCTTACGAGGCCTTGTATGGGAGAAGATGTAGGACACCGTTATCTTGGCTGCATGACATGGATCCGAAGATTCTAGACTCAGAGTTTGTGGAAGACACCGAGGCTCAGGTGAGACTGATCCGGGACCGGATGTTAGAGGCGCAGAGCAGGCAAGCGAAGTATTATGATGCTCGACATCGTCAGGTGGAGTTTCAGATCGGGGACCAGGTGTTCTTGAAGATCCGGCCGATGCATGGAGTTTCACGGGTGCGGGGTCATTGGAAGAAGCTCAGCCTGAGATTCATGGGACCGTTCAAGATCCTGGAGCGGATCGGTCCTCTAGCTTACCGGCTGGAGCTGCCACCGGAGTTGGCCGGCTTGCACGACGTTTTTCACGTATCTTCACTCAGGAGGGCTCTACTACGCCCGGAGTTACAGATTACGGCCACTGATGGGCCGGTAGCCTCGGATCAGTCTATGCATTTGGAACCGATACGGATCGATGACCAGGGGATACGAGTCTTGCGCCGCAAGATGATCCCGCTAGTCAAGGTCTTGTGGAGGAACCACGGACGAGAGGAACATACCTGGGAGCCTCAGGACCTGATGCAGGAGAAATATCCGGAGCTTTTTAGTTAGATATACCTCGCAACTCCTCCGGTGTATTAGTGTTTTTCCTTATTTTCTCGTGTTAGTAGTATTATTTAAAAAGATATAGGCTAAACTTTTTGTTTATTGGGGACTAGCCCCTAATTGTTGACATTTTAGGCACTTCAACCCTTATGGGATGTTACAAGCTTAGCTTGTGCCGGTAGAAAACTCTTGTAGACTTAACCTTAATTTCGGGACGAAATTTTTGTTTTGTTTATTGGGATTTGTAACATCCCATTTTCCAATTTGACCCCCCTAGGAGTGACTTTGAGCATGCCTGAGTCATGGCAAGTCCTTAGAGAGCCAAAAGGACCAAAATGATCCAAGAAATTAGTGTGAGCCATTTTGGTCTGCATTTAGTAATTTCCTAAAACCCTGGATTTGGGTGGCTTAGTAGGATTAATATGGCTCTAACCCCCCCCCCCCCCCTTAAACATCATGTGGGCCCAATGAGTCACTAAGGACCCACTTGGGTCAACCCTAGTGGCCAAAATGACCAAGTCAACCTTTGACCCAAGTCAAGTCAACCTAGCCTATTTGGGCTAACCCATGCTCAAACCACTCACTCCTCTAGGCTAACCCTATTTGCATGATTAATAGGATGTATTAGGGCTGCCAATAACCTAGGGTTGACTAGTCAAATGGGTGACTAGGAGAGAGGAATCAAAAGCTTTATTTTGAAGAATAATGGAGGAGAGAGAAAGTGAGAAAGAGAGCCACTTAAGGTGGAAGGTGAACCACCCCCTTCATGATTCTCATGAGGAGTTATAAACCGTAGAGGGCTGCCAATAGAGTGTAAGGTGTGACATTTTTTTAGGAGTTTCATTTTGTTAGGAGGAGAGAGAAATTTAGAGAATTAATGGTGGGAGGAGAGATAAAATATTGAAGTGAAGGTTAATGGCATGAAGAAGAAGAAACCCCCCCCCCCCCCTCTTAATGGCCGAATTTTATCATAAAGATGGAGTAAAAATAATAAAGAGGTCCTATAGGAGGCTGCCACCTAGGATTTGCCTATTCATTTCCACCTCTTGACTTCCTGTAACCGAAAATCGGTTTTAAATACCAATTAAATGGCCATTGATCTCTTGCCATTTCTCTTTCTCCTCTTCATCTTCCTCCCCTTGAAATCTATAAAAGCCTCCCTGCTGTAAGAGAGCAAAAGTTTACCCATTTTATCTCATACTTTGGAGTTGGAGTTGCCGTAGGAGAAATTGAACGACGCCAACGTCGCGCCATGACGAACCGCCAATCAACTCGTCTCCAAACCGCGAATAAGGTCCTCCTCTACTTCTTCTTTCATGGATAGATCTTAGAAATTCTTTAGGAGAGATATCGTGTCCAAAAGGATTAGATCGGATGGGAGTTTCATCGTATTTCCGTAAATTAATTGCGGCGAGTTCGCCGGAAACCGCCATCTCCGGCGGCCAAATCACCGCCGATCGATAGCCGTCGCCTCAACGGAGGTGGTGGTGGCTGGCCAGGGAGGCGACCGGATGGCCGGGAAATTGAATTCGGAAAACTACAGGAAAATAAACTTTCTGTTCACTGGTTCGGTTTTGAGAAGAAGACGAATAGTGATGTTAAAATATTAAATAATTTATTTAGGAATTTTATAATTAATGAACATGAAAACTCACTTATTTTAAAGTTAAAAATTGAGGACCTTAGAGGCCGAATTAGGAAAAATGACCAGTCACAAAAGTTGTAGCCCTCTGGGTCTACTTTGATTTAAAATTGATTTTATTCAATTTGGGTGAGTGGTTTGACCACAGCACTCATTTTGGTGGGATCAAGACCTAGGCTAACCAGAAATTGAAATGGTTGCCCACGGTTCATAACATGTCCAAATGACTTGAAATTTGGACTGGAGATCTATAATATGTATATCGAGAGGCTGTCCAAAAATGAGAATTTTTGGAGAACTTTTGCCTAAAGTTTTTTGTAAAATTTTAATAAACATTATAAAATTAATTAGGAGATGAAATTAAGTCCAAACTCCCCCAAATTTTGGTTGGTGGTCCATGGAATCAATGTTAAGATCTGTACAAAATTTCAACTCAATTGGTCGAGTTTTGAATAGGGAAGTATCAAGTCCTAGATAGGTCTTGGTGAGGGATACTTTGGGGAAAAGTACGATTGGAAATGGAGTGGACAAATCTCCTCAAAAGAGGCTGATGTTGTGGCCACTGATTTGTTGAGTCTATGTCTACCCTCTTGGGTAACATGGTGTGGATTAGGGTGGATTTTACCCTAAGAGATTTGCTCAAATCCAGTGGGTGGGAGTTTGAGGTTTGTGAAGGACATAGGAGCAAAAGCTCTCTTATGCCCTTGAAATTTGGGGAAGAGGGGGATGATATGATGAAAACCCTCTGGTTGAAATAGTGAAGGAATTGGAGGTAATTAGGTACCTCAAAAGTTGAGATTTTGGATTAGGATAAAAATGTAATTTAGTTATTTTAAGCACTAAATCTAATCCAAAAATTATGAAACTCGGGAGGAGGGAGTTTTAGGATGTTTTAGACTTATGGTAATATTCCTGGAATTTTATGATTAATAAATATTATACTTCATGTGTTAAATGATTATTAGCCCGATTTGTTGTTTCAATTATTTGGAAGTTTTAAATTAATTATAATCAGTTAAAATTCTGGATTTAGATCTTGACAAGTAGAACATTGATCCCTAAATTTTTTATAGAATTTTATGTTGAGAAATTTTAGAGGTTCATTCACAATGTTTTAATATAGGCTTTTGAGCATAAAAATAAATTAGGGCTTGTACAATTGCTGGAAAATTATGATAATTGGAACTTAAGGTTTTTAGGCCCTTTTATATCACTGGGAATTATTTGGGAATTTTTAGGGTTACTGTTATAGCACTTCATTCACAAAGCATGATAGATTATAATTTAGTATTTGATTTATTATGATTTAATTACCAGCAAGAAAATTATGGGATTCTGTCAAAGTTATTTTCATGATAAAATCAGCACCCTGTATTTTATTTGAATTATTTGGAGGACAAATTAAGGTAGTTTATTCAATAAGCTTGAAATAACTAAAATAATGATTAAATAAGTTTAGGCCCTTGAAAATCATTGTAAAACTATCAAACTTTGGAAACTTGATATTTAGGCCTACTATTATTTACCTTAATTTTTTGATAGCTGGAATCAACTAGAATGTTATATCTCATGTTCAAAATGTTGATATTAGACCCTTAAGAATAAATAAATAAGTTATCGGATTTATTAGGAAAATTCCAATATTTTGGATTTAGGCAAATCTTGTTAGGATAGACCCCCGATAAATAAATTGTGGCATTTGGATGAAAAAGTAAATTACGTGTAATCTTGATTATCGTGTAGCCTAGGTGAGTCCCTAGGAGGTTTGGTTTAGCACTGATGGTAGTTGGAAGATTAGGTGTTACGCTGGTATGGCGGAAGACCGTCTTTCCGTGTGGAGAGGGTGAAGAGTCAAGCTACCCTAGGTTTAGTTTAATGTAACTCTTAAAGGGAAAAAGGTAATGTGAGAAACCAATTAAAGTAAGTGTCTTGTGAAAGGGAACTTTGGTCTTGTCATACCATCGTAGTTCGTAGTGCCTACTGAGAACCCTTCACGGGGCATAATCCGGAGGCAGTCCTGGGCTAACGTAAACTGCAAACTAAAAGAATGAGAAATTAGTTAAGTAGGGATTTTCACGGCACGCACTAGATGGCTAGGAGATTGAAATGATGAGTCATCCCGAGGTGTTAAAGGGATGGGATTGGGAATCGAGCTGGATGGGTTTTTAGTCCAGGGAGCTTTGGCTCGGTTGATAGTAGACACGGACGGGTTTGTCCGGGGAGCTTATGCTCGGGTTTTAGGTTGTTACGGACGGCTTGTCCGGGAGTTCTTTTGACTGTTTGTGTTGTTTGGTTACTCACTCTATAATTGTTGCAAGTGCATAAAGTTAGGATAAATAAGGTGGTGGGTCAGCGATATTGGGGAGTTCGTTGCACCGGCACCAATATCGTTGTCTCGGCAAGGTGGTTAGCACATTGCCAAGGTTAAGTCCGGCGGTCCATACCCGGCAAGAGTACGCGGTGTTCCGCCTCGTGCACCAGGCGTTGAGGGCGTACGATAGGTCAGACCGGTGTGCATAACTGGTTTTGAGGTGGGGTAGGCCCGACCCACCGCTTCCGTCTGCCACTACGGAGGTATCCTGAGAGGTAACGGCTCCGAAAGAGGGAACTATAAGGTTTGTGCACAAAGTCGGGTGTGTGTGTTGCACTGCATGATATAATAACCCACCATATGTATTGCCATCATAATCATTCATTACAACTTTGGAAATCCCAAAAACTAAGTGGTATGGGACGCTTATAGTTTGGGACCTGCAAAACAACCCCTTAGTCTATAAGCTTATGTGGGCAAGTTTATAAATTAAGGTTTATTTGTTATATATAATAACAACCATTGCTGTTTGATAACCGACACCCCAAGGTATAAGTGGTATGGGACACTTATACGATGGGAGCCTTGCAAAAGATCCCTTTTGCTTATGTGTTCTCGCATAAGTGAAGGTTTAAATTCATATATTTGCTTTTCTTACTGCTAGACCTATTATAACATTCATATTAACTGCTCACCGAATACAACTTGCTAGATTAAGTCCACTGTCACCTGTTTACTTTTATTCTCCACAAATATGTCCTCCCCTTTCTTCCTCTTCGCTCGGTGCCTAAGGGCCATGGGAGAAGGGGTAGGGGATGATAGGGCATAGTCTTTATGACTAATGGTTTTCGAACCACATTATTTTAGGGGATCGCGGAGCCCAGCATGGGGGAACAGCCTGGGAGGCCGGTACGACTGGAGATGGGTCAGTCTAGCACTGGAGTCTAGACTGCAGGGACCGTGAGTCCCGACCCTTAAAGTAGTTTCTTTTAGTTTTGCTTCCGCTGAGTGACTTGTAGTGAGGACTCTGATGCATATGGCTTATGCCCTTATTTCTAGTTTTACTTTATGCTGCACTCTGATGTTTCTGTGGACACTCCCTTCGTGGAGCTTTATTTATATTATATGTGATTTGCCCCTTTTACTACTTCTGTGGACTGCATATCTTTAATACTTACTACTATAAATGTGATCGAAAATGGCCGGCAGAATCGGCGCTTTGTAGTGACAACTTCCCGAGAGCGAAGGCGTCACCGCAAAGCGGCGGTTCTGGGCATAAGACCCCGGTTTTTGAAAAAAAAAGGGGTATTACAGGGGTCACGCCCTAGGTCACGGGCGTGACACGTGGGTCACGGGCATGACAGGGCCATGTTGTAAATTCCTCGCTTGACGATCATCTCACTGAGATCGACGATCGTCGAAGGGGTCACGCCCTAGGTCACGGGCGTGACACGTAGGTCACAAGCGTGACAAGCCCGGGTTGCGAATTTTGCACGCGCCGATCATTTTGCCGAGATCGACGATTGTCGAAGGGGGTCACGCCCTAGGTCACGGGCGTGACACCTAGGTCACGAGCGTGACGGGCCATGATGCAAATTCTGCACTCGACGATCGTCTCGCTGAGATCGACGATCGTCGAAGGGGTCACGCCCTAGGTCACGGGCATGATACGTAGGTCACGGGCGTGATAGGCCCTGGTTGCAAATTTTGCGCTCGCCGATCGTCTACCTTTGAATGACGATCGTCGAAGGGGTCACGCCCTAGGTCACGGGCGTGACACGTAGGTCACGGGCGTGACCAACCCGTGACTGAAAATTTAGAGCTGATGGACTTCAATTCTTGGGTTTCCTAGGGTTCTGTCACGACAGACCGACTCCTAGGGGTCTAGCCGGAAATGGGATGTTACAAAGGCTCTAGCCACAAATGAGTGGGTAGCGCCGGAGTCGAACAGAATGTGCGCCCAGCGGTTCTTCACCTTAAATTTCCCTATAGGAGTATATACAACTAAGGATCTACCAAAACCCAACTATAATAATTCTAATAAATAAAACTTTCAAGTTGGAAAAAGAAACAACTAACCTGAGATGACCTGAGTCGAAGCTTGAGCCTCCTCGGAAGATATCACGTTCAGCTTTCCTTTACCCTTGTCCACACGCTGAGGCGGAGGTAGTGCCTGAAGTGGAACTGCATGAAGAGCAGGCTGGACCTGAGGACACCTAGACTTGATGTGACCCTTCTGCCCGCACTGATAGCAGACTTTATCCTTGGACCAGCACTGGGCAGCATCATGCACGGGTCGCTTGCAAATAGAACAGGAAACATCCCTCCTAGGAGCACCCTGAATAGCATGAACTTGCTCCTTCTTTTGAGTTGCTGTCTTTTTGAAACACCTCTCAACAGGGTGGCCTGACTGACCACAGAAGCTACATACCACCTTGCTCTTCTTTCCCGAAGCAGCACCGGGTACCTGGGGTTTCTTCTCCTCAACAGACTTCCGCTTGTCCTTCCTCATTTGCTGGCCTCTGCTCTTTGTGTTCTCGATAGCCTCCACCTTCAGAGCAGCCTCCACTACCCCTGCATAAGTCTCTGATCCATAAGCACTAGTCAATTGTTGCACCTCGCTCCTCAAGCCACCAAGGAATCGCTTGACTCGATCAGCCTCAACACTTACCAACCTAGGAGCAAACCGGCTCAACTTGCTGAACTCTACCTCATACTCACCGACCGTGAGTTGTCTTTGCTTCAGGTTGAGGAAGTCATTCATAAGACGGTCACGCTCGACCGAAGGCAAGAACTTCCTCAGCAGCATTTCCTTGAAAACTTCCCAAGAGCAACCAGCTACCAAGCTCTCCTTTTCTCTAAGCCACCAACTCTTCGTCAAACCCTTGAGCTGATAGGAGGCTATCATCACTCTCTGATCATCTGAAATACCGGAGTACGAGAACATCTCCTCCATGGATATCAGCCAATCGTCTATGACCATGAAATCTGCCTTCCCATCGTAAGTAGGGGGGCTAAGTCTCTGAAACTGCGAGATGAATGCCATCTCTGCTGGCACCACAACTGGAGGTCTCAGGGGTGCAGGAGAAGGAGGAACAGCTAACCCTCTTGCAGGGCCTTGCACTCCCTGAGTCTGTCCTGCCACAACTTCCACCAAAGACTGTTTCTGGGCTCGCACCTCCACCATCTGCCTGCTCAAGGAATCGCTACTCTATCGCAGGCTCTCGATCACCGCATCATTCTGCGCTCCTGATGAATCACCCTCAGATAAGGGGGTCGATCTATTCGAATGGCATCTCGCCATCCTAAAGTCATAGCAATATTAGTCAGACCCTAGTACGACAGCTGCAACTAACTACAAGTACAGGAAATACATACATAAATATGAACTTAAAGCTGCTAAACTTGCTCTGGGAGTTTTTTTTTACAAGAATTGATGTTATGCCTTAACCTAGGATGGTTAACCACCACCATACTAACTCTTGTGCCTAGATTGGAAATGCATGACTTATATTATTTTTGACTCGAAAACTTATGTGTGTACATATATCATCCTGTCAGTCTTTAGCTTTGCACGTTGTGCTCATGCAATGTTATGTTATGCATGTTTGTGCTATGCATTCTAAAATGGCCCTAATGCATGTTATGAGTGGCGTACACATGATAATGTTATGCATCCCATACTATATAACACCCTCATGCAACGAAAAAGAAAACGAGCAAGTCGCAGCCATGTGGTGAGGTTATGCATCCCATACTACATAACCCTCACATGTTGCCCCTATGGTGAATCCATATACGAACACATATTATGCATCCCATACTACATAATATGCCCCGTATACTTCATGTTATGCTATGAGTGTAGTATTCATGCTTTTGCCAAGACGTGCTGATGACATATCAGTGTGTGAATGACATGATGCCAAACTGCTAATACAATCAAAAGGGATGGTTGCCCGACTAACTTGTCATGCAACCTCCCTCTGATACCAACTATCACAACCCGCATTTTCTCCGAAGAAAATAGATTATCAGATTAGGAGAAAACACGTGTCATGATGCCACGTCGAGCAGGGGATAACTACCGACACTCAGGCAAACAACTATCAACTATACTTTATGAAAATTCATAAGTTATATGATTAGAAAATTAGTTATATTTTTAAAGGCCGTATCCCTCGGCTCGGTGGATAACCTAGTCCACAATTTAAAATTTATATTTATACGCTGCGGAAAATACTTTATTCAGGTTCGACATCCTAAAAGAGTGCATAAGTGTCCCTAGAGGAAACCTTATACTATGCAGGACCCTACTTTTGATTTATACTATATATATAGGAAAGTGATCTTTTTACGTTATTTGGAAAATAGTGATGAGTTTTATAAAACATGTTGATCATGAGGTATACTTATAATAGTGTTTTTAGTTTTAAAAGTAACTAGCAAACTAGCATAAATAATCCGAAGAGCAAGTAGACTAACTCTAGAAAGGTAGCAGCAAAAAGTAACACATCTAGTATCAAGGTAAAACTACCAATGGGCCCAACAAACAGACACAAACCCACTGGAAAATATGTATGTTTGTAAGAAAAATAGTAAAACTACCTCACAAGACCAAGGAACTAATCTCCACAGAACAAGAGACCACCAACAACAGCACAACACAACTAGCCGCCTAATCGGCTACTAACCAGAACCTGAGGCATTCAAAGAAGAAAAGAATACTTCAGCAAGCTAAACAAGTAAGTTGTACGGAAATGTTAGGTTATAAGGTATGCAAGAACAGTAAGTAAACCGAAAACAAACACCACTGTCCAAGGCAAGACAAAAGAAAAGCACTAAGTGCAAGGAAACAGCAACAACCCTGCCCAAAAAAAAATCATGCAGAGTTTACAAGGCTACCATGAGCCCAAACGTTGCAAATTTACAAAGGAAGAAACGTCTAACAACCTAAGCTGTGAGAGATGGTAGTAGAAAAAACAACGTGGATCCGGGTTGGAGGCAAACTCGGCCCCCCAACCACCATTTCTAAGAAACAAAGCTCAGGGGTCTATATGTGAAAGCACTAGGGACCTCCCACCCCCTTGCCCAGCCCGTACCTGGAGCAAGATAAAAGAAAAAGTGTGGCCTTGGCTAAATTACACAACACCTCCCCAATTAAGAGCTTCAAACCACCACTACTAACCACGACCCATGATTCGACCTTTTTGGAAAAAAAGAAAATAGCCGACAAGGAACCTCAAATCAAGGAATTCACTCAGGGGAGATAATCAAGGTAAGGGAAAAGCGTTGAGATTACTCAACATGGCATGGCGTTGAGTGAGCCCCACTCACTCAACGCCTAAACAGACGGTGGTGTTGAGTGAGCTAGCCTCACTCAATGCCAAAACAGCAATGGCATTGAGTGAGGTTCACTCACTCAACGCCTTCTGCAATACTGGCTGTGGCGTTGAGTGAGCTAACCTCACTCAACGCCAAAACAGCTATGGCATTGAGTGAGGTCCACTCCCTCAACGCCTTAAGCAAAGCAGGCTGTGGCGTTGAGTGAGCTAACCTCACTCAACGCCAAAACAGCTATGGCATTGAGTGAGGTCCACTCCCTCAATGCCTTCAGCAACATAGGCTGTGGCGTTGAGTGAGCTAACCTCACTCAACGCAAAAAAATCTACGGCGTTGAGTGAGGTCCACTCACTCAACGCCTTAGCACATAACCGCAAAACCCAACTATGGCGTTGAGTGAGTCCACCTCTCTCAATGCCAAAACAGCTTTGGCGTTGAGTGAGGTCAACTCACTCAACGCCAAAGTACTTAGCCGCGAAAACAAACTGCGGCGTTGAGTGCGTCCACCATTCTCAACGATAGAACAGCTTTGGCATTGAGTGAGGTCAACTCACTCAACGCCAAAGTACTTACCCGCAGGAAAGGGCTGCGGCGTTGAGTGAGCCCGCCTCACTCAGCGCCTAAACTGCCATGGCGTTGAGTGAGACCAACTCAATCAATGCCATCCAGAAGAGGTCGGCGGGATTGCAGATTAATTCTCGCCGAATCGGCGGGAATCACTAACGATTCTCGTTGAAGTTGGCAAGAATCACTTAGTGATTCCCGTCGATTTTTACTTAGAAGAATTTTCTCACTCAACGCCACACTACTTAGCCGCAAAAGAACAGACTGCGGCGTTGAGTGTGTCCACCAGTCTCAATGATAAAATAGCTTTGGCGTTGAGTGAGGTCGAATCACTCAACGCCAAAGTACTTAGCCGCAGAAATTTCGTCTCCATCAAAACTCCAGTAAGTCTAAGTACAGGTAAGGCTTCTACTGTAACCACTACACAGGAAAGCACACATACATCCCAACCCGAGCCTAAGCAAGAATAGGGTTTATAACCTAGGGCTAACAAGGTAACAAGGAGATAGATAAAAAGAATTACTCGGCAAGGGCAAGAATACCACTTGCCTCAAATTTCTGGCGAAGCTTGGTCGGCCTCCTTTATTCTCACGCGGTACCAGCAATAGCAACACCTAAAGTAGAAATCTGGGGTTGTAATAGCGGAAACGGACAACCCAAGAAATTCGAGACCCCTAGAAACACCACGAAAACTTAATTTCTTTCCTTAGGAATGAAGGTCTAGGCGGGAGCAATCCAAATCCGCTTTCGGAATCGAATTCCGTCCACAAACGCTCCCGGATTCGGCGTCCGAAGGGGAGCAGTTCCGGCGGTTTCTCTGCTTTCCGCGAACAGGTGCTGTGGACGGGGGAAGAAGGTGAACAGGAGCGGTTACCTCTTTAGTCTAAACTATCCTATATATAGCACCCTTACTAATCTTAATTAGCTAATTAATTAATAATGAACAAAAGACAAGGCACAACCACCAAGTACCCGCACCCTTTTAGAAAATAATATTTAATATAATATTTATTAATTAGTTTTATTTTTCATAAAATACCAAAACGATGCGAAAACCGAACGTCCTCGGAATTCGGCGAAATTCGCACCGTAGCTAAATATCCATGCTACGAACACAACGGCGAAGTCGAAATTAATTTTCGATGAACAGAACTCAAGTTATACCCGCCCGAAGCCAAAACACAAGCATCCCCTGAGAGGCCACACCGGGTCACCCAAAAGAACTCGGCTTGTTAGGGAGATCTTGCCAATAGGCTACAAAATAGGCCACCCTGTTCTAAGGAGTTAAGACCACACTCCACAGATGACACAAGCCAAGAAAACGCGTCGACGTAATGCCAAGCAAGAATTAAATAATCGTAGAAAAATCGGGGGCATTATAGAAGCTGTCGCCGCCTACGAATATAAATGCTATAAGAAGTTTCTTAAGTCACACAGGTTTCTACTGTCGCTTCATAAATGACTTTTCCAAGATCACCAAGCCCCTTACCCATCTTCTAGAAAAAGACGCCCCATTAATTTTTGATGACTCTTGTCTTTCTGCCTTCAAATTTATTAAAGACAAATTACTTAATGCATCGATTATGATAGCTCCGGTGTGGGACCTTCTATTTTAGATAATGTGCGATGCGAGTAGTTTCGCGGTGGGAGCTGTATTAGGTCAATGCATATCTAAAAACTTCCACCCAATCTATTACGCTTGTAAAACGCTCACATCTGCACAGTAAAATTACACAACGACCGAGAAGGAGCTCCTCGATGTAGTATTCGCATTTGATAAATTTCGTCCTTACATTACGCTTTCAAAAATGATCGTTTTTACGGACCACTCGGCCCTCAAATATCTTCTTGCCAAAACGGATGTCAGGCCGCACTTGATTCGCTGGGTCTTACTCCTCCAGGAGTTTTACTTAGAGATCCGTGATAAGCGAGGAGCCGAGAACTTGGTCGCCGACCATCTCTCCAGATTAGACAATCCCTTTATAGAAAAATTAAATGAAAAATCTTTTAATGATTATTTTCCTGATGAGAAGCTGCTTTTAATTAGTAAATCTACCTCTCCTTGGTTCGCACACATCGCCAACTATTTAGTGGCCCGGGTGCTCCCAAAAGAGTTCTCCTCTCAGCAAAAGAAGAAATTCTCTTCTGAGATGAAGAACTATTTTTGGGAAGACCCGCATCTTTTCAAAGTCTGTGCGGATCAAGTAATGAGGAGATGTGTTTCTTATGAAGAAGTATTTGATATTTTAAAACATTTACATGAAGGTCCGACAGGTGGTCACTATCAAGCTGCTCGCACCACTCACATGGTGCTTTGTGTGGATTTTTACTAGCCTAGCCTGTTTAAAGACGCGCAAGCCTTTGTGAGTAGGTGTGATAGTTGCCAACGGTCGGGCAACATTTCCAATAAAAATGAAATGCCGGAAAATTATTTCCTTGAGTGCGAAATTTTTGACCTCTGGGGAATCGATTTTGTTGGCCCCCTTCCTTCTAGCTTCGGAAATAAGTATATTTTAGTTATCGTTGATTACGTTTCACGTTGGGCTGAAGCCCAAGCTCTTCCTACGAACGACTCCCGAGTTGTAGTCACCTTTTTGAAAAAATTATTTTCTAGATTCGGTACGCTGCGAGCCATCGTTAGTGATAGGGGTTCCCATTTCTGTAACGCACAATTTTAAAAAATCCTTACCAAATACGGCATTACACATAAGCTTTCAATGGCCTACCATCCCCAAACTAACGGACAAGTCAAAGTAGTAAATAGAGAAATAAAAAGAATATTAGAAAAGACTGTTTCAACTACTAGGAAAGACTGTTCAGCCAAATTAGACGATGCTTTATGGGCCTACCGAACATCGTACAAAACCGCCCTCGGATGTACGCCGTATCGGCTGGTCTATGGAAAATCGTGACATCTACCCGTAGAATTAGAACACCGCGCTTTTTGGGCCTTAAGATTTTTAAACTTCGATCCCCACTCTGTCGGTGACCTTAAAAAATTTCAACTTAATGAACTCGACGAGTGTCGCTCTTACGCTTACAAAAATAACAAACTTTATAAAGAGCGGACGAAGCGTTTATATGATAAGCACTAAAGGCACCCTAAAACCTTTAAGTCGGGCGACCAGGTTCTTCTTTATAATTCTCGATTACGTTTATTTCTGGGCAAATTAAAATCTCGTTGGTCTGGGCCCTTTTCTATTTTAGAAGTTTTCTCGTATGAAACTGTTTTAATTTCTCACCCTGATAAGGGTAATTTCAAAGTAAATGGTCAGCATCTTAAACTTTATTTCTCTGGTGATGATGATGTCAGTCCAAACATTGTTAAGTATCTGCTGCACGAACTCTAACTTTGAACTTTTATTTTTTGTTAAAAACTATTTTATTTCTGGACAACAATATTTTTAGACAATATTATTTTTGATGCGTCGAGCTCAAACGACACTTTAAACAAAGGGCGCTCTTGGGAGGCATCCCAAGTTATCTTTTTCTATTTTCTTTATTTTATAATTTTTGCCCCAGACGGCTCCGGCAAGCTGAAGCTTCTGCGATCGCCTGCTCCAAAATTGTTGAATACATCATGAAGTCCAAAGAAGACATTTGGGGGAGCGGAATCACTCAGCTTTCATAGCAAATAAATCCGGGTAAATACCTGTTTTCCAATTCTGTCTTTCAATTCTGTACTTAAATTTTCTCTCCTTCTCCAATCCCCTTCTTTTGTCAATGAGGAAAATGTCCATTTTAAGCTTGGGGGAGGACTTCCACCTTCTTTTTGCTTAGTATAGATATTTTTTTCTTTTTGTGTATATATTTTTTTTCTTCAAAAAAAAAACCCAAAAAAATGAATATCTTAAAATTCCAAAAAAAAGAAAATATTTCCAAAATTAAAAAAATATATATTTCGAAAATTAAAAAAAATATATGCTTTTTGTTTTTGCTTTAATAGTTTAACATTTTGGTATTCAATAGTACCCCTAGTTTTTGTTTTTGTTTTACTCAAAATTTCCTATAAACAACTAAGTTAATTATAATATTTCTAATCATCCTTTTTAATTATGTTTGACAAGTAAAATATTGGCCATGCTCTGTTTCTAATTCACGGTAGCATTTTAAGGTGAAATATTTTTCTAAAACTCCCATTTCTATTATGGTTTTTCGTTCTTTAATTCCTTTACTTTCTCAAAAATTCATCATCCACTATTTTCCTTTTCGTTTTTGGATAATTTTTGTAAGGTCAACCATTGAATAGTGTAGTAGATGTGAACGATCCAAGTCACCTATTATTTCTATTTTCAAGTCAATTTCATCAATCTTCTTTAATTATCTAGGACTCGCTTTTTGAAAATTTTCAAATCTATGTTTTAAATAATTTTAAAAGCATGAATATGATTTAGACCGTTTTTGTTTTCGTTTGAGCTTTCATGCTAACTAAAAACTTTTACCACTAGTTAGCTGCTTTTGAGCCTTTTTTCTGATTTCATTTGATAGCTCCTCTTTTCATTTCATTTTCACCAAAGCCAAAATTTCTAACCTATCTAATCACACTAGCCTTTTTGAGTTTCATAAAATATTTTCGAGATTTTGATAGGTTATTTTGTGATTTTTGTGGGAGAAAGGTTTTTAAAAAAGTATGCTCAAAAGATATGTTTGTTTTTGTTTGGCCAATTCAAAATGAAAATAAAAATATTTATGGACTTTGTTTTGAAAAAAAAATGGAGAAAAGAAGAAAAAGAAAGAAAAAATATATTTTTTATTTTAAATAAAAATTTTTTGAAACTCTTTGTCTGGGTTTAGTGTGAATTTAAGCCTTCACGTTTATCTTTGAATTCCACTCGTAATCATATTCCTAAACCAAATGTTTCTATCCTATTTAAGTCCTTTTGATTCACGCCTTTTGAATTTTATTTAATAACTAAGAAAAAAAGAAAAGTAAATCAGTTTTAGTTTTGAATTTAAACTTAGATTTTTGTTAATTGAATTGATATAATTTTAATGCGTTGCTTGGATCTAGTAACAACTCAATGCGTTTTTTCATTTTTGTTGCTTTGCTTAAATCTATTTAAAGAATTTCGTCAAAATTTTGGATGATTTATTTTCGTTAAGTAAAGTTTATAAAAGTTATACCATACCTAAATAATTGTTTTAGATTTACGTTTCACCTTTTCCCTACTTAGAATTTCGCATAGTACTTGTGTGGGCATAATTAGAACTTTTTGATTAGTCCTTTTTATGATTATCTAGTTTTTATATTTTTGCTTGGGGACAAGCAAAGCTTAAGCTTGGGGAAATTTATAATACGTTTTGTAGTCTTAACTATTATCGTATTTTTCTAATTTATAATGTACAAATCTTGTATTTTAAGCTTTATTTTTATCTTTCTTATGTTAATTTTATTGTCCCTAACTTTTTCCTCTCTTTTTGCATCTTTTCTGAAAATTGGTCAAAATTGACCTGACACGCCCCCCTGTCACACCCTCCCCGGGCGTGACCTAGGGCATGTCACCTTTTTCAGAGGTTTCTAGAAGACATAGAGAAATAACAGCAAAAACAGCTGTCACGCCCCCCTAACATGCCCTCCCCGGGCGTGTCCTAGGGCGTGACACGGGGCGTGTCGCCCTCTGCCCGAAGCCTGTCGTCGCATTAAATTCCATTTTGTCTCAGCACGCCAACAGTACTATCACGCCCCATGTCACGGGCATGACACAGGGCATGACCCCACCTTTTTCGATGACTGACGGATTCCCGACCAATGATTTCAACGCGACGTGCGTGTCACGCCCCCCTACACGGGCGTGACCTAGGGCGTGCCCACCGACGTACAGAAGCAATCATCCTTCCCTCCAGAATCCAAAGCACGAGGTCAACCCCGTACCTATCACGCCCCATGACACGCCCTCCCGGGTGTGTCGAAGGGCGTGACCAACCCGTTAGCTTTTCCTATAAATTCAGACCCCCTTCAATTTCAGCAAGCTTCTCTTGAGAGGGGAGGTACTGCCCCTTTGTTTCTTAGTTTTTTTCATGTTCTTCTCTCTCTCTCTTCTTTATTTTGTAATTTTTCTTAACCCTAGTTTTGTTTAGCTTTTGTTTAAGCTTTTATTGTAATCCTTGCTCTTATTTTAGTTGCTAAATGTAGGTCTATATTAGGATTTTTATTTCATGCAAGTGTAGTTTTCATTTCCATGCAAGTGTAGCTCTCTTCTAGTATTAATAAAAGTGTTGTTTTGCTCTCATTTATTACTTGTGTTCTTACTATGCTTTACTACTCATCCCCCTCCTCCGCTCCATTATGATTAACTAATCCTTCTTGTACTCGATCTTGATGATCTGAGGTTCGAGCGATTAAGTTATGATGTTTTAATTTACCTTTTCTTTTTAGGTTTTAGGCCTTGAATTACTCTTGATTTTTCATGTGCTGGAGGTATATTATCGATATATACTCTCCACCTTTGCTTTCATTCTGGGCTAGCCGAGAGGCCGATAGAATGAAGTGAGCATTCAAGAGTAAAGGGAGTTGTACGCACCCCTCGAGAGAGGTAGGCGTCCAAATCTCCCGGATTGGAGTAAAACCCAATAGTGGGGTTCACCGCGTAAAGCGAGCTTTAGGTCTCCGATTTAGACGAGAGTCGGTCGGACCTTCCTAAACTCAGTTGGGCATGACTTCGAGAGAAGCGTGTTTAAGCTTTAGGAACTTCCACGGTCAAGGACCTTTACCCTATTAAGCTTAGGTTTATTTTTCGTGTTTTTAATCATCTTTAGCCGAGGTGATTCCTGATCGAGTGCATTTCCATTTCATAGTTTCAGCCCTTCATTGTAATCTCTTATTTTATGCTCTTTAATTAACTGCAGTAGTTCTCTTTCTAGCATAGCTTTATTTCTTTAATTGCAATTAGTTTCTCAAACCCTAGTTTTTCTGTCTATAAAATAATAGCCTTCGTGTGAGTAAGTTTACTCAATAGTTCCCGAATTTCAATACGACACTTGTGTCCCCTAGCTACAGTTCGATAAGTATACTTGCCTCATTGGATTGCTAGTTCGGTTGCTTTTATTTTCTTCGAAGCTTAGCGACCACCAAATATGCGTTGACCCGTGCATTTTACTCACGCACGGGCGCTTCCACCCGTGCGTGAAGGAAATCGCACGGGTAAACACAGCGCGCAGAAAAAAGGGGAACCGTGCATTTTACTCGCGCACGGGCGTGTTTGCCCGTGAGTGAAGGAAATGCATGATTTACCCCAGAATGCAGGAATTAAGAGAAAAATGTATAGACAGTGCAATTCCTTCTCGCACGGTTTGGCCTAAACCGTGCGGGAACAAAACGCACGGGTAGAAACAGAAGTCCCCAGAATTGCTGTGTGAAACGCACGATTGAATTGGAACCGTGCGCGAAGAAATGTGCACGACCGTGTGTTTTACACAGAAACTGGAAAATGAATCTGGGACATCTCGACTACCTGCACAATAATGAAAACAACTGGAGAACCAGCTCCCAGCACCAAAATGAAATCAACAACTACAAAAAGAAACATGGGGAGCACCATGTGCTTACCCCCAACAAAAGAATGCGCAATTGCATACTCTTGGTCCAAAATAGTACACTTAGCATGATAAGCAGAATAAATGAAATATCAACGATAACATACTAGTAGTGAAGTGCAAGTGCGTTAAAACTAGCCCAGATGAGTCCGAAAAACACTATATAAATAGGACTCATCACACCACAAGACTTAAACATTTGCTCGTCCCGAGCAAACCATCACTAAGCGGAGCGAAATAAAGATAGTTGGCTAAGCAATTACACGAATAGAGTACAATGCAAAGTCATACCCTCATATACAAAAAGAAATAGTAGAAAACTCATCTATACATGCATAACAATTTGTAATTTCTGCAAACGTAAAGGAGATATTACTAATACTCCTAAAGTGAATCACGGTGAATCATTCAGTTACGCATACAATGAAAGCAGACGGACAATGAGGTGAGCATTACCAAAGATCAGGTCTTAGGAGAATCTCTAATGGAATCCACCAATGTCGATGACCATAAGCTTGTCCATTCACACTCTCTCCACGACACTTTATGACTCAAGCGCAAATCCGAAGGACTTGGAGTATAATGGAGGCTTAGGCGAAGGCGGGTTAAACAAAGATAAACACGATGGATACACACACCCAAAATGAGATCGCCTGAAAACACTCACTACTACACACAATGACAAACACGGGCAGCGCACCACCAGACTCAGACTTTTTTTACGGTGCGTGCATGCCCAAAACAATCACAAAGCAACAACAATATATTTTTTTATTATTATTCCATATTGGGAAATTTCATTTTATTTACTTTTTTTTAATAGCCAAAACAAAATACGACAGCACAACAACACCGGAAGCTGCACAAACACCCACATAACTGCCACATATAACGGATACCAACTACAATAAAACAAACCAGTCAAGCGACCATATATGGGTGTGCGAGTAGGAGAGGCTATTTGGCTTTGGTAGCGAGGCGTATGGGTGCCAAGGGATGGGACAGGCTCAATGGGGATAACAACAGATAGACGTCTGGAATGGTACAAGGCTCAAACTAGAACAAAGTGACGGCCTACATCACACTCACGCTTGAATAACCATGCACTAATGCTTCGAGAGTAGCTTGGGGCAAGTTCTTAGCCCTCGAGAAAGATAATCCTTCCTCCCAACTCGAGCAATACGAGGCTATTGAACTTCTACACACAATCCTACACCACCGTTTAATTCATAACTGGATTCACAACTAGAGTACCATAAAAAAAATCTACGCTAATAGAAAGATAGAAACTATAAGCATAAAAAAGAATTTTTAATCTACACAGACTCTAAGTTAGCATGAGTGCGCGCCTAAGAACACTCTTAGATTCAACATTTTACTCCATCACGCAATCCTAAGTCAACACAGCATTCTTTAATCTACGCACAAGTGATAACCAAACTCGGTGCATGCAAGTTCTTAAGTACGCGTTCCCAAGTAGGTGTTGTGGAGCGCGATGCAAATGATAATACAATAAAAGCTTCTAGTATGCGAGCGGAAAGTGCACATGAGCGGATAACAACTCGAATCTCTCCCCGACCAGACTTAAATTAAACAACCTATCAAAGATTTGCAATAAAAATAAATAAATAAAAGTTGGGGGAGAGGTTACCACATGCTCAGCAAATGAGCATACCAAAAGATTGGAGTTAAAGCACGCATCCAAACCTGCAAAAAAATATAACTCCACCGCCGCCCAAGGGGAAAGCACCCTACAAAATAGCTCTAACAAACTTGTATATACAAGGCAAAAACAAATTTAAACTAAGCTATAGAATAGGTAAAACAAATCTTAAAATAGTAAAAATAACTAACTGCACCTACTCCTAAATAAGTACTGGGGTTATTGTCCACCAGCACGACTTATACGACTAACGAAGAGTTCTAGCTAATGGGCCTATGAAATAAAAAGAGCACAGGTCACTGGCCTAATATCCGTTGCAATAGCAAGTACCGAAATGGAGAAAGAGCAGTTACCCCTCTACCTCTATACTAATACCTGAAAAACTCAGGTAGAATCACCTTATCACAAAATAAATCCTTTCCTTGCAAGGCATCTTCCACCATGGGTGTGTAGGAAGCGATGGCAGTGGCATGGGCACCAAGCTCATCGTCATCCCATCGTACCCGTTGGGACTTAACCTACACAGGCTCAGATAGAGAAGGGGGATCAAGGAATAAAAAAGATGAAGAACTAAAATAATCGGAATATGGGAGAGTGATTCCGGTTTCACTCTCAGTGAGATCCAAGCATAGATCATCGTCGGTGTCATATGAGTCGTATCGTGGAGAATAAGAGAACTCGAGGTCCGCGGTGGTAAGGGGAACATCCTCGTCCAATAAAGAGGTGCAGACCTCCGTATCAAAAAGGGCGTATTCCTCATCCCACATCGGCGCATCCTTAGGCACCGAATCATCCACTAATATGACATCATCAGCCAACTCATACAAAAAAGGCATAGCACCATCAAGCAAAAATTGCAGAGGGGCAAAACTGCTCTCAAAATCAAGCACTGAATGAGCAGGCCCCATCACAAAATCATCCGTAGACTCCACCCCATCGACGACCGGAACAATCTCTTCGCCCCATATAGGAGCATCCATGAGTTCTAGATCCTCTTCTTGTGGGCAAACACCCGAGTGAAATAGATCACTCAAGGTAAGCTCGTAAAAAGGGACCGAGGGACCCATGAAGGATCTGTATGCGGCAAGAGATTCTTCGGTAATCACAATGGGCAAAGAACGAGCAAGGTGGGCCATGTCAGTGTATGGGCCAGGCAACACCCTGGTAGGCCTTCCTACAGTAGTCTTCCGCGAACAGGAGGTTGCTGCAGGCATGCCCATAGAGGGGGAAGGCTCGCACAAATGAGAGTAGTCCTTCACCATATGGCCCACGCCTTGACATAGCAAGCATCTCAAACAATGCTCGGCATTCTGAGCAGCCATGGCGTCGATGTATCGGCACAAAGTGTCAATAAGACGGCACTCAGCAACAGAAGACATCACGAACAAAAAAATAATTACCGAAAGAGCGCTACATAACTAGAATAAAACTAACACGGATCTGCTATCGAAATCAAAATCAGAGAAGGGCAAAAAGACATAAGCAAAATAAAAATTCTAAAAACTAAAGTAAATAAGAAAATGATATGCACAAACGGAAAAGGGCTTCAATTTACTATCTCCCTCTCCAAAAACTCACATGATTGTGTTCCCCGGTAACGGCGCCAAAAACTTGATGCGAATGTGACAGCAAGTGTACCGGTCGCACAAGTAATATAAAATGGGCGAATTTCCCCAAGTATCGATCTCTCAAGGAACACAGTAAGGTGGAGTAAATTTCGAGGAGGACTTGAGATTGAAGTCCATAGGTCGGGGTTAACGTAGGGGGTTTTGATTGATGCAGAAAAATAATGTAAAATGCTAACAATCTATTCCTATACAATGTCGTTATGCATCGCTTCGCCAGGCGGGATGGAAGACTATACGGGCCGCTATGCACCGAATCACGAGGCAGATGGACGAGTAGGCAAGCGTAAGAAACAGAATTTGAGGGTTGTATGCACCTCTTCGCTACGCACGCCACTAGCAATTGCTAGTGCGGCAAGAACAAACGTATGGACGGATGGATATAAAGGCAAACTCAAGCTACTAAAGAGGTAAAACAAGGCAAGATTTACATAGACATAAACCTAACAAAGTTTACACTAAAGAGCACATCAACATCTAAAATGAAGTCCTAAGCACACATAAACAACAACAAAGGAAATACAAGGCAAGAGTTTGACCGAATCCGAAGTCTTGCTGAGGGTTCGTGGAAGGAAATGTCGGGTTTTCAATCCGCGTCCAAGATCGGTCCTCAACTGTGTCTGGGGTAGAGAAGGCTGTCACTACCTTCCAATGGACCCGTCTTCTTCGTGTCACGATGCCGAAAGAAAGTTGCAAGCTTCCCTTTGCTGGTTGGCTATGGAACCAAATCTTTCAATAGAGCTTATGGGTTGAAGGAGATGGCCGAGAGAAAGCGCCGGCAAGAAGTAAGCTTCAATAGAATGGTCGGAGCTCCTCTCTGTGGTGAAAGATGAAGAATGGGGGAGAAACGGCGGAGTTTCACCCTAAAACCGCAGAGGAGATGGCTGGAAACGAGCTGTCCTATAATGGTGAAAATCTGCGCTTAAATAGAAAAAGATCAGAAAAATGGTCATGCATGGTCCCACACACGACTGTGCGCTAACCGTGCGTTATTAACTTACAGATCTTGATCATGGAAGAAGATGCGTTGACCCGTGCATTTTACTTGCGCACGGGCGCTTCCGCCCGTGCATGAAGGAAATCGCACGGGTAAACACAGAGCGTAGAAAATAGGGTAAAATAGGGGAACCATTCGTTTTACTCACGCACGGGCGCGTTTGCCCGTGCATGAAGGAAACACACGATTTACCCCAGAATACAGGAATTCAGAGAAAAATGTGCAGACAGTGTGATTCCTTCTCATACGGTTTGGCCTAAACCATGCGGGAACAAAACGTACGGGTAGAAACAGAAGTCCCCAGAATTGCTGTGTGAAACGCACAATTGAACTGGAACCGTGCGCGAAGAAATGCGCACGACCGTGCGTTTTACACAGAAACTAGAAAATGAATCTGGGACATCCCGACTACCTGCACAACAATGAAACCAACTGGAGCACCATCTCCCAGCACCAAAATGGAATCAATAACTACAAAAAGAAACATGGGGAGCACCATGTGCTTACCCCCAACAAAAGAATGCACAATTGCACACCTTGGGACAAAATTGTGCACTTAGCGTGATAAGCAGAATAAATAAAATATCAACAATAATATACTAATAAGGATGTGCAAGTGCGTTAAAACTAGCCCATATGAGTCCGGCAAACACTATATAAATAGGACTCATCAACAAGATTCCAAGATTATTCTCCATCCTTTTGTTCGTGTCAGATCCAAGGTTTCAGATCTACGTTTTCTCGGTTTTCTTCCTCAACATCTTCACAGTGCTTTTCAGTTTTCAAGAAGGAAGATCCTTGGAGATTTCAGATCTGGAAGAGTAAAATTTTTATTGTTTGTTGTAAAAATTATTTTGACATTTGTAGAAGCTTTGTCTACGAGTTTGTAGGAAGTTTGTTCTTCCGAGTGTAGATCCGTTAGTGGATCAAGATTGTAGATCCGTGTGTGGATCGAGTTTGTAAATCCAATTTGTGGATCGAGGTGTTGATTTGGTTGTGGATCGAGGTGTAGGAGCATTGCTCCGAGTTATAAGATTGTGATAATCTGAGAAAGGTTAAGTAGCTGAATCTATCCCTTCGTGGTAGATAGGCAAGGCAAGACAGTGGACGTACTCAATTCAGGGAACTACTATAAATCTCTGTGTTTGTGTGCTTGTTCTTTAAGATAATTTTTATTCCGCAAAAAGACGCAAATATCATCTATTCAGCCCCCACTAGGTGATTTAGGTAGACGCTTGATACTTTCACTGGCCCATTGTCCGACCCAAAAGGGGTATCTATGTTTTGATCCCCTTCTTCAAAAACAGTATGTTTCTATTGATGTTACCTTCTTTGAAGATGTGCCTTATTTTTCTAGAGCTTCTACTCTCTCGCCACTAGATGATTCTTGTTCTTCTTTACCTATTATTTTTTCACCTTCACTTGAACCTACTCCTTCTCCTATGCCTCTCTCTCCTCTTCCTACACCAGATCCTTTATCTCTATCTATGTCTTCTACTCCTTCTCTGCCTTTGGAGCCATTGCTGGCAGTTTTCGGGCCAGAAATCTCTCAGACTGATGGATTCACTATAGAAGATAAGTCTGATCTTGGCCTTATTATTTCTCTACAGAAGGGGGTAACGTTCACTAAACATTCAATTAATGAAGTCGTCTCCTATGCTCGTTTTTCTCCAACTGGAAGGAGATTTGTTCTTGCTCTATCGACTAGTGTTATCCCGGCTAACTATCAAAAAGCTCTTGTTATTCCGCATTGGAAAGCGATAATGGATGGTGAAATGAAGACCTTAATCGAAAGGGGTACTTAGACTCTTGTCCCTACTCCTCTAGGTGTGGATGTGTTTGGCTGTCGGTGGGTCTTTGTCATCATGTTTCATCCAGATGGAACAATTGACCAAAAAGTATCTAGTTGTCAACCAAAATCACCAAGAGGGGGTGAATAGGTGAATTCTGCGGCTTATAGCGGAATAAAAATCTAGTAAAAGTAAAGCACACAGAACAAGAGAATAAGTACAGCACAGACACATGGATTTATAGTAGTTCCCCAAATTGGGTACATCCACTATCCCACCTCGCCTATTTAGCACTTCGGGCTAGAATCATCTACTTCACCAAAACTCAGATTAATAATAATCTTATAACTTGGAGTCTCACTGATAGAATTAATTTCAAGATAACCCAAACACCTAGAGGGGGGGTGAATAGGTTCTTTTCATTTTTTACTTAAGGCAAAATATTTTTCCAGATCTTAAAATAGAATCTAACTATTCTACAGCAATCACAACACATAAATCACAATCACACACACATCATAGATTACACACAGGTTTATAGTGGTTCCCCAAGGTCTTGGTACATCCACTTTCCCCCTTCACCTATCTAGCAGTGTGCTAGATTCGGCCTAACTTCTTCCTTCTTCTCAGATCCACAGATCTTACAGCTCAGAACCCTAAAAGTTTCCTACAACTCAGAACCCTATAAGGTTCCTACAACTCAGGCTAACAGCCCTACCTCAGCTTTGCCACAAGGCCTACAACTCAGAGAAAAATTTCTCCTACACTCAGGATCAAAAGCCCTACCACTAAGAGATCTATATCTCCTACACTCAGCCTTTATAATATAGGCTTACAACTCAGATCTATGAAAAGATCCTACAAAATTTGATGAGTGTTTAGATGGACTCTTACCCTTGTTGAGAGAGAAGGGATAAGAGGTTTCTTGATCAGCTTCGTGATGAAATGGATGGCTGAAATCAACCTGTTCTTAGCTTTCTTCAAAGCTTCTTGAATCTGAACTCAGTAGGGTTGATCTCCTTTGAAGTCGACTGACTGCCAACTTTCTCCTTAGAATTAAGAAATAACTCTGAATCCTTCTTAGCAAATTGGTTCAAGATCTACTTCTTAGGAGACTTGTAAATGTTTCCTCCTTTACTACAAAAGCCCTACCACTCAAGTCCTGTGTGTCGAAACAGTTGATATTGTCTCAGAATTTGTGTGTCGACACTTCCTCCAGGTGTCGACACAGTTGATATCGACTAATACTCCTGTGTGTCGACACTGCCTCCCGGTGTCGACACAGTTGATGTTGACTAATATTTCTGTGTGTCGACACTGCCTCCCGGTGTCGACACAGTTGATGTCGACTAATATTTCTATGTGTCGACACTTCCTCCCGGTGTCGACACAGTTGATGTTGTTGGAACACCCTATTACTAATTTGGATAAGGATCACTATGCTTGTCTTAGGATCCTAGTTGACCTAGTTGTATAGTTGAGAAGGTCAACATTAGAATGAGTCTAGGGCCTAGAACTTAGTTTTGAAGCTGCCCCCCAAGACCACTCCAAGATCAAGGATGAAGAGCTAAGTCTAAAGCAATTATCGTCGAGCTGAGGTCGACGAATCGTCGAACTCAGTTCGACGCTCTCTGAGCTCAACTTCAACAAATCGTCGAACTCCGGTCGACGATCTTCGAGCTCAGATCGACTATCTGCTTTTAGCTAGCTTTTGCTTAATCGTCTAACTCCCCTCGACTATCGTCTAGCTCAGTTCGACGATGCCTCCTTTAGCTGTTTCTCAGGTCGCTGAGCTCGGTTCGACGATCTTCGAGCTCAGATCGACGATTTCTGTCTGCTTATCTCGGTTCATCTCTGAGCTCAGTTCGACGATCTTCGAGCTCAAATCGACGTTCTCTTTGGAGAGATCGACGCTTTCAGGATTTCAAATGCTGCTGTTCTTTGGAATGTTTTTGAATATTATCAGCATTTATGGCAGAAGATCTCCCAGCCGTTTGGAACAAGTTTCAAGGAATTATTCAGAGAATGTTTGCTGGACTTTCCTCTAAAAGACAAGACCATTTATGGAAAACATTTATGACTGACCAACGGTTATTTTTGGACAAGAGAATCTTAGAAATTATTATTCATCTCTTCTGCCTCTCAGTCTAGAGAACATATACACAGATTGACAAGAAGAGTGAACACAGAATAGAGAATACTGATAGCAGAAGAATAACAGAACTGCAACTTCAAAATTCTTCTTACTGACTGAAAAGTGTTTACAATCTCATCATCTCCAGACATCTCATCACAATCTTTTGCTGGAGATCAAAGTTCTGAAGACCTATCACCCTTCTGCAAAGCTTCTCTGCCTGAACCTCTCTACATCTCAGGGGGAGCTTTGACATCTTCAATCCACTTGTGCTTCTCTCATTTGACTGAGAACAGAGAAGACAAACTCAACTTTTACTTTTTCTTTTCCTGCTATAAAAGGGTTCTTGAACTCCCTTCAAAAGTTCTGTCTGGTTCTGAGAGCCTTGTCAAAACTCAGTGGTGGCAAGACACCTTATCAAAAAATCTAGCTTTGGTTTTTGAGCACCTTATCAAAAGCTCATTGGTGTCAGGACACCTGATCAACTCTGTCCTGAGTGGATTCCTACCAAGGGTGGTAGAAGAGTGGATGTACCCAGTTTTGGGGAACCACTATATTTCCTTGTTTCTTCTGGTTCTGCTTGTGTGATTTGTCTGCTGTGTGCTGTGTCCTTTTCTTTTTAGTTTTTAAGTTTCTGTTAGCACTTTACACTATAGCTTAAATAGAATTTTAATTTGTGCTATTTTAATAATTCAAAAATATTTTAAGTAAACTCTATTCACCCCCCTCTAGAGTTGAGATAGATCTTACCCTCACTTTCAATTGGTATCAGAGGGAGGTTGGTTGTTCATACAGGCTAACACCTGAACCAAAAGATTCCTGATAAGATCAATCTCTGTAGAGGATTATTTTCTACACATCTATTTATTTATTTAAAGACATGGCACAGAACAAAGATTATGCAAGCACCAGACCACCAGTGTGCAACCTTTCCAAGTTTGCACTCTGGAAGGCAAGGATTAGATTGTATATGAATTCTATTGATGAGGATATCTTTAATTCTGTCTTGACAGTGTGTCCAACTCCACCAGCAAGCTCAAGTACAAGTGCTGTTCCACCTCCTTCTGGAACAGATGCAGATATAAAGAAGTGGAAGATTGCAGATGCTAAGGCTATGAACATCTTAGCCCAAACCATGTCTGATGACATTTTTCAAAAGGTAGCTGAATGCAACTCAGCCAAAGAAACCTGGGACAAACTCTCTGAAATTGTCTCAGGATCTGCTGATGAAAGAAAGGATAGAAGGTCTCATCTGATAAGTCAATATGAGAACTTCAAGAAAGGAGAAGGTGAATCAGTGGCTGACATGTACAATAGACTAAGTCTGATTGTCAATGAGCTAAAGACCTTGGACAAGGAAATCTCTTTAACTGAACTAAATGATAAAATCCTGATGTGCTTTCCCAGCACTTGGGATTCAAGAATCTGGCCAATCAAAGATGCCAGAAGTCTGAATGAGATTACCACTGAAGCTCTCCTGGGCAAGCTCAAATCCTATGAGCTGCTCATTAAAAATAGAGAAGAAGAACAGAAGGCTGCCTCTCCAGCCACAAGGAAAGAAAAGACCATAGCCTTCAGGGCTGCAGAAGAGGAGCCTGAAGATAAAGCCACAGGAAATGATGAGCTCATAAGTCTACTGGCTAAGAGATTCTACAAAATGGCCAGAAAAGATTTCAGAAAAAGGCCATACAAGGATCATGATAAACCAAGGTATGATAAATCAAACAACACTACAGAAATCATATGCTTTGGTTGCAGGAAACCAGGACACATTGTGTCTGACTGTCCAGAGAACAAGAATAAGGACAAGAGAGATAGAAGAGAAAGAAGAAAAGGAAAGGATCACAAGAAGAACAACTCAGACAAAGCCTCCTTCAGCAAAAACAAACATACAAGGAAAGGCTTTGTTGCTGAGACCTGGAGTGAGACTGAAGAGGAATCTGAAGCATCATCCAGTTCCAGTGATGATGAGGATGATGCAGATGAAAAGGAGTTCTGCATGATGGCTATCAATGCATCACAACAAAACTCTGATGAAGAATCAGAATCAGATTCAGACACTCACCCAGATGAAGATCAGGTAATCAATTCTTTTGATTTTCATTCTGAAGATTTCAAAAGTGAATTTAAGACACTATGCCTAGACCTATTAAAATCTGAGAAGGAGATAATATCTCTCAGGAATCAATTGTCTGAGCATAGTATCCTAAACTCAAAGAACCTCAAGCTCTCTGAGGAGTTAGAATGCTGTAGGGAGGAGATAGCTTCACTGAAAAGTGAACTATCAAAGGCCAAAAAGTTTGAAGAATCTCTAAATGGGAGGAGTATCAGACTTATGGACATCACAAGCACAGTGAACTCTAGATTCAATAGTACACTGGGTTTGGGTGCCTCCCCCAGCCAACCTATAGTGTTAACAACTCCAATCAAATTTGTCTCTGACAAAGGAAAGGAAATAGTAGAGGTGGCTAGGAAGAATGCTGACCTGCCAGAGAAAATTTCAGTTCAACAAAATGCGTCGAGCAGAGCTCGACGATCGTCGAACAGAGCTCGACGATCTAAGCACAGATCGTCGACCTCAGCTCGACGACACCCAAACTCTGAACTCAAGCACTATCGATCTTCGAACAGAGATCGACGATCTGACCCAAGATCGTCGACCTCAGATCGACGATCGTCGAACAGAGTTCAGAATTGTGAACACATTTTCAATGGCTCAGTCAAATTCAATCCTAGAAGTTGCACATCTCATGGATTCAACCCCTATACTGAATGGATAGTACCTCCTAGGAGATACCATCCTGAAGGTTATAAGAGTCAACCTGAGATGTCCTTTATTTCAGAATTTAAAGGTTATCAACCTAGGCCCATGGTTAACTGGGTCAAAAACAAATAAGCTGTTTTTGTGCAGGTGAAGACCTATCCAGCATCAAACCATCAATGGTATCTGGATAGTGGGTGCTCAAAGCACATGACAGGGGACAAGGACAATTTCACTTCCTTCAAAGCCAAGCTAGGACCCAAAGTAATTTTTGGAGACTCAAGCTTTGGAACTACAAAAGGATATGGTGCAGTCAAAATTGGCCCAGTCACATTCAAGAAGGTGGCATATGTTGAAGGACTAAAGCACAACTTGATAAGTATCAGTCAACTGTGTGATGAAGGATATCAAGTGACCTTCAACAAAGCCATATGCAAAGTCCAGTCAGTGGACAACACAACTGTGTTGACAGGTAACAGAAGAGGTAACATTTACCTAGTTAATTTTCTTTCACCTGTAGTAGATATTTGCCTGTTTAATTCCATTTCAAAACCAAATATTTTATGGCATAAGAGACTAGGGCACATTAACCTTAGAACCATTGCTAGGCTATCCAAAGACAACCTTGTTAGAGGACTACCTTCTGGTCCCTACAAGAAGGAAGAACTTTGCAAGGCATGTCAATTAGGCAAGCAAACTAAAAATAGCTTTAAGTCACTTAATAAGAGTGATTCACCTAGGATTTTGTATTTGTTGCACATGGATCTCTTTGGACCCACATCTGTACAAAGCCTAGGAGGGAAGTCCTATACTTTAGTGGTTGTAGATGACTTCTCAAGATTCACTTGGGTATTCTTTCTGAGGAAGAAGTCTGATAACTTCAAGTGTTTGACAGATTTTCTCAAATGCATTCAGATTGAGTTCAACACTCACATTGCCCTGATCAGAAGTGATCATGGGACAGAGTTTGATTCTCTTCTCATGCAAGAGTTCTGTCAAAGTGAAGGGATCAGGCACACTTTCTCAGCTCCTAGAACTCCTCAACAAAATGGGGTAGCTGAAAGGAAAAATAGAACCCTAATTGAATCTGCTACTACATTGTTGTCAGATGCTCACCTACCTCTATCCTTTTGGGCTGAGGCAGTGAACACCTCCAACTATGTGTTGAACAGAAGCCTGATACATAAACGAAGGGCAAGACTCCCTATGAATTGCTCAAAGGGAAGAAACCTAAAGTAAACTATTTTAAAGTTTTTGGTTGTATTTGTTATATTCATAATAATGACAAGAAATATCTAGCAAAATTCCAAGCTAAAGCTGATGAAGGAGTGTTTCTGGGATACTCCATGATCAGCAAGGCTTATAGGGTTTATAACAAATCTTCTTGTAAAATTGAAGAGTCTGTTCATGTTGTTTTTGATGAAACTAACATGTCTTTCAAGGAGAAGAATGCTTCTACCATAGAACCTTTGCAGGTACATTCTTTAGCTGAAGACTTGAACAAACTGCAAGTTACTGAAAAGAATGACAGCAGTGATGATGAAGAAGAAGTTCAACATCTAAAAGAAAATCACCTTGAAGAACCAGTTGCTGTTCCACTAGAGGAAACAACAACACAGGCTGGTGAACAATCAACACCTCCTGTTGATTTAGTAACAATAAGAGATCATCCAACTTCCCAAGTCATTGGAGACATCTCAGCTGGTGTGCAAACCAGAAATCAGGTCAACCAGAGCCTAATGCACACTTGCTTCCTATCTCAAATTGAGCCTCAATCCATTCAAGATGCAGAGCAAGATCCACACTGGATCATTGCAATGCAAGAGGAGCTGCATCAATTTGAAAGAAATCAGGTTTGGGAACTAGTGCCTAAGCCAAAAGATCATCCCATTGTTGGAACAAAGTGGGTATTCAGGAACAAGCTGGATGATCAAGGAGTTATAGTCAGAAACAAGGCAAGGCTAGTTGCTCAAGGGTACTCTCAACAAGAAGGAATAGACTATGACCAGACCTTTGCACCAGTTGCAAGGTTAGAGGCCATCAGAATATTTCTAGCTTATGCTGCTCACAAAGGCTTCAAGGTCTATCAGATGGATGTGAAGAGTGCTTTTCTCAATGGGGACATCAAAGAGGAAGTCTATGTTAGACAACCTCCAGGTTTTATCTCTCTAACTCACCCTGATTATGTTTTCAAATTGCATAAAGCATTATATGGTCTCAAGCAAGCTCCTAGAGCATGGTATGAGACCCTAGCATGCTTTCTTCTGGAAAATGATTTTACTAGGGGGAGAGTAGACCAAACTCTTTTTATTAGAACCCATAAGTCCCATACCCTACTAGTGCAAATTTATGTGGATGATATTATATTTGGCTCCACTGATTCAAACCTGTGCAAAAAGTTTTCCAAGCTTATGCATTCTAAGTTTGAAATGAGTAGCATGGGTGAGCTGTCCTTCTTCTTAGGACTGCAAGTCAAGCAACATGCTGAAGGCATATTTATTTCTCAAACCAAGTATGCAAAAGAATTGGTTAAGAAATTTGGTATGTCTGATGCATCAAGTATGAAAACACCCATGCCCTCAAATGCTGTAATAGATGCTGATGAACATGGGAAACCTGTTGATCAGACAACATATAGAGCAATCATTGGCTCTTTACTGTACCTTACAGCCAGTAGGCCTGATATAATGTTTGCCACATGTCTTTGTGCTAGATTCCAAGTTAGCCCTAGAGAGTCACACTTAATCTTAGTTAAGAGGATTCTTAGGTATGTTAAAAGTTGTCCAAATCTAGGACTCTGGTACCCAAAAGATTCAGCATTTGACTTAACTGGATTCTCAGATGCTGATTATGCTGGATGCAGAATAGACAGGAAAAGCACCAGTGGAACATGCCAGTTCCTTGGTGACAGACTTGTCTCCTGGTTTTGTAAGAAGCAAACATCTGTGTCAACTTCAACTGCTGAAGCTGAGTATATGGCTGCTGGCAGTTGCTGCTCACAAATATTGTGGATACAAAATCAGCTTCTAGACTATGGCTACAACCTAAAGAAGTCAAAAATTTTCTGTGATAATACTAGTGCTATTTCTATAGCCCAAAATCCAGTCCTCCATAGTAGGACAAAACACATAGAAATTAGGCATCATTTCCTAAGGGATAATGTAGAGAAGAACAAAATTGAACTTCAATATATTCCTACTGATTTGCAAAGGGGAGATATTTTCACCAAGCCCTTGGATGAAAAGAAACACAGGTTCTTCCTAAATCAGTTAGGCATGATAGATGGAGGAAGTCTTAATTAAAATCCCAGTTTTTGAAAAGCTAAAACAGACCAAGACTAGGCTAAAAAAATTCTGTCTTTTGAATGAGTTTAGACTCTGAACTGCGCTCGACGTTTTCTCAAAAATCGTCGAACGGAGATCAACGATTTTCCAAAATTCGTCGACCAGAGATCGACGCTTTTGCTATCGTCGATCTGAGTTCAGAGCCTGCGCTAGATCTAGAATCCTTTCTTCTTCTGTTCAGAGGTCGTCGAGCTGAGCTCGACGTTTCTCAACATCGTCGAACGAAGTTCACCGATTTGTTGAAGACTCTTCAGATTCCCTCTGTAGCCTAAATCGTCGAGCTGAGATCGACGCTTCGTCGAGCTGAGCTCAACGATTTTCTTTTTCGCCGTCGAACCCTAATATAAATTCATTTTCCAGCCGTCGTTCTCCTTTTTACGCTTTCATACTCTGCAACTTTCTTCCTTTTCCCTCCAAATTTTCTACGCTTGGTCGTTTTTGGTTTTCTGTTGCAGGTACACATGGCGGATTCGAGTGCTGCTATTGCCAAGATGAAGTTTGATGCCGGTTTCGACATAGACATAAACTCATTCGATGGAAGCGACCAGCGCTTCAAGGATGTTCTGAATCTATTCAGAGAACAACAGCTAACCCAGATAATGACTACCAGGATGAAGATAGCAGCAGAGGAGATTAAGGAATGGTGTTATACCGCAGCAGATGAGTCTGAAAATACTGTTTTCGGCACCATTAAGGGGACCCAGGTAATTCTATCCCCGGCTTTATTAACTGAAGTCTTTCAACTCAGTACTGGAGAAGACTCCATTGATCTGTCTGGAGAGGAGTATGCCTCCATGTTAGATAGGATGGGTCATAATGTCCTTAACCCTAATAAGCTGCTGAAAAAGAATCTGGCTATAGAATTTCAGTTCCTGGCTGATGTAGTAGGGAAGGTGCTGTTGGCCAAGCACTCGGCTCATGACACAATCTCCAGGTATCAGTTCTGCCTGATGGGAGCCTTACTGGATAAGAAGCACCTCGACTGGGGCTCCATCTTCTTCACCCTGATTAAGAAGAAAATCAACAAGTCTGCAGTCTGCTTTGGAAGAATCTTGGGGGTCTTTCTGCACTCAAGGTGCCCTGACCTTTTGACCTCCTCTGGATTATTCATCAATGCATCCAAGAGGCTGTCCTGTGCCCTCTTCAGTAAATGGGACAGGCAGATCATAAACCCCTCCAGGGCTGCTGCAACACTTCACTCAGGCACAAGGACCACTTTGGTCACTCCTCTAGTAGAAGAGATGCCTGCTTCTTCTTCTCCCAAGCCATATCCACCCAAGCCTCATATACTCAAGCCCTCACCTCCTCTCAACCAGTCTCCACCATAATCCTTTCATCCCCAATTACCATTTCCTCACCAATGTCATCCCCTATTACCATCTCTTCACCAGCCTCATCTCCTCCAGCATCTACCTCTGAGGTATTCCTCCCTCTCTTCTCTTACCAAACCCTTACCTCTCCATCCTACTCTCTTTTAGAGGATTCCCTCATGGATGACTCTCCCTCTTCTCCTCCTGAGACATCTTCCCTCCATCAAATGCTCACTGACATCCTCTCTCAACCCTCCTTCATACCCTCCTTTACTCTCCCGCTCTTCTCCTCAACCTTCTCTATCCCCATCATTCCATCTTCTGAACCAACAATCCCCACTCCACCTACCTCCACCTTTTCAGCTACAGTTACCATCCCTCCATCCACCTTGACTACTACCTCTGCTCAAGCCTCACTTGGGCATGTAGATCTTTCCAGCCTGGCTGACAGGCTCTATGAGTTGCTAGCTCCCAAGCTGGTCTCTCTGCTGGAGTCCTCCCTGACTCCACTCCTGAAGCAAGTCCAGGAGCTGTCCACCAAGCTTGATTCTTTTTCCTCCTCCCAGGCAATCCCTTCTACTGGGTGCCTTGGTTCACCTCTCTCTGAACCAAGGCAGGGGAGATGCCTTATGAAGAAGTGATTGTGCCAGCTCCAGCTCCAGCCTCTACTCTCTCAGCAAGCTCAGGATGTGCTTTTGCACTTAATCTGCAGAGGTTACTATCCAGATTTGATACAGCCTATCTCAGATGTCTGCCTCCAATTTCTGCTGAAGATCTGACCAAGGCCATTGTGCCTGTACCTGTCTGTAATCCAGCCAGATTGCTTCCTATATCAAGTCATGGAAGGCTGTGGATGTATCTGTTGCTGCTACTAAGGCCACTGTGCCTCCTTTTGTTGATACTGCTGCTGCTGCTGACATTGAAATGATTCCAGCACCTAATGCTGAGGAAATTGTTGTTGAAACTGATGATGCTGTTTCTGCTATCCCTGCTGCTGCTGCTGCTGCTGCAAAGCTCAAAGCTCAAGAAGAATATCTAAGAAGAATTGATGCTTTATATGATCAACCTCAGAGTTCTGAAAGTGATCAGTACAGAACTGATTCTGATGATTCTGCCAGCACAATTGCCAAAAAGAGAAAGCCAGAAGTAAAGCAATGATGTCAGTTCCTCCTGCCAAAGCTAAAGACTCCAATGACATTCCATATTACATTCTGCATAACTGCCCCATCACTGAACCATGGATGCAATTTTCCAAGAACCAACTAAAGGCCATAAGAAAGAAAAGAAAGTTTGACAAATATGAAAAAGGATCATCTCAACATCAGCCTCCTCCTCCTCCTCCTCCAGACTCTGGATCAGGCTCAGCTCCTCATGCTTCAGCTCCTAGACTAAGTTCCTCTCAATCCTATTCTAAGTATTACCAAAAAGGTCAACATCAAAGAGGATATCAACCCAGAAGGGGTAATTATAGAGGAAATCAAAGAGGACAGAGACCCTATCAAAGGGAAGGACAAGGCCATTCTGACTCTACTTCAGGCCCTTACCCTTACAAATTGAAGGACACAGTTGCTCCAAGGACATCTCCTGCTCCTGAATCCTCAACAAATATGAACCTGCTGTTCCATATGAGGATCCTGAGAACAATCCTGTGGCCTGGACTGCTAGGATGAAAGAGTTGGCTGCTCTTGATCAGATTAAGAAGGCTAGAGAACAAGGCAAAGAAATATCCAATATTACAACCTTATCAGAACAAAGAAAGAAAGAACTGGAAAAGTATGCTTCAAAGAAATTTTTCAATCCAGAAGAGTACATGAAGCTGCACCCAGAGGCTGTAGTTCCAAGGCCAAGATCTCAAACCTCTCTAGGTGCAGAAGATGACAGAAGGTCCAAGAAAGAAGCCCTAAACCCTAACAGAGAAATCTTATTTAAAAAGGGAACTGAAAAGAAGTGATCTGTGTAAGCAAACATATCATCTACCTTGGATATCTGCAGCTATTTATCTGTGATATGCATTGCTGTTTCTCTGCTTTTTGTATTTAACTTCTGTAGTATTAAATGCTCTTTATGATTGTCTGTAAATAGTAATCCTAATCCAAATAGGGGGAGATTGTTGGAACACCCTATTACTAATTTGGATAAGGATCACTATGCTTGTCTTAGGATCCTAGTTGACCTAGTTGTATAGTTGAGAAGGTCAACATTAGAATGAGTCTAGGGCCTAGAACTTAGTTTTTAAGCTGCCCCCCAAGACCACTCCAAGATCAAGGATGAAGAGCTAAGTCTAAAGCAATTATCGTCGAGCTGAGGTCGACGAATCGTCGAACTCAGTTCGACGCTCTCTGAGCTCAACTTCAACAAATCGTCGAACTCCGGTCGACGATCTTCGAGCTCAGATCGACTATCTGCTTTTAGCTAGCTTTTGCTTAATCGTCTAACTCCCCTCGACTATCGTCTAGCTCAGTTCGACGATGCCTCCTTCAGCTGTTTCTCAGGTCGCTGAGCTCGGTTCGACGATCTTCGAGCTCAGATCGACGATTTCTGTCTGCTTATCTCGGTTCATCTCTGAGCTCAGTTCGACGATCTTCGAGCTCAGATCGACGTTCTCTTTGGAGAGATCGACGCTTTCAGGATTTCAAATGCTGCTGTTCTTTGGAATGTTTTTGAATATTATCAGCATTTATGGCAGAAGATCTCCCAGCCGTTTGGAACAAGTTTCAAGGAATTATTCAGAGAATGTTTGCTGGACTTTCCTCTAAAAGACAAGACCATTTATGGAAAACATTTATGACTGACCAACGGTTATTTTTGGACAAGAGAATCTTAGAAATTATTATTCATCTCTTCTGCCTCTCAGTCTAGAGAACATATACACAGATTGACAAGAAGAGTGAACACAGAATAGAGAATACTGATAGCAGAAGAATAACAGAACTGCAACTTCAAAATTCTTCTTACTGACTGAAAAGTGTTTACAATCTCATCATCTCCAGACATCTCATCACAATCTTTTGCTGGAGATCAAAGTTCTGAAGACCTATCACCCTTCTGCAAAGCTTCTCTGCCTGAACCTCTCTACATCTCAGGGGGAGCTTTGACATCTTCAATCCACTTGTGCTTCTCTCATTTGACTGAGAACAGAGAAGACAAACTCAACTTTTACTTTTTCTTTTCCTGCTGTAAAAGGGTTCTTGAACTCCCTTCAAAAGTTCTGTCTGGTTCTGAGAGCCTTGTCAAAACTCAGTGGTGGCAAGACACCTTATCAAAAAATCTAGCTTTGGTTTTTGAGCACCTTATCAAAAGCTCATTGGTGTCAGGACACCTGATCAACTCTGTCCTGAGTGGATTCCTACCAAGGGTGGTAGAAGAGTGGATGTACCCAGTTTTGGGGAACCACTATATTTCCTTGTTTCTTCTGGTTCTGCTTGTGTGATTTGTCTGCTGTGTGCTGTGTCCTTTTCTTTTTAGTTTTTAAGTTTCTGTTAGCACTTTACACTATAGCTTAAATAGAATTTTAATTTGTGCTATTTTAATAATTCAAAAATATTTTAAGTAAACTCTATTCACCCCCCTCTAGAGTTGAGATAGATCTTACCCTCACTTTCAGATGTCGACTAATATTTCTGTGTGTCGACACTGCCTCCCGGTGTCGACACAGTTGATGTCGACTAATATTTCTGTATGTCGACACAGTTGCTTCAGGTGTCGACACAGCTTTTCCAAGTGTCGATAAAGACTTACTTAAGTGTCGACACATGGATTTAGAAACTTTTTTTCTGCATTTTAGCCAATACTTAACCTGCACATATAAACTCAAAATAACATCAAATACACCTTGATGTATATCATTGAGCAAAGTGAGGCTTCTCCAAATCAGGTACACATTTTCCAATATACCCAACAATCTCCCCCTATTTGGAGAAGTCATAACCCTTTAGTCAATGATATACACCACTTATAATAAACAAACACTATGATGTATATAAGCATTATATGATAGGGCAACTTATAAACAAAACATATATCAAAATCACATCACAGAATAAGAATGCAACTTGAATGACCATGAAACATTGTTTTGTTTATATTAACAAAAAGTTTCTTAACAACTGATTACATAGATTTCTTTTAAAAAACTAAAAGTTACATTATTCTTGCAAAATTTAGTAAATCTATTCTAAGGCTAATCAGGCTCCCTAATGACTATGCCTTTTCCTGGCATAATCTGAGCTTGCACAGGAGGTTCTGCATCATCAATAGGCTTTTTTCCTTTCAACTCTGCCTTTTTCTGAACTTCAGCCTTAATCCTTTGCCTTTCAAAATAATGAAAAGGCTTGGGAAAATACTTGCTAGGCTCCTGAGCATTAGGAGGTAGCTTCCCAATCTTAGCCTTTCTTCTATGCTGCACAATGGCTTCCTGTCTTGCCTCATACTTTTGCCATTCCTATTCATTATACCACTTTCCCCTTTCATGAACTTGATCTTTCACAGCTTTCCAGACAATCAAAATTATATTTCTTAAAGTGGGGCTCCACTGCTCAAAATCAGGCTTTAACTCAGCCTATTCTCTGAATCTTTTCTTTGAAAGTTGAGCTTCCTGCCGAGCTTTCAAGGCAGCTTCTGGAATTTTAACTTTCTCTATAATGGCATTTTCAACATCCTGTGGAGGACTGTACATTGTATGAACCTGTTGTTGAATCATATCAAAATCTGCTGGAGGGTAAATGATCTGAGCAACTTCAGGTTGATCACCTCCAGCATAAGCAGGTTGCACACCAAATTCTGTAACATTGTCATCATCACAAAGGGGTGGATATCCCAGAGTGGCTCTGATGCTATTAGATATCCATTTTGCATGATCTGAGCCAGTATTGACTAACACTCTCTCCCCCTTTATGGCTTCTCTTACAATGTGATCTCTTAAGTCATCTTTTTGAAATCTTATTTGGCCATCAAGAAAATTTACACCATCTTTAAAAAATGATTTTAACTTTAGAAGCTGATCAGAAATTGTTTTCTGAGAAGTAGTAATAGCTGTCTTAAAGGAATCCAAGGCTTCCTGTAGCTTCTGATCAAATTCCTTTTTCTCCTTAGCCCTTGCTTCAGTCATTATAATAACTATTTTCTTTACTTCAGTGACTATCTCATTGTGAGATTTAGTCATATTATCATTCATTCTAATTTGATTTTCAAGGACATAGCCTTGTTTGACAGCAATATCATCCACTTATTTCTTAACTTCTGCTTGTTGGGTAGCCAGAAATACTACAGCAATGCCCCCTTGTGGAAACAATCTGTCATCTCTTTCTTATGAAGATTAACTTCAAATCTAATGGATTTGATATCCTGAGCCAATTCAGATTGAAGTGACTTATGGCTTTCATCAACATACTTTTCAAGAGCCATTCTCTGTTCATCCAATTTAACTTGCAAAGCCACCATTAATGAGCTATAATTAGTCTCTGGGGCTTGTTGGGAAGTAGTAGCTTGCAAAGCCTTCTTATAGCTCTGGCTTCTCCTCTTGAAAACCATCAGTTTTCTTTTCTTGATACTTTCAATCTCCTCTTCCTCTGAAGCAGAAGTACTGGCAATATTAACTCTTTCTTTAGGACTAGGAGGCAGCTCCTTTTCAGTCCTATATTGCACCCCCTTAATGTTAACCTGCTCCCCCTCAACTGCTGTTCCTTCTATGTCAGGAAACAATTCTTCTAGAGTGAACTCTTGTTGAGTGTGAACTGGTGATACAGCTGTCTCAGGAGCATCAGCAACTACAGATGTATCCTCTATGATCACTTCTAGTGCTGGACTGTTGACATGAGGTGTCTCAAGAATAGATTGTGAATCCATTTCTCTTGCCAAGTTAATACTCTCGTCCCCTTGAACCTATGTAGAAATTGTCTCCCCCTGCACTTGTGCATTCTCAGTCAGGTCCTGTACTTGTATCTTCCCCTACACCTGTGCACTAATTGTTTCCTTCTGCACTTGTGCAGTCTCAGTAAGGTCCTGTTCAGGAGATTTCTCAGCAACTTCCTGTCTTTCTAAATCTGGTAAGTCCTTTGTTAGAACTCTATTCCATCTTGAGATGATCCTGATGTCCATTCTTCTCATATGATTGATTTTAGAACCAGGAATCTGGTTCATTGCTTCTGGAATGGCTCCAGCCAAGTATAGACTCATTATTCTAGCCAAATTAGGCTTCTTGATACTTTCCTTAATCTTCTCAAGAAGTATTACAGACCAATCTGTGTTGATTGTGAAGATTATCCTTGTCATGAGGCTGAACATGTAGGCTGAAATCCTATCATGTCCCCCTGGCTTACACAGAACCACTTTTCCAACCACTTCAGATAGAAATTTTACCTAATAGATTCATCTCTTTCCTGTTTATTGTTGATCCAATCTTCATGGTGGGATCCAATCCACACCATTGTAGTGCCTCCCTTGTTCTTGATATTGGTACCTCTTATTCATCCTGAGTCTTGGAAGATGAAGTATTTTTCTTAAACTTTTCAAGGATAGTTTGACTCTTGCTCCATGAACTATTGACTTAATCTTAAATCCAGTCGAGTCTACTTTTGCTGCTGTATAGAACTCAAAAACCTCCTTCTTCCAAATCTTGGTAGGTTCGTATATCAGAAACTCCAATCCACTTTCAGCAAACAGTGTAATGACTCCTTTAATCTCTGATTCCGCATCATTAAAGGCATGATGAACCACCTCATACCCTTCATTAACATTATCTTCAATCTTTGGCGCCATTGGAATGGAGAGAAAACTTGAATTGAGAGAAGAGAGAGTTTGTCGACACAAGGGTTTAGTCTCGAAAATCTGGAGAGCGTGCCGACAGAATATGATCTTGACCTATTTATACCCTTCTAAATAAAGATGGTCAAAAGGCGGGAAAAAATTGTCTAAAAGTGTTGACACTGTTGAAAAGTGTCGACATATACTTCTATTATCTCAACAATGACATTGACTACTATGTGTCGACACCAATTGATGATATGTCAACACTAGACATACTTGGTAGTTCATCAGAAATTCTGTGTCGACTCTTATTGCAAGTGTCGACACAATTTCTGGAAGTGTCGACACCATTATGCTGGTTGTGTCGACACCACTAACTGAAGTGTCGACACCACTTCTCTGGATGTGTCGACACAGATTTACTAAAGTGTCGACAACACTTCTCTGAAAGTGTCGACACAGATTTACTTAGCCAAATTTGTTAAACTAGTCTATGTTCAACATTCCTAATTCAATTTTAAATTTATTGAATTTTGTTTCATCTAAAGGCTTAGTAAATACATCTGCAATTTGATAATCTTTTTTGACAAATTCTAGTGAGATGTCCTCTTTCTCTACATGTTCTCTAAGAAAATGGTATCTTATTTCTATATGCTTAGTCCTACTATGTGAAATAGGATTATTAGCAATAGAAATAGCACTAGTAGAATCACAAAACAAAGGTGTTCTACTTACCTGAATACCATAGTCTTCTAGCTGGTGCTGAATCCACAACAGTTGTGCACAGCAACTTTCTGCAGCCACATATTCAGACTCAGCTGTGGAAATTGCCACACTAGTCTGCTTCTTACTACTCCAAGACACCAATATTCCTCCTAGAAATTAACAGGTGCCTGTTGTGCTTTTTCTATTTTCTTTGCAACCTGCAAAGTCTGCATCTGAATAGTCTGTCAGTAGAAAATCTCCATTCCTAGGGTACCAAAGGCCTAGATTAGGTGTGCTTTTTAGGTATCTCAAAATCCTTTTTACTGCAGTGTAATGAGATTTTTTAGGGAATGATTGGTACCTAGCACTAACACATGTTGCATACATAATGTTTTGTCTACTAGTAGTTAGATATAGAAGAGAGCCAATTATTCCTCTATACAAAGACTCATCTACAGGTTTACCTGCATCATCTTTGCATATAGGCATACTTGTTCTCATAGGAGTTCTCATGGTAGAGGATGATTCCATACCATACTTCTTAATTAACTCCTTGGTGAACTTAGACTGGGATATGGACAAGCCATCATCAGCCTGTCTTACTTGAAGGCCAAAGAAGAACTTAAGTTCCCCCATGCTGCTCATCTCAAACTTCCCTTGCATAAGTTTAGCAAACTTCTTGCAAAGGTTGTTTTCTGTAGACTCAAATATTATGTCATCTACATAAATCTGGACTAAGATTATCTTACCTTTGGATTTTCTTAGGAATAGAGTTTTGTCTATTTTCCCCCTTGAGAATTTGTTCTCAATAAGGAAAGTAGACAGGGTTTCATACCAAGCTCTTGGGACTTGCTTTAACCCATATAAAGCTTTCCTAAGTCTATAAACATAATCAGGTTTAAGATAATCAACAAAACCTGAGGGCTGCTCTACATAGACTTCTTCTTTTAGATTTCCATTTAAGAATGCTGATTTCACATCCATTTGGAATACCTTGAATCCTTGATATGCTGCATAGGCAAGGAACATCCTAATTGCTTCAAGTCTTCCTACTGGGGAAAAGGTTTGATCAAAGTCAATACCCTCTTCTTACCTGTATCCTTTTGCAATAAGTCTTGCTTTGTTCTTCACAATGATTCAATTCTCATCTAGTTTGTTCCTAAAGATCCACTTTGTTACAATGATGTTGTGGTCTTTTGGTTTAGGAACTAACTCCCAGACCTTGTACCTTCTTAACTGATTCAGCTCCTCTTGTATGGCATCATTCCAATATGGGTCTAAAATAGTTCTTAAAATTTCTTTGGCTCCAGTTGAGATAGGAAGCTTGAGCAAAGCACTGTGTTCAAGTTCCTGCTTCTGGTTTGCACTCCATGTCTTAGATCACCAATTATCTAATTTGCTGGATGATCCTTTAAGTGTTAAATAGCTGGAGGTAGACTATCTTCTGGTTGAACACCTCCAGTCTCTTCAATATGCTGCACCTCTTGGTATACATCTGCATCTAGAGAGTCATATACTCTCCCTGGACAGTAGCCACCATTTTCCACTTCCTGCTCTTCAGTGGTTTCTTCTGTAATGGTAAGCTTATCCATTTTCTCATTAATACCTGTAGAACTGCATGAGCTACAAGGCAACTCACTGTTAATCAGTCTTGTTTCATCAAAGACAACATGTACAGACTCTTCTACAACTTGAGTAATCAAGTTGTAGACTCTATAAGACATACTAATGTTGTTGTACCCAACAAATATCCCATCTTGGGATTTGGCAGCAAACTTAGTTAGATAAGACTTGTCATTGTTAAGGACATAGCACTTGCAACCAAAGATCCTAAAATAGGATAAATTTGGTTTTCTACCCTTCATGATCTCATAGGGAGTCTTTTTGTGGCTTTTGGTGATAGATGCCTTATTGATCACATGACATACAGTGTTTACTGCCTCCGCCCAGAAATACTCTGGGATAGAAGTGTCACTCAATAGAGTTCTACCAGCCTCAATCAATGTTCTATTTTTCCTTTCAGCAATACCATTTTGCTGTGGTGTTCTAGGGGAGGAGAATTCTTGAAAAATCCCAAATTCTTCACACAGTCTTGTCATACTTTCAGATTGAAATTTAGCTTCATGGTCACTTCTAATTTTAACCACTGTACTGTCAAGTTCATTCTGAATTTGCTTGATAAAACTATATAAAACACTTGGGGTTTCTGATTTTTGTCTCAGAAAGAATACCCAGGAATATCTAGAATAATCATCTACCACCACAAAAGTGTAGACCTTCCTACCTGGACTATGAACTGGCATAGGACCAAAAAGATCCATATGTAAGAGGTATAGACACCTCACTGAATCCTTGTCTTTAAGGCTATGAAAGGAGGATTTTGTCTGCTTGCCTTTTTGACAAGCTGAGCATATCCCATCCTTTATACACTTAACTTTTGGGTCATTCCTTACTAGCTCTTTACTAAAGAGTTGGCCAATTATTTTGTAGTTAAGATGGGCCAGCCTCTTATGTCATTTGACACAATGAGAGGCTCTCTCATAAGCTACAAGACAAATAGGAGAGCCTTTGTTCTCACACTCAAAATTAAGACAGTACACATTCCTCTTTCTATATCCTGTCAAAATGATCTTTTGATCACTTGATCTTTTGACATGACATCCATTCTTAACAAATGAAATGTAATATCCTAAATCACTCAGCTGACTTATGCTTATTAGGTTGTGTTTCAAACCCTTTACATAGGCCACTTGAGTGATAGTAATCTGGTTACTAGAAATGTTACCAAATCCTTTGATGATTCCTTTTTCAGAACCACCAAAGATTGCTTTAGGACCATTTAAGATAGGTAAATACTCCTTCAGCAATCCCTTTGTTCCAGTCATGTTCCTAGAACATCCACTGTCCAAGTACCATATAAGGGCATGGTAACTTGGACTCACCTGCAATAAAGAATTACCTTCCCTTAGAACCCAAGTAAGTCTTGGGTCCTTGGTTCAAGTTAGCTTCATACTTACCAAATCTACCTGCAGCTCTTCTAACAGGTAGACTGTTGTTCTTCCTGACACTAGTGTTGTGCCAGTAATCTATGGCAAAATGACCTATCTTATCACAGCACCAGCATTCATACTTATTGAATCTATTTTTAGATACTTTCTTGACAGTCTGGTTGACAACAAATCTTTTGTATTGTGCTGGTACTGCTGCAGCTACACCCACTAATTTCTCACAAACATAGGGTTTATGAACATGGGCTGCCTTATTGACATAAGCACCCTTGTCATTCAGAACTTCAGTCTTACTTTGACCATGAGTATTCTCAAGGTCATACTTGTTAGAAGGCACTTGTACCTTTCTAAAAACTACAGGGACTTTAAAATTCAGTGGCTGGACTGAGTCTTTGCCCTTTCTCTTGAATTGGACAGCCCTGGTGTTACCTTTAAAGCCGATTCCAGCCTTACCCTTTTGAGCCACAAACTCATCTATTAAGGGTAAAACTGATTTTGGCTTGGAATAACTAGCCACCAAATCTTTCTCCTTTTGAAGTCTGACTTCCAGACTTTTAATTAGATCATTTTTGTATGTGATTGTACCCATCTGAATAACAGTTATAGTTTTCAGTTTGGCAACCTCATTCATTTTTTGATCCAACCCTTTCTCTAAGTCAGATGCAGCCATCTTAAGATCTGCAATTTCCTTAGCCTGAGTTTTGGCCAGGTTTTTGTTTTTCTTTAGTTCCTGCAACAAGTCCCCATATTCATCTATCAGCTGATGAATATCTCCTTCAGACTCAGATCCATCCACATCACTTGATGCTGATGTAGCTGACTCTGTACCAGTACTACAATCTGGGTTACTAGAAAAACATTGTACCTTACTAGGACCAGGCTGATCCTGGCACTTGTCTTCTTCTGATACAGCCATCAGTCTCATGCACTAATGGTCTTCTTGTTTATAGATAGAGTTCAGCAATTGCATAAACTCATCTTCTTCATCAGCTGCATAAATACCAATGTATGCCTCAGCTTCAGATTCAGACTCTGAAGTGATTGGTCTGTCAAGCTTTTCTCCTTCTTAGCAACAAAGGATTTCTCCTTCTTGCTCTTTTGTTGAGTATTTCTTTTATCAGAAGACTCCTTTCTTTTGTTCTGGACACTCAGCCATAACATGCCCAGGCCTATTACAGTAGTAGCAAACTATCTTTGATGTTGTAGATTTGCTAGGCTTAGACCTGCTCCTATCCTTCCTTGATGACTTCCTCTTTTGATAATAGTCATCCACAGGCTGAGATGTGGAGGGTCTTGACTTCCACTGCTTCTTCTTCAGGAATCTCTGAAACTCCCTTGTGAAGGCAGCAAAGTCTTTATCTGAGTCACTATTGTCTGAACTTTGGTTATCTGAATTATCTGAAGCAATTTCAGTAACTATCTCAGGAGGTGATGGAGACATCCTCCTATTCTTCCTAGTGGCTTCCACCTTAAAGGCCACAGACTTTTCTTTATGCTCCCCTTTAGCACTTTTCTCTTCCTCTTTCCTAGCCATCAGCTGCATCTCATATGACAGCAATTTTCCAAACAAAGTTGGAGGAGAGATATCTGCAAGTTTGGCCACTTCTCTAATGGCACAAATCTTAGTGTCCCAATCCTTTGTCAAGGATCTTAGAAATTTATCATTCAGTTCATATGTACTGATGATCCTTCCATAGGACATCAGCTCATTAACTATTCTATAAAACTTCTTATAACACTCAGTTATACCATCTTACTTTCCTTGTCTAAAACTCTCATATTCCTGGTTCAGCATAGATTTTCTATCTTGTCTGACTTCTTCAGAACCCTCCATGTAGACTATCAAAGTGTCCCACATTTCCTTAGAGGTCTTGTAGTGAATCAAATTTGTAAAGGTTTAATCATCTATGGCACTTACTATGATATTCTGGGCTCTTTTATCCATAGTTGTCAGGATGATCTCATCCTTAGTCATCTCAGAAAAATCTTTGGGAGTTCTTTGATTTGCATCTAGAACTGATACCTTCATTAGAACAATAGGACCTTCCATTACAGTAATGTAAATCCTTGGATCAGAAGCCTCCATGAAAAGCCTGACCCTTTCTTTCCATATTCCAAAAATCTCTTTCCTACATATGGGTAATTTCATAGAACCTAGTTCCTTATGATTTTCTCCTGAACCCATTTTCTTGATCTTGAATCTGCCTTAAGGATCTTACTCAGACTGTTAAGTCCTTCTTTGAGTAACCTCCCTCTGATACCACTTGATAGAATTAATTTCAAGATAACCCAAATACTTAGAGGGGGGTGAATAGGTTCTTTTCCTTTTTTTACTTAAGGCAGAATATTTTTCCAGATCTTAAAATAGAATCTAACTATTCTATAGCAATCACAACACAGAAATCACAATCACACACACATCACAGATTGCACACAAGGTTTATAGTGGTTCCCCAAGGTCTGGGTACATCCACTTTCCCCCTTCACCTATCTAGCAATGTGCTAGATTCGGCCTAACTTCTTCCTTCTTCTCAGATGAACAGATCTTACAGCTCAGAACCCTGAAAGGTTCCTACAACTCAGAACCCTATAAGGTTCCTACAACTCAGGCTAACAGCGCTACCTCAGCCTTGCCACAAGGCCTACAACTCAGAGAAAAATTTCTCCTACACTAAGGCTCAAAAGCCCTACCACTCAGAGATGTATATCTCCTACACTCAGCCTTTATAGTATAGGCTTACAACTCATATCTATGAAAAGATCCTACAAAATTTGATGAGTGTTTAGATGGACTCTTACCCTTGTTGAGAGAGAAGGGATAAGAGGTTTCTTGATCAGCTTCTTGATGAAACTGATGGCTAAAATCAACCTGTTCTTAGCTTTCTTCAATGCTTCTTGAATTTGAACTCGGTAGAGTTGATCTCCTTTGAAGTCGACTGACTGCTAGCTTCCTTCTTAGAATCTATAAATAACTCTGAATACTTCTTAGCAAATTGGTTCAAGATCTGCTTCTTAGGAGACTTATAAATGTCTCCTCCTTTACTTCAACAGCTGAAGATCTCTCTCATTCTTCAGAACTTATGAATTTTCTTCAGAATTCTTGCTTGAATTCTCCTTAGATCTTCTCACGAAAATCTTCTTCAGTGCACTTTCTTGATCAATGATCAATACTTCAATGGTTGTGCATGTTGTTGTTGTTGTTCATATATTTTGATTTGACAGAATCCATCTATATATAGACTTCATCCATGGTAACCGGCTGATCCAGTTTCTAACCGACTTCTGACAAGTCTGACAGCTTTAGTAAACTTGTTGGAATGCACAGCTGTCAAGTCTCCAGTAAGTTCTTGAACCTTTGACTTTGTCAGCAAAGCGTCGAGACTGATTGCCATTATGTGTCGACACAAGTAGATAAAGTGTCGACACAAGCTTTGGTGATGTCGACATAACTCCTTTGGTGTTGACACAGCTTCTTGACACTGCATCTGTAGAATGTGTCGACACTGCCTCTATGTGTCAACATAGACACTTCTTCACTACACAGCAATCAATAATATTGAAACTCTGCTGAGTGTCAACACAAGTCCTGTGTGTCGACACAGTTGATATAGTCTCAGAATTTGTGTGTCGACACTGCCTCCAGGTGTCGACACAGTTGATATCGACTAATACTCCTATGTATCAACACTGCCTCCCGGTGTCGACACAGTTGATGTTGACTAATATTTCTGTGTGTCGACACTGCCTCCCGGTGTCGACACTGTTGATGTCGACTAATATTTCTGTGTGTCGACACTTCCTCCCGGTGTTGACACAGTTGATGTCGACTAATATTTCTGTGTGTCGACACTGCCTCCCGGTGTCGACACAGTTGATGTCGACTAATATTTCTGTGTGTCGACACAGGTTCTTCAGGTGTCGACACAACTTTTCCAAGTGTCGACACAGACTTACTTAAGTGTCGACACATGGACTTAGAAACTTTTTTTCTGCATTTTAGCCAATACTTAACCTGCACATATAATCTCAAAATAACATCAAATACACCTTGATGTATATCATTGAGCTAAGTGAGGCTTCTCCAAATCAGGTACACATTTTCCAATGTACCCAACACTCACACTCCTACAAACTCGGAGAACAACATCTCCTACGCTCAATACTCACAACTAAGATCTAAAAATCTCAGAAGCAAACAACTTCCTACAAGGTATAAAAATATTTATACAAACAAATTGATTATAAACAATCTTCTTAAAACTCTTAGGAGTTTTTAATCAGATTTGGAAAACAACCCTTCTTCTTTGCTTGAAAGCTTTTACTCAAATCTTGATGAAGAAGAATAGGGTTGCTTGAAGATTGATCTGAACTAAGGGTCTAATGAATCTCTGGAAGTATTCTGAAAGACTTTGAGACAAAAGGTCAATCGAAGCTTTTCTTGCGGGAGGAATAGTTGATCGGAATGGTTGTCGATGTCGGTGTTTTTCGTGAAACGATTTGAATTCCCGATTGTTTATGGTAATTAGAACACAATTTGATTTATGATTAGGGTTTTCTGAAATAATCCAAGGCTATTTATAGACGATTCCTCACTAACGGCTCGATTTCAAACTTAGTTCTACCATCCATGTGCACTGTACATGGCGGAAGCCCTAATTTTGGAAAGCCATGAAAACGAGAATGATACTAAACAAAAATTCATTTTAGTCCAATTCGTTGAGACACCACGTGCACTCTCCAAAACACCTGACACACCAGTCAAAATAACTTGGAAAGAGCTTGCGTGAGATATTTAGACTACACGAGACCTTTTGACGAATTAGCTGAAAGCTCTCAATAGTAATCGACAAATTTACTTATCATCTCAATGAATTTTACTTAGAACTAACTAACCTTAACTTTCTCTGGAGTATTAAAGTAATTCACTTGACTTCTCGAGAGAACTCAACGAATTCCATGAGTACTCACGTAAGTACTTGAAAAATTCACTTAAGTACTCGACAAATTTTACTTAGTCGTTCTGATCAGCAGTTCTCAGTGATCTCTTAAGTACTCCTGAGATCACTCGACGAATTCTACGAGTGCTTAAATGAATACTTGATGAATTTAACGAGGCCTTACGTGATTACTTGACGAATTTGCCTTAGCCAAAATCTGCAACTTCTGAACAGCAACTTCCTTAGTGATGCTAGATGAAGTGCACCCTATTAGAGAGATTATACATAGGTCAACATGATAATCTATACAATGAAGGATTATATTGCACAGAAATGTGTTTGAAGACTCACTGTAACCTAACATTGTTTTATACTTGGCAATAAAAACCTGCACCATACATAACTAAAACTAACATCAAATACACCCTCAATTCAACTTAGTTTAAGGGACACTTCTTCAAATTAGGGCTATTATGGATATAATAGCCAACATGACCACTATAAGGCTAGGCTGGATGCTAAAGATTTTACTCAGACATATGGTGTGGGCTTCTTTGATACCTTCTCCCCTTTTACTCGCATTAGAACAATCCGTGTTCTTTTTTTGTGGTGGTTAACACAGGTTGGGAGATGTCTCAAGTAGTTGTAAGGAATGCCCTTTTGTATGGTGATCAGCAAGATGCGGTATACAAGGAGCAACCTTCTAGGTATGTTGCTCTGAGGGAGTCTCAGATGTGCAAGCTACGGAAGGCGATTTATAGGCTCAAGCAAAGTCCACAAGCTTGGTTCGACAAGTTCATCAAAGTTGTTTCTCTTGTTGGCTTTACTCGGAGGTATGTTGATCGCTCTCTTTTCATACATAAGACTACTAAAGGCTTCCTGGTTCTTATTGTCTATATGGATGACATCCTCCTCACTGGTGATAATACGGTGGGAATTGATCGAGTAAAAATACACTTTCGGGAACATTTTGTTACATATGATATGAGAACTCTTAAGTACTTTCTGGGAATAGAGACCTCGCGAAAACACAACTCTATGGTGCTCTCATAACAAAAATACACGTTGGATCTCTTGAAATAAACTTGTCTTCTTGGGGCAAGACTTGTTCATTGTCTGATGGCCATTAGGGAAGACAAGGGTTGGACTGGGGATTCTCCTCTTTTTCCAGATATTACTATGCACAGATGACTAGCGAGAAAACTCATCTCTTTGACTATTACCAAACAAAATATTTATTATGTAGTAGGGAACGTTAGTCGGTTTATGCAAGCTCCTAGATAGTGTCATTTTTGTTCAGCCATGAAAATTCTGGAGTATGTGAAAGGGTCTCCAGGAAAGGGGTTAATGTTTCAAAAACATAACCATCTGAAGATTGAAGAATATTTTGATGTCAACAATATTGATAATAAAGAAGATAGGAAATCTATATTTGATTTTTGCACATTTAGAGGAGCAAATTTGGTTATCTAGAAAAGCAAGAAGCAGTCTGTGGTTTCCAGGTCAAGTGTTGAAGCTAATTATAGAAGCATGACTTAAATAATTTGCAAGTTGAAATTGTTATGGGCACTTATGCTTGATTTTGGGGAAGTCTATGATCATTCTCTTCCTATGTTTTGTAATAACAAGCTCGTTATATACATATACAAGAATCCAGTTAACATGAGAGGATGAAGCACATTGATGTTGACTGCCACTTTATAAGAGAAGAAATATTGAAGAGACAAATATACACTCCATTTGTCACTTCCGACAAAAAACTAGCAAATATCTTCACAAAACTAATTTTCACTTATCTTTCAGATGTTTGTGACAAGCTGAGCATGATTGACATATATGCTCCATCTTGAGCGGGAGTGTTAGAACTTGGCGGTCTGGTAGACTAAACCTGGTGGTCTGACAGACTAAACTTGGTGCTCTAGTGGTTTGGCGGTCTGACAGACTAAGCTTGATAAACTTAGCGGTCTGACAGACTAAGCTTGGTGGTCTAGCATTTTGGCGGTCTAATAGACTAATCTTGGTGGCCGAGAGATTTAGCGTCTAGAAGATTGAACATAGCGGACTGATGGTTAGAACTTGGCAGAATGACGATTTGGTGGACTAATGGTCTGGCGATTAGCTCAATTGGTGATGAGAAGTGGAAAAACTTTATAATTAAGCAGGTTCGGGCTTGAGTAGTCTTGGAATGGGTGATCTCCTGAGAAGTCCACATAGGGGCACTAAACTGGATCATTTCTCATCGAAGGGAGGCTGCGACTTCAAACAACCTGCCTTTAGATGGATAGGGGTTGGGGTGCATGGTCTGCAGACTATTTGAGGTTGAACCCTTTCGAGCGTGGTTTTGTGGGTGCATTAAGGTGTTGTTGTCTGACGTGCTGTCATATGGACAGTCGGCCTTGGAAGACTGGTTCCAGCAGTCTAATGGTCTGTATTTAGATGGCCTTTAGATCATTGAGACCGCCTCCTTGATAGGACAAGGAGACATGTTCTATCAGCAGTTGCGGACTGATGATTAGGAGACTAAAGCCACTGCAGATAGAGAGAGCATGGTTGTCTAACCACTTTTGAGGTTTGGCTGACAGGTGGCTGGAGTTGTTGAAGTTTGGCAGATATAGACATCTGACCTGTAACACCTCCCCCGTAATGACCATATAATATGGGTTCGTTCGGGGCCCCACAACATATAGACGCCACAACTTTAGCATTAAAAAGTGATATAAAGAACTATGTATCTCAAAACACAGACAACAAGATAGCGGAACTACACAACCAGCACAGAAGTTATCCACATACGTAGAAGTCTAACATGCCCTTAAGGCCTTACAACAAACAAATGCCAACAAAACTATAGTAATAACAAACAGTATAACATGTCTTAGCACCCCTAGGCTATCTTGGCATGCAAGCCAGAATTACAATGCATTAAGCATAACATTCAACAAATCATAAGTACTACAAAGGAGTACACTTCATGAGGCATAGGCCTTTTTGGTCAGCGAGCATGCTCCAGCATGTGAACCTTACCCTATAAAAATTGTTGTACCATGGGTCAGCAAAGGCTAACCTCAACTGTGTAAACAACGCATCTCCTCTCGGTCGTCCCTAGCAGACCCCGGGGCACTCCATCACCCTACAAGTCAATACTTCGTGTGCAAATGTACATAAAGATTAAAGCAACAGGTTTGGATATCTTATATAACAAACACGTTTCTAGGTTGAGCATTTAATAAAAGGGGTCTATAATACAGCATGTATGCAAACGTGGGTTTCACCCAAGGCACCATATAGTGCGAATGAATCTAGCAAATCATCACGCATAGCATACCATAATCATCCATACTAGTACTTCCAATTTCCCCTAACAACATTCAAGCCGCAACACGGAACTCTTGCCTAGGCCCCGCCTGCTCATGGGTCTCAAACTCGAGCATGCTTGCAAGCTCTGACTCACACGTCAGTTCTGTCACTCAAACAAACCGATGCTAAGAACCCATGCTTGACCCCACCCGCTCATGGGCTTCATCGCCGGGCTTGTCCAAAGCTTGGCTTTCTCGTAAGTTTTATAGAAGGGGACTTGTCTTGCCGGGACACTCTCCACACATGACTTGCAACGTCACAAAATAGCTAGCCGACCACAGAGACCAAATCAATCCTTCACAATCAGCCTTATCAATTCCTCCCAAAATCACCGTTCATTCGTATACGAAAAAAGGGAAAACATCACAAATGGCGTCTTTGTCGCATTCATATTTAAAGCAATCCCTATTGCTCGTCATGCAACATCACCGAGTCACACTAACGGTCGCGACTATGGCTTCACCCACAATGCCTAATCCGCTAATTGAGCGGATTTCAAATGCAACATCATGTCGGGGACAGACTCAATCGACCTAGTGGCTCCTCTTGAACTATAGTGACCTGTACCCCTATCACTTGAGAGATCTGATGCTTAAATACTTGAAAGGAAGTGAAAATAAAATGGATGCAATGCACGCATCCTAAATACTAAGAGGAGAAATGTCATTACCTTACTAGTCCTCTTCCTAGCCATGGAAATCTTTGTGCCGAGATTGGAGAAGTGCCTTGTCTAACAAGCTATTAGAAAGGTGGGAGGGAAAGTGGGTGTACAAATAATCTGTGGAACATCTATAAATTCTGTGTGCTTTTTGTGTTGGTTTTGTTGCAGATTATACGTCTTAAAAGAAAAAAACAACTAACTCTAAAAGCACTTAAAGAAGGAAAATTAAAGATAATCGCAAGAGACTAAGGGCCTGTTTGGGAGGGCTTTTTAGCTCCTTTTCATTTTCTAGAAAACGCCACCGCACATAATAAACCGTTTGAAATGTCTACCGGTGGGAAAAGCTACCACCAAAAACTCCTTTTTCTCCTCTATTTGAAAAGTCACTAGCCTCCTACTTTTCAACTTTTCGAAAAGTAATTTCTCATCCCGATATAAAGTTGATGCTAGGAAAACATTTTACTCCTCTGGATCCAGTTCGACAATACTGCGAAAACACTAGTCTTTCTCTAAATGAAAATTTCGCTCGGGCGCGATTTTTTCGCACGGGTGATTTTTTCGCCCTAACGCGAATTTTTCTCCGGACGCGAAATTTTTGGCCCGGGCGCGGAATTTTTCGTCCGTGCGCGAATTTTTCTCCAGTGCGCGAATTTTTATCGGGGCGCTAATGGCCCTCACGAATTTTTCGCCCGAACGCGAATATTTCGCCCGGGAGCGAATTTTTCACCCGGGCGCGGAATTTTTCAGCCGGGCGCGAAATTTTTCGCCCGGGTGACATTCTTTCGCCCTTGCGCGAATTTTCCACCCGGGCGCAATTTTTTTTCACCCGAACGCGAATTTTTTTTCCCGGCGCGAATATTTTGCCCAGGCGCGAATTTTTTGTCGGGGCGCGAATTTTTGGCTCGGTCGCTAATTTTTAACTCGGACACGAATATTTCGTCCGGGCGCGAATTTTTCGCACGGGCGACATTCTTTCGCCCGAGCGCGAATTTTTCGCCCGGACGACATTCTTTCGCCTGGGCGCGATTTTTCGTCCGGGAGACAATCTTTTGCCTGGGCACGAATTTTTCACCCGGCAGCAAAATTTTTCACCCGGGCGCGAATTTTTTCTCCCGGCGCAAATTTTTCGCCCGGGCGCGAATTTTTTGCCCAGGCGCTGTTTTTTCGCCCGATTGTGCATTTTTCGCCCGGGAGCAGTTTTTTCCCCGGGAGCGGTTTTTTCCTCCGGACGCAGTTTTTTCGCTCGATCGCAGTTTTTTCGCCCGATGACAATTTTTTCACTCGTGCACGATGTTTTCGCCCGGGAGCGAAATTATCGCCCGGGCGCGAAATTTTTGCCCGAGCGCGATTTTTTCGCCCGGACTCGATTTTTTCGCCCGGGGCGATTTTTTCGCCCGGGCGCGATTTTTTCGCCCGGGCGCTAATTTTTCGACCGAACGCGATTTTTTCGCCCGGACGCGGTTTTTTCGCCCGGTCGCGATTTTTTTCTCCCGGGCGCGATTTTTTTTGATCGGGAGCGGTTTTTCGCCCGTGCACTATTTTTTTTCGCCCGGGAGCGAATTACCTCGACGTGATTTTTACCCGTTCGTGGTCCGATCGGTATTTTTTTCGCTTGTAAGCTATTTTTTCCACTCGAATGCATTTTTTTCGCTTTGAAATATCGCGTCCGTGCGAAAATTCTCGTCTGTTCAAAAAATTCGCGCCCGGGCGAAATTTTCCTGCCTTGTCGAAAAATTAGTGCCCGTCCGAAAAATTTGCGCCCGTCCGAAAAATTTGACGTCATCCGAAAAATTCGGGCTCGTCCGAAAAATTCGCGCCCGTTCAAAAATTTCGCGTGTCCGAAAAATTGGGTTTTGAAAATATGCAGATTTATATCGCGTCCGGGCGAAAAATTCACGCCCGGGTTAGAAAAAGACTCGGCGAAAAATTCACTCCCGGGCGAAAAAAAATCTACCCCGGCGAAATAATTGCACATTTTCCTCCTGACGCGCATTTTTAATAAAAAAAGTTAAAAGCACTTTTTAAAGCAAAAGGAAACAGTTTTCCTTTTTAATAGACATTTTCCAAAGCTCCTTTTTCTACCATCCTTTTGCACCACTCCTTTTCCTTTCTGAAAAGCCTTCCCAAACAGGCCCTAAGAAACCTATCCCCCCCCCTCTAGGTGATTTAGCTATCCTTGAAAACAAAGAATTTCAAGTGGTATCAGAGGGAGGTTACTCAAAAAGGACTTAATAGTCTAAGTAGACGTCAAAGGATAGCTAAAAGGTTTCCACTTGTGGGTTCAAAAGAGAACCATAAGAAGTGGAGCTCAATGGAGCCTCAAGTCTATAGAAAGGAGAACTTTGGGACATGAAAAGAGAGGATCAGGTAGATCATGGAATCCATTAATCCTAGAGTCTTTGTAAAAGTTTAAGAAGGAACTTTCATCCCCATGAAGGACTTTATCTTAGATGCAGAATTCCAGACTCCAAAGAGTTATGCTAAAATGACTGAAGATGAATTCATTTTGGTAGCTATGGACAAGAGGGAACAACACATCATGGTAAGTGCCATGGATGACTCCACCTTCTAGATCTTGATCCATTGCAAGACTGCCAAAAAATATGGGACATATTGATTGTCCACATTGAAAGAATTGGTTTCAAGGTACCCTGAACACCTAAGGGGGGGTGAATAGGTTCAATTCTTATATTAATTAGGAAGTAAAATATATCACAGTTAGACAAACTATGCAACAACTATCACAGCACAGATCAAAACAAACACAACCAACACAGCATACACACAGATTTATAGTGGTTCCCCAAGAGATGGGTACATCCACTTCCCCCTTCGCCTATCTAGCAGTATATTAGATTCGGCCTAACTCTGTTCTTTCTTCTCAGATCCTCAGATCTTACAACTCAGAACCCAGAATGGTTCCTACAGCTCAGACTTAGCAAGTCCTACAACTCGGATTCATTCAGAGAATCCTACCTCAGAGTGAGTCCACACTCCTACACTCAGGCCAGCAAGCCCTACCTCAGCCCTTATAACCAGGCCTACAACTCAGATCACAAAGATCCTACCTTAGCCCTTAAAACCAGGCCTACAACTCAGATCACAAAGATCCAACATCGGATCTATAAAAGATCTTACAGAATTGATTGAGAGAGTGATTATTTCTTCACCCAAAAAAAGAGAAATGGATGAAGACTTCTTGATCAGATCTGGAATGAACTGACTACTTGAGATCCAACCTGTCTTAGCTTCTTCAAAGCTTCTTGAATCTGAACAAAGTAAGGTTGATCTTCTTGAAAAGTTGGAGTCGATCCACAATCCAGCTCTTCTCTTCTTTCAGATTTGATTCTGAATTCTTTTTGCAGACTTGTTCAGGATCTGCCTTCTCTTTAACAATAACTTGTTGATTTCAGGATGAACCAAATACCCCGTCCCTCTCTCTCTCTTTTTGAAAGAACAGGTCTTTATATAGATCCCTTCCGAGGTTACCGGCTGATCCGGTTCATAACTGCCTTCTGACAGCTCTGACAGATGTGAAAGCTTTGTCAATTATGACAGCTCTCAAGTCTAAACTCTTGACATCTGATACTTCGTCACTTTTATCTCAGCAGAAAGTGTCGATACAAAACTCCATATGTGTCTACACAAAGGAAACATGTGTCGACATAATTCTTGATGATATCGACACAGCTCATAGAATGTCGACACAGCTCTTATTTATCTTCTTGACACAGCTTCTATAGATTGTGTCGACACAAGTACTGTTTGTCGACACAATCTGCTTCTAGTCTCGACATAGTTGGTGTTGACAGAATTCTTGAGTGTGTCGACACACGTCCTGTGTGTCGACACAATTGCTGTAGACTGAATTTTTGTGTGTCGACACAAGTCCTGTGTGCCGACATAATCTGGCTCCTGGTTTCAACACATTTCTTTCTCAAGTGTCGGCACTTGTACTTAGAATATATTCTTTTCTGCATTTCTTTAACCTGCACATTGAAACTCAACATCCCATCAAATACACGATGATGTATATCATTGAGTTAAGTGAGGCTCCTCCAAATCAGGTACACAGTTTCCAATGTACCCAACAATCTCCTCCTATTTAGAGAAGTCATAACCCTTAGTCAATGATATACACCACATATAATAAAATAAGGATTATGATGTAAAAAGTCATTACAAAGACAGGGTTAACTATTAGCAGAAATAGCATGTAATAATATTATCACAAAATATGTTACAATACAGTAATCAAGCATCACATAAACATAAGTATTCAATATCAAATCATGGCTGAAATAAGGAATTCATTTTATATATATTCAGTAATTCAGAATAACAAGGATTTAGGACAAAAAGTATTACATAGTCCTTCACCTAGTCAATCTAACCCTAGGATTGATCAGGTTCCTTAATGACAATTCCTTTTCCAGACTGAATCCTAGCTTGTACTTTTGCTCTTGTGTCATCAACCAACTCCTTTCCTTTAAGATCCTTCTTCTTGAGCCCTTAAGCCTTGATCTTTTGCCTTTCAAGGTAATGAAAAGGCTTTGAGAAATACTTGCTAGGCTCCACAGAGTTTGCAGGTATCTTCCCAGCTCTGAGGTCTCTTCTGAACTGGTATATAGCATCTTGCCGCTCCTGATATTTGCTCCATTACTATTCAGAATACCACTTTCCTCTATAGTGCATATTCTCATTAACAGTATTCAAGAAGTCAGAATAATATTCCTGGAGGTTGGACTCCATTGTTCAAAATCAGGCTTTAATTCTGTCTGTTCTCTGAACCTCTTCTTAGACAACTGAGTTTCTCTCTGAGCATCCCTTGCTCTTTGTGTTTCTTTTTATCTTTGTAATGCAGCTGCATACATTTCTACATTTTCAAAAATAACATTTTGTGCCTCCATTGTAAGACTATACATTTGATGTACTGCATGCTGGATTTCTACAAAGTCTGGAGGTGGATATATGACTTGGGCTACTTCCTGCTGAACCCCTTCAATATAAGCAGGTTGAATTCCATATTCAGCAGTGTTGTCATCATCACAAAGGGGTGGATAATCAAGAGTTGCTCTGATGCTATTGTTATCCATTTAGCATGATAACTAAGAGTTGCTCTGAGGTTATTGGTTATCCATTTAGCATGATCTGAGCTTGCTTTGACTAATCCTCTATTTCAGTCTTGGCCTCCTGTTGTTGCTTGGCCAAGTAGACTACAGCATTACCTCCCTTTTGGAAGCAATCTATCATTTCCTTCTTGTTCAAGTTTACTTCAAACCTAATGGATTTGATATCCTGGGCCAAGTGGAATTGCATATCTTTGTTGTTCTCATCCACATATTTTTCAAGAGCAATTCTCTGCTCATCCAACTTCAATTATAATTGCACTAAAAGTGAACTGAATTCTACTACAGGAGATGGTGTTTGTGGGGCAGTCTTCAAGGCTTTCTTATAGCCTGAGCTCATCTTCCTGAGCTCCACAAGTTTCCTTTTTTCCCTATAGGCTTCTTCTTCTTCAAAGGAATCAGATGACTAGCTATTTCCACTGTTTCTTTTCGTCTAGGGTCAAGGATTGGCATCTCCCCCTCAGTTCTTGCTCCTTGTAATTTAGGAAATAGTTCTTCCAGTGTTACCTCTTGTTGCATCTGAACTAGAGAAATAACTTCCTTATTCTCAAATGGTGGCTCCCCCTGGAATTTAAAGTTTTCTTCCATGAGTATTTCATTCTGAGGAACTTTGTGTTGCTCATGTTGATCAATGACATTCATGAGCACATCATGTGCTTCATTCTCAATGCCTTTGGCAGCTTGATTGATATCTGGTACTACCTCTATTATAGAGAGATTGGTTGTTTCACTATCCAGTTCAGCTATTTGGACATTTGTATTTTGATCATTATCTCCCCTTGGAGTTGATAGAACTTGTTGATCTGGAACTTGAATAGTCTCCCCTAGAACTGATCCACAGAGATGTTGCTTTCAGGAACATTCTCCCCCTACAACTTATCATCAGTGCCAGGTTCTAGAGGAGGAGATTTCCTTGTCCTTTCTGGTCCTTCTTCATCTGAGCTGAATACAACTACCTCCTCTGAATCACTGGATGATTCAGCTATCTTGGCTGGAGATTTCTTCTTCTGAACCTTCTTCATGTGTTTCTGAGGTGTAGAGACATCCTTGGACAACACTCTGTCCCACCTGGACAGTATTCTTAAGTCTATTCTCCTTATATGATTTATCTTAGTACCAGACTTCTGGGTCAGTGTTTCTGGAATACAAGTAGCCAGATAGAGGTTAAGTATTCTACCCAGATTGGGCTTCTTAATCCCTTCCTTAATTTTCTCAAACATAACTGCAGCCCAGTCAGTCTTTACTTTGAATATAATTCTGGTCATGAGACTGAACATGTAGGCTGAGATCTTATCATGTCCTCCAGGTTTACATAATATTACCTTTCCCAGAATTTCTGAAAGGAATTTTGCTTGGGAGTTCATTCCCTTCCGTATCATCACTGCTCCAATCTTGGTGGATGGAGATAAGCCACACCAGTTAGTGCACTAGCTATCATCGATGAATCTAGTTCATCTTCTTATTTGATTTTGGGAAGATGTAGGATCTTACTAAGACGTTTGATAGTGACCTTGACCTTTCGTCCTTGAACAGTAGATTTGATTTTGATGCAAGTTGAATCTAGAGAAGCATATAAGTAGAACTCAAGAACTTCTTTCTTCCATATTCTGGTTGGTTCAGACACCAGATATTCTAATTCAGCCATTGTGATTAAATTAATTACCTCCTTGATTTCCTGATTCGCATCATCAAAAGCTTGTCGAACCAGCTCATAACCCTCGTTGATGTTCTCTTCCATCTTTAGCGCCATTGTTGTTCGTTCTGGATCGCACAGTCGATAGGATTTTGCTCTCTCCTATTAATAGGATTCTAGGAAAAGGAAGATCAAAAGACGCGCCTATACTTAGAATCTTATGTGTTGGCACTTAGTTGCTTGTGTCGACACAGACTATTTAGGTCGCGACAGAGAATCTAAAGTCTCGACAGCGCTGTGTCGACACAAACTTTTTGTGTCAACATAAAGTTTTATAGCTGTGTCGATACAGAGTTTTCTTTTTTTTGACACAACTAGTTGATAGTGTCGACACATGCGTTGTTGTGTCGACACAGATTTTATAACTTAGCCAAAATTTACAGATTTTTTAGAAACCTAGAAATTCTATATACCTTTTGATTTTCTTAATCTATCAAATTATTCCAGGTTCAACATACCTAATTCAATTTTAAAGCAATTGAATCTAGTCTCATCCAAAGGTTTGGTGAATATGTCAGCAATTTGATTATCAGTGTTGACAAATTCTAAACTTATGTCTTCTTTATCAACATGATCTCTAATAAAATGAAACCTGATTTCTATGTACTTAGTTCTGCTATGTGAAACAGGATTTCTAGCAATAAATATGACACTAGTATAATCACAATATAATGGAGTTCTACTTATCTTGATGTCATAGTCTTCAAGTTGATGTTGTATTCATAATAGCTGAGCACAACAACTGCCTGTAGCTACATATTCTGACTCAGCAGTGGATATAGCCACACTTGTCTGCTTTTTGCTGCTCTATGACACCAATCTTCCACCTAGGAACTGACATGTGCTAGTGGTATTTTTCCTATCTTCTTTGCAGCCTGCAAATTCTGCATCTGAATAACCTATTAGCAGAAAATCTCTATTCTTAGGGTACCAAAGGCCAAGATTTGGTGTACCCTTAAGATATTTCAAAATTCTCTTGACAGCAGAATAATGAGATTCTTTTGGGCAAGCTTGATACCTAGCACAGACACATGTAGCATACATGATGTCTGGTCTACTAGCAGTCAAGTAAAGAAGGGAGCCAATTATCCCTCTATACAAAGACTTATCTACAGGTTTTCCTGCCTCATCTTTGCCTATAAGAATACTTGACCCCATTGGAGTTCTCATGGTGGAGGTTGACTCCATGCCATATTTCTTATAAATCCTTGGTGAACTTAGACTGGGATATGGACAAGCCATCATCATTCTGTCTTACTTGGATTTCCAAAAAGAATTTCAGCTCACCCATGCTGCTCATCTCAAACTTCCCTTGCATAAGTTTGGTAAACTTTCTATAAAGGTTGTTTTTAGTTGATCTAAAGATAATGTCATCAACATATATCTGGACTAGGACGATCTTGCTTTTTGATTCCCTTAGGAATAGAGTTTTGTCTATTTTCCCCCTTGAGAATTTGTTCTCAATGAGGAAAGTAGGCAGAGTTTCATACCAAGCCCTAGGGGCTTGTTTCAATCCATATAGAGCTTTCTTGAGCCTATAATCATAGTTAGAATAAAGAGGATCTATTAAACCTGAAGGTTGTTCAACATAAACTTCCTCTTTTAAGTCACCATTCAGAAATGCTGACTTTACATCCATCTAGAATACCTTGAACCCTTGGTAAGCTGCGTAGGCAAGGAACAGCCTTATTTCTTCCATCCTTGCCACTAGGGAAAATGTTCGGTCAAAGTCTATCCCTTCTTCCTGCCTGTAGCCTTTTGCTACCAGTCTGGCTTTGTTCTTGACTATACTGTCATTTTCATCTAACTTGTTCCTGTAGATCCACTTAGTCCCTTTTACATTGTGATTCTTTGGTTTAGGAACCAACTTCCAGACTTTACATCTTTTGAATTGATTCATCTATTCCTGTATGGCATCAATCAAATTTGGGTCTTGTATGGCCTCTTCAAATTTCTTGGGTTCCATCTGGGACAGGAAGTTTGAACATAGAATTGTGTTCATGCTCTTGCTTCTGGTCAGATCACCATGTCTTACATCACCAATAATTTGGTGTGTTGGATGATACCTTAGATGTCTAATTACTGGAGGCAATCTATCCACATCTTGATTTTCTTCATTCTCCCCACCAAGCTGTACTTCATTGTCTTCATCATCAGCTTGTGGGTCTTGTACTCCTCTTGGACAACATCCATTATTTTCCTCATCCTATCTTACAGGTTGGTCTTCACTGATGGTTTGCTTGTCCATCTTTTCCTTCAAACTTGTAGAGCTAGAAGAAGTGCTAGACAGCTCACAGTTGATTAGCTTAGATTCATCAAAGACTATATGGATAGATTCATCTATAGCTTGAGTAGTCAAGTTGTAGATCTTGTATGCCTTACTATTATTATTGTACCCAACAAATATCCCTTCTTGGGACTTGGCAGCAAACTTAGTTAAATAAGACTTATCATTGTTAATTATATAACACTTGCTACCAAAGATCCTAAAGTAGGATAAGTTTGGTTTTCTGCCGTTTAGAATCTCATAGGGAGTCTTCTTGTGGCTTTTGTTGATGGAAGCTCTATTGATAACATGACAAGTAGTGTTTACTGCCTCAGCCCAGAAATATTCTGGGAGATATTTGTCACTTAGTAGTGTTCTACTAGCCTAAATATGTGTTCTATTTTTCCTTTCAGCAATTCCATTTTGCTGGGGAGTTATTCGTGATGAGAATTCTTGATGAATCCCAAATTCTTCACAGAACTTTTTCATGCATTTAGACTGAAACTCAGTCCCATGGTCACTTCTAATCTTAATCACAGAACTGTTGAGTTCATTCTATATTTGCTTAACAAATGTTTGGAAGACAGTTGGGGTTTTAGATTTCTTACTCAGAAAGAATACCCAGGCAAATTTGGAAAAGTCATAAACAACCACAAAGGTATAGACTTTCCTATCTAGACTATGAACTGGCATAGGACCAAATAGATCCATATACAGGAGGTATAAACACCTCACTGAATCTTTGGTATCAAGACTTTGGAAGGAGGTCTTGGTCTGTTTTCCCTTTTGACAAGCTGAACATACACCCTCCTTGATGCACTTGACCTGAGGACCATTCCTCACTAACTCTTTACTAAAGAGTTGACCTATAGTCTTGTAGTTAAGTTGATCTAGCCTCTTGTACCATTTGACACAATGAGAATCTTTCTCATCTACAACTAGGAAAACAGGAGAATCTTTATTCTCACATACAAAATTTAGACAATAGACATTTCCTTTTCTATAGCCTGTCAAGATAACGTCTTGGTAACTTGACCTTCTAATCTGACACCCATTCTTAATAAAAAGAAGTGTCATAACCAAGATAACTTAGTTGGCTTATGCTTATTAGGTTATGTTTAGAACCTTTCACATACGCCACTTGAGTGATAGTGATTGAGCTATTAGAAATTTTACCAAAACCTTTGATTATCCCCTTTTCTTATCCACCAAAGATAACTCTGGGTCCATTCAATGTGAGAGTAAATTCCTTTAGCATACTTCTAGTTCCAATCATGTGTCTGGAACATCCCCTGTCCAAGTACCATATTAGGGTATGGTCACTTGGACTCACATGCATCAAATAAAATTACCTAACCTTAGAGTCCAAATAGTTATTGGGTCCTAGGTTCAGGTTAGATTGAAATTTGACATGCTTGCCTGCAGCCTTTCTGACAGGTAAGCTAGAATTTTTCTGGACACTAGTATTGTGCCCACAATCAATGTCATAGTGGCCCACTTTTCCATAACAGCAGCACTCATGTCTGTTGTATCTTCTTTTAAGTACAGGCTTAACAGCATTGTTGTCAGCAGTCCTCAATTCTGTAGGAACAACGGTCTTTTTTTTAAGTGTTGTGGATGGTGCATCAAACACTGATTATTCCTGAAGAACATGATGTGTTTGCTCATGGGATACCCTATTGGCACTTACACCCTTGTCATCCTGATCACCATGCTCACAGTGACCATGTGTGATGTCATGGTCATACCTGTTAGTAGGTTGCATCACTTTCCTGAAAGGAATAGGGGGTTTGGAAGCTAGTGGCTGAACTAGGGCTTTGCCTTTCCTTTTGGAATTAGCTACTCTGGTTCTTCCCATGAAGCCTAATCCTTTCTTACCCTTTTGGGCAATGAAATTATCAATTAAGGGTAAGAAGGACTTTGGCTTTGAGAATTTAGCCACAAGATCCCTCTCTCGGTTAAGTCTGACTTCAAGACTCTTGATGTGATCATTTTTGAAGGTAATTGTTTCCATCTGAATGATCGTGATTTTTTTTAGTTGGCATACTTCCTTCAATTTCAGATCCAGCACTTTTGATGATTCTAAAGAAGCTAACTTGAAAGAGGCAATTTCCTTAGCCTGATTTTTGTCAAGGATTCTGCTTTTCTTAAAAGCTTGCAGCAGATCACCATACTTATCAATTAGTTGATCCACATCCCCTTCAGATTCAGAATCATCCTCAACTCTTGATGTTGATGCTTCTGATTCTGGTCCAGTATAATAATCAGAAACTGAAGATAAATTGTATACCTTACTGGGACCAGGTTGATCCTGACACTGATCTTCCTCAGACAGAGCCATCAGCCCTCTGCAATGATGATCTTCAATCCCATTTATAGAGTCCAGCATTTGCAAGAATTCAGTCTCTATAGAATCCTCTTCAGTAGTGAACAATCCAATATAGGCTTCAGCTTCAGCCTCTTCTCCAGATTCTGATGAGGAGGAGTCAGTCCAACTCTTATGCTTCTTGGCAACAAAAGATCTCTCCTTCTTGCCCTTATTTTGATGCTTCTTCTTGTCATTAGACTCCTTTCTTTTATTAGGGCAGTCAGCTATGACATGTCCAGACCTGTTGCAATAATAGAGAATAATCTTAGAAGAAGTTAGTTTGCTTGGTTTAGTGTCATACCTGTCTTCCTTAAAAGATTTTTTCTTTTGGTAATAGTCATCCTTAGAATGAGAGGAGGATGGCTTTGTTCTCCACTTTTTTTTTCATGAATCTTTGGAATTGCCTTGTGAATGCAGCAAAGTCTTCATCATAATTGGGGTTGTCTGATGTGTTGTTGTCGAAATTATCTGAGTTAACTTCAGCAGCTTTCCTAAGAGGACATGGAGACTTCCTCCTGTCCTTTTTGTGGCTTCAACCTTGAAGGCCACCGATTTCTCTTTGTACTCAGACGTATTGCTTTTATCCTCCTCCTTTCTAGCCATAAGATGCATCTCATACGATAGAAATTTTCCAAATAGGGTTGGAGGAGATGTATCGGCAAGTTTGGCCACTTCTCTGATGGCACATATCTTTGTATCCCAGTCCTTGGTTAGTGATCTGAGAAACTTATCATTGAGCTCATATGTGCTGAAGATTCTTCCATAGGTCATCGACTCATTGACTATTCTGAAAAACCTCTTATAGTACTCAGTAATGATATCTGTTTTGGTTTGTCTAAAACTTTCATATTTTTGATTTAGCATAGACTTTCTATCCTCTCTTCCTTCTTTTGTCCTCTCCATGTAGACAATCAAAGTGTCCCACATCTCCTTGGAGGTTTTGCAATGAACCGAGTTTTGGAAAGTTGAGTCATCTATAGCACTAACTATTATGTTTTGTGCTCTCTTGTCCATAGTGGCTAAGATGATCTCATCCTTAGTCATTTCAGAGTAACTTTTTGGAGTCTTGAGGTTGGCATCAAGAACTAAAATGTTCATAGGAATGAATGGCCCTTCTTGAACTGTGATGTAGATTCTTGGGTCAGATGCTTACATGAATAATCTGACTCTCTCTTTCCATGTGCCAAAGATTTCCTTTCTACATATGGGAATATTCATGGATCCAAGTTCCTTGTGATTTTCACCTGAATCCATTTTGGCTAACTGATAACTTCCTTGGAGATCAACTCAGACTGTTAAGTCTATTCTTAAGTAACCTCCCTCTGATACTACTTGAAAGAATTGGTTTCAAGATACCCTGAACACCTAGAGGGGGGTGAATAGGTTCAATTCTTATTTTAATTAGGCAGATAAAATATATAACAGTTAGACAAACAATGTTATAGCTATCACAGCACAGATCAAAAAAAAAACACAGCCAACACAGCATACACACAGATTTATAGTGGTTCCCCAAGAGATGGGTATATCCACTTTCTCCCTTCACTTATCTAGCAGTATACTAGATTTGACCTAACTCCCTTCTTTCTTATCAGATCTTCAGATCTTACAACTCAGAACCCAGAATGGTTCCTACAGTTCAAGCTTCAGCAAGTCTTACAACTCATATTCATTCAGAGAATCCTACCTCTGAGTGAGTCCACACTCCTACACTAAGGCCAGCAAGCCCTACCTCAGCCCTTATAACCAGGCCTACAACTAAGATCACAAAGATCCTACCTCAGCCCTTATAACTAGGCCTACAATTCAGATCAGAAAGATCCTACCTCAGATATATAAAAGATCATACAAAATTGATTGAGAGAATGATTGTTTCTTCACCCAAAAAGAAAGAGAAATGGATTAAGGCTTCTTGATCAGATCTGGAATGAACTGACTACTTGAGATCCAACCTGTCTTAGCTTCATCAAAGCTTCTTGAATCTGAACAAAGTAAGGTTGATCTTCTTAAAAAGTTGGAGTCGATCCACAATCCAGCTCTTCTCTTCTTTTAGATGTGATTCTGAATTCTTTTTGCAGACTTGTTCAGGATCTGCCTTCTCTTTAACAATGACTTGTTGATTTTAGGTTGAAACAGCTACCCCGTCCCTCTCTCTCTTTTTATGATAGAACAGGTCTTTATATATATCCCATCCGAGGTTACCGGCTAATCCGATTCATAACTGCCTTCTGATAGCTCTGACAGATGTGATAGCTTTGTTAGTTATGACAGATATCAAGTCTTCACACTTGACATCTGATACTTCGTCACTTTTATCTCAGCAGAAAGTGTCGAGACAAAACTTCATATGTGTCTGCACAAATGGAACATATGTCGACACAATTCTTGATGATGTCGACACAACTCATAGAATGTCGACGCAGATCTTCTTTATCTTCTTGACACATCTTCTGTAGAATGTGTAGACACAATCTGCTTCCAGTCTCGACATAGTTAGTGTCGATAGAATTCTTGAGTGTGACGACACAAGTCCTGTGTGTCAACACAATTACTGTAGTTTGAAATTCTGTGGGCTGACACAAGTCCTGTGTGTCGACATAATTTGGCTCCTGGTGTCAACATATTTTCTTCACAAGTGTCGGCACTTGTACTTAGAATTTTTTTCTGCATTTCTTTAACCTGTGCGTTGAAACTCAACATCCCATCAAATATATAATGATGTATATCATTGAGTTAAGTGAGGCTCCTCCAAATCAGGTACACAGTTTCCAATGTACCCAACACACATGGAAGGCAAAGAGGAAGATGATAAAGAAGAAGATGTCATCAGCCCATCAAATGGTGTCTATCCAGATGCAAGAATAGAGATCAGGGCCCCTCTATCACACTCAGATAGTAATTCAGAGGAGGATGATGAAGATAAAGTAGATGCCAACTACTAATATGGGCTAATAGCCATGACAGAAGAAGAATCCTGCCAGGATCAGCCTGGTCTCGATCAGGTACAATCTTTATCTAATTCTTCTTATTTCTCAGGTCATGAGACCAGCCTAGATTCAGAAGCTTCTTCATCCAGTGATGAAGATGACTATGAATCTGAGGAAGATATCAATCAATTGATTGATAAGTATGATAAACTTCTAAAGGCTTTGAGAAGAAGCAGGAAGTTAGTCAAGAGGCGGGCTGAGGAGATTACCTCCCTTTAGTTAGCTGTTTCCCAGCAAGCTGAGACATCATCCTTGCTGGATCAGAAGACTAAGGAAGTGTGACAACTAAATGCCATCTCATTTATCCAACTTAATACCATAATCCAAAAGGACAAGATCATCTTGGATCTTAAAGAGGAGCTCCTTAAGGAGAAATGGATAGTGGCTAGTTTTTCTAAGCCAAATACTGTGTTGCCCATAATAGATTCCTTCTCCTATCAAAAGGGTAAGAAGGAGTGGGCACTCAAGGGAAGCACAAGAGTTGACCTTTCCAAAGGGAAAGGCAAAGCTCCTGTAGAGCTACAGTCAACCATTCACAAGGTAATCCTCCTTCTAAAAAGTATGACCAGGACTGTATGTATGGTCACTGTAAGAATGGGAATTCTTTTTTTGAGAATATAAGTATATCTTACAATGGGAGAAGAAAGGGTAGGGGAATGAGTGCATTAAAGGATCAGCATGAAGAAGTACAAATGGCCCATTCTAGACCATTTGTATTTGGTTCCTCAGCCCCAACTCACGGGATCAAGGCAGTGGCCTTCACTCGAGACCTTCCAGCAAGGACTCAGACTAAGGGTAAGTCTATAAGTAGGCCAGATCTGGCTATCTCTGATACTAGTTATAGCATGTCCTCTGCAAATAGGACTGTTGGAACCCCTAGTTGGATTTTGGCTAGGTTCACTGAGTTAGGATATGACCCAACATGTATAGATCAGGGTCATAGTCGTGTCCTAGAGTCTAGGTCAAGTCCTTAGAGTCAACAGTACAAAGGACCAGCCTCCAACTCTGCCAAAGACTCAAGACTTAGAGAATTCAAGTTTTGGAAAAAGGAGATCTACGTTCGTCGATCTCCGGTCGACGATTGTCGTGCTCAGCTCGACTAACTCAGAGACAATTCTCTGAGCTGAGCTCGACGAACTCAGATCTCAGCTTGACGAACTCTGGACAAAGTAATACCTTTTGAGTCTAACACTCAGTCGACGAACTAAGAACAAGAGCCAGAAGAACCTTGATCTTTGATCGAATAATTCTGATAGAAGTGGTTCAACACCAGAAAATATTCTAAGTCCAGACTGCAGACTCAGCTCGACGATCTTAGACTTCAGATCGACAAACTTGATGCACAGAAGAAGAAAGTTATCAAGCAGCATTCAGAGTTCGACGATTTTGGATCTCAGCTCGACGAATAACTATTCTCAGCTCGACGAAAGCCATTCTCAGGTCTACAAACTCAGAGCACAGAATCTGCCAGTTTATGAAGTGTAGTTGTTCGCTGATCCCAGGTCGACAAAAGTTGATCACAGGTCGACGAAAGCTGTTCTCAGGTCGACGAAAACTATAAGACATATTGTTATTTATTCTTTCCTTTTCTGTCTCCTTATTATATATCTATTATAGGTTGTTAATTCCCTGGATAATCAATGCATTTGAATAGAGCCGTTACTGGAAGCATTGATTGCAAATATCCCCCATGGAATTAATTTCTTATATCTCGGGACAGAAATAGAATAGAATATAAGACAGCATTCTTGTCGTCTTCATTCTCTAGATTTCAGCTGAGCATTAATTGCTGGTTTTTGAATTCGACCTTAAAGTAGTTATAGAGCAGATAATCTCTCGGCCAGAAACAAGGAAGAGACATAGAAACCTTTCAGTATACAAAAGTGCAGTGCATACAGCTCTCTGAAGAAAAATCAACTGCTCTCCAAAGAAGAAGAAAGAACAACAATCACTGTCAAGAGTCTTTCTTCTCCTTCTTTGTTTTCTGGGATCTCAAGTGACAAAAGTATTCAAATCAGTCAAAGGATCTCAGAAAGTAGATCTTACAGCAAAAGGCCTACTCGCCCTTTGCAAAGCTTCCACTCCTAAATCATTCAAGATCTCAAGGGGAGCTTTGACAACATCACAGAATCCACAAAGTCTTCTCATTTTGATTTGAGAAAAGAAGACTTCAATAAACCTCTCTTCCCCACTTCTGTACAGGGTTTTAATTCCCTTCAAAATTATTCTGCTTGCAAGTCTCCTTCCAAAATACTTGGGTTGGTTTTTGAGCACCTGATCAAAAGCACATTGGTGGCAGTCACCTAATCAAAACCTGTAGTGGATTCCTACCTAGGGTGGTAGAAGAGTGGATGTACCCAAGTTTGGGGAACCACTATAAAATTCTTGTGTTGTCTGTGTGGCTGTGATTTTCTTGTGTGCTTGTGCTGTGATATATTGTGCTGTGTAGCTTAGTTACCTTTTCTCTAATTCACTTGTTGCACTTGTACACTTATACACTTATATCATAGTAACATTTTTGATTAAAGACTTGTTATTTCTGCAAAAATCAAAAAGACATTAAAAACTCTATTCACCCCCCCCTCTAAAGTTGTTTAGAGCTTACCCTATCTTTCAATTGGTATCAGAGGAGGGTTAATCACATCATACAGGCTCACACCTAGATTAATCAAGATCCTCAGGATAAACTCTGAATAAGTCTTACTAGTTTCTCAGTTTAAATTTTATTTTCTGATATCATGGCACAAAACAAGGATTATGCCAGCACCAGACCTCCATTTTGCAACTTGCAAATGTTTGGAAACTGGAAGACAAGAATCAAACTTTATATGAACTCTATTGATGAGGATATTTTAAATTCCATCTTGACGGGAACACCAGCTCTAGTGGCCTCTACTTCTACCCCAGTAAATCTCAGTGCAGTGCCTCCTCAAGACCAAACTGATGCACATAAGAAAGCAAAGATTGCTGATTCCAGAGCTATGAACATACTGGCCCAAACTATGTCAGATGACATATTTCAGAAAGTTACTGAATGCACATCTTCCAAAGCCATTTGGGATTCCCTCAACCAAATGGTAGCAGGATCTACAGATGAGAGGAAGGATAGAAGATCCAACCTTATATCTCAATATGAGAATTTCAGGAAAGATGAAGCAAAATCTGTGGAAGTTATGTACAACAGGCTGAGCTCCATCATCAGTGAGCTCAGAACACTGGACAAGGAAATTACTCTGACTGAGGTCAATGACAAGATCCTCATGTGCTTCCCTAGTACTTAGGACTCTAGAATCTGGCCCATCAGAGAAGCCAGAAGCATGGCTGAAATCTCAACAGAATCTCTGCTTGGAAAGCTCAAATCCTATGAGCAATTTATAAAGTAAAGAGAAGCTGCAGTTGAACCAAAGGCTTCAACACCTACTAGAAAGGAACAGAACTTAGCACTCAAAGCTGCAGAATAATCTCCCAACTTTCCATCCAATGAAGATCTTATGGATCTCTTTGCTAAGAGATTCAATAAAATGGCAAGGAAGGACTTCAGGAGGAAGCCTTCAAGGAATGAAGATAAACTCAAGTATGATAAGACCCCTTCTAAAGAGGTTGTCTGTTTTGGGTGCAGGAAACCTGGGCACTTCATCTCAGAATGCCCAGAAGCCCAAAAGAAAGACAGAAGGCAAGAAAAGGATTCAAGAAGAAATCAGCACAGCAAGGCCTCCTCCAGCAAGTACAAAAAGAAGGAGAAGAGCTTTGTAGCTGAAACCTGGAGTGATACTGAAGATGAAACATCCTCCTCCAGCTCCAGTGAAGATGAAGTAGAAGAAAAGAAGGCAAGGGAAATGTGTCTTATGGTAATAGATGCAGGAAGCAGCAGATTAGATTCAGAAGAATTAGATGATAAAGAATCCCTCTCTGAAGAGGATCAGGTAATTGCTTCCTATGACTTTCAATCTAAAGAATTTCAATCTGAATTTAAACTCTTATGTTTAGACCTAATAGGATCTGAGAAGGAAATCAAACTTCTCAGGGAAAATTTTTTAGAATAAGACAAAATCATTGCTGAAAGTGAAAAATTAACTGAAGAATTAAGCTTAGCCAATCAACAAATAGTTTTTCTGAATTCTGAATTAAGTAAGGCTAAGGAATTAGAAGAATCCCTGAATGGTAGAAGCTTTCAACTGTTAGATATAACTAGCACAGTTAATATAAGATCTAGCAATAATAAACTAGGATTTGGAGCCTCATCTAGTGAACCAATCCTAATTCAGAAAAATCAATTGTCAAAACCTATTAACTTCATCTCTGAAAATGGTAAGAAAAATACTGAACAGATAGAGAAGGTTAACAATGTTTTTAAATAGTTAGAACTTAATAAAACCAATCAGAAAAAGAAAAACAAAAAGCATAACTATGTTCAGCATATTTCGTCGAACGCAGAACGACGAAATGGGTATGGTTCGTCGACCTCAGAACGACGAACCCTGAATACAAATAATAATGTAAACTATTCTTCGTGCTGGGATTGACGAAATCAGTATGGTTCGTCGACAAGAGATCGACATTTCTGGGGTTCTGAGAATGGATACCTCCATTCTTCGAGTAGAGATTGAAGAACTCAACCTAGATCGTCGAGCTCAGATCGACAAACATACTCAAATTTGTCAAACTCAGTTTATAACCATAGTAACCTAAAAACTGATAAACCCTTTAATCCCTTTAGTCAGTGGGTCATACCTCCTAGAAGGTATCATACTTTAGGTTATAAGGATCAACCTGAATGTTCATTTATTTCAAGTTTCAGTTATGTTAAACAACAAGGACCCAAGGTAACCTGGGTCAAAAACTGCTAATCCTTTTGCAGGTAGAAGAGAACCCTGTCACACAAAACAAGTAGTACTTGGACAGTGGTTGCTCTAAACATATGACGGGTTGCAAGGAATGCCTTATCAACTATAAAGCCAAGATTGGACCTAAAGTTATCTTTGGGGACTCAGGCTTTGGACTGACAGAAGGCTATGGAGACTTTAACTGTGGAGCTGTCATATTCAAGAAAGTGACCTATATAAATGGTCTAAAGCATAACCTGATATTAGTAATCCAACTATGTGATGCAGGTTATCAAGTAAGCTTCACTAACTCTTTGTGTCTTATTTCTTTAAACAACGGAACTGTTTTAACAGGAATTAGACAAGGCAACATCTACTTAGTAAATTTTGAATCATCTAAATCTGAAATTTGCTTATTCAATTCAGTTAGCATTCAAACTAGCTTATGGCACAAAAGACTAGGAATGTAAACCATAAAAATATAACTAGGTTATCTAAAGACAATCTTGTTAGAGGTTTACCTTCTAGTCCCTATAAGAAGGAAGGCCTCTGCAGTGCTTGTCAGCTAGGAAAGCAAACTAAGTCTAGTTTTAAATCCATTAATAAGAGTGATTCACCTAGAATCTTGTACTCGCTCCATATGGATCTTTTTGGCCCTATTGTAGTACAAATTCTAGGAGAAAAGTCTTATACATTAGTTATTGTAGATGATTTCTCCAGATTCACCTGGGATTTCTTTTTGAGAACTAAGTCAGATACTTTTAAGGTTCTCACAGATTTTCTCAAGAACATACAGATTGAGTATTCTACTCAAGTTGCATTGATCAGAAGTGATCATGGTACTGAGTTTGAATCTCTTCTTATGCTAGAGTTCTATGAGAAGGAAGGTATAAGACATTGTTTCTCAGCTCCAAGAACTCCTCAACAAAATGGGGTAGTTGAAAGGAAGAATAGGACACTCATTGAAGTTGCAGGTACATTGCTTGCAGATGCTTACATGTCTCTTTCCTTTTGGGCAGAGGCAGTAAGCACAGCAAATTATGTCCTAAATAGAAGCCTAATACATAAACTAAAGCTTAAGACTCCCTATGAACTACTCAAAGGGAAGAAACCTATAATAACCTATTTTAAAGTATTTGGATGTATATGTTATATTCACAACAATGACAAGAAACATCTTAGAAAGTTTGAAGCCAAGGCTGCAATGGGAATTTTTCTAGGATATTCCCAAGTCAGCAAGGCATATAGTGTGTTTAATAAATCAACATTAAAAATTGAGGAATCTATGCATGTAACATTTGATGAATCTAATATGTTTTACAAGGAGAGAGACATCTCTACCAATAATAATCTGCAGGTACAAAATTTGTGTGAGAGCTTGGATGATCTAAATCTTACTTCAAAGAATGAATCACATCGCTCTCCACAAGCTAAATCAGAAGTTGAAAGTGAAGATGAGACTGTGGAAGCAGTTCAATTTCCTCCAACAGTTAATACAATTCCACAAGAGTAATTAAATCAAATAACTGTTGTTGAACCAACTCCACCTAATGACCTTGTCACACTTAGGGATCACCCTAGATCTCATGTAATTGGAGACATATCATCAGGAGTGCAGACAAGAGATCAACTCAACCCTGATGTTGTTCTTGCCTACTTTCTCTCTCAAATTGAGCCTCAATACATATCTGATACAGAGCAAGATCCAAACTGGATCACTACAATGCAAGAGGAACTCAACCAGTTTGAGAGGTGTAGAGTTTGGGACTTAGTTTCAAGGCCCAGGGGCTATCCAGTAATTGGGACTAAGTGGGTATTCAAAAACAAACTTGATGCCCAAGGTCTGATAGTGAGGAACAAGGCAAGGCTTGTTGCTCAAGGATACATGCAAGAGGAAGGAATTTATTATGATCAAACTTTTGCTCTAGTTGCCAGACTTGAAGCTATAAGGATTTTCTTAGCTTATGCAGCATTCAAAAAGTTTAAAGTCTACTAGATGGATGTGAAAAGTGCATTCCTAAATGGAGAAATCAAAGAAGAGGTGTATGTTGAACAACCCCTAGGTTTTATCTCTTCATCTCATCCATCTTATATTTTTAAATTGCATAAGGCTCTCTATGGTTTAAAGCAAGCTCCAAGAGCTTGTTATGAGACCTTAGCCAGCTTTCTTTTAGAGCATGGTTTTTCTAGAGGCATGGTAGATAGAACTCTTTTTACAAAACTACATCATGATAAAATTCTCTTAGTGCAAATATATGTAGATGACATAATTTTTTGTTCTACTGATCCCAAACTGTGCAAAAGATTTTCTAATTTAATGCACTCAAGGTTTGAGATGAGTAGTATGGGTGAGTTATCATATTTCATTGGTCTCCAAGTGAAACAAACCCTGAAGGGATCTTCATCTCTCAGTCTAAATATGTTAAAGAGCTTATTAAGAAGTTTGGGATGAATGATGCCTCTGCCATGAAAACTCCCATGGCTGCCAATGCTGTTGTAGATGCTGATGAATCTGGAAAACCAGTTGATCAGACCATGTATAGGGTCATTGTTGGATCCCTACTGTATTTGACAACAAGCAGACCAGACATTATGTTTGCCACATATCTTTGTGCTAGATTCCAGGTGAACCCTAAAGAATCTCACCTTATTTTATTAAAAAGGATTTTAAGATATATAAATGGTTGTCCAGATCTAGGCCTCTGGTATTCAATAGAATCAGCATTTGTGTTAACTGGATTTTCTGATGCTGATTATGCTAGATGTAGAGTAGATAGGAAAAGCACCTCTGGAACTTATCAGTTCCTTGGTGACAGACTTGTATCTTGGTTCTGTAGAAAACAAACATCTGTTTCAACATCCACTGCTGAAGCTGAATATATGGCTGCAGGAAGTTGTTGTTCACAGATATTGTGGATACAAAACCAACTACTGGATTATGGTGTCAACTTAAATAATTCAACTATTCTATGTGATAATACAAGTAGTATTTTAATTGCACAAAATCCAGTATTGCATTCTAGAACCAAGCATATAGACATTAGACATCATTTCATTAGAGATTGTGTTGACAAACAAAAGATTAAACTTGAATTTATCTCTACTGATTTGCAAAGAGCAGATATATTCACTAAGCGATTGGACTCATCCAAGCATCTGTTCTTTGTCAATCAGCTTGGTATGATAAATGGTCAGGATTTAATCTAATGCTCTGTCACTGGTTAAATAATTGTCTCTGTTCGTCGGCCTGAGATCGACGAACTAATAACAGTTCCTGAGATTTTTCGTCGACCTGAGCTCGACGAAATCTCTTGGTAAAGTGATTTTTGTCGAGCTAAGATCGGCGAACTTACTTCAGAAACCTTTTGTCCACCTCAGATCGACGAAATGCTTTCAAATCTTCAACCTGAGATCGACGAACTGGTTGACTCTAAATTATTTCGTCGATCTCAGATCGAAGATCTTCTAATTTTTCATCGAACGGAGTTTGTCAGTTCATATTCTGGAAAACCTTATATTTAGGTTTTCTTTGACTTCCGTCTCGCGCTTTAAGTTCCCTTTGCACTTGATCGTCGTTTTCCTTTTGCAGGTGCTTTCATGGAAATTCCCGCTGGCTCTCTCACTGCCATGAAATTTGATGCTGGCTTCGACATAGACTTTGAATCATTCCAGTATTCTGATCCAGTTTTCCTGAACATTCTCCAAATACTAGAAGAACAACAACTTAATACTCTGCTCTCAACCCGAATCAATATATCTGCCACAGAAATCAGGGAATGGGTGTATACAGCTACTGTCGATGAGAACAAGATGACCGGCACTATCGCGGGTAACGAAAATTCTCTTACCCCCGATATTCTTATTGAAATATTTGGATTGAAAAATGGTGAGGAGGATTTAGAAATTGATTTGGAAGAGTTTGATCTAATGCTGAATACAATGGGGTATTCTGGATACACCCCAAACAAGCTCCTCAAGAAATTTCTGTCTGCCGAGTATAGTTGGGAAAGTGTTCCTCAGGAAGCACATTGTGCATGATTATATCACCAGGCATCAGTTCCTGTTCATGTGCGCCATTGTAAATAAGAAAGCTGTGAACTGGGTACAGATTCTGTTCGAATTGATCACAAAGAAGAACAGCAAGAAAGAGGTATTCTTTGGAAGGATCCTAGGGATCTTCCTAAAGGAAAAGACTGCAGGATCCATGGTCTCCATGACCATATCCATCAATGCCTCAAAGATACTCACCTGTGCTCTTTTTGGCAAGTGGGAGAGGACCATCACCAAGCCAACTAAGGCTACCTTCTCCTCCACTAAAACTTCCAAGAGTGCAAGGGATGCACCAGCCTCTCCCCACCCCATTGAACGGCTCCCTTCCACCCCTCCACCATCTCCTGCCCCTCTAGTTCCATCACAATAACAAGTCCCACCAACCCCACCCTCTACTACCATCCACATCCATACTCCAACACCACCAACATCTCCACTTCCCTTTTCCCCTACACATCTACCATCTCCTCCTCCTTCACCTCAACCTGACACTTCCATCCCTACACTACCTCATTCCCCTCTATCATCTCACCTGGTTGACATTCTCCACATCAATCTCTCCTCCCTCCCCTCCTTTAACTTGCTCTCCTCTCCCCTGAACTCCCCATCCCCACAAAATTACTCTCCCTTAGAAACTCCACTTCTACCTCCACCTCAACCCATCCATCTCCTAGCACCATCTACTCAGTCAGCTACTGCTCCAGTTTCGGCCTCTCCAACTCTGGATCCCTCTCTTACCACCACTCTCATCACTCTTCTCACCCCACTACTCAAAACCCTTATAGCAGAGGAAATTTCTCCTCTAGCTTCCTCCATCTCATCTCTTGCTACCCAAATATCTGCCCTCACCACTGCTCCATCTTTAGTTGGGGCCTGGCTTCAGCACCTGCAATAACTAGGCAGGGGGAGATACTTAATGAATAAGTAGTAGTCACAGCAACAGCAGCGGGACCAGCAGCAGCAGTTGTACATATATCAGATACAGCAAAAATGGATACAGAAGTAGAAACAGATTTATTAGATTTGATTCATTTTATTGAAACTGACATGGACATTGACTAGTCGGTTATACCAAAAATAAATATTGTTGGTGATATTTTCATAAATCCCACAGTAGACTTGATAAGTTTGTTAAGCTCTTTTGATACAACTCATCACAGTCTTCCTCCAGCTGAGTATACCAAGCCATCATTAGCTATTATTCCATATTCTTCACCAATAAGCCCTTATGTTGTCAAACAACTAAAGGCCAGTTTTGCCATTCTGCCACTCCATCATCTAGACAGATTGCCTCTCCAATTGTATCTTCTCCTATGGCCCCAGTCTTTGTAATGGATGATTCTCCAGTAACAGATCTGGATGCATTGATTATGGCTGACATAAAGGAAGAAAACAAGTTAGCTGCTCAGAGCACAGAAGTATACAGTTCTCCAGTTCCCTCCCCAGTTCCATCTCATACAACAAAGAAAACAAGCTCTAATGAAGCACTAAGAGAGCTTGATGCTATGTATGACAAACCTCAATCTTCTGATGATGATGAGGAGGAGGAGGAGGAGGAATCTAAGAAAAGGAAAATCTCTAAGAAAAGGAAGGCTCCACCTCCTCCTGCTCCCAAACCTGGAAACACCAATGATACTCCCTACTATATCCTGCAAAAAATAACCCCATATAAGGGAATGTCGGCCTGGATGTGGCTCTCAAAGAATGTGAAAGTGAGATCTATCCTAGTGATTAGAGCAAACACACAGCAAAAATAAGAAAGAAAATAAAATAAAAGAGGCAATCCAGATGACACAAGAATTTTATAGTGGTTCCCCTAAACTTGGGTACGTCCACTCTTCTACCACCCTTGGTAGGAATCCACTCAGGATGAGTTGATCAGGTGTCCTGACACCAATGAGCTTTTGATAAGGTGCTCAAAAACCAAACCTAGATTTTTTGATCAGGTGTCTTGCCACCACTGAGTTTTGACAAGGCTCTCAGAACCAGATGGAGAACTTTTGAAGGGAGTTCAAGAACCCTTTTATAGCGGGAAATGAATAAAGAAAAAGGTGAAGATGTCTTCTCTGTTCTCAATCAAATGAGAGAAGCACAAGTGGATTGTTGATGTCAAAGCTCCCCCTGAGATTGGCAGTAGGTTCAGGAGTGGAAGCTTTGCACAGGGTGATAGGCCTTCAGTGGATGACTGCTCCAGCAAATGATGATTTCAGCAATGGCTGAAATGTTTGTTGTCTTAGAGAGTAAATGATGAAGCCTTGATGATGATCTTCCAGTAAGCCTTCAGACTGATGTAGAGTAGTTGTCTCTTCAGGCTTCCTGGAACAGTAAATCTGAGAAGAGAACTTTTCTGTACAGGTTATCTCTATTCTTGGTTTTCTTGTGTCCCTTGTTCCTCTGTTTCTCTGTATATTTATTCTGATAGAAGAGAAACGTTCATTTGAATATTTGCAATTACTACTGTTTCCTTTTGGATACTCCAACGGCTATAATACTCATAAAAGCATTCCTGTAATTGTCCTGAAATAAAGCTGTATTTGAATATTGATAGCTCACTTTGATTGGACAGAAGAATATCCTGAAAATCCGCCTGGAAACTTGCATTCTGAATTCTGCCAGAAATAGTCGAACGCAGGTCGACTATCGTCGATCTGAGCTGGCAGATAATGGAGTTGGCCTCTGGCAGAAATCGTCGAACGGAGTTCGGAGAACGTCGACCGAAGCTCGACGTTCCAGATAGGTTAGCGTCGAGCGGAGCTCGACGTTCCAGCATAGTTGAGCTTGGAAAGCGTCGACCTGAGCTTTGGACAGAAAGCGTCGACCGCAGCTTTAGATAAAATGTCGATCTTCATCTTGATGGAAAACGTCGATCTCATCTTGACGGAAAACGTCGATCTCATCTTGGACAGAAGGCGTCGACCGCAGCTTGAGATAAAGCGTCGACCAGAGCTCGACATTACAGCAAAGATTAAGCTGGACGATCTTCGATCGGAGCTCGACGATCGTCGACCTAAGCTTAATGTTGAATTCTGTTTTCTCTGACTGATTTCTCTTGGCTGATTTCTTCAATCTCTGAGAGCCTCTGAATTAGCACAACCTATGACCCTTAGCTATACATTGATGGGTCAATCTAATGAACTTAAAGACATAGTGATCCTGACCCAAATCCAAATTAGGGTGTTCCAACAATCTCCCCCTATTTGGGTTAGGATTACTATTTACATGAAAATTAATATATTACAATAAATAAATATTACAAAGCATGAGATATAAAAATAAAAGCTTGTAATGCTGGCTCCTGTTGCTAACTGCTGCTGGCACTACAAACTCCCCCTATGTTGATGCAGTAACTATGATTTGAGGAGGCTGGGATGACTTTTTAAATTTGTATTTTGATTTAGTCATCCAGCTAACTATTATAGATGGTACCTGCAGAAAGCTATGGTAGAGATTGCTCTCTCCTTGAAAAAGGATATGTTAGCAGCAAAATGATATTTGTCCAGCAAATTTTATTAGGGTTCTGGATCTGAAAAAAAAAGTCTGATATCTTCCTTCCTATAGAATTTCTTTTCATCAGAAGAGATTCAAACTCAGTGCCATGATCACTGCCGACCAATGCAACTAGAGTAGAAGACTCAATCTAGATGAATTTAGAAAAAGATCTATAAGAAATATAAAGTATCTGACAGAGCATTCACATATAGAAGTCCTAAAATAATTTTGAACAAAATATCAAAAAGATATAAGCAGCCCTAGGAAAAAATGTTTCCTAATAAATTTGTTCCAAATAAGAAAAGGATTTGAAAATATTTTAATTAGTTTATCCTTATATTTATGAATCAGATTTATGAATAAGCAGGCTGAGTTCGATCTGAACTTATTTTGTTGATTAAAATATTTCTTCTTCCTTTGAATATGTTCTGAAAACATTCCTCTGAGAAGTTTTGTTTCCTCCTCAGGTTTTATTGAACTATGGCAGCAAAATTGAAAGTCTAAGTTAACTGAACTAAAAACAGAGTTACATAATACCTGATACTCTTCAGGTTTTGATTTGCCTTCTGTTTGTTCAGCCTTAAAACTGCTGCAGGAAGAATTGATGGCCATTAAGCAAAATGTTTTGGCCTTTGCTTCCTCCTCTTCATCTTCAAATGATGATTCATCATCTGATACATCCCAAATAACATCTGGGGATATTAATTTTTCTTCTTCAAATAAAATGTTGTGGCTTCTTTCTATTATTTCTTCCACTGGTTCAGAAGCCATTTGATGAAGAGAATCCCATATCTCCTTAACTGTTGAGCATTCAACAACTTCCTGAAATAGGTCATCAGATAATGACTGTGCTAGGATATTCATGGCTCTGGCATCAGCTAGCCTGGCCCTTTTAGTTGTTGTTGCTGAGGTTGGGAGACCTGTCATGATAGAAGAAAAAATATCTTCATCAATAGAGTTCATATATAATTTAATTCTTGTCTTCCAAAGTGCAAATTTGTTTATGTTGCACTTAGGAGGTCTGGTGCTAGAAAATTCCATATTCTTGCTATGTGAAAAATAGAATAATTAATCTAACTAGGATGGATCAAGAGCAGAATCTTTTGGTTCAGGTGTTAGCCTGTAAAAACAACCAACCTAGTGATGGTTTAGTTGTTGTATAACCAACCTCCCTCTGATACCAATTGAAAGTGAGATCTATCCTAGAGATTAGAGCAAACACACAGCAAGAATAAGAAAGAAAATAAAATAAAAGAGGCAATCCAGACGACACAAGAATTTTATAGTGGTTCCCCTAAACTTGGGTACGTCCACTCTTCTACCACCCTTGGTAAGAATCCACTCAGGATGAGTTGATCAGGTGTCCTGACACCAATGAGCTTTTGATAAGGTGCTCAAAAACCAAACCTAGATTTTTTGATCAGGTGTCTTGCCACCACTGAGTTTTTACAAGGCTCTCAGAACCAGATGGAGAACTTTTGAAGGGAGTTCAAGAACTTATTTACAGCGGGAAAAGAATAAAGAAAAAGGTGAAGATGTCTTCTCTGTTCTCAATCAAATGAGAGAAGCACAAGTGGATTGTTGATGTCAAAGCTCCCCCTGAGATTGGCAGTAGTTTCAGGAGTGGAAGATTTGCACAGGGTGATAGGCCTTCAGTGGATGACTGCTCCAGCAAATGATGATTTCAGCAATGGCTGAAATGTTTGTTGTCTTGGAGAGTAAATGATGAAGCCTTGATGATGATCTTCCAGTAAGCCTTCAGACTGATGTAAAGTAGTTGTCTCTTCAGGCTTCCTGGAACAGTAAATCTGAGAAGAGAACTTTTCTATACAGGTTATCTCTATTCTTGGTTTTCTTGTGTCCCTTGTTCCTCTGTTTCTCTGTATATTTATTCTGATAGAAGAGAAACGTTCATTTGAATATTTGCAATTACTACTGTTTCCTTTTGGATACTCCAACGGCTATAATACTCATAAAAGCATTCCTGTAATTGTCCTAAAATAAAGTTGTATTTGAATATTGACAGCTCACTTTGAATGGACAGAAGAATATCCTGAAAATCCGCCTGGAAACTTACATTCTGAATTCTGCCAGAAATAGTCGAATGGAGGTCGACTATCGTCGATCTGAGCTGGCAGATAATGGAGTTGGCCTCTGGCTGAAATCGTCGAACGGAGTTCGGAGAACGTCGACCGAAGCTCGACGTTCCAGCATAGGTTAGCGTCAAGCGGAGCTCGACGTTCCAGCATAGTTGAGCTTGGAAAGCATCGACCTGAGCTTTGGACAGAAAGCGTCGACCGCAGCTTTAGATAAAACGTCGATCTTCATCTTGACGGAAAACGTCGATCTCACCTTGACGGAAAACATCGATCTCATCTTGGACAGAAGGCGTCGACCGCAGCTTGAGATAAAGCGTCGACCAGAGCTCGACATTACAGCAAAGATTAAGCTCGACGATCTTCGATCGGAGCTCGACGATCGTCGACCTAAGCTTAATGTTGAATTCTGTTTTCTCTGACTGATTTCTCTTGGCTGATTTCTTCAATCTCTGAGAGCCTCTGAATTAGCACAACCTATGACCCTTAGCTATACATTGATGGGTCAATCTAATGAACTTAAAGACATAGTGATCCTGACCCAAATCCAAATTAGGGTGTTTCAACAATCTCCCCCTATTTGGGTTAGGATTACTATTTACATGAAAATTAAAATATTACAATAAATAAATATTACAAAGCATGAGATATAAAAATAAAAGCTTGCAATGCTGGCTCCTGTTGCTAACTGCTGCTGGCACTACAAACTCCCCCTATGTTGATGCAGTAACTATGATTTGAGGAGGCTGGGATGACTTTTTAAATTTGTATTTTGATTTAGTCATCCAGCTAACTATTATAGATGGTACCTGCAGAAAGCTATGGTAGAGATTGCTCTCTCCTTGAAAAAGGATATGTTAGCAGCAAAATGATATTTGTCCAGCAAATTTTATTAGGGTTCTGGATCTGAAAAACAAAGTCTGATATCTTCCTTCCTATAGAATTTCTTTTCATCAGAAGAGATTAAAACTCAGTGCCATGATCACTGCTGACCAATGAAACTAGAGTAGAAGATTCAATCTAGATGAATTTAAAAAAAGATCTATAAGAAATATAAAGTATCTGACAGAGCATTCACATATAGAAGTCCTAAAATAATTTTGAACAAAATATCAAAAAGATATAAGCAGCCCTAGGAAAAAATGTTTCCTAATAAATTTGTTCCAAATAAGAAAAGGATTTGAAAATATTTTAATTAGTTTATCCTTATATTTATGAATCAGATTTATGAATAAGCAGGCTGAGTTCGATCTGAACTTATTTTGTTGATTAAAATATTTCTTCTTCCTTTGAATATGTTCTGAAAACATTCCTCTGAGAAGTTTTGTTTCCTCCTCAGGTTTTATTGAACTTTGGCAGCAAAATTGAAAGTCTAAGTTAACTGAACTAAAAACAGAGTTACATAATACCTGATACTCTTCAGGTTTTGATTTGCCTTCTGTTTGTTCAGCCTTAAAACTACTGCAGGAAGAATTGATGGCCATTAAGCAAAATGTTTTGGCCTTTGCTTCCTCCTCTTCATCTTCAAATGATGATTCATCATCTGATACATCCCAAATAACATCTGGGGATATTAATTTTTCTTCTTCAAATAAAATGTTGTGGCTTCTTTCTATTATTTCTTCCACTGGTTCAGAAGCCATTTGATGAAGAGAATCCCATATCTCCTTAGCTGTTGAGCATTCAACAACTTCCTGAAATAGGTCATCAGATAATGACTGTGCTAGGATATTCATGGCTCTGGCATCAGCTAGCCTGGCCCTTTTAGTTGTTGTTGCTGAGGTTGGGAGACCTGTCATGATAGAAGAAAAAATATCTTCATCAATAGAGTTCATATATAATTTAATTCTTGTCTTCCAAAGTGCAAATTTGTTTATGTTGCACTTAGGAGGTCTGGTGCTAGAAAATTCCATATTCTTGCTATGTGAAAAATAGAATAATTAATCTAACTAGGATGGATCAAGAGCAGAATCTTTTGGTTCAGGTGTTAGCCTGTAAAAACAACCAACCTAGTGATGGTTTAGTTGTTGTATAACCAACCTCCCTCTGATACCAATTGAAAGTGAGATCTATCCTAGAGATTAGAGCAAACACACAGCAAGAATAAGAAAGAAAATAAAATAAAAGAGGCAATCCAGACGACACAAGAATTTTATAGTGGTTCCCCTAAACTTGGGTACGTCCACTCTTCTACCACCCTTGGTAGGAATCCACTCAGGATGAGTTGATCAGGTGTCCTGACACCAATGAGCTTTTGATAAGGTGCTCAAAAACCAAACCTAGATTTTTTGATCAGGTGTCTTGCCACCACTGAGTTTTGACAAGGCTCTCAGAACCAGATGGAGAACTTTTGAAGGGAGTTCAAGAACCCTTTTACAGCGGGAAAAGAATAAAGAAAAAGGTGAAGATGTCTTCTCTGTTCTCAATCAAATGAGAGAAGCACAAGTGGATTGTTGATGTCAAAGCTCCCCCTGAGATTGGCAGTAGTTTCGGGAGTGGAAGATTTGCACAGGGTGATAGGCCTTCAGTGGATGACTGCTCCAGCAAATGATGATTTCAGCAATGGCTGAAATGTTTGTTGTCTTGGAGAGTAAATGATGAAGCCTTGATGATGATCTTCCAGTAAGCCTTCAGACTGATGTAGAGTAGTTGTCTCTTCAGGCTTCCTGGAACAGTAAATCTGAGAAGAGAACTTTTCTGTACAGGTTATCTCTATTCTTGGTTTTCTTGTGTCCCTTGTTCCTCTGTTTCTCTGTATATTTATTCTGATAGAAGAGAAACGTTCATTTGAATATTTGCAATTACTACTGTTTCCTTTTGGATACTCCAACGGCTATAATACTCATAAAAGCATTCCTGTAATTGTCCTAAAATAAAGCTGTATTTGAATATTGACAGCTCACTTTGATTGGACAGAAGAATATCCTGAAAATCCGCCTGGAAACTTACATTCTGAATTCTGCCAGAAATAGTCGAATGGAGGTCGACTATCGTCGATCTGAGCTGGCAGATAATGGAGTTGGCCTCTGGCTGAAATCGTCGAACGGAGTTCGGAGAACGTCGACCGAAGCTCGACGTTCCAGCATAGGTTAGCGTCAAGCGGAGCTCGACGTTCCAGTATAGTTGAGCTTGGAAAGCATCGACCTGAGCTTTGGACAGAAAGCGTCGACCGCAGCTTTAGATAAAACGTCGATCTTCATCTTGACGGAAAACGTCGATCTCACCTTGACGGAAAACATCGATCTCATCTTGGACAGAAGGCGTCGACCGTAGCTTGAGATAAAGCGTCGACCAGAGCTCGACATTACAGCAAAGATTAAGCTCGACGATCTTCGATCGGAGCTCGACGATCGTCGACCTAAGCTTAATGTTGAATTCTGTTTTCTCTGACTGATTTCTCTTGGCTGATTTCTTCAATCTCTGAGAGCCTCTGAATTAGCACAACCTATGACCCTTAGCTATACATTGATGGGTCAATCTAATGAACTTAAAGACATAGTGATCCTGACCCAAATCCAAATTAGGGTGTTTCAACAATCTCCCCCTATTTGGGTTAGGATTACTATTTACATGAAAATTAAAATATTACAATAAATAAATATTACAAAGCATGAGATATAAAAATAAAAGCTTGCAATGCTGGCTCCTGTTGCTAACTGCTGCTGGCACTACAAACTCCCCCTATGTTGATGCAGTAACTATGATTTGAGGAGGCTGGGATGACTTTTTAAATTTGTATTTTGATTTAGTCATCCAGCTAACTATTATAGATGGTACCTGCAGAAAGCTATGGTAGAGATTGCTCTCTCCTTGAAAAAGGATATGTTAGCAGCAAAATGATATTTGTCCAGCAAATTTTATTAGGGTTCTGGATCTGAAAAACAAAGTCTGATATCTTCCTTCCTATAGAATTTCTTTTCATCAGAAGAGATTCAAACTCAGTGCCATGATCACTGCCGATCAATGAAACTAGAGTAGAAGATTCAATCTAGATGAATTTAAAAAAAGATCTATAAGAAATATAAAGTATCTGACAGAGCATTCACATATAGAAGTCCTAAAATAATTTTGAACAAAATATCAAAAAGATATAAGCAGCCCTAGGAAAAAATGTTTCCTAATAAATTTGTTCCAAATAAGAAAAGGATTTGAAAATATTTTAATTAGTTTATCCTTATATTTATGAATCAGATTTATGAATAAGCAGGCTGAGTTCGATCTGAACTTATTTTGTTGATTAAAATATTTCTTCTTCCTTTGAATATGTTCTGAAAACATTCCTCTGAGAAGTTTTGTTTCCTCCTCAGGTTTTATTGAACTTTGGCAGCAAAATTGAAAGTCTAAGTTAACTGAACTAAAAACAGAGTTACATAATACCTGATACTCTTCAGGTTTTGATTTGCCTTCTGTTTGTTCAGCCTTAAAACTACTGCAGGAAGAATTGATGGCCATTAAGCAAAATGTTTTGGCCTTTGCTTCCTCCTCTTCATCTTCAAATGATGATTCATCATCTGATACATCCCAAATAACATCTGGGGATATTAATTTTTCTTCTTCAAATAAAATGTTGTGGCTTCTTTCTATTATTTCTTCCACTGGTTCAGAAGCCATTTGATGAAGAGAATCCCATATCTCCTTAGCTGTTGAGCATTCAACAACTTCCTGAAATAGGTCATCAGATAATGACTGTGCTAGGATATTCATGGCTCTGGCATCAGCTAGCCTGGCCCTTTTAGTTGTTGTTGCTGAGGTTGGGAGACCTGTCATGATAGAAGAAAAAAATATCTTCATCAATAGAGTTCATATATAATTTAATTCTTGTCTTCCAAAGTGCAAATTTGTTTATGTTGCACTTAGGAGGTCTGGTGCTAGAAAATTCCATATTCTTGCTATGTGAAAAATAGAATAATTAATCTAACTAGGATGGATCAAGAGCAGAATCTTTTGGTTCAGGTGTTAGCCTGTAAAAACAACCAACCTAGTGATGGTTTAGTTGTTGTATAACCAACCTCCCTCTGATACCAATTGAAAGTGAGATCTATCCTAGAGATTAGAGCAAACACACAGCAAGAATAAGAAAGAAAATAAAATAAAAGAGGCAATCCAAACGACACAAGAATTTTATAGTGGTTCCCCTAAACTTGGGTACGTCCACTCTTCTACCACCCTTGGTAGGAATCCACTCAGGATGAGTTGATCAGGTGTCCTGACACCAATGAGCTTTTGATAAGGTGCTCAAAAACCAAACCTAGATTTTTTGATCAGGTGTCTTGCCACCACTGAGTTTTGACAAGGCTCTCAGAACCAGATGGAGAACTTTTGAAGGGAGTTCAAGAACCCTTTTACAGCGGGAAAAGAATAAAGAAAAAGGTGAAGATGTCTTCTCTGTTCTCAATCAAATGAGAGAAGCACAAGTGGATTGTTGATGTCAAAGCTCCCCCTGAGATTGGCAGTAGGTTCAGGAGTGGAAGCTTTGCACAGGGTGATAGGCCTTCAGTGGATGACTGCTCCAGCAAATGATGATTTCAGCAATGGTTGAAATGTTTGTTGTCTTGGAGAGTAAATGATGAAGCCTTGATGATGATCTTCCAGTAAGCCTTCAGACTGATGTAGAGTAGTTGTCTCTTCAGGCTTCCTGGAACAGTAAATCTGAGAAGAGAACTTTTCTGTACAGGTTATCTCTATTCTTGGTTTTCTTGTGTCCCTTGTTCCTCTGTTTCTCTGTATATTTATTCTGATAGAAGAGAAACGTTCATTTGAATATTTGCAATTACTACTGTTTCCTTTTGGATACTCCAACGGCTATAATACTTATAAAAGCATTCCTGTAATTGTCCTGAAATAAAGCTGTATTTGAATATTGACAGCTCACTTTGATTGGACAGAAGAATATCCTGAAAATCCGCCTGGAAACTTGCATTCTGAATTCTGCCAGAAATAGTCAAACGGAGGTCGACTATCGTCGATCTGAGCTGGCAGATAATGGAGTTGGCCTCTGGCAGAAATCGTCGACCGGAGTTCGGAGAACGTCGACCGAAGCTCGACGTTCCAGCATAGGTTAGCGTCGAGCGGAGCTCGACGTTCCAGCATAGTTGAGCTTGGAAAGCGTCGACCTGAGCTTTGGACAGAAAGTGTCGACCGCAGCTTTAGATAAAACGTCGATCTTCATCTTGACGGAAAACGTCGATCTCATCTTGACGGAAAACGTCGATCTCATCTTGGACAGAAGGCGTCGACCGCAGCTTGAGATAAAGCGTCGACCAGAGCTCGACGTTACAGCAAAGATTAAGCTCGACGATCTTCGATCGGAGCTCGACGATCGTCGACCTAAGCTTAATGTTGAATTCTGTTTTCTCTGACTGATTTCTCTTGGCTGATTTCTTCAATCTCTGAGAGCCTCTGAATTAGCACAACCTATGACCCTTAGATATACATTGATGGGTCAATCTAATGAACTTAAAGACATAGTGATCCTGACCCAAATCCAAATTAGGGTGTTCCAACAGAATGAACAAAAGGCCAATAAGAAAAGTAGAAGGTACTCTCCTCCCCCAGCTTACAAATACAGGAAGGATCTCCCTCCTCCTCCTCCACCAGCTGCTGGTGCTTCTGGAATTAGTTCTCAAAAGTAAGATGCACCTTCCAAGCCCTCATTCACCAGAACTTATCAGAGGCAAGAAAGGCCATCCAGACAGCAATCACATGGAAGCAGCAAGCAAAGAAGTACTAGTTGTACAGAACAAATAAAAGAAATAGTGTATCAAAAACAAGAATTCTCTCTTCCTCAACCACAGGCTGAACAAAGAAGACACTCTGTATCACATAAACCCAAAATAAAATACAGTGAAGCTACACCTCCAAAATCACTGTCCACTCAAATTAGTGAAAGCCAGATTGCTACAAACTTCCAAGAACAGTCAACACAATTCAGGCCTGCCACCATGCTACCCTCTGATGAGTCCATTGATGGCCGCGGAACAGAGACCGACTGTGGGTGGTTCGAAATGGTCAGATTGCGCGAGCCGGTTAGAAGATCGAGTTTTCTAACGAGAGGAGGCAAGTGCACCTATCGCAAGTAGTACTCGGTATTTGGGAAAATACCGAGGTCGTATTATTCTCGGGGACGCATTGATTATATCTACTCTTCCAGGAACACTATTATCTTACTATCAGTAAGGTGGGATTTTTTAGTCTAATTAAAACGGAAAGAAAGAGAGCTGAATTTTACTAAGTTAGTTCGATGACGGGTTAACGCTCGGCATCGAATCGGATTAAGACTAAAATAATTCTCAACAATTATTAAACCTTGTTTTTAAATTAATAAAAGGCACTTGGCCGTGGGGGTTCCAAAAATATGAGCGCACTTATCTCTAGGAATATTGCTCACCTAAACATTAAGACTATTCGATCGATCGTTAGACCGACGAAGGATTCCTCTTAATGCCCGCTTTACGCTAAGAACCCCGCTATTGGGTGGGGAACCCAATCCGGCAGAACTACGCTTCTCCTCTTTCGAGGGGGCGTACGCAGTTCTCTTTACCGAAGGGGGCTCGGTCCATACGTGCAGCCTCTCGGCATCGCGTATGGATAATGGAAATAGATCCCACACATCGATTATGTGGTCCTATGCGTCGTTAACCGGGGTAAACCTTAAGTCCTTAAATTAAAATAAAAATAAAGTTCTTTAATTATTTCAAATCATTTTATTTGTCCCAATGCTCTTCGATGCCGAAGGCTAATAGAGATTAACCACTCATCGGTATGGGGACGGCTTTATGTTTTTAGGTGAAACGTGAGTGTTAAATTAAGCACTGAATGATTATAAGAGAAAACACAAAAAATAGGACAATTAGATAAATTGAAGGCTAATTGATGCAGGCACTCACGCACACTTCAAAACCATAAAGAAAATTAAATAAAGCAAGCCCTACTCAAATGAGTAGGCGGAAATAAATACACACACGCACACACTCTTCTTAATTGAAGAAAGCGATAAATAAAGCGTCAAAATTATCTCCTACACGCACGCACTCTACATAATTGAGAAAGCGATAAAATTGCAAGTCCCGGCTCAAATGAGTGGGCGGGGGTAAATTTATCTCATACACGCACACACTCTACTTGAAAGTAAAACACACACACGCACTCTACAGAAAAGTAAACACAAGCACACACACAAAGTTTTCCTACTCAAGTGAGTAGGAAGAAAATGAAAGCAGTAAAAAGACAAGTCCCACTCAAACGAGTGGGCGGGAAATGAAAGCAGAGCGCCATTTAACTCTTAACGAGTAGGCGGAAATAAATGCATACGCACACACGCACTCTACAGGAGTTGAAATAAAGCAGTAAAACCTAACTCATACACGCACACACACTTGCAAAAATAAGAAAAACAAAGTTGCTGAAAGATTAAAACGACTGCATTTCTACCGCTAGAATGCGGTAGAAATGCATAAAAAGTGAAAATAAAAATTAACCGGAGCGAAAAGTTTTGCAAATAAACGTAAAATGAAAGTACTCGAAAAATTAATACAACTGCATTTCTACCGCTAGAATGCGGTAGAAATGCATAAAAAGATGAAATAAAAATTAAAGGGACTAAAAGTTTTACGAATAAAAAGCTAAAATGAAGTGAGCGAAAAATTATAACGACTACATTTTTATTCATAAGTTTTTATAAAACTTCCAAAAAATGAGAATAAAACTAAAAAGGAACGAGAAGTTTTACATTCCTAAGAGCCTAAGTTAAAGAAAATAAAAACGAACACTTTTAGGGGAGTTTTTATAAAACCTATATGAATAAAAATGATAAAGAAGAAAAAACTAAAGCTAGAAAGTGCAGAAAATGAAAACTAAACGGACGGCACAACGGCTAGAAATGCCGATAAATCCTAAATCTAACTAAGTTATCAAGGCTATAAAAATGAAAACATAAAAGAAACACAAAATATGAACGAAAAATTGCTTAAGTAGGCGCATTCAAATGGATTTTTCATACTAATGAAGAGAGAAAAATTCAAATTTTATTAAAGCAAAAACCCTAATACAAACTAAGAGAGAGGGGGAGAAATTCTTCTTACATAAGTATGGAATCCAAATGGGCAGCATCTCCCCCAAGCAAAGTGGTCAAAAAAGTGGACAAAATAAGCTTCCTGGAAGCTCTTATTTATAGGCAAATTTTCGGGTTGGTCACGCCCGTGACTAGGGCGTGACAGGGGGGCATGTCGACACTATTCATGAGCTGATCGGGTGACTTGACTGGAAAGTTGACTTCGGCTGAAAACGTGGCGGTGACGCCCTAGGTCACGGGCGTGACATGTGTCAGTCACGGGCGTGACTGGGGCGTGTCGGGGAGGTCGATCTGGGCGCGGTCCGGCCGCAAAGTCGCGCGCGTCACGTCGGGCCAGGTGGGTAAGTCACGCCCATGTCACATCTTGACACGGGCGTGTCTTGGGGCATGTCGGGCTTGGTTTGATCATCGCCGATCGTCGAGCTGGCAACCTGTGGTCTGCGATCGTCGAGGGCGTGACACGGGCGTGTCGGTCATGTGACACGGGCGTGTCAGTCAACATTTTGACTTTTTCTGGAATTTTTCTGGAATAAAAATAAAGCTAAGTTAGAAATAATATTTACAAAAATAAGCAATTTATTGAATAAAACAAATAAAAAAGACAAAAAATAAACAAAATTGACTTAAATAAAATACGAAAATATAGGTATATTTACAACTCATCATCCATATTTTATACTTAATTCCGGACTCATCTAGGCTTATTTTCTTGTCTTTGCACACCGTTTAGCATCATTTGCACTCCTTTTGGTTCGCCACGGTTTCCATGTCTTGTGCACCCTTTTTAGCCTATTTCTGCGTGTGTGTGTATTTCATTCTTGCTATGATTATTATTGTTTGCTGTGGCTGCCACGATCGATGTTCTGTGCAGTTTTCCTGCAGGTTTGGGGATCGTGAGGGCATTCGGGATAGGCGTTTCACTATTTTTTGGCAAAGGAGTCAATGGTCGTGCGTTTTTACCCACGCACGACCATCGACCTCTTGGCGCACGATCACTGATCGTGCGCAGCCCGGCCTCATTTGTGAAATCTTTGTCTTGAACCTTCCGCACGATCACTTGCCATACCGCGCACGATCACTGATCGTGCGCTGCCGGTCGTGCGCAGTCATGGCCCTTTTTACAAAGTTCTGCCTGGCTATTTCCGCACGATCATCAGCATTGCCTCGCACGACCATTGATTTTATGATGCAGGTCTACTGGTTGCTGGCGCACGGGCGCTGACCTTGGTCGCGCACGACCACTGGTTGTGCACCGGTGGTCGTGCGCCCTATTTATTCTGCAATCTATAAATACGCAGGTTCCGCCCTAATTTCGGGACATCGCCAAAGACCGCCGTTTTTCCTCCATTTTCGTCTCCAAGGAGGGTTTCCGCCGCCCTCCATCATCCTCCACCATAGGGAGTTGCTCCGGGCAAGCCTTCAACGCCAAATCAAAGTCGGAGCATCCCCTCGGCCTCCTCCTTCATCCCCAAGCTTCAAGCGGAGTTTTGACCGAGCTTTCTCCATCAAGTTAGGAGGAGCTGAATCCGCAATCTACCGGGTCATTTCTGTTGGATCTTGTAGCCAACCTTAGAGGGGGGGGTGAATAAGGTTCGACGCGTTTCTTGAAATTTAAGTTTTAATTTGTCCACAGAACCAGAGCTTAGGAAACTACTGCAGAGCGTTGGGTAACCAATGTTCTGCGGTACGTTATTCACTCTTTTCTTGTACAAATTAGCTTGTGCGCACACACGTGAAACTAGACTTATCATTCACAAGTAAACATAAGAGGCAATGATATGAAGAAAATATCTCATATGAATCATTAAGTCACACACAATGTTACACTTGTAATTAGGATTGATTTAAAACATGTTTACACACAATACATACAACTTGGATCTCCATGACGCCGGAGATCAGAGGCGGTGAATAAAACTCTTGGGTTTTCTATACCGACCCAAAACCCGGACCGGTTGGCTCTTCACTTTCTCTCCGAAAGGTCTTAGAGCCGCTCTTCACCTTCACACCCGGAAGGGTCTTAGAGCCGCTCTTCACTTTCTCCCCGAAAGTTCTTAGAGCCGCTCTTCACCTCCACAACCGGAAGGGTCTTAGAGCACTGCTAGATCCCCGATCTAGACGCCCCAAATCCCGGGACGATTTTCCACGGAATCCAACCCGGATTCCGACGACCTTCCCCGGTCGATTTCCCTTACCACTTACAACAATAGAAGAAGAAAAAGATACAAAAAGAGATTACAAAATATATTCGTTAAAGTTTAGGTTCTCCCTCTTGAGAAGTTCTCCGGATAGATCTACGGCCGGTGCTTGTGATCTTCGATAGAAAGCACCCGGTCGCTAGACGTAGACGATGCAAAGCCTTGATCGCCGGAGTTCTTCGATCTCGAACGGGAGGAAGAAGCCTTGCTTTTTCTTTGACGAAGACGAGTAGAACGGACGTAGGAAGACGGCCGAACTTGGTATTCCTGGAGCACTTCGTCAATAATCTCTGGAGGCTTAGGTCTTGAGGAAACGGCGCTGCTTTTTATACGTCTTGGAGAAAATAGACTACCGCCTGCGATAACTCTATCATCGGGCGGTAAGTTCGCGCGTAATGCCTGCCAGCTGTCTCCACACGTCTCCCGAAACGGAAACTATAACTGCTCATTAAGGAAACTGTCGTTTCAAGAGAGCTATCGCCGGGCGGTAATGGTTACCGCGCCCAGTCAGAGCGATAGCGCCATTTCGCCAAATAATTCTACCGCCTGCGATAAGACTATCGCCTGAGCGGTAGGTACCATCATCGACGATCGTCCCCTTGATGCACGTCGACCGGATACCGCCGGCGGTAGCGTCCTGTCGCCGGGCGGTAGCTTTTGATTGTCGACGATCCTTCCTTAGCTGATAATTGGGCCGTCGACCATCGAACCGATATGCGTCGATCGAGATGGTTACCGCGCTGCGATAAGGTTATCGCCGGGCGGTAGTAACCTTTTGAAGCTCTTCTCCTTTCCTTTCACCTGTCAGCCTGCACACTCTATCACACAACCAATCTCATCAAATACAAGCAGGGAGTTGATATTCTCAAACCTAAGGAGTGTGAAACCATGTTCCAACAAACTCCCCCTTTTGATAATATCAATCTCGTTCATGATAAACCAAAATCAAGTAGATAGAGTGCCAGAATAGATGTATGTAGCAACGTAGAACAGTATAAAGTAGAGTATCAGAGTAAAATGAACATAGAACAGTATAAAGTAGAGTATCAGAGTAAAATGATATTGAACAAATAAGCAATACACACCTATATCGATCCCGTTCAATCCTGTTCTATCCTACTACATACTCCCCCTATCGGTGGGACGCTCCCCCTATCTATGAGCACACACACACCTCAATACGCTCCCCCTATCATGAACACTACCTCCAATACCTTCTCCCCCTTTGATAATATCAAAAGAATGGGCGAGGCCAACCGACCAAGGAGGATGAAAATTGTAGGCGAGAGATAACGTAATATAGACCCACAAAGCACTTGAAATCAGAGAATTGTAAAACAGGGTCAAAATCAGGAGCAAATGCTAATCAGAGTGAAGAAATTGGACTATATGCACGAGACATAGCACACATCAAGTATGACATGAATGTTTGCAAGGTTTAGATAAATAGAGAGAAAAATCAGCAAACACAAATATCGTCATGAGAGAAAAAATGTGCCAGTACGTATTGTGCGAAAAGCATTGAATGTAGTTGAGGTCCAATTCTTATGCGCGGAAGATTTAAATAAGATAATGACATGTGCACGTGTAGCATCAAGAGACAAAACATTCAATAGAGATATCATGCAGACATGTTTTATATCAAGCAAACTAACGATGCTAACACCAAAGAGATATAGTGAAAAATCACGTCACATGACATAGTGCGGCATAAAGAAATTAAAATAAGGGCACAAATCATAAAGTGTAGTCCATGCACAAGATCGAAACGACTTTGTAATCCAAGGTGCTCACCCTCACAACGCTTATGAAGACTTATCAGGAGGGATGAGTAGTGCTTGGGGGTCTGTAAGCGGGATTTGATGGCCATCATTTTATTTTGAGTTAGGCCATCAATTTTATACATAATCAAAGCAGAACAAGACCCCAAGTCAATCGAAATCTACCCACATAGGTAGATCCACTTTAACTTGTTTACATTGGACATATGCGTTTCTAGTTTTGGCCCAAAAATTTAATTAGCATAGACACGCGCAATTTGATTTCATGACATTGATTGTTCAAGATATATCAGATATGTTAAATTTAGTGTCACGATTTATAACATGTCAGCTTATTATCTCAGGTTGAGTGCATGATCAAGTGGTGTGTGAGTGGTGTAGTCATTATCGTAAATAAATCCTCACACATACTTAGAGGCGTAGACAACGTACACCCACATTAATTTTCGCACTCAATAGCTAGAAAAAAATTTAACTTCGCTCATCATGACCGGATACCAATGTGCCGTACAAATTGACAAGAAGATTAGCAAACATTGTATATACTTGAAAATATACCACGACTCGGTCATATGAGCCCCCATGAGATAAAAAAACGCACTTTGGCCCTAAAACGACCACCATTTGTCTACTATATGGACACCCATGATTTTCGTGTGTACTTATATGCGAGTCAGAGTACTATCGCCTGCGGTAGTACTACCGCTCCGCGGTAACTCCGGAATAGATATGCTGTAGGTTATTTCAGATCCGCCCACACGCATTCTCACCTTGCATCCCTTTTGGAAAGAAGCTTCTCCAGCTCTACAGATCTCCTTTGATTCCAGGTAATGCTCTATCCTTTCTCATTTTTGCTTGATTTCTTGTTTAGGATCCATATGAGATGTCTTTGTGGAGTAGATGTGTTCTCTCATGGCATTTTTATATCCACTTCTTCACGGATCTCCTCTCACATATCCCCCTTTTTGAAAAATATTGTCATTGTTTTAGTCTATTTCGGATCTACGCTTTAAGAGGTGAAAAATATTGCCATTGTTTGTAAAGGATCCGAAATGCAGAGGAGTAAAAAGAGATACTTTCACATGTTTCATTTTTAGATTTTTATTGTCGGATCTCATCTCCTCTTTCAAGATCTACGAAGTTCATATATAGATCTATGAAAAACATGGAGATTGGAGTGGTTTTTACAAAAAAAATCGATTTTTAGCTCAAAACGGCGGAAAGAGGTGAAGTGCAGTCCGTCGAGCTACCGCCGGCGATAGCTAATTATCGCCTGCAATAGCTCCCAGATTTCACTAAATTTTTGTGAATTTTCAGTTTTGGATCCCAGTTCCTGATTTGAGTTTTTGAATGTTGTTTCATGCAGGAAATGGCCTCCTCGAGCGCACACTCTGGACGTCGAAGTGTTTCAAAACGAAACCGTGGAGAGACTACGCAACCCGCTATAGACAACGCCACTGTGAGCATTCCTATGCTCATAGAAATTGATGATCGGTATACTCATATCTATGAGTATCTCGAAGAATCGGGCGTGTTGGCGGTGATATCAGATGGGTGTTCCTTTTCCTCCGCTCTCGTTCGAGAGTTCTACAACAACTTGAGGGATCCATCTCTGATGCGTCTGGGAGGAGGAGTTCAGTCTTGCATCGGGGATGAGATAGTTACTATCACCCATGCCGACCTGGAGACGAAGTACGTGTGGCCATCCAACCTTTCATACTTGGATGCTGTAGAATCCTTCAGGACAGCACGGGATTGGAGAGTGATGAACGAGGTTCTCCATGGAGCGGAGGGGCGTCCTGACTTTTTCACTTCGGTGGACACACTCACACCAGTTGCTCGGATAATTCAGGATATCCTCTGCCATTCGCTGATGTTCAAGGCAGGAGATACTCGAAAGATCACGGCTCAGCTATCCATGGTGACCTATCACATTATAGCGCAGAAGCCATTCAGCGTTTCAGATCTCATCCTGTCTATCATGAGGTATACTTTTCGCCTCAAGTCCCCCGATCGTCAGCGGGTAAATACACTCCCTTTGGGAGGAGTCATCCAGACCATCCTGAAGATCAAGTACCCGACCATCGACTGGACCTCCTATCCCATTGACATCGTTCCTCAGGTCTATCATGTAGGAGAGATACCGGCTGCTTCACGGGTGCGACCACAGGTGCCACCTCCGGAGCCATCGGTACCCCGGTCGGGATCTCTTCGCGAGGCAAGTCGTGGAATTCATAGCCTCATGGAGGAGCAGGGAAAGGAGATCAAAGGCATGAAGATGATGCTTAAGAAGATCATGAGGAAGCTCAGCATTTCTTCAACATCCTCTGATGAACAGGCGTGATCCCATTTTTCTTTGTACCTTTTCGAGTTTTTAGATTTATGAACAATTAAAAATTGATGTAATAATACAGGTACCGGCCCGAACATTTTTCTTGAATGTTTTTGGTTTCATTTTATGTGGGCAATTTAATCTCTATTTTGTTATCACTTGATTATGCGTGAAAAGTGGATTTTGATCAGTATTAATTTGCTCCTAAGCTCTTTGAGTCCCGCACAACTAAAACAGACGTACGATGTGAAGTAGGAGATAGTCATGACGTGATCAAGTGTGTCATTCTACTTCACTAACGGGACATACTTAGGAGTTGAGAGGTTTGGGTATCCAGAAGGAGCCGAGAATGACTTTCCTTTTGGGAACCCAACGATGTTGTGATACAGTTGAACCCGGTGAAGGAGGGTTCGCCCGGTCTATCGGACTGGGCGTGCTACGTCGCGTGACTGGTCTCCATTCATACCTTGGTTTGATGTTTTTCTTATGTTGCAGATTCTCTTTTGGATGTCTAGGAGTCCTTACGTGAGAGATTGTGGTTGGGCACAATTGTCTTTGTGAATTAATCATGTTGAGATTACTTTCTGACATGAAATACTTCTTGTTACCATACTGACTCATAGCATAAAGACTTTTTGAAGGATATCTGCGTTCAATTGGTTTTGTAAATGGAGTAGTTGGTTTTTGCCAGTGGATATGATTTTCATATTTGAGGTTTTCACTCGCGTTGGCTTGAAGTTTACTACTCCCTTTGATTTTCCTATCTGACGTGAGTGAGCTTGTGTTCAACGTGCGTTTGGAATTTTCTTGATATTGCACGTTTATGTGTTGAGAATTTTTCTTTAAAATTTCCTTAAGCACGTTGATTTTCGTTTCCAAATCTTCATTTCTCTGTTTGAGATTTGTTCTCGCTTTGGTGTAGGCAGTTGTGCTATTCTTGAGTATTGCGACTATTGAGTTAATGTGGGCTTCATACTTATTTCTGTATTCTTCGAAGACCTCACTCATCTTAGTGATTTCAACTCTATAGTCCACGCACTTAGCACACTCCCCCTTTGACGCTAAGTTTTCTAGAAACAGTTTCTCATTTTGTTCTCTTAGAGAAATGCACTCTTTCTCTTCCTCCTCACGTTTCTCTTTTAACTTCTCACAATTTATACAAAGTGTAGAGTTGTCCTCTAAAGAGCATACAGGAGAACTAGACACGACAGTGGAAGATTCTACACTAACATTTGCTTTTAAAAGGTTATTTTCCAAGCGTAGTTTTGAATTAATATTTTTCAGTTTCTTAAGTCTACGCCTATTCATATTCAGCATATTCAGTGTATAAACAGACTTGTATACACGGAGAGAGTTTGAGTTTCTTACAGCGCTCTTGGACGAGGCAAGATTTGAACACAAGGTTCCTTTATCATCTTCCCCTTGGCTCTTCTCGTCCAGTGACAGATGTTCATCTCCCCTCTTGCTTGACGTGTCTGTCTTGACTTCCTCCAAGAGTGCATCTCCATTTGACTCGTCACTTGGATCTATAAGAAACTGCTCGAAGTCATTATCTGCAGGATGAGAACTATAAGTAGACTCAAGATATTCCCATATCTCATATGCAGTGGAACACATGTGAATGCGTTTAAAAATTTCTTGACTAAGCCCACAAAACAAACTGTTCATAGCCTTGGCATTTAAATAACACTCGTGCTTATTTAGGCTATAAGGGGGCTTGGTACAAGTAATGTTCCAAACTTCTACATCCGTTAGCATAAGGAATTTTCTCATTAGAGTTCTCCATTCGTTATAGTTCACTCCTATAAAGAGAGGTGGTGCAAACACATTTTCGGTGTACAATTTTTCATCCCCACTCATCAGTCCATGATGGAGGTTGGCCATTATTCCCGGTGGTGAAACCGTTTTGGAATAACCTGCCTCTGATACCACTTGTTGGATCTTGTAGCCAACCTTAGAGGGGGGGGGTGAATAAGGTTCGACGCGTTTCTTGAAATTTAAGTTTTAATTGTCCACAGAACCAGAGCTTAGGAAACTACTGCAGAGCGTTGGGTAACCAATGTTCTGCGGTACGTTATTCACTCTTTTCTTGTACAAATTAGCTTGTGCGCACACACGTGAAACTAGACTTATCATTCACAAGTAAACATAAGAGGCAATGATATGAAGAAAATATCTCATATGAATCATTAAGTCACACACAATGTTACACTTGTAATTAGGATTGATTTAAAACATGTTTACACACAATACATACAACTTGGATCTCCATGACGCCGGAGATCAGAGGCGGTGAATAAAACTCTTGGGTTTTCTATACCGACCCAAAACCCGGACCGGTTGGCTCTTCACTTTCTCTCCGAAAGGTCTTAGAGCCGCTCTTCACCTTCACACCCGGAAGGGTCTTAGAGCCGCTCTTCACTTTCTCCCCGAAAGGTCTTAGAGCTGCTCTTCACCTCCACAACCGGAAGGGTCTTAGAGCACTGCTAGATCCCCGATCTAGACGCCCCAAATCCCGGGACGATTTTCCACGGAATCCAACCCGGATTCCGACGACCTTCCCCGGTCGATTTCCCTTACCACTTACAACAATAGAAGAAGAAAAAGATACAAAAAGAGATTACAAAATATATTCGTTAAAGTTTAGGTTCTCCCTCTTGAGAAGTTCTCCGGATAGATCTACGGCCGGTGCTTGTGATCTTCGATGGAAAGCACCCGGTCGCTAGACGTAGACGATGCGAAGCCTTGATCGCCGGAGTTCTTCGATCTCGAACGGGAGGAAGAAGCCTTGCTTTTTCTTTGACGAAGACGAGTAGAACGGACGTAGGAAGACGGCCGAACTTGGTATTCCTGGAGCACTTCGTCAATAATCTCTGGAGGCTTAGGTCTTGAGGAAACGGCGCTGCTTTTTATACGTCTTGGAGAAAATAGACTACCGCCTGCGATAACTCTATCGCCGGGCGGTAAGTTCGCGCGTAACGCCTGCCAGCTGTCTCCACACGTCTCCTGAAACGGCAACTATAACTGCTCATTAAGGAAACTGCCGTTTCAAGAGAGCTATCGCCGGGCGGTAATGGTTACCGCGCCCAGTCAGAGCGATAGCGCCATTTCGCCAAATAATTTTACCGCCTGCGATAAGACTATCGCCTGAGCGGTAGGTACCATCGTCGACGATCGTCCCCTTGATGCACGTCGACCGGATACCGCCGGCGGTAGCGTCCTGTCGCCGGGCGGTAGCTTTTGATTGTCGACGATCCTTCCTTAGCTGATAATTGGGCCGTCGACCATCGAACTGATATGCGTCGATCGAGATGGTTACTGCGCTGCGATAAGGTTATCGCCGGGCGGTAGTAACCTTTTGAAGCTCTTCTCCTTTCCTTTCACCTGTCAGCCTGCACACTCTATCACACAACCAATCTCATCAAATACAAGCAGGGAGTTGATATTCTCAAACCTAAGGAGTGTGAAACCATGTTCCAACAATTTCAACGAAGAAGACGGGTCCATTGGGAGTGAGTGACAGCCTCCCCTACCTCGGACGCAGTTGAGGACCGAGCTTGGACTCGGATTGACAACCCGGGATTCCAACCGTGAACCCTCAATAAGGCTTTGGATTCGGTCGATTCGCACACCTCTTCCTCTTGTTGTTGTTAGCTTAGTTATTTTCCATGTATTGATGAAGAATGCTTATTTGTAGTTAACATTTGCTCTTATTCATGTCAATGTGAGTTAGTATTTTTGTTATATTTACTTGAGGTGTGCCATATTCCATCCTCCACCATCCACCCTTGCCGCACTAGCAATTGCTAGTGGCGTGCATTGCGAAGAGGTGCTCACGACCCTCATTCTGCCATTCTAACCACCTCATCCGCTAGCCTACTCGTCAATCCGCCAAGCGATTCGGTGCATAGCGGCCCGTGTAGTTTCCATCCCGCCTGGCGAAGCATCGCATAGCGGCGTTGTATAGGAGTAGCTTGTAGATTTTATTTCCTGTTTCCGCAACAATCAACCCCCCCCCCCTTTTTGAGCCGACCCGAGGACTTCAATCTCAAGTCCTCCTCAACATTAACTCATCCCTTACTGTGTTCCTCAAGAGACCGACACTCGGGGATTTATTCCCAAACTTTATTACTTGTGCGACCGGTGCGCTTGCCGTATTTTCCACGCATCAAGTTTTTGGCGCCGTTGCCGGGGAACACAGTCGTTTGAGTTTTTGGAGAGGGAGATTTTAGATTGAAGCCCTTTTCCATCTGTTCATTCCATGTTTTATTTTTTTTTGCTTTAGTTTTTTATAATTTGTTGCTTATTTTTCTTTATTCCTTTTCTAATTTTGATATTTCAGTAGCAGGTATTCCTTTTTATTTATCTGCTTGTGTGTAGTTAATTTTTGCTTAGAAAATTCTTGTGGTGAATTCTTTCTTGCTGCACCATGTATTCTTATGCGAATATTCGTTGCCGTTGGTGCGGGGATTATAGGCATAATAGTGATGAGTGCGCCACTGAAGAATGGGAGCATAATTCTCGTGGTTCAGTGTATGGAGCACTGTTGTCTTATGGTACTTCATACACCGTACCTCAGTCTTATGGTCACTACTCTTCTCCGCCTTCACCTTTTTCATATTCCTCTCCGGTCCCACCTGGACCGAGGAGTAATGGAAAACGGTGTTTGTGTTGTCGTAGCACCGACCATGTGTTGAAAGATTGCGCAGAATTTCAGCGCCAGTTGGAGGCGGATGATGAACCGGATATCCGGATTGTCTCATCCACCTCTCAAATGGCTGCTCCTTCTGATTCTGATGATGTATTCGCAGTACTACCTTATCTATGGGGGACTGCTGTGGATACACCCATCAGACTTTCTACTGATCGATGTGACGACATTGCGGTACCGTCGCCCTCTATACCTTCTTCCCCTCTTCTTGATTCACCCCCGGAGGAACCTGCACCTACTTTCTCTGATGTTGTTGTTCCTCCGCTTTCTTTGCAAGAATCATCTACTCCTCTTTTTAGTGAGTTGGTTGATGATGTTGTGCCCTTCGTAGATTGGGAATATGAGGATGCGCCATGGTGTGACGAGGACATTATTCTCGTTAATGGAGAATATTATGTCTTGGAACACAGTGACGCACCGAGGTGTGTTGATGAGGAGATCCTTTCTGATGCGGAAGTTTCCACTTCCTTGTTGGATGAGGGGATCCAAACCACCACCGAGTACCCCCTATTCTCAGATCCCCATCGTCATGACTCATATGACGCCGACAGTGATCTATGCTTGGATCCTGCTGAGAGTGAAGCTGAAGTCACTCTCCCATTTTCAGATTATTTTAGTTCTTCTTCTCCTTTATTTCTTGATCCCCTTTCTATATCTGAGCCCGTGCAGGATGAGTCCTTGCAGGTGCTTCAGGAGGAATTGGAGATTTCTGCTCCAGTCATCGATGATTGCATCCGTATATGCGAGGAGGTTGATCCCTTCTCCATTGAGGAAGCCTCATTCGTTGTACTCCCCTCCTGCAGACCTTCTGTGGATGATACCTTGCAGGGCAAGGATTTTTGGTGTGAGATGGGTGAGGACCAGGCCTCCTCCTCATCTTACATTCTGTTTCCTCTACTTGTAGTTTGCAAGTATTATTATTCAGGTAGAGGGGTTACTGTTCTATCACCGTATCGGTACCCGTTACCGACACGGATATTAGGACAGTTGCCTGTGCACTTTTCTTTTTATAGGCCCATTAGCTAGAACTTTTCTTTTGCTGAATAAGTCGTGCTGGGATGACAATAACCCCAGTGCTTATCTTTCATTTTCTGCATTTTTCTTTTTTTTTTATGTCTAGCTTAGTTTAGTATTTCTTTTTGTATATTTTTCTTTTATTTTTGCGGAGCTCACCCCTGCAGGTATTCATGGAAACTACGCATTGGCGGGGTTAGGATTCTTCGTTTGGCGGGCCTGCTGCTACTTTCCACGCGTCTTCTGGTATGCTCACTAGCTGAGCATTGGGTAACCTCTTCCCTTAGCTCATTCTGATTTTAATTTCTCTATCATTTGATGTGTTGTTTAGTCTAAGTCTGGGGGAGAGCATGTTTACCTTTTGCACGTGCACATTTCTTTTGCATACTAGAAGCTTTTCGTGTTTTATTTTGTTTATGTTCATTGCTTCGCACACCACTGTACCCATATGAGCGCGAGCTTAGCTGTTAGCGTGCCACGAGTTGAACTTGTATCTTTGTTAGATTTGGAAAATTTCTGTGCTAGTTTAGGATTGTGCGACGGAGTAAAATGTTGGCCTTGCTGTGTTTCTAGTCAACTGCTCTCGTTTTGTATAGAAATTTGTGTAGATTTAATTTTTTTCGTATGCTTATAGTTCTATATTTTTCTATTTGCGTACATATTTCTTATTCTACTCAAAAGTTGGTGAATCCGGTGTGAATCAAACGGTAGCGTAGGAATGTGTGTAGTCGCCACTAGACTCGTACTGCTTGAGTCGGGAGGAAGGATTATCTTTCTCGGTTGCTAAGAACTTGCCACAAGATATTCTTGAAGCATTGGTACACGGTTAGTCTAGCGTGAGAGTTATGTAGGCCACCTTTTGGCCCGGTTGAGCTTTTTACCCATTCCTAACATCGCCCTTGCTAGCCCCTTTGTGCCTACCCTTCCTTTTGATTCAGCTCCACTATATTCGCCAAAGCCCCATAGTCGATCCTAGTCGCACACCCAAGTCGAGCTTAGTGTTTTATATTTTCATGTTGGGTTGTGATGTGGTGATTCGTATTTGTGATATGTGGTTGTGCCCAAAAGAAAAATGTGCTGATTTTGTAAAAAGAAAAAGAAAATATTTAAAAGACAAATATTTGAAAAAGAGAAAAAGAGAAAAGAAAACGAGAAAGAAAAAGTTTGATTGAAAATCTTTATTTGAGATGATTTGGATTTGGAGTAGGCGGTGCACACACCCATTTAGTAAAAGTTAAGTCTGGGGGTGTGGTGCACCCGTGTTTATTTTGTGGGCAGCGGGTACTAGTTTTGTACGTTAGCTCATTTGGGTTAGGTGCATACCCTTCATGTTTATCCTTGTTTTCCTCACCGTAACCCAAGACCCATTATTACCCGAAGTCCTACGGACTTGCGCTTGAGTTGACTAGTGCCGTGGAGAGAGTGCGAACGGGCAAGCATATGGTTTCCGACATTGGTGGATTCCTTTGGGGGTAATCTTGAGCCCCGGTCTTCGGCAATGCTCACCTTAGTGGCCTGCCTACTTTCTCCCTGCGTAGGACCGGATGATTCACCGTGATTCCACCTTTGAGTAATAATAAATTTTTGATACGCATTGTGAAAAATATAAAATATTTTGTATACTTAAAAATTTCCTCTACTTTATTTTTATGCACGCGAGCATGCGACTTCGCATGGTACTCCGTTTTGCAATTTCTTTGTTAGCTAGTTCATTTTCCCCGTCTGCTTAGGTTTTGTTTGCTCGGGACGCGCAAACGGTTAAGTCTGGGGGTGTGATGAGTCCATATTTTATACTTAATTCCGGACTCATCTAGGCTTATTTTCTTGTCTTTGCACACCGTTTAGCGTCATTTGCACTCCTTTTGGTTCGCTACGATTTTCCATGTCTTGTGCACCCTTTTTAGCCTATTTCTGTGTGTGTGTATTTCATTCTTGCTATGATTATTATTGTTTGCTATGGCTGCCACGATCGATGTCCCGTGCAGTTTTCCTGTAGGTTTGGGGATCGTGAGGGCATTCGGGATAGGCGTTTCACTATTTTTTGGCAAAGGAGTCAGTGGTCGTGCGTTTTTACCCACACACGACCATCAACCTCTTGGCGCACGATCACTGATCGTGCGTAGCCCGGCCTCATTTGTGAAATCTCTGTCTTGAACCTTCCGGACGATCACTTGCCATACCGCGCACAATCACTGCTCGTGCGCTGCCAGTCGTGCGCAGTCATGGCCCTTTTTACAAAGTTCTGCCTGGCTATTTCCGCACGATCATCAGCATTGCCTCGCACGATCACTGATCGTGCGCTGCTGATTGTGCGCGACCATTGATTTTCTGATGCAGTTCTACTGGTTGCTGGCGCATGGGCGCTGACCTTGGTCGCGCACGACCACTGGTCGTGCACTAGTGGTCATGCGCCCTATTTATTCTGCAATCTATAAATACGCAGGTTCCGCCCTAATTTCGGGACATCGCCAAAGTCCGTCATTTTTCCGCCATTTTCGTCTCCAAGGAGGGTTTCCGCCGCCCTCCATCATCCTCCACCATAGGGAGTTGCTCCGAGCAAGCCTTCAACGCCAAATCAAAGCCGGAGCATCCCCTCGGCCTCCTCCTTCATCCCCAAGCTTCAAGCGGAGTTTTGACCGAGCTTTCTCCATCAAGTTAGGAGGAGCTAAAGCCGCAATCTACCGGGTCATTTCAACGAAGAAGACAGGTCCATTGGGAGTGAGTGACAACCTCCTCTACCCCGGACGTAGTTGTGGACCGAGCTTGGACTCGGATTGACAACACGGGATTCCAACCGTGAACCCTCAATAAGGCTTCGGATTCGGTCGATTCGCACACCTCTTCCTCTTGTTGTTGTTAGCTTAGTTATTTTCCATGTATTGATGAAGAATGCTTATTTGTAGTTAACATTTGCTCTTATTCATGTCTATGTGAGTTAGTATTTTTGTTATATTTACTTGAGGTGCGCCATATTCCATCCTCCACCATCCACCCTTGCCACACTAGCAATTGCTAGTGGCGTGCATTGCGAAGAGGTGCTCACGACCCTCATTCCGCCATTCTAACCACCTCATCCGCTAGCCTACTCGTCCATCCGCCAAGCGATTCGGTGCATAGCGGCCCGTGTAGTTTCCATCCTGCCTGGCGAAGCATCGCATAGCGGCGTTGCATAGGAGTAGCTTGTAGATTTTACTTCCTGTTTCCGCAACAATCAAACCCCCCCCCCTTTTTGAGCTGACCTGAGGACTTCAATCTCAAGTCCTCCTCGACATTAACTCATCCCTTACTGTGTTCCTCAAGAGACCGACACTCGGGGATTTATTCCCAAACTTTATTACTTGTGCGACCGGTGCGCTTGCCGTATTTTCCACGCATCACCCTCTCAAGAAGATCAGTCATCTGTCAGTCAAGATTATTATCCAAATTTTAGGATGGCCAGGTTCCAAGAATTGATTCCTCTGTCACGGATGAAAAAGGCCAGAGAAGAAGGATAGGATCCAACTAAATTCTTTACAATGTCTACTTATAGAGAAAAAGAACTTGAAAGACTTCAGGTGAGCAAGAAATTGTTTGACCCTGCTGATTATATGGCTAGACATCTAGAGGAAATTATTCCTAGAACTTCAACCCAGACAGTGATTGGAGCAGCAAATTTGTATATATCAAAAAGAGAAGATGCTAATCCTAACAAGGAGATTATATTTACCAAGCCTGGAGAAAATAAGAAGGAAGCAAAATCCAAGAAGTAGAAACAGAAAATCCAGAAGAATTGCTACTTTTGGTATACTTTGTTAAAATTATGTTTTCTTTTCTGTTACAAAGCTGATTATGTACATATATCTGCTGCACTTGTTATTAAATTATCTACCAGATATATATTTTGTTCCTGCTTTGTATTTTTTTCTCTTGTATTGAGTCTGTTATTAGTGACCTCACCCAAATAGGGGGAGATTGTTGGAACCCCTAGTTGGATTTGGGCTAGGTTCACTAAGTTAGGATATGACCCAACATGTATAGATCAGAGTCATAGTCGTGTCCTAGAGTCTAGGTCAAGTCCTTAGAGTCAACGGTACAAAGGACCAGCCTCTAACTCTACCAAAGACTCAAGACTTAGAGAATTCAAGTTTTGGAAAAAGGAGATCTACATTCGTCGATCTCCGGTCGACAATTATCGTGCTCAGCTCGACTAACTCAGAGATAATCCACTGAGCTGAGCTCGACAAACTCAGATCTCAGCTCGACGAACTCTGGACAAAGTAATACCTTCTGAGTCTAACACTCAGTCGATAAACTAAGAACAACAGACAAAAGAACCTTGATCATTGATTGACTAATTCTGATTGAAGTTGTTCAACATTAGAAAATATTCTAAGTCCAGACTACAGACTCAGCTCGACGATCTCAGACTTCAGCTTGACGAACTTGATGCACAGAAGAAGAAAGTTATCAAGCAGCATTCAGAGTTCGACGATTTTGGATCTCAGCTCAACGAACAACTATTCTCAGCTCGACGAAAGCCATTCTCAGGTCGATGAACTCAGAGCACAGAATCTGCCAGTTTATGCAGTGTAGTTGTTCGATGATCCCAGGTCGACGAAAGCTGATCACAGGTCGACAAAAGCTGTTCTCTGGTCGACGAAAACTGTAATACATATTGTTATTTATTATTTCCTTTTCTGTCTCCTTATTGCATATATATTATAGGCCATTTATTCCCTGGATAATCAATGCATTTGAGTAGAGCCGTTACTGGCAGCATTGATTGCAAATATCCCCCATAGAATTAATTGCTTATATCTCGGGACAGACATAGAATAGAATATATGACAGCATTCTTGCCGTCTTCATTCCCTAGATTTTGGCTGAGCATTAATTGCTGGTTTTTGAATTCGACCTTGAGGCAGTTATAGAGCAGATAATCTCTCAGCCAGAAACAAGGAAGAGACACAGAAACCTTTAAGTATACAGAAGTGCAGTGCATACAGCTCTCTGAAGAAAAATCAACTACTCTCCAAAGAAGAAGAAAGAACAACAATCACTATCAAGAGTCTTTCTTCTCCTTCTTTGTTTTCTGGGATCTCAAGTGACAGAAGTATTCAAATCAGTCAAAGGATCTCAGAAAGTAGATCTTACAGCAGAAGGCCTACTCACCCTTTGCAAAGCTTCCACTCCTGAATCATTCAAGATCTCAGGGGGAGCTTTGACAACATCACAGAATCCACAAAGTCTTCTCATTTTAATTTTAGAAAAGAAGACTTCAATCAACCTCTCTTCCACACCTCTGTACAGGGTTTTAATTCCCTTCAAAATTATTCTGGTTGCATATCTCCTTCCAAAAGAGTTGGGTTGGTTTTTGAGCACCTGATCAAAAGTTCATTGGTGGCAGTCACCTGATCAAAACCTGTAGTGGATTCCTACCTAGTGTGGTAGAAGAGTGGATGTACCCAAGTTTGGGGAACCACTATAAAATTCTTATGTTGTCTGTGTGGCTGTGATTTTCCTATGTGCTTGGGCTGTGATATATTTTGTTGTGTAGCTTAGTTACCTTTTCTCTAATTCACTTGTTGCACTTGTACACTTATACACTTATATCATAGTAACATATTTGATTCAAGACTTGTTATTTCTACAAAAATCAAAAAGACTTTAAAAACTCTATTCACCCCCCCCCCCCCACCCCCTAGAGTTGTTTAGAGCTTACCCTATCTTTCAAGGACTGCTGTGATTATCATTTAGATCAAGCCAAGGAAATCTGTTGAAAGACACACCTTCAGTCATACCCTTGTTGGGAGAAACTTGAAGAAGGCTACTGCACCTCTTCCTTCTATCCTGTTTACAGTTAACCCTGCTACTAGACCTGCTCAAAAGAGAAGGTATAATATCCATGAGTGTTGGTGTTGTGGTAAAGTGAGTCATTTTTCCTTAGATTACTGGCACAATCCTAATGTGCCCAGAGCAAGAGTTAGCCTCCTAATCAGAAATACTGTTAGTAGAAAAGTTAGATTTAGGACTAATCAGAACCTGGGACCCAATACCTATTGGGATCTTAAGGTAGGATAAACTCTGTTTTGCAGGTCAGTCCAAGTGCCCATTCACCTATGAGGTACTTGGACAGAGGATGTTCCAGAACTTGGACTAGAATAAGAATGTCATTTTATTGATCATACTTCAGTGAGGGAAAGACCTAAGATCTACAGTTGGGAAGTTGGTGATGGATATTGACCATCTAGGATAGTCCTCCTGCTACCCAAGAGGAAAAGGATGGTGTGTGCAGTCCTGAAGAAGGACAAGTGCATAGGATATGGATGAAGACAAGCTGAATCAATCCATTAAAGGTCAAGATGCCTGTGTGATGAAACTAAGTGTTATAGAAATCATGGGCAAAGGCCAGCAGGATCCAGCTAGCAGGACTGTCTGGTTGGACAAAGTAAGAAAAAAAATGAATGACAAGTAGTCTGTACTTATCACTGAAGAAAGCATTAGAAGGTTACTCTTCTGAGAGCAATGTTGAAGAGGTAATTGATCCTCAGTGTCTGGTACTTCTGTAGAAACCAAAAAAGAAGTGTGCTCTAGTTTCAACATCATCTGAACCGGTAGTAAAGGATGTCCAAGGCAGTGGGTAGTGTGGACAGAATTTGTGTAATTATTGAGGGGGAGCCAATACAGTCTAGTTCAATCTGGAAAACATAAAGTCTGGTCTAAAGAATTGGTGTCTGAGAATCTCCAACTCCAAAAAGATCAGAAGAATACTTCTAAAGTTCAGAATGTCCCTATAGACAATAGTGAGGATGAGAAGGAGACTACCCAGATGGTTGCACCTGCTGAAAGATTGCAAGTCAATCAGTTCAAGAACAGTGTAAAGAAAGACTTGGTATCAGAATGAAAGGATGGTTCAAGGAAATATCATTCACAGTTCAAGTGATATCAAGTAGCATTAGAGAGTTGTGTCAATAGATTCAACTCGAGATATATGATCTCTAGTCAAGTGGTATGATCACTATTGGATTTATATCAACCCAAGAAGGCAATGATCAAGGGGTAGTAGGCTGTCTGGGTTGCCAATGGAATCAGAAGTACCTTGGGACTTGAACAGCATACAGACAACATTCCTCCTATTCAAGAAGGACTATATGGTAACCAATGTGGTGATCAAGAGGGCAAATCAATGTGATGATCAAGATGGTGCTCAGTAGGCTGAACACTCTTATGCTGTTGATCAGAAAGCAGAAGCCATAGGCAAGTCTATTGCAAAAGAAAAGGAGAAGATCTAGCTCAGCAAGAAGAGATTGTGCAAGGTGCAAGGGACATGTTGTGCTCAACTGAGGAGAATCCAGCTTCAGCTCCAGGTCCATAACCTCCAGATAAGTAGAACTCCTTCATATTATAATTTTACTAGTGCAATCTCAATTGCTAGGTATCCTGTCCCTCATAGCAGGACTATGCTTATTGAGATTTAGTATCAATAAATTAGGGAACATAAGGAAGAACTCAGTCCTGAGTTTGTCCTCACTAACAAGTGGCTGACATGTTTATCATGCAACTAGATGAAGTCAAGTTTAGCACCCTCAAGGTTGAGTTGGGTATGTGGAACTTGGGACAGCTTTACTTGCTCAAAATTTTAGTTTGTGATGTAGGATTTATTTTTCTTACAGGTAGATAAGTCTTGATGTAGTACCAAGACTATAAAGATTCTCAAGTGGTATTAAGACTAAATGGACTCATGTGTCCATCAGAGATGATGACAGAATGTGCTCCTGGTGAGGGGGAGCAAGTCTAGCACTTGGTGGAACAGAATTAACTTCCTAATTGAGAGGAGCAGGCAGTTGCTGCAGTGGATCAGCTGTCATAACTGCTGATCAGTTTGTCCTAAGAACAATGCACAGACTAAGAGGGAGATTATTTATGACATTGTCATAATCTTCTTTGAATCTAAGATGTTACTTCTGCTGCTGAAGGGACAGTGTTGTTGTAGCAGAGTAGGAGAAGTCAGCTCCTCCCTGACTATAGCCACCTCTGCTGAAGTCATAAAATGGGGAGGTGTGGAACTAGCTTAAGGTGATGAATGATAGCAACTAGCTCAAGTGGATCAATAAACCACTCAAGTGTCAAGGGGTTATAGTGATATGGTGTATCAATGTTATCACTACAAGAGGATGCTGATTATATAGATATAACATCAGCAAGTGGACTACAATCTTAAGGTTAAATTTCACTAAGAACGGCTGAAATAATGTTGGTTTCACTGAAATATAGTGTTGATACACTTGTATCAAGGTAAGCTAAGAAATCAACTCTTTTTGTGCATGATGGTCAAAAGGACCAAGAGTAAAGTTCTCCCATGATCATTCTCTTCCCTTAATAGATGTATGCCTATTGAAGAAGCCGGAAAGGGGGAGAAGGTAGAGGCAATACTTGGAAGGGAAGTTATGTAGAAGATATATTTAACATGACATGACCAGAGTAAAGTTGAGTCAGTGCATACTACTTGGAAATATTCAAGTAGTATGAGGAATGCAATGACTATATATTAGTCAAGTTAAGTCAGTGCATATTATCAAAAAAGTGCTTCTAGTAGGCTGGTATAAGGAGAGTGCACATTGAACTAGTAGGCTGGTAATTCAAGTGATACTTACACCAGTAGTTAATTAATATGTTTCATTGTGATATGCTTATTAGTATTATTGTGTTCTGCCACCTTCAAATAGGGGGTGATTGTTGGGAATATTGCCCTCAATGTTCCCTAGATTTGAAGAAGGCATCCCAAGCAATACTAAGTGCATAATTGTATTTGATATAGTTCAAGTTCAATGTGTCCAGGATGTCCATTGGAACATGTTTAGACAGGTGGTCTAAGAGATTATGATAGGTGTCCACAAAGTAAAGATGTGGAGGGACAGAAATCTATCTAAGTCCACATGTGTTGAGTGAAGCCAGTTCACTCAACGCCAGATGCAAGGGAAGATGCTGGATAGGCTGGAAATCGCCCAAGTCTACAGGCATTGAGTGAAGTCTATTCACTCAATGTTATGTGATAAAAAGTGTTGAATATAGCTTGGATAGTCTCAGCCTAACAAATTGCAAGCTGAAAATATGGCTAAGTCTACAGGCATTGAGGGAAGTCTACTCACTCAATATCATACAGAAAAAAGCTGTGAGATAGGCTAAGGGAGTGATAGCCTAAGAAGAAACAGACAGAAATGTGGCTAAGTCCATAGGCGTTGAGTGAAGTCTACTCACTTAACGCCATACATCATAAATCGATGAGTATAGCTCAGATAGTCAATGCCACAAAAAATCTGTGTAGATATTTGACTACGTCCATAGGCGTTGAGTGAAGCTTACTCACTCAATGTCATGTGATAAAAAGCGTTGACTTAACCTTAATCAGTCAGAAACTGTGATTTCATAGAAATTTGGCCAAGTCCAAATGTGTTGACGGAAGGATACTCACTCACCGCCAGATAACAGAAGAATATATGTTAAGTAGTTTGGCTTTGAGTGAAGCTTACTCACTCAACGCCAAGTGACAAAATCTATCTTAGTAATACGGCGTTGAGTGATGAAGGCTCACTCAACACCTAGTAACAGAAAGTGGCCAAGGCAAAAAGCGTTGAGTGATGAAGACACACTCAATGCTCTCAATGCCAGAGAAGCAGGAATATTTTCTAAGGCAAAAAACATTGAGTGGACTCAATGCTCTCAACGCCTGATGACAGAAAACATTTCTAAGTTTTTTAGCGTTGAGTGAAGGTTGCTCACTAAACGCTTGATGACAGAAAACTTTTATAAGTGTTTTGGTATTGAGTGAAGGTTGCTCACTCAACGTCTAATGGCAGAGAACTTTTTATAAGTGTTTTGGCATTAAGTGAAGGTTGCTCACTCAATGCCTAGTGACAAAAAATCTGTCAAAGTGTTTTAGCATTGAGTGAAGCATACTCACTCAACATCTATACTAATAATGTTTGATTTTGGCTAAGTCCACAGATGGTGACGTCAGCAAAGTCAACAAGTCAACAAAATTAAAATTTGTTGCGGGAAAGCTATAGTACGCGACAAATGAAGCCACTTGCCATCAGTACTGCAATTAATGCAAAAGCAAAGTTGTAGCTATCAATCTCAGTGGGGCCCACTTGTAACACCCCAAAAAGAAATAAGCAAAGAGTTGACCTGGCTGGACGAAATCATCGAGCAGAGCTCGACGAAAATGTCGAGCAGAGCTTGACGAAAATGTCGAGCAGAGCTCGACGAAAATGTCGAGCAGAGCTAAGCAGTGTTATTCCTCGTTCGATGAATTGTCGAATTGAGTTGTCGCTGATACAAATAATCGCAACAGTGGAGAGAGGGTTAGAAGAGAAGAGAAGGTGAATGTGGTGGTTGAGAATATTCTCCGATTCTATATCCGATAAAGGCAAGCGTACCTTATCGGTTATAGTATAGGATACTAAAGATTAGTATCAAGGTCGTATTTCCCTGGGGCATACTGATTACTTCTACTCAAAGGAGATTGTTATTATTTTATCAACTGAAATTTCTTTTAATTACTAAACTAAAAACTGAAATTAAATTACTAAGCTAAAAAAAGAAAACTAATTACTTGCAGAAATAAAAAGGGTTAGAGTTAATGATAAATGGCAGTACTCGGTCAAGAATACCTCGGCAAGAGTAGATTAAAAAGACGATAAAAAACCTAAGCTTAATAGGGTAAAGGTCCTTGACCGTGGAGGTTCCTAAAGCTTGGACACGCTTCTCTCAAAGTCATTCCCAACTGAGTTTAGGAAGGTCCGACCGACTCTCGTCTAAATCGGAGGCCTAAAGCTCGCTTTACGCGGTGAACCCCTCTATTGGATTTTACTCCAATTCAGGAGATTTGGACGTCTGCCTCTCTCGAGGGGAGCGTACAACTCCCTTTACTCTTGAATGCTCACTTCATTCTATCGGCCTCTCGGCTAGCCAAGATAGAAAGCAAAGGTGGAGAGTATATATCGATAATATACCTCCAGCCCATGAAAAATCAAGAGTAATTCAAGGCCTAAAACCTAAAAAGAAAAGATAAATTAAAGCATCATAACTTAATCGCTCAAACCTCAGATCATCAAGATCGAGTACAAGGATAATTAGTTAATCATGGTAAAAGGGAAAGAGAGGGGGAAATATGAGTAGTAAAGCATAGTAAGAACACAAGTAAACAAAAGGGGCACTTATATTAAGAATAAAGAGAGCTACACAACTATGAAATGAAAATTACACTTGCATGGAAATTGAAATCCTATTCTGTCCCTACAATAAGCTAATAAAAGAAATACAAGAGCTAATACAAAAACAAAACACTAAGCTAGGTTAAGGAAAAATTACAAATAGAAGAGAGAGAGAGAGAGAGAGAGAAAAAAGAATAAGTAAAACATAGGGCAGCACCTCCCCCTCTCCACCAAAAATTGGTCCTTAATGGTGGGAATGGCCTGGTATTTATAGAGTTTTCCCACGGGTTGGTCACGCCCTAGGTCACGCCCGGGGAGGGCGTGAAAGGGGGCTTGACAGGTACGAAGTTGACCTCGGGAGCTAAATTTTGGAGGGAATGATGATTGCCTCGGTACGATGTCAGACACGCCCTAGGCCACACCCGTGTAGGGGGGTGTGACAGGCACGTCATGTCAAAATCAGCGGTTGCAAGTCCATCAGACGTCGAAAAAAGGCGGGTCACGCCCTAGGTCATGCCCGGGGAGGGCGTGACAGGGGGGCGTGACAGTACTGTTTGCATGCAGTATTGGAGAAAGCATTGAATGTGGTGGCAGGCATCAGGCAGAGGGTAACACGCCCCGCATCACGCCCTGGGGCATGCCCGGGGAGGGCGTGACAGGGGGCGTGACAAGGGATTTTTGGCGGGAAAATCCTTCTGTCGGCTGGCTTTCTTGGGAATAGGTGACACGCCCTGGGTCACGCCCGGGGAGGGCATGACACGGGGGCGTGTCAGGGGATTTTTGGCTGAAAACTTGCTGAAACCTGCAAAAATAGAAAATAAACATTAGTTATAATATTTACATAAAAAGAAACATAAAATTACATAAAGAAAGAGATTTAAAACGAAAATAATATATTTTTACCCTAATAAATTAAGCTAACATATGCATCATCAAATTCCCTCATACTTATTATTTTGCTTGTCCTCAAGCAAAGACTACGAGTTAGAGAAAATAAAGAGAATTAATTGAAAAGTTTAAAAATGTTATAAACGAGTAAGACGGGAATTTAGAGGTAGAAAAATTTTGAAAAAGAACCGAAAATTCCTACTTTAACTTAGCACAAAATTTTATAATTTTACTAGATATAAAAACAAATCATCCCATATTTTAACAGAATTAAAACTTAATTAAGTAACGAGTAAAAAGCACATTGAGTCACTACTAAAGTCTAAGAGACAAATTAAAATCATAGTTAATTAAGAAAAAATTCAATATTTCTATCAAAAACACTTACTCAATCTTGTTTCTCGCTACTATACTAAAAAGTAAACGTCTGAAGCATGAATCATTAGGGCTTTAATTAGGCGTACTGTTAGGCTTAAGTTTTAAAGGGGGCGATATTCAAAAAGATAAACACAAGGGATATTTGCACACTTAAAACAAAAAGAAAATGAGCTTTGCCAAAATAAAACTAGCCAAAATAAATACACTTTTCTCTTTCTTTTATTTTACTTTTTTCATCAAATATTTTTCTCATTTTTCATTTTTTTTTCTTTTTTCATACTTACAAATTTTCACTTTTGTAGCAAAAGATAATACAAAGATTTTCCACTAATTTTTTTCAAAAGGATGCACATAAGAAATTAAAGCTCAAAAATAATTTTAAAGTGTGCATATAGGTAAGCTATTTGGCCGTGGTGAAATAAAAAGTGGGGATACAAAAAGGAAAGGAAAAGGCACAAAAATGGCTAGCAACGATTATTGTTAGGCAGGGTGCAAAGGATGAAACGTTACAAAAGAAATGTCTAAATCATTTTCATGCTTCCTAATTCTACTCAAAGTAAAGCTTTGAAATTTCAAAAGAGGATAAGCATAAAAAATAAAAGATAGAGAATTTGCTTTCATGAAAACAATGATAATAAGCGTCTTGACCGGTTTGTGTCTACTACACTTAATACTAATTAACATTTAAAAAGATTTTAATAATGAAAAATAAAGGATGATAGGCTTTATAAAAGTAAAAGAAATAAAAGAAAGGCTAAGGAAAAGTAAAGAAAAATTCAAGAATTTTTTTCAAAAATAGCATACTACCCTAAATAGGAACACTGCATGATACATACTACTCGCTAAACATATTTAAACAGAGAATTAATCTAATTTATTCTAACTAAGCAAGTAGACATGAGTTTAAAAAAACAATAAAAAGCAAAGTAGCGGGGTACTAATTGATTTGGCAAAAATTAACTCAATTTAATTTGGGATTTTTTTCAATAAAAATTTTATATATTTTTTTGGTTTTTCAAAAATATATTATATACAAATTTTTTTTTTTCCTAAAATTTTTATATATTTTTTTTATTTTTCTAAAGAAAAATATTAAGGGAACACTCCCCCTTAAAGTTAAACATTGTCCCCAATGTTTAAAGTTAAGTATAAAGAGAGTAAGAAGAGAGAGAAAAGAAGAAAAAGAAATACAAAGAGAGGGAAAAGATGCTTCCCTAGCACTTGATGCCCAGACATTGAAAAATGCATCCCCCCAAACTTGAGCTAAAGAACGGCTTGAGTCAAAGTTGAGAGGCGAGAAGCGGCACAAACATGCGGGAGCTTATTCCTGCACAAAACAAAATAAAAAAATAAAAAAATGATAAGGAAGGGGTGCCTCCCAAGAGCGCTCTTTGATTAAAACGTCATTGTGCTCGACGTTCTTGGTTAGCTAAATGGAAAATAAAAAGAGAAATGTAATGGCAGCTCACGCAATATGCGTTTCGGCGCGAGTGCCAAAACATTTTTTAAGAAAAAAAAATATTTTTTGGTAATTTTTTATTTTTTTAAATAAAACAAAGAAAAATATTTAGAAAAAGAAAAAATGCTAGAAAAAGAAACTAAACTATTAGAAGAGGGAGAAGAAGAAGAACTAGAAACTAAACTAGAAGGAAAAATAAAAGAAGAAAAGAAAATAGAATTTTCGCAAGGAGGGGGAAGAAAAGAAAAAGAAGAAGGCGGTGGCGGTTGATCACAAGAAAATGGTTGGAAAGAAAGATTCGGTTGCTCCACTTGAATATCAATCATTTCGGTAGATTGAGAGCAAACCGGGATATCCAAAAAATCAATCTCCTCAGAAGATCGAACACAAGAAAGTTCATCTTCCTCGGAAACTTGAAAAAAAATCGGCATATTCGGGGGAAATTTCCTCCTCGAGAGGTTGAAGGCACAATGGAATTTCTGAATAATCGTCTTCCGCAAGTGATTGAAGGCACTGCGGAATATCCGAAGATTCATCATTCAAAAGATAAATAGGAGGAGGAGGGGAAGAAAAAGATGCGGCCTAAGCAGCCAAAGCGTCAAAAATCACTTTGAAGTGAGCATTGATGCGTGCATCAAATTCTACACCATCAAAAATGACTTCATTTTCACTAGAATCAAAAACGGTAGGCGCGCAAACTTGCGGAGAAAAAGTGGAGAAATCTTGAGATGGAATGGGTTGATGATCACCTTGGCCCTAAGAATGATCAGGGTGTTGCCACCCTGAGTAGTTCAAAGTAGGGCTAGGATCAAAATGTCCATTCAAGAAATTTCCGAAAAAATTAAAATCAGAAAAATTCGGAGGAGAAGAGTAGGAAGACGTTTGAAACCCATCATAACCCCGTGAAAAAAAATTCACGGACAGATCAATTTGGCCAAATTGATTCGATCCGGAAGGGATAAAATCATGGGTGGATGAAGGATATCTTACCCAACACTCCTCGTGAGAGTGACTGAACTCTCCACAATGAAAACAAAGATTAACCATCACAAAAAATGTAAATCAACCGTGAAGGAGGGGCGAGAGAGAGAGATAAAAACAAAACAAAATGATAAAATTAATAGCTATCCTTTTTTCAAAATAACAAAACAATCCCCGGCAACGGCGTTAAAAACTTGATACACATAATCGCAACAGTGGAGAGAGGGTTAGAAGAGAAGAGAAGGTGGATGTGGTGGTTGAGAATATTCTCCGATTCTATATCCGATAAAGGCAAGCGTACCTTATCGGTTATAGTATAGGATACTAAAGATTAGTATCAAGGTCGTATTTCATGGGGCGTAATGATTACTTCTACTCAGAGGAGATTGCTATTATTTTATCAACTGAAATTTCTATTAATTACTAAACTAAAAACTGAAATTAAATTACTAAGCTAAAAAAAAGAAAACTAATTACTTGCAGAAATAAAAAGGGTTAGAGCTAATGATAAAGGGCAGTACTCGATCAAGAATTACTTCGGCAAGAGTAGATTAAAAAGACGATAAATAAACCTAAGCTTAATAGGGTAAAGGTCCTTGACCGTGGAGGTTCCTAAAGCTTGGACATGCTTCTCTTGAAGTCGTTCCCAACTGAGTTTAGGAAGGTCCGACCGACTCTCGTCTAAATCAGAGGCCTAAAGCTCGTTTTATGCGGTGAACCCCTCTATTGGATTTTTCTCCAATCCAGGAGATTTGGATGTCTGCCTCTCTTGAGGGGTGCGTACAACTCCCTTTACTCTTGAATGCTCACTTCATTCTATCGGCCTCTCGGCTAGCCAAGATAGAAAGCAAAGGTGGAGAGTATATATCGATAATATACTTTCAGCCCATGAAAAATCAAGAGTAATTCAAGGCCTAAACCCTAAAAAGAAAAGGTAAATTCAAGCATCATAACTTAATCGCCGGAACCTTGGATCATCAAGATCGAGTACAAGGAGGATTAGTTAATCATGGTAAAGGGGCAAGAGAGGGGGAAATATGAGTAGTAAAGCATATTACGAACACAAGTAAACAAAAGGGGCACTTATATAAAGAATAAAGAGAGCTACACAACTATGAAATTAAAATTACACTTGCATGGAAATTGAAATCCTATTCTAGCCCTACAATAAGCTAATAAAAGAAATACAAGAGCTAATACAAAAGCAAAACACTAAGCTAGGTTAAGGAAAAATTACAAAATAGAAGAGAGAAAGAGAGAGAGGGAGAGAGAAAAAAGAACAAGTAAACCATAGGGCAACACCACCCCCTCTCCACCAAAAATTGGTCCTGAATGGTGGGAATGACCTAGAATTTATAGAATTTTCCCACAGGTTGGTCATGCCCTAGGTCACTCCTGGGGAGGGCATGACAGGGGGGCGTGACAGGTACGGAGTTGACCTCAGGAGTTGAATTCTGGTGGGAATGATGATTGCCTCGGTACGATGTCAGACACACCTTAGGTCACGCCCGTGTAGGGGGCGTGAAGGGCACGTCATGTCAAAATCAGCGGTCGCAAGTCCATCAGACGTCAAAAAAAGGCGGGTCATGCCCTAGGTCACACCCGAGGAGGGCGTGACAGTACTGTTTGCATGCAGTAGTGGATAAAGCATTGAATGCGGCGGTAGGCATCGGGCAGAGGGCGACACGCCCCGTGTCACGCCCTAGGACATGCCCGGGGAGGTCGTGATAGGGGGCGTGACAAGGGATTTTTGGCAAGAAAATCCTTCTGTCGGCTGGCTTTCTTGGGAATAGGTGACATGCCCTGGGTCACGCCCGGGGAGGGCGTGACAAGGGGTCATGTTAGGGGATTTCTAGCTGAAAACTTGCTGAAACCTGCAAAAATAGAAAATAAACATTAGTTATAATATTTACATAAAAAGAAACATAAAATTACATAAAGAAAGAGATTTAAAACGAAAATAAAATATTTTTACCCTAATAAATTAAGCTAACACATGCATCATCAGTCGCCAGAGCGGTGACTCGTGTCAGATGACTGGTGAGCGGTCAGTAAGTGGTGGTTGACTTTGTCAGCTCAAACCCGAGCCGTTGATGTGAAGAAATTCTGTGGCTGGGGTAAAACTCGATGCCTTATCTATAGAAGAATGAAATTTGGAAATCATTATTTCCTTTTCGCTTTCTCTCTTCCTTGTGTTCTAGTTATGGAGCAAAGAACTCGGCTAGGGCTTGCTGAAGTTGCTAGAGAAGATCTGGTAGCTGGAATCAATGGTCGAAGCTAGATCTACGAAGAGGAGAGCAACGTGTTCCTTTCCATCCGCGTAGAAAAGCTTTGCCATGGCCCCGAAGAGAACTACAAGGGTAACGAGTTTCTCCTGGACAAGTGAAGTCCTCAATATGCATATTTGCATGGATACCCTCACCAAAAGGTGAAAAAGGGTGGATTCCAAGTGGAAGATCGGTTTGATCCCCATATATTCCTGCATTTAGATCCTGAAATATAGAGTACGTAATAGGCATTTTATGAGAAGCTCATCTAGACAAGTTAGTCTGGATTAGTGATTTTTATTTTGCATGCCGGAGAAGACTCCATGGATATGTGTGTGATGTATGTGTGAAATTCGGGGTCTAGGGGTGTGCAGGATTTTGCATCAAAGTACTGGAAGTATTTCCAGGAAAGGACCCAGAAAAGATCATAGTCTAGAGAACTATTGATATCACTGGGCGATAGTGAGTATCGCCAAGCGATAGCTCCTAGTGAGCTGGAATTTGTGTGACCTGTGTTGAAGAGACCTGGGGGTAACTATATGCGAAGCTGTGATCGTAAATTGCCCAGCAATGGTGAGTACCAGCCTGAAATGGTAATGGTGAGTACCAGCCTGAAATGGTAATGGTGAGTACCATCCTGAAATTGAAATTGTGTCGTGATGGCCAATTACTGTGCCATCAAGTTAAGTACCTCTGAACGATATAGTCAGTAAGTTAAGTACCTCTGAATGGGCAGTTAGTCATTAAGTTAATTACCTCTGAACTACATAGTCGTCAAGTTAAGGACCTCTAAACGACAAAGTTAACCGTGAAGTACCTCTGAACGGTGGTGATATGCGAGAAGCTGTGGACACCAAAAATATGCCCTGAGTGCACGGTGCGTGTGGCTGTTGAGCCTACGTCTGTGATGAATGGTGCTTAAAGTGCACTTTAAAAATTCCACGATATATATATGATGCCCTGTTTGCAGAAATGGAAAAGTGCCACCCCGAGTAAGGGGTGGGATTATTATAAACGGGTCAGCAAAATGCTGACCATTGCTTTGTTTGCCACGTTTTGGTGGGCCCTTTTTGTACAGGTGCATGAGAGCCAAGTGGGAAGTAGCGGGTTGAAGCCCGTGTGCTGCAATTGGCTAGCCCTTGAAGGCCCAAAGGTGAACATTTACTGTTTTCATGTATGGTCGGCCTGCGTGTCGATGTATGAAACCATTTTTTGTTAATTTAAATAGTTGTAATAAGACTACGGCCTAAACATGTGTTATGCATATATAAATATCATTCCTGTTGTGTAGTGGACATTCTTGTTCGGTATGGGTTCATTAACTAAAATACTTCCGCTAGAATGCTCTGAGTTAGGGTGCGTTCATAAGTGAACTTGGATTTAGAAACAACTCGTAATCTCCTTACCTGCCCGTAATATATAGCGTCGGGCCCCGGCCGGACCTTCTGTCGTATGCTATACGACGGATGGGGGCGTTACAAAATTGGTATCAGATTCTATTCTCGATCTTTCTTCTTTGAATTCGAGGTCGAATTCTTTTAAAGGGTGGTGAGCACATGTCTGGGTGCTACTGTGATAACATAATTGAACCCATGAATGTCCACTTAGGAATGAAAATACACATGTTTGCAGAACTGGTATGTTCCTGTGATTGCTTTTGGCAATATTTGTAGTTTCCTAATTGGGTGTTTCACATTATAGGCGACTCGAAGTTGTGCAGGGCAGTCGGAGCCCATTCGTTTTATTGAGAGTGTGGCACCGGTTGAGGTATCCATTCCTCATCTTTCGAAAGAAATGGTTCGACGGTTAGCTGATGTGGTCTTCGCAATGTTCAAGGCCCAACCTGAACGGCAGGTACAGCTCCTTGTCCCTCGGGTGGCGGCACTGTCGGTTGGTCTATTTGAGTAGATTGCCAGTAGAAAAGAATTGGCTTAGCCATTGAATATGTGTTTGATGCAAGGACCGCACTCAATCGTGGAGTACTTTCATGCCTTTGTTATGTTAAGATAATAAGCAGAGTTTTGGTTTGAAACTGAGGAGATGAATATCAACAGGTTTTATGATTGTCTACGTTAGGAACTATGATTTTTGTTGTTGGGTCAAAATTTAATGGGATTCTAGACACTAGTGCAGTCAGCTAGGTTGTTGGAGATAGACTTGGCCAAAGTCCACCAGACACCAGTAATGCAGGAATGTAGTGGCTTCAAGTCGGGATATCAATGATGGAAGATTTCAAAAACTTCTGAAGCAGCTCCTTATCTGAATTCTGGAGCAGCGTCGGGACGAACCACTCTTTCATGTTATACATGTGGCAAGAAAGGACATCTTGCCCGAGAGTGTTGGGGTTGTGGCTAGAAGCCAAAGAAGGGTAAGGCTAGAACAGGTGCAGGGAAACCTCTTCGTACTTGTTACTTGTATGGAAAAGAAGGACATATGGCCCGAGACTGCCGAAGTGGCCCTTAGATGACAACAAACTGAAAGGGAATTTCGAGTTTATGTTCATAAATAACTGTTATCGTGTATTGTACATTTACTAGTATGTAATAATATATACAGTGCATGTTTTGTGTGTACAAACATGTTGTTAGTCTTTTAATAGGGGCTTAAAGTATTCCTTTTGTGCTTATATTTGTCTAATAAATATAAGATTGGGATAAAATTGCCTTAAAGGAAGTAGTGAACACGGATAGAAAGTTTGGTGTTATGGTGTTTGATATGATCATGGGTATGAACTAGCTCGCGGAGTAGCGTACCAGTATAGATTACAACTCTAAAGTTGTCACACTGGAATTGAACACTGAGTGATAGACTAAATTCGTTGGTATGTGAGGATCGAGCAAGATATTGTCATCTGTTCTCCAAGTAGTCAAGGCTGTTCGGAAGGGCGCTGAGTTATTCTTCATGCTTTTAGAGTCTGTTGAGATGAAGACCAGTTTGAGTGACGTTTCGATTATATCTGAGTACGCAGATGTGTTTCCGAAGGATCTTCCGGGGTTACCTCCCCAACGGGAAAAAGACTTCGCTATCGAGTTATTGCCAGGTGCGAAACCTGTGGCCCGCTCGCCATACCGAGTAGCGCCAAAGTAAATGGCGGAACTTAAGGTTTAATTACAAGAGCTTCTAGAGCAAGGATATATATGCCAAGTATGTCACCTTGGAGCGCTCCAGTCCTATTTGTGAAAAAGAAGGATGGAAGCTTGCGGCTATGCACTGACTATCGAGAGCTGAATAAGCTGACAGAAAAGAGCAAGTATGATGCAGCGCCACCGCTAATTGATGATGACCTGGTTGCCGAAGCGCTACGGCATAAAGATCTTAGACGCCATGATGACGCTGAAGGAAGTGCACGTTACAACCTCCGCTCGCGGCGTGCTCGAACCGCCATGAAAAATTAGCTTTAATTATCTTATTTCATGAACTCTATTTTTATATTTTTAGAATATAAAATTATCCAATGTTTAAGTGATAATTTTATATTCATGGCATGTTTTTATTTCTTTAATTTAAAAAATTTTATTTTTGGTGTGCACTTAGCCATTCGGGTGGATGAGATTACATCTCCATCATGAAGGGTTAAGGCTTGTTGTAATCTCCTATTTAAGGAGGTGTTTATGAGGAATCAAGCATTGAAGAATTAAAACCTAAAATTTCCCCTCCACGTGAAATTTCGGCCAAGGCTCTCTCTCATCTAGCCGCCGCCCCCTCCCCTTGTGTGGTGTGAAGCCGCCGCCCCCTTGCTCCCTCCATCCGCGCGGTGCGACTCCGGCGTTGCTTCCTTGGTGCGACTCCGCGGAAGAAGGTTGCAAACCCTTCGGTGTGACGCCGGCGGATCCATGGAGAGAGTGATTCTCCCACAGTTATCTTGTGTGAAACGCTTTCCGGTTGGGTAATCTCTTCCCTCTCCCTTTTGTGATTCTCTTCTTTAGTCGTGGTGGTTTCGCGCTCGTTTTCTCCGGATCTTTAATTTAATCGCTACAAGTTTTGAATCGAAATCGCCGTTGCAAGGCTTTTTAATTCCGGATCGGGTGGATCCTATTTGCTTGAGCGGATCTTGGCCTATAGCCTTGGTCTTGCTCTCTAAAAGGAGTGGCAACCTTTGTGTTTTCTTTGGGAATACTCCGACTCAAATTTCCGATTGTTGTTTTCGAGTCGACCATTCCTCCTTTGTTATTTGCGCTGCGTTCTTGCGACGAGAACTATTGTGGGTGATAGGTGCTATATAGGTGCGGTAGGTCTACGATGTGTAGTGCATAGGAAAGCGTTAGTTTCGTGGAGTTCTCCGACTCAGGACGCACCCTACACCAATTTGGTATCAGAGGCGGTTGTTTCAACTTCTACGTTGCAAACATCCTCTCTGCGTTCTTCGTTGGTTGATCTGAACTTTCAAAGATCTGAAATTTTCGGATTGGTCTGCGTTTAGTAAATCCCTCGGAATTTTAAAACTTGTCAAAAAAATCTGAAAAAAAACTGTAGCTTCCTGCGCTTATTTCCAGCAACTTTAAAACAGAAAATTTTTTGATTCGGCCTCGCTAAGTCAGCCTGCAAATTAGAACATCGTAATTCTGTCTAGTTGGTCTGCAAATAGCGGGCTGAAATATTTATTTTTCAGCAAAATTTCAAAAAAAAAAAAAATTAACGATCTACGTGTTATCCACATCAAGCTTTTATAAAAATATTTTATTTTCAGTCTAGCTACAGCCCTAGGGAAAATCGTCTTTCATAATTTTCTGGGTCTTGCATGCGCAATTGGCTAGGCACGGAGTATACGGCGCTGTCTACGTCTAGGATGGCTGAGAACGGGCATGAGCTTCATAATGCTGAAGTGATCGCAGGTCTACGTAATGATATGACAGAGCTTATGGCTACATTAGCACAGATTTTACAAAATCAAGCAAGGCCACCCCCACCACCCGCTAATGTTGAGTTGCCCCGCCGGCGCCAACACATCTCCGATTCGGATTCTGATGGGGACTCCCCACGAGTGCCCCCTCGAGGCCGTCGCCACGAGCGAGAGTTTGACATTACTAGGGCCATCAAGATTGATGCCCCCACTTTCGACGGCATGGGAGATCCACAGAACTTCCTTACGTGGATAGTGGACATGGAATGTTACTATGACTGGCACCATCTCACGGACCCCCAAAAGGTCCAAGTTGCCAGGATGAAGCTGACAGGCCGTGCCAAAACTTATTGGCTAAATGAAGAGCGTAGGCTAGGTGCTGGAGACGGAAACCCAATTATTGGGTGGACCGTAATGAAGAATTTGTTGACCGATCAGTACGTTCCCGCGTACCATCGGACACAGATGTTTGACGAGCTTGCCACCCTGCAGCAGGGCTCAAATTCAGTAGCGGAGTATATGGGAGAACTGAAGGACCGAATGGTGCGTTTTGATCTGAAGTAAATCCCCGAGGTTACCCTTTCTAGATTCCGTAAGGGGCTTCAACCCGATATTCAGCGGAAGCTCTTACGTTATGGCCACACAGATCTAAACACGACATTCAATGCCGCCCTCGACATTGAGAAACACTTAGCATCTAAGGCCCACTCTTGGTATTCCCATACGAAGGGAAAATCCACCACCGGAGCTTCGTCCTCCACATATCAGGACAAAGGGAAATTCCGGTCCGCCGAGTCCAAGTCTGTTGTGATCACTGCTAGGAACACTAAGAACCCTGCGAGCGAACGTATTCCCATCGGAAAGGTTAGCAAGACTAACGCTACATGTTACTCTTGCGGCATTCAAGGTCACTACGCCTTCGAATGCCCAACGAAAACTAAAGCCATAGCCTTGTTAGAGTCGACGACCGATTTTGCGGATTATGTTTATGAGGCTGCTGAGGAGAGCGACCCAGAAGGGGTCCCAAGTGACTTAGAGGACGATCACCCCCTTATGGTGATGCGTTGTATCTTGACCACTCCTCGTCCATTAGATGATTGGAAGAGGACGAGCATATTTTCTCTTATTTTTAAGAGTGGCAAGAAGCTTTGCAAGCTGATTATTGATAGTGGTAGTTGTGTGAATGTCGTATCTGAGAACGCCATTGCACGTATGTCCTTGACCACGGAACCACACCCGACCCCATATCAGGTCGCTTGGATCAACAAGATCTCTGTACCCGTTACCAAGCGATGTCTGGTTCCACTCTCATTCAAATCCTACATTGATGAGGTGTGGTGTGATGTCCTTCCGATGGACGCTTGTCATGTGTTGTTAGGCCGCCCTTGGCTATATGACCGTGATGTTACTCATTTTGGTAGAGCCAACACTTATGAATTCAAATTCAATGGCAAAACCATCACCTTGAGACCGACCATCCCAAAGGAGCCCGTGGTCTTGGCTAAGGACACCACTATCCCGGTAGAACGGAAAACGTTGAATCTAGTTGGTAGGAAAGAGTTTGAGAGAGATCCGTTCCTTGATGGAATTATGTACGCGCTAGTCCTCCTAAGTGCGAAGCCCGGTTCTAGCATTTTGGATGAGTTACCTAGTGAGTTACGGGTACTATTGGAAGATTATAGGGACGTGTACCCGGATGAGTTGCTGCCCACGTTACCCCCACTTAGGAATATCCAGCATACGATAGACCTCATCCCGGGGTCTTCCTTGCCAAATCAGCCCCATTATCGACTCCACCCCGCATCTCACCTGGAGTTGCAGTCCCAAATATAGGGCTTACTGGAGAAGGGTTTTATTAGGACTAGTATGAGTCCATGTGCTGTACCAGCCCTACTTGCCCCCAAGAAGGATGGTACATGGAGGATGTGCGTTGATAGCCAGGCTATCAACAAAATCACCATCAAGTATAGGTTCCTCATTCCCTGCCTAGATGATTTGTTGGATGTCTTGTCTGGAGCCACCGTATTCTCCAAATTAGATCTTCGGAGTGGCTATCACCAGATTAGGATACGTGAGGGCGACGAGTGGAAGACGGCATTTAAGTCGAAGGATGGACTGTACGAATGGCTTGTGATGCCCTTTGGGTTATCCAATGCCCCTAGTACCTTCTCCCGGATGATGACACATGTCTTTCAGCCATTCATGGGGAAGTTCGTTGTCATCTACTTTGACGATATACTGATTTATAGCACCTCTACTACCGAGCACATCTCCCACATGAGAGTGATCCTTTCCACCCTGCGGAAGGAGACTTTATTTCTCAATCTTAAGAAATGCACTTTCAATGCCTCGGAGGTAGAGTTCTTAGGTTATACAGTCGGTTCTAAGGGTATTCGAGTTGATCCGGGCAAGGTTCAGGTCATTAAGGACTGGCCCGTGCCAACCACCCTACGTGAGGTACGTAGTTTCCATGGGTTAGCCACGTTTTATCGTCGTTTCATACAAGACTTCAGTAGTATTATGGCGCTTATCACCGACTGTATGAAGAAGGGAGAGTTTACATGGACAAAGTCCGCCACCTATGCTTTTGAAAGAATAAAGGAGCTTATGACTGAGGCACCTATCTTACGTCTACCTGACTTTGCTAAAGTCTTTGAGCTCACATGTGATGCGTCTGGGGTAGGGATTGGAGGTGTCTTGAGCCAGGAGGGCCATCCCGTTAGCTATTTTAGCGAGAAGTTGTCCGGTCCTAAGCTGAACTATTCAAATTACGATAGGGAATTTTATGCTGTAGTTCGATGTCTACACCATTGGAGGCACTATCTCCTCTCCAAGGAGTTTGTGATCCTCTCTGATTATGAGGCTTTACGTTTCATCAATGGCCAGCATAAGATCAACCCACGATACGCTAAGTGGGTGGCTTTCTTACAAGGTTACACATTTAATCTCAAGCACCTTAAGGGAGCTGATAACCGAGTCGCGGACGCCCTTATTCGTCTTACTATTTTACTCACCTGTATGGAAGTACATGTTGTAGGATTTGAGCGGATTAAGGATGAGTACGCTACGTGTCCTGACTTCCAGGACTTTTATTTTTCTGCCCAGGATAGTTCCCCCACTACGATATATGCATACGTTATCAAGGATGGTTACCTGTTTAGGAACGGGAAGCTATGTATCCCGCAGTCATCGTTACGTCTACATATCATATGGGAATTTCATAGCGGAGGGTTGAGTGGCAACTTCGGTAGAGATAGACCGTTACGCTAGTCGAGGACAAATTCTATTGGCCAAAACTGAAGGTTATGGTGGGGCAGGTATTGAGTAGCTGCCGCACGTGTCAGGTGTCTAAGGGAAGTAAAACCAACGTTGGATTATATACTCCCTTGCCTATTCCCTCCATGCCTTGGGTAGACGTTAGTATGGATTTTGTATTAGGCCTCCCCATTACTCTACGCCGTCACGACTCAGTTTTTGTAGTGGTGGATAGGTTTTCAAAGATGGCTTATTTCATCCCATACAGTAGGACAAACGATGCGTCTCATGTTGCTAAACTATATTTTAGGGAAGTCGTTAGTCACCGTGGAGTGCCAAAGACCATAGTATCAGATAGGGACGTAAAATTCACTAGTTATTTTTGGAAAACTCTTTGGATTTTAATGGGAACGAAATTATTGTTTTCCTCCGCCTATCACCCCCAAACTGATGGGCAGACGGAAGTGGTTAATCGGAGCTTAGGAAATTTGTTACGATGCCTTGTGAGTGATCACAAGAGCACTTGGGATCTTCTCCTTCCCCATGCCCAATTAGCCTACAATAACTCCAAGAATAGGTCTACGGGTCTGTCCCCGAATGAGATTGTCCACGGGTATAAGGCTCCTGTGCCGCTTGACTTGGTGTCGTTGCCCCCAACGTACAAGGCAAGTCAGTTTGCACAATCCTTCGCCCAACACATCCATGATTTACACGCACATATACAGGCCACTTTGACCACGCAATACGACTCTTATCAAGCGCACGCTAATTTACATCGGAGAGTATCAAACTTCAAAATTGGCGATCTAGTTTTAGTTCGTTTGGTTCCCGAACGCTTGCCAACTGGCACCGTTAAAAAGTTAGCACCAAAGCGCGCCGGCCCTTTTCGGATTTTTAAAAAGTTAGGTGACAATGCTTTCGTTTTGGACTTGTCTGCTGATTGGGGGATCTCCCCCATTTTTAACATTTCGGATTTAATGATGTTTGTGTCACCACCACAAGAGTTGATTTCTTTGTCGTCTTCTTCTCCCACTCAAAATTCGGATGGGCTGGGGAGTGGTAGTTTGGATGATCTCTCTCTTTCGGTCCCTGTAGGTATAACATCGGATGGTACGTTGCCTTCTTTTACTCCTACTGCTAACATGTTTCCCAGGTTTCCCAGGACATTCCTCACTCCAGATATGATACTTGCTGCGGAATCGTTCACTACTCCGGATGGTACTACTTACCGCTTTCTGGTCTGTTGGCATGACCGCCCCCCTTCGGACGACTCTTGGGTACTCGCGACAGAGCTTCAATGTTTGGATGCCGAACTTCTCCACCGCTATCTCTCCACTCACGCATCAGAGATACGTGATTTTGAGTGGGGGAGGATTGATGCAGCGCCACCGCTAATTGATGATGACCCGGTTGCCGAAGCGCTACGACATAAAGATCTTAGACGTCGTGATGACGCTGAAGGAAGTGCACGTTACAACCTCCGCTCGTGGCGTGCTCGAACCGCCTTGAAAAATTAGCTTTAATTATCTTATTTCATGAACTCTATTTTTATATTTTTAGAATATAAAATTATCCAATGTTTAACTGACAATTTTATATTCATGGCATGTTTTTATTTCTTTAATTTAAACAATTTTATTTTTGGTGTGCACTTAGCCATTCGGGTGGATGAGATTACATCTCCATCATGAAGGGTTAAGGCTTGTTGTAATCTCCTATTTAAGGAGGTGTTTATGAGGAATCAAGCATTGAAGAATTAAAACCTAAAATTTCCCCTCCAAGTGAAATTTCGGCCAAGGCTCTCTCTCATCTAGCCGCCGCCCCCTCCCCTTGTGTGGTGTGAAGCCGCCGCCCCCTTGCTCCCTCCATCCGCGTGGTGCGACTCCGGCGTTGCTTCCTTGGTGCGACTCCGCGGAAGAAGGTTGCAAACCCTTCGGTGTGACGCTGGCGGATCCGTGGAGAGAGTGATTCTCCCACAGTTATCTTGTGTGAAACGCTTTCCGGTTGGGTAATCTCTTCCCTCTCCCTTTTGTGATTCTCTTCTTTAGTCGTGGTGGTTTCGCGCTCGTTTTCACCGGATCTTTAATTTAATCGCTACAAGTTTTGAATCGAAATCGCCGTTGCAAGGCTTTTTAATTCCGGATCGGGTGGATCCTATTTTCTTGAGCGGATCTTGGCCTATAGCCTTGGTCTTGCTCTCTAAAAGGAGTGGAAACCTTTGTGTTTTCTTGGGGAATACTCCGACTCAAATTTCCGATCGTTGTTTTCGAGTCGACCATTCCACCTTTGTTATTTGCGCTGCGTTCTTGCGACGAGAACTATTGTGGGTGATAGGTGTTGTATAGGTATGGTAGGTCTACGACGTGTAGTGCGTAGGAAAGCGTTAGTTTCGTGGAGTTATCTGACTCGGGACGCACCCTACACCAAAGTATCTGATTCCATGGATTGATTACTTATTCGATCAGCTAGTGGGCTCAACTGTCTACTCAAAGCTAGATTTAAAGTCTGGCTATTACCAGTTACGGATTCGGGAATGTGATATTCCAAAGACAATGTTTCGTACATGCTGTGGTCATTATAAGTTCATGGTAATGTCATTTGGGAAAACAAATGCGCCATCGGTATTTATGGACCTAATGCACCGAACATTTTGAGAGTACTTGGATTAATTTGTCATCGTCTTTTTGACGACATTTTGGTTTACTCTTAGTCTGAAGAAGATCATGCGAACCATTTGCGGATGTGTTGCACACCCTGAGAAAGAACAAGCTCTATGCCAAGTTCTCAAAGTGCGAGTTATGGTTGTCATCAGTGGCCTTTCTTGGCCATGTGGTTAGTGGAGAGGGCATTGTAGTGGATCTTGCGAAGATAGTTGTGATACGAGAGTGGCCGGCGTTGTCTTCTGTCGCCGATGTCAGGAGTTTCCTTGGATTGGCGGGCTACTATAGGCGCTTCGTAGAGAACTTCTCGTGGATAGCCTTGCCTCTCACCACACTAACGAGAAAAGATCAGAAGTTTGTTTGGATGCCTAAGTGCATACGAGATTTTGAGGAGCTGAAAGGTTGTCTGACTACGGCGCCAATCCTGACGATGCCATGTGGTTCGAACGGCTATGAAATTTATAGTGATGCATCAGGGAGTGGCTTAGGCTGCATTCTTCTTTAGTTTGGTAAGGTGATAGCTTATGGCTCACACAAATTGAAAGTGCATAAGCGAAATTATCTCGTCCACGACTTGGAGTTGGCGGCGGTGATTTTTGCACTCAAATTATGGCGTCACTATTTATATGGCGTGAAAGTGGATATATTCACGGACCATAAGAGCCCGAAGTACCTATTGGATCAAAAGGATCTCAATATGCGGCAACGAAGGTGGATGGAGTTCCTCGGGGACTATACCTTTGATATTCATTACACTCCCGGGAAAGGAAACATTGTCGCAGATGCCTTGAGTCGTAGGACTCTGACAAGGGAAAATTGGTTGCAGATGCATGATGAGCGTCTGATCCAGGAGTTAGAGGCCTTAAACATCTCTTGTGTGGACAAGAATGCTACTACAAGTGCATGCCTGAATTGGACGGAGGTACAATATGACCTTGCGGACAGGATTCAGCGAGCAATGGAACTTGATGAAAGTCAACAATGTTATGCAGTGGATGAGCCAAATGCCCAATTCTCTTGGGATGACGGCCTTTTGCGGAAAGGTGATCGTTTTTGCATCCCAAATGTGGGTAAATTACGTGAAGAATTGTTGTATGAGGCACACTTCACGAAGTATTTAATCCACCCAGGGAGCACAAAATGTATAAGGACATGAAGATGTTCTGGTGGACAGGTCTAAAGAAAGATATAGCCCATTATGTGGCAAAATGTCAGACTTGTGCCTTGGTAAAAGCTGAATGCCAGAAGCTTGGAGGTTTCCTGATGTCGTTACCTATTCCGAAATGGAAGTTTGATGATATTTCGATGGATTTCATGCATAGTTTACTGAGATCTCAATGCAGGAATGATTTTGTTTGGGTGATCGTGGACCGGTTGACTAAAGTAGCTCTTTTTATTCCGAACAAGAGGGATGATTTAGTGGAAATTTTGGCCAAGCTTTATGTCGAGCAAATATTACGATTGCACAGTATGCCCCGTAGCATCGTAAGTGATCGAGATGGGCGCTTCACTTCGAATGATTGGAGGCTAATCCATCAGTTGTTGGGGACAAAACTAAAGTTCAGTACGACCTTTCATCCACAAACGGATGGTTTGACTGAAAGGACCAACAGAACTATGCAGGATATGCTCCGAATGTGCGCTTTGGATTTCGGAAAGAGGTGGGAAGACCATCTCTATATAGTAGAGTTTGCCTACAATGATAGCTCTCAAGCAAGAATAAATATAGCACCTTTCGAAGCTTTGTATGATAGGAAGTGTCGTACACCATTATCTTGGGCAGAAACAGGCGAATCAAAGCTCTATAAGCGTAAGGAAGTCGAAGAGGCTAATTTGACGATACACTTTATCTGGGAGAGGCTACTAATAGCCCAAGATATGCAGGAAAAATACTACAATGCCAAGCATCGGAACGTGCAGTTTGCGGGGGGCGATTGGGTATATTTAAAAATCAAGCCATTCAAAGGCGTGTCCAGGATTCGGTGCTTGAAAAAGTTAAGTTCGAGGTATATTGGTCTGTTTGAAGTGGTGGAGCGATTTGGAGAAGCTGCCTATCAGTTAGCTCTTTCAGTAGAATTTAGTGGATTGCATGATATGTTCCACATATCAGTGCTTCGAAAAGCTGTGAAAGATCCAACTCAAGTAATTGTGAATGATCACGTACTGGTTTAATTTGGGACAACTATGAAGGTTAGGCTCATTCAAATCGAGGATAAGGCAGTTAAGCAGTTACAAAATGAGACAATCGGGATGGTCAAGGTCCGGTGGGACAACTGTGGCCATGAGGAGCTAACATGGGAATGGGAGAAAACCATGCATGCTGAATTTCCTGAATTATTTGTATAAAATGTTAGAATATTTCTTTGTTGAAAAAAATGTATGTTATAACATCTTTGTTGATGTATTTTGGGTGTTGTATGAAAATTTCGGGACGAATTTTCTGTAAATATGGGAGGATTATAACACCCCAAAACGTAATAGGCAAAAAGTTGACCTGGCTGGACGAAAATCATCGAGCAGAGCTCGAGGAAATCATCGAGCAGAGCTGAGCGATGTTATTCCCCGTTCGATGAATTGTTGAATTGAGTTGTCGCCAGAGCAGTGACTCGTATCAGACGACTGGTGAGCGGTCAGTAAGCGGTGGTTAACTTTGTCAGCTACAACCCGAGATGTTGATGTGAAGAAATTTTGTGGCTGGGCTAAAACCCGATGCCTTATCTGTAGAGGAATGGAATTTGGAAATCATTATTTCCTTTTCTCTCTTCCTTGTGTTCCAGTTATGGAGAAGAGAACTCGGCTAGTGCTTGCTGAAGTTGCTGGAGAAGATCCGGTAGCTGGAATCAAGGGCCGAAGCTAGATCCGCGAAGAGGAGAGCGACGTGTTCCTTTCCATCCGCATAGAAAAGCTTTGACATGTCCCCGAAGTGAACTATAAGGGTAACGAGTTTCTCCTGGACAAGTGAAGTCCTCAATATGCATATTTGCATGGATCCCCTCACCAAAAGGTGAAAAAGGGTTTATTCCAATGAGAAGATCGGTTTGATCCCCATATATTCCTGCATTTAGATCCGGAAATATAGAGTACGGAATAAGCATGCTATGAGAAGTCCATCTGGATAAGTTGGTCTGGATTGGTGATGTTTATTTTGCATGCCGGAGAAGACTCTGTGGATATGTGTGTGATGTACGTGTGAAATTCGGGGTCTAGGGGTGTGTAGGATGCTGCATCCAAGTACTGGAAGTATTTCCAGGAAAGGACCCAGAAAAGATCACAGTCTGGAGAACTATTGATATCACCGGCGATAGTGAGTATCGCTAAGCGATAGCTCCTAGTGAGCTGGAATTCTTGTGGCTTGTCTTAAAGAGACCTGGGGGTCACTGTATGCGAAGTTGTGAGCATAAATTGCCCAGTAATGGTGAGTACCAGTCTGAAATGGTAATGGTGAGTACAGCCTGAAATGGTAATGGTGAGTACTAGCCTGAAATGGAAATTGTGCCGTGATGGCCAATTACTGTGCCATCAAGTTAAGTACCTCTGAACGATAGAGTCGGTAAGTTAAGTACCTCTGAATGGGTAGTTAGTCGTTAAGTTAATTATCTCTGAATGATATAGTCATCAAGTTAAGGACCTCTGAATGACAAAGTTAACCGTGAAGTACGTCTGAACGGTAGTGATACGCGGGAAGCTGTGGACACCAAAAATATGCTCTGAGTGCAAGGGGCGTGTGGTCGTTGAGCCTATGTCTATGATGAATGGTGTTTAAAGTGCACTTTAAAAATGCAACGATATATATTTGATGCCCTGTTTGCAGGAATGGAGAAATGTCGCCCCAAGTAAGGGGTGGGATCGTTATAAACGGGTCAGCAAAATGTTGACCGTTGCTTTGTTTTCCACATTTTGGTTGGCCCTTTTTGTACAGGTGCTGGAGAGCTAAGTGGGAAGTAGCGGGCTGAAGTCCATGTCTGCAATTGGCTGGCCCTTGAAGGCCCAAAGGCGAACATTTACTGTTTTCATGTGTGGCCGGCCTGCGTGTCGATGTATGAAACCACTTTTTGTTAAATGAAGCAGTTGTAATAAGGCTACAGCCTAAACATGTGTTATGTATATATAAATATCATTCATGTTTTGTAGTGGACATTCTTGTTCGGTATGGGTTCTGGTGGGCCAAAACCCGAACAGGCAAGTGTACCTGTCGAATTGTAGTACCAAGGTCGTATTTAAACACGGGGTTGTCAAGTACTGCTACACACGCTTTAACTATTATCCTACTGAAAGATTGATGATGGGGGATATGAAAAATAAATTAAAATTAAACTGAAATGAAATTAAGACGAAACTATAGATTAAGAGATAGCACTTGGTCGATGATTCACCATGAAAAGAGATGAGAGAAATAAAAATGTAATTCTATAATTCATGGATCCTCATGATCAAATGCTACAAGGAAATTAGCTACGCATATTGGAAAAAATAACGACAATAATAAGAGAAGAAAATTTCATTTTCATTGATTGATAAAAAGTGAGTACATAATACTTAAATAAGAAAAGATTGCAATTAAAGGAAGAACTATTACAACAATAAGAAATCTAAAGAAGAAAATTTGCACTTGAACTCTCTTGCTCTCTCCAAAATCCAACTTCCAAAACATGAGACCATGGGCTCCTTTTATAAGAGATGGAGAAGCTTCTAGATTAGGGGGAGACAAAGGGGTGGCCGGCCACATCAAGGGGAGAAGGTTCATGCATTTCTTTAAATGAGGGGAGAGAGAAGGTATGGATGCATTGTATTTGATTTAATGGAAGTGAAAATAAAGAGGAGGGGGATGAATGAAAGTGTGTAGAAGGGGAAAAAGAGGGAGGGGGCCGGCCACATGCATGGGAATATTCATGCATGTAATAAATGGAGAGAGAGTGAATTAGGTGGCAAAGTGCATGCATGAGAATGAAAGGTGGCCGGCCATGCTAAGGGGATATTAGTGGGCTACTCAAGAGATGTGGGCTGCTTCATGTAGGGCTCGGGTAGGATAAAAGGGGAGGTCGGGCTGCATGTGAGCTGCTCCATGTAGGGCTCGGGTAGGATGAAAGGGGAGGTCGGGCTGCATGTGAGCTGCTCCATGTGGGCTTGGACATGTTGGAGGGCTCGGGTTGGGCTTGTAATGGAGGCCGGGCTGCATGCACTAGGCTCGGGCTGCACCATATCTTGCATGGGGGGCTCGGGTATCATGCTTTAGAGGGAGTCGGGCTGCTTGTAGTTGAAGGGATGCACCAAAGGCTTGAATCCTACAAAATAAAACAAAACAAGACAAACATTAGACATGTAATATTATTTATAAATATTACATAATAATAATAAATAAAACTAAACATCACATAATATGATATACTCTAATAAGACTAAATATAACAATAGTAAGACATTAAACAAAACATTTAACAAAACATAAAAAAAATAAGAACCATATAAAACATAAACATAAACATAACATAATATATAGTAACATAATACATATAATAAGACTATATAGATTTTAATATCAAAACATAAAATGGCATCATAACAAGTATACAAAACACAAAATTATAATAAAACTTAAGGATTTTAACTACTTAATTACCCCAAAAAAGGATTACTAAAACTAGTCATCAAACTCCCCCATGCTTAGACATTTGCTTGCCCTCAAGCAAATAGAAATAAAGAACTAGGAAAAAGCAAAAGATATTTTTTATATTTTAGGTTCCATAGTTAAGAAAAGCAAAACATGAAAAATTTAACTATCCTAACTTTCATGTTATCAACTAGTGGGGTGAGAAGTGCACAATAGAAAACTCGAAAGTGGGACCCTAAAAATCTCATTAAAACATAAGAAAAGTTTACACATTTCTAAATCTTAAAACAAGGCATCCAAACTAAATGAAAATAGGGAAAACAAACGTAGAGGTTCTAAATAAACGGTGCATTAACAAACTACTAGATTGCTAGATAAAAATTAACCCTAAAACACCTCAAGGTAACCTCCAAAGAAATCCATCAATTATGGTGGCCATAGGCTTGTATGTTCACACTTTCTCCACTACGCAAATTTACGTTCTAAAGATCAATAGGACTTCTAATAGGCGTTAAGACTCGGCTTAGGTAAATAATTAGGAAAGGAGAATAATGATAAACATGAAGGCTAAGACACACTAAACCAAGGTTGTGCTCAAAAATATATAAAAAACATGATAACAAAATGAGAGATGACAAGCAAGTCATTTCTCCAATTCAAACTACAAAACAAGGCCATGAAAAATTTCTTTTATAAATTTGGCCAAACATAAACCCTTTTTTTCATTTTTGTGATGATTTTTTTTTTATTTGCTTTTGATTTTTTCCTTTTTTTTTATAACATTTTGATAATAGCATTCTTTCATAAAGGAAAGCTCCAAAAATAGGCTTGAAAATTTCCTATTCATTTCAAAGGTAAAACCCTTTCACAAATATGATTTTTAAGCTCAAAGTTTAGTGTGAAAAATAGGAAAGGCATTTTGGCTTTGGTAAAAATAGTGAAATGAGAGGTGGAGCTAAAAACAAAGAAAACATGGAAAAGGCCCAAAAATTGTTTTGCAATGGCAATGTTTTTGGTGGGCAAGAAAAGCTCAAACTAGTAAAATGGTGGCCTAAATCATTTCTAAAGTATGTAAAAATGACGCAAATGCTTCGAGAGTAGCTTGGGACAAGTTCTAGACACCAAGAAAGACTACCCCACAAGTGTAAAAGAGCTAATATTACCTAGCAACCATTCATAAGCAATTAACCGAATAAAAAGACATAACTACAAATTGCTAACTTATAACGTAAAAGACGGATGCCTATATTTAAGAAAAAGAAACTAGTAAAACTAAGCTATGTTAAAAGGATAAGTTTAGAAAACTGTTTCAAAGAAATCAACATAGAACTACAAAAACCTCACGGGCCTACACATCACTAGAAGAAACATAAAAATAAAGATAGAAAATAATTTTCGATTTTGTTTTTCAAATAGATTTTAGCACAATTTTTTTATTTTTGATTTTCTCTACATTTTTTTTGGTTTGTATTTTATAATTTTTTTGATTTTTGATGAAGTTAAAATAAAAAGCAATACTATAACTATACTAATTTTAAAACACATTGTTTTTTTTTGTTTTGAGAAAGGAAAGAAGAAAGAAAGAAACTAGACCCTCCCCCCATGCTTAGATTCTTCATTGCCCTCAATGAAGGAAACAAAAAGAAAAAGAGAAGGAGACTGAGAAGAAGAGAAAAATGAAGAAAGTAAATGAAATAAATAAAAAAACAGGACTTCCCCGGGTTTGTGAGATGAAGGCGGATGTCGCTCCCCCATGCTTGCTTTTTAGCGCACTTGATCGTCAGCAGGTTTGACTTGATCAAACTTGAAATCAGCAACGTTGGAGCGGCGATCACGAACTTGTACTTGAGCCACCGGGAGGAAGAGCAAAAAAGCAGAAAAATATAGTCTGTGGGCAGGTGCCCAAAATTATTCTTTATTACAATAATTTAACGTCTGAATAAACGTTTCATAATAATAATAATAAGTCCAAAAATAAAAATAACAGCTCCACCTAAAAATAAACATTTAAGAGTCCAGAATAAGGTTCTCCTTTGCAGGAGACACAGAATCATTAGAAAAATATAATTTAAGTCTATGCCCATTTACTTTAAAATCACCCTTATCTGGGTGCGAGAGTAGCACAGTTCCATAATAAAAAATGTCCTTGACCGTAAACGGTCCAGACCATCTTGATTTTAGTTTACCAGGGAAGAGACGTAAACACGAATTAAAAAGAAGAACCTGATCGCCAAGTTTAAACGTTTTAGGGTGGAGCAGGTTCTTATCGTGATACAATTTCGTGCGTTCTTTATAAATTTTATTATTTTCGTAAGCGTACGCTCTCCATTCATCGAGTTCATTCAACTGATTTTTTCTATGCTCGCCGACCGAGTGCAGATCGAAATTAAAAAACTTTAACGCCTAATACGCACGGTGTTCTACTTCTACCGGAAGATGACACGATTTTTCATAGACCAATCGGAAAGGAGTAAAACCGATGGCGGTCTTGTACGCTGTCTGGTAGGCCCAAAGAGCATCGTCTAATTTTAGGGACCAGTCCTTACGAGAAGTAGAAATAGTTATTTCCAAAATTCTTTTTAACTCTCGATTGACCACCTCGACCTGACCGTTAGTTTGGGGGTGATAAGCGGTGGGTAATTTATGGGTAATGCCATATTTAGTTAAAACCTTAGTTAGTTGTGCGTTACAAAAATGGCTCCCCCTATCACTAACGATCGCTCGAGGAAAACAAAAATGAGAAAATAATTTTTTTCAAGAAGTTTTTGACCACACGCGCGTCATTACTTGGTAAAGCTTGGGCCTCCGCCCACCTAGAGACGTAATCTATGGCGACTAAAATATATTTATTTCCTAAATTTGAGGGAAATGGGCCGACAAAGTCTATGCCCCACAAATCAAAAACTTCGAACTCGAGAAAATAGTTTTGTTCCATTTCATTTTTATTAGAGATATTTCCAGTCCGCTGGCATCGATCGCATCCGCCCACAAAGATTTGTGCATCTTTAAATATGCTTGGCCAATAGAAGCCAGCACTAAGTACTTTGTGTGCAGTGCGGTTTGCTTGAAAGTACCCGCCAGTCGGACCTTCATGGACATGTTTTAAAATTTGCTGACCCTCTTCCCAGGAAACACATCTTCTTACCACCTGATTCGCACAAATGCGAAATAAAAAGGGGTCCTCCCAAAAATAATACTTCAACTCAGAAAAGAATTTCTTCTTTTGGTGAGAAGAGTATTCTTTTGGAAGGACCCGGGCCACAAGATAATTGGCCAGATCGGCAAACCAGGGGGTAGAAGAAGAAATATTTAAAAGACGCTCATCCGGAAAAGAGTCATTAATAAAAGTTTCATTTAAAATATCAAGGTTGGGATTTTCAAGACGAGAAAGATGATCAGCTGCTAGGTTTTCTGCTCCTTTCTTATCCCGAATCTCCAAGTCGAATTCTTGAAGTAAGAGGATCCAGCGAATAAGACGTGGCTTGGCATCCAGTTTAGAAAGGAGGTACTTCAAAGCGGAATGATCCGTAAAAACAATTAATTTAGCAAGAGTAACGTACGGTCGGAATTTATCAAAAGCAAAAATAATCGCTAAGAGCTCTTTCTCCGTCATGGTGTAATTTTCTTGAGTAGAAGTCAGAGTTTTACTAGCATAAAAAATCGGATGAAAGTTCTTAGCAATTCGTTGTCCTAGAACCGCACCTATCGCATGATTACTCGCATCGCACATTATTTCGAATGGTAAATCCCAAACTGGGGCGATCATAATAAGAGCATTGATAAGTTTTGATTTAATTAATTCAAACGCAGCGAGACAAGATTCATCAAAAATGAAAGGAGTGTCTTTTTCGAGAAGGTGAGTGAGAGGCTTAGTAATTTTTGAAAAGTCTTTAATAAATCTTCGATAAAATCTCGCATGCCCTAAAAAACTTCTAATCGCTTTAATATTTGTAGGTGGCGGTAACTTTTCAATTATTTCAATTTTTGCCTTGTCCACTTTAATTCCCTTAGCGGAAATTTTGTGGCCAAGGACTAAGCCTTCACATACCATAAAGTGGCACTTCTCCCAATTTAAAACTAAATTGGTCTCTTCACAACATTGTAAAACTTTTTCTAAATTCGCTAAACATAAGTTAAATGAGTCACCAAAAATAGAAAAATCATCCATAAACACTTCCATAATATTTTCTACGTACTTATCAAAAATAGCAAGCATAAACCGCTGAAAAGTAGCGGGTGCGTTGCATAAACCGAAAGGCATTCTACGATAAGCAAAAGTTCCGAAGGGGCAAGTGAATGTTGTCTTCTCTTGGTCTTCGGGTGCGATAGGGATTTGGAAGTATCCCGAAAGACCGTCGAGAAAACAATAAAAACTATGCCCGGATAAGCGTTCTAAAATTTGATCGATAAAGGGGAGGGGGAAGTTATCTTTATGAGTGGCATCATTCAATTTACGGTAGTCGATGCACATCCTCCATCCCGTTACCGTCCTAGTTGGAATTAAATCATTATTTTCATTTGTTACTACCGTGACCCTACCCTTCTTAGGAACAACCTGGACCGGACTTACCCACTGGCTATCGGAAATAGGATAAATTATCCCCGCATCTAATAACTTAATAACCTCACCCTTCACATTCTCTTTCATATTAGGATTAAGACGACGTTGAGGTTGGACCACTCCCTTAGAGTTATTTTCAAAGAATATTTTGTGGGTGCAAAAGGAAGGTCTAATGCCAGGAATATCAGAAATTTGCCACGCTATAGCTCGGCGATGCTTTTGTAGTAGTTCGATTAATTGATCGTTTCGGATTGAGAAAGCAAAGCTGAGATTATAACGGGCAATTTAGAATTCTGTTCAAGAAAGGCATATTTGAGATGTTCGAGAAGGGGTTTGAGCTCTAAGTTGGGTGGTTCATCGTAAGAGTTCTTTAAAACTTTTTCATTGTCAAAAACAATATTTTCATAATTTTTTTCCTAAACACTGGTTCATTTGCAGAGTTGGCTTGTGCGGACATAGTCGTGTCTTCAAAAACATTTGTAGAGAAGTTAAAAAAAGTGGAAGAAAAATCATTGGAAGAAATATTTGAGAGAAAAAGAGAGGAGTCCTCATTTAAAACATTGAGGAAAAAACATGAATCGTCATTTTTTAAAGAATTTTTCATGGATTAGTTTATTAAAAACGTCACCTCGTCATCTCCCACGCGAAGCAAAAGTTTGCCATTACACACATCGATGACCGCACGAGAGGTTGCTAGGAAGGGACGACCAAGGATAAGAGGGACCTCGATGTCCTCTTCAATATTGAGAATAACAAAATCCACCGGGAAGATGAATTTGTCGACCTTCACTAACACATCCTCAATGATACCTAACGGATACTTAATTGACCTATCAGCTAACTGGATACTCATTCTTGTAGGGCTAAGAGTGCCCAATCCTAACTTCTTGAATAAAGAAAAAGGCATCAAATTGATGCTCGCTCCAAGATCTGTTAATGCATGTTTTACAAAAAGGTCGCCAAAAACACAAGGAATAGAAAACTACCCGGGTCATTTATTTATTTTGGAAGATTGGAGTTTTTAATGATCGCCGAGCACTCTTAATTTAACGTTACATGCGATAAATTTTCTAATTTCTTTTTGTTCGTTAATAAATCCTTAAGATATTTCGCATACTTCGGCATTTGACTAATCGTTTCGTGAAATGGCAAATTAATATGAATTTGTTTAAATATTTCAAGAAAGCGTTGATATTGATTGTCTAGTTTTTCTTTCCTAAGTCGTGTCGGATAAGGAGGTGGCGGAAATTCCTTTACAACAATCGGAGCATCATTTTGAACGTCATCTTTTTCTTTTTCAAAATAAGAAAAAACAGAGATATCTTTTTCTTTTTCAAAAGTAGATTTTTCATTTTCCAAAGGGATAATTGTTTCCACAGTAGGAGGGACAAACACCTTTGGCTCTTCCCTTGTGGTGGGCTCGTTAACAACCTTACCGCTCCGAAGGGAAATCGCATTTGCGTGCTCCCTTGGGTTAGGTTCAGTGTTCGAGGGAAGAGTTCCAGGAGGTCTCTTGGAAAAAGCCTTGGCGAGTTGCCCGACCTGATTTTCTAAACTTTTCACGAACCCAGTTAGACTTCTAATATTGGCTTCGTTCGAACTTATATATTTAGAAAGGATCTCTTCCAAAGGGGAAGGTTTTTGAAAGTTTTGGTTTTGTTGTGGTGGTGGTGGTGGTGTAAAATCGTGCGATGGGCGTACGACGTTAGCATTATTACTCCAAGAAAAATTAAGATGGTTACGCCATCCAGGGTGATAAGAATTAGAAGAAGAATTAAAACCAGGAGGAGAAGAAAAATTCGAAAAAGCAGAAAAATTGTTTGCAGAATTATTTTGAGCAGGCCTGGGTATGTTCCCCAGATAATCCACCTGCTCGGCAGCAGCAGCATTTTCATATACCTTAGCAGTGGAGGCAGCAGTCATCTCTGAAATCTTCTTGTTCAGTATTTCCACTTGCATCGCCAGTTGCGTCACCGAATCCACTTCATAGATACCTGTAGGTTTAGATGGGCGAGACCTAGATGAATTCCACTGATAAGTGTTCATCGACATGTCATCGATAAGCTCAAGAGCAGCTTCCAGAGTTTTGCGGTCCAAAGAACCAGCGGAAGCGGCATCTATCATTTGCTTAGTTTCTTGATTTAGCCCATTGTAAAATGTCTGGACCTGTAACCATATAGGCAGAGCATGATGTGGGCATCTTCTCAAAAGTTCTTTGAATCTCTCCCAAGTGTCATAGAGGGTCTCAGAATCAATTTGAGAATAAGAAGTTATATCATTTTTTAGCTTAGCAGTTTTGGCGGGGGGAAAGTATCGAGAGAGAAATTTTTTAGTTAATATTTTCCAAGTAGTGATTGATCCAATTGGAAGAGAACTCAACCACTGTTTGGCTTTGGTCCTTAAGGAGAATGGGAAGAGTCTTAGCCTTATAGCATCGTCTGAAACACCATTAATTTTAAAGGTGTCACAGATTTCAAGAAAATTGGCAATATGCAAGTTCGGATCTTCATCTTGTAATCCGTCGAACTGTACATATTGATGCACCATTTGTATGATGCTAGGCTTAAGCTCGAAGTTATTGTTCGCAATTGCAGGTCGAACAATACTTGTTTTGGTCCCTTCCAAGTTGGGTCGAGCATAATCGGACATGGTCCTTTGCTGAGCCAAACCTTGGTTAGGGTCTCCCATTGCAGAATTAAAATTACAATCCCCGTATGAATCCTCAACCGCTGTTTGAGAAGTGGAAGTCCCGAACGTAGTTGTCTCCGAAAGGAGCGTTCGATTTCCGGGTCCAAATCAACAAGTAGCGACGGATTCGTGCGGGTCATGCCCTAGAAAAGAAAACGAAGGAGAATGGAAATGAAAACTTGAAAAAATAAAAAGAGAAGAAAGGATTTTTTTGAAAATAGATTTTTTTACGGATTGGCTCTCGAACTTCCCAAGGGCTACCCGGTGAAGGGTTCGCAAGGCACTAGGTAAAATGGTGGCGTTTAAAGCCCCTTACCCTTTTCGAGAGAATTTAGGTTGGGTAGAAATAAGATGATGTGAGTTGATTCTAATAATAAAAGAAAATATATTTTTTTTTTGCAGAAGTAATAGCGAAAGCGTTTTCAAAATATTGACGAACAAAATCCCCGGCAACGGCGCCAAAAACTTGGTGGGCCAAAACCCGAACAGGCAAGTGTACCTGTCGAATTGTAGTACCAAGGTCGTATTTAAACACGGGGTTGTCAAGTACTGCTACACACGCTTTAACTATTATCCTACCGAAAGATTGATGATGTGGGATATGAAAAATAAATTAAAATTAAACTGAAACGAAATTAAGACGAAACTATAGATTAAGAGATAGCACTTGATCGATGATTCACCATGAAAACAGATGAGAGAAATAAAAATGTAATTCTATAATTCATGGATCCTCATGATCATATACTACAAGGAAATTAGCTACGCATATTGGAAAAAAGAACGACAATAATAAGAGAAGAAAATTTCATTTTCATTGATTGATAAAAAGTGAGTACACAATACTTAAATAAGAAAAAATTGCAATTAAAGGAAGAACTATTCCAACAATAAGAAATCTAAAGAAGAAAATTTGCACTTGAACTCTCTTCCTCTCTCAAAAATCCAACTTCCAAAACATGAGACCATGGGCTCCTTTTATAAGTGATAGAGAAGCTTCTAGATTAGGGGGAGACAAAGGGGTGGCCGGCCACATCAAGGGGAGAAGGTTCATGCATTTCTTTAAATGAGGGGAGAGAGAAGGTATGGATACATTGTATTTGATTTAATGGAAGTGAAAATAAAGAGGAGGGGGATGAATGGAAGTGTGTAGAAGGGGAAAAAGAGGGAGGGGACGGCCACATGCATGGGAATATTCATGCATGTAATAAATGGAGAGAGAGTGAATTAGGTGGCAAAGTGCATGCATGAGAATGAAAGGTGGCCGGCCATGCTAAGGGGATATTAGTGGGCTGCTCAAGAGAGGTGGGCTGCTTCATGTAGGGCTCGGGTAGGATAAAAGGGGAGGTCGGGCTGCATGTGAGCTGCTCCATTTGGGCTTGGACATGTTGGAGGGCTCGGGTTGGGCTTGTAATGGAGGCCGGGCTGCATGCACTAGGCTTGGGTTGCACCATATCTTGCATGGGGGGCTCGGGTAGCATGCTTTAGAGGGAGCCGGGCTGCTTGTAGTTGAAGGGATGCACCAAAGAAGGGCCGGCCACCAAAGGCTTGAATCCTACAAAATAAAACAAAACAAAACAAGACAAATATTAGACACGTAATATTATTTATAAATATTACATAATAATAATAAATAAAACTAAGCATCACATAATATGATATACTCTAATAAGACTAAATATAACAATAGTAAGACATTAAACAAAACATTTAACAAAACATAAAAAAATAACAACCATATAAAACATAAACATAACATAATATATAGTAACATAATACATATAATAAGACTATATAGATTTTAATATCAAAACATAAAATGACATCATAACAAGCATATAAAACACAAAATTATAATAAAACTTAAGGATTTTAACTACTTAATTACCCCAAAAAAGGATGACTAAAACTAGTCTTCAGGTTCATTAACTAAAATACTTCCGCTAGAATGCTCCGAGTTAGGGTGCGTTCATAAGTGAGCTTGGATTTGGAAACAACTTGTAATCTACTTACCTGTCCGTAGTATATGGCATCAGGCCCCGACCGAACCTTCTGTCATAAGCTATATGATGGATGGGGGGTTACACCCACAGGTCAAAATAGTCGTTGATTGGGCAGAATAGAAAAGGAAGAGATGAGATTAAAGAAAGTAGCTTTTGAAAAAACTCTTCATGACTTCATCTTCCTGTCGGCCATTATTATAGAGCTTGGAGATTTAGTTCATAGTGCTGATCTAAGAGCAAAAGCAAGTTAGTCTGTGACTCACAGACAGTTGGTTGTTGATATCTTCATCTTCATCAGCAAGGTCAGAGACATCTTCTCTGAGAAAAGGTAGCAGCCAAGGGATAACCTAGTTGCAGTTTTTGGGGGCTTCAATCAAGATAGCTGGTGTCATTTCTAATCTTCACCAGCAAGTTTAGAGAAGATCTCTAAGAAAGAAGAAGAGGCATAGCCATCTGGTTTCTATAATCAAGAAGCTAGGGCTCAGTTTATCTAAGCTCAGGTTGTAGTGAAGGGAAAAAGACCTTCGTGCAGGTTACTTCACAGTTCCAGCAAGTCTAATCCTGAAGACAAATTTCTGGAGCTGAGAAGTAGATAGGACTGAACTTGTGGGTCAGTTCAGGAAGAAGCAGAGCAATAAATCAGTAAGGTACTTCCAACACAAGAAACTATTTACTGAAGATCTACTCTTGGTGTTGTGAAGAAGATTAGGTTTAGACCTTCTCAGTTCAGGAAGCAGAAATCTTAGGGATTACTTACCTGGAGTCAAAGTTGGGCTGAGTTTACTCAGTCCAGAAAGGTAGACTCAGAGATAGTCTCTCTGCAGTCATATTTCACCAACCCACTTTTCATCCTGTAGGATCTGTAGGATCCATTGGATCTTAGTTATAGGCCTATATTATAAAGGCTAAGAGTAGGGCTTTGTGCCTGAGTGTAGGATCTGGGTGCAGATCTGAGTGTAGGATTCTGTTGAGAATCTGAGGTAAGTGATCAATTAATCACTGAGTTGTAGGGATTTTGCGCTTGAGGTAGGAGAGTCATTCTCTCTGAGTGTAGGACCTTTGGGTCTGAGGTAGGATCTAGATTTGGATCTGAGGTAGGGACTTTGTTCCTGAGATTATAGGAGAGTCATTCTCTTTGAGGTCGGACCCTTTGTGGATCTGAGGTAGGGCTATCCTCCCAGCCTGAGTTGTAGGTCCTTTGGGCCTGAGGTAGGTGATCATTGGATCACTGAGTTGTAGGGCCTTGTACCTTAGCTGTAAGTCTTAGAGGAGACTGAGTGGTCCTACGGGATCGTGTTGTAAGATCTTAGGAGCTGAGATTGGATAAGTGCCATGTCTAACAAGATGTTAGAAAGGTGGGAGGGAAAGTGGACGAACCCATAATCTGGGGAACCACTATAAATTCTGTGTGTGCTTTTTGTGTTGGTTTTGTTACAGGTTGTACGTCTTGAAAGCAGAAAACAACTAACTCTCAAATCACTTAAAGAAGGTAAATTAAAGATAGTCACAAGAGACTAAGAAACCTATTCACCCCCCTGGTGATTTAGCTATCCTCTAAAACAAAGACTTTCAAGGGAGATGAACCCCTCAACCCTACTTACGAGTCAAGGACATACAGTTCGTGGCTATAGCATTGATTTCTAAGAAGATCGGATGACCTAATCTCACCATTTATGAAACTGCTTTCACCTGCTATAGTCGGGCGGTAACTACCTACCGCACCATGGTAGCTCACAGAGCCGTCTGCCTATGCATAACGCCCCACTACCGCCAGCATTAGCAATATCGCCTTGCAGTAGACTCTCAATGCCTTCGACTCAACGCTTTTTGTCTCAACGCAAAGGGGTTATCGCCGAGCGGTAACTAACTAATGTCGCACGCTACCACTCGATGCTCTCGATTCTCATGACGCTCTCGACAAAAGAAGGCTATCGCTGGGCGATTGCATCCTACTGCCGTGTGTAGCTCCCTGAGCCTCAAGTACAAGAAAACTAGGTTGTTATAACTCCTCCTCCTTTAAAAGAATTTTGTCCTTTAAATTTAGCATGCACTCAAACACTAAGCGTACCTGATGCAAAAAGTTATGGAAAGTCTTCCTGCATTGCTTGCTCGTGCTCCCAGGAGAATTCATCTCGCCCGTAGTTATCCCATCGCACTTTCACGAGCTTAACCTCTTTATTCCGCAACTGCTGAACTTATGAATCCACTTTGCTTACCAGAAGGACTCTCGTCCTCAAGTCCTCTTCTACTGACACCGTTGCTAACTTGACCACCACACTTACCTCTACCAAAGCTTTCCTTAAAACTGAGATATGGAAAACATTGTGCAATCCACTCAGCTCCATGGACAATGCCAATCTATAGGCTGCTTCTTCTGTAATGTTATGATTTGTGCTAGGTCCCTTGTGCGTGTTTTTGGTGTTAGGAGAGTTGGTGTAGGCTCAAGGGGGTGTAGGTGATCAGGTGCGCACTCTAAGGGGAAAAGGAAACAAGGTAAAAACTGTGTTGAGGATGACACGGGTAGGGGCACGGGCGTGTCTCTACCCGTGTTCAGTGGCGCTGAGTGACCATAGGGTTGAGTGGTACTAAAATGGCTTTGAGTGGTGTGTCTCGAGAGGGACAAGGGTAGGGACACGGGCATGTCCCTACCTATGTCAGTGGCGTTGAGTGACCATGGCTTTGAGTGAAATGGCTTTGAGTGTTTTGTCCCGAGCGGGACACAGGTAGAGACATGGGCGTGTCCCTACCCGTGTTCCATGGCATTGAGTGCCATGGCTTTGAGTCAGGCCATAGAAGGACACGGGTAGAGACACGGGCGTGTCCCTACCCGTGTGCTCCAAGGCAAGCTAAACGAGCAGTGCTCCGAGCAGGACACGGGTGTCGACACGGACAGAACCACAGCCGTGTCACTTGGACACGGGTACAGACACGGGCATGTCAGTACTCGTGTAGGAGCACGAAACAGCAGTCGAGCCATTTCGCCAGAGCAGGACACGGGTAAGGACACAGCTGTGTCCTTACCTGTGTCACTTTTATATAAAAAGGAAAAGTTAAACCCTAGCATCCTGATTCTCTTCCCTAGCAATATTTTCTTGAGGGAAAGTTATGGAGCAAGAGTAAATTCTTGAGCAAGCTTTGGAGCAGGAGAAACGCCACCGCCATCGAGGAAAAAGCGATGCAAATGAGAAGGATGACAAGATCCATGGCCAGGAATGGTGTTACTGCTGGAAATGAGGTGAGCTTCCTACCCTCTCCCTTGGTGTTAGATCCTTAGATATTCTTAGGCGAGACATCGACTCAAGTGAGTCTTGATGCGTGAGGAGAAGCTTTCTAGGGAGTCCTATCTAGAACCTTGTTCTAATGACAAGTAATCTTCAACCTCCCCTTCTTAAAAGTGATGATGGGGGTTGATTCGTGAAGAGGAATGGCCTTGAGAGGTAGAATAAGGGTGGAGGAACTTCTGGTTGCAATTTAGGGGAAATCGCCTTGAGGAGAAAGATGAACCAATGTCGTTCATTCTGCTTCAAGATGCGTGCAGAATCTGTATTCTGCACGAAGCGACCTTCTTAGCTATTTTCAGGCAAGAAATGGCCCGATCTAGGCTTTTGACTAAACACGAAAGTTGTATCCCTTGAAATTACCTTTCCAGCGAGTGGTTACACGCCTTCTGGTGAAGCCTACAGCCACAGGAATGTCTGGTCGAAGTAAGAGCTGTAGGCTAAGCGCACAGAATTGTATTCTGTACGCTGCAGGCTTTGGAGCCAATTTCAGGTGGGATATAGTCTGATCTGGGTTGCAGGCTGAACATAAAAGTTGTAGCCGATGGAAAGACCTTTCCATCGAGGGGTTATATGCACTCACCGGATTCCTGTATCCACAGTAATCTTCGGTTGAAGTTGTTGTCCAGATTATTTTTGCACCTAAATTTTTGGGTAGTGTATAACAATGATTTAGATTCGGTGGAATTAATGTTGCAATCTAATTCGAGGTTCGGGTGAACTCTTTTATGATAACCACCGTAGTGTGATAAAGGTTGAAGTCTGTTAATTTGAATTCGTACAATGAGTTGTGAAGCAAGCTAGAATCGAACGAAATGGTTTGATATAAATTGGTAGATTATCATTTATGCGCATTTTGTTATATGATGTTGAAATCATTCGGTATGACATATATATGAATAAACTTTGGCCATGATGTGTGTTGACTTGATTGAATGAAATTTAGTAGTCCAGTGCTTAGAGTGTCATCTCCTTATGGGTAGCATTATGGAAGTTAATAAGTGCGGTGTTGGCCATCACTAGTCAGGATGATTTCAAGGAGAGTAAAGTGGATGGTTGGGCTTGATCCTCGTACTTTCTCCGAGGCTTCTTCCATGCCACGGTGTTGTGGAATTGCATGCGGTGTGAGTCGACACACGGTGTCGTAATCCTGGGTTAAGGATAGTGTGGCAGGTCTACGGGCTCGCCAATCGTCACACCGATGGGAGTTGACAGATAGACTTTGGGCGGTTAGGCATCTCCCTCGGTGTCCATGTCCCGAGGCTCCTTTCGTGCCAAGTGAACGGTTGGGCTTGATCCTCGTGCTCATTTCGGATGCTCCCTCCATATTACGTATAGGCCAGTTCGAGGCTAGGATCTTGGTGCACATCTACCCAAGTGAACCCACTGGGTCGTAGTATGCATGGGCTCCGCTGTTGTGTTCTTAACGTTGAGGCATACAGAGGCATAAGTGAAGTAGTGTGGATACCCACTTAGTAGTAGAAATGTCTGTTCTACTGTCACCGTCTGGCCACGATGGTTGGTGCCTGAGAGGTTAGCTACCGGCTCAAAAAGTGGGAACTACCAGTCTGTGTCGACATAGCAACTGCATGTGCGTGATCATGGGTGTGTCATTGCATCGCATACATAATATTGCACCTCATTACATACACACGAACCTCATCGTATAAGTTTGAATGGGCACTCCTATACGATGAGTTACTTACTGCTGAACGATCCTCAACTTATATTCTTGTATGGGCATCCATATAAGTTGAGTTACTTTTGTTATAACTCTACATTCATATGCTGTGATAGATGGTAGAAATGCTAGAATAACTTATTACTTGATTATACACTGCTTCATATACGTAGTGATACCGTATCTATACCACTTGCTTGTTTATACTCCTGCTTTATATAGATATATTGTACTATGTCCCTTCCTTCGCCCAGTGCCGAGGAGTCGTCGGGGGAGCGGATGTGAAGCCACTTAGTCTTTATGACTAACGGTTGCTACGTCTTCCTTTTTAGGAGGAAACCCCGCAGGTGGAGAAGCAGGTGATGGAGCCAGTCAGCCAGGCCAGGACGACAGGGCCTGAAGGGACGGTGCCATCGTTACCATCTATTACCGATGTGTGTGTGTGAGAGTTTTGTTGTAGCCCTTTGGGGCAACTTCATAGCTGTACTCTGATTTTGTAGATGCATGTTTAGCTTCTCTATTACTGTGCTTTTTGACTTATAGCGTGTGTGGATTTGATTTCTTTATATCCTTTTGGTTGGGTTGGCATATATATATATATTGATATTGGTTGTAGCCGGCAGAATAGGCGTCTTATGATACAGGCTAGCCCGAGTGTTAGTGCTACCCCAAGGCGGCTGTTCTGGGCATAAGACCCCTCTCGTGTCATGTCTTGTGTTCCGGGGGGTCTTACAAATAGTATCTGTTTCCCATGATCCTCAACTAAAGAAGTCATTCAACAATGGGCCACTCCCATTCGACTAGTTAGTTTGGGGACAAACTAACTTATAGGAAGCACTGGTGTGCCTATATGTAATTCACACTAAGTTTGTCCAACTCTGACCTTAAGATCAGCCAACTTGACCGTAAGTTTTCATTCTACATATAGATTCTAGTGCATGTTGATCCATTATGGGGCACTCCTGCCCCTCCCATACCCACTCAGTTCAAACAGTCCGAGTTGGGGCAGACGCTCACCGCCATCTTGGATGCTTTTAGGGCACAGCAGCCTCTGGTGCTACAATAGGCCCCGGGCTCTAACTAGCTGAGCGCCTTCCAGGCTATCTCCCCTCCCACTTACCTTGGGACGGATTTAGCCGTGCACACGTAAGAATGGCTTGACACAGTACCGGAGTTATTGGCTGGTATCCATTGTCCAGCCAACATGGATGTGTCACTGGTGGTGTCCACCTTGGAGCTACATGCGAAGAGGTGGTGGAAGTCACTCATGGGCTCCACCTTCCAAGACCGAGTCTATACAGAGATAAGTTGGAGCGAATTCTCGGATGTTTTCTTTGGAGCACTTCATTCCTTCATCCGCTCGAGATGAACTGGAGGAGAGGTTCCTTCTGCTGAAACAAGGATCAAAGACGGTTACGGAATACCAGTGAGATTTCCAACATCTCGCAAGGTTCGCGGATTCATACGAGTTAGATGATTGAGGTTATGCCAAGCATTTCTACAAAGGGCTGCGAGACACCCTAAGGCATACCCTTTTGTTTATAGCGGATGCTAGCTTGGCGGAGATCATCGATATGGCAAAAAGATTGGAGGCAGACTACTTGGGTAGTGGTAAGAGACCTGCAGAGGGCATTATGGAAGCTGGCCCGAGTAATAGAAGGAGACTGGACTTTAGAGGAGGAAGAGGATATCAAAGAGGTGGAGGGCGTGCCCACCGAAACTATAGGGTGGAGTATTCGGTTCTGCAACTGCCCGCGTTGCCTCCATCGCCACAGCCTCAGCATTTTCAGCAACTCGAGAGGCATCCTGGGCTAGTGTGTTTTGAATGCAACCAACCGGGTCACATTCGACGTTTCTGCCCACAATTGTTTGGGAACGCCCCTCCCGCTCTCCATCCGGCTGCCCCTCGAGGGCGGGGTTACATGCGTGGTCGAGGACGAGGACTGCGAGGAGGTAATCCCGGCCCTGCCCGGGATCAAGTGAATGCACTAAACATGGCGCAAGAACGGAATCCCCAGAATATTATTGCAGGTACGTGCAGTAACCTTTCATGTTTTTAGTATTAAACTTAAGTTGCTTGCGACATACTAGCAATCTAGCAATATGTTTTGATTATTGGCACTTAGGCACCGTGATGATTAGCGGAAAGACGGCTTATGCGTTGTTCGATACCGGTGCCTCACACTCCTTTGTGTCCGAGGATTTCATTAAGGACATAGGGGGTGTGAAATATTTTGCAGGAATAGCCAGACTAGTGCGCCTTCCGGATGGTTCGGATATGGTTGCAACCGCTAAGTGCGAGCTTTAGGTACTTATTGAGGGAAGGGCTTTCGATACGCCTGCCACTGTCTTGAAAATGCTAGAATTCGACATCATTCTTGGCATGGCATGGTTGGACTGGCACTTTGTGAGGATCGACTGCGCGGAGAAGCGGATCAATTTTAGACATGGAGACTCCGATGTCATCTTCCAAGGTATTAACTTCGCACCTCATCTAACATTATCATCCGTTCAAGTTGTAAAGGCCCACATGAAGGGGGACAAAGTTTTCATGATCTGGTTCGAGTTGAAGGAAGCAGCGTTGGACGTAAAAGACGTACGGGTAGTGCGGGACTTCCCCGAGGTATTTCCTGAGAAGCTACCGGGATTACCCCCGCATAGAGAGGTTGACTTCCAAATTAATCTTGTGCCGGGTGCTAAGCCTGTATCCAAGGCCCCTTACCGAATGGACCCGAAAGAACTCGCGGAGTTTAGAGTTCAACTACAAGAACTGGTGGAGTCAGCGTTTGTTCTCCCCAGTTCATCACCCTGGGGAGCCCCTGTATTATTCGTGAAGAAGAAGGACGGAACCCTGTGTCTGTGCATAGATTATCGGGAACTTAATCGGTTGACGGTGCGGAACAATTACCCGCTACCTCGGATCGACGAGTTGTTCGATCAACTAGTGGGTGCGCATTGGTTTTCTAAGCTAGACTTGTGCTCAGGGTATTACCAGTTGAGAATACAAGAAGGGGACATCTAGAAAACAGCCTTTAGTTCAAGATATGGGTTGTTCGAGTTCACCGTAATGCCGTTTGGGCTCACAAATGCCCCTTCGGCTTTCATGAGCCTGATGAACAAGGTATTTGAGCCTTATTTGGACATCTTCGTCATTGTTTTCATCGACGATATCCTAGTCTACTTAAGGACAAAGGAGGAGAATGGCGAGCACCTAACCTTGGTGTTGAAGAAATTGAAGGAGCACGCCTTGTACGCTAAATTTAGCAAATGCGAATTCTGGCTTAAGTAGGTTGCCTTCTTGGGTCATGTGATCAGTGGGGCTGGGCTAGCTGTGGATCCGGCCAAAGTGCGTGTCGTAAAGGAGTGGTCTCCTTTGAAGTTAGCGGCCGACGTGCAGAGTTTTCTTGGATTTTTCGGGTACTACCGCAAGTTCGTAAAAGGATTCTCCAAGATTACCCTCCCACTTACTTCTTTGACAAAGAAAGGAGTGTCATTTGAGTGGACACCCCAATGTGAAGCTGCGTTCCAAGAATTGAAGGATAGACTTACCTCCGCCCCTATCCATGTCCTTCCATCTGGGAAGGAAGGGTTTCAAGTTTACACTGATGCGTCATATCAAGGGATGGGAGAGGTGTTGATGCAGCACGGGCACGTTATTGCTTATGCTTCAAGACAGTTGAAGAAGCATGAAATCAATTACCCGGTTCATGATTTGGAGCTAGGAGCAGTGGTGTTCGCCTTGAAGGTATGGAGGCATTATTTATACGGCGTCTACTGCGAGATCTTTTCTGACCACAAAAACTTGAAGTACATTCATACTTAAAAGGAGTTAAACTTAAGACAACGGCAGTGGTTAGAATTTCTATGTGACTATGAGTTCACCTTAAACTACCACCCCGAAAAAGCGAACTCAGTAGCCGATGCATTGAGTAGAAAAATACCAGGCTCGAGCCCAGAGTCTCGGTTGATGAGTATGGAGTTGGCTTAGATGATTGAGGAGATGGATATTACTTTGATATTTAAGGCTCCTTCGGCAGAATATACGGAGTACTTGGCCAACATGAGCATAGTTTGTGATATCCGGGACCGGATCCGTGTGGAACAAGGAGTGGATGCGGCTCTGGACCCGGCAATCAAGTCAATCGAAGACGGTACTACCGACGAATACACACTAAAAGACGGCCTCATTTATTTTTGCGGACTGCTCTATATTCCCAAGGGCGGTAAAATCCGGGAGGATATCATGAGAGAGGCACATTGCTCTCAGTATTCAGTTCACCCAGGAATTGCAAAGATATACGCTGACTTATGGAAGACCATGTGTTGGCCGGGGATGAAGAAGGATGCCCGATATTTTGTTACACATTGTGAAGCCTGCCAAAGGGTGAAGGCGGAGTGCAGGAGTCTCGGTGGCTTGTTACAATCATTGCCCATCCCCGAGTGGTAGTTTGAGGATATTTCCATGGACTTTTTACATGGGTTAGCTCGCTCACGCTCGGGGAATGATTTAGTGTGGGTGATCGTTGATCGACTGACGAAAGTATCCCGGTTTATCCCTATGAAGGAGGCTCACGTGGATGTCTTAGTACGCCTCTTTGTGGAGCAGTTCGTACGATATCATGGCATACCTAAGACGATAGTTTCTGACTGTGATGGTCGCTTTACGTCCAAGAAGTGGAAGGCGATATAGACGTATTTGGGCTCGCGCCTTACCTTCAGCACCGCGTTCCATCCTCAGACGGATGGGCAGTCTGAGCGGACCATCTGGACATTGGAGGATCTGTTGAGATTATGTGTGTTGGATAGGGGAGAGCCGTGGGAAAAGCTCTTACCCCTGGTGGAATTATCCTACAACAATAGCCATCAGGCGAGCATCGGCATGGCACCCCATGAATCCCTTTATGGAAGAAGGTATAGAACCACCTTGTCTTGGGTGCAAGATGAAGACCCGAATACTTTGGGAGTTGAGCATATAGATGACACTAATGTGGTGGTTAGGATGATACGGGATCGCATGTTAGAGCCTCAAAGTCGACAGGAGAAGTATTATAATGCAAAGCACTGTCTGGTGGAGTTTCAAGTGGGTGATAAAGTATTTCTGAAAATTCGGCCGATGCATGGAGTGTCACGGGTGTGTGGTGTGAAGAAGCTCAGCCCAAGGTATGTAGGGCCCTATGTCATATTGGAAAGGATTGGCCCTTTGGCCTATCGGTTGGACTTACCTCCGGAGCTGGAGAATCTCCACGACGTGTTCCATGTGTCGTCGCTTCGGAAGGCACTGTTGCGGCCCGAGCAATATATCGCCACAACTGATGGTGTTGTGGCGTCTGATAGATCTGTGCGATTGGAGCCAGTGCGGATCGTAGACAATGAGATAAGAACCTTGCACCGCAAAAGTGTTCCCTTGGTGAAGGTTCTATGGTCTAATCATGGGAAGGAGGAATTCACATAGGAGCCAATGGATTTGATGCAAAGACGCTATCCAGAGTTGTTTACTCCAGGTAATTTTATTTAAAAACATATTTTATTTTCTGCATGCTTCACACCCCATAGCCTTAGCCTGATTTCGGGGACGAAATCTTTTATTTTGTTTATAGGATTTGTAATATTCCGATTCGCGCTAGGCCCCTTGTGCGTGTTTTTGGTGTCAGGAGAGCTGGTGTAGGCTCAAGGGGGTGCAGGTGATCAGGTGTGCACTCAAGGGGAAAAAGGAAACAAGGTAAAAACTGTGTTGAGTATGACACGGGTAGGGACACGTGTGTGTCCCTACCCATGTTCAATGGCGCTGAGTGACCATGGGGTTGAGTGGTAATAAAATGGCTTTGAGTGGTATGTCCCGAGAAGGACACGGGTAGGGACACGGGCGTGTCCCTGCCCATGTTAAGTGGCGTTGAGTGACCATGGATTTGAGTGAAATGACTTTGAGTGTTTGTCCCGAGCGGGACACGAAAAGAGACACGGGCGTGTCCCTACCCGTGTTCCATGGCGTTAAGTGTCATGGCTTTGAGTGTCATGGCTTTGAGAAAGGCCAGAGAAGGACACGGGTAGAGACACGGGCGTGTCCCTACCCGTGTGCTCCAAGGCAAGCTAAATGAGCAGTGCTCCGAGCAGGACACGAGTGTTATCACAGCCAGAACCACGGCCGTATCACTTGTACATGGGTACAGACACGGGCGTATCAGTACCCGTGTAGGAGCACGAAATGGCAGTCGAACCGTTTCGCCAGAGCAGGACACGGGTAAGGACACGGTCGTGTCCCTACATGTGTCACTTCTGTATAAAAAGGAAAAGTTAAACCCTAGCATCATGATTCTCTTCCCAAGCCCTATTTTCTAGAGGGAAAGTTCTGGAGCAAGAGGAAATTCTGGATCAAGCTTTGGAGGAAGAGAAACGCCACCGCCGTCGAGGAAAAAGCGATGCCAATGAGAAGGATGACAAGATCCATGGCCGGGAATGGTGTTATCACTGGAAATGAGGTGAGCTTCCTACCCTCTCCCTTGGTGCTAGATCCTTAGATATTCTTAGGCGAGACATCAACTCAAATGAGTCTTGATGCGTGACGAGAAGCTTTCTAGGGAGGCCTATCTAGAACCTTGTTCTAATGACTAGTCATCTTCAACCTCCCCTTCTTCAAAGTGATGATGGGGGTGGATTCGAGAAGAGGAATGGCCTTGAGAGGTAGAATGAGGGTGGAGGAACTTCTGGTTGCGATTTGGGGGAAATCACCTTGAGGAGGAAGATGAACCAATGTCGTTCATTCCGCTTCAAGATGCGTGCAGAATCTATATTCTGCACGCAGCGACCTTCTTGGCTATTTTCAGGCAAGAAATGGTCCGATTTGGGCTTTTGACTAAACATGAAAGTTGTATCCATTGAAATTACCTTTCCAACAAGTTATTATACGCCTTCGGGTGAAGCCTGCAGCCACGAGAATGTCTGGTCGAAGTAAGAGCTGTAAGCTAAGCGCACAGAATTGTATTCTGTACGCTACAGGCTTTGGAGCCAATTTCAAGTGGGATATAGTCTGATCTGGGTTGTAGGCTGAACATGAAAGTTGTAGCCTATGGAAAGACCTTTCCATCGAGGGGTTACACGTACTCACCAGATTCCTGTATCCATAGGAATCTTTAGTTGAAGTTGCTGTCCAGATTATTGTTGCACCTAAATTTCTGGGTAGTGTATAATATGGATTTAGATTCGGTGGAATTAATGTTGCAATCTTATTCAAGGTTCGGACGAACTCTTTTATGATAACCACTGTAGCATGATAAAGGTTGAAGTATGTTAATTTGAATTTGTACAACGAGTTGTGAAGCAAGTTAGAATCAAACAAAATGGTTTGATATAAATTTGTAGATTATCATTTATGCGTATTTTGTTATATGATGGTTAAATCATTCGGTATGACATATAGATGAATAAACTATGGCCATGATGTGTGTTGACTTTATTGAATGAAATTTAGTAGTCCAGTTCTTAGAGTGTCGTCTCCCTACGGGTAGCATTGTGGAAGTTAATAAGTGCAGTGTTAGCCGTCAATAGTCGGGATGATGTTGAGGAGAGTAAAGTGGATGGTTGGGCTTGATCTTCGTGCTTTCTCCGAGGCCTCTTCCATGCCATGGCATTGTGGAATTGCATGCGGTGTGAGTTGACACGCGGTGTCGTAATCCTAGGTTAAGGATAGTGTGGCAGGTCTACGGGCTCGCCAATCGTCACACCGATGGGAGTTGATAGATAGACTTTGGGCGGTTGGGCTTGTCCCTTGGTGTTCATGTCCCGAGGCTCCTTTCGTGCCAAGTGAACGGTTGGGCTTGATCCTCGTGCTCATTTCTGAGGCTCCCTCCATGTCACGCATAGGCCAGTTCAGGGCTAGGATCTTGGTGCACATCTACCCAAGTGAACCCGCTGGGTCGTAGTACGCATGGGCTCCGATGTTGTGTTCTTAGCGTTGAGGCGTACGGAGGCCTAAGTGAAGTAGTGTGGATACCCACTTAGTAGTAGAAATGTCCGTTCTACTGTCACCGTCTGGCCACGACGGTTGGCGCCTGAGAGGTTAGCTACCTGCTCGAAAAGTGGAACTACCAGTTTGTGTCGACATAGTAACTGCATATGCGTGATCATGGGTGTGTCATTACATCACATACATAACATTGCACCTCATTACATACACAAGACCCTCATCGTATAAGTTTGTATGGGCACTCCTATACGATGAGTTACTTACTGCTGAACGATCCTCAATTTATATGCTTGTATGGGCATCCATATAAGTTGAGTTACTTTTGTTATAACTCTATATTCATATGCTGTGATAGATGGTAGAAATGCAAGAATAACTTATTACTTGATTATACACTGCTTCATATACGTATTGATACCATATCTATACCACTTGCTTGTTTATACTCCTACTTTATATAGATATATTATACCATGTCCCTTCCTTCGCCCGATGCCGAGGAGTCGTCGGGGGAGCGGATGTGAAGCCACTTAGTCTTTATGACTAACGGTTGCTACGTCTTTCTTTTTAAGAGGAAACCCCACAGGTGGAGCAGCAGGTGATGGAGCCGGTCAGCAAGGCCAGGACGACAGGGCTTAAAGGGACGGTGCCATCGTTACCATCTGTTACGGATATGAGTGTGTGAGAGTTTTGTTGTAGCCCTTTGGGGCAACTTTATAGCTGTACTCTGATTTTGTAGAAGCATGTTTAGCTTCTCTATTACTGTGCTTTTAGACTTATAGCTTGTGTGGATTTGATTTCTTTATATCCTTTTGGTTGGGTTGGCATATATATATTGATATTGGTTGTAGTCGGCAGAATAGGCGTCTTGTGGTACAGGCTATCCCGAGTGTTAGTGCTACCCCAAGGCGGCTGTTCTGGGCATAAGACCCCTCTCGTGCCGTATATTGTGTTCTGGGGGGGGGTCTTACATCTTCGATGCATTTCATAACTTCAAACGGCCCTAGAAACCTCAGGCTCAACTTCTTGAGTCAGCTAATCCGTAAAACACCTTTGAATGGTTTAATATTTAGATAGACCTAGTCGCCAACAGTGAACTCCACATTCCTATGGCATGCATTGAAATACTTCGCCTGCCGATCCTGATCAACATTCATGAGCTCCTAAATTGTTCGCACCAACTCACAAACATCAGCCACCACTTTCTTTCCCAAAAGTTTGGTGTCTTCCACCTATATCCAAGACATCGGTGTTCGCCACCGCCTTTTATACAAAGCCTCGTATGGCGCCATCTTGATACTTGCCTGAAAACTATTGTTGTAGGCAAAATCCACCATAAAAAGGTGGTATTCCCACTTCTTCCAAAAATCAAGGGTACACATTCTCAACATATCCTCGAATGTACGATTCGTCCTCTCGGTTTGACCATCGATCTGAGTATGGAACACTGTACTAAACTTGAGCTTGGTAACCAGACTCTTATGCACTAGTCTCCAGTCCTTGGACATAAATCGTCTGTCATGATCACTAACAATATTCTTTGGAATCCCGAGTAATCACATAATGTTACAAATATACAATTCCACCAGCTTCTCTAAGCTATCCTCCTTCCGATTCGGAATGAAGTGGGCCACTTTGGTCAAGCGATTCACAACCACCGAAATCACATCATTACACTACTGCGATCGAGGTACAACATGCACAAAAATCCATGAAGATGTCATCAAATTTCCACTCAGGGATAGGAAGGAGTTGCAGGAACCCGCCCGACTTCTGACATTCAGCCTTCACTAAGGCACACGTTTGGCACCGACTCATGTACAAAGCTACATCCCACTTCGACCCAGGATACCAAAAGGATTTATTCATATCCAAGTACATCTCTATACTGTCCAGGTGAATGGAGTACTTCGTAAAGTGGGCCTCAAAGATCAACTCCTCACGGAGCTTGCCGAACTACGGTACACATAACCTTCCATTCCTCTTTAAGATCCCATCAACCATCTCTAAGGTACTACTCTTGCCTTTATGAGCTTCCTCCACAAATGGCTGGAACTATGCATCCATACTGGTTGCTTCCCGGATACGATTGGATAAGTCGCTCTATAACTCTATCCAGCTCAACCGATCTATGATAGTCTCACCTCTCGCTACACAATCAATGTCAAGGGACTCAAAGTCCCGCACCAACCGCTCATCAAGAGCTTCAATCCAATTCCCTTATCCAGAATACTTTTTACTAAAGGTATCGGCCACCACGTTAGCCTTTCCTGATGTATACTGAATCATCATGTCGTAGTCCCCAAGGAACTCGACCCACCTACGATGCTGCATGTTCAAATCTTTTTGATCTAGAAGGTACTTCAGGCTTTTGTGGTTCGTGAAGATCTCCACCTTCGCACCATACACATAGTGCCGCCACAAATTTAACGCAAAAATTACTGCCGCCAGCTCCAAGTCATGGATGGGGTAATTCCTCTCATGAGGTTTCAACTATATAGTCCAAAAGGCTATCACATTGTCATGTTGTACTAACATGTAACCCAAACCTCAACCCGACGCATCGCTAAAAATTTGAAATCCTTCAGTCCCTTTAGGAAGACTAAGGTTTGGAGCCGACATCAACCTTTGCTTCAAGGTGTCAAATGCTTGGTTGCATTCTTGAGTCCACACAAACTTCTTATCCTTACGAGTCAGAAAAGTGAGGAACAGAGCTATCCGCAAGAAGTTTTCCACAAACCTTTTATAGTACCCGGCTAGTATAAGGAAACTCCTGACTTCCGCCATGGTTCTCAGAACTGGCCAATCCCTGATGGCCTCAACTTTCATCGGATCCACCGCCACCCCATCACTACAAATCACATGGCTCAAATATTTCACCTTCTCTAACCAGAACTTGCACTTCGAGAACTTAACATAAAGTTGGTTCTCTCTCAACACCTGTAAGACTACTCTCTAGTGAATCTTATGCTCCGCCTCTGATTTGGAGTATACCAAAATATCATCGTTGAATACCACTACAAACGAGTCCAAGTACTCCTAAAACACTCGGTTCATCAAATCCATGAATACTGATGGTGCGTTCGTCAACCCGAACGGCATCATCGAGAACTCGAAGTGGGCATACCTTGTACCAAACGTTGTCTTGGGTATGTCCTCATCTCGAATCTGCAACTGGTAATACCCTGACTTTAAGTCCAACTTGGAGTACACCACCGACCTACCAACTGGTCGAACAGGTCATCTATCTATGGAATCGGATACTTATTCTTGATGGTCAATTTATTCAGCTCATGGTAGTCTATGCACAAACACATACTGCCATTTTTTTTCTTTACGAACAACACCGGTGCGATCTACGACAAAGAGTTTGGCCTAATATACCCCTGCTCCAATAGCTCTTGCAGTTGTACCTTGATGAGCTCGGTCTAGCTTCTGGCACTAACTCAATCGAGAAATCAATCTCCTGCCGAGGAGGTGCTCCTAGAAGCTCCTCAGGAAACACATCCTTGAATTCTGCCACCACCGGCACTTCTCTAATTGATAACTTCGAAAGGTGAACTTCCAAAATAACTACGAATACTAATCCTCCCCAGTTAGCTACCCGCACCAATTGCATGGCCGAAATCAAGGAGCAGACCACTTCACTAAGGCCCTCAAATTTGACTTCTTCCTTTCCTTCGCTTCTCAGGGTCACTACCTTTGATAGGCATTCAATACTGGCCCGCTGCTCTGCAAGCCAGTTCAAGCCCAAGATCACATCAAACTCGGCTAACAGTAGGACTGTAGCTACCAACACGAAGTCAATTTCGTCTAGATTACAACCAATATTCCCTACCGTCCCCATAGTCATGGAAGACCCATTAGGCATGCACACCATAAGCACTGCGTCTGCCAAACAAGGCTCAACCCCAATTCTCCAGATAAAGCTTTCTGCAAGAAAGGAGTGCGACGCTCCGATTTCGAACAACACCCTAGCTGGGTAACCGAAAACTAGTGGTGGGCCAAAACCCGAACAGGCAAGCATACCTGTCGAATTGTAGTACCAAGGTCGTATTTAAACACGGGGCAGTCAAGTACTTCTACTCACGCTTTAACTATTATCCTACCGGAAAACTACTGGGATTTGAGAATTTTTTTAAAGTAAAACGAAAGACAAATTGCGAGACGAAAAAATTATAATAAAAAGCTAGCATTCGATCAATGATTCACCATGAAACTAGATGAGAGAGATAAAAATAAAGATAGTTTTAATTTTGCAAATCAAACTCGACCGTGACGGATTCGATATTAAGACAAAATCTCGCTAGAGCATTAGGTCTCCTAATTTATAGACTCTTTGATCGAAATCTCTTTACAAACCAAAGAAGCCTAAAGTTGCATTATCGAGGTGATCCGCACTATTGGATTTGACTCCAATCCGGAGGATTTACGTCGTCCTATCTCTAGGATTGCATTCAACTCCTTCCTTCTTTGAGTGATCTTTCAAATCATGAGTCTCTCGACTACTATGAAATGAGAACAAGGGCCTACTACCGTATATCGAAAATACGGAGTCGACACAAATTAATCAAAGAAGGATCGAGCATGAAATAACAAAAATAAAACTAAGAAATAAAGTAAACTCTCATCTCACTTCATGGATCCTCACGATCGAATGCTATAGGGAATTAGCTACACATAATTGAAAAAGAAGACAAAATAAAAGAAGAGAGAAACATTTTCATTGATTAATAAAAAGGAAGTACACAATAATATTTAAATGATGATAATATTATGCTAAGAAGAAAATTACAACCATAAAAAGAAAACAACGATGAAGAAAAACTTGTAGTAGAACTCTCTTGCTCACTTGCTCTCTTGCTCCAATCCAACCTCTACAAAGCATGGGATATGGGTTCCTTTTATAGGAGTGGAGGGAAGCATCTAGAAGAGGAAGACTAATGGGTGGCCGGCCATAGGGGGGAAATGTTCATGCATGGTATTAAATGGAGGAGAGAGGAATGCATGCATGTGTTTAATGACAAAATATGTAATGGGAAGGGGGGAGTGAATGTGAAATAAAGGGGAGAGAGTGACCGGCCATGCATGAATAATTGCATGCATGTGGTCGGGTTGCATGGAAAGGGGGCTTCTCATGGGCTGCTCTTTTGGTGGGCTATAATAGGGCTCGGGTAGGGGAATATAGGCTATTTGGGCTGCTCCAAATGCTGGGCTTTATGAGGGGAGAGAGACTCGGGTAGCTTCCAAAAGCTGGGCTGCATGTAGGGCTCGGGTAGGAGGCTTGGCTGCACCAAAATGGAAGGGTTGGCTGCTCCATGTGGGCTTGGACTTATAAGGGCTGCTCCTTGTAGGCTCGGGTAGAGGCTTTGAAGCTTGGGCATGAACCTACAAAGAAAAGAGATAACATTAGATAACATTAATTATAACAAACATAAAAAAACATTAGATACTTTAAAATTGAAATTAAAATTAACAAACATGAAACATAATACTAATTCATACTATTAATTAGTTTAAAGATAAAACTAATCAAAATAATCATATCATTAAACATGTAAAACTAAGCTATAGCAAAGATACTAAAATTTATAAATAGAACTAAACAAAACAATAACATAAAATAGCAACAATAAAACTATAGATAATACAAAAAATAATAAAAAAACTTTAGTAATTTTAACTACTAAACTGTCCCAAAAACGATGACTAAAACTAGTCATCAAACCCCCCATGCTTAGACATTTGCTTGCCCTCAAGCAAATAGAAATGAAAATAGGGAGAAACAAAAAGGAAGCAAAAGAAATATATATATTTTAAGTTCCATAATTAAGAAAAGCAAAACATGAAAAATTAAACTATCAAAATTTTCATGTTATCAACTAGTGGGGTGAGAAGTGCACAATAGAAAATTTGAAAGTGGAATCCTAAAAATCTCATTAAAACATAAGGGAAGTCTACTAATTTCTAAATCTTAAAACAAGGCATCCAAAATAAATGAAAATAAGGAAAACAAAAGTATAAGTTCTAAATAAACGGTGCATTAACAAACTACTAGGTTGCTAGATAAACATTAACCCTAAAACACTCCAAGATAACCTCCAAAGAAATCCATCAATGATGGTGGCCATAAGCTTGTACGTTCACACTTTCTCCACTACGCGAAATTAAGTTCTAAGATCATTAGGACTTCTATTAGGCATTAAAACTTGGTTTAGGTGAATGATTAGGAAATGGAAACAAAGATAAACATAATGGCTTAAACACTAAACCAAGGATGAGCTTAAAAATAAACAAAGCATAAGACATGATAAGTACTTCAATTCAAACTAAAATAAACATAAAGCCATGTATTTTTTCTTTTTTAAACTTGGCCAAACATAAACTTTTTGCATTCTCTTTTTATTTTCATTTTTCATTTTTCTTTGTCAATTTTTTCCTTTTTGAATAACAATTGATAAGGAAGCTCCAAAAATAAGCTTTATGTTGGGTACATTGGAAAATGTGTACCTGATTTGAAGAAGCCCAACCTAGCTCAATGATATACATCAAGGTGTATTTGATGTTGTTTTAAGTTGACATGTGCAGGTGAAGAATTGATAAAGTATGCAGAAAAATTCTAAGTCCAAGTGTCGACACAGAGGAAGCAGTGTCGACACATAGAAGAAAATAGTCGACACAACACTGGGAAGCAGTGTCGACACATAGCAGTTAGTCTACAACTACACTGGGAAAAAGTGTCGACACAGAAGAAAAGAAAAGCGTCGACCTCAACATTGGGAGAATGTGTCGACACAGAAGAGTATAGTCGATCTCAAGATTGTCGACATCAGCTGAATGTGTCGACACAGAAGAAAATAGTCGACCTCAAGTTTGTCGACACCAGCAGAATGTGTCGACACATTGTGATTAAGTCGACACATTAAAGCAGATTTAAGAAATGAATGTGTCGACACCTGAAGGCTAAGTCGACACTTACTAAGTTATGATTCTACAACAACTGTGTCGACACACAGGACTTGTGTCGACACACTGAAGAGTCAAGACTAAGTTATTTTCAGAAGAAGCTGTGTTGACTCAAAGGCAACTTAGTCGACATCACTGAAGACTGTGTCGACACCAAAGTCAATTGTGTCGACACAGATAGACAGATGGTCTCGACACTTTCTGACAGACTGTTTCAACAACTTGTGGTTCCAGACTAAGGCACAGGACTTGGTTGAAGACTTGACAGCTGTGGGTTACCACCGATTAACTGAAGCTGTCAGACTTGTCAGAAAACGGTTAGAAACCGGATCAGCCGGTTACCATGAAGAATGTCTATAAATAGACAGATTCAGAAGGAGAACAAAAAAAAACACAACAGATAGTCCTTTTGAATAACTTTGAATCAAAAAGGAAGAGAAGGATCACAATCCAATTCATTTTCAAGAAAGTGCTAGTCACTTAAGAAGATCTTCTCCGGGAGATCTAAGAAGACTATCTAAGGATAGATCTAAGAAGAGTTCTAATCAGAATTCAGAAGAATCTTTCAAAGTGCTGGATAGAGAGAGATCAAGCCAGAATTAGAAGAAGAAGAAAGAAACCTCCAGTGGATTCTCAAGAAGCTGTTTGGAATCAACTCAGCTAAGTTCATTTTCAAGAAGCATTGAAGAAGGCTCAGATACAGTTGATTGCATCAGCTGATCAAGAATTGTCTTGGCCTTTCTCTCTCAACTTTGGCAAGACAGTTTAATAATCTTTTCTATATTTCTGTAGGATCTGTTTACACAGATCTGAGTTGTAAGCCTATGTTATAAAGGCTGAGTGTAGGAGTGTTGAACTCTGAGTGGTAGGGCTGTTTGCCTGAGTGTAGGAGAAGGATATTCTCTGAGTTGTAGGCCTTGGGGCAAGGCTGAGGTAGGGCAGTTATGCCTGAGTTGTAGGAACCAGTTGGGTTCTGAGTTGTAGGATCTGTTGATCTGAGATAAGTGGAAGTTTGGCCGAATCTAGCATACTGCTAGATAGGTGAAGGGGGAAAGTGGATGTACCCAGACCTTGGGGAACCACTATAAAACATTGTGCAATCTGTGATGTTTTATTTTCTGTGATTGATGTGCCAATTGTGTTAGCTATTGAATTGAATTCTGCCTAGAAGTTTTTATAAGAAAAGCAGAACCTATTCACCCCCCCCCCCTCTAGGTGTTTAGGCTGCCTAGAAAGTTAAACTATCACTTTATAATGTCCTTTTCATTTCCAAAATAATACAATACCCCTCCCACAAAAATAATTTTAAGCTCAAGGTTATAGTGTGAAAATAGGAAGGGCATTTGGCTTTGGTGAACAAGATGAAATGAAAGGTGGAGCTAAAAACAAAGGAAAAAAAGGAAAAGGCCCAAACTTGTTTTGCAAGGGTTTTGTGTTTGGCGGGCAAGAAAAGCTCAAACTATTCAAATGGTGGCCTAAATCATTTCTAAAGAACGTAAAAACGACGCAAATGCTTCGAGAGTAGCTTGGTACAAGTTCTAGACACCAAGAAAGACTACCCCGCAAATGAAAAAGGACTAATGATACCTAGCAACCATTCGTAAGTAACTAATCGCATAAAAAGACATAACTACGCATTGCTAGCTTACAACTTAAAAACCGGATGCCTATATTTAAGAAAAAGAAACTAGTAGAGCTAAACTATGTTAAAATGATAGGTTTAGAAAACCATTTTCAAAGTGATCTATATAGAACTAAGAAACCGCATGGGCCTACACTTCACTAGAAGCAACATGAAAATAAAGATAGAAAATAATTTTAGGTTTTGTTTTTCAAATCGAGTTAAGCAAAAAAAATTTTGATTTTTGTCTTTCTAATTTTTTTTTTGGGGTTTTATATTTTATAATTTTTTTGGATTTTGATGACATAACATAAAATACTAAACTAATAGAATACATAAAAAAAAATTTTGAAAGAAGAAGAACAGAAAGAAACTAGACCCCCCCATGCTTAAATTCTTCATTGCCCTCAATGAAGAAAACATAAAGAAAAAGAGAAGGGGACTGAGAAGAAGAGAAAAAGAAAAAATGCAGGAAAAATAAATAACTAAAAAGAACAGGACTTCCCCGGGTTCGTGAGAGAAAGGCGGATGTCGCTCCCCCATGCTTGCCTTTTAGAGTACTTGATCGTCAGCAGGTATGACTTGATCCATCGGATATCAGCAGCGGCGGAGCGGCGACCACGATCATGGACTTGATTGGCCTCCGGTAGAAAGAGCAGAATAAAAGCAAAAAGAAATAGAGTCCATGGGCAGATTGCCCGATAATGTTTTTTTATTATTATTACAATAATAAAAATAAAAGAGTTTCATAATAAGTCCAAAAATAAAAGTGAAAAATAAAAATGTCCATCACAAAATAAAACTGTCCATCAGAAATACTAAACTAAGAATCAAAAAGAAGATTCTCCTTTGCAGGAGTCACAGAATCATTAGAGAAATAGAGTTTAAGTCTATGGCCATTAACTTTAAAGTCCCCCTTATCGGGGTGTGAAAGTAGCACAGTGCCGTAAGGAAAAACATCCTTGACCGTGAACGGTCCGGACCATCTAGATTTAAGCTTTCCCGGGAAGAGACGTAAACGCGAATTAAAAAGAAGAACCTGATCGCCTGGTTTAAACGTTTTAGGGTGGCGCAGGTTCTTATCGTGATACAATTTCGTGCGGTCTTTATAAATTTTATTATTTTCATACGCGTACGCTCTCCATTCATCGAGTTCATTCAATTGATTTTTTCTATGCTCGCCGACCGAATGCGGATCGAAATTAAAAAACTTTAACACCCAATATGCTCGGTGCTCTACTTCTACCGGAAGATGACACGATTTTCCATAGACCAATCGGAAAGGAGTACAACCGATGGCGGTCTTGTACGCTGTCCGATAAGCCCAAAGAGCATTGTCCAATTTTAGGGACCAATCCTTACGAGAAGTAGAAATAGTTTTTTCCAAAATTCTTTTAAGTTCGCGATTGACTACCTCGACCTGACTGTTAGTTTGGGGGTGATAAGCAATGGATAATTTATGCGTAACGCCATATTTAGCTAAAGCCTTAGCGAGCTGAGCGTTGCAAAAATGACTTCCCCTATCACTAACGATCGTGCGAGGAAAATCAAAGCGAGAAAATAATTTTTTAAGAAAATTGACAACAACGCGAGCATCATTATTTGGCAGAGCTTGGGCTTCTGCCCACCTAGAAACATAATCGACTGCGACTAGAATATATTTATTTCCTAAGCTGGAGGGAAATGGGCCGACAAAGTCAATGCCCCACAAATCAAAAACTTCGAACTCGAGAAAATAGTTTTGTTCCATTTCATTTTTAGGAGAAATATTTCCAGTTCACTGGCATCGATCACATCCACCCACAAAGATTTGAGCATCTTTAAATATGCTTGGCCAATAGAAGCCAGCACTAAGCACTTTGTGGGCGGTGCGGTTTGCTTGATAATGCCCGCCAGTCGGACCTTCATAAACATGTTTTAAAATTTGGTGACCCTCTTCCTGCGAAACGCATCTCCTTACCACCTGGTCCGCACAAATGCGAAATAGAAATGGGTCTTCCCAAAAATAATACTTCAACTCCGAAAAGAATTTCTTCTTTTGGTGAGTGGAGTATTCTTTTCGAAGGACCTGGGCCACAAGATAATTGGCCAGATCGGCAAACCAGGGGGTAGGAGAGGAAGAAATATTAAAAAGACGCTCATCCGGAAAAGAGTCATTAATAAAAGTTTCATTTAAAAAATCAAGTTTGGGATTTTCAAGGCGAGATAGATGATCCGCCGCTAGATTTTCCGCTCCTTTCTTATCCCGAATCTCCAAGTCGAATTCTTGAAGTAAGAGGATCCAACGGATAAGACGCGGCTTGGCATCCGGTTTAGAAAGGAGGTACTTCAAAGCGGAATGATCCGTGAAAACAATAACCTTAGAAAGAGTAACATACGGTCGGAATTTATCAAAAGCAAAAATAACTGCTAAGAGCTCTTTCTCCGTCGTGGTGTAATTTTCTTGTGCATAAGTGAGAGTTTTACTAGCATAAAAAATCGGATGAAAGTTCTTAGCGATTCGTTGACCTAAAACCGCACCTACAGCATGATTACTCGCATCACACATAATTTCGAAAGGTAAATCCCAAACTGGGGCGATCATAATAGGAGCATTTATAAGTTTTGATTTTATTAATTCAAAGGCCTCGAGACAAGATTTATCAAAAACAAAAGGAGTGTATTTTTCGAGCAAGTGGGTGAGAGGTTTAGTGATTTTTGAAAAGTCTTTAATAAATCTACGATAAAAACCCACATGACCTAAAAAACTTCTAATCGCTTTAACGGTTGTAGGGGGCGGTAACTTTTCAATTACTTCAATTTTTGCCTTGTCCACTTCAATTCCCCTAGCGGAAATGTTGTGGCCAAGGACTAAAACCTCACATACCATAAAGTGGCACTTCTCCCAATTTAAGACTAAATTTGTCTCCTCGCAGCGTTTTAAAACTTTTCCTAAATTTTCTAAACAGAGTTCGAATGAGTCGCCAAAAACGGAAAAGTCGTCCATAAAAACTTCCATAATATTTTCTACATATTTATCAAAAATGGCAAGCATACACCGCTGAAAGGTGGCGGGTGCGTTGCATAATCCGAAAGGCATTCTACGATAGGCAAAAGTTCCGAAGGGGCAAGTGAATGTCGTCTTCTCTTGGTCCTCGGGTGCGATAGGGATTTGGAAATATCCCGAGAGACCGTCGAGGAAGCAATAAAAATTGTGCCCAGACAAACGTTCTAAAATTTGATCGATAAAGGGGAGGGGGAAGTGATCTTTTCGAGTGGCATCATTTAGTTTACGGTAATCGATGCACATCCTCCATCCCGTTATCGTCCTAGTTGGAACTAAATCGTTGTTTTCGTTTGGTACTACCGTGATCCCACCCTTCTTAGGAACAACCTGAACTGGACTTACCCACTGACTATCGGAAATAGGATAGATTATCCCCGCATCTAATAACTTAAGCACCTCTCCCTTCACAACCTCTTTCATATTTGGATTAAGACGACGTTGCGGTTGAACTACACCCTTAGGATTATTGTCAAAAAATATTTTGTGTGTGCAGAAAGAGGGGCTTATGCCAGGAATATCACAAATTTGCCACGCTATAGCTCGGCGATGCTTTTGTAGTAGTTCGATCAATTGATCGTTTTCGGATTGGGAAAGAAAAGCCGAGATTATAACGGGCAATTTTGAATCTTTTGCAAGAAAAGCATATTTGAGATGTTTGGGAAGGGGTTTGAGATCGAGCTGGGGTGGTTCGTCATAAGAATTTTTTAAAACTTTTTCATTTTCAAAAGTAAGTTTTTCATAATTTTTTCTACCAAAAACAGAATCATTTTCAAAATTTTCTTGTATTGACATCACCGTGCTTTCAAAACCATTTGAAGAAATTTCAGAAAAAGAAGAGGAAAATTCATTAGAAGAGATGTTAGAAAGGGGAAGGGAAGAATCTTCATTTAAAACATCAATAAAGAAGCATGAGTCATCATTTTGTAAAGAATTTTTCATTGATTGATTTATAGAAAATATGACCTCATCATCTCCCACTCGCAAAAACAACTTTCCGTTACTAACGTCTATAACTGCTCGAGAGGTGGCTAGAAATGGTCTTCTAAGGATAAGAGGAACCTCGATGTCCTCTTCAATATCAAGAATGACAAAATCCACCGGGAAGATGAATTTGTCGACCTTTACTAACACGTCCTCAACGATACCTAGTGGATACTTAATAGACCTATCAGCTAATTGGATACTCATTCTTGTAGGGTTCAAAGTGCCCAAACCAAGCTTCTTGAATAAAGAAAAAGGCTTCAAATTGATGCTCGCTCCTACATCCACTAGCGCATGTTTAACGAATAAATCACCGAAGACGCACGGAATTGAAAAGCTACCCGGGTCATTTATCTTTTTTGGAAGATTTGAATTTTTAATGACTGCCGAGCATTCTTCATTCAATGTTACATGTGATAAGTTCTCCAATTTCATTTTATTCGTTAATAAGTCCTTAAGATATTTTGCGTACTTCGGCATTTGACTAATCGCTTCATGAAATGGTAAATTAATGTGAATTTGTTTGAACATTTCAAGAAAGCGTTGGTACTGATCATCTAGTTTGTCTTTCCTAAGTCTAGCCGGATAAGGAGGTGGCGGGAATTCTTTTAGAACAATCGGAGCATCAGTTTGAAAACCATTTTTTTCTTTTGCAGAATTAGAAATAATGGAGCTATCCTTTTCTTTTTCAAAAATAGATTTGTCTTTTTCAAGATCTGAGTTATCATTCTCCGTGGGGGTGCAAACAGGAGGGACACTCACCCTTGGCTCTTCCCTTGTGGTGGGCTCGTTAACAACTTTACCGCTCTGAAGGGAAATCACATTTGCGTGCTCCCTTGGGTTAGGCTCAGTGTTTGAGGGAAGAGTTCTAGGTGGTCTCTCGGAAAAGGCCTTGGCGAGTTGGCCAACTTGATTTTCTAAGTTTTTCATTGATCCTGTTAAATTTCTAATAGTGGCATCGTTCGAGCTTATATATTTAACGAGGATCTCTTCCAAAAGGGAAGGTTTTTGAAAATTTTGTTGCGGTGGTGGTGGTGGTGGTGTAAAATCATGTGGTGGGCGTACTACGTTAGCATTATTACTCCAAGAAAAATTAGGATGGTTACGCCATCCGGGATGATAAGTGTTCGAAGAAGCAGAAAAACCAGGAGGAGAAGAAAAATTCGAAAAAGTAGAAAAATTATTCGCAGAAATATTTTGAGCAGGCCTGGGTATGTTCCCCAGATAATCCACCTGCTCGGCAGCAGCAGCATTTTCATATACCTTAGCGGCGGAGGGAGCAGTCATCTCCGAGATCTTCTTGTTGAGCATTTCCACTTGCATCGCCAGTTGCGTCACCGAATCCACTTCGTAGATACCTGCAGGTTTAGATGGGCGAGACCTGGACGAATTCCACTGATAAGTGTTCATCGCCATGTCATCGATAAGCTCAAGAGCGGCTTCCGGAGTTTTGCGGTCTAAAGAACCAGCGGAAGCGGCATCTATCATTTGCTTAGTTTCTTGATTTAGCCCATTATAAAATGTCTGAACCTGCAACCATACAGGCAGAGCATAATGTGAGCATCTTCTCAAAAGTTCTTTGAACCTCTCCCAAGTGTCATAGAGGGTCTCAGAATCAATTTGAGAATATGAAGTTATATCATTTCGAAGCTTAGCAGTTTTGGCGGGGGGGAAAATAACGAGAAAGAAATTTTTCAGTTAAAATGTTCCAAGTAGTGATTGATCCTCTTGGAAGAGAACTCAACCACTGTCTGGCTTTAGTCCTTAGGGAGAATGGGAAGAGTCTTAGCCTTATCGCATCGTCTGAGACACCATTGATTTTGAAGGTGTCACAGATTTCGAGAAAATTAGCAATATGTAAGTTCGGATCTTCATCTTGTAATCCGTCGAACTGTACATATTGCTGCACCATTTGTATGATGCTAGGCTTAAGCTCGAAGTTATTGTTCGCAATCGCAGGTCGAACAATACTTGTTTCAGTTCCTTCCAGATTGGGTCGAGCATAATCGGACATGGTCCTTTGCTGAGCCATTTCTGGGTAAGGGTCTCCCATTTCAGAATTAAAATTACAATCCCCAAAGGAATCCTCAACCGCTGTTTGAGAAGTGGAAGCCCCGAATCGTAGTTGTCTCCGAAAGGAGCGTTCGATTTCCGGGTCCAAATCAACAAGTAGCGATGGATTCGCTCGGGTCATGCACTAGCAAAAAAAACGAGGGAAGATGAAAATGAAAGCTTGGAAAAGAAAGAAAAAGAGGAAAAGAAAGGAATTTTTTTTTTGAATAGATTTTTTTTACGGCTTGGCTCTCGAACTTCCCGAGGACTACCCGGTGAAGGGTTCGCCCGGTACTAGGTAAAATGGTGGCGCTTAAAGCCCCTTACCCTTTTCGAGAGAATTTAGGTGGGGTAGAAATAAAGTGAAGTGGGTTGATTATAAATATTAAAATATATAAAATATTTTTTTTTTTTGATTTTTGTAGAAGTAATAGCGCAAGCGTTTTCAAAATATTGACGAAGAAAAATCCCCAGCAACGGCGCCAAAAACTTGGTGGGCCAAAACCCGAACAGGCAAGCGTACCTGTCGAATTGTAGTACCAAGGTCGTATTTAAACACGGGGCTGTCAAGTACTTCTACTCACGCTTTAACTATTATCCTACTGGAAAACTACTGGGATTTGAGAATTTTTTTAAAGTAAAACGAAAGACAAATTGCGAGACGAAAAACTTATAATAAAAAGCTAGCATTCGATCAATGATTCACCATGAAACTAGATGAGAGAGATAAAAATAAAGATAGTTTTAATTTTGCAAATCAAACTCGACCGTGACGGATCCGATATTAAGACAAAATCTCGCTAGAGCATTAGGTCTCCTAACTTATAGACTCTTTGATCGAAATCTCTTTACAAACCAAAGAAGCCTAAAGTTGCATTATCGAGGTGATCCGCACTATTAGATTTGACTCCAATCCAGAGGATTTACGTCGTCCTATCTCTAGGATTGCGTTCAACTCCTTCCTTCTTTGAGTGATCTTTCAAATCATGAGTCTCTCGACTACTATGAAATGAGAACAAGGGCCTACTACCGTATATCGAAAATACGGAGTCGACACAAATTAATCAAAGAAGGATCGAGCATGAAATAACAAAAACAAAACTAAGAAATAAAGTAAACTCTCATCTCACTTCATGGATCCTCACGATCGAATGCTATAGGGAATTAGCTACGCATAATTGAAAAAGAAGACAAAATAAAAGAAGAGAGAAACATTTTCATTGATTAATAAAAAGGAAGTACACAATAATATTTAAATGATGATAATATTATGCTAAGAAGAAAATTACAACCATAAAAAGAAAACAACAATGAAGAAAAACTTGTAGTAGAACTCTCTTGCTCACTTGCTCTCTTGCTCCAATCCAACCTCTACAAAGCATGGGATATGGGTTCCTTTTATAGGAGTGGAGGGAAGCATCTAGAAGAGGAAGACTAAGGGGTGGCCGGCCATAGGGGGGAAATGTTCATGCATGGTATTAAATGGAGGAGAGAGGAATGCATGCATGTGTTTAATGACAAAATATGTAATGGGAAGGGGGGAGTGAATGGGAAATAAAGGGGAGAGAGTGACCGGCCACATGCATGAATAATTGCATGCATGTGGTCGGGTTGCATGGAAAGGGGGCTTCTCATGGGCTGCTCTTTTGGTGGGCTATAATAGGGCTCGGGTAGGGGAATATAGGCTATTTGGGCTGCTCCAAATGCTGGTCTTTATGAGGGGAGAGAGACTCGGGTAGCTTCCAAAAGCTGGGCTGCATGTAGGGCTCGGGTAGGAGGCTTGGCTGCACCAAAATGGAAGGGCCGGCTGCTCCATGTGGGCTTGGACTTGTAAGGGCTGCTCCTTGTAGGCTCGGGTAGAGGCTTTGAAGCTTGGGCATGAACCTACAAAGAAAAGAGATAACATTAGATAACATTAATTATAACAAACAAAAAAAAAACATTAGATACTTTAAAATTGAAATTAAAATTAACAAACATGAAACATAATACTAATTCATACTATTAATTAGTTTAAAGATAAAACTAATCAAAATAATCATATCATTAAACATGTAAAACTAAGCTATAGCAAAGATACTAAAATTTATAAATAGAACTAAGCAAAACAATAACATAAAATAGCAACAATAAAACTATAGATAATACAAAAAATAATAATAAAACTTTAGTAATTTTAACTACTAAACTACCCCAAAAACGATGACTAAAACTAGTCATCAACTAGCAAGAAGCCTTTCACCACATCAGGTTGTCGAATCGCTTCCTTCTGCCCAAGGTTGTAAGCCCTTGGTTGCACAGGTTGGAAACATGAAGCACACGACTCCGCCATTTTCCTTTCTCTGCGGTACTGGGACCGGAACACACTAACTGCTCCTGCCTTGGCTATGGTTCAGCACCACCCTTAGTACAAAATCAAGTTATGTGTCCTAGATTTCCATACGTGTAGTACGTTGGTGGTCCCTTGAAATGAGATCCCCCAAATGTCATACTGTTCTTCTCTCCTGACCTAAAGGGACGAGGTTTCTTCCTCCACTTATTCCCTTCTGACTTCCCTTGCGATTGAGAAGACTTTCCTTCTTCTTGCTTTGCGGTATGACCCTTGCGACATTTGGTTCGCTCGATATCACTTTCCAATGTCCTAGCGACCTCAACTAACTCATTGAAGCATGCATTCTTGAGAACTATTAGATTTTTTCTCAGATTCTCCCTCAAACCATGATAAAATATGTTATCCCTTTCTTCATCATCAGCCATGGTCGTTCCCGTATAACGACCCACACGAGTAAATTCTTGTACGTACTCATCCACGGTTTTGTCCCGCTGCACCAAGTGCAGAAACTGCCTCTGAAGGACTAACCTTGTCGACGATGGAATTTACTTCCTCAAGAATGCATTCCCAAACTCATCCATGGACGGGGTGCATCCAGGAAACTGGCATCCACTATGACTCACCCACCACAGCTTTCGTTGGGCCACTTAGACACAAAGACACTCACAGTCCCGCAATACTCCTATGTGGATAACTTCTTTACGCGAACTGACTACGTTAAATCGACCACTAAACCTACCTTGGATACCAACCTCACTCTAATACTAAATTATAACACCTCCCTTATAATGACCATATAATATGGGTCCGGCTGGGGCCCCACAATATATAGAAATCACAGCTTTAGCATTAAAAAGTGATATAAAGAACTACGTATCTCAAAACACAGACAACAAGACAGCAGAACCACACAACCAGAACAAAAGTTATCCACATCCATAAGAGTCCAACATGGCCTTAAGGCCTTACAACAAACAAATGACAACAAAACTATAACAATAATAAACAGCGTAATGAGCCTTAGCACCCCTAGGATATCTCGGCATGCAAGCCGGAATTATTATGCATTAAGCATAACATTCAACAAATCATAAGTATTACAAAGGAGTACATTCATGAAGCTTAGGCCTTTTTGTCCAGCGAGCTTGCTCCAGCATGTGAACCTTGCCCTGTAAAAATTATTGTAATGTGGGCCAGCAAAGGCTGATCGCAACTGTGTAACCAACACATCTCCTCTCGGCCATCCCTAGCATACATCAGGGCACTCCATTCCCCTGCAAGTTAGCACTGAAAGTTCTTATTTTAAGGTTAGCTGGTCACCTAGAGGTGGGTGAATAGGTCTTTAAATCTATTTGAGTCTTTTTACTATCTTGTTGCTTTCTTTTAGCTTTCAGCTTAGGGTGATCTAGAGCTTGTCCTTAACACCTCCAATTAATAAAAGAAGAACAAACACACAAACAAACACACAAATATTTATAGTAGTTCCCCAAATTATGGGTACATCCACTGTCCCTCCCATCTTTCTAAATATTTTTAGACAAGGCCAAACTCCTCCAAATATGCTCCTCATAGCTTACACCTCAGGCCCTCAGCCTTACACTCATAACTTCAGTAAGTTCCTACACTCAGTATCCTTTTCAGGACACGTACCTCAGAACCAACAGGTTCCTACCTCAGAGCTCTACATTGCTCCTACACTCAGTGACCCTCAAGCTACCTACCTCAGCCTTATACAAAGGCCTACAGCTCAGGCTTCTCAGCCCTATATTTTTAGGCACAAAGCGCTACTCTCATAGTGCTGCAGCACTCCTACAACTAAGTACCCAGCAAGTACCTACCTCAGTGCCCTTCTAGGAACCTACAGCTCAGTGATTAATTAATCAGCAACAAGGATGAATATCTTTCTTTGTCATGTGCTGGAAATAACTTGTAGATTAGCTTCTCTGCCCCATTCTGAACTGAGCCAGCTGCTCAGCCCTATCTGTAACACCCCAAAAGACCCAAAAGACTCAACTTGAAGTTTGAGTAGTAGGTCTACACGGCCTCGTGTCCCAGGGCGTGTCTACACGGCCTGGGACAGTCCCAGGGCGTGTTCAGGCTAGTCGACTCGACGATCGTCGACACGGCCCGAATGCCGTGTTCTATTTTTCAACTCAGTGATCCTAAGATCACCTACCTTACCCGGCTATTGGAGCAGGAGACAAGCCCTACAGCTTAGATCCACACTTAAATCCTACAAAAAGTGAAGTTTTGGGAAAAGCCGATGATCCAAAGGCTCAGTTTCTTGCTGGATTAAGTCGTGAGAGAAGGTGATTCATTCTTCATTTGTGCTTGATTGGTTCGATTCACAAGTGAAATTTCACTGATGGCACCAATCGACAAGGGTACTTGGACTAGCATTGCATAGGGAAAACCCTTCCCCGCGATGTCCCACTCAGCCATGCAGCCTTGACTTGTTTCTATCGGAGAAGGCTCCGTGATATGGCTTGTATTTCTTGATGCCTTGTTCCTACAAATCCTAGACTTTGTGAAGAAAATATTTGAAAGACCCGCGCCTAATTTCCTCTTCTGAGCAGCACCGTACCTGCGAGGTCCGTCCGACTTTGGTTATGGAGCGCCTAATGAGAGTCTTAGGCCCGCGCGCCGGAAAGAGAATGCTCAAATACCGTGTAGAGAAGTAATGTGCCCTGAGTGCACGGACTGTCGGGCCGTGTGGCCGATAGTTGTGAGCAGACCTTGCTGCAACTTGAGATGGAAGAATCTGAGCCCTACTCCTTTCTTCACAGCAACAAGGATGGCTTTGTTTTGAATATCTTTCTTTGTCAGAGGAATGTGCTGGAAACTCTTGTGGTTGTGTACATTCCGTGGTATTTATATATGTAGTTTTATTATTGGACATTCCGGTTAAGAGTTCAAAGTTGTAACTTAAAGCTTCCGCTAGAATGCTCTGAGTTAGGATTCGTATTGGGTTTGTATTATCCTGTGACCTCACCGTCTGTTTGTGGCATATAGACCTTCTACTATACGTCATTTAACGGATGGGGTCGTTACACTATCTCCTTCTTCACAACTCCTAAAGAGAATGTTCTTTGTGAAGCACCTGCAGTAAGGGTCGTCCCAAGCTGCTACCTTTTTCTCAGAGAATCCCTCTAAGCAAACTTGTTGGTGCAGATGAAGATCACACCAGCTATCTTGCTATTGAAGATGTTGATACCAACAGCTAACTTGTTTTGCCTTTTGACCTTCAGTCTTCGGCTCTATGTTCTTCAGCCACAATAACAATGGCGATGATGAAGAACCACACAAATATCCCGAGATTTGTCTTTCCCTGTAAAAGCCTTTTGCTTTTATTGATTATGACCTAACGGCTCTTTGAGCAGTGGGCCCCACACATTTAGTGGCTGCAGCACTCTTGCTTTAACGCCAAATATTATACAGTAGGTCTGCGGCAATATTTATCGCCTACTGTAGCCATCCCGCCACTAATTTGAAATATAATAACTTGTTAACTTGCTAACGTTACCATCTGTGGACTTAGTCAAAAATAAATCAACATTAGCATAGGCATTGAGTGAGTAAGCATCACTCAATGCCAAAACACTTAGACATATTTCTGTATATCTAGGCATTGAGAGCGTTGAGTGAACAAGCCTCGCTCAATGCCATTTTCCTTAGCCAAAATCTTCCTGCTTCTCTAGCGTTGAGAGCGTTGGGTGTGTCTTCATCACTCAACGCTTTTTGCCTTGGAAAAGCTTTCTGCATCTTAGTCATTAAGAGCGTTGAGTGAGCACGCCTCACTCAATGCTTTTTGCCTTAGCCAATTTTCTGTGTTTAAAAACACTGGCTTTGACTGTGTGTATTACTCAACACTTATGAGGCTATGGCATTGAGTGAATGACCTTCACTCAATGCCTGTGGACTTAGCCACTTTTCTGCCTCTTAACCATAGACTTTGACTAACTCAGCCTACCTCACTCTAAATTGAGTTCGACGAATGGTGAATTGAGTTTGACGAATGGTGAGCTTAGCTCGACAAACTCTGAACTCAGTTCGATGAATTCTAACATGAGTTCGACGAACTCAGAATCTAAAACTCTGAATTTAGCTCGACAAATGGTTAGTTCAGCTTGATGAACTTTGAACTGAGTTTGACGAACTCTGAACTCAGTTCAACTCACAGCTTTTTGTTGTATGGCATTGAGTGTGTCTTCATCAATCAACTCCAAACTACTTAGCCATATTTCTGCCTATAGTTGTATAGTGTTGAGTAAGTGACCTTCACTCAACGCCTATGTACATAGCAACATTACCAGCTTGCCTACATTATTCCTTACATCTAGAGTTGAGTGAGCTTGCTCCACTTAACGCCTGCGGACTTGGCTGCATTTTCAATAGCTTTTGACTTCTGGCTTTGAGTGAGCTTACCTCACTCAATGCCTGTAGACTTTGGAAAATTCCTGCCTTTCCAGCATCTTCTCTTGGTGTCTACCTTTCTGCCTTATGGCCACCTATCACATCACTTAGACAATCTGTCTAGACTTGTTCCTTGGAACATCCTGCACATGATGAGCTTAAACAACATCAAATACAACTATGATCTTAGTGTTGATGGTGATGCCTTTTCAAATCCACTCTAGGGAACATTGTGGTCAATAGACCCAACAATCTTCCCCCATTTGAAGAAGACAGAACACCCAGTAATACTAAGAAGCATTAACATAAAAGGCAGATTAACTTTATGTACTCCATTTAACTGCATTGACTCAAGAGGTCAAGTCAATGCATCTTTATACTACTTGAACAATTGCTCAAGTAATATGCACCCTCCTTTATACCACTTAATATTTAAATGGAGCACCACTAAAAGCACTGACTCAATATGACCTGATCATGTCAAGTATTGCTTCCACATATCCCCCTAATGTATTACCTCACATCTCCCCCTTTCTGGCTTCTACAATAGGTGTATCTATTGAGGGAGGAGAGAGGATTAAGGGAGATATTATCTCATGATCCTAGTCAAAGTCCTATATTGATTCTACTAAGGAACTTAGCCTAGTAATCACACCACTTGATTAGGGGTCATACCTTTATGTTGATACATTGAAACAACACAACACTGTATAACTTGAACTTGTTGCACACATAGTTCCACTTGTTGGTGACATCACCTCACTACAACCCCTTGACTCTTGAATGAACCATAGGTCTACTTGAGCTGACTACTAGTTGTTCCTCTTCTACTACAGCAACACTGTTTTCTCAGCAATAGTCCTTCTTAGACTCAGAGAAGATTATGACTATATCATAAGCAATCTCACCCTTAGTCTGTACAATGTTCTTAGGACAAACTGATCAGCAATGAAGATCTCTGATCCTCTACAACAGTTGCTTGCTCCTTCTCAACAGGAGGCTGATCCAGTTCCAGCAAGTGCTAGACTTGCTCCCCCTCGGCAAGAGCACTACTATTATCATCTCTAATGGACACATAAGTCCATTTAAGTCCTGATACCACATGAGAATCTTTTGACAAGCAGTAAAATTTCTGTTTGACAATCTTGAGTTCGATGAATTATTCAGATTTTGTCGAGCTTCGTTCGACGAATTATTCTGATTTCGTTGAGCTCCGTTCGACGAATAATGGTAATTTTGTCGAGATCCATTCATGCTGATGCTTAGCAACTCCCTTGCACTTGAATGTATTATTTATAGTCTTGATATTATATCAACACTAACCTTCCATAGAGCTGATACTAGATTTATAGCCATTGTGCACAGGAACTCCCTTACACCTTGCACAGTCTTTTTTGCTGACCCAGATCTTCTCCCCTTCTGTAGCAACAGACTTGCCTTTGGCTTCAGCTTTCTGATCAATAGAACATGAGTGTTCAGCCCACTGAGTACTATCTTGATCATTACATTCATCAGCCCACTTGATCAATCCCTTCTTAGTTTCTGAATAGACAGGGAGGAGATGGTCTGCTTTGATTCTTTTCTCCCCCTAGCTGATTGCAAATGATACTAATGGTGCAACTGCTTGATTTCTCTTCTCATGAGGTTGAATTTTCTCCTGCAGCTGCTAGACTTTGAGACCATTTGAACCTTGAATGATCTTTCCTTGAACCATCCTTTCATTCTAATACCAAGTCTTTCTTTATAATGATATTCCAATAGGAATGTGCTGACTTGTATTAACAATAGCTGAAGCAATCCAGCTGTTCTTGTAAACTGATTGGCTTGCCATCTTCCAGCAGGTGCCATCACCTGGGTAGTTTCCCTCTCAGCCTCTACAATGTCCATAGGGACAAGCTGATCCTCAGCAGTAATGCTGATCAATTCTGTGCTGGGGAAACTTTGGGTAAGATTCAAGCTTGTCAAGCAACCTTGACTAAACATGCTCCCCATTATCAGGAGTATCTTAGCTTGACAATTTGTCCCTTCTGTATAGTGAGTCTTATCAGCTGAGCACAGTGTGCCTCTTCATTGTTGCTCACAAAGGAGCTACTCCTAGTGATTTTCCTCAGTGATGAGTACAACCTACTTGTTCTTCTCCTAGTTTGCTGGTGTGGCAGCAAAGCTTTTTTCAACCAGACAGTCCTGCTGGCTGGATCCTGCTGGTCTTTGCCCAAAGAATTGTGCACTTTATCCTTCTGTGGGAATGCATACAACATCCTTATCCTTGGAGTATGATCCATAGGATAACTTCCTTATTCCAGTCCAGGTTCTAGAACATCTACTGTCCAAGTATCACATGGGGGATGGGTGTAACGCCCCAAAAATCATAAACGAACCGATCGCATCCTAAGGAATTTTTGGTGCCTAATTAGGGGTACACGGCCTAGGGCACGTGCGTGTCCAAGGCCGTGTCTTACTGTGTTGGCCAGGCTGTGTCCAGTAAAGGACACGGTAGGAAACACGGGCTATGAACAGATAAGACATGGGCGTGTCACGGGTAACACGGGTGTGTTCATACCCGTATCATCACCCATGTCCGGCTCGGGTTGAAGTCTGGGCTGTGTCGCCAGGAGTGCATGGTCGGGTTACACGGGCGTGTACTGGTCGACACGGGCATGTGCCATTTGATACAGGCATGTCTTTACCCGTGTCCACCAAGGGACGTGACGTTGTCATGGCGGTTATGTGACACGCCCCTATGTCACGGGCGTGTCTGAACCCGACACGGGCGTGTCAGGTAGAGATACGGGCGTGTCTCTACCCGTGTCGTTCTCTGTTCACGACAGTCGTGCCTAGGTCGAGGAACATGGCCTGGAACACGGCCGTGTGCAAAGCCGTGTTCGGCCTATTTTAGTGACTTTTTGGGTGGATCTGAGCCATTCGTTTTCCTTAAACCATATCTGACGGCTTAGGATTAATCCTGCTTCCTTAAGGCCGGGAGTGGGGGTTAAACTCCTCATTTTCTTTTGGCCTTTCTCTTTCTAAAGTCTTAGAGAGAGGAGAAAGCAAGAAAGAAGGAGGAGGAGGATCCCGGCCGCCTGTAGAGCATCGGAGCACCGAATCGAAAACCGAGACTGGATCCGCGGAGGCATTCTCATTGCGAAGCTTTCCATCCGGCTAGTTTTTCATGGCGCCAAAACGGACTTCAAGGGTAACGATTCTCAACTTGGCATGTGAAGTCCTCTTCCTTTCTGCATGGGAAATCCGCTCCCGCAAGTGTGTGGTGAGTGCGTGGTGTCCCTTGGGGTAGATGTGAATAGTCCCCTTTGTGTTGCATGTAGAGTTCGGAATCGAAGTACGGCCATAGGCATTGTGTGTGAAGCCTACCCGGACGTGTTTGTCTTGATCGGTGATGTTGCATTGTGCATGGATTGTCGGAGAAGACTCTGTATTGTGTTGTTTTTCTGGTTTTCTACACGGTAGATTGCAATAGGGAGCCTTGGGGATTAACTCCAAGGTGCACCCGAAAAACTGGGCAGAAACGCATTCCTGCCAACTAGGTAGCCTGGGTCCAACCTTGTATATAATTGGGGTGGTATGTGCGACGCCTGTCTCTAGGAGACATGTAGGGCCTTTCTTTGAAAAACGGTGAGCCCATGGGGTTTAGAATTATTAGGCCAGGGAGCCGAACAGGAAAGGCAAAACCGACCCGCGCCCTGCAGGTTTTGCCATGAGTACTACGGTATTCAGAGACGGTAGAGCGACTTGAGCAACGGGAAATGGTGGAGCTATACCTGCATTATGTAGACTATGATATGAGAGTAGCCGAAATTGGCTCTCGTCGGTGGCATAACGAGAGTATCAGGACAGGGGCCGTAAAGACTGAAATGCTCAAAGTAATCGTCAAGTCAAGGACCTCTGAACGGAGGTGGTATCCAGGAAGTCTGGTACACCTTCAATGTGCCCTGAGTGCACGGGGTGGGCGGTCGTGTAAGCCTCAACCTAGGGTGAATTCTGTTAGGTTATACTTTCACTAGGATTTTTGGATGTACTAATGAAATGCAGGGAAGGAGCACCGCCGTCCCGAGTAAGGGACGGGGTCATTATAATTTGGTCAGCTTTAGCTGACCGTTGCTTTGTTTGCCACCATACGGTGGAATGCTGCTTGCAAGTGCTGCGGAACCAAGTACCAAATAGCGGGCTGAATCCCAAGCTGTTGTGCTGGCCCTCGAAGGCCAAAACGAACTGTTATTTTACTTCAATCATGTGTGGCTGGCCTGCAAGCCGATGTCTGTAAAACATTATGTTGTTAAGTGAACATTTGTAAGGCCATAAGGCCAAGTACTTTTGTGTATTTTGGTATTTCTTTCCTATTGTGGTTAATGGACATTCATGATTCATACCATCTTTTATTTGGGTTCTTTCAACTACTTAAAAGCTTCAGCTAGTTGTTCTGTGTAGGACGTTTGTGATTGGAAGAATGGTTTCATTCTGTAACCCTTCGGTCTGTCTGTGGTATATGGCGTCGGGCCCCGGCCGGACCTACTGCTATATACCATGCGACGGATAGGGGTGTTACAATTTGGTATAAAATTACCGGTTCCGGTCTTGCTTATTGGAATTCGTGGGCGAATTCTTTTAAGGGGTGGTGAGCACATGTATGTGCGTCATCGTTATAACATAAAAAGAACTCATGAATGTCCACTTAGGAACGAAAGTACATTTATTTTTGAGGAACCTGAGTGTTCCAATGATTGCTTTTAGCAATTTGTATGTCGCCTAATCGATAGTTATGCTATATAGGGGACTACGAGGGGTGCGGGGCAATCACAAGGCCAGCTCTCCACGGAGAGTAGTGCACTTAACAGCGTGCTTGAGACCCTTCTTTCTGTTGAAACCATAAGAAGGATAGTTGAAGTGGTGTTTGCTGTGACTAAAGCACATCTTGGAGGGCAAGTGCAGCCCCTGTCCCTGGGGTGACTTCAACACTGAGTGGTGTGATGGAACAACTGGAATGTATAAGACCTTTGGATCAGCAGTTGAACATGCTTTTAGTGCAGGGTACGCACTTAGTTGAGTAGTATTTGCAGGCTTTTCTTATCATAAGGTGCTACCCAGGGTTTGATTTGGAGAACGAGCAGACTATAGTTAATAAATTCTACAACGGTCTGCGCGAGGAATTACAACTGCTACTCGTAGGACCAAAGCTACTTGGATTCCGAGCGTTAGTGGAGTCGGCTAGAGCTTTGGAAGCAGATCTGGCCAGAATCAACCAGACATCAGTGTGCATGTTACCAAACTCCCCAGGTCCCGCAAAGTCTGTATACCGAAAGAGGAGTAAAGTGAGGCCTGAAGTACCTACTAGTCAAACTCCATATTACTGTTATAAATTTTGAAGGTTTGGTCACTTTGCCCGAGATTGCCGTAAAGACGATCAGGGGACAGAGAAAGCTATAAAGGGAGTCCAAGAGAAGAAAGACTCCAGTGCTGAGAAGACAGAGTTCAAGGCGCTACCTACCTCAAAATCCAGTTTCCGTAGATGGTGTAAGAAGGCAAGGAGGTCGGGTCTAGTTCCTTCTTTTGGTGCATCTGGAACAACTATTGGCCGAGACCCGGACGCATGCTTTTGTTGTGGGAAGCTGGGACACTTTGCCCGGGAGTATCGAAGCGGACGTCTGGAGTCCAAGAAGAAGCCTAGAGCGACCTACGAAGAGAAGGGCAAGGGGTTGGTGGCAGCTACACCTCAATATGCTCCATCCCAACCTAGAGGATACAACTTTGGCCATCAGGAGGTTATGGAATATGCTTACATGGTGACAGGTATGGTTTAATTTTTTTTTTGGTATGTCAGCTTTAGATACTTGTTTCCTTATGCATGTTAACCTATATTTGGTTGTGATAGGATTTGTATTAATTTTCTGAGTGCCCGGTGAAAGCACTGTTCGTCATGGGAACTTCTCATTCCTTTTGGTCCAAAGGATGTGTATCGCACATCGGAGTTCCTTCTTCGATGGAAAGAGATGAATCGATAGTACTGCTGCCTATCAGGTGCTCTATATACACGAATAGTGTCTATTTGATGAAGATACGGATAGGGAGTCAGGAGTTTGACTTGCAAGCATCGCTACTGCTGTTTGTAGAATTAACCATAATCTTTGGTATGATTGGCTCTCGGAGCAGTGTGCATACATCAATTTCAAACGTAAGGTGGTCAGTTTGGTACTAGCTATAGGTTGTGAGATGTCGAAACTGAAGAATTACTTCAAGAGCTGGTGGAACAGGGTAATGTGCATCCAAGTTTACTACCTTGGAGCACGCCGGTCCTCTGGTTAAAAAAGAGGATGAAAGCTTACAACTCTGTAATGGTTACTAGAAGTTGATTAAGTTAACGGGAAAAGAATAAGTATCCAATCCCAAGTAGTGATTATCTGTTCGATCTACTCAATGGGTCAAGTGTGTACTCAAGTTGAATCTGAAGTTCGGATACTATTATTTGTCGCGAAGGGAAAGTGATATTCCCAAACGGCGTTCAACACACGATATGGGAATTATGAGTTCATCGTTATGCCGCTTGGGCTGACAAATATGTCGTCCGTGTTTATGGATTTGAGGTATAGGGCGTTCAGTGAGTACCTGAACTAGTTCGTGATAACCTTTATCGACGACATACTGGTATACTTTCAGTATGAGGGTGATCATTCCAAGTAACTGGATTCGATATTGGAGACGTTAAGGAGAAATCAGCTGTATGCCAAATTCGCCAAGTGCGAGCTTTGGTTACCCTCAGTAGCGTTTCTTAGTCACGTCTTTAGTGGAGAAAGTATCATGGTGGACCCGTCAAAAACATTTGCGATACGTGAGTTGCTTATGTTATCTGCGTTGGCGAAAAGTCCGAAGTTTATAGGACTGGTCGGTTAGTACAGACGCTTCATAGAGAACCTCTAGTGGATAACATTACCCCTCACGACTTTGGCAAAGAAAGATCAAAAGTTTGTGTGGTCGCTGGAGTGCGCGCAAGCATTTGAAGAGCTGAAAAGTCAGTTGACCTCGGCAACTATTCTATGTTCACCGAGTAGGACCGAAGGAGTTGAGATTTACAGCAATGCTTTGTAACACCCCAAAAAGACCCCAAAGGACTCAAAATGATTTTTGAGGTACAGAAAATTTTACACGGCCTGGGACACGGGCGTGTCCCAGGGCGTGTCGGGGGTACACGGCCTGGGACACGGGCGTGTCCCAGGGCATGTTCAGGTTAGTCGACGATTGGGAGTCGACGATCATCGAGCCTGGGACACGGCCTCCGACACGGGCGTGTCCCAGGGCGTGTTCGAATTAAATTTCGAAATTGGCCTGTTCGAGTCAGAAAAGTACACGGCCTTGAACACGGCCGTGAACACGGGCGTGTCAGGTGGGACACGGGCATGTCCGATGCCGTGTTCCGACCCGTGTACTGGGTGCAGCTCGATGAAGCAGGTTTGACACGGGCGTGTCTCAGGTTTGACACGGGCGTGTCAGGTTCGACACGGGCGTGTCGGTACCCGTGTTTTGCAGTCGGTTCAAACTGCGTGTGCCGCTTAAGGGTACACGGCCTGTGACACGGGCGTGTCACAGGCCGTGTCAGCCAAAATTTGGGATTTTTGGGCAGATCGTGGCCGTTCAGATTCTCTCTTTAGATCCAAGGGCTCAGGTGATTCCTGGCTGGATTAACTTCGTCAAGGAAGAAGTCATTCTTCATTTGTGCTTAAGGAAGAGAGAAAGAGAGGAAGAAGAAGGAGGAGGAGAGCAAGCCACCGGCGGAGTTCCCGTGGTCCGATTCGTGATCCGAAGCCGGCGTTGTGAAGGCAAGGCTGCTGCGGTTCTTTCTCACCGGCTAGTTTTCGATGGCTCCGAAGAGATCGACAAGGGTAACGATCTCCCTCCTTGGACATGTGAAGTCCTTCTTTTCTGCATTGCATAGGGAAAACCCTTCCCCGCGAGTGTGCGGTGGGTTGTGGTGTCCCTTGGGGTAGATATGTGAAGTCCCCCTTATTAGAGGCCGGAATTGGAGTACGGCTCTAGGCATGCTGTGTGAAGCCCATCTGGATATGTTCTGGATTGGTGATGCTTGTTTGCATATCGGAGAAGGCTCCGTGATTATGGCTTGTGATGCCTTGTTCCTACCTGTTGCTTGGTGCGGCAGGAAGTACTGGACGATGTCCAGGAAATGAAGAGGGTTGGATGCAACTCTTGTGGCCGTGTGTTGCCACTTTGTGAGTGGTTGAGCCGTTGGGCTGCAACTCGATGAAAAGGCAGATTGCCGAACAGGAAAGGTGAAACCGACCCGCGCCTATAAATAGCCATGGATACTTCCGTATTCGAGGTGGCACGACGACTTGAGCAACGGGGGGTGGCTGATCCGTACCTGCGTTAGGTCCGTCCGACTTGGAAGCCTGGTTATAGGTTTTGTTGGAGCGCCTAATGAGAGTCTTAGGCCCGCGCGCCGGAAAGACTAGAATGCTCAAATACCGTGTAGACGGTGGTGTTGACCCTGGTATTCCGGTACACCAAGAATGTGCCCTGAGTGCACGGACTGTCGGGCCGTGTGGCCGATAGTTGTGATGGCTTGAATGTGCCTGCGCGCACATAGTTGCTATTTGATGATGTCATGCTTGCAGGGAAAGAATGCTCATGCCCCGAGAAAGGGGTAGGATTGTTATAATTGGGTCAGCTGAATGCTGACCGTTGCATTGTTTGCCACCGGTTGGGTGGATTGTTCCCGTGCAGGTACTAGAGAGCCAAGTGGTAAGTGATGGGCTGAAGCCCTACTGCTGTTGCTGCTGCTGCTGTGGCTAGCCCGTGAAGGCTAAGCGAATGTTTTGGTTGTTCTCTTTTACTCATGTATGGCCGGCCTGTGCGCCGAGGTTTGTAAAACATGTTGTATGTAAAGAGGAACTGTAAGGCCTTAAGGCCAAGACCTTTGTTGTACATTCCATGGTTATATATAAAGGTGGTTTATATATTGGACATTCCGGTTGAGAGTTCAAAGTTGTAACTTAAAGCTTCCGCTAGAATGCTCTGAGTTAGGATTCGTATGGTTTGGTAATATCCTGTGACCTCACCGTCTGTTTGTGGCATATAGTGTGGGGCCCCGGCCGGACCTTCTACTATACGTCATTTAACGGATGGGGTCGTTACATTTTGGTATCAGCTTTTGTCGGTCTTCCTCTTTCGAATTCGTGGTCGAATTCTTTTGTGGGGTGGCGAGCACGTGTTTGTGCGACCTGCTGTAACGCTAATGAACTCTGGAATGTCCATTAAGGAATGTACAACATCTTGTTTGAGGAATCTGCGCGTTCCTTTTTGTGTTGTTTTGCTTGCATACGTTCGCTAATGTGTGTCTTGTCCACCTATAGGTGACACGTAGTGGTGCTGGGCAGTCTGAGCCCCAGCGCTCTGATGAGAGTGCGGCACCAGCTGAGGTGCCAACACCTCCTCCATCTGCGAAAACTGTTCGCTTAGTGGCTGAGGCGCTATTTGCCATGATTCAGCCGACCGGGCAAGCGCAGCCGGCAGTAGTGCCAGTTCGTGTTGATGTAAGACCCGAGCCGGTTGAGGCTGTAGATCCACGAGCAGCTGACCGACAGTTGAAGCAATTCATGAGCTTCAGTCCTCCTACGTTTGCGGGAATGGGATCCCCAACGCAGGCGGAAGATTGGTTATCGCGTGTCAAGCGGATAATGACAGCGATCAGGGCGGAGGAAACTCTAAAGGTCACCTTGGCCACCTTCATGCTTGAAGGAGAGGCGCGGTTGTGGTGGGACGAGGTTGAGGTACACCATTTGGCGGGCAGGCAATTAACACAAGTGTCGATTGAGGAGTTCTCTCGATTATTTCTGGCAAAACATGTCCCAGCGGCGCAACGCATTGCGATGGAAAATGAGTTCCAACGGTTAAAGCAAGGGGAAGATAGTGTGGATACCTACTTGCATGAGTTTACCAGGTTGGGACGATATGCGGGAACAATCTTCGCGGATGACCAAAGGAAAACGAATCGGTTCTATGAAGGATTGCGGGATGAGTTGCGATTCCTGCTTTCGAGTTCTGTGAGCCAAGGGTTTCAGGAGTTGGTTGATACTGCGTGCGCGTTGGAGAAGGACATGAAGCGAGTGCAAGGGAATAAGGGCTTGGTTGAGTCGAAGCCAGAGTTTCAAGCACCTCGCCCAAGCAAGTCGTTTTACCAGAAGAAAGGGGGCAAGAGGTCCAAGCCATCTGGGCAAGTGACTACGACCGTTGTGTCGGGAGCGACATCAAGGCCGGATGCTCGTACATGCTATAACTGTGGCCGGGTGGGGCATATTGCTCGTGACTGTCGGGTTGTGCAGCCCAAAGGGGAAAAGAAGACGGGTGCGTCGTATGCTGAGAAGGGCAAAGCGGTGGTTGATTCCTCTGCGTCTCAGGCGCAGCCCCGAATCTATCAACTTGGCCAACAGGAAGCGATTAAGCAAAGTGACGTCGTCACAGGTACGAGTTGAGATTAGCTTACTTGCTTATGTGCTATGGTTTTGGTTTTGTTTAGCTTGTGCATGATGTGTGTGTGCTGCAGGCTTTGTCCTGATTCAGAATAATTTGGCGAGAGCCCTGTTTGATACGGGTGCTTCGCATTCTTTTCTGTCTGAGGATTTCGTATCTCGAATTGGGGTACCAAGTCATGTGACGGTGGATAGTACAAGGGTGCTATTGCCGAATGGCTGTATGATGCTTGCGGATAGGGCTTGCAATGTGGATGTGCAAATAGGAAGTCGGGATTTCGGTTTGAGTGCAGCTGTGCTACCGTTATCGGAGTTTGATGTGATCTTTGGTATGGACTGGCTCTCGGAGCAGCGTGCCTTTATTGATTGCAACTCCAAAGAGATTACACTGGGCCAGAATACCGGACTTTTGACGAAGTTCGCTGGTATGCGAGGAGTTGGCGGGACTCTGTTGTCTGCACTCCAAGTCGTCAATGTTGTTCGAAAGGGCGCGGAGTTATTCTTCACGCTAATTCAGGCTGTTGAGCCAAAGGCCAGTGTCGGTGAAGTGCCAGTTGTGTCGGAGTTTGCCGACGTGTTTCCCAAAGATCTTCCTGGGTTACCACCCCAGCAGGAGATTGACTTCTCGATTGAGTTGGTGCCAGGTGCGAAACCTGTGGCCCGCTCTCCATATCGCGTCGCGCCAAAAGAGATGGCTGAGTTGAAAGTCCAATTGCAAGAGTTGTTTGAGCAGGGATATATACGCCCAAGTATGTCACCTTGGAGCGCGCCTGTTCTCTTTGTGAAAAAGAAAGACGGTAGCTTACGGTTGTGTATTGACTACCGCGAGTTGAATAAGCTGACGGAGAAAAATAAATACCCGATCCCACGGATTGATGACCTCTTTGATCAGCTGGCGGGATCAACGGTCTATTCCAAGTTGGATTTGAAATCGGGATATTATCAGCTAAGGATTCGGGAAGGTGACATTCCCAAGACAGCGTTTGGAACACGCTACGGTCATTATGAGTTCACGGTAATGCTGTTTGGCCTATGTAATGCGCCTTCGGTATTTATGGACCTAATGCATCGAACGTTCCGAGAGTACTTGGATTTGTTTGTTATTGTGTTTATCGATGACATCTTAGTATACTCTCAGTCGGAAGAGGATCACGCAAACCATTTGCGGTTGGTCTTGCATACCCTGCGGAGGAATAAGCTTTATGCCAAGTTCTCAAAGTGCGAGTTCTGGCTCTCTTCAGTAGCCTTTTTAGGCCATGTGGTAAGCGGAGAGGGTATCGCGGTGGATCCGTTGAAGATAAGTGCCATTCGTGATTGGCCAGCGATGTCTTCAGTGGCCGAGGTCAGGAGCTTCCTTGGACTTGCGGGCTACTATAGGCGGTTTGTGGAAAACTTCTCACGGATTGCTTTACCTCTGACCACGCTGACGAGAAAAGATCAAAAGTTCATTTGGACGCCGGAGTGCGGGCGAGCTTTTGAAGACTTGAAGAGTCGTTTGACCACCGGCGCCTGTGTTGACATCGCCATGTGGTACCGATGGGTATGAGATCTATAGTGATGCATCTGGGAGCGGCTTAGGCTGCGTTCTTTTGCAGTTTGGTAAAGTGATTGCTTATGGCTCGCGTCAGTTGAAAGTGCATGAGCGGAATTACCCCGTCCATGATTTGGAGTTGGCAGCGGTAATCTTTGCGCTCAAGTTGTGGCGGCACTATCTATATGGCGTTAAAGTGGATATCTATACGGATCACAAAAGCCTAAAGTATTTGTTGGATCAGAAGGATCTGAATATGCGACAACGAAGATGGATGGAGTTCCTCGGGGACTACACCTTCGAAATTCACTATACTCCCAGGAAGGGAAATGTGGTCGCTGACGCTTTGAGTCGGAAGACTCCGGTACGGGCAAGCTGGTTGCAGAGGCATGATCAGCGTTTGATCCAGGAATTAGAAGCATTGGAGATATCTTGCGTTGACAAGGGTGCGTCAACCGATGCATGCTTGAACTGGACGGAGGTGCAATATGACCTTACGGACAGAATTCGGCGAGCAACAGAGCTTGATAAAAGTCTCCAACGCTATGCTAAAGATGGGCCGGATGACCAATTCTCTTGGGATAACGGGTTGTTAAGAAGAAATGGCCGAGTGTGCGTCCCAAGTGTGGGTAAATTGAGGGAAGAGTTGATGTACGAAGCTCACTTTGCAAAGTACTCAGTTCACCCAGGGAGCACAAAGATGTACAGAGATATGAAAAAGTTGTTCTGGTGGCCCGAACTAAAGAAAGATGTCGCACGTTATGTGGCTGAATGCACTACGTGTGCGTTAGTGAAAGCAGAATGCCAGAAGCCTGGCGGTTTCCTGAAGTCGTTACCTATTCCGGAGTGGAAGTTCGATGATATTTCGATGGATTTCGTGCACCGGTTGCCGAGATCTCAACGCGGTCATGATTCAATCTGGGTGATTGTGGACCGGTTGACGAAAGTGGCGCACTTCCTTCCAAACAGAAGAGACGATTCAGTGGAAACCTTGGCCAAGCTTTATGTGGAGCAGGTTGTTCGACTGCACGGTGTTCCTCGGAGCATCGTTAGTGACCGTGATGGGCGGTTCACATCGAATGATTGGCGGCTCGTTCATCAAATGTTGGGTACAAAGTTAGCGTTTAGTGCGGCCTTTCATCCCCAAACGGATGGCCAGACTGAACGAACCAATAGGACGATGGAGGACATGCTCCGCATGTGCGCCCTAGACTTTGGTAAGAGATGGGAAGATTATATATTTCTCGTCGAATTTGCCTATAATAATAGCTACCAAGCGAGTATTGGTATGGCACCATTTGAGGCGTTGTATGGTCGGAAATGCCGTACACCGTTAGCTTGGGCAGAAGCAGGCGAATCTAAGCTGAATGGGAAAAAGGAAGTCGAAGAAGCGACCTCGCTCATACGCTCTATTCGGGAGAGGCTATTGATAGCCTAAGATCGTCAAGCAAAGTACTACAATGCCAAACACCGGAACGTGGAGTTCGCGGTGGGTGATTGGGTATATTTGAAGATCAAACCCTTCAAAGGTGTGTCCAGGATTCGGCGTTTGAAAAAGCTAAGTCCGAGGTATCTTGGTCCGTTTGAGGTGGTGGAGCGAGTTGGGGAAGCTGCTTATCGACTAGCACTTTCAGCAGACTTGGGTGGATTACATGATGTATTTCACATCTCAGTCCTTCGTAAGGCGGTGAAGGATCCAGCTCAAGTAGTGGAGAATGATCGGGTACCGGTCGAGTATGGGCTAACGACGAGGGTTAGACCCATTCGGATCGAGGATCGAGCCGAGAAACAGTTGCGGAACAAAGTGATAGGGATGATCAAGGTCCGATGGGACAATTGTGGCCGTGAAGAGCTAACATGGGAGCGAGAGCAGACCATGCGAGCTGAGTTTCCCGAGTTATTTGTATAAACTGTAGACCGTGTACTTTTTGTCATAACATACTTATAGCATTGCTGGTTCTTGTTTCCTTACCGTGCAAATTTCGGGACGAAATTTTGTTAAGGGGGAGGGTTGTAACACCCCAAAAAGACCCCAAAGGACTCAAAATGATTTTTGAGGTACAGGAAATTTTACACGGCCTGGGACACGGGCGTGTCCCAGGGCGTGTCGGGGGTACACGGCCTGGGACACGGGCGTGTCCCAGGGCGTGTTCAGGTTAGTCGACGATTGGGAGTCGACGATCGTCGAGCCTGGGACACGGCCTCCGACACGGGCGTGTCCCAGGGCGTGTTCGAATTAAATTTCGAAATTGGCCTGTTCGAGTCAGAAAAGTACACGGCCTTGAACACGGCCGTGAACACGGGCGTGTCAGGTGGGACACGGGCGTGTCCGATGCCGTGTTCCGACCCGTGTACTGGGTGCAGCTCGATGAAGCAGGTTTGACACGGGCGTGTCTCAGGTTTGACACGGGCGTGTCAGGTTCGACACTGGCGTGTCGGTACCCGTGTTTTGCAGTCGGTTCAAACTGCGTGTGCCGCTTAAGGGTACACGGCCTGTGACACGGGCGTGTCACAGGCCGTGTCAGCCAAAATTTGGGATTTTTGGGCAGATCGTGGACGTTCAGATTCTCTCTTTAGATCCAAGGGCTCAGGTGATTCCTGGCTGGATTAACTTCGTCAAGGAAGAAGTCATTCTTCATTTGTGCTTAAGGAAGAGAGAAAGAGAGGAAGAAGAAGGAGGAGGAGAGCAAGCCACCGGCGGAGTTCCCGTGGTCCGATTCGTGATCCGAAGCCGGCGTTGTGAAGGCAAGGCTGCTGCGGTTCTTTCTCACCGGCTAGTTTTCGATGGCTCCGAAGAGATCGACAAGGGTAACGATCTCCCTCCTTGGACATGTGAAGTCCTTCTTTTCTGCATTGCATAGGGAAAACCCTTCCCCGCGAGTGTGCGGTGGGTTGTGGTGTCCCTTGGGGTAGATATGTGAAGTCCCCCTTGTTAGAGGCCGGAATTGGAGTACGGCTCTAGGCATGCTGTGTGAAGCCCATCTGGATATGTTCTGGATTGGTGATGCTTGTTTGCATATCGGAGAAGGCTCCGTGATTATGGCTTGTGATGCCTTGTTCCTACCTGTTGCTTGGTGCGGCAGGAAGTACTGGACGATGTCCAGGAAATGAAGAGGGTTGGATGCAACTCTTGTGGCCGTGTGTTGCCACTTTGTGAGTGGTTGAGCCGTTGGGCTGCAACTCGATGAAAAGGCAGATTGCCGAACAGGAAAGGTGAAACCGACCCGCGCCTATAAATAGCCATGGATACTTCCGTATTCGAGGTGGCACGGCGACTTGAGCAACGGGGGGTGGCTGATCCGTACCTGCGTTAGGTCCGTCCGACTTGGAAGCCTGGTTATAGGTTTTGTTGGAGCGCCTAATGAGAGTCTTAGGCCCGCGCGCCGGAAAGACTAGAATGCTCAAATACCGTGTAGACGGTGGTGTTGACCCTGGTATTCCGGTACACCAAGAATGTGCCCTGAGTGCACGGACTGTCGGGCCGTGTGGCCGATAGTTGTGATGGCTTGAATGTGCCTGTGCGCACATAGTTGCTATTTGATGATGCCATGCTTGCAGGGAAAGAATGCTCATGCCCCGAGAAAGGGGTAGGATTGTTATAATTGGGTCAGCTGAATGCTGACCGTTGCATTGTTTGCCACCGGTTGGGTGGATTGTTCTCGTGCAGGTACTGGAGAGCCAAGTGGTAAGTGATGGGCTGAAGCCCTACTGCTGTTGCTGCTGCTGCTGCGGCTAGCCCGTGAAGGCTAAGCGAATGTTTTGGTTGTTCTCTTTTACTCATGTATGGCCGGCCTGCGTGCCGAGGTTTGTAAAACATGTTGTATGTAAAGAGGAACTGTAAGGCCTTAAGGCCAAGACCTTTGTTGTACATTCCATGGTTATATATAAAGGTGGTTTATATATTGGACATTCCGGTTGAGAGTTCAAAGTTGTAACTTAAAGCTTCCGCTAGAATGCTCTGAGTTAGGATTCGTATGGTTTGGTAATATCCTGTGACCTCACCGTCTGTTTGTGGCATATAGTGTGGGGCCCCGGCCGGACCTTCTACTATACGTCATTTAACGGATGGGGTCGTTACATGCTTGGGGCAGTGACTTGTATTGTGTTCTGCTCCAGTATGGGAGTATAATAATATATAGCTCGCGTTAGTTGGAGGTACGCGAGAGGATTTATCTGGTCCATGACTTGGAGTTAGCGGTCGTGATATTCTCCCTAAAGCTATAAAGACGCTACCTAAACGGTGTGAAGGTCGGTATCTAAATCGATCACAGGAGCTTGAAGTACTTATTGGATCAAAAGGAATTAAACTTGTGGCAGTGGAGGTGGATGGAGTTACTGGGGGACAACACCTTCGACATACATTTTGGCATAAGTTTTGGAGATATTGGAGATCACTTGTGTGGACAAGCAAATCATGGATGTTGCTTTTGATAGGTCAAATTCCCATTATATTTTTGAAGATGGACTGTTGTGGAAGGACAGTCGTCTGTGCGCCCCAAGTGTGGAGAGTCAGCGGCAGGAGTTGATATACGAGGCTCATTATACCAAGTACTCAATTCACCCGAAGTGCATAAAATGTTTAGAGGTTTGAAGAAGTTATTCTGGTGGTCAGGACTGAAAAAGGATGATCTGATGGAAAAGTTAGCCAAACTCTACATGGATAACATTGTTCAGTCGTATGGTGCACCCCGCAGTATTGTAAGTGATTGAGATGAATGCTCCACGTCTAATGACTGGAAGCTGGTGCATAAATTGTTGGGAACTAAGCTGAGTATTAGCACAGCCTTCCATCCGCAGACGGATGGTCAGACCGAGAGGGTCAACAGAATAATGGAGGACATGCTTTGCATGTGCGTCTCGGATTACGAAAACCAGTGTGAAGATCGCATGTGCATGGTGGAGTTTGCGTATAACAACCGCTATCAGGAGAGTATACAAATGGCGCCCTTCGAGGCCCTTTATGGTAGAAAATGTCGCACACCGTTGTCATGGTTAGAAACGGGTGAGACAAAGCCTTTCAAGAGGCAAGAGTTGGAAGATGCAACGTCATTGGTACGAACTATTCGAGGAACGTTTGCAGACCGCTCAGGACAGGCAGGCAAAATACTATAATACCAAAGCTTAGGAATGGGGAGTTCGCTGTTAGCGATTGGACATATTTGAAAATCAAGTCGTTCAAAATGGTGTCTCGCGAGTCCGTCGCTTGAAGAGGCTGATTAAGAGGTACCTTGAACCGTTTGAGAACCTGGAGCGAATTGGTGAAGCAGCGTATCGACTGAAGTTGTTAGTGGAGTTGAGTAGGCTACACGATACATTCCACATATCGGTGTTACGGAAGGCGGTGCAAGAGCCTTCGCAGGTGGTTGCGGTCGATCAGGTGCCGGTTGATTGTGGGATGACGACGAAGGTCAAGACCGTATGCATTGTTGACTTTCAAGTCAAACGACTCCGCAATAAGGAGATTCGAATGGTTAAAGTCCGTTGAAATAATTGTGGTCGTGAAGAGCTTTCATGGGAACGAGAGAAGATTATGTTGGAGGAATACCCCGAGTTATTCCGCTTGGGTAAAACTTAGGTTGTATATTTTTACCTAATTTCGGGATGAAATTCTTTAAAGGGGGGAGATTTGTAACGTCCCGAAAATCGTAAACGAACCGATCGCGTCCTAAGGAATTTTTGGTGCCTAATTAGGGGTACACGGCCAAGGACACGGGGGTGTCCAAGGCCGTGTCTTACTGTATTTGTCGGGCTGTGTTCAGTAAAGGACACAGTAGGAAACACGGGCTATGAATAGTTTTGACATGGGCGTGTCACGGGTAACACGGGCGTGTTCATACCCGTGTCATCACCCGTGTCCGGCTCGGGTTGAAGTCCGGGCTGTGTTGCCAGGAGTGCACAGTCGGGTTACACGGGCGTGTATTGCTCGACACGGGCGTGTGCCATTTGACATGGGCATGTCTTTACCCGTGTCCACCAAGGGACGCGGCGGTTGTCATGGCGGTTATGTGACACTCCCCTGTGTCACGGGCGTGTCTGAACCCGACACGGGCGTGTCAGGTAGAGACACGGGCGTGTCTCTACCCGTGTCGTTCTCTGTTCACAACAGTCGTGTCTGGGTCGAGGCACACGGCCTGGAACTCGACCGTGTGCAAAGCCGTGTTCGGCCTATTTTAGTGACTTTTTGGGTGGATCCGAGCCGTTCGTTTTCTTTAAAACAGATCTGACGGCTTAGGATTAATCCTGCTTCCTTAAGGCCGGGAGTGGGGGTTAAACTCCTCATTTTATTTTGGCATTTCTCTTTCTAAAGTCTTAGAGAGAGGATAAAGTAAGGAAGAAGGAGGAGGAGGATCCCAGCCGCCAGTGGAGCATCGGAGCACCGAATTGAAAACCGAGACCGGGTCCGCGAAAGCATTCTTGTTGCGAAGCTTTCCATGTGGCTAGTTTTTCATGGTGCCAAAACGGACTTCAAGGGTAATATTCTCAACTTGGACATGTGAAGTCCTCTTCCTTTCTTCATGGGAAACCCGCTCCCGCAAGTGTGCGGTGAGTGCGTGGTGTCCCTTGGGGTAGATGTGAATTGTCCCCCTTGTGTTGCATGTAGAGTCCGGAATCGAAGTACGGGCATAGGCATTGTGTGTGAAGCCTACCCGGACGTGTTTGTCTGGATCCGTGATATTGCATTATGCATGGATTGTCGGAGAAGACTCTGTATTGTGTTGTTTTTTGGGCTCTCTACATGGTAGATTGCAACAGGGAGCCTTGGGGATTAACTCCAAGGTGCACCCAGAAAACTGGGCGGAAACGTATTCCTGCCAACTAGGCGGCCTGGGGCCAACCTTGTATATTATTGGGGTGGTATGTGCGAGGCCTATCTCCAGGAGACATGTAGGACCTTTCTTTGGAAAGCGGTGAGCCCATGGGGTTCAGAATTATTAGGCCAAGGAGCCGAACAGGAAAGGCAAAACTGACCCGCGCCCTACAGGTTTGTCCATGAGTATTATGGTATTTGGAGACGGTAGGGCGACTTGAGCAATTGGAAATGGTGGAGCTGTACCTGCGTTATGTGGACTATAACATGAGAGTAGCCGAAATTGGCTCTCGTCGGTGGCATAACGAGAGTCTCAGGCCAGGGGCCGTAAAGACTGAAATGCTCAAAGTAACCGTCAAGTCAAGGACCTCTGAACGGAGGTGGTATCCGGGAAGTCCGGTACACCATCAATGTACCCTGAGTGCACGGGGTGGGCGGCCGTGCGAGCCTCCACCTATGGTGAATTGTGTTAGGTTGTACTTTCACTAGGATTTTTGGATGTACTAATGAAATGCAGGGAAGGAGCACCGCCGTCCCGAGTAAGCGGCGGGGTCATTATAATTTTGTTAGCTTTAGCTGACCGTTGCTTTGTTTGCCACCGTACGGTGGAATGTTGCTTGCAGGTGCTGCGGAACCAAGTACCAAATAGCGGGCTGAATCCCAAGCTGCTGTGCTGGCCCTCGAAGGCCAAAGAAAACTGTTATTTTACTTATATCATGTGTGGCCGGCCTGCGAGCCAATGTCTGTAAAACATTATGTTATTAAGTGAACATTTGTAAGGCCATAAGGCCAAGTACTTTTGTGTATTTTGGTATTTCATTCCTATTGTGGTTAGTGGACATTCATGATTCATACCATTTTTTATTTGGGTTCTTTCAACTACTTAAAAGCTTCTGCTAGTTGCTCTGTGTAGGACGTTTGTGATTGGAAGAATGGTTTCATTCTGTAACCCTTCGGTCTGTCTGTAGTATATGATATCGGGCCCCGGCCGGACCTACTGCTATATACCAAGCGACGGATAGGGGTGTTACAATTGGCCCGTATTACCCGTAACACGCCCGTATCGAAACTGTTCATAGCCCGTGTTTCCTACCGTGTCCTTTACTAGACACAGCCCGGCCAACACAGTAAGACATGGCCTTGGACACGCCCGTGTTCTATGTCGTGTACCCCTAATTAGGCACCAAAAATTCCTTAGGACACGATCGGTTCGTTTACAATTTTCGGGGTGTTATAATGGGCACTTAGACTATCCTGCAAAACAGAGTTCAACCTACCTTAGGACCCCAAGATGAATTGAGTCCTAGGTTCCTGTTAGCATAAATGCACATGTCTACCTACAGGAATCCTATCAGGAAGACTCACCCTTGCCCTTGGCACACTAGAGTTGTGCCAACAATCTTTAGCAAAATGACCCACTTTACCACAAAACCAGTAGTCATGATTACTATACCTTCTTTTCTAAGCAGGTCTGGTAGTTGGGTTAACTGCTGACTGAGCAGAATGAAGAGCAGTTTCCATATTCCTATTTCTCTCAGCCACATTCTGACTAAAGGTAGGTCTGGCAGTAGAAGATCTTGGTTTTTCTTGAAGTCTACCAATAGTGGTCTTCTTTAAGGAGGACATACTATTGATAGCTCAAGAAATGCCCAAGTCTGGCTTGCTGACAGAATTACCCTTAGTCTTAGTGTGTGCTGGGATATCTTGAGAAAAGGTCATTGCCTTACTCATGAGTGAGGGGGCTGGTGTACTAAATACAAATGATCTAGGATGGGCCATTTGACTTTCTATATGGGGAGGCTTACATGCATTCATTCTCCTGCCCTTTCTTCCTTCATTGTGAGGTATAATTGTATTCTTACAAGAAGGATTCTCATTCCTCAAGTGACCAGACTTGCAGTCCTGGTCATACCTATTGAATGGGAGAATTTCCTTGTGAAAGGTATACTGAGGCTTAATAGGAGCCTTGCCTCTCCTTTTGGAGAGGGTAACTTCAGAAATTCACTTGGATTCAGATCTCCTCTTGAGAGCATCTATCTTAGAGACATTATCTACAATTGTCGTCTGCCTCTCAAGTTTATCTTCAAGATCTCGAATAATAGAGTCCATATATTTGATAGACTCAACATGGATGTCAGCCATTGTCTTCAGATGGATAACTTCCCTCATCATGAGATACAATAAAGATACTGTCTCAACCTGCTGAGAAGCAGCGAGCTGTAAGGAGATAATCTCCTCAGCTTGTTTCTCGGCCAGCCTCTTGCTTCTCCTTAAGGCATCCAAAATTTCATCATAGTTGTCAATCAATTGATTAACATCTATCTCAGACTTAGAGTCATCTTCATCCCTAGATGAAGAAGCTTCTAAATCTGGACTGGCCTCATTATCTGAACAGTAAGACGGACTAGACAGAGAATGTACCTTTTCTGGACCAGGCTGATCCTGGCAGGATTCTTCTTATATCATGGCCTCAACCTCACAGCAATCACTGATACTTTCATCCACCTCAGTATCACTTTTTGAGTGTGATAGAGGGGACCTGATCTCTATTTCTGCATTAGGGCGGTCTTTTGCTTCATCTGCAATGACACCACATAGCCCAATGAAGGCTTCTTATTCTTCTTCAGACTCTGAACCACTGTCAGAGAGACTGACTTTCTCTATCCCTTCCATATAGCCAGTGAGAGAATCTCGCATCTCTTTGGCTGTCTTATAGTGGAAAAACATCTGGAAGGTGTAGTCATCCATGGCACTTACCATGATGTGTTGTGCCCTCATGTCCATAAATGTCGAGTTGATTTCATCTTCAGACATCTCTGCATAACATTTTGGGGTTTGGATACTTGCATCTTATGTAGAGACCTTCATAGGAATAAAGGGTCCTTCTTGAATTGAATCCAAGACTCTAGGATCACTGGCTTCCATGATCTGCCTGATCCTTTCTTTCCAAGTCCCAAAGTTCTCCTTGCTGCAGACTTGAAGCTCCATTGTGCTCCACTCCTTATGGTTCTCTATTGAATCCACAAGTGCAACCCTTTTAGATATCCTTTGAGGTCTACTCAGACTGTTAAGTCTTTTTTGAGTAACCTCCCTCTGATACCACTTGAAAGTTCTTATTTCAAGGTTAGTTGGTCACCTAGAGAGGGGGTGAATAGGTCTTTAAATCTCTTTGAGTCTTTTTACTATCTTGTTATTTTCTTTTAGCTTTCAGCTTAGGGTGATCTAGATCTTGTCCTTAACACCTGCAATTAATAAAAGAAGAACAAACACGCAAACAAGCACACAAAGATTTATAGTAGTTCCCCAAATTATGGGTACATCCACTATCCCTCCCACCTTTCTAACTCTTATTAGACAAGGCCAAACTCCTCTAAATATGCTCCTCAAAGCTTACAACTCAGGCCCTCAGCCTTACACTCAGAACTTCAGCAAGTTCCTACACTCAGTATCCTTTTCAGGACACCTACCTCAGAACCAACAGGTTCCTACCTCAGATCTCTACAGTGCTCCTACACTCAGTGACCCTCAAGCTACCTACCTCAGCCTTACATAAAGGCCTACAGCTCAGGCTTCTCAGCCCTATAATTTTAGGCACACATCCCTACTCTCAGAGTGCTACAATTCTCCTACAGCTTAGTACCCAACCGATACCTACCTTAGTGCCCTTCCAGGCACCTATAGCTCAGTGATTAATTAATCACCTACCTCAGGCACAAAGGCCCTACACTCAGTCTCCTCCAAGACTTACTTCTCAGACCCAAGGCCCTACAACTCAGTGATCCTAAGATCACCTACCTCAGGCTGTTAAGCCCTACAGTTTAGATATACACTTGGATCCTACAGGTTGAAAGTGAGTTGGTGTGATGATTGACCACAAGTGAAATTTCACTGTGCCAATCTACCTGGACTGAGATGCACTCAGCCCAACCTTGACTCCAGGAAATATATTTCCTGAGTCTACAAATCTGGATAAAGAAAATACTTAGACCAAACTTACTCTTCTCAGCACCAGGGATTTTATCTAGCTGGAACTAGAGAAGTAACTACAGCAGACCTTGCTACAACTTGAGTTGGAAGAGTCCAAGCCCTACTCCTTTATTCACAGCAACAAGGATGAAAATCTTGCTTTGGCCTATGTTGGAAGTAACTTGTAGATCAGCTTCTCTACCCCTTTCTGAACTGAACTAGCTGCTCAGCCCTATCTCCTTCTTCATAGCTTCTCAAGAGAATGTTCTTTGTGAAGCACCTCAGCAAGGGTCGGCCCAAGCTGCTACCTTTTTCTCAGATAATCCCTCTGAGCAAACTTGTTTGTGCAGATGAAGATCACACTAGCTATCTTGTTGTTGAAGATGTTGATACCAACAACTAACTTATTTTGCCTTTTGACCTTCAGTCTTCGGCTCTCTATTCTTCAGCAACAACAACAATGACGATGATGAATAACAACACCAATATCCCGAGAGTTGTCTTCCCCTGTAAAAGCCTTTTGCTTTTATTGATTATGACCCAACGACTCTTTGAGCAGTGGGCCCCACACATTTAATTGCTGCAGCACCCTTGCTTTAACGCTAACTGTTGTATAGTAGGTCTATGGCAACATTTGTCGTGTATTGTTGTCATCCCACCACTAATTTGAAATATGTTGACTTGCTAATGTCACCATCTGTGGACTTAGTCAAAAATCAAGCAACATTAGCATAGGCATTGAGTGAGTAAGCATCACTCAATGCCAAAACACTTAGACAGATTTCTGTCTATCTGGGCGTTGTGAGCGTTGAGTGAACAAGCCTCACTCAACGTCATTTGCCTTAACCAAAATCTTCCTGCTTCTCTAGCATTGAGAGCATTGAGTGTGCCTTCATCACTCAACGCATTTTGCCTTAGAAAAGCTTTCTGCATCTTAGGCGTTGAGAGCGTTGAGTGAGCATGCCTCACTCAATGCTTTTTGCCTTAGCTAATTTTTTTTGTTTAACCCAATGGCTTTGACTGTGAGTGTTACTCAACAATTATGAGGCTATGGCGTTGAGTGAATGACCTTCACTCAATGCCTGTGGACTAAGCTACTTTTCTGCCTCTTAACCTTAGGCTTTGACTAACTCAGCCTGCCTCGCTCTGAACTGAGTTCGACGAATGGTGAATTGAGTTCAATGAATGGTGAGCTCAGCTCAACGAACTCTAAACAAAGTTCGACGAATTCTAACTTGAGTTCGACGAACTCAGAATCTCAAACTTTGAATTTAGCTCGACGAATGGTGAGCTCAGCTCGACGAACTCTAAACTGAGTTCGACGAACTCTGAACTCAGTTCAACTCACAGCTTTTTGCTGTATGGCGTTGAGTGTGTCTTCATCACTCAACGCCAAACTACTTAGCCATATTTCTGCATATAGTTGTATGGCGTTGAGTGCGTGACCTTCACTCAACGCATGTGGACATAGCCACATTTCCAGCTTGCCAACATTATTCCTTACCTCTAGCGCTGAGTGAGCTTGCTCCACTCAACGTTTGTGGACTTGGCTGCATTTTCAATTACTCCTTGACTTCTGTCATTGAGTGAGCTTACCTCACTCAATACCTGTGGACTCAGGCAAATTCCTGCCTTTCCAGCATCTTCTCTTGTTATCCACCTTTCTACCTTATGACCACCTATCACATCACTTAGACAATCTGTCTAGACTTGTTCCATGGAATATCCTACACATGATGAGCTTAAACAACATCAAATATAACTATGATCTTAGTGTTGATGGTGACACCTCTTCAAATCCAATCTAGGGAACATTGTGGGCAATGGACCCAACAAGCACTGCATATGCAAATGTACATAAAGAGTAAAGCAACAGGTTTTGGATGTCTCATACAACAAACACGTTTCAAGGTTGAGCAATTAATAAAATGGTCCTATAATACAACAAGTATGCAAACCTGGGTTTCACCCAAGGCACCTTATAGCGTGAATGAATCTAGCAAATCATCACGCATAGCACACCACAATCATCCATACAGGTACTTCCAATTTCCCCTAACAGTATTCAAGTCACAATACAGAACTCTTGCCTATGCCCCACCCGTTCATGGGTATCAAACCGGGGCTTGCTTGCAAACTTTGACTCGCACGTCTGTTCCGTCACACAAGCAAACTAATGCTAAGAACCCTTGCTTGACCCCGCTCGCTCATGGGCTTCATAGCCTGGGCTTGCCAAATCTTGTCATTCTCGTCAGTTTCATAGAAGGGGACTTGTCTCGTCGGGACACTCTCTACACATGACTTGCAATGTCACGGACTAGCCAGCCGACCACAGAGACCAAATCCAACCTTCACAAACAGCCTTATCAATTCCTCCCTAAATCATCATTCGTTCGCACATGAAGAAGAGGGCAAACATCGCAAATTGTGTCTTTGCCGCATTCGGATTTCTAGTAAAATCTCAATTGCTCATCATGCAACATCACCGAGTCGGACTAACGGTCGCGACTACGGCTTCACCCGCAATGCCTAATCCGCTAACAGAGCGGATTTCTAATGTAACATCATGTCGGGGACGGACTCAATCGACCTAGTGGCGCCTCTTGAACCATGGCGACTAATGGTTAAAACGCCGGCTCTTATTTAGGTGTGAAAGTGGAGGTTTTTATTTATAAAAAGAAGAGCGTTTTGTTTTGTTAGAAACCGAGTTTTAACGAGAGGGAGGCAAGTGCACCTATCGCGTGTAGTACAGGATATTCCCGTGTGGAGGAATATCGGGGTCGTATTGTTCTCGGGGTCGGCTTAGCTATATCTACTCTTTCCCTGAAAGCCTATTATTCTACCGATAATATTTTAGGTTTTATATAAAAAAGGAAATGGCATAAAAATTTTATAAAAAGCATAATAATAATAAGCGTTAAAAGAAAGCAGGAAAAAATGCAGTAAATAAGTGCGGAAGTCCGATGACCAACTTAGCGCGACGCTATCAAAAAGAGAATTGAACTAAAGTAAACTTTTAATAAAAAGAGATCCTAATTTTCAAATTAATTAAGGCGGAGACTCGGCCGTGGAGGTTCCAAAGGAATGAGCTCACTTATCTCTAGGACTATCGCTCACCTGAATGCTAAGACTATTCGACCGATCGCTAGACCGACGAAGGATTCCTCTTAACGCCCGCATTACGCTGAGAACCCCGCTATTGGGTGGGGAACCCAATCCGGTAGAGTCACGCGCCTCCTCTCTCGAGGGTTAGCGCGGAGCTCTCTTTACCCAAGGGTGATCGGTCCATACGTGCGGCCTCTCGGCGTTGTGTATGGATAACGGAAATAGTGCCCGCACATCGATATGCGGTCCTACGCGTCGTTAATCCGGGGCAAACCTTAAGAAATTTAATTAAATAGAAAACAGGACCTTTAATTATTTAAAGCTACTTTATCTGTCCCAATGCTCTTCGATATCGAGGGCTAAGGGCGGTTAGCCACTCATCGGAATGGGGACACTTACGCTAGAAAGCAATAAAAGAAAGCAGTAAGAAAGCAGGAAGAAAGCAGTAAATTGCAAGTCCTACCCAAACGAGTAGGACTGAAGAAAGCAGTAAATGCAAATCCCGGCTCAAGCGAGTGGGCGGGGGTAAACTTATACTCATACACGCACACACTCTACAGGAAAGTAAAATCACACACACGCACTCTACAATAAGTAAACACACGCACGCACTCTAAGTTTTCCTACTCAAGTGAGTAGGAAGAAAATGAAAGCAGTAAAAATACAAGTCCCACTCAAACGAGTGGGCGGGAAGTGAAAGCTGAGCGCCATTTAACTCTTAACGAGTAGGCGGAAATAAATGCATACGCACACACTGTACAGAAATTGAAATAAAGCAATAAAATCTAACTCATACACGCACGCACACTTGCAAAAATAAGAAAAAGCAAAGTGACTGAAAAATTAAAACAACTGCATTTCTACCGCTAGAATGTGGTAGAAATGCATAAAAAGTGAAAATAAAAATTAACCGGACAAAAAGTTTTGAAAATTAAAATGAAAAGCTAAGTGCTCGGAAAATTAAAACGACTGCATTTCTACCGCTAGAATGCGGTAGAAATGCATAAAAAGTGAAAATAAAAATTAAACGGAGCGAAAAGTTTTGCAAATAAACGCAAAATGGAAGTTGGCGAAAAATTAGAACAACTGCATTTCTACCGCTAGAATGCGGTAGAAATGCATAAAAAGTGAAAATAAAAATAAACTAAAGTTAAACGGGTGCGGAAAATGAAAGTAAAACGGACATTATAACGGCTAGAAAGTGCGATAAAATCCTAAATCTAACTAAGTTATAAAGCATTAAAAGATAAAGCATGAAAAGAACGAAAAAAGGGGAACGAAAAATTACAAAGATGGGGCGCTTCCAAATGAGATTCATGCTAAGAAAGAGAGAAAATAAACTATTTTTATAGAATAAAAAGCTATTACAAACTAAGGGAGGGGGGAGAAAAATCTCTTACATAACATTTGGATCAAAATGGGCAGCACAACATCTAAGTAAAGTGGCCAAAAAAGGAGACAAAAATTTCATACAGCAGCTGCCTTTTTATAGGCAAAATTTCGGGTCGGTCACGCCCTAGGTCACGGGCGTGACAGGGGGGCGTGACAGTACTGTTTATGAGTTGATTGGTGATTTGACTGGAGCTTTGACTTCGGCTGAAAACGTGGCGGTCACGCCCCAGGTCACGGGCGTGACAGGGGGGCGTGACGGGGAGCTGGCTCTGGCGATTTGACGCGCGCTTTGACTTCGGGGCAGTCCACGTGGCGGACACAGGCGTGACAAGCTTGTCACGGGCGTGACAGGTGGGCGTGACCCGGACAGCTGGCATCCGATGTCGGCAGCGTTGACGGTTGACGGAGAGTTGCGTGCCGACATCGATACGGGCGTGACGAGGCTTGGACACGGGCGTGACGGGGGCGTGTCGGGCTCGGAACATTGAAATTGTTAATTTTTTCTGGCTGGTTGAGTTGAGAGCCTGACACGCCCGTGTCGGGGGGTGACACGGGCGTGACAGGGCCGAAAAAATTATTTTCCTGAAAAAATTCAGAAAATAAAAAAATAAAAAAAGCTAAGTTAGAATATATTTTTACAAAAAAGAAACATTTTATTAAAGAAAATAAACTAAAAAGGACAAAAATAAAGTAAAATGACATAATTAAAATACAAAAATATAGGTATATTTACAACTCATCAAATACCCCCATACTTAAGCTTTTGCTATTCCAGAGCAAAAGTTGGAGATGAACCTATAAGGAATTAAAAAGAATCCTAAATTTAACTACCGCTTGATTTAATTGTACGAAAGATCGAAATGAATTTCCGGGGTTTCGGAATTAAATCCTAAATTATGAAAGTGTTATAAATAGAGGAACCGTTTCAAAAAATACTTCTAAATGGAAAAAAGAAAGCGAAAATTATTTTTGTTAGTTTAACAAAAATGGATTGGAATTATCGAAAAAACTTTCGCTGAAAAGAAATTAATAGGAAATAATTCAAGTTAAAAATTATGCTCTCAAAAAGTTTTAGATTAATTCTAGAATTATGAAAAATATGCTAAGTGGTTTGGCGGATATGAAGAAGGCTTGGATTTTTGAGGCGAGGTAATTTTTTCTCGAACCTCACACATTTTTTTTTCTTTTGAATAATTAGGAAAATAAAATCTTATTTTCCTAACTTATAATTTTTCTTTCTTTCTTCATAAAAAATAATAAACCCAAAGCATATGTATAGGAGTAATGAATTTTATCCTCTTACTCCGTAACATATAATCTTTTTAATTATTGGGTGCCTATGTTTGCGGGACGAAATCTTATCCCCATTGACATAAGATCTTTTAAGGGTGAGTGGAGAATCATACCAAGTAAGGCATGAAAAAAACTGGAAGGGATGAATTTCTAAAAGAAAACTAGAGTTTAATAAAAAATTTCGAGAGCAACCTTTTTAATTTGAACGTTCCTACGTTTCTAAAAGCATAAGTGGAAATAATGTAAAATCCATGAATGTTATTTTCTAACATAAAGATGTGCTTTATTTCAAAAAATAAGAAGTGAAAATGAGAAAAACAAGTTCCCTATAATAAGAAAAAGCCATAAAAAATTCTTTAAAATCTTAACCCCAGAAATTTAAGTCTATCGAGCTACAATTAATAAACGAATAGTAAATAAAGAATTAATTAAAATTCGCTTATAAATAAACTCGAAACGATCATTTTGGAGAGCAAAGAGGTTAAGAATTAAGGTATTCAAATTATTTATTACAAAAAAAATTTTTTTTTGGATTTTTATGAGTTTTTCTAATTTTTTTTCATATTTTGGTGTTTTTAATCATTTTTTGGAAAATTTTTTAAAGGTTATGCAAAATTTTTTTTGAGTTTTTGAGTTATAAAATTTTTTTGATTTTTTGGATTTACAGAAATATTTACAAGAGGAGAGAAATTTTTACAAGATAGGAAAGAAAAGGGAAGGAGACGAGAATATTTACAAAAATATTTACAAAGTAAAAAGGATCGCCCGCGAACAGACTCTTATTTATGGTTGGTTCGATGAGTCGAACGTCGCGGAGCGATGTTTCATTTTTTGAAAATTTTATTAATATTTAAAGCATGAAAATATTTTTTGTGAAATTTTTAATTTTTGCAATTTTTTTGGAATTTTTATTAAGTGCTTGAAATAAAATGACAGAAAATAGGAAACACCCCCATACTTAAGTCCAACATTGTCCCCAATATTGCACTAAGTATGAGGAACAGGATATATATAAAAATCTAAGCAGTATATACAAAATTTAAAATTAAAAATAGGGGTTTAGAAATCTTCCCTAAAGCGCGTTCGGGGAAGCCCGTTAAGATAACCCTGCAAAAGTTTAAAAGAAAAAGCAAAAATATAATATAAAAAACGAAAACGATAAATTCGGCGAAAAATGTGCGGGTGATAGGGGGCGACAAGTGGGTGTGACTCGTACGCTAACGTCTTAGCCAGGAGCGTGACCGATGTGCGATCCCCTAGCGCTCACAATTGTGAAGCGCGCCGAAACTCTAAAATAAATACATAATTAATAATTTTTGTGTTTTATATATTTTTTTTTTCTTAGTTTTTTTTTTTTTTTTTTTGAATTTTTAGAGAGTTTTTTTTTTTTTTAGTTTATGATTTTTTTTGAAAATAAAAAGAAAAAGAAAAAAGAAAAAAGAAAAAGGGGTAAAGGCAAAATAAAAATGAAAGATATATATATTTTTTTTAATTTTAAATTTTTGGATGAAAAGAAAGATAAAAAAAATTTCATCATTTTTTTTTTAAGTTTTTTTTAAGGTTTTTATATTTTTTTTTTTTAGTTTTAAAGTTTTTATGTTTTTTATGTTTTTTATGTTTTTAAGTTTTTGATTTTTTTTTGTTTTAAATTTTTCTGATTTTTTTGTTTTAAAGTTTTAAAATTTTTTTTTTTTTTTGATTTTTTTTTTTTAGTATTTATTATTATTATTAATAATGATATTATTATTATTATTATAAAATTTTTTGTTTGATCAAATTTTTTTTTTTTTTTTATATATATATTTTTTTAATATATATATATATGTAGAAATAAAGGGTAAAATTAATAGGTTTCAGGAATTCAAAATAGTAAGTCGAAATTTTCCCCGGCAACGGCGCCAAAAACTTGATGGTTAACACGCCGGCTCTTATTTATGTGTGAAAGTGGAGGTTTTTATTTATAAAAAGAAGAGCGTTTTGTTTTGTTAGAAACCGAGTTTTAACGAGAGGGAGGCAAGTGCACTTATCGCGTGTAGTACAGGATATTCCCGTGTGGAGGAATATCGGGGTCGTATTATTCTCGGGGCCGACTTAGCTATATCTGCTCTTTCCCTGAAAGCCTATTATTCTATCGATAATATTTTAGGTTTTATATAAAAAAGGAAATGACATAAAAATTTTATAAAAAGCATAATAATAATAAGCGTTAAAAGAAAGCAGGAAAAAATGCAGTAAATAAGTGCGGAAGTCCGATGACCAACTTAGCGCGACGCTATCAAAAAGAGAATTGAACTAAAGTAAACTTTTAATAAAAAGAGATCCTAATTTTCAAATTAATTAAGGCGGAGACTCGGCCGTGGAGGTTCCAAAGGAATGAGCTCACTTATCTCTAGGACTATCGCTCACCTGAACGCTAAGACTATTCGACCGATCGCTAGACCGACGAAGGATTCCTCTTAACGCCCGCATTACGCTGAGAACCCCGCTATTGGGTGGGAAACCCAATCCGGTAGAGTCACGCGCCTCCTCTCTCGAGGGTTAGCGCGGAGCTCTCTTTACCCAAGGGTGATCGGTCCATACGTGCGGCCTCTCGGCGTTGCGTATGGATAACGGAAATAGTGCCCGCACATCGATATGCGGTCCTACGCGTCGTTAATCCGGGGCAAACCTTAAGAAATTTAATTAAATAGAAAACAGGACCTTTAATTATTTAAAACTGCTTTATCTGTCCCAATGCTCTTCGATATCGAGGGCTAAGGGCGGTTAGCCACTCATCGGAATGGGGACACTTACGCTAGAAAGCAATAAAAGAAAGCAGTAAGAAAGCAGGAAGAAAGCAGTAAATTGCAAGTCCTACCCAAACGAGTAGGACTGAAGAAAGCAGTAAATGCAAATCCCGGCTCAAGCGAGTGGGCGGGGGTAAACTTATACTCATACACGCACACACTCTACAGGAAAGTAAAATCACACACACGCACTCTATAATAAGTAAACACACGCACGCACTCTAAGTTTTCCTACTCAAGTGAGTAGGAAGAAAATGAAAGCAGTAAAAAGACAAGTCTCACTCAAACGAGTGGGCGGGAAGTGAAAGCTGAGCACCATTTAACTCTTAACGAGTAGGCGGAAATAAATGCATACGCACACACTCTACAGAAATTGAAATAAAGCAATAAAATCTAACTCATACACGCACACACACTTGCAAAAATAAGAAAAAGCAAAGTGACTGAAAAATTAAAACAACTGCATTTCTACCGCTAGAATGTGGTAGAAATGCATAAAAAGTGAAAATAAAAATTAACCGGACAAAAAGTTTTGAAAATTAAAATGAAAAGCTAAGTGCTCGGAAAATTAAAACGACTGCATTTCTACCGCTAGAATGCGGTAGAAATGCATAAAAAGTGAAAATAAAAATTAAACGGAGCGAAAAGTTTTGCAAATAAACGCAAAATGGAAGTTGGTGAAAAATTAGAACAACTGCATTTCTACCGCTAGAATGCGGTAGAAATGCATAAAAAGTGAAAATAAAAATAAACTAAAGTTAAACGGGTGCGGAAAATGAAAGTAAAACGGACATTATAACGGCTAGAAAGTGCGATAAAATCCTAAATCTAACTAAGTTATAAAGCATTAAAAGATAAAGCATGAAAAGAACGAAAAAAGGGGAACGAAAAATTACAAAGATGGGGCGCTTCCAAATGAGATTCATGCTAAGAAAGAGAGAAAATAAACTATTTTTATAGAATAAAAAGCTATTACAAACTAAGGGAGGGGGGAGAAAAATCTCTTACATAACATTTGGATCAAAATGGGCAGCACAACATCTAAGTAAAGTGGCCAAAAAAGGAGACAAGAATTTCATACAGCAGCTGCCTTTTTATAGGCAAAATTTCGGGTCGGTCACGCCCTAGGTCACGGGCGTGACAGGGGGGCGTGACAGTACTGTTTATGAGTTGATTGGTGATTTGACTGGAGCTTTGACTTTGGCTGAAAACGTGGCGGTCACGCCCCAGGTCACGGGCGTGACAGGGGGGCGTGACGGGGAGCTGGCTCTGGCGATTTGACGCGCGCTTTGACTTCGGGGCAGTCCACGTGGCGGACACGGGCGTGACAAGCTTGTCACGGGCGTGACAGGTGGGCGTGACCCGGACAGCTGGCATCCGATGTCGGCAGCGTTGACGGTTGACGGAGAGTTGCGTGCTGACATCGACACGGGCGTGACGAGGCTTGGACACGGGCGTGACGGGGGCGTGTCGGGCTCGGAACATTGAAATTGTTAATTTTTTCTGGCTGGTTGAGTTGAGAGCCTGACACGCCCGTGTCGGGGGGTGACACGGGCGTGACAGGGCCGAAAAAATTATTTTCCTGAAAAAATTCAGAAAATAAAAAAATAAAAAAAGCTAAGTTAGAATATATTTTTACAAAAAAGAAACATTTTATTAAAGAAAATAAACTAAAAAGGACAAAAATAAAGTAAAATGACATAATTAAAATACAAAAATATAGGTATATTTACAACTCATCAGCGACCCGTATCCCTCTCACTTGAGAGATCCAGTGCCTAAATGCTTGAAAGGAAGCAAAAATGAAATGGATGCAATGCATGCATCCTAAATACCGGGAGGAGAAATGTCGTTACCTTACGACTCCTCTTCCTAGCCATGGAAATCGTGGTTTGCACGGATGAAAGTGAGTGTCTTCAAGTGCTCTCCACGGATCTGCACTCAGATCGATGAACGAAGCTCTGAAGCTTCATCAATGGCGGAAGATGCTCTTCTTCTTCCTCCTCCTCCAAACACTCACAAAACCCTAACTCTCACCCACGGTTGAGAAGAATGAGGCTCAGCCCTACTTACGGGTCAAGGACGGACGGTTCTGGGCCATAGGATCAACATTGCTTGTACTATTTCTAGCAGCCCATTGTTAACGACAGACTGTAAAATTTTAATCTCAGACCACTTTGTTAACGGCAGACCAAGAAAAAAATAAAAAAATGAAATCATAACCCAGAAAATTGGCCCTTATAACTTATACAAAAATGATAAAACGTCATATATTTGGTTGAACGTGAAAGTTAATTATGGATCATTTCCTTCATCTCAATGCCCAAAAAATTGCACAACATGCTCACATTTCTCAAATACCTCAAAAACCTGTGTAACCTGCAACATAAATTTGAAACATCAATTAAACGAGAGCAATGTTGTTATTCAAAATTTTGTAGAAAAATATTATTGTCGGAAGCACCTCAAGAAACTTCATTTCTTCCAAGGATAATGAAATGCTTGTCAATCGCCAAAACAAAATGATCCCAAACTATGAAAATCTGAAAAAAAAAGTAGAATTATAAAACTGATTATTTATAATACTACGCAAATAATTAGATTTGTGTAACACGTACCATACCGTCAAATCCATTTGCTAGCAACGTATTCACGATATCTTCCCCAACTTGGGAATATTGGAGGTGGCGGACAGTTATCATGCATTAAAAGCCAGACAAAGTGATTGTCATTTATGAACCCAATGTAAACTGTCATTGGAAATGGTGGAGGTGCCGAATGTAACGGTAGAAATGTAAAGACTAAAATTTTGAGAAGTGAACGAATTTGATATTGTAGAATGATGTCACTACTAGTCCCATATTAGGCATAGTCATCCACTTGTCCAATGGAGCAGGAGAAACTATGCAGTCCAAAGATGCCAATAATTCCGATCTTCGAGCAGCACCATATATGTCCGTGTATAATTTTTCATAATGTTGTAACTCAAATGAAAGAGCATGTCGAACCTTTTTTCCAATCATCCCCCATCTCCATTGCCATACTAATGACTTGATAGCCACAGTGCCCGTCTCCCGCCACGTCAATCACATTCAGAATATATTTTGACACACACACCGGCATTTCCCTTTTGATCCTCCTAAGCAATGTTGTATTAATGTAAACATTTTTAGTAATTGCAACATTGCATTCCTTTTTTTGCTCATCTAGTAGCACATGCTCAAACAATGACAATTCACATTTAGTTGACTTATAGTTCTTCTCAAATTATTTGTTGCTACCTCTTGGCCTTCCCTTTAGTTTCGATGGAACTAACGGTTCTATTGTTTGGGTCAAAGAAGGATCCATACTTTCACGCAATTTCTTTTTTATTTCATGTTTTTGTAGGGCATTAGTACCCTTGTACCTTCGAATAATGCCATCAATCTCGGTGCCTATTTCATCGCCCATCGTCTCTTCAACCTTTACCTCCTCAGTGTTTCTCTCCTTTAATTTCAACTCTTTCCAATGTTGATGAATCATCCACAACGGAAAGGCATTAGTATGAGTGATGTATGGTTTTAACTCATGAGAGCATGGTATTGTTGGGTTTCTCTGTTAGGATGGCACAACGCTTGTGCACGCAGCGGAAGGAATAAAACATCAAGACAACCCAAAAGAGATGGGATCGGGCCATGAAAGTTGAATCAAGAAGTTAACAAATAACTAGGCAAAAATTACCTTAGCGGCGTTGAGTCACAACTCAACGGAGATGCTCCAAGCTTTGTGTCCTTGTCGGTGGCGAGTTCTACGTGGAATAACGTCCACGTCTCTGCAGAAATCCACACGAGCGGGAGAACCCCGAGCTTCGTCGCACGAAGGGTCAGAAAGAAGATTAGCCGCACCTTTGCACTTCTCATGGACTGCTAGGTCCACGCTAGGGAAAGCATGACCAGCGACGGTCGCCGGAGATGAGGTCGTCGGCGGAGCGAACAGGCGGCGGCGGAACGTTTCCGTCCGGCGGGGTCAGGATTTGGCGGATCGGGAGATCGACGGAACTCTTTCGTCGGCTCGATTCATCTACAGGAAAATCCCGATGATCGATAATCTTTTAATCCTAAAACCCTAAGTCCCCTATTTATACCAAAGGCATAAACAGTCCAAAGAACACCGCTATCCGTAGACCACCCAAGTTAGGGTTTCAGAGTCATTCGGCGAGAATCAGCACAGGTTCGGCGAGAATCAGATCCAGATTCGGCGAGAATCAGCAGACAGATTCGGCGAGAATCATCTACCGATTCGTCGAGAATCAAGGATAGAATCGTCGAGTATCACCAATCGCCGGAAATCAAACACTTTTGATTCTCGACGAATTCGTCGAGAGTCATCGAGTATCACTCGACAATTCTCGACGAATCATTCGCGACGAATGATTCTCGACGAATTCGTCGAGAGTCGTCGAGTCATACTCGACGATTCTCGACGAATCATTCTCGACGAACTCGTCGAGAGTCGTCGAGTCATACTCGACGATTCTCGACGAATTTGCTTTAGCAACATTTGTCTAACTCCCCATACTGTATGGTTATTGGTAACCCTTACCAACACAGTCAATCTTCCAATTTCTCCACAAGCTCTTATGTGCGACCCTGCAGGCTCATATCGCGTTGGCAGTGAGATTACATGTTTGACCACTTCTAGATCACCATGGTAACTCCAACAGTCTCCCACTTGATCTTGAAAGTATCAAACCAAAAACCTCACAAACAATGAGCGGCATCTAGCAATGCATCATTGCTCCCCAAGCAATAAGAGTCATAACGCAAAAGCCTTTATGAACAATGTCCCAGCGTTGTCTTTGTCCCTTTGTCCCTTACATCAGGAAAGAACTAGAGGCATGGACTGTGTCACCCTCATAATAGCTCAATCCAAGTTTCTTGATCTAGAACGGACTTCCAGAGAATGGTGAGTCTAATATCACATATTGACTCAACCAAGCATGGCCATGCATTTCTCAGTCCAGTTCCATCAAGGGGCCCATGGATGCAACTCCTGTCATATATGAGGACAAATCCCATATCTGCTCACACACAAACACCCAAATGATTCGTAACGTGCCCAACAACCACCCTTATCATCAACCTTTCTCAAGGAAGACTTTAGATGGCATCAAAGCACGCTCTTCCTCACTTGATGAATGTTGTGACTTCGGGTCAAAGGACCACAACACCATTGTCAATTGAGACCTACTCATGATACGATTAGATAACAATCCACAAAGTAGTCTCAGGTTGGGTTTGTCCAGTACAACTTGTTCATTAGCAAGTACCCACGTGATGACTTGATATCACAATATCATGACCTGTGAGAACTAGTCATCAGTCAACACACGTGCTAGTCTTAATACATCATCATCACCCTTAGATTCTATGATGATATTACGACCAGGGACCTTTTAAGAATGAAGCTTCATATAAATCACAGGCTCTCACATTCAAGTCACGTACTTGATGTTTCATGGAAGCGAACATTCTAAGGGTATTTATTATGTTAACATTTAACTATCGCATAGAGAAACCATAATAAAAGAACTTGCCATTAAGAAAAATCAAGGTACATAATTCATCATATGAATAAACAATAAACAGCCAACAGAATATAGGTTTACATGCAACCCACAAGGCTCTCACTAGAGTTGATCATTTAGGTATCGCATACCCATTGATCTAGTATGACCATCATGCTTTCTCTGCGCGAGAGGCTTTGTCAGTGGATCCGCAATATTCTCCTCAGTCGGCACTCTACAAATGTTCACATCTCCTCGTTCGACAATCTCACGAATAAGATGGAACCGCCGAAGTATGTGCTTGGAGCGCTGATGGGATCTAGGTTCCTTAGGTTGTGCAATTGCACCATTGTTATCACAGTAGAGAACTACGAGACCAACAATGCTAGGAACTACATCAAGCTCGCCGATGAATTTCCTAATCCATATAGCCTCCTTCGCTGCGTTAGCTGCAGCGATATACTCAGCCTCTGTTGTAGAATCAGCAACTGTCTCTTGCTTGGAACTCTTCCAGCTCACAGCTCCTCCATTAAGGCAAAACACAAACCCTGACTGAGACTTTGAATCGTCCCTATCAGTTTGGAAGCTAGCATCCGTGTAACCACTTACAACGAGCTCTTCCTCTCCACCATACACCAAGAACACATCCTTTGTCCTTCTCAAGTACTTCAGGATATTCTTGACTGCAATCCAGTGACACTCACCGGGGTCTGACTGATACCTGCTAGTCATGCTCAAAGAAAAGGAGACATCGGGTCGAGTACATAACATTGCATACATGATTGATCCAATTGCCGAAGCATATGGAATCAACTTCATGCGGTCCTTATCTTCACAAGATTTTGGACACTGGTCCTTAGAGAGATTCACATCATGAGACATGGGTAAAAATCCTTTCTTGGACTCAAGCATGTTGAACCGCTTCAACACCTTCTCAATGTATGTACTCTGGGTCAAACCCAGCAACTTCTTCGATCTATCTCTATAGATCTTAATACCGAGTATATAAGTCGCTTCACCCAAATCCTTCATGGAAAAGCAGTTCCCTAGGTTGTTCTTAACAACTTTCAGGGTAGAATGTCATTTCCAATCAAAAGTATGTCATCTACATACAATATCAGGAAGACAACAATGCTCCCACTGATTCGCTTATAAACACAAGGCTCATCTTCATTTTTGATGAAACCAAACTCTTTGATTTTCTCATTAAAACGAAGATTCTAACTTTGAGAGGCCTGCTTCAGTCCATAAATGGACCTATTCAGCTTGAATATTTTAGTGGCTTCATTTGGGGATACAAAACCCTCGAGTTGTGTCATGTACACTTCCTCAAGGAGGTTTTCATTAAGGAAAGCCGTTTTGAAATCCATCTGCCAGATCTCGTATTCATAATACGCAGCAATAGCAAGTAATATCCTTATGAACTTTACCATGGCAATAGGGGAAAAGGTCTCATCATAGTCAATACCATGAATTTGCTTGAAACCCTTAGCCACCTGTCGCCCTTTGAATGTCTGTACATTCCCATCCATGTCGGTCTTCTTCTTGAAGACCCATTTGCACCCTATGGGTCGTACCCCTTCAGGTGGTTCCACCAAGTTCCAAACTTGGTTTGCATACATGGAGTCCATTTCGGATTTCATAGTCTCAAGCCATTTGTCGGAGTCCGGTCCATTCATAGCCTTTTGGTAGGTTACTGGTTCATCATCATGATCCATAAGCAACACATTACCTATTTGAGACATGAGAAATCCATATCTCTCAGGCTCAAATCTAGGTCTACCAGATCTACGTAGGACTTGTGTTTCTTGAGCAAGTTCTCTAGCTACAACATCTTGTAGTCCTGTCTCAGAATCAAATTCCGGTTTATTCACTACTTGTGATTCTTGAACTTCTTCGAGTTCTACCTTTTCAGTCTTTCTTGATAAGAACTCTTTCTCCAAGAAGACGCCAGTCCTTGCGACAAACACTTTGCCCTCGTACGGTAGGTAAAAGTAATACCCTTTCATTTCCTTAGGATATCCCACCAGATAACATTTATCCGATTTGGGTTCCAGCTTGTCAGGAATTTGACGTCGCACGTATGCCTCACAGCCCCAAATTTTAATGAACGACATACTAGGACACTTCCCAGTCAATATCTCATATGGTGTCTTCAGAACCGTTTTCGTTGGAGCGCGATTCAGTGTCATTGTAGCAGTCTCTAAAGCAAAACCCAAAAAAAAATAGGCAAGTCTGCATGACTCATCATCGAACGTACCATGTCTAACAAAGTACGATTTCTCCTCTCAGACACACCATTATGCTGTGGTGTTCTAGGTGGAGTGAGTTGTGATACAATACCACACTCTTTCAGATGATCACGGAACTCATGACTCAGGTATTCGCCACCTCGATCAGATCGGAGTGCTTTAACCCTTTTACCCAACTGGTTTTCTACTTCATTCTTGAACTCTTTGAACTTTTCAAAGGTCTCGGATTTGCACTTCATAAGATACACATATCCGTATCTACTGAAATCATCAGTAAATGTAACGAAGTAGAAATACCCACCTCTAGCCATGGAGCTCATGGGTCCGCATACATCACTATGTACAACACCCAAGAGATCCTCAGCCCTCTTAGTATAACCAGTGAAAGAGGCTTTAGTCATCTTGCCTAACAAACAAGATTCGCATCGCTCAAATGATTCATAATCAAATGAGTCCAAAAGTCCATCTTTATGGAGCTTGGATATGCGCTTCTCGTTTATATGTCCTAAACGACAATGCCAGAGATATGTAGGGTTTGAGTCATTCGTTCTTAGTCTTTTATTATTTTCTACATTATAGATCTGATGGTCCAAGTTCAAAACATAAAGACCATTAAACAATTGGGCTACAGCATAACAAACATCATTCTTAAATATAGAACAACAGTTGTTCTTAATTATAAAAGAAAATCCAATCATGTCCAAGCATGAAATGGATATAATGTTTCTAGTTATGGTCGAAACAAAATAACAGTTATCTAGTTCTATTACAAGCCCACTGGGCAAAGAAAGACGGTAAACCCCTACGGCTACAACAGCAACTCTTGCTCCATTACCGACGCACAGGTCCACCTCCTCTTTACTCAGCAATCTTCTTCTTTCCAGTTCCTGCACATTTGTACAAATGTGTGAACCACATCCGGTATCCAATACCCAAGATGAAGGAGCAGAAAGGTTTATTTCTATAACGTAAATATTCGAAGTGGAAGTTATACCTCCCTTCATTTTCTACAGACCCTCAATGTAAGAAGGACAGTTCCTCCTCCAATGACCAGCCTTGCCACATTAGTGGCATTTCCCCTTCCTTCACCATGCTCTTATTTTTCATCAGTGCAGAAGACTTGGGCTCGAGATGTGACTTAGGTCTCACCTTCATCTTCTTAGAGCCCTTGGCCTTGCCCTTGCCCTTATGCACCATCAGTATGGGGCTGGCAGGCTTGGCCTTCTTCATATTGATCTCAGTAGTTCTCAACATGCCTAGGAGCTCAGGCAGTGTCTTGTCTATTTCATTCATGTTGTAGTTCAAGACAAACTGCTCGTAACTGTCCGGCAATGATTGTAGGATCAGATCTGTGGCCAACTCTTGACCCAGAGGAAAACCCAATCTTTCAAGGTTCTCTATATACCCAATCATCTTGAGTACGTGAGTCCCTACTGAGTCTCGAACTCCCATCTTACACTAAAACAACGCTTTTGTGACGTCGAACCTCTCTTGACGAGCTTGCCCTTGAAACATTTTCTTGAGATGCTCGTCAATCTCCTTGCACCCCATGTTCTCTTGCTGCCTCTGAAGCTCAGAGTTCATGGTGGCAAGCATAAGACATTCGACGTCTAAGCCGTCATCAGTATACTTCTTATAAGTATCTTTGTCAGCACGGGAAGAATTCCTAGTCGGCACCTCGGGGGCTTCTTCTTCCAAGACATAGAGCTTTCGCTCTTGCCTGAGAACAATTCTCAGGTTCCTGTATCAGTCCATGTAGTTAGTCTCATTGAGCTTATCCTTCTCAAGATGGCTCTGAGAGACAGTGTGGAGTGTGAACCACTTGCCATGGAATTATACAAGAATTCATGCAGAATAATATCAGTACCAAAAATTCAAATACAATTTATTTTAATTTGGACTTCAATTAAAACTCCCACTATTTTATTCGAAATAATAGCCCTCACTATCAATTCGGAGAGTTCATGCGAGCTACTCTCTTAGTGGACAAGATCCATATTTCACCAACACAATGAGTCAGCTTTGGCTTTCCTCTCACGATGTGGTTATTTAGGTAGGCAACTCTTGCCAATTGCATCCTCATGCAATTCTTGTATGGTTGGTGAATAACCTCTTATTCGCATCCATCAAATGGTGCATGCCAACCCTATGCCTCTAGGCACTAAACCTTTGAGGTCACCTAGTTAAGCTTGACCCGATGTCGACAATGGGATATCACAATTATCCGCTCGGACCCTTACCAAGATAGATTAATGCACCTTGCTTTGGCAAACCCACACTTCATCCATCGGAAGGCATCCGAACACTTAATATTAGAGGAAGGGATTTTGATTATGGGTTAATAATTAACCATGATCAATATTTGATCAATGTGCACATCCACAGAAAAACAATTTCTAAAATCCACATGCATCCCTTATATGCACAACCTGACACTATCAACATTTGATAGAAAGGAAGGGCTAAATCTGAACATCCGGACATTTCCAAATCTTCAGATTTACATGCATTGGACAAAAGCAAAGACAACTCAACTTAAAGCAGTAGACAAGCTCGTCTCTCATTGTTGGATGCAAAATCCAAAACAATACACTGGTTCACTAACCATTCGAGGGACGGTTACTACTAAGGAGATAATAATTTCTAACAATTAGAAATTACCACAAAATCCCAGACGTTCCTGGCAGGGTTCCAAGGGGCAGAGCCCCTAACCTGTGGGTTATGGGCCCACCGATTTCCCTTGGGAAAACCATCAAAAATTGATGTACCAGGAATAAATCTAGACATTTAGAACACTTCTAAATCCCTAGGTTTACACGCACTGGAATAACCTAACTTGCAATACAACAATCATGGCCGCAACCTCCCTCTGATACCACTTGAGGTTTCTCTGTTAGGATGGTGGATGACTACTCTTTAGTCATCCTTTTTTGGGAATTTAAAAAAAAATTATTAATTTTATGTTGTTGTATGCTGATAGTCCGTTTCGTAATTTAAACTATTATGGTATTTTCTAGCTTTCAATTTACAAAGCATGTCTTGTATGCTTATATTTTGACCCTTTTTTGTATATATTATTGTCACTAACATCTTCCCTTCTTTTTGCAGGATTTTACAAGATTTGCTGTTACACGCCCCATGGTCACGCCCTCCTAGGGCGTGTACCAAGGGCGTGTAACCTAGTGGAATGAAGTCGCCGGTCCGAAGTCAATCTCCACCAGAAACTAGCTGTCACGCCCACTGACACGCCCACTGACACGCCCTCCAGGGGCGTGTCTGACAGGCGTGACCCGCCATGTCCCGAGAAGTCAGTAGCGAGCTCAATTTCAACGCACCGAATCCGACACGCCCACTGACACGCCCTCCAGGGGCGTGTCTGACAGGCGTGACCCGCCAAGTCCCGAGAAGTCAGTACCGAGCTCAATTTCAACGCACCGAATCCGACACGTCCATATGTCACGCCCTCCAGGGGCGTGTTCGATGGGCGTGTAACTCAACAACCACGCCAGAATTAAATGCCAACGCTCCAGATGTCGCACCGAATCAGACACGCCCTATGGTCACGCCCTCCATGGGCGTGTCATAGGGCGTGACCCAGCCCGAAAAAACTCTATAAATAGGGATCATCTTCTAGTGTTTGGGGGGGGGGGGATGGAGAGAGATTAGAGAAGAAGAAGTGCTGCTATTTTAGTTTTTATGTCTTAAGCTTGTCTCTTCCTTTTTACTTCAAGTAATTGAGTTTCTTTTCATGCAAGCCTTTTTCGCATTTCTATACTTCCTTTTTACAACATTTGTAATCATCGTAGAATGTGTTCTTATAGTATCTGTGTGCCCTACTTGTGATTCCTCCACATTACGAAATAAAATAGTTCGTTATTCTCTTTCCCTTCTACTCGGTGTTATTTTCCATACTATTAATATGATCTTCATTTTCTATACCATGAATAACTAAATCCTCCTTGTACTCGATCTTGATGATCTGAGGTTTGAGTGATTAAGTTATGATGCTTTAATTTTACCTTTCCTTTTTAGGAGTTTAACCTTGAATTGCTCTTGAATTCTTTTGGGTTGGAGATATATCATCGATGTATACTCTCCGCCTTAGCTTTCATGCTTGGCTAGCCGAAAGGCCGATAGTTTGAAGTGAGCACTCAAGAGGAAAGGGATTGGTATGCACCCCTCGAGAGAGGCAGACATTCAAATCCCCCGGATGGAGTAAAATCTAATAGTGGGGTTCACCGCGTAAAGCGAGCTTTAGGCCTCTGATTCAGACGAAAGTCGGTCGGACCTTCCTAAACTCAGTCGGACACGACTTCGAGAGAAGCGTGTTTAAGCTTTAGGAACCTCCACGGTCAAGAAACTCTTCCCTATTAAGTTTAGGCTTTTATCGCATTTCTTTATTACTCTGGCCGAGGTGATTCTTGATCGAGTACATTTCCATCCCTTTGTCGTAGTTCTTTAACACTTTATCGTAATCGCGTCTAATAGTTCTTTAACTTAATGCAGTGATTCTCTTTCTAGCGATTAACTATATTTCCTTTCTTAATTGCAATTTCCTTTTTAGCCCTCAAGATTTTCCTTCGATAAAATAATAGTCTTCGTGTGAGTAAGTGTATTCAGCAGTACCCGGATTTCAATACGACACTTGTGTCCCCTAGCTACAATTCGATAGGTATACTTGCCTAGATGGATTGCTAGTTCGGTTGCTTTTATTTTCTTCACGATTAGTAGACACCAAATGGCACAACGCTTGTGCACGCAGCGGAATGAATAAAACATCAAGATAACCCAAAAGAGATGGGATCGGGCCATGAAAGTTGAATCAAGAAGTTAACAAATAACTAGGCAAAAATTACCTTAGCGGCATTGAGTCACAACTCAACAGAGATGCTCCAAGCTTCGTGTCCTTGTCGGTGGAGAGTTCTACGTGGAATAACGTCCATGTCTCTGCAGAAATCCACATGAGTGGGAGAACCCCGAGCTTCATCGCACGAAGGGTCGGGAAGAAGATCAGCTGCACCTTTGCACTTCCCACATACTGCTAGGTCCGCGCCAGGGAAAGCAAGACCAGCGACGGTCATCGGAGATGAGGTCGTCGACGGAGCGAACAGGCGGCGGCGGAACGTTTCCGTCCGGCGGGGTCGGGATTTGGCGGATCGGGAGATCGGCAGAACTCTTCCGTCGGCTCGATTCGTCTACAGGTAAATCCCGATGATCGATAATCTATTAATCCCAAAACCCTAAGTCCCCTATTTATACCAAAGGCATAAATAGTCCAAAGAACACCGCTATCCACAGACCACCCAAGTTAGGGTTTCAGAGTCATTCGGCGAGAATCAGCACAGGTTCGGCGAGAATCAGATCCAGATTCGGCGAGAATCAGCAGACAGATTCGGCGAGAATCATCTGCCGATTCGTCGAGAATTAAGGATAGAATCGTCGAGTATCACCAATCGCCGGTAATTAAACACTTTTGATTCTCGACGAATCATTCGCGACGAATGATTCTCGACGAATTCGTCGAGAGTCGTTGAGTCATACTCGACGATTCTCGACGAATTATTCTCGACGAACTCGTCGAGAGTCGTCGAGTCATACTCAACGATTCTCGACTAATTTGCCTTAGCAACATTTGTCTTACTCCCCATACTGTATGGTGATTGGTAACTCTTACCAACACAGTCAATCTTCCAATTTCTCCACAAGCTCTTATGTGCGACCCTGCAGGCTCATATCGCGTTGGCAGTGAGATTACATGTTTGACCACTTCTAGATCACCATGGTAACTCCAACATGTATGCCAAGTGTTTGTCTACTTGTATGTGTGCATACAAAATCATTTTCTGATTGCAATTTTGCAAGCTCCTTATGAATAATAGTCAAACAAGCAATTGATACACGACCAAGCAATTCGGAGTACAAGAAACTCTTAAACTCTTTGTTAACCTGAATGACGCTTTCCCCAAAAGATCTTTTAATCTCCGTGTGTTGTAAATTAATCATCTGATCGAAGGTCTTCCATACGGTGGATAGGCTGCCAACCGACACTTCAAGAAACCTCTTCAAATGATTATGGCCACTTTCGACCCGATTTGTGGTTGTCGTGCCCAAATGCATGAATTGATCAACCTAGGCAGAAAAAAGTAATCTCTATATGGTGTGATCCATGTATTAATAATGTACGAGTAAGCATCAGCATATTTCTCTGAATAAACATTTCTAAATGAGGGCAACGCAGCAGTGAAGTCAGCCTCAGTCTGTGAATCAACCAATCGATGCCATTCAAGTAAAAACACCTCCCACTCTTTTCCTTTTTGAAAATATTTTTTGCAGTGAGCTAGAATGTTTCGACTAATGTAAACTTTGCATAGGATATTCTTTGCATTAGGAAACACATGTTTGATAGCATTCATTAGTGCCACTTCCCTATCCGTAACAAATACTTGAGGTAAAAGCTTTTCATCAAGGACGGACTTAAAACATTCAAGTGCCCAAACATAACTATCTTGAAGCTCATTAGAAATAAATACAAAAGCAGCATAAAAACTCATATTTGTTGATGTGATCCCAACAATAGATAGTAACGGCAAGCGATATCTGTTTGTTTTGTATGTGCAATCCTTTAGATAAACCGTTGTAAACATTCAACTTAGAATAACTGAAGTTGGGTGAGCAAAGAAGAGGCCCTCTAGATGATTGCTACATGTTTTCACTTTATTGAAACTACAATAACCGTAATCTGTAATGCATTTATATAGATATTGCATGGCAGTCCCTCCCTCCAACTACTTCTTGTGCATTTTAACTCTTTCATTGTATATGGTTCGAAGCACGGTACACTTAGAACTATCACTATTTTTTAAAGCTGTCAATATTTTACGGGGCTTTACATTTGCAGCATACATCTCTTTCACAATTTTCTACTCGCTTTCATTTAGCCTCCCTGCATACGCATGTGCCTCTAGGTGAACGATTTCATGGTTATGTTTGCCACATAACACTTCAACATTCCAATCTGTGCCAACTGAATTTGTAATGCCTTTCAAGACAAAGGGACACCCACACCTCTTAGACGGGGATTTCCGAACATTTTTGTGTGGGGTCTTTGCGCCTGATTGTGCCTTTTAAATCCCGCCCTATCACACCCAAGCATTACTCTAGCTCTTGTCCTACTTGTTAACTTGTCTGCACTTTGAATTGTGAGTACAAATCCAAGACCTCTAGCAACATTTCGTGCCCAACTAATCAACTCCTCCTTAGTAGGAAAGCTCATTAAAGTTGTAAAATGATAACCAAAATCTAAGCTACATTCTTGTGTCAAATTCTCCACGGTGGTGTGACGTGTTGTGTTATGCTTACAATCATTTGAATCTAATTAAGCAAGAACAACAAAAATACAGTTACCAATAGTGCAAAATGCAAAAGACAAACAAAATAAGTGTATAACACAATTTTATTTGAAAATATTAAGTTACCGAACGGATCCATCGTGTCCATAGAGCCGCTTTGAGGTGTACATGAAATCGCTGAAATTTGAGAGAATCCATTTGCGGCTAATGACTCTTGCTCCATAGAAAAACCTAAAAAATCCAACATTTAGAAACCCTAGATCCAAAGCCAAAAAAATCCCTACAAAATCCATCTCTACACAAGGATAAAAAGGGCATGGAATCTCAAAAAAATGTATAGGTAACTCTCAAAACAAGCAAAAAAAAGGAATGCAGTAAAGATTTAGATCCCGACCTTCGGGATCGATGGAGTTACGCGGAGGCGGCGGGGGCAAGATCCGCAGTAAGTTGTCAACGCCGGGGTGGATTTCGACAGAGGATCCATCAGGCGGCGGCGGCGAGCTGGAGCGGAAGGCAGCGCTGGCGATGTGGAGGAGAAAGGCGGGGATGGCGACCTGGAGCGGGATTCGGGGAGATACATCGCAGGAGCTTGACCTAGCTTTTGGGAGTGGAAGATTATGAACCGGGTTTTTAGGTTTGGATGGGTTGCCTTTAGGTTTTAAAAATGAGGTAGATTTAGAGGAGATTTAAAAGATTTAAGGTTTGCCAATAGCTAAATAAGATTTGCCAATAAAATTATCCTTTTAAAATTGTATAGAATTTGAAACTACACTCTACAGCCGTATATTTGTCTTTTTAAAAAAAATTAATGAACGAATTATTGAATTTTTCAAGGTAATTACCCTTCCCAGCTATTTTGTCTCCCCACTGTTTTCCTCTTATCTTTTTTCTCAACAAGTGCAGTTTCTCGAAGCCATGACTTCCACCAATCTTCGAAGGAAACCGTGGATCATTGTCTTAGCCTTTTTAGGGTTTCCCAAATAATCCCGTCTATGCCGGTCCTATCGGAAATCTAGATCGATGGATTGCCGAAAAGCTACCACTGGCGCCCAAATGGACCGACTTCGGAAGCTCCCAATTATTCTCAGTGTCGTCTCCATCTCTCTCTTTCTGCTCCTTCTTTCCGCATTATACCTTTATTTCCGCCGAAGAAGTGTCATTAGAAGCAGAAGAAGCAGCTGTGCCGGCGAGTCACCGGAAAACGAGTGCTTCGCCCCTGCCAAGGCGGAGGCGGAGGAGCTCGTGGGTTCTCTGGCTGTGAGAATCTGAAGACACAGGACATTCTCGATGCGCCAGGGGAAGTCGTGGGGAAGTCAAGTTACGGCACCCTTTACCGCGCTACCGTCCGGATTTCCTCTTCCGCCGGTGACCCTTCGTCCTCCGTTATGCTACTCCGGTTTGTCCGGCCGGCCTGTGTTGGCCGCACTGGGGATATACTGGCGGCGGCCCGGCAGATTGGATTCCTCCGGCACCCCAATCTGGTGCCACTGTGGGCGCTTTATGTGGGGCCGAGAGGGGAGAAGCTTCTTCGTCCACCCCTTCTACGCTGCTGGCATCTAGCTCAGTTTCTGAAAGGTCCAAAAAAACATCTTGGTAGATGTCATTTTTATGATGATTTGGTTGACTAGTAGTTCATGGTTCAGAATTTTAATTTATTCTAGTAACGTTTACTTTTTACTGAATTTGGGGGTTTTTTAGTTTCCATGAATCTGAGTGATTCAGTAATGCCAGAAGTCATCATATTTTAATTTGTTAATAATTCCCTCCTAGATTAATGTTTGTGTATTCTTTCCCGTTATTCTTCTACCTGATGACCCCGAGGTAATCGAAATACAGGAGGAACTGCTGAAACTAACAGATGGAAGATCTTGTACAGAATATGCCTCGGAATTGCCAGAGGATTGGAACACCTTCACAATGGCTGCCAGGAACCAATCATTCATGGCAATCTGAATTCAGAAAACATACTTCTGGGTTCTGATCTGCAGACGCACCTCTCCGACTTCGGCCTGCAGCTCTTACTGAGCCCAACAGCGGCCCAGGAAATGCTGGACGCATCTGCCACTCAGGGATACAAAGCACCGGAGCTGATGAAGATGAAGGAGGCCTGCAAGGAAACCGACATCTATAGTTTGGGAATCATCTTTCTTGAAATAGTTACTAGGAAGGATGCGCATAGTTGCAGATTATTGTCACTCGATAGTATGATCTCTGACAAGTTAAGCTCAGATTTCCTCATCAATGGAAGAAATGATCGTAGGAGCGCCGGCAATGAGGCTGCTTTCAGATGCTATCAGCTGGCAATTTCATGCTGTTCTCCGTCGCCGGCGGTGAGACCAGACATCAAACATGTTATCAGAATGCTGGAAGAGGTTGGGGGGTAATGACTGACAGGGATTGTTTATTCATTTTTTTAATCATATTGGGTGTCTGATTCATACAGTAGAGGCCATGTGGTGGTGGTTGGGTGGTGTATAAGGTAGCATTACAGTGTTGAAAAGAGTGTTCATGTGGGTCCTTCGGTTGCTAGATGTAAATTTTGCTAACATATTGCTATGGAGAGGTCAACTTCATGGCGGTTTGACCTTGTGGTTGATGTTGAAGAGGGATAGGATTGTTGAAAGAAATTAGACATCAAGTCATTGAAACCATGACTATCAAGTACTTTAGTCAATGAATCTCTTGTTTTCGATTGAATTTTTTTTAACTTTTTAAAGTTTTGACACAGACATTCAAGGGATGGAAAGAGATCAAGTGGATGGCATTTTCGTTTTTTATTTTTCAGGTAAGAGAGAGCTCCTGGACAGAGAAATGGGAAGAGTGGATCCACCAGAGAAGTTGTGAAATTTTTTGTGCGTTTTGTTCAGGGAAATCCACATTTATATATGTAGTTTAAGAATTTAGCAAAGGGAAGAGCAGTCGTGATAGTCCAAGTAGGACTAGTTGTTGGCAGAAGAAGTCATAGATGGATTAGTGATCCATTGATGTAAAACTATTCGACGTAGCAGTGGTCGGTGAAATAGTGGTCCACATGAGATTAGTCGTAGCACTCTACGGTGGAGATGTTGTCGTGCGGGGTACATGGTGGAGGTTTAGTCCACAACGGAGAGTAGTCATTGGTAGAGAAGTGGCTGATGGAGGAATCGCAGGAGCAGTAGTTATGATTGCATCTTTCCCCGTGTGAATGAATTGGCTGAGATTTTGATGAGCTGTTGGACTAATTTGTGGTCCAGCACAAGCAAACAATCAAATCCAAAACTACTAGGGATGGAGATGGGAACCTAACACGCTAACCATAGTTTATATGCAATGATACCGTCAGTGACGGCGATAAATTAGTACGAGCAATAATAATAATAATCAACCCGCGCAATAATATTTAAAGGAGAAAAACATTCAGTTAGCAAAACATTTAATTGCTTTTCTTCGCTTGGAGGCCCAAAGCAAAACATGCGGCAAATGAGTGTTACCTGCAAATCACAAGCAATTCGAGATGATTTTTCCGCGGGCAATATATCCAAGAAAATATTAGATTCAACCCAATAATAAAAATGTTGAAAATAAATGTACAATATAAGTGACTCACCGAATAAGGGGCTGTCCAAAGCAATGGAGATGTTGGAGACGAATGCACTTGACAACGATCTGAGGTGGAATTGGTGGCGGAACGACAACAAAGACGGCTAGATCTGACGGTGGGAAGCGGAATTGGGCCGGAAAGGGTAGATCCGGCTATATGTATGCGGATTCGGCCGGCGAGAGGGTGGATCCGACAGTTTGGAAGCGGATTTGGGATGTGGGAGGTGGATCGTATGGGTGGGGTGGATGGATCTGGACTGAAATGCCGAAATATGGACAGATCCGGTGGAGGATGGAGGCTTGGAGGTGGTTCCACGGGATGGGGGGCGGCGGGGTAGCAAAGTCGGGCGATTGTAGGCCGCAAGGGAAGGGGGCTATGGCCGTGGAGGCAGTTGAAATAGGAGGCGATGGCTACTGGGGTGATGGGAGGGACAACGACAACTAATAGGGTTAGGAGAGGGGGCAATGACTGTGGGGGAAGGGAAATGGGGGTTGTGGGTGGCTGGTAACAACAGGGAATTGGGGGAGGTTGCTGCAACTGTGGGAGGCTATGGAGGTGGTGGTAGAGGGATTAGAGGTGGGGAAAAGGAGGCTAGGGTTGGGTAATACCTTTGAGAGGAAGATGAGCACCTAAGAGTCATCACATAGGGTTTTACGGAACCGGCACCGTGGGATGGTCGCGGGATTCCAGGAATGAATCCTCCAAAATCTGTAATGGCCCTAAACAACTCCCTTAGTACTTTATTTATAATAAACAGTAAACTGGGGCATCACACCATCGATGATTATGTTTTGTCGGAGGCGGGGTTACCCAAATACATTAAAATAAATGTAAAAATAACAAAGTAATATATGAAATCGAATCGGAACGCGGATTCGGACGCATCCACGGAGTCGGATCGGCGATCCGATCAAGTCCTTCTGCACAAGTACACGAACGTGGGTCTGTCTTGCGGCGATCCCCTCCAGGTGCATGCTCCGATGAATCCCCGTCAACTCCCCCGACTGAAATGCCTTCATCTCGGATGAATGGAGACCGTCGCATTGAAGTTGAAGTCTAAGGGCGAGTCAATCAAGCTCTACCGGTAGTATCCAGGTGTCATCAATGTATGAGCGAGCCACCCAATGTACTAAGTAATGACACAGATGGCCGTCTGTAGTAGGAACGTACTAGTGGGATCTGATCCGTAATACTCTCTAGTACTCAACTCATGAGTGGTGGATCTCGTTGTGATCGGTGGTGTCGTGGGTAAAATCAAAGAAGATGAGTCCCTAGGTAGGTGGGTATCAGAAATGGGTGAGCTTTGTGGGTGGCAAGGCAATAAGAATGGAGGTGTGGGTAGATAGGGGTTCCCATTACTTGGGTCCACATACTCACGAGCCTCGTAGTATGGTGTCAGATCTTCAACATTTAACGTGTGAATGCCCATACTTGCAGGGATATCAAGTCTATATGCATTCGTCCCAATGCGACTAATGACTGAGGAGGGTCTTATTTGCTTGCCATTTAGCTTTTTGGTAGGCCCCAGAGGGAGTCTCCAGGATGGATTCACACCATTACCTATATGTCTTCCTAAAATACTTGTTCTCGCCTGCGTATATATGCGTGAGTTTTATATATTTCATTGCTCGTAATGAGTCATTGACATTCCGACTCATGCAAATCATGCAAATGACGTGCACACGACTCAACAGATTCATGCAGATAATGCAAATGATGCAAATAAAACACGACAAACACGACACTTGCTCAGGACAAATCTGGTAATGACTGGGATGCTTTAAATTGTTGTGGCTTATAAAGAGGTTCTTTCGGTGGAATGTAGAAATATTCGTCCAGTGGGCGAGGAATACCTAAATAACTTCTTGAGACATCGACATTGAGCTGTAAAACTATGGGATGCTAAATACATTCCAACGGTTGCAAGCCATCATGAGGCTGCCTCGGTGGTAGATTAAAAAAAATCATCATGAATAATTCCATCACCCAAACGACCAGCACAGATGGTGACAAAGGAATGCAACGCAGGGGTGTGTCGGGTACCACTTAGGCTCGTTAGGTGGCTTTCCAGGGGGTATATAAGAAAATTCAGCTCCAACATTCAACTCGCTAGTGCAAATGCACAAGCCAAGCATGCAAAGTTGAGCGATCCTTGGGAATGGAAGCTTGCCATATGGGTATCTCAGGGACTCAACAAAGGGTTTCTCATGATGGTCAATAATGACAAGGTGATCCTCTAAAAGAAAACTGTCAACAACAATAGTGCCTATAAAAATAAATGGGACGTCCATAAAAAAGTTAATGCTAGACTCATGGCCCTCCCAAAGGAGTAGTGGATCTTTAGCAGGCTTACCGGGTGGTTCAACAATGAAGTCAATAATAGTGTGATGATCTTCCAGATGAATGTCGCTGATAGAGGTAGTGCCCTTATAGGCGAGTGAGGCAGTCATTATGAGGTCAACACGAGACTCTCGGCTCTCAGTCACAATGCGGCTTGGGACAATGCTAAGGGAAGAGTAAGAAAAATCTATACTCAATAGTGGGTCATTAGGTATAATGTCGAGGCCTGACTTCTTAGCTGAAGGAGAAACCAAGTCGCAGTGTCACTGGATTGCTCGTCTCCACTCTCGTAACCACACTCATTAGTCATACAAGTATCACTCTCCACCTATATGAAATGGTCATGATTGGACTGGAGTCTAAGGTCATGTGGGAACCAAGTATCATCCGGACGAGATGAATCAAGAGCAGAAGTCATGTCTCTCATGTCAGTGGGAGCACTACTAAACATGTTAGTGGTTTGACCTAAATCCCTAAGCTTTCTCCCATTTATTCTTCTTAGGGAAGATCTCATGTGATCAAAAATGATCATCCAAGCGATCAAGTTGATCAAAAACTAACTGCTAAAATTTGACCTCAGATATCTCAGATTGTGGAACACTATGAGGGTCTTGACATGTGATGTGATCTTGGTGATGATGATCTTTAGATTGCTCCAGAGGTATCATCTAGATGGTCATTCTTAACATAATTAGATCGTGCTCGCAGGTGGACATAATCCTTATGAATGGGCGACGACGGGCGAGGATGATCAACATGATAATATGTCGACCTCACTGGAGAACGCTATGGGGTCGAGCATATATGAACTCTGATTCCTCTAATAATGGAGAAGTGTAACGATGATGACCCGAACAGTACTCAGTCCTACCATCATAAGGTCATGGAGAGGTGTAATGATGAAAGCATGAGGATCTTTCACCATAGTGTTCATCTCTAGCATAATGGAATCATCTCGAAGGGTCGACGAGATCTCTGGAAGTGGTGTGCTGCGATCGAGAAAAATTATCGTAGTAACATGAGGATCTCCCTGATGGGGCTCTATGGGAGCTGGTGTAAGTGGACTGGGGATCCCCAAATAGAGGAGAAGAAAGACGACAATAACTAGATATAGATGAATCTAAAGACTCGATATGACCTACTACTATGGAGAATGAGAGCAGCCAAACCTCCTTCTGATATCATTAGATGCAGGGTAGGCTAAGAGGTGCACAAATCCAAGACTACTAGGAATATGGATGGGAACCTGACATGCTAACCTAGTCTATATGCAATGATATCGTCGGTGACATCAAATTTTTAGTATGAGCAATAATAATAATTAACCCACACAATAATATTTAAAAGGAGAAAACATCCAGTTTGCAAAACATTTAAGGGTTTTCCTCTGCTCAGAGGGCCAAAACAAAGCGCGCGATAAATGAGTCTCACCTACAAATCACAAGAGATTTGAAAAGATCCTTACATGCAATATATCCAAGAAAATATAAGATCCAACCCAATAATAAAATGTTGTAAATAATTGTCCAATACAATAAGTGACTCACCAATTAAGGGGGCTGTCCAAAGCAATGGAGATGTCGAATACGGAAGCACTTTGACAGCGTCCCGAGGTGGAACCGGTAGCTGAATGACAACGAAGACGGTTGGATTTGATGTCGGGAAGTGGGATCGGGCTGAAACAGGTAGATCAAGCTATATGGAGGAGGAGCCGGGCGGCGAGAGGGTGGATCCGGCAGTTTGGAAGCAGATCCATGCTATGGGAGGTGGATTGGTTAGGTGGGGTGGCTGAATATAGGCTGGAATGCCCGAATCTGGACAGATCCGATTGAGGATGGAGTATTGGAGGTGGTTCCACGAGATAGGGGCGATAATAGCAAAGTCGAGCAGTTGTAGGCTACAAGGAATGGGCAGCGGTGGCTGCGGAGGTAGGGGAAATATACTGTGGTGGTTGCTTGGGTGATGGGAGGGGCAACAACTAATAGGGTTAGGAGAGGAGGGGGAGGGGCAGCGGTTGTGTGGGAAGAGGAAAATTGGGGTTACAGGTGGCTATTAATAACACAGAATTGGGGGAGGCGGCGGCGGAGGGATGCTATAAAGGTGTCAGTAAAGGGATTATAGGTGGGGAAAAGGAGGCTAGGGTTGGGTAATACCTTGGGGAGGAAGATGAGCGCTTGGGAGTCGTCACCTAAGGTTCTCGGCGTCGTGGGATGATCGTGGATTCCAGGAATGAATTCTCCAAAATCTACAATGACCCTAAACACCCTCATTAACACTCTATTTATAATAAACAGAAAATTAGGGCATCCCACCATCGACGACTATGTTTGGTCGGAGGTGGGGCTACCCAAATACAACAAAACAATGCAAAAATAACAAAGTAATATATGAAATCGAATCGGAACGTGGATCTGGATGCTTCTGCGAAGTCGGATTGACAATACGATCAAGTCCTCTTGCCCGAGTACACGAATGTGGGTCTTGACTTGCGGCAAACCCCTCCTGATGCATGCTCTGATGAATCCCCATCACAACCCTTCTGATGGCTCAAATGGGAAGGAATCAAGCGGTGCAATCAAGCAAGATATGAACATTTGGGCAGCAGAACGAGTCGCAAGAAGATGCATGATGACAAGAAAGCATGATCCTTAGTTTTGACATGTCTGACCAAGTTGTTGGACATTTTTTGTCCTTCATATAAGTTTGTTGGGCTTTATGGGCATTAACTGCACAATGGGAAAACATTAAATTCGCACATGATTTATGCTAAACAAACCAATCAAGATATCTACATTATATCTACAACAAAACATTCCAGGATCCTCTCTGTTGCGGTTTGCTCAATGCCCTCGGTAGATCGGTTCCAGATCGGTCCGTCTTAGCCCCGGGCGATTGAGTACGCACACAGTTAAAGTAGAAACAGAGAAATTGTACACATACAACTTTGACGTGGAAAACCCCAGAAAGGGGAAAAAACCACGTGGTCGGGTCTGTGCCAGCCAAACTGCACTATCTGCCTCCATTACAGCGCTCTTGTAAAGAGAAAGCGAGGGCGACAGGCCGCGCCTCGTTACAAATACTGGGGAGTTGAGAGAGCTCTCCTTGGGTGACAGGCCACCGCTTAGGAGTCCGTGCACTTTGACGTGCGTCTTTCTTGAGCGCTTGCTCTTCTGGCTCGCGCGCCGCAGGATGCCTGCGCTCTATGCCTCGGACTGAGGAGGGCTGCCTTCACTGGCACTTCGTTTCCTTCTTTCTCTGGGCAGCATGCGCATGAGAACCTGCCAAGTTAGTGAGTGAAAGAGGAACGGAGGAGGAGAGAAGAGAGAGAAGTTCTGGGGAAAAGTAGGAACGAAGAGAGAGAAAGCGAAGGAGAGAATGAAGCCGGAATCCTTGAAATAAACTATCAGGGGTGCTTATATAGGGTTTCCGAGGTGGTTAGGGTGGTTAGGGTGGTTAATCGCAGATCGGAGGGCCGAGATCACTTGTGGCGATCGGAGGGCCGTGATGGCCCGCCATGATCAGACGGTGGATAAAAGGCCGACCCACGACGGTGGTCGGAGTAGGCGCGTCGACCGATGGCCGCCCGAGGGAGGGGGAGGCCGGTCGCGAGGAGGCGGCCGACCACGGCCGGCCGGCCGTGGCCGCCGGCCGCGAGGAGGCCGCAGGCCGCAAAGGGGCGGCCGGTCTCGGCCGCCGTCGGACGCAAGAAGGCGGCCGGCCGCAAGGAGGCGGCCGGCTGAGGCCGCCGACCACAAAGAGGCGGTCGGCCCCGGATGGGCCCCGGATGGCCGGCCGCAAGGAGGCGGCCGGCCGAGGCCGCCAGCCGCAAAGGGGGCGGCCGGCCCCGAGCGGCCTGCCGCTAAAAGGGGGGCGGCCAGCCGTGGGAGGCCGGCCACCGGCCACCGCCCGCCCGTAAAGATGGCGGCGACAGCGGTTGCGATTCTGCGCGGGGGAGTTACAATCCGGTGCGCGGGAGTTACGATCCGGTGCGCGAGAGTTACGATCTTGTGCGCGGGTGTTACGATCCGGTGCACGATAGTTATCATAACTATCTATAAATTAAGGGGGACCCACCATTTGCCCCCAAAATTCCGTCGTATTGGAGCGAATGGCAAGCGCGGGAATTTTTTTCTTTGCGACGGGGCTAGGCGGCGATGGCCGGAACGGGTGCTAACACCGGGATGGGCGGCGACGGCGACAGTGCTAAGGTAAGAATCCGACCGAAGAGAAGGTCTGGGTACCGGACGAAGCCGGAGGGGTTGACCCCGCGCGCGGGCGCGCGCGGGGCTGCACCCGCGCGCGGGCGCGCGCAGTGCAGCCGCTCTACTTACGAGTGGCTCGGCTGCAAGTGCGGGCTGGTTCTACGCGCGCTTTGCGTGCGTGCATGGCTCGTATGCGTGGGCGCAACGTGCGCTCGGACTCGCTTTTCTGACCTTACTTTTCTGTTCTTTCAAATTTCCAAGCGGGGTGTGCAGAGCCGTCCTCTGCGGCTGCGCTCGAGTCTCTCCCTTGAGCACATGGATATTTGGAGGAGGCGCTTCAACCTGCCCCCCGATTTGGAGGTGCGGATCCCTAGTCCTGAAGAGGGGTGCAAAACCCTCCGCGAGGCTGGATGACTCTTTGCGAGTCGTCACTTCGGTGCGGTTTTCGCCTTCCGGCTTGCGAGGAAGTTGCCGAGATTCTTAAGTTCTGCGGCGTTCCTGTGTCGCAGTTTACCCCTCTTGGGATGACGCGGATCATGGGGTTGATCGCATTCTTTCGCGAGCGTGGATCGAGGTTTTCCTTGGATATTTTCAAGGATTGGTGTGAGGTGCGCGCCGACGGCGGGGGTTGCGTGGACGTGTTCAGCAACAAGCGGTGGTTGGAGTTTGAGACCCGGGCGGATCGTCTCCACGGGAATACCTTGTTCGGATATGTCAAGAACCCAAGCGGATTGCCAGAGGTGTGGAACGCGCTTTCGGACCGTTGCCGGCGTTCTAGAGGACACGAGCGGGAGTTTACTCCCGTCCTTGGTTTTGCAGAGCCCCGAGAGCTTGGAAACATCTTGTACAACATCTCTACTTTCGTTGATGAGAAGCTCCTTGTAACACCCCAAAAATCTCAAAAATGGATTTGAGGTGCAGGTTGGTTTACATGGCCTGGGACACGGGCGTGTCCCAGGGCGTGTCGGGGGTACACGGGCTGGGACACGGGCGTGTCCCAGGGCGTGTCACTCAAGAAAATGCCGGATTGAGTCAGAAGATTACACGGCCTGGAACCAAGCCTTGAACACGGCCGTGCCAGATTTGACACGGGCGTGTTCGATGCCGTGTGCCTACCCGTGTACTGTTGGTTGAGTTTGGAGCTCGATGAGGCAGGGGTGACACGGGCGTGTCTCATGACTGACACGGGCATGTCAGGTTCGACACGGGCGTGTCGATGACCGTGTTCTGGTAAATATCAGTCGGTACGAGTACCGCGTGTGCCGCTTAAGGGTACACGGCCTGTGACACGGGCGTGTCACAGGCCGTGTCAGCCAAAAAAGTAGGATTTTGGGAAAATCGTGGCCGTTCCTTTTTCTCTATTTTGATCCAAGGGCTCAGGTGATTCCTGGATGGATTAAGGCAGCAGAGGCTTGATGAAGAAATCATTCTTCATTTGGTTAAGGAAGAGAGAAAGGGAGAGGAGGAAAAAGAAGGAGGAGGAGATCAAGCCACCGGCGGAGCTCCCGTGGTCCGATTCGTGATCCGAGGCCAGCGTTGTGAAGGCAAAGCTGCTGCGGTGCTTTCTCACGGCTAGATTTCGATGGCTCCCAAGAGATCGTCAAGGGTAACGATCTCCCTTCTTGGACATGTGAAGTCCTTCTTTTCTGCATTGCATAGGGAAAACCCTTCCCCGCGAGTGTGCGGTGGGTTGTGGTGTCCCTTGGGGTAGATATGTGAAGTCCCCCTTGTTAGAGTCTGGAATTGGAGTACGGATCTAGGCATGCTGTGTGAAGCCCATCTGGACATGTTGGTCTGGATTGGTGATGCTTGTTTGCATATCGGAGAGACTCCGTGATTATGGCTTGTTTTGCCTTGTGCCTACATATTGCTTGGTGCAGCAGGAAGTACTGGATGAAGTCCAGGAAATGAAGAGGGTTGGATGCAACTCTTGTGGCCGTGCGTTGCCACTTTGTGTGCGGTTGAGCCGTTGGGCTGCAACTCGATGAAAAGGCAGATTGCCGAACAGGAAAGGTGAAACCGACCCGCGCCTATAAATTGCCATGGATACTTCCGTATTCGAGGTGACACGGCGACTTGAGCAACGGGGGGGGGGGGGGGGGGGGGGGGTGGCTGATCCGTACCTGCGTTAGGTCCGTCCGACTTGGAAGCCTGGTTATGGGTTTTGTTGGAGCGCCTAATGAGAGTCTTAGGCCCGCGCGCCAAAAAGACTAGAATGCTCAATACCGTGTAAACGGTGGTGTTGACCCTGGTTTTCCGGTGCACCAAGAATGTGCCCTGAGTGCACGGACTGTCGGGCCGTGTGGCCGACGGTTGTGATGGCTTGAATGTGCCTGCGCGCACATAGTTGCTATTGTTGATACCATGCCGTGCAGGGAAAGAATGCGACTGCCCCGAGAAAGGGGTAGGATTGTTATAATTGGGTCAGCTGAATGCTGACCGTTGCCATGTTTGCCACCGTTTGGGTGGTTTGTCCCATGCAGGTGCTGGAGAGCCAAGTGGTAAATGAAGGGCTGGAGCCCTACTGCTGTTGTTGCTGTTGTTGCGGCTAGCCCTTGAAGGCTGCGAAAAGGGTTTTGTTTGTTTTGCTTTTCCTCATGTATGGCCGGCCTGCGCGCCGATGTTTGTAATCCATGTTGTATGGAAAGAGGAACTGTAAGGCCTTAAGGCCAAACCTTCACCTTTGTTGTACATTCCATGGCTATATATATAACTGTGGTTTATATATTGGACATTCCTGGTTAGAGTTCAAATTTACATCTTAAAGCTTCCGCTAGCATGCTCTGAGTTAGGATGAGTGTATGGTTTGGTATTATCCTGTGACCTCACCGTCTGTTTGTGGCATATAGTGTGGGGCCCCGGCCGGACCTTCTACTATACGTCATGAAACGGATGGGGTCGTTACATTTTGGTATCAGAGGGAGGTTTCGATCCTCCGACCTGTGGGTTATGGGCCCACCACGCTTCCGCTGCGCCACTCTGATGAGAGTGCGGCACCAGCTGAGGTGCCAACACCTCCTCCATCTGCGGAAACTGTTCGCTTAGTTGCTGAGGCTCTCTTTGCCATGATTCAGCCGACCGGGCAAGCGTAGCCGGCAGAAGTGCCAGTTCGTGTTGATGTAAGACCCGAGCTGGTTGAGGCAATCGATCCACGAGCAGCTGACCGACAGTTGAAGCAATTCATGAGCTTCAGTCCGCCTACGTTTACGAGAATAGGATCCCCAACGCAGGCAGAGGATTGGTTATCGCGTGTCAAGCGGATAATGACAGCGATCAGGGCGGAGGAAACTCTAAAGGTCACCTTGGCCACCTTCATGCTTGAAGGAGAGGCGCGGTTGTGGTGGGACGAGGTTGAGGTACACTATTTGGCGGGAAGGCAATTAACGCAAGTATCGATTGAGGAGTTCTCTCGAATATTTCTGGCAAAGCATGTCCCAGCGGCGCAACGCATTGCCATGGAAAATGAGTTCCAACGGTTAACGCAAGGAGAAGATAGCGTGGATACCTACCTGCATGAGTTTACAAGGTTGGGACGCTATGCGGGAACAATCTTCGCGGATGACCAAAGGAAAACGAATAGGTTTTATGAAGGATTGCGGGATGAGTTGAGGTTCCTGCTTTCGAGTTCAGTGAACCAAGGGTTCCAGGCGTTGGTTGATACTGCGTGTGCGTTGGAGAAGGACATGCGGCGGGTGCAAGGGAACAAGGGCTTGGTTGTGTCAAAGCCAGAGGTTCAAGCACCTCGCCCTAGCAAATCGTTCTACCAGAAGAAAGGGGGCAAGAGGTCCAAGCCGTCTGGGCAAGTGACTACGACCGTTGTGTCGGGGGCGACATCAAGGCCGGAGTCTCGTTCATGCTATAACTGTGGCCGGGTGGGGCATATAGCCCGTGACTGTAGGGTTGTTCAGCCCAAAGGGGAAAAGAAGACGGGTGCGTCTTATGCTGAGAAGGGCAAAGCGGTGGTTGATTCCTCTGCGTCCCAGGCACAGCCCCGAATCTATCACCTTGGCCAGCAGGAGGCGATTAAGCAAAGTGACGTCGTCACAGGTACGAGTGAATATAGATTATTTGCTTACGTGCTATTGCTTTTGGTTATGTATAGATTGTGCATGATGTGTGTGCTGCAGGCTTTGTCCTGATTCGGAATAATCTGGCGAGAGCCCTGTTTGATACGGGTGCTTCGCATTCTTTTCTATTTGAGGACTTCGTATCTCGAATTGGGGTGCCGAGTCATGTGACGGTTGATTGTACAAGGGTGCTATTGCCGAATGGCTGTGTGATGCTTGCGGATAGGGCTTGCGATGTGGATGTTCAAATAGGAAGTCGGGATTTCAGTTTGAGTGCAGTTGTGCTACCGTTATCGGAGTTTGATGTGATCTTTGGTATGGACTGGCTCTCGGAGCAGCGTGCCTTTATTGATTGCAACTCCAAGGAGATCACACTGGGCCAGAATACCGGTCTTGTGACGAAGTTCGCTGGTATGCGAGGAGTTGGCGGGACTCTGTTGTCTGCGCTCCAGGTCATCAATGCTGTTCGGAAGGGCGCAGAGTTATTCTTCACGCTAATTCAGGCTGTTGAGCCAAAGGCCAGTGTCGATGAAGTTCTGGTTGTGTCAGAGTTTGCCGATGTGTTTCCTAAAGATCTTCCTGGGTTACCACCCCAACGGGAGATTGACATCTCTATTGAGTTGGTGCCAGGTGCTAAACCTGTGGCCCGCTCACCATATCGCGTCGCGCCAAAAGAGATGGCTGAATTGAAGGTCCAATTGCAAGAGTTGTTGGAGCAGGGATACATACGCCCAAGTATGACACCTTGCAGCGCCTGTTCTCTTTGTGAAAAAGAAAGACGGTAGTTTACGGTTATGTATTGACTACCGTGAATTGAATAAGCTGACAGAGAAAAACAAATATCCGATTCCGCGGATTGATGACCTATTTGATCAGCTGGCAGGATCAACGGTCTATTCCAAGTTGGATTTGAAATCAAGATATTATCAGTTGAGGATTCGGGAAGGTGACATTCCCAAGACGGCGTTTGGAACACGCTACGGTCATTATGAGTTCACGGTAATGCCGTTTGGCCTATGTAATGCGCCTTCGGTATTTATGGATCTAATGCATCGAACGTTCCGAGAGTACTTGGATTTATTCGTGATTGTGTTTATCGATGACATCTTAGTATACTCTCAGTCGGAAGAGGATCATGCAAACCATTTGCGGTTGGTCTTGCATACCCTGCGGAGGAATAAGCTTTATGCCAAGTTCTCAAAGTGTGAGTTATGGCTCTCTTCAGTAGCCTTTTTAGGCCATGTGGTAAGTGAAGAAGGTATCGCGGTGGATCCGTTGAAGATAAGTGCAATTCGAGATTGGCCAGTGATGTCTTCGGTGGCCGAGGTCAGGAGCTTCCTTGGGCTTGCGGGCTACTATAGACGGTTTGTGGAAAACTTCTCACGGATTGCTTTACCTCTGACCACGCTGACGAGAAAAGATCAAAAGTTCATTTGGACGCCGGAGTGCGCGCGAGCTTTTGAAGACTTGAAGAGTCGTTTGACCACGGCGCCTGTGTTGACATCGCCATGTGGTACAGATGGGTATGAGATCTATAGTGATGCTTCCGGGAGCGGCTTAGGCTGCGTCCTTCTGCAGTTTGGTAAAGTAATTGCTTATGGCTCGTGCTAGTTGAAAGTGCATGAGCGGAATTACCCCGTCCATGATTTGGAGTTGGCTGCGGTAATCTTTGCGCTCAAGTTGTGGCGGCACTATCTTTATGGCGTTAAAGTGGATATCTATACAGATCACAAAAGCCTAAAGTACTTGTTGGATCAGAAGGATCTGAATATGCGACAACGAAGATGGATGGAGTTCCTTGGGGACTACACCTTCGAGATTCACTATACTCCCGGGAAGGGAAATGTGGTCGCTGATGCTTTGAGTCGGAGGACTCTGGTACGAGCAAGCTGGTTGCAGAGGCATGATCAGCGTTTAATCCAGGAATTGGAAGCATTGGAGATATCTTGTGTTGACAAGGGTTCGTCGACCGATGCATGCTTGAACTGGACGGAGGTGCAAGATGACCTTACGGACAGAGTTCGGCGAGCAACGGAGTTTGATGAAAGTCTCCAGCGCTATGCTAAAGATGGGCCGGATGACCAATTCTCTTGGGATAACGGTTTGTTACGAAGAAATGGTCGAGTGTGCGTCCCGAGTGTGGGTAAATTGAGGGAAGAGTTGATGTACGAAGCTCACTTTGCAAAGTACTCAGTTCACCCAGGGAGCACAAAGATGTACAGAGATCTGAAAAAGCTGTTCTGGTGGCCCGGGCTAAAGAAAGATGTAGCACGGTATGTGGCGGAATGCCATACTTGTGCATTGGTGAAAGCGGAATGCCAGAAGCCTGGCGGGTTCCTGAAGTCGTTACCTATTCCGGAGTGGAAGTTCGATGATATTTCGATGGCTTTCGTGCACGGGTTGCCGAGATCTCAACGCGGTCATGATTCAATCTGGGTGATTGTGGACCGGTTGACAAAAGTGGCGCACTTCCTTCCAAACAGAAGAGACGATTCAGTGGAAACCTTGGCCAAGCTTTATGTGGAGCAGATTGTTCGACTGCACGGTGTTCCTCGGAGCATCGTTAGTGACCGTGATGGGCGATTCACATCGAATGATTGGCGGCTAGTTCATCAAATGTTGGGTACAAAATTAGCGTTTAGTACGGCCTTTCATCCCCAAACGGATGGCCAGACTGAACGAACTAACAGGACGATGGAGGACATGCTCCGCATGTGCGCCCTAGACTTTGGTAAGAGATGGGAAGATTATATATTTCTTGTCGAATTTGCCTATAATAATAGCTACCAAGCGAGCATCGGTATGGCACCATTTGAGGCTTTGTATGGTCGTAAATGCCGTACACCGTTAGCTTGGGCAGAAGCAGGCGAATCTAAGCTGAGTGGGAAAAAGGAAGTCTAAGAAGCTACCTCGCTCATACGCTCTATTCGGGAGAGGCTATTGATAGCCCAAGATCATCAAGCAAAGTACTACAATGCCAAACACCGGAACGTGGAGTTCGCGGTGGGTGATTGGGTATATTTGAAGATCAAACCCTTCAAAGGCGTGTCCAGGATTCGGCGTTTGAAAAAGCTAAGTCCGAGGTATCTTGGTCCATTTGAGGTGGTGGAGCGAGTTGGGGAAGCTGCTTATCGACTAGCACTTTCAGCAGACTTGGGTGGATTACATGATGTATTTCACATCTCAGTACTTCGTAAGGCTGTCAAGGATCCAGCTCAAGTAGTGGAGAATGATCGGGTACCGGTCGAGTATGGGCTAACGACGAGGGTTCGACCCATTCGGATCGAGGATCGAGCCGAGAAACAGTTGCGGAACAAAGTGATCGGGATGGTCAAAGTCCGATGGGACAATTGTGGCCGTGAAGAGCTAACATGGGAGCGAGAGCAGACCATGCGAGCTGAATTTCCCGAGCTGTTTGTATAAACTGTAGACCGTGTACCTTCTGTTATAACAGAGTTATCATGTGATAGCATTGTCTTTCCTTGTGTCCTTACCGTGCAAATTTCGCGACGAAATTTTATTAAGGGGGGGGGGGGAGGATTGTAACACCCCAAAAATCTCAAAAATGGATTTGAGGTGCAGGTTGGTTTACACGGCCTGGGACACGGGCGTGTCCCAGGGCGTGTCGGGGGTACACGGCCTGGGACACGGGCGTGTCCCAGGGCGTGTCACTCAAGAAAATGCCGGATTGAGTCAGAAGATTACACGGCCTGGAACCAAGCCTTGAACACGGCCGTGTCAGATTTGACACGGGCGTGTCCGATGCCGTGTGCCTACCCGTGTACTGCTGGTTGAGTTTGGAGCTCGATGAGGCAGGGGTGACACGGGCGTGTCTCATGACTGACACGGGCATGTCAGGTTCGACACGGGCGTGTCGATGCCCGTGTTCTGGTAAATATCAGTCAGTACGAGTACCGCGTGTGCCGCTTAAGGGTACACGGCCTGTGACACGGGCGTGTCACAGGCCGTGTCAGCCAAAAAAGTAGGATTTTGGGAAAATCGTGGCCGTTCCTTTTTCTCTATTTTGATCCAAGGGCTCAGGTGATTCCTGGATGGATTAAGGCAGTAGAGGCTTGATGAAGAAATCATTCTTCATTTGGTTAAGGAAGAGAGAAAGGGAGAGGAGGAAGAAGAAGGAGGAGGAGATCAAGCCACCGGCGGAGCTCCCGTGGTCCGATTCGTGATCTGAGAGGTCTAAGATGTTAGCCTAAATCACCTAGAGGGGGGTGAATAGGTGAAATGCGTGTCAAATGCGGAATTAAAAACTAACACAGCAAATATCAAGCAATCACAGAAGACAAGAGATTTATAGTGGTTCCCCAATCTTGGGTACGTCCACTTTCCTCACCGATCTAGCAAATCACTAGACTCGGCTACTCCACTATCTCGGATTGAAAACAATCCTACACCTCGGAACCACGTTCCTACAAATCTCGATCCCAAAACGGATCTACAAAAACTCGGAAGACAAAACTTCCTACAAGTCTCGGAGAAGAATCTCCTACAATGAAATTTGGTTTGAAAATAAAAATCAAAACAACAATCTCAGATCTGGATCTTTGACGGTCTTCTTCTTCAGGAACTTCGGCTTGATCAGAAAAAGGTTGAAGATGACCTGAGAGAGATCCACGAGTCTGAAAACTAGAACCACCTCGATCGAGAAGAGAGATCTGGAATCTTCAAGGCTCGGCAAGATCGAGTGATTCTCTTTCTTCTGGATCGCTGGAGAAAAGATCGATGAAAACGAAGGTCGCGATCCAAACTTTTCTTCTTCTTCCGTGAACGGCAATGGCGGCGGCGTGAAAATTAGGGTTCACGGAATTTCTCTTTCTTAAAAAGAATATTTCTGTAATAACGCTTAAAAGTCATTTCTGAAAAGACCTATTTATAGGTGGGTTCCAACGGTCATAATATTGATTATTGATGACACGTGGACCAATCAGAATTGACAGATTCAAAATACTTATGATGAAAATGGACTTAGAAAAATTCTGGAGAACTTGACTGCGATACTCGAGTAATGGAGGATATACACGAGTATGGAGAGATGGATTACTCGAGTAGCAAGAAGCAGTATACTCGAGTATAGAAAGAGAGAAATACAGGAGAGAAGAATGAATTACTCGAGTATCAAAAATGGTATACTCGAGTATCGGAATTGTATACTCGAGTAATAGAAAGTATACTCGAGTATCAAGACGATATACTCGAGTATCAAAAGGCTAAACTCGAGTATCAGAAAATATACCTGAGAAACGTTAACATACACGAGTATCAGAGGATATGCTCGAGTATGGAAGAATTTACTCGAGTATCAAAGATCAATTACTCGAGTATGAACATACTTACTCGAGTATCAGAAGATATACTCGAGTATAGAGAAAACTTACTCGAGTATCAGAAGTTATACTCGAGTATCAGAAAACACTTACTCGAGTATGAACATACTTACTCGAGTATCAGAAGATATACTCGAGTATAGAGCAAACTTACTCGAGTATCAGAAGTTATACTCGAGTATCAGAAAACACTTACTCGAGTATCAGAAGTTATACTCGAGTATCAGAAGTTATACTCGAGTATAGAGCAAACTTACTCGAGTATAAAGGACTTAGGAAAATTTTCTCTGAGAAAGCTTAGCTCCAAAGCTTCTGTCCATCCATCCAATGTGCATGAAGGATAAGTGTATCCCAATAGAGAGGCTATACATGGGCCAACACCTTGGATCACACAATGAGAGATTACATTGCATGGTCCTGTGTTTGGTGACCCATTACAGACTGACATTGGTCTACACTTGTCAATTAGAACCTGCACACATACAACTCAAATACCACATCAAATACAACTTAATTCATCTTAGTTCAAGATCTGACCTCCTACAAATCTGAGGTATTGTGGAGACAAACCCCAACAATCTCCCCTATTTGTAGATGTCAGCACTCTCTATACTAAGGTGAATTACTTAGGAGTAAAAGAACAAAAAGCATACCAAGGAGAATAAACCTAATTAAAACAGGATAGACAAAATATGGCCATAATCAGAATTAAATATATATATATATGAGGAAATGTTTTTAAAACACATAAACAAAATAGTCCAATTCCACTTTCTCAGATCCACTCATGATGGAGCATCCTTGTGCATTCTTTCCCTTTTGAGCTGTTGCCTCTCCAGGTAGCTGTAAGGCTTTGGGAAATAGGTCCTGGGCCTGGGAGGAGCAGCAGGGTTGTTGTGTCCCCAGTTCCTGTCATGGAGTCTGATTTTAATCTGTGAAGCTTCATATGCTTTCCACTCTGAGTAGCTGTAATGATTGTCTCTGTTTTCCCCATGATCTGTCACTAATTTCAGGGTATCAAGAATAAGGGATTTGGAGGTTGGACTCCAAATCTCTGAGTGAACAATTGCTGGATCTCTTCTGGGTTCAGAACGACTTGCAGAAGCACCTTCACCATACTTTCTTTTCCTCTTAGATGGACCTTGAGAACTGGAAACAAAATCATCTTGCCACATGTCAGAGTAGTTAAGAGGGGGCTCAGTTACATCTCCCTCAGGTCTAGGAGAGAAGACTGGCACACCACTTTCTGGAATGGTAGCTTGGACAGGGGCATCTGCAGAGGGTTGCTCTTCAAGAGGATTTAGGTGCTGAGGAATGATGGCTGGGTTGAGCTGAGCATTGGGGAAGTTCATGTTATGCAGCCACACAGCAGTGTCATAGGTATAAAACTTTACAGATTGAAGTTGAGAGAGAATGTCTGCTTTCATTTCCTTTACAATTCCATCCACTGTAGTTTGAGCCTGTTTAGAGAGAGTTTCAACTTGTTCTTTTGCAACTGCTTGGGCTTGCTCATAAAGTTTTTCCACTTGTTCTTTTACAACTTTCTCCCCCTTGCTGATATCTATGTTTAGCTTTGCAATGGCTTCATCTTTGAAGGTGCCCACTTCATTACATACTGTCACAACATTCATTTCAGCTCTCTCATCCAGCTTGATCTGATTGTGAGCTACTGTCTCAGCCTGGTTTCTTAGCTCACCTATGCTTGTAATGGTGTGGTCTATGGCTTTGCCTCCAAGTTGGAACAACCTTTTTAGTTCATCAGTATTTGCTTGGATTTCTGCAAAGCCTCTGCTCATCTCTGTTTCAAGAGCAGAGACCTTGGATGTTACTGATTGCAGAGAGGCATCAAAGTAATCTCTCTGTTCTTTTAGCATAAGCTCTATCTTGCTGATAATATCTGAGGATGAAGAGGAGGGAGCTGAGGTTGGTTCAGGAGCTGAAGCAGCAGGAGCAAGAGCAGAAGTAGAAGCAGAAGCAGTCCAAGGAGGGATTTCTGAGATCACCACTGAGCTGACTGCTCTCTTGAATGGAACTGTTTCAACATCTTCTTCTGAGGGTAGGAGAGAGGGCATGGAGAAATCCAAATTCTTCAGAGGTGCCTCCACAGGATCTGGAGACATCTCATCATCAGACAGGAGAATATGAGCTGATTTACTAGGCTCACTCTCAGGAGAATGGACTGGAGATCTTGCAGGAGATGGAGCTGGGGTTCTTGCAGGAGACTGAACTGGAGTATGGACTTCAGACTGAACTGGAGACTTAGCAGCTGAGTCATTCTGGAAGAGAGGGGCATCTGAGCTGAGCTCATCAATGAATTTGTTGATATCTTCAGCTGTAGACAGAAGGGCTGCTGAGTCTGGAATCTCTGAGACTGGATTTGCTGAGTGAATATCTGCTGGAGGAGGAGAGATTGGAGGAGTAGGAATTCTTACTTCTTCTGTTTCTGGAATTACTGATTCTGAAGAAACCTGATTCTGAGGAAGAGAAGAGGCAGGCTCCCCCTCAATTGCTGCACCCAGAGTGTCAGCAATTTGATGTTGAGGAGGAGATGGGGTCCTGATGACAGCTTGCTGTCTGGAGGTTTGGGCAGGGTTCATGATCTTGAGGTCATACCTCTGAATGGATGATATTGAGACTTTCTTCATGTGGTGAAGAGGAGTCCCTTTAGAGAAGTCAAACACTGTAGGATTTATCTCATGGAGGAGGAGGGAGATAATCCTGGCAAAGCTGGGATGTTTGACGCTTTCTTTGATCTTATCCAGTATCATCATTCCAAACTGAAACTTCTTCCTACAGACAATAGCTTGCATAACATCAAAAAGAGTTTGTGATACATCTCGAATGGAGTAAGTCTTGCACCAGAGGATTTTGGCAATGATGTCAACTAGAAACTTCCCTTCTGAATTGAACAGAGAGCGGTTCAGGGTTTCACCTCCACCTTCTGGATCTCGACCACAGAATAAGGAGGTGCGGTCGGCATCTGCCTTGTCTAAATCATCTTCTTCGTCGACCACGGGCATCCGAAGCAGAGTGGCGACAGAGGTTTTATCTAACCGAACATCAACTCCCCTTACCTTTGATTTCAGAACTGTACCATTGTGTCTAATCTTCAAGTTTTTGTAGAACTCTTCAACATCAGGAAGCAAAAGGCGGCAAGGTTCTTGAAGAACGAAGGTCAATCCGGCCGTGTCGAGGAGAATCAGAAGGTTCTTGAAATCATCGGAGATATCTTCAATGCCATCAGTCACTAATTCCGAGCCGATTCCAAACTTGGAGGAGGGAGGAGCCATCAGCGATTCTGCAATGAGGAAGACGGAAATCTGCGGCGACGGAAGACGAAGAACAGGGTTTCGGGAATACGAACAGCCGGCGGCTACTCGAGTGAATGAGAAGTGGAAAGGACTTTGTCGTTTTGAATATATATATATAAATAATCCTAATTAGGTTTAAAACGAATTAAGTATAAAGACATACCTGAAGAGGCGGCAAATTAGTTGTGCGAATAGAGAGTTTGAAAGATTCCAGAGAAATCCGATTACACGAGAGAAGTTTACGGCATACACGAGTAATCCTTAACATATACTCGAGTATGGACTGAGTATACACGAGTATTAAGTCTAGACGGATTTTTCCATACTCGAGTATAAGAAATTCATACTCGAGTATCAATCTGATTACTCGAGTATATGAAGTTCAATACACGAGTATTAAATTCTGAAGACTTTTCATACTCGAGTATAAGGAGTGCATACACGAGTATTGATTTGATTACTCGAGTATATTTGACTTGTTACTCGAGTATTCACTATTTCACTCGTGTAAATGTAACTATTCTCGAGTCTCAAATTTCTTGAAGGAATTTTCACTAAACTAAAAAAAATGTACCTCAGAGTATCCAACATTTCTGACCTCTTCTAAATTTCTGAGTCCATCATTGGTCTTCTTTGTTAAGCAGTCCAAGCTCAGTTTTGAAGAATGAAAACTTGGACTCATCCAGCGGCTTGGTGAAGATATCTGCAACTTGCCTGTCTGTGGAGACATATTGAAGATCTATGTCTCCATTTTCCACATGCTCCCGGATGAAATGGTAGCGAAGCTCTATGTGCTTGGTCCTGCTGTGGGAGACTGGGTTGTTGGCTATTGCAATTGCGCTGGAAGAATCACAGAACAGTGGAATGTTCTGGAACTTCATGTTGTAATCTTCAAACTGATTCTTGATCCACAAAAGCTGTGCACAACAGTTCCCTGCAGAGATGTACTATGATTCAGCCGTTGAGATGGCTACACAGTTTTGCTTCTTACTGCTCCAGGAAATGAGTCTCCTTCCGAGGAATTGGCAAGTCCCGGAGGTGCTTTTCCTGTCGTCTTTGCTTCCTGCAAAATCTGCATCTGAAAATCCAATTAGTTCACTATCATTACTTCTTGGGTACCATAAGCCAAGATCTGGTGTTCCTTTGAGGTATCTCAAGATTCGCTTTGCAGCGATGTAGTGAGATTCCTTAGAGTTCACCTGAAATCTAGCACATACACATGTCGAGAACATTATATCTGGTCTACTCGCAGTAAGGTAGAGCAAGGACCCAATTATGCTTCTGTACTTGGTTTCATCAAAAGGTTTCCCTTTCTCGTCCTTGTCCAGAGACATAGCTGAGGCCATTGGAGTCCTCATAGAGGTTGCATTCTCCATTCCGAATTTCTTAAGCAGCTCTTTGGTGAACTTGGTCTGAGAGATGAAAATTCCATCCTCAGATTGTTTCACTTGTAGCCCTAAGAAATACTTCAGCTCTCCCATACTGCTCATTTCAAACTTCCCTTGCATAAGTTTAGAGAACTTTTTGCAGAGGTTGTTATCTGTAGAGCCAAAAATGATGTCGTCGACATAGATTTGCACTAGCAAAATCTTGCCTTTTATTTCCCTAAGAAATAATGTCTTATCTATCTTTCCTCTCGTGAACTTGTTCTCAAGAAGAAAGGTAGATAGCGTCTCATACCAAGCTCGAGGAGCTTGCTTAAGACCATATAGTGCTTTTTGCAATAAGTAAACATAGTTAGGAAAGGTTGAGTCAACAAAACCTGGCGGTTGCTCTACATACACTTCTTCCTTTATGTCACCATTCAGGAAGGCGGACTTTACGTCCATCTGATAGACGGTAAAGCCCTTAAGTGCAGCGTAGGCAAGAAATAACCTGATTGCCTCCAGTCTTGCTACTGGAGCATAAGTTTGGTCGAAGTCGATCCCTTCCTCTTGACGATATCCCTTGGCGACAAGTCTGGCTTTATTCTTTATAATTGTTCCGTCTTCATCCATCTTGTTCCGGTAGACCCATTTTGTCCCGATGACGTTCTTATGCTTGGGTCTAGGAACAAGTGTCCAGACTTTGCATCTTTTAAACTGGTTTAATTCTTCTTCCATGGCTAGAATCCAGGATGCGTCGGAGTTGGCTTCCTCAAATTTCTTTGGTTCAACCTGTGAGAGAAAGCTTAAGTGTAAATTCTCGTTAGTTGTACCTCGACGAGTTCTGACACCATCCCGAGGATCTCCTATGATTTGGTCAACAGGATGATCCTTCAGGTGTCTGAACTCTAAAGTCCTTGCATCTGGGATCTCTTCAGCCACTGGAGTTGTATCTTCAGCTGGGATGTCTTTTTCATCTTGATCATTTCCCTCTCCAAAGGTGGTTGTAGAGGGGATCTTGATGAACGTCTCATCTTTATCTTCAATAGGTTCATCCAAGCTGAGTTCTTTCAACTTTGTACCTGCATCTACAATAGGCACACTAGACGAGTTGCTTTGCAACAGACTCGTCTCATCAAATACAAGATGTATCGACTCTTCCACAACCAGAGTTTTTCTATTGAAAACTCTATAGGCCTTACTATGGCTACTATAACCTACAAAAATACCTTCAAAGCTTTTCTCGCTAAACTTTGTAGTGTGATACTTGCCATTGTTAAGTACGAAGCACTTACAACCAAAGATTCTAAAGTATGAAATGGTTGGTTGCCTGCCTTTTAGAAGTTCGTAAGGAGTCTTATCATGGTCTTTGTTGATGAGTGCTCGATTTTGCACGTGACAAGCGGTGTTGACGGCTTCAGCCCAGAAATACTCCGGAAGTGAGGCATCACTCAACATGGTCCGATAAGCCTCTATGAGTGTTCTGTTCCTTCTCTCAGCCACTCCATTTTGCTGTGGTGTGCGGGGAGAGGAAAACTCATGAAAGATACCTTGACTTTCACAAAATTCTGTCATGGCTCCAGACTTGAATTCCGTTCCATTGTCACTTCTGATTTTGACTACGGAACAGTTGTATTCATTCTGGATTTGCCTGACAAAATTAGTGAAAATACCGAAGGTATCTGACTTGTGTTTCAGAAAGAACACCCACGCAAAGCGCGAGTAATCATCCACAATAACCAACGTATATTCCTTACCTCCCAAACTTCTAACCTGCAGTGGACCAAACAAGTCCATATGAAGAAGCTGTAAACTTCTATTGGAATCCTTGCCTATTATGCTTTTAAACGAACTTCTTGTTTGCTTGCCTTTGATACAAGCGTGACAGGGACTGTCCGTAACGCACTTGACCTTGGGTGCATCACGCACTAAGTTTTGAGAGAATAATTTATTAATAGTTTTGAAATTAATATGTGCTAGTCTCTTGTGCCATTGGTCAGCAAGAGATGCGCTACTTTTTGCCAAAAGACACACTGGTGTCGAAGAGTCTATACAAATAAAATTCAAACAGAAAATATTTCTGCTTCGAGTGCCTGATAAGATAGTTTCCATATTGTTAACCGATTTTATCAAACACTTGTCTGCATGAAATTCAACTACGTATCCTTTGTCGCATAGTTGGCTTATGCTGATGAGATTGTGTTCCAATCCTTCAACATAGGCTACATTCGAGAAGGATACGCTACCGTTAGAAATCATACCATAGCCTTTAGTGATTCCTCGATCTGAACCTCCAAAGATGACCTTTGGTCCGTCGCAGACTGAGGTGTAGTTTAGTAGTAGGCTCCTTGTCCCGGTCATATGCCGAGAACATCCACTGTCCAAGTACCAGATTGGCATTTTGGTGGCCTTTGGACATACCTGCAATTACAATCATTTAGCCTTAGGAACCCAAACAAGTTTGGGTCCTTGGTCTCGAGTTAGAATACTCCCCCTACGAGTATTAGCCTTATGAGTGGTCACTCTCACGTTGCTAACCTTAGGGGTTGCAGCATTTTCAGGATTGAACCAACAATCACTGGCAAAATGACCAATTCTGCCACAGCACCAACAGTTGAACCTGTTGTATCTTTGCCTTGTGTAGTCCTGCTTGACTTTCTGGAATGACGGTCTGGCAGGAGCTTTACTCTTGGAGGAGGAGACTTCATGATGATGGCAGTTACATGAGGTCTTCTCCTTCATAGGCTTTTCTACAATGGGTTTTACTTTTGGTGTCTTCTTAAAGTTATGACCATGAGCATAAGGTCCATAGCTTTGAAGCTGAATCTCCTCATAAGGTGCCTTGAAGACACTCTCGCCAAAGTTACGAGGACGAGTCCAACCTTGGTATCTTGACTTAGGCTTCTCAGGGATTGGCCTAGAAAAGTGTCCGTAGGTGGACTCATAATCGAGTTCGTTCGTGGGAAAGATAACTTTCTTGAACACAACAGGTTCCAAGGGAGCTTTCCCTTTTTCTTCAGCTAGAGTCTTTCGGGCAGCCTTATTCTTTCTCCTGGCCTTGTTTCTTCTAGAGGATTTACTAGAAGACCCAATGTGGCCTAAACCAGCACCCTTGGCCTTAGTAGAGAATTCAGCAACGATTGGAAGAACTGTCTTAGGCTTAGAGAAACTCTCAACAAGCTTCTTTTCAGCCTCGAGTTGTTTTTCCAGTTCTTTGATGATTTCCTCTTTAAGGTCGAGGTGCTTGAGAGCTTTATTGTATTCCTCCATAGCTTCATTTAGGTTCTCTTGAAGAGAGTTAGTCCTATTGACTTCTTCTCTCAAGTTGCTCTCACTAGCCTGTAGAGAATTGATCTCTTTGGCTTGACTTCTCACCATTCTACGACATTTCTCGTAAGCGGTGAGTAATTCCTTATACTGTCCCATGAGTTCAGATTCATCTTCAGAGGAATATCCCTCTTGCTCATTGTCATTTTCAGAATCAGAGAGAGGAGTGTGAGATTTTACCTCCCCAGTAAACTGGGGGACTTGTTCATCATCCGAATGAGCCATGAGCCCAAAGTAAGCTTCCTCTTCTTCACTCGACTCAGATGAGTCAGAGTCGCTGAGAGTTTTGCTCTTCTTGGCTACTAGGCTTCTCTCTGTCCTCTTCTTGGGGTGTGAGGATTTCTTTTCCTCTCTTCTTCCACCCTCTTTCTTTTTGTGAGGGCAATCGGCGATGACGTGACCTGGCTTGTTGCAACAATAACAAATGATGTCAGTAGAAATCTGTTTGTTCGGTTTAGGATTATACCTGTCATGGCTACTTGAGCCTTTCTTCCGATGATCACTGTCATGTCGTGATCTTCTATATGAGGCATCCTTGCCTCTCCATTGCTTCTTCTTGTTCAAAAATTTCTTGAACTGCCTTGAGAGTAGGGAGAACTCTCCATCAGATAGTTCTGAGCCAGATGAGCTAGGCTCAGATGATTCTTCTTCATCAGCCTCAGGAACTGGGGCAGGAGAGCTAGCTTTTATCTTCCTTGAGCTATCTGCCTTTAGAGCGACAGATTTCTCCTTAGATGCAGACCTGCTTGTCTCTTCTTCAGCTTTTCTTGAGTTGATTTGCAGCTCGTAAGACATAAGCTTTCCGAACAGATTCTGCGGGTCCGTCTCAGCTAACCTTCCAAACTCCCGAATGGCACATACCTTATTATCCCATTCCTTGGTTAGGGATCTTAAGAATTTGTCATTGAGTTCCCCGTTGGTGAAGACACGGCCATACACTCTTAGGCCATTTACTATCTTGAAGAAGTTCTCAAAGGTGTCAGCTATGGCCTCCTTGTGACCTTGCCGGAAGGCTTCATACTTTTGATTCAGAAGGGATCTCCGATCATCCCTCACTTCTTCAGTGCCTTCCATCAGAGTCACCAGGGATTGCCACATCTCCTTGGCAGACTGGCAATGAATTAGATTCTGCAGCATTGAGTCGTCGACTGCACTTGCTATAATATTTTTAGCCTTCTTGTCCAGAGAGACAAGTGCAATCTCATCCTTGTCTAGATCCATCAACTTCTTGGGAACTTGCTTGTTGGGATCTATGGTGGAAGTAGTCATAGGAATGTGGGGACCTTCTTCAACAATCATGAAGATCCGGGGATCTACTGCTTCCATGAAGAACTTTACTCTTTCCTTCCACATAGGAAAGTTGTTCTTGGTGCAGATAGGGAGTTTAGCAAAATCCTTGGTCTTACTCATGCTTGATACTTTTCAAGAAACAACTTAGAAGGATAATATCAAGGTGTTAACCTTTTAACGATCAACCTCCCTCTGATACCAATTGAGAGGTCTAAGATGTTAGCCTAAATCACCTAGAGGGGGGTGAATAGGTGAAATGCGTGTCAAATGCGGAATTAAAAACTAACACAGCAAATATCAAGCAATCACAGAAGACAAGAGATTTATAGTGGTTCCCCAATCTTGGGTACGTCCACTTTCCTCACCGATCTAGCAAATCACTAGACTCGGCTACTCCACTATCTCGGATTGAAAACAATCCTACACCTCGGAACCACGTTCCTACAAATCTCGATCCCAAAACGGATCTACAAAAACTCGGAAGACAAAACTTCCTACAAGTCTCGGAGAAGAATCTCCTACAATGAAATTTGGTTTGAAAATAAAAATCAAAACAACAATCTCAGATCTGGATCTTTGACGGTCTTCTTCTTCAGGAACTTCGGCTTGATCAGAAAAAGGTTGAAGATGACCTGAGAGAGATCCACGAGTCTGAAAACTAGAACCACCTCGATCGAGAAGAGAGATCTGGAATCTTCAAGGCTCGGCAAGATCGAGTGATTCTCTTTCTTCTGGATCGCTGGAGAAAAGATCGATGAAAACGAAGGTCGCGATCCAAACTTTTCTTCTTCTTCCGTGAACGGCAATGGCGGCGACGTGAAAATTAGGGTTCACGGAATTTCTCTTTCTTAAAAAGAATATTTCTGTAATAACGCTTAAAAGTCATTTCTGAAAAGACCTATTTATAGGTGGGTTCCAACGGTCATAATATTGATTATTGATGACACGTGGACCAATCAGAATTGACAGATTCAAAATACTTATGATGAAAATGGACTTAGAAAAATTCTGGAGAACTTGACTGCGATACTCGAGTAATGGAGGATATACACGAGTATGGAGAGATGGATTACTCGAGTAGCAAGAAGCAGTATACTCGAGTATAGAAAGAGAGAAATACAGGAGAGAAGAATGAATTACTCGAGTATCAAAAATGGTATACTCGAGTATCGGAATTGTATACTCGAGTAATAGAAAGTATACTCGAGTATCAAGACGATATACTCGAGTATCAAAAGGCTAAACTCGAGTATCAGAAAATATACCTGAGAAACGTTAACATACACGAGTATCAGAGGATATGCTCGAGTATGGAAGAATTTACTCGAGTATCAAAGATCAATTACTCGAGTATGAACATACTTACTCGAGTATCAGAAGATATACTCGAGTATAGAGAAAACTTACTCGAGTATCAGAAGTTATACTCGAGTATCAGAAAACACTTACTCGAGTATGAACATACTTACTCGAGTATCAGAAGATATACTCGAGTATAGAGCAAACTTACTCGAGTATCAGAAGTTATACTCGAGTATCAGAAAACACTTACTCGAGTATCAGAAGTTATACTCGAGTATCAGAAGTTATACTCGAGTATAGAGCAAACTTACTCGAGTATAAAGGACTTAGGAAAATTTTCTCTGAGAAAGCTTAGCTCCAAAGCTTCTGTCCATCTATCCAATGTGCATGAAGGATAAGTGTATCCCAATAGAGAGGCTATACATGAACCAACACCTTGGATCACACAATGAGAGATTACATTGCATGGTCCTGTGTTTGGTGACCCATTACAGACTGACATTGGTCTACACTTGTCAATTAGAACCTGCACACATACAACTCAAATACCACATCAAATACAACTTAATTCATCTTAGTTCAAGATCTGACCTCCTACAAATCTGAGGTATTGTGGAGACAAACCCCAACATGATCCGAGGCCAGCGTTGTGAAGGCAAAGCTGCTGCGGTGCTTTCTCACCGGCTAGATTTCGATGGCTCCCAAGAGATCGTCAAGGGTAACGATCTCCCTTCTTGGACATGTGAAGTCCTTCTTTTCTGCATTGCATAGGGAAAACCCTTCCCCGCGAGTGTGCGGTGGGTTGTGGTGTCCCTTGGGGTAGATATGTGAAGTCCCCCTTGTTAGAGTCCAGAATTGGAGTACGGATCTAGGCATGCTGTGTGAAGCCCATCTGGACATGTTGGTCTGGATTGGTGATGCTTGTTTGCATATCGGAGAAGACTCCGTGATTATGGCTTGTTTTGCCTTGTGCCTACATGTTGCTTGGTGCAGCAGGAAGTACTGGATGAAGTCCAGGAAATGAAGAGGGTTGGATGCAACTCTTGTGGCCGTGCGTTGCCACTTTGTGTGCGGTTGAGCCGTTGGGCTGCAACTCGATGAAAAGGCAGATTGCCGAACAGGAAAGGTGAAACCGACCCGCGCCTATAAATTGCCATGGATACTTCCGTATTCGAGGTGGCACGGTGACTTGAGCAACGGGGTGTGGCTGATCCGTACCTGCGTTAGGTCCTTCCGACTTGGAAGCCTGGTTATGGGTTTTGTTGGAGCTCCTAATGAGAGTCTTAGGCCCGCGCGCCAAAAAGACTAGAATGCTCAATACCGTGTAAACGGTGGTGTTGACCCTGGTTTTCCGGTGCACCAAGAATGTGCCCTGAGTGCACGGACTGTCGGGCCGTGTGGCCGACGGTTGTGATGGCTTGAATGTGCCTGCGCGCACATAGTTGCTATTGTTGATACCATGCTGTGTAGGGAAAGAATGCGACTGCCCCGAAAAAGGGGTAGGATTGTTATAATTGGGTCAGCTGAATGCTGACCGTTGCCATGTTTGCCACCGTTTGGGTGGTTTGTCCCTATGCAGGTGCTGGAGAGCCAAGTGGTAAATGAAGGGCTGGAGCCCTACTGCTGTTGCTGCTGCTGCTGCGGCTAGCCCTTGAAGGCTGCGAAAAGGGTTTTGTTTGTTTTGCTTTTCCTCATGTATGGCCGGCCTGCGCGCCGATGTTTGTAATCCATGTTGTATGGAAAGAGGAACTGTAAGGCCTTAAGGCCAAACCATCACCTTTGTTGTACATTCCGTGGCTATATATATAACTGTGGTTTATATATTGGACATTCCTGGTTAGAGTTCAAATTTACATCTTAAAGCTTCCGCTAGCATGCTCTGAGTTAGGATGCGTGTATGGTTTGGTATTATCCTGTGACCTCACCCTCTGTTTGTGGCATATAGTGTGGGGCCCCGGCCGGACCTTCTACTATACGTCATGAAACAGATGGGGTCGTTACACTCCTGCTGTTATGCGGCTTGTCTGCTGATTCGGGACATGCTGCCTCCATCCCTCTCTCCCGTGACAGGAAGAGGAAGCTAGTGTTTGGAGGCCGTGGAGCTGAGGAGGCGGTCCTAGCCTTCTGCCGCGACAGGATGTTCTTTCGGAGGGGGCTACCCCTTGTGGCTCTAGAGTTGGAGGCGAGCCGAATGACGCGGATCTTGAGGTCCTGGGGTCCTCTGCCCCCCAGGCCTCCCCAGCACGGGTTGCGGTGCGGCAGGTAGTGAAAGTAAAGAGGGTCTCCTCTTCTTTGGAGGCGATGAACCATGCGGTATGTGCGATGTCAACTTTTGAGTAGCGGTTTTTAGGGAAAGCTCTTCTGACTCGTCCCTTTTCTTTTGCAGATGGATACTCAGGCGAACATTGCGCTTACGTGGAATGACCACTACGTGAGACCGAAGGACGACTACATGGACCTTTTGGGTGAGCTCGGGGAGGGGATGAGTGCCCTTTCGGATCTGAATGGGCGACGAGAGCGCGATATTTTGCGACTTAGGCAGATTGGGTCCGAGCTGCGGTGTGAACTAGAGGACGCCAAAGCTGCGCACAGGGCTGAGAAGACGGCTGCGGAGGAGACTTTGCGTCTTCTAGATGAAGCTCGGGCAGAGCTTGAGTTATCCAGGGCGAAGATGATGCGCCTGTCCTCCGCGGAGCGGGAGGTTGAGCTGAAGGAGGCTGGTATGGCAGAGTACCAGGACTCTGTGGATTACATGCGAGACCGGTGTCTGATCTCGGAGGAGGTCCGCGAGGAGGTGTGGACTAAGGAGGTGGAGCCACAGATGGAGGACTTGCGGGAAGTCGCTTTCTGCCAGGGGATGGCAAAGACCCTTCGGATGGTGTCCCGGAAGCAGGGATGCGACGTTGACGGTCTCAGTCTCGAGGATTTGTCAAAGAAGGAGGGATCCGATGATGAGGCGGGCGAGGCCGCTTAGTGGCAGCTACATCTCTTTGATGCTATTTGTTGATTTGTATACATGTACTTCTTTGTGTTGGTGGACTTGTCTCTGTCGATTTGTACCTTTGTACTTTTTTGGTTTGTACCTTTGTACTTGATATGTTTGTTGAGTGGTTGTCACTGCTTTTGCTTATGATTGTTGTAGCCAATTGTTGTCTTAGCCAAGCACCAACTGCGAGGGGCGGGCCCTTAGCGGTGGAAGAGTATTTGCCCTGGATGGGGGGTGAAGAGTTATGGGAGCTCCGGCCTATTGTCGGCGGGAGGCCATATTTGTTCGAATCCCCGCGAGTTGCGGTGAACCCGGTGGCATTGGAGGGGCGTAGCCCTGCAGACCCTGACGACGTCGCAACTTACTACGAGGCGAAGGGCGTCCCCTTGTGCCAGGGTAGAGAAGCTGACACCATCGCGCTGCGGGCTGCGCATAACTGAGGGAGTTGACTCTCGACGATGTCGCGACCTATTTCGTAGGAGAAGGGAGAGCCTTGCCACCATGAGAGCGAGGTCGAAGCCGCCGTGCTATAGTCTGCGGGGGACTCAACGTTTGGTCCCTTTGGCGACTTCGCAACCTGTTGTTAGGCCGAGGACATCGCGCTGTTGGCAGCGCACAACTGGGGGAGCTGGTCCCCGGCGATGTCGTAAACCGCTGGGCGGACGAAGGGTGCACCCCTGAACCGCACCAGAGAGAGTGAATCCATCGTGCCACAGTGTGGCTGTGGTTGGTTAAGATATTTATTTAGCGGGGCCGAAACCCGATTTAGTTGTGATTATAACTTAGTTAGGCACCAGTTGCGAGGGGGGCATGCCCTGCGTGGGTGGGGCGTCAGACTTCGGATGCAGGTGAAGAGTCATAATCCTCGGCCTATTGTCGGCAGGAGGACATGGTCGATTCGAAACCCCGCGAGCAGCTGATGGACCCTGAGGTTGTAATTACACTGATCGTGGGGGATTTCCCAGGATGGCGGGGCGTCAAGCTTCGGATGCAGGTGAAGAGTCATAATCCTCGGACTCTTGTCGGCAGGAGGACATGGTCGATTCGAACCCCCGCGAACAGCTGATGGACCCTAGTATTTGCGAGGCGTGGTCCCGAAGATCCGGACGACGTCGCAACCTACTACGCAGCGAAGGCCGGGTCCTTGCGCTGGTGGAGTGAGGTCGAGGCTATCGCGTTGTGGGCTGCGCACAACTGAGGGAGCTGGTCCATGACGATGTTGCGACCCGCTCCTTAGGAGAAGAGTGAGCATTTCTGCCATAGGAGAAAGGTCGAGGCCACCGTGCTACAGTCTGCGTGGGACTTGGTATTCGGTCCCCAGGCGACATCGCAACCTGTTGCAAGGTCGAGGCTGTCGCTCTTTGGGCCGCGGTCAACCGGGGGTGCTCATTCCCGACGACGTCGCAATCCACTGGACGGGTGAAGGGCGAACCTTTGAACCGCGACAGGGGGATCAATGCAATCGTGCTACAGTTGCCCGCCAGACCCCAGGGGACGGATTCCAAATCGATCCTGCAAGTTTTAGGAGTTAGTGACATCGCAATCATAGTTTATAAATGTAAAGAGATGAGTTATTTTTTCTTTAGCATGGTCGCGCCATTGCACGATGACGGATTCCGAACCGCCAAGCGGGGCGCATATCGACGGATCCCAGACCGCTTTGTAGAGCAGACGATCCTGGCCTCAGGGGGGTCTGAGGGACGAGATGTCCTTCTGACGTGTTTGCTGCTTGACAAGAGTTAGAATGAAAGCAGAAAAAGCAGTAAGCATGATAGTTTGTGCACGAGGGTTTTCCTAGCGACTTTATAGTTGTCTCTAGGTAGTTTGATATAAGGAAACGTTTTTAGGAGGCACGTTTGCCTTGGTTCTGGCCCTTCTCCGGAGCGGCCTTTTAGATGCGGTAGATGCTGGTTCCTGAGACGACCTCCGGCCGTGCTTGGTGCATATAGCATGAGCGCGCCACGTCCGGACTGCCCCTGACGACCCTAACTCCTGCAGGCGTGGCAAACTTCATTGCGAGGTGCGGAATTGACGGGACTGCCTGGAAAGCTGTCTGGAGGGGGCGAAAAAAAATCGCGTTGTAGGGCGATTCTGTATCGACCGCCACGAATTGCACGTCATGGGAGACCTGCCTTGGAAATTCTCCTAGTGTCACTGGAAGGGTGAGGGTGCCTGCCACGGACACGGGCGCCCCGTTGAAGCCGTAGATGGGGCCTGATGCTGGACGAAGATTCTGCCTTTGGATTACCATACTGGTTAACACAGTCATGAATATAACATTTACTGAGCTGCCGTTATCCACCAGAATTCGCTTTATGCGGAAGCTGGGGTTGCCGATTTCTGCTACAATAACTAGCGGGTCTTGGTGTGGTGTGCGAAGGCCCTGGTGGTCCTCCTCGCTGAAGCTAATGGTGGGAATGATTCCAGCCGCCTTGTCCTCTTGGGGAGCGGCGATGGAGTTGACCGTGGGAAAGGGAAAGCCGGAGATGACTTCCACAATCCCGACGACCTGCCTGCCCACATGCGCTTCTCGGTGCGCAGGTGGCGGTTCTCTCAGCGCAGGCGGGCCCCCGTGCTGCTCTCGCACACATCCTTGTAGAAAATGCCCGAGTATTCCCTGCCGAACAAGGCGCTCTATCTCATCTTTCAACTTTACACACTCTTCAGTAGTGTGCCCGGTTCCTCGATGTAAGTTGCAGTACTTTGACGGATCAGCCCTTGGATTGGGCGGGAGCGCCCTTGGTCTCTGGAGCGCCGGATCGTCCTGAATGGCATATAGGACGTTAGCGCGAGTGGTGTTGAGAGGGGTGTAAGTCCGGCGAGGCCCGTAATCCTGGCCTCTCCGGGGCTCCTGATTGCGATGCTCGATGCGATGGTTCTCGTCGCGCCTCTCTGCCCATCTTCCGGAGGGCTGCTCGTGCTGCTTCTGCCTCTTTTGGCCTCCTTCAAACTGTCGACGGTGGGCCTCAATGGCCTCCGTCCACGGCTATTTGAGCGTCCGCGGCTAGAGTGTGAGCATGCATAAGGAAATTCTTTGCGAATGAAGAGTAAGAAAAAAAATTCTTGTTGATGTCTCATGCAATTTATAGAAAAATTCGGACTACTGATAGCCAAAACACCATGAACCCCAATAATCTAGTGGGAGGTTATGAAGGGTTTTGAGGGCCAAGAGGCTATGAATATCTTTTTGGGCAGGTGTCCTGTGACATTGCCTTCCAAAAAAACTACCATAATTATAGCGATATCTCCACTGGCGCGCGACAGTGCTGAAGCACTCACCTAGAACTCCCTTGATGCAAGGGTGTGCCATATGTTGACTGAGATCAAGAAACTTAAAGGTCCACCACATGAAATTGGTTGAGCTTCCACTACACAATGCAAAATCTCCCCACTAGCACGTGATCTTTGCGGTATTATGCAGGTAATCTTCAATTCATATGGGACCGAGTAAGATCCAGCAATTTCCCTTGGTGGATTTATTTATCTTACTGTTTCTTAATTGGTCTGAAGCTTGTACAAGTAGTAGAAAGGAATAATATAATAATAAAGACCAATAAATAGTAAAAAGAAGGATATCCTTTTATTATGCATAAAATCTTTTGAGTTCATCGTTGCTCCAAGCCTGCAGTATGTCTTTTCTGTCATATGTCTAGAGATGATGCCCACCAATTTTCAATACCTCTTTAATGATGAAGGGGCCTGCCCAATTCGAGTTCAGCTTTCTGACTGAGGTGTTTCTCCCTGTCAAAACAACCTTTTTCATAACCATATCACCAATAGCAAATTGCCTTACTCTAACATTCTTATCAAAATGTTTTGTTATTCTCTTCTTGATTTCTTCATATCTTATTATGGCTTGGTCTTTTATCTCTTCAATTAGATCGATGTTGCACCTGATTTCTTCATCGTTAGTATTCGTTGTCATTTTATTTTGATAGAATAAATCTCGGGATCATGACTTCGAATTCTACGAGAATGAGTGCTTTTGAGCCAAGAGAGAGCTTGAATGGAGTCTCCCCGGTGGCTGAGGACGGAGTGGTTCTTAGTTCCCATAGACTGATGGTAACTGTTCCGCACAATTTCCTCATATATTTTCAACTTTCTTTTTCAACGGATTCTAAATAAGCTTTTTGGCAGCCTCAACCTGATCCTTGGATGATGAACTGAGTAGAAACGTAGTTTGGTGCCGATTTGGAAATAGAAACATATCAATTTTGAGTTGTTAAACTGAGGGCCATTGTCAGTGATGATTTCCATCAGCATCGCATGTTAACAAACGATCTCTCACCAAATGAAAATCTTGACGATCTGAGTGGTTGTTTCTTCTAAGGCATTTGCTTTTATCCACTTGATGTTGGCCATTGGCAAAAGGGAAAGGTTCCAAAGATCCATTCCCCAAACCGCAAATTGCCTAGGGGTTGCGATGGTTATTAGACGCTTTGCTGGCTACAAGTAAAGTGGAGCGAACTTTTGACAATGAGCACAACTTTTTTCAAAAGCCTCAAAATCTTTCCTTATCCTTGGCTATAAGTATCCTTTCCTTAGGATTCACTTTTCTAGAGTTCATGATCATGAATGGTTTCCGCACTCTCAAGAGTGCACTTCCTTTAAGATGAGGGGAACTTCTTCCGTAGATACAGACCTTGCCGGTGGTGATATTAAGGATAAAACTCCTGAAAGGAGATAATAGTGAGCTACCATTAATCTGAAGCGCTTCTTATCAAACATTGAGGGATGAAATCATCTTGTTGAAAGGTAGAGCACGAAGGGGTCCATCTAGGGAAAGAGCTGTTCAATTTGGATAATTTCTCCTTCATTGATGGTCAGATGATGTAGTTTCGTTACAGTTTCTCCAGGTGTAATGCCACTCTTGGCGAGTTTATGTGCTTCAGCATTCTTGGCCTAGGGGATATGTTGGATATTGGAGCTTTTGAAGTTTTTGATTTATTTCTTTACTAATGGAATGTATTACCTTAGTATCAAATCCTTGGCCTCAAAAGTTTCTTTTACCTAAGAAATGATCACTAGGGAATCTGACCTCACTTCGATATCATTAACCCCTAATTCTTTAGCAAGCCTGAGCCTAATGATGAGAGCATCATATTTTGCCTGATTATTTGTAGTAAAAAAAGCAGAATATGATAGTCTTTATAAACTAACCCCATTTGGATTGATAAGTACTACTCCTGCTCCTGATGAGTTTTCACTTGAGGCTCCTTCTATGAACACTTCCCAAGGTAAATGGATCTTTTTTTCACTTTTGTTTTTCTTTTTTGTTGCATCTACCATAAAATCTGCTAACACTTGAGCTTTGATTACCATTCTCGGTACGTAAGTAATATCAAACTCTCTGAGTTCGATGACCCACTTTGCCAACCTACCGGAAAGGTTTGGATTCTCCAAAATTTATTTGAGGGTTAGATCGGTGACAACTTGAATAACATGAGCCAAAAATAATGATCTGAGACTCCTAGAAGAGATGACCAGAGCTAAAGCTAGCTTTTCAAGGATGTGATGTCTGGCTTCCACCTTTCAAGATTCTGCTCACATAATGAAATAAATACTACTTTCTTTTATCTTTTCTAACCAAGACCGAGCTGACTACATCAAAATAGACGCCAAAAAACCAAGAGAGCCCCCTTTATTGGGGCGCTGAAGAAGTGGAGTTGATGTAAGTTTCCTTTATCTCATCGAACACAAGATAGCACTCCTCGATCCACTCAAAGCGTAAGCCTTCACGTAGAATTTTGAAGACCGGGGCGCATTTATCACCGGAATGAGATAAGAATCTACTTTGTCATGCAATTTTATTACCTAATTGATGAACTTCCTTCAGAGACATTGGTGGTGACATGTCATGGATTGCTTTTACTTTGTCTAGATTTGGATCGAGCCCCAAAGGCATCAAGAGATGCCCCATGAACTTTCCCGAAGATGCATTTTACCAAATTTAGTTTCATATCAAACCTCTGAAGAGTGATGAATGTCTCTATGAGGTCACTGATGTGAGTATTAGATACTTTGTTTTTTGTCAAGAAGTCATCAACATAGAATTCAAGATTGCGACCTTTTTTTTAAAGACAATGTCCATCATTTTTTGATAAGTCGCTTGGACATTTTCAAGACCAAAAGGCATTACATGATAATATAAATAACTTTTATTTGTGATGAATGAAGTATGTTGAATGTCGGGCTTATGCATTTTGATATGATGAAAATCAGAAAATGCATCCAAAAAATTCAAAAATAAAAAATCTAATTACAGAGTCAAATAAAGAATCAATTCGAGGAAAAGAGTAGCTATCTTTGAAGAAACTTTATTTAGATGAGTAAAATCAACACACATACGCCAATTGTTGCTGGCTTTCTTGACAATCACTACATTTGAAACTCATTCGGGATACTGAACTTTTTTTGATGAATTTGGCCATCAGTAGTTTTGAGACCTCCTTTTGGATTGGCCCTTCGAGGATTGTGGCAGCATCCCTTTTCTTTGGCTTTATTGGTTTTGAGGATGGGTCGATATTGAGTCGGTGGCAAGCAACATCAGCGTTCACCCCAGGCATGTCGACGGTCGACCAGGAGAAAACATCAAGGTTTTGAGAAGGCAGGCTACTAGCTTGGCTTTCTTCTCCTCTTGTAGCTCAACATTGATGGATAATATCCTGTCTCCATCCCCTCCAGTCATAAGAAATCTTTGGATGGTCTGGGAAGGTTTTAACCAGGTTCCATCTCTATCTCCTTCTGCTTCGGGTTTTTCTTCTTTAACAGATTCAGCTTCTACAACCTTATTGCATTCTTTAGCAACGAGCGGTCAGAGATCTTCTTATATAATCTCAGCTGCAAGGGTGAGTATAATAAATGGTGTTAATGGAATTAACATAGCATTGTTGTGAAACACTTGGGTTGCTCTTGACACAAAATTGCTTGCCCTCCGTGGCAAACTTCAAAGCTTGATGGAATGTCAAGACTATCATCCGATAATCATTTAAAAGAGGCCACCCAAAGATGGTGTTGTAACTGCTCAGAGATGAGTTCGATTTATATAGGGTTTTTCGGACTCATCTGGGCTCAATTTCATGCACGTGCACTTCATTTTTAGACCATTTTCGCTTATATTTCACTTAGTTTTCACATTCACACAAAGATTAATTTTTCTCGTTGTGGTGCGCATTTGCACACTCACTTGCTAGGGGTAAGCACATGGTGCTCCCTGTTGTGTTATTTTGTTCATATTGTGGTTAGGAGGTCTCTTGTGTGGATATGGGGTCTAGTGCTGAAGCACATTTGAATTGGATGGAGGTGCAGTTTTACCTTGCTGATCGGATTCACCAAGCACTGGAGCTGGATGCTAGTATGAAGCGTTACTTGGCAGAGTCTTTGGATGGGTCAAATGCCCAGTTTATTGTTAGTGATGACCTTTTATGGAAGGACAGTCGATTGTGTGTCCCAAATGTGGGCAAACTGCAGGAGAGGTTGATGTACGAGGCACATTTCACGAAGTACTCAATCCACCCAGGGAGCACAAAAATGTTCAATGACATGAAAAAGTTGTTCTGGAGGCCAGAATTGAAAAAGGACATAGCTCTGTATATGACAAAGTGTCAGACATATGCCCTAGTAAAGGCCGAATGTCAGAAGCCCGGTAGATTTCTGAAGTGATTACCTATACCAGAGTGGAAATTCGACGACTTATCTATGGATTTCGTGCACGGCTTCCCGAGATTGCAGAAGGAGAACGACGCCATCTGGGTGATCGTTGATCGTTTAACGAAAGTATCGCACTTCATTATGAATAGGAAGGTTGATTTAGTGGAAAAGCTGGCGAAGCTTTATTTTTTAATATCATACGATTGCATGGTGTTCCCTATAGCATCATGAGTGACCGAGATGGGCGCTTCACATCTAATGATTGGAGGCTTATTCATCAATTGTTGGGTACCAAACTGAATTTCAGTATGGCCTTTCATCCACAGATGGATGGTCAGACCGAAAGGATAAATGGGACGATGGAGGACATGCTTCGCATGTGCCTTAGATTTCTGGAAGAGGTGGGAGGACAACCTATTTATGGTTGAGTTCGTTTACAACAAAAGCTATAAGACAAGTATTTAGATGGCTCCCTTCGAGGCACTCTATGGTAGAAAGTGTTGTACTTACTTGGAATGGGTTGAGACGGGCAAAACAAAGCTATTCAAGCGAAAGGAAGTCGAAGATATTACTTCGACTATTCGTACAATCCGGGAGCGGTTGCTGATCGTTCAGGATAGGGAGGCTAAGTATTATAGTGCCAAGTATAAAAACGTAGAGTTAGCTGTGGGCGATTGCGTTTATCTCGATTGCATTTATCTGAAGATCAAACCGTTCAAGGGTGTATCAAGGATTTGACGCTTGAAAAAGCTAAGTCCGAGGTACCTTGAGCCGTTTGAGGTTTTGGAGCGCGTTGGTGAAGCCACTTATCGATTGAAGCTTTCAACGGAACTAAGTGGTCTGCACGATATATTTCACATATTATTGCGGAAGGCGGTGCATGAGCCTGCAAAAGTGGTTGCTGCGGATCAGGTACCTATTGATAGTGGGTTGATGACAAAGGTCAAGCCCATTCGGATCGAGGACTTGGAGGTCAAGCAGCTGCGAAATAATTCGATCAAAATGGTTAAGATCCGATAGGACTACTATGACCATGAGAATCTATCATAGGAGCGCGAGCAAACTATGAAATCAGAGTATCTCGAGTTGTGTCCTTGAGGTATACTTTTGTAATATAAATACTTCAATTTTTCCTGCAACATATAAATTTCGGGATGAATTTTCTTTAAGTGGAGGAGATTTGTAACGCCCCAAGTTTCCCGTAGCAGGAAATAATTTCTGTAAGATACCCCCTGGCGGTAGGGTTAATGTCGGCGGTAGGATGCTGGATTTAATAGCATGAACGCTCAATGAGCTACCGCCTGGCAGTAGGGTGATACTGCGCTGTGGTAGCATTGTCGATTTATCACAGAGCCCTCTGTGAGCTACCACCCGGTGATAGGATTGATGTCGGCGATAGCGAAGCTGATTTATTTGGAAGACCTCTCTGGGAGGTACCGCGCGGCGGTAGTGATACTGCGGGGCGGTAATGACTTTTCATCGAGTGCTGCGAATTGATGCAACACATCGTCTACCGCACGACGGTAGAAGGTACCGCGTGGTGGTAGGAATGACAGGGCCATGCATCGGCCCAGGATTGGAGGTATTAGGTGGCGTGATTGAGGATTGGACGTTTGAGTACCATATGGCGGTAGAGCTACCGCGCAACGATAGCTTGGCTTATAGCATGTGAAGTTGAGTTTCATTTCATTCTCTCCTGGCTTCCTTCTTCCGAGCAACAGACTGAGTGGAGAGCGAAGGAGAGGGAGAGGAAGGAGATCTCATTGTCGTTGGAGTTTCAGATCTTCGGGTCGCGAGCTGAGTTCGGATCTTTGGAGGCAAGTCCGTTGCGGTCATTCTCATCCGGCTAGTTTCTTTCCATGGCGCCGAAACGAATGTCAAGGGTAACAATCCTTCTTCTTAGACATGTGAAGTCCTTTGTTTTGGCATGTGAGGGTAGATGCTCCACGAGCATGTGGATGTGGTTCTCTTGGCGGGTCGATTGGTTGTATCCCCGTTATCTTTGTATTTAGAATCCAAAATCGAAGTAAGAAATAGACATGTTGTGTGAAGCTCATTAGGACAGGTTGGTCTGGATTGATGATGATTGAATGTATGCTGGAGAAGACTCTGCGGTAAACGTGCATTTTTCGGAATCGCGGGGTGTGCAGGTTGCTGCAGAGAGAGTACTGAAGGACTCCAGGAAAACACCCGTTTGGAGGGGAAGAATCGATAGTCTGTCCCCTACCGTGTGGCGGTAGTGCTACCGCCGACGGTAGCTCCCAGTGAGCAGTGTTTTTATGTGAGGCCTGTCTCTTAAGTACCTAGGGGCCATTGTGATTATGTGTAAGACTCCCATCGTATAAGATATCTTATACTAGTTTATACGATGAGGTGTCATGTTATATGCAGGTATGTGTGTAGTGATATGTTATGCCATAATTCATGCAAGTGCAATACACACACGACTCTATGCGCACAGACCTTTAGTTCCCACATTTTAAAAGCTATTTTCACTCCCAGGAGCCTACGTAGTGGCCAACGGAGACAGTGGGTCGGGCCATCCCACTCCTAGGTGGGTAACCGCACTACCAGGCCTAGCCCTTACGTATGCCTCTAAAGGACACACCAGAGTCACCCCGCACCATGCTGATCAACCGCTAGTCTTTTCCTTGGCTAAGTGAGAACCACACTTGTCGAGTCAACGTACTGACGTCGGTGTGATAAACCATCTAATAATGAAGACCCACCACCTTTTATGCACATGCAACCATGAATTTCTGAGCCATCGGCTCTCCGGACTAACCTGTCCGTCACAACAACCTTCCGAGGCTTCGACTCACCGGGCTAACTTGCTCATCTCCACAACCATCGAGCCTACAGCTCGGATAACCCAACCAAGCTAACCTCCCGAGTCATTGGGGTGAGTGAAGGTGAAGCCCTAGTTTTACTAATTGCTCTTTAACCTTTTAGTCTTACGGTTTAAGGTTAACCTTGGACTGCCTTGAGCATTCCCTGTGAAGGGCTCTCGAGGGCACTAGGAACTACGATGGGCTGAAGCTCAAAGCTTACTTTTGCAAGGTACTTATTATTATTAGTATCTACCCATAGCCAATCCCATTTAATGTTATACTAAATCTAACCCTAGTGTATTTTGACTCTCTCTCTCCATAGGAAAGACGAACTTTCATCGATCCCGAGCACCACTTAACACTAGTCATCCCAACACCCTCCTCATCATGACTCCTATAGATGAACTCATTTTCACATTACCAAATCAGTATACTATTAACCCCAACCCCATGTGTCCATCCTACATGCTATCACAATTCTGCAGTTTTACTATATGCAGACCAACCTAAGCTATATGATGAGCATGAGTGGTGACCCCTTTAAATATTCATCCAAATGCCCTTGAGTTATTACTGGGGGTCTAACATGACATATTTAGACTAAATCTAGAAACTTGTAATTTTCCTAATTAATTTAGCATTTATTAAATTTTCCCCAAAATTAGGCCATGAGTGATTTTGAACATGAAGTACTAGATTACCATAATTTATGGCCACCCAAAAAAAATTATGAACACTATATGATTCCGAAATATCATAGAATACCAAGTTTCACAAATTTTCATAAATGTATTAGCCCCTAATTAATTAATTCAAGATAATTACAATAAATAGAGGTAAAAAGGGAAGTACAACCAAACATTATCAAAACATTACACAAAATTACCAGAGCTTCAATACGATCATAAAACATTACTGACTAAGTTTCATACAATTCTAAGGTCAACAAACTATATAGAAAAATACTTCAAATAAATTCCTAATAGGGCACTTTGTGAAGAAACATACTTGTAATCTCTTCCAAACAACATGTAATAATTTTTCAAGCTTTAATATGACCTAAAAGGTTCTCTGGCCAAGAAACTTAATTCTCTGGCAAGATATAGTATTTATTATCTACTCATCAAGACAAGGTGCACTAGTTCACTTAACACATGAAGTAGTATAAGATAATGTCCAATCATCCCAAATTACTAACTCGTGCATATAAATGATACTTAATCAACATTGCCAGAGTTTCATAACATTCTAAGTTAATTTAACCATGATTACTTCAAAATCATCAAAAGGGCAACATGAAGGTTATAACTATAAGTATGAGCTACTGTCTTCCAAACATCCTATAATAAATTTTAGAGGCTCATATTGCTATAAAAACTCTTCTGCCAAAATTTCATAAAGATCCAAGGTTATATGACCTTTCAATTTTTCTATAAAGAGGTATAGGTCTAAATAATTTCCAATTGATTAAAGTTGTGTGCATGTGTCTAAATATCACAAAATTTCTTCCTAGGGCTATTCACCACTCTAAGATCACATGGACTAAACTCCAAGTCCATACAAGGACATATCACCATATGTTCTTCACAAACCACCAAAGTTTAACCTTAGGGTTTTAACTAGGGTCCTAGAGCAAATCCACCCTATTCCACCCCAAACTCTATGTGAGGGTGTTTTAACTGACCTTGAGGCTCTGAACAAGGTCCCATCCCCTTTGGGTGAGAATTGGCCCCTCCAAGCCCCAAGAACCCTTTTGCCCTAATTTACCCTTAAGGGACCAAACTTTGGTCACACAAATACCTATTCAAATCAACCCTAAATGGGTTGATATTTTTACCAGTGTCATATAATGACACTAAGGACCACCCACCAAAATTTTGGAGGTATTTGAGGTCAATAGACCATCTAATGAAATCATACATGATTTATTAATTATTTACAAAACTATCAAAAACTGTTTTCCAAAAATTTCTATTTTTGGATATGTCCAAGGTATAGGTAAGAGTGACCCCCAGTCCAAATCTCAAGTCATTTGGACAAGTGGTTTAGTGGGGGCACTCAATTTAGTCTTTGTCTAGCCCTATGTATAGACTGCACCATTTTGAGTGTTGTGGTCAGAAAACTGATCCAATTGGGTTGAAATCAATTTTAAAATAAAGTAGACTTCAAGGGATACAATTTTCATGTTTTCCACTTTATATGGTTCAGCCCCTACGGGCATTAATTATTTGATTTAAAAGGGTGCACAGTAAAGAGTTAAAAATACACTATTAAATAATTTATATAATATCAGATCCAACGGCTCACGAGTTGTCTTCTTCCTCCAGCCGTTGGCCGTGATTTAACCTACCTGGAGGCCATTCCAAGGCCATTTGTAGGCAATCCAGCCCCCTCCCCGGCCGGCCACCACCGCCACCACCTTCGTTGAGGTGGTGGCTATCGCCGGAAGGCGGCACAGCCGTCGGAGGGGCGGTTTCCGGTGAACCCGCAAGGTATAATGTAAGATCCCATTTTTGGCAAAACCAACAGGGTATTATGCCCAGAATAGCCGCTTTGCAGTGACACCAACACACCCGGGAAGGTCGTCACTACAAAACGCTGATCCTGCCGACCATACCGATCGCAGAAGAGAAGAGTAAGTACAAAAAGTAAAGTAGAACTCAAATATTGGTCCACCAGAAATCACATGAATATAAAATAAATCCCCACGAAGGGAGAGTCCACAGTAACGATAAAACAAAATACAAATAAGAGGGCTCCTGCCCGATACATCATGATCCTCAGTACAATTGACTCAACGCAGAAGCAAATCTATAGTAACAACTAATGATCGGGACTCACTGTCCCTGCTGCCTGAACTCCCGTGCTAGATTATCCCGTCTCCAAGGGCATCGACCTCTCGGGCTGCATCTCTAGGTTCGGCTCTACGATCCCCTCAAATGATTTGGTCAACGACCGTTAGTCAAAAAGACTAAGTCATATCATCCCCCACCCCTCCCCCAATGGCTCCTAGGCACCGAGCGAGGAGAAGGAAAGGGAAGGTAATGAAGGTGGGGAGTACAAAGAAAGCAGGTGATGGCAGAACTAGTCTACCATGAGTATAAAACCACATCAAGTATAAGTAAGCAAATAATAGGTAAGCAATATGAGTATACACATGAACAAGGTGAGCAAGTAAAAGTATAAGAAGGTAAACTATGTAAGTAACCATGACCTATAGGAATGCCTGTACAAACCTATAGACAAAGGAGTCGTTTTGCAAGGTCTATTATATAAAGAGTCCCATACCAATTTATACAATAGGTGTCTAGGGTTATATGCAATAATTATGCTATGCCATGAAAGTATGCTATGGTATGAACATGCAAGTGCAACTCACACACCCGACTCTGTGCACACAGACCTTTAGTTCCCTTTTTTTGGAGCCTAACCTCCCAGGATACCTCCGTAGTGGCAAACAGAAGCAGTGGGTTGGGCCTCGCCCACTTCTAAACTGATATCAGCACTACAAGTCAGACCTATCAGACGCCTCAACGCTTGTGCACTAAGCGGAGCTCCTGCGTACTCTTGCCGGTTGGCACAACGGACTTTATTTGGCTAAGTGCTAAACCACACTTGCCGAGTCAACGTATTGGTGTCAGTGCGATGACTCTCCAATACAACGACCCACCACCTTATATTTTATGTGCATGAAATATTAATGTATTTTCCCCCGAGCCAAAGCTCCCTGGACTAACCGGTCCGTACTAAATAATTACTGAGCCATCAGCTCACCGGGCTAACCTTCCCATCATCAAAACCACCGAGCCTATCTCTCGTGAGACCCAACCTAACTCCCATAACACCGGGGAGTGTGAGTTTAAGTGTAATCCTATAGTATTCCTAATTAATCTTGTATTCCATTTAGTCTTACGGCTTACGTTAACCATGGACTGCCCAGGACATTCCCCGTGAAGGGCTTTCGAGGACACTAGGAACTACGATGGGCTGAAGAACAAAGCTCCCTATTGCAAGGTACTTATTATTATTGGTATCTGCCCAAAGCCAACCCCATTTAAAGTTATACTTAATCTAATCCTAGTGTATTTTGACTCTCTCACTCCGCAGGAAAGACGATCTTTCGTCGATCCCGAGCACCACTTAACATTAGTCAACCCAACACTCTTCACAACACGACTCTCAATGATGGACTCATTTTCAATTAACAAAAATCAGTATACTACTAACCTCATCTCCCTATGTCCATTCCACATGCTATCATAATTTTGCAGTTTTTACTATATGTAGAACAATCTAAGCTAGATGATGTACATGATAGGAGGTACTCCAAATTTTCATACAAAATCCCTAAGATAATTATTGAGGGTCTATCATGACATATTTAGCCTAAACCTAGAAACTTGTAATTTTTATAATTAATTTGGCATTTATTTAATTTTTCTAAATATTTGGCCATGGGAAATTTTGAATATGAAATACTATATTTCCTTAAGTTATGGCCACCAAAAAATTATGAACACTATATGATACCAAAATATCAGAGAATACAAAATTTCACAATTTTTCATAAATGTATTAATCTCTAAATAATTAATTCAAGATAATTCAAATAATTAGAGGTAATGAAGGGAGTACCACAATTCATAGTCCAAAAATTATACAAAAATTACCAGAGCCTAATTATGATCATAAAACATTACTGACTAAGTTTCATGCAATTCCAAGGTAATTAAGCTATATAGAAAAATACCTCAAATAAATCCATGATAGTGCACTTTGTGAAGAAACATTCTTGTAAACTCATCCAAACAACATGTAATAATTTTCTAAGCTTTATTATGCCCTAAAAAGTTCTCTGGCCAAGTAACACAATTTTCCAGCAAGATATAGTATTTATTATCTATTCATCAAAACAAGATGCACTAGTTCACTTTACACATGAAGGCTCTGTTTGGGACAACTTATGATGATGAATAAGCCGCTAATTGAAAATTGATGTTCGCATAGAGATTTTATAAAATCAATGATGAATAAACAGTCGACTGTTTGGATAGTTTGGTCATAAGTGCTTATCTAAATTTCTCATTTATTCATAAGGGTCTGTTTGTTTGGACGTGTTTTTTTTCGTAAGTGCACGATTTTTTTGCCTGTGGGCGGTTTTTCGCTCGGGCGTGTTTTTTCGCCCGTCAAGATTTTTTTCGTCCGGTCAAGATTGTTTTCGCCCAAGCTCAATTTTTTTCACCCAGATGTGATTTTTTTCGCTCGGGCGCGATTTGTTCGCTCGGAAGTGATTTTTTCGCCAGGTCGCATTTTTTTCGCTCGATCAAGTTTTTTCGCTCGCCGGATTTTATTCAACCGAGCGCATTTTTTTTTCACGCTGCGCGCGATTTTTTCGCACAACCGCGATTTATTCGCCCAGGCGTGTTTTTTCGCTCCATCGCGTTTTTTTTCGCTCGAGTGTGTTTTTTTTTCCGCCCAATCGCGGTTTTTTCGCTCGGTCGCGATTTTTTTCGCCAGGGCACGTTTTTTCGCTCGGGCGCGATTTTTTCAACCGACCGCGTTTTTGTCCCGAACGCAATTTTTTCTCACAGGCGCGATTTTTTCCCCAACACAATTTTTTCACCCTGATGCAATTTTTTCGCCTAGACAAAAAAGAAAAAAAACTCCCGGATGAAATAATCATGCCCGGGCGAAAAAAAACACGCCCGGGCAAAAAAAACGCGTCCGAGAGAAAAAAATCTCTTCTCGTCGCAACTGGGCGAAAAAATCGCTTTCGGGCGGAAAAATCGCTTTCTGGCGGAAAAATCGCGCCCGGGCGGAAAAATCGCGCCCAGGCGGAAAAATCGCGCCCGGGGCGGAAAAATCGCGCCCGGGCGGAAAAATCGCGCCCGGGCGGAAAAATCGCGCCCGGGCGGAAAAATCGCGCCCGGGCGGAAAAATCGCGCCCGGGCGGAAAAATCGCGCCCGGGCGGAAAAATCGCGCCCGGGCGGAAAAATCGCGCCCGGGCGGAAAAAAAAAATCGCGCCCGGGCGGAAAAATCGCGCCCGGGCGGAAAAATCGCGCCCGGGCGGAAAAATCGCGCCCGGGCGGAAAAATCGCGCCCGTGCGGAAAAATCGCGCCCGGGCGGAAAATTCGCGCCCGACACGGAAAATTCGCGCCCGACACGGAAAATTCGTGTCCGGGACTGAAAAATCACGCCCGGGCGGAAAAATTGCGCCCGGACGAAAAAATCACGTCCGGGCAAAAAAATCAACTTTGAGTTTTCTTAAGAGATAAGCGCTTATGAGAATCCATAAGCTGGACCTGGATAGCTTATGAAAAATTGGATTATCATCAAATTTAAAATAAGTGATTTTCTATAAGCTGCACAAACAAACACCTGAAAAACAGCTTTTCCGTTTTGAATAGAGATTATTCATCATCAAAAGCTGTCCCAAACAGAGCCGAAGTACTATGAGACAATATCCAATCATTCCAAATAACTTACCAGTGCATCTAAATGATATTTAATCAGCATTACCAAAGTTTCATAACATTCTAAGTTAATGTAACCATGGTTACTTCAATATCATCACAAGGAGAAAGATGAAGGTTATAACTACGAGTATGAGCTACTGTTTTCTAAACATCCTAAAATAAATTTCAGTGGTTAATATTACTATAGAATTACTCCTACCAAAATCTCATAAAGATCCAAGGTTATATGGCCGCTTAATTATTCCATAAGGTGTATAGATCTAAATAATTTCAAGTGATTAAAGTGGGGTGCATGTGTCCAAACACTACCAAATTCCTTCTTAGTGCATTTCACCATCCTAAGATCACATGGACAAAACACCAAGTCCATACAAGGGCGTATCACCCTATGTACTTCACAAACCCCCAAAGTTCAACCTTAGGGTTTGAACTAGTGTCCTAGGGCAAATCCACCCTAATCCACCCCAAACTCCATGTGAAGGTGTTTATTGTCATAACAAATCAGTGACCCAAGTTTCAACCTCTATTTAGGTGATTTGGCCACTTAATACCCACAAGGGACACTTTGACCTAAATAACCCTTTTAGGCCAAGTCTAGGGTTTACTAAATTTCAAACAAAATCATCTCCAAATGGGATGAAATTTTATACAGAGTCCTATATTGACCCCAAGATCCACTCACAAAAATTTGGGAGGATTTGGAGGTCATTAAACTCATTAAGTAACCCATACATGAAAAATGAAATGTTTACCAAAACAATCAAAATATGTTTTCCAAAAATTCCCATTTTTAGATATGTTATAGGTCTAGATATGAATGGCCCATGCTACAAATTTCAAGTCATTTGGAGGTCAAGATTGATGGGGGCACCCCAATCAATCTCTGATTAACCCTAAGTATAGATCTCATCAAATGAGTGATGTGGTCTAACCTAAACTCCAAATTGGTTCAAATTAATTTTAAAATAAACTAAACACTTAGGGATACAAGTTTTATGTTGACCATGTTTTCTGAAAAGGCCTCTAAATATTTGTAATTTAAATCCCAAGGCAGCTGAATTTATGTGACAGAAATTACAAAATACCCTAAAGTTTAAGTCATCATGATCTGCACAGATCTTAAAGCAGGATCGAAAGGCGGCTAGCTTTCTTCTTCCTCCAACCAACGGCCCAGATTAACCTGACATGGAGCCGACTCCAGCCCCAATTCTCGGCCCTCCGGCCACCTCCCCGGCCAACCACCGCCACCACCACCTCCATCGCGGTGAGGGATATCGACTGGCGGTGATTTGGCCGCCGGAGACAGCGGATTCCGGCGAACCTGACACCCTCATTTTCACGGAAAACCAGTGGAAAAGCTCCACCCGATCGGGCTCAATTGAGACCGATTCTTTGCTCTAACAATTTCTAAGATCTAACCCATGAAGGAGTAGAGGAGGACTTGGTTTGCGGCTTGAACGCGAGTGCTTTGCCTTCTCACCATTTCCGGCCACTTTGCTTGGGCTCTTCTGTAACTGTACACCAACCTCAATGAAATTGAGAAAGGTTTGGGGGAAACGCTTGCCCTTGCTTTGGTGAAGGTCCTTAAAGAGGGGCTTTGGGAGAGGGGCTTGTAACTCCCCAATTTCATCAAACACCATTAATGGCCAAAAACTAAACTCTTCGGTTTCAGCCAAATTAAGGGGGCTGAGCCGCCCCAATGGCTAGCCACCCCATGGAAACTCTTCCTCTCCCTCAGAGGAGTAAACACCCCATAAAAGTGTGTGTGTGGGGGGGGGGGGGGGGGGGTTATGGATCCTCCATGGCCATGATGGCCATTAAACTCCCATTTTATCTCTCCTCCAAATTGAGGAAACTCCCATTCTCTCTCTCCTAGTAACCAATCTTTAAAATTGGTGGGACCTAAAGGTGTCTCTCTCCCTCCTAGACCAATGGGCCACACTAATTCATGCTTAGCCCACTTGGATTGGGCTAAGTTAGCCAAAATTGACCAAATTGAACAATGAGTTGTGTTTGTCCAAATTAGTCACTTGGGTGACTTAGGCATGGGGCTTTTGGGGCCATTGGGTCCCCCATGATGCCAAGAGACTAAGGGTTATGTCAATTTGACACTTGAGTGGTCAATTGACCCAAATTGATCTAAGTTGACTTTCTTAGGCTCAAGGTTGACCTTGGTCAACTTGGGCTCTTTTGTTAACTCCAATGAGTCTCTATGGCTCTAATGGACCCTCCAATGGGTTAGGGATGTTGTGGTGGGATCATGGAGTCATGGTGAAGCACTTTGGTCATCCCTACGCTTGTAATTGGAATTCTACTATTTGTAAACCACGGTGGTTCACACCCTAATTCCCATGTTCACCCCCTAATTCCCATGTTCACACAAACCCTTTAGTGCTTCCCAGGGTTTTATCATGACCCAGTCATGAAAAAACCATCCTAGGGGTCTAGAAGTCTGAGGGATGTTATATATAAAAAGCCATGAAAATTCATTATTTCTCTCACCCAATCGGGCTCAATTGAGCCCAATTTCTCTCCTAATTGATCTAGGATTCTAGCACAAGGGGAGAGGAGGAGAAGTGGACCTGAGTTTGGGGAGGAAAATCCTAGCCGACCACCACCATGCCATGCCTGATCCAAGCTCTCGGGTGCTCTGCAACAGTAAAGCCAAAGGCTTCGATTTATTTAGGGGAGGAGTGGAAACGGCTCCTCTCAGGCTGGCGAAGCTTTTAAATGAACCAAAAGGGGGAGAGGAGGGGTTAAGGCATCAATGACCATTAGCAGTCATAAAAGAAAATTTCGGCCATGGTGGTCGTTCAGTGCACACATCCACAGATTGGCCTGAAAAACCCCTTGATCTTCTCAGAACTGATGGGGGATATGAACCAAGCCATTGAAGATGAAGAGAGGAGGCCCTTGGCCTTCCAAGCCATCTCTTTCTCTCTTCTTCTCTCTCCTCCATTAAAGGGAACCTTGACTTTCTCCCTCCTAGTCACCATTTCTAGAATTTCGATGGCATTCCATGTAAATATCAGCATCCTAAAGTTAATGAGCCACTCAAATTGGGCTTAGCACAAGTGGCTTGGGCTTGGTTAGGTCATTTAGGCAAGTTTGACCTATTTTAGGGTTGAGTTGACTTTGGTCAATTTGATCTTTTGGATTGACCCCAATGGGTCCTTAGTGACTCATTGGCCTCTCCTAATGTCTAGGGAGACTTGGTTAGGGTTGGTTTGACACCTTGTAGGCCACTTGACCCTTAATTAGGGCACTTTGACCACTTTAGGGTTAAGGTTGACTTTTGGTCAACTTGACCTTTTGGGTTGACCCCAATGGGTCCTTGGTGACCCATTGGACTCACCTAAGGTCTAGGAGGGGTTAGGTAGGGTTTGGTTGACACCTTGTTGGCCACTTGACCCTTAATTAGGGTACTTTAACCACATTAGGGTTATGATTGACCTTTGGTCAACTTTACCTTTTGGGTTGACCCCAATGGGTCCTTTGTGATCCAATGAACCTTCTAAAGGGCTAGGGATGTTATGGTGAGGTCAAAGAGTCAAGGTGAGGCCCTAAAGTCAAACCCTAGGTTAGGTAATTGGGAAGTGTTATTTGCAGACCATGGTGATCTTCACCTTCAAGCCTAAGTTCACATGGTCTCTTTGAGCTTCCTAGGATTTTGTCATGACCTGGTCATGAAAAAACCATCTTAGGGTTTTAGTTGGAAATGAGATGTTACATTATGAGGCCTATCTCTCGAAGACCTTGGGGCCATTGTGACTGTGAGGCCTATCTCTTGGAGACCTGGGGGCCATTATGATAGCGAGGCCCGTCTCTTGAAGACCTGGGGGCCTTTGTGATGAGCTGAGAGTCCGAGGGGTCCAGCTTAGGCGTCCATGTGTGCCAACCTTGGAATATAACAGAGTTATGTTATGTTATGAATGGGCAAGGGAAGGCTGACCCACGTCCTGGCTTGGGAGCCTGACGATTTGAGCAACGGGCTGTGGCTGAACTGTACCCACCCTATAGTGTTCGACTTGGAGTAAGTCAAAGTGTGTATCTGGGGGATCATCATGACTTTGTCATAGCATAGGGAGAGTCTTAGGCTTCAGGCCAGAAAGACTGTAATGCTCAAGCGGGTGGGGCTTGAACCTCAGCACACCAAAAGAGAATGCTCAAATTATACTAACTGTCGTTGAGTATGGAGGTGTGACCCTCTGAAGTCCGGTGCATCGATAATGTGCCCTGAGTGCACGAGACATTTGGTAGGCAGTGCCAACATCTATGGTGAATGATGCTTAAGTTGCGCGTTCTGATTGCCACTATATGTCTATGTTAAATGCCTGCAGGGAAGGAGCACCGCTACCCCGAAAGAGGGGTGGAGTTGTTATAATTTGTTCATCTAATGCTGGCCGTTTCTTTGTTCACCACCTTCACGGTGGAATGTGTTTGTGCAGGTGCAGCTAGAGAGCCGAACGAGAAATAGCGGGCTAAAGCCCATGGTTGCTATACCGACCCTTGATGGCCAAAGAGAAGTTGTTTTACTATTTCATTTGTGGACGACCTACGTGCCGAAGTTTGTAAAACACTATTATTTGAGAAAATAGTTGTAAGGCAATAAGGCCATAACTATTTGTGTATTTATCTTATCATTCCTGTTTGGTTTAGTGGACATTTATATGGTTGGGTTCTAAACTTATTTAACTTATCTTCTGCTAGAATACACTCTGAGTTAGGATACACATTTGTTGATTTTGGTTTCAATACGTAACTCCACTTACTGTCCGTAGAATATGGCGTGGGGCCCCGGTCGGACCTTCTATTATATCCTATGTGATAGATTGGGGTGTTACAATTTGGTATCAGACTCTGGTGTCGGTTGTCCTTATTCAAATTCATGGATGAATTCTTTTTAAGGGATGGTGATCACATGTATGTACGTTACCGTTATAATATGAAAAAACCCATGAATGTCCACTTAGGAATGAAAATACACATGTTTGAAGAACCTGCGTGTTCTTGTAATTGTTTTTTGGTAATTTATTGGTCGACTAATTGAGTGTTTTATGATTATAGGTGACTAAAAGCGGTGCGTGGAAGCCTCCGCCCCATTGCTTGGCAGTTAGTAGTGCACCGGTAGAGATGCCAACACCCCTCCTTCTGCGAAAAACGATTCAGATGATTTTTGATGTGGTCGTCTCAATGATCAATGCTTAACATGGAAGGTATGTGCAACCCCCTGTACCTGGGATGGCTTCGATGCCGGTTGACTCTCTTGAGCAAACTATAATAAAAAGAGCCTCAGATCAGTATTTGAACATGTGTTTGGTGCAGGGAGCGCACTCGGTTGATGAAAACTTACATGCATTTTTCATGTAAAGGTGTTATGCAGGGTTTGAGTTGGAGGATGAGCAAACCATGGTTAATAGATTAATAATGGTCTGCGCGATGATCTAGAATTTCTTTTGGTGGTACCTAAGTTATTTGGATTCCGAGCGTTTGTGGAGTCGGCTAGATCTTTGGAGATAGACTTGGCGAAAGTCCAACAAGTACCAAAATTCAAAGTACCGAACTCATCGAAGACTAGGTGTCAGACATGGATTGAGAAGTCCGAAGCTATAGTACCAACTTCCCCTTCTATTATGTCTAAATCAACTACTAGTCAAATTTCGTGCATTTGCTACGTCTGTGGAAAGATAGGACATATTGCCCAAGAATCTCATAGTGTTATTCTAAGGGCAAAGAAGGCAAGGTATGGATCAACCTTTGAGCGAGACCCAGTTATATGTTATACTTGTTGAAAGAATAGGTTTCAAGAATGTCTAAACAACTAGAGGGGGGGGGGTGAATATGTTCAATTCTTGTTTCCTTAGGAAGTTAATAGTTTATTCACAGAATTACTAAAATTCTATAGCAATCACAACATATAACACATCAATCACAGCAGACACATAGATTTATAGTGGTTCCCCAAGAGATGGGTACATCCACTTTCCACCTTTGCCTATCTAGCAATACACTATATTCGGCCAAACTTCCTTCCACCTTCACAGATCCTCAGATATTACAACTCAGAATCCAAACTGGTTCCTACAACTCAGACTTCAACAAGTCCTACACCTCAGGTTCTTCCCAAGAACCCTACCTCAGAGTGAATCCACACTCCTACCACTCAGGCTATCAAGCCCTACCTTGGCTCTTATCACCAGGCCTACAACTCATAGAACTTAATCTCCTACCTCAAGCAAACAACCCTACCTCAACCTTTATCACCAGGCCTACAACTCATAGAACTTAATCTCCTACCTCAGTCAAACAACCCTACCTCAGCTTTATAATTACAGGCTTACAACACTCAGATCTATAAATAGATCCTATAAAAAATTGTGTAAAGAATTACTTTTCTTCCTTCACCCAGATAGAGAGAAAAGAGGGGTGAAGAAATCTTGATCAGATCTTGATTAATCTACTTCCTTCAGATTATTGCTGAAATGGATCAGGTTCAACCTTACTTAGCTTATTCAAAGCTTCTTGAAAGAAGGAACCTAGGTTGAATCTTCTTGAGGAGTTGATGTAGACAAAACTTCTTCTTTCTTGCTGACTTGATTCAGTAAACATTGACAGATCCAAAGAGATACTGTCTCCTTCTCTGAATTAGAATCAGAACTATGAGTATTACTTTTCTCTGAATACTCTGCTCTATTTATAGATCACATTAGAGGCAACCGACTGATCTGGTGGATGACTGATATCTAACAGTTCTGACATGTCTAACCGGCCTTGTCAATCCTGGCAGCTCTCAAGTCTTCTGTCTAGAGATCTGGCACTTAGAGTTATTTAGATCGGCTGAATGTGTCGAGACACAAATATAGAATGTGTCGACACAAATGTAATGTGTGTCGATATAATTTCTAGGTGTCAACACAGCTTCTTTGATGTTGTCGACATCTTCAGAAAACTGTCAATACAACTGCTTTCGAATGTGTCGACACATCTTTTCCATATGTCGACTCAAGTCCTGGATATCGACATAGTTGCTTCTTTACAACTGTCAGTACAACAAGGTCCAAGTGTGTTGACACCAATTTATGAGTGTCGACACAATCGATGTAGACTTAAACTTTGTGTGTCGACATAAGTCCTGTGTGTCGACACAGTTGATGTCAACTTGAACTCTGGGTGTCGACATGTAAGACCCCATTTTTTTTCCTTTTAAACACCGGGGTCTTATGCCCAGAACCGCTGCTTTGTGGTGACACCATCACGCCCGGGAAGGTCGTCACTACAAAATGCCGATCCTGCCAGCCAAATCGATCGCAGAACAGTAGCATAAGTAATTATAAACTAGTCCACCATAACCACATGTATATAAATAAATCTCCACGAAGGGAGAGTCCACAATAATAATAATCAGAGTACAAAAGGAGGGCTTGTGCCCAGTACATGTAATCCTCACTACAAGTCACTCGCGGAAGCAAAACTAAAACTAAGCGTCACCGTAACTGTCACTGAACCGAGAGCACCCAAGCTAGACTGGCCCATCTCCACCGACTCCATACTCTGCTGGTGCTGTATCTCTAGGTGCTTCTTCCTTTTTGGCCTGCAGTCGCCGCCTCGCAATCCACGTCTGCGTCTACGTCTTCGACCTCCTGGCTGCTGAGCTGGTGGGATCCCACCCATCAAGGGGCATTTGACCCGTGTATGTCCCGGCTGGTGACAATGGTAACACGGTCGCGGGGTAAACTCTGTCAGAAACTGCAAAACCCGTGACCCTTCCATATGGTACACCTAAAATGTTGTGGTTCGAAAACCGTTAGTCTAAAAGACTAAGCCCTATCATCCCCTATCCCTTCCCCCATGGCTCTTAGGTACCGAGCGGAGAGGAAGAAAGGGAAGGACATGAAGGTGGAGAATAAGTCAAAAGCAGGTGACAACGGACCTATGCTAGCAATTCCATAGTAAATATGACAAAAGCAGAAAGTAGGAAATGTAACCTTAACTTATGCGGAAGCGCATAAGCCAAGGGATCTTTTGCAGGGCTCCCATCGTATAAAGTGTCCCATACCACTTATACGTTGGGGTGTCGGTTATCAAACAGTAAAGAGTAGCAAGTAAGTAAAAGCATAAGAAATATAACCATTATTTATATGGATTACCCCTATAGACCAAGGGGTCGTTTTGCAGGACCTATCGTATAAAACGTCCCATACCATCTTATACGATAGGTGGCAATGTTTATGCTATGACACGCAAATATGCTATGGAATGCACAAGCAAGTGCAACACACCCACACGACTCCATGCGCACAGACCTTTAGTTCCCCCTGCTCGGGCAGCTAGCTTCACTCCTAGGAACCTCCGTAGTGGCAAACGGAGACAATGGGTCGGGCCCCCCACTCCTAGGCGGGTAACCACACTACCAGGCCTAGCCCTTCCATACGCCCCTAGAAGAACACAATCTAGAGTATCCGCATATTAGTGCTGGCTATATCCACTAGGCTTTCTTTGGCTAAGTGTCCCATACCGCCGAGTCAACGTACCGACGTCGGTGTGATCGATCATCCAGTATCGATGACCCACCACTTTTATGCACATGCAATCATGACAGTTATATTTGTACAAGTTCTCATGTTACCGAGCTTCCAGCTCTCTAGGCTACCAAGCATATACCAAGTCCCCGAGCATCCCGCTCCCTGGACTTCCAAATTTATACCGAGTCCCCGAGCATCAAGCTCCCCGGACTTCCCAATCACAAACCAGACCATTGACATTACTAGTAGGCCCTTAGACCACGGACCTACTCTACCCATTCCATGCCAATTCTTCTTCCTAAGTGTACAAGTGTAGGTGTGAGGTGCAACTATTATTAGGGTTACTCTTAATCATTTTATTCCTAAGATTTAAGGTTAACCTTGGACTTCCCGAGGTTTACCCGGTGAAGGGCTCGCAGCCGTACTAGGAGCTATGATGGGGTGAATCCCAAAGCTCCATTTCCAAGGCACTTATTGTAATTGATTGGTTCCCTTAACCCATTCCCTTCTCATATTATAGTGGGCTAATCCTAGGGTGACTTTGACTCTTCCTCTTCTCGGGGAGGACGATCTTCCGTCGAACCCGAACACCACTTAACACTAGTCAATATCACACTCTACCCGTCCTGACTTCCAATAATGAACTTGATTTAACTCACCCTATCCAAACTAGCAAACTAATAAAATTCCATTTCCCAAGTTCATTACCCACTCTAGTTCAGCTTCTGCAGTTTTACTAAACGCAGACCATCCTAAGCTTTATGAGGTATGCAAGGGGTGGTACTCCAAATTATCTTCCGAATCTCCTATAATATTTACTGGAGGTCTACCATGACATAATTAGTCTAAATCCAGAAAATAATAATTTTCCTATTTCATTTGGCATTTAATTTATTTATTCTCAGCCTCCCAATGCCTTAGTATGAACATGAAGTGCACTAATGAGCCAACAATAAATCACCATAAAATCAGTAAAAATCCTATGAGGCATTTAAGCAGTAATTCCAAAATTTGAGAAATTTCAGAGGTGTTTAGGTCAACATTTCCTAATTTACCATTTTAGGCCACTTTTACTATATTATGAAGCAAGTACTGTAAATATATCCAAAAATCACAATAAAATTATAGAAGCTTAATGGTGACCTAAAACCATCAGAAAACAAGTCCCATAATTTTTATCAAATATTTGGGCTCTGAATTTATTTTAATGTAAAACACCAATTTTCCTAGCTTAGAGAAGGAGGTACTATTTTTAATCATCTAAAAATCCAGAGAAATTTACAAGATGACTATCATGGTCTTAAACATCCACTGACCAAATTACATAATTTTCCAAATAGTAATTGAGCATTATTTGTATTTTTGACTACATATCACAATTAGTACATTAAAGAATAAATTACCCAAAATAATCAGATAAAACTCTCAATAAAAATACATAAGGTATAACATGCTATAAGATGCCCTAATCCAAGATTTCTTAACATTCCAGTGCATATAAATTCCAAAATCATCAAGATAAATATCTAGGGCACAATTAGAGTTGTAAATGAAGTACTGTATAAATTAACCCAAAAGCCTCAACAAAATTATATTATGGCCATTTGGACCAGAAAATCACTTTGCCCAAACTTTGCTTGATTTGAAGTTCAGTTGATAGCTTAATAATTCAAATTAAGGTTGGTGACCTAAACTAGGGTTAGGGTTTTAGGTGGCCTAAAGGTCTCCAAATACCCTAAAATTTTGACAAAAGGACTTTAGTACTGGTCCTCTTCAACAAATATCAAGTCAATCCAAGGTCATTTGACCCCATGACCTTCACAACCCTAAAAATCCCCATTAAGAGACCTACCCTTGGGTTCTAGGGCTACCCTATCCCAAACCACCCCAAATTATATTGGAGGGTGTGTCATGCCCCAAACAGCCAGTGGACAAAATATCAGCCTTTGTTGAGGTTATTTGACCACTCAAATCCCAAAAGGAATGAATTGACCTAATTAACCCTATAAGGGCCAACCTAGGGTCGAGTTAAAACTCCATCAAAACACTTCCAAATGATGTGGAATTTTTACCAGAGTTCTAACATTCCCCCTAAGATCTCCCACCCAAATTTGGGGGGATTTTGAGGTGTTTAGGACACCTAACTAAATCATACATGAATTATTAAATGTTTACAAAAACTATAGAAATATATTCTCCAAAAATTCTGATTTTTGGGTAAGACCTAGGTATGGCTAATAATAGCCCATACCCCAAATTTTAAGTCATTTGGATGTCTGGATTGATGTGGGCATCCAAATCAATCTCAGGACAACCCTATGGATAGACCTCACCAAACTGTGTGCTGTGGTCTAACCAGGACTCTAAATCGAGTGAAATCAATTTTGAATTAAACTAGATCGGTTAAAATAACACTGTTCATCTTCTTCTTTACCCAAACCCGAACAGAACCAGAAAAATAACTATTCCTGTAGATTTTCTAAAGCTATTTCCCGGCCACCCAGCCGTCTCCCTGGCCAGCCACCACCACCACCACCTCTGTTGAGGTGAGGGCTACCGTCGGGCGGCGGCACGGCTGCCGGAGAGGCGGTTTTCGGCGAACCCGCCACCATGAAATTTCGGAAAAACCATGGAAACGCTCACCCGATCCAGCTCTTTTGAGCCCGATATCTCTCCTAATGATTTCTAAGATCTATCCATAGAAGAAGAGGTAGAGGAGGACCTTATTCGAGGTTTGGAGTCGAGCCGATCGTCGGGATGCGATTGGCGCGGTGGTGGCGTCGCCGAAATTCTTCAACAACAAGGTAATGAGCTCTAGATTTATCTGGCAAGGGTAAAACCTTCCTATCTAAGTCTAGGGAGTCTTTTATAGGAGAACAAGGCTGCGGGAGGGAGTAGAAACGGTCCAGCCATTAGTGCCTCTTACATGCAAGCTTCAGCCATGGTGGAGGGGAGCTGAAACGACTTGTAACAGCTGGAGGAGGGCTGGAAACTCTTCCTCTCCTTGAGAGGAGTTGAATCCAGCCGTAAAAGGGAAGGGGGAAGGCCATGGCATCAAATGCCATTGATGGCCATGAAGCCTAGCTCTCGGCCATGGCCGTCACTGCTCCTTTTGCCAAAACCGACGGTCCACGTGGCACAGCTTCACTTAACCGATCAACCTTCTTTAAAATATGACTTAATTGGGTTTTATTAAAAGGAAATAGCCCACTAATGCATTCTGGCCCACTTCCTAGACCGGCCCGGTTCAGCTGAACCAGCACACAGCCAAAAAAATGCCAGAAAAATTCTAAGTACAATGGCGTTGAGTGAGCTCAGCTCACTCAACGCCATCCAAGCTACGGCATTGAGTGAGCTCAGCTCACTCAACTCCATCCAAGCTACGGCATTGAGTGAGCTCTGCTCACTCAATGGCATCCCAGATAAGGCGTTGAGTGAGCTCTGCTCACTCAACGCCATCCAGAATGGCCTCCCAGACTATGGCGTTGAGTGAGCTCAGCTCACTCAACGCCATCCGGATTATGGCGTTGAGTGAGCTCTGCTCACTCAACGCCATCCAGAATAAGCCCCTTTTAAACGATGGCGTTGAGTGAGCTTAGCTCACTCAACGCCGTCCAGATTATGGCGTTGAGTGAGCTTAGCTCACTCAATGCCGTCCAGGTTATGGCGTTGAGTGAGCTTAGCTCACTCAATGCCGTCCAGATTATGGCTTTGAGTGAGCTTAGCTCACTCAACGCCATCCAGGTTATGGCGTTGAGTGAGCTTAGCTCACTACACGCCGTCCAGATTATGGCTTTGAGTGAACTTAGCTCACTCAACGCCGTCCAGGTTATGGCGTTGAGTGAGCTTAGCTCACTCAACACCGTCCAGATTATGGCTTTGAGTGAGCTTAGCTCACTCAATGCTGTCCAGGTTATGGCTTTGAGTGAGCTTAGCTCACTCAATGCCATCCAGGTTATGGCTTTGAGTGAGCTTAGCTCACTCAACGCCGTCAAGGTTATGGCTTTGAGTGAGCTTAGCTCACTCAATGCCGTCCAGGTTATGGCTTTGAGTGAGCTTGGCTCACTCAACGCCGTCCAGAGCTCACTCAACGCCATCTAGACAGCACCAAATGGCGTTGAGTGCGGTCAGTGCACTCAACGCCGTTATACTTATGGCGTTGAGTGCACTCAACGCACTCAACGCCATCCTGTCATACTGACTACGGCATTGAGTGAGCTAAGCTCACTCAACACCATCCAGTCTACGGCATTGAGTGAGCTCAGCTCACTCAATGCCAACTTGCCGACACCAGATGGCGTTGAGTGCAGTCAGTGCACTCAACGCCATTCAACTTATGGCGTTAAGTGCACTCAATGCACTCAATGCCATCCCGCTTATGGCTTTGAGTGAGCTAAGCTCACTCAACGCCATCCAGACCACGACGTTGAGTGAGCTTAGCTCACTCAACTCCATTCCAAGGTCACGGGCGTGACGGATCGGTCACGGGTGTGTCTGACCTATGTTGAATTTTCTGAGCTCGACGATCGTCTTCCTTAGGTTGACGATCGTCGAAGGGGGTCACGCCCTAGGTCACAGGAGTGACGGGTCGGTCACGGGCGTGACCACCCCTTGACTCAAAATCTTGGTTGACAAACTTCGATTCCTGGGCTTCCTAGGGTTCTGTTAAGACAAAACCACTCCCAGGGGTCTAGTTTGAAATGGGATGTTACACGACATAGTAGATGTCGACTTAAAAATCTGTGTGTCGACACAAGTCCTGTATGTCAACACAGACTTGCTTCTTGTCTCGACACAGCTCCTTCAAAGGTGTCGAAACTAAATAAGTGTCTCGCCACTTTTTTACTTAGAATAATTTCTGTAATCTTTCTCTTGCACAAATAAACTCAAAATGCCATCAAATACAAACTGACATATATCATTGAGTTATGTGAGGCTTCACCAAATCAAGTACATAATCTCCAATGTACCCAACACTTGTGGCAAGCCGGGACACAAAGCCCGCGATTGTTGGAGTGGGCCTCCAAAGACGGAGGAAAAGGGAGGAGGCCATAAGCAAAGTAATGAGGTGACAGGTATGGTTTAACTTATAGCTTCAAATTGCTTTGTATACGTGTGACCTGGTTCATCGTCGGTATATGACTTGTTTAGAGTAGGCTTTGCTCTACTCTCGGTTTATCCGAAGAGAGCACTATTCATTATAGGGACTTCTCTCTCCTTAATATCTAAGGATTTCGTGTTGTTCATCGTAGCGCCTTCTATTATGACAAAAGATAGATTGGTTATTTATATACATACCTAATGGATGTGTGCTGCAGTGTGTTGTAGTATGGAGACCAGGCGGTCTGGCGGTCTGACTCTGGCGGATTTAAGACCGCACGGTCTAGCGGTTTGTCTCAGCGGTTTGGTAGCTGGGTTGTTGCTGTTTGGTGTCCGAGCAGTCTTGCGGTTTGTCTCAGGAGACTTGGAGACCAGCGGTCTAGCGGTCTCCTATGGCGGCTTGTTCTCTCCTTCTGGTGGTTGCCGAGCGGTTAGCCTATTCGGCTAATCGCACGGCTTATTCGGTCTATTTTTTGTAAATCCGCTTATAACTGTAATTATTTAGTCTCACATTACTTATTTGTAATCTCTCCCATCTCCTCCATTCTATAAAAGGGAGGCCATACCTTTATAATACTTACTTTTTTGGATAATAAAAATTTCTGTTATTCCAAATTACGATTTCCTTTTTCTGTTCGCACATGGTATCAGAGGATACGATCTTTTCCACCTTATTCTGTGATCCTCTTCTGACTGTACGGTTTGCCCTTTCTTCTTGCGGCCTATTTACGCGGACTGCCTATCTTCTTTGTCGCTGCCCTCTGTGTGCGCGGCCTCTATGCTTCCCCTCTCTCTCTATTCACGACCTGTTTCTTTCGGGCTCTCTTCTCCCTTTCTTCCCGTGATCTCTCTTTAGTCACGTGGTTTAATCTCTATTTGCACGGACTCTGTTTGTTCGCGCGACCTCCTTGCCTATTTTGCTTCGTGTGATCTCAGTTGTTTGCATGACCTCTTTCCCTATGCTTTGCTCTGCTTCTTGGTCGTGGCTCTTCTATCTGCTGGTGTGTTGACACCATGACCTGTTCTAGTTCTCCTCCTTTGTCCGCTGTGGTCTTCCTCATGTCCACTACGGTCTCCCTTGTACTCGCGGCCTCTATCTGGTTCATGCGGTTTCTTCTACCTGCTGTTCGCGCGGCCTTCTCTTCTACTCGCGCGACTTCCTTTTTCACTCATATCTTATATGGCTCTCTCCGATGATTCTACCAACACAAATCTCGTTGATCATTGCTGAATGAAACACCCACATTATTTAGACCTATATTGCTTATTTAGTCCCACGTTGCTCGTCTCAGCACTTTGGCTTCTTCTCTTTATGGCTATCAATAGGGATTGGCCCATTTACCAGCTAGATGTTAAGAATGCCTTTCTCTATTGTGATCTTCAGGAGGATGTTTACATGGAGCAACCTCCTGGGTATGTTGCTCAGAGGGAGACACGAGTATAACGGCTGAAGAAGGCAACCTATGGCTGTACAACCCCATATTCGCTGGGTGGAACCCCAAGGGGTCAGTGGTCAGGATTGGGCTAGCCTCAGGCTAGCCTTGGGTTAACCCTAAGACAAAATTATAGAGTTCTCGTCTTTAAGGGCTCCCGCCTGGCGTTGGGCAAAACCGTTCGCGCCGCGCCAGGCTTCGGGTTCCAGACCAGATGAGCTTCCGCCTTGAAGGAGCTCCCGCCCAAGAGCAAGCGAGAACCGGTGAAGCCAAAGCAGATCGTCGAGCTACAAGCCAAAGACCGATCGACGACCTATTAGAGCAGATAATTGACCTAGCCAAAGCAGGTGACTCGACTATGGTAGCTCCCGCCCGGGGCAGGCGAGAAGGCATTAAGTGAGCCTTAAGCCGCAATGGTATCAAGACCATCAAGGGCGAGAACCTTCTTGACAGGAGCTCTCGCCGAAGTAAGCCCAGTTGGTTTTTAGCGAGAACCTTCTCGTCCGGGGTTCTCGCCAAGTGGGTCCACGTGGTAGGGTCCCGCGTCCAGAAGGGCTATTTCATTATTTCATTATTCACAGGTAAAATTACCCTGGTGCCCTGGGGATGACAGCGGGATTCGGCTATTGGCAGACCCATCAGGGGTACTTCAGTATTTTCAGGTCAAGAGGAGACTATAAAAAGACCCATAGGGCTCTTTGGAAAGCAGGCTTTGATTATTCTCCAACCCTAGTGCTTTCTGAAGAGCTCCCAGCCCGACATTTGGCCTTGGAGGGGAAGCTCTCAGAGATCTTCCGGGTGTGAGGTGGGACCTCCCAGCTGAGGCTTTGGGTCAGTCTTAGGACCTTAGCAGCCAATTAGGGGTCGAGATTTGGGAGAAGTAGGCGTTGGCTACACTTTGGTTCGTGAACATTCGTTGAGGTCAATCTTGGCTTCAATAGTTCTGGTGTGGTGAGCGTGGAAGTAGTTGGCGCAAGAAAATCTTGAGTTAAGTCCCATGGCAGGAGGTGAAGGTGAAGGATCTGGCGCAGGAGGATCCCCCACCCGGGTGGACGAGGCGACGAAGAAGATGTTTGAGGACTTCAGGCGAGAAGTCATGCAGACGATCAGCCTGGCTTTCTCGGCAAGGAACGAGTGGGAACGCCACAGGTTCCAGTGGAGGTGGTTCCGCTGTTAGGCGAGAACGCTCCTAGACAGCGCCCCGGGAAGGAAATCCCGGTAGAGGCAGGCGAGAAGGATGTGTCTGCGCGGGAACTCTTCCCAGGCCAGCGCCCAGGAAAGGAGGTTCCGGTGGATCTGGGTGAGAGGGAGGCGACCGTGCGAGAGCTTTTCCATGGGCATGGTCTCGCGGATCGGTCCAGTCAGCCGAGGTCGCGGGACGTGCCCTCTCGCCAGACAGGGGGCGAGACCCCTTTTAGTGAACTCATCGTCTCGGCTCCAATGCCGGAAGGGTTCCGGGAGCCGGATATGACCTACTACACCGGGAAGGATGACCCGGTTCAGCATGTGCAGTGGTTCGAAGACGTTGTGTCGATTAGGCAAATGTCGGATGCTTTTAAGTGTAGGCTTTTTGCCATCACTTTGAAGGAAAAAGCCAGGGATTGGTTCCACCAGTTGCTGGCGAGCTCCATCTATAGTTTTGAAGATCTGCGCAGGGGTTTCCTGTTGAGGTTCTCGACTTCAAAGAAGCGGAAGAAGGAGGCTGAATGCCTGTTTGCAGTGAGGCAAAGGCCGGAGGAGACGTTGGGTCATTATGTTGACCGTTTCCAAGAGGAGATTCTCCTGGTCCAGGAGGTCCCGGGGTATGCGCTGATGCTTGCCTTCACCCTGGGGCTGAGGCCAGGGTTTTTCAGCATGGAGTTGAAGAGAGTGCCCCCTCTCTCTTTTGAGGAGCTCATGGAGAGGGCGGCTAAGGAGATAGACTTTGAGAGGGCAAACCCGGCGTTTGCAATAAAGTTGGCCAGGTTGGCCGAGGACGATGTGAAGGAGCCGGCGGCAGGAAGGCAGAGGGAGTTGAGAGAGCAGAGGGAGCAAAGAGAGGATAGGAGAAGAGAAGAACCCCGGGGGCAGGGGCAGCAGCATGGGGGGGGGCAGGGAGCCAAACAACTGATTGGGTTGGAGGCCATAGGAAGGTCGCCCCCAGGGCCAAGGGGGTCCTCAAGGAAGAGACATCTACCGGGAACCAAGAAGGTTGGAGCAAGGAGGATGGAGGCAGGGACCGACGGGTCACTTCCCACCACCGCAGGAGGCCATGGAGGTGGGAAGAGGAAGAGGAAGAAGAATTCGGGGAGCCGGGAGAAGGGGAGGAGGAGTAGGGAGAGGGGGCAGGGTAGCGTTGCCCTATTGTGACTTCCATCAGGAGGAGGGCCACACAACGGCCACCTGTCCGGAGTTTCTGGAGATAAGAGAGGCCAGAGGTGCTGGGAGGCAAGATCCGCCTGCAAGGATCGTGGAGGTGCAGCGAGAAGAGGTTGAGGACAGATGTGAAGACAGGGTCGACGTGGGGACCCGAGGGGGGATCGGAGTGATCCATAGGGGAGTAGGGATCGAGGCAACCCGCAAGGGGAGCCTGCAAACCATGTTCCGCAGAGGGGTCGCCTCGACCTCCTTAGCCCCCCACCCCAGAAGAAAAGATCATCTTCTCATCCGCAGATATGCCAGACTATGAGGATCCGTTCTGCGACGCGCTAGTGATCCAGACAGCGGTGGAGAACTTCACCGTCTCCCGGATACTGGTGGATAACGGGAGCTCGGTGAACGTGATTTTCAAGAAGGTCTTTGACGAGATGAGGGTGGAAGGGAAAAGGGTCCTAGCTTCCGATGGACCGCTTTTCGGCTTCTCTGGGGAGAGAAAAGAAGTAGAAGGGGGAGTAGGCCTGCATGTAAGGCTTGGGGGCGTCTCACAGAACTGCAGGTTTGTGATCGTGGACGCCCCAAGTAGTTACAATGCCATCTTTGGACGTCCCCTCATCAACGCCTTTCGCTGCGTACCCTCCTCGTTCCATCAATGCCTCAAGTTCAATAATGGAGGGGTGCAGGTTAGGATCAGTGGGGATCCAAAGGTGGCAAAGCAGTGCTACGTGACGGCGGTCAACACCGTGTCATGGTTGCCAGAGGCGGAAGAGCTGGAGAGGGAGATGGCTGAGCAGGAAGGGGGTGTCGGGGAAGAGGAGACGAGTCCGACGGAAGCAATGGAGGTTGATGAGGTTGGGGAAGAAGAGCTTGAGCCAGAGGAGGCAAGGGCAGGTTGGGAGCGGACGGGACTGGAGCCGGCCGAAGAGGTGATAGAGATGGAGGTGCACACCAGGGCGGGGCAAGTACAAAGGGTGCGGGTCAGCAGAGGCTTAAGCCTCGAGGATCAGGAGCGGATGCGAGCCTGCGTCCAAAGCAATGTCTACATCTTCGCCTGGAGCACGGCAGACATGCCGGGCATCGACGCAGACGTGGCTTGTCATCGCCTGAACCTGGACCCCAGGACTCGCCCCATACGCCAGAAGATGAGGGCCATCGCCACCAAGCTGGAGGAGCCGATCCGGGAAGAGGTCAAGAAGCTCTTGGAGGCGGGCTTCATCTCGGAGATCCAGTATCCAGGCTGGATCTCCAATGTGGTAATGGTAAAAAAGGGGGGAGGAAAATGGCGCATGTGTATTGACTTTTCCTTGTTAAATACATCATGTCCTAAGGATTGCTACCCCCTGCCTCGGATCGACGCGCTGGTTGACTCAGCCATCGGTTTTTCTCTTATGAGCTTTTTAGATGCTTTTTCAGGTTACCATCAGATTCGGATGCACCCTCCCGATGTCAAGGATGTTTCCTTCATCACAAGAGAGGGATGCTTCAGCTACAAGATGATGCCCTTCGGGTTGAAAAACGCAGGGGCAACGTACCAACGCATGATGGATCGAGTCTTTCGAGATCAAAGGGGGAAGAATCTAGAGGTCTACGTCGACAACCTGATGGTAAAAAGCAAATGCCTAGAGTCCCACCTACGGGACTTGGAAGAGACATTTGCCACCCTGCGGAGATTCAAGATGAGGTTGAATCCCTTGAAGTGTGTCTTCGGGGCCAGTCGCGGGAAATTTCTTGGACACCTCTTGACTCCGGCAGGGGTAGAACCTAACCCAGACAAGGTAAAGGCTGTCTTGGACTTGGGGTCACCTCGCAATGCCAAGGAGGTCCAGCGCTTAACCGGAAAGCTGGCCGGGCTAAGCAGGTTCCTCTCTCGGTCCAGAGATAGGTGCTCCTCCTTTTTTAAGGTGCTCCGTGGTAATCAAGTGTTTGAATGGATGATTGAATGCGAAGAGGCTTTCCAAGGACTGAAGAGGCAACTCTCCCGGGCTCCGCTACTCCAAAGCCCCAAGGAGGGAGAAGACCTGGCCTTGTATCTCGAGGTGGGGGTAGAAGCAGTGAGCTCAGTCTTGGTTAGGGAAGAGGGGATGAAGCAGCTACCCGTCTACTATGTGAGCTGAATCTTGAAAAAGGCGGAGCTCTGCTACCCCATCCTGGAGAAGCTGGCTTATGCCTTGGTCGTTTCGGCAAGGAAGCTCCGTCCATATTTCCAAGCGCATTCGATTAAGGTTGTGACCGATCATCCTCTTCGCAAGGTCTTCGAGGGGGTGGAGCATTCGGGAAGGTTGGCAAAGTGGTCCATCGAGCTTAGCGAGTTCGACATTTCTTTTGTTCCAAGGCTCTCCATCAAAGCCCAGGCCGTGGCAGACTTTTTGGCGGATTATGTCACCGAGGCCGAGGAAGAAGAGCCGAGGTCGCAGGAAGCATGGAGAATGATCGTCGACGGGGCTTTCAGGAAGGCACTCCCTGGGAGGAGGTGTGGAGTTGGTAAGCCCTCAAGGGGTTACCATAGAACAGGCGGTGGACTTCCACTTCCCTGTGACCAATAATCAAGCGGAATATGAGGCCGTGATAGCGGCCTTCGGTTGGACAAGGAGCTGGAAATTCGGGATGTGGAGGCCTTCACCCACTCGATGGTGGTTGCGTCACAAATCCGTGGGGAGTTTGAGGCTCGGAAGCCCACCCTCGCGAGATATCTATCCAAGGTAAGGACTATCATCGGAGGTTTCCGTTCTTTTTCTATTCAACATGTTCCCAGGGAGGAAAGCATGACAGCTGACCGGTTGGCGAAGCTCGGGCCCCGGGGAGGAGGAACCCTAACTGAACTTTTCCGACCGGCGATTGAGGAAGGGGAGCTAATGGAGGTGGGTCGACGATCCTCATGGGTGGACCCATTGGCGGCATTCCTCACCTCAGGCGAGCTACCTGAGGGGATCAGGGACGCGAAGAGCTTTAGGCGAAAGGCAGACCACTACATGATGATGGATGGGGGCTTACATCGAAAGATGTTGTCAGGGCTCCTCGCAAGGTGTGTGACCGAGGAAGAGGTCCCAAGGATCCTGGAAGAGGTGCATTCGGGAGAATGCGGCAGCCACTCAGGGGGCAGAACGTTGGAGGCAAGGGTGATAAGACAAGGGTATTTCTGGCAGACCTTGAGAAAAGATACAGTTGAGTTTGCAAAGAGATGTCAAAAATGTCAAGTACACGCTCCCCTCCAGCTCCTACCCGCCCAAAGGCTCCGAAGCGTCATAGCACCGTGGCCCTTCGCTATTTGGGGGATGGATCTAGTCGGGCCCTTTCCTCCAGCTAGCGGGCAAAGGAGGTTCCTCCTCGTCATGATCGATTACTTCTCGAAGTGGCTGGAGGTCAAAGCTCTAGCCAAGGTTACCTCTCAGGTCATCAGGAACTTCATTTGGGGAGAAATCATCTGCAGGCATGGGTTACCCCAAGCAATAGTGACGGACAACGGTCCCCAGTTTGTCAGCGAAGAATTCATCAGTTTCTGCGCCCAATCGGGGATTGACCTCAGGTTTGCCTCTGTCCATCACCCTCGGAGCAATGGCCAGGTAGAAGCGGCAAACAAGATTATTGTCAACTTGCTCAAAAAGAAGGTGGAGAACCTGAAGGGTAACTGGGTGGAGCAACTCCCTTCCGTCCTGTGGGCCCTGCGAACAACTCCGAACACGGCCACAGGGGAGACCCCCTTCAAGCTCTCTCATGGGTGCGAGGCAGTCCTCCCGGTGGAGTTCGAGGTTCGGTCTCCGCGGGTCGCGGCCGCAGGTGAAGGAAGTGAAGCTTGGAGGCTAGAGAACGAGGAAGGGTTGCGCCTCTCGCTGGACATGGCGGAAGAGCTACGGGACGTCGCTGCCATCAGGCAATAAGAGTTAAAGTGGCGAATGGCCAAGTACTTCGATAAGCACGTCCGGGTCAAGCAATTCGCCAAAGGGGACCTTGTGCTGAAGAAGGTCGACGCAGCAGGGAGATCGGCCCCTGTTGGCAAGCTCAACCCTAGCTGGGAAGGGCCGTACATAATAGAGAAGGCTCTGGTTAACGGAGGTTACTACCTCCAGGATGTGGAGGGAAGGACCTTGAACCATACTTGGAGCGGTGATGATCTAAAGCGCTTCTACCCGTGAAGGGAAAGAAGGATTGTAATGTTGTAAATAACTATTGTCGTTTCAATAAGTTCATTTCGAAATATTGACTATCTCCAAGAATATAACCACAATGCCTTTCGTTTTAACCGGCTATGTCTTCTCATCTTAATGATAAAATAGGCCCGGTTGAAAGAAGCTTCATCAACACCACGAGCTCGGCTCGGCCCCAGGTAGACCCGCTGCACAGGCTCTCATCTAGCTGGCAGGTCCGAAGGCTCGCTTGTGGGGGAGAGGTCTGGTTAGATTCATCAGCACCCCGAGCTCGGCTCAGCCCCAGGTAGACCCGCTGCGCAGGCTCTCATCTAGCTGGCAGGTCCGAAGGCTCGCCTGTGGGGGAGAGGTTTGGAAAGATTCATCAACACCCCGAGCTCGGCTCGGCCCCAGGTAGACCCGCTGCGCAGGCTCTCATCTAGCTGGAAGGTCCGAAGGCTCGCCTGTGGGGGAGAGGTCTGGTTAGATTCATTAGCACTCCGAGCTCGGCTCGGCCCCAGGTAGACCCACTGCGCAGGCTCTCATCTAGCTGGCAGGTCCGAAGGCTCGCCTGTGGGGGAGAGGTTTGGAAAGATTCATCAACACCCCGAGCTCGGCTCGGCCCCAGGTAGACCCGCTGCGCAGGCTCTCATCTAGCTGGCAGGTCCGAAGGCTCGCCTGTGGGGGAGAGGTCTGGTTAGATTCATCAGCACCCCGAGCTCGGCTCGGCCCCAGGTAGACCCACTGCACAGGCTCTCATCTAGCTGGCAGGTCCGAAGGCTCGCCTGTGGGGGAGAGGTTTGGAAAGATTCATCAACACCCCGAGCTCGGCTCGGCCCCAGGTAGACCCGCTGCGCAGGCTCTCATCTAGCTGGCAGGTCCGAAGGCTCGCCTGTGGGGGAGAGGTTTGGAAAGATTCATCAACACCCCGAGCTCGGCTCGGCCCCAGGTAGACCCGCTGCGCAGGCTCTCATCTAGCTAGCAGGTCCGAAGGCTCGCCTGTGGGGGAGAGGTCTGGTTAGATTCATCAGCACCCCGAGCTCGGCTTGGCCCCAGGTAGACCCGCTGCGCAGGCTCTCATCTAGCTGGCAGGTCCGAAGGCTCGCCTGTGGGGGAGAGGTTTGGAAAGATTCATCAACACCCCGAGCTCTACTCGGCCCCAGGTAGACCCGCTGCGCAAGCTCTCATCTAGCTGGCAGGTCCGAAGGCTCGCCTGTGGCGGAGAGTTCTGGTTAGATTCATCAGCACCCCGAGCTCGGCTCGGCCCCAGGTAGACCCGCTGCGCAGGCTCTCATCTAGCTGGCAGGTCCGAAGGCTCGCCTGTGGGGGAGAGGTTTGGAAAGATTCATCAACACCCCAAGCTCGGCTCGGCCCCAGGTAGACCCGCTGCACAGGCTCTCATCTAGCTGGCAGGTCCGAAGGCTCGCCTGTGGGGGAGAGGTCTGGTTAGATTCATCAACACCCCGAGCTCGGCTCGGCCCCAGGTAGACCCGCTGCACAGGCTCTCATCTAGCTGGCAGGTCCGAAGGCTCGCCTGTGGGGGAGAGGTCTGGTTAGCTTCATCAGTACCCCGAGCTCGGCTCGGCCCCAGGTAGACCCGCTGCGCAGGCTCTCATCTAGCTGGCAGGTCCGAAGGCTCGCCTGTGGGGGAGAGGTTTGGAAAGATTCATCAACACCCCGAGCTCGGCTCGGCCCCAGGTAAACCCGCTGCGCAGGCTCTCATCTAGCTGTCAGGTCTGAAGGCTCGCCTGTGGGGGAGAGGTCTGGTTAGATTCATCAGCACCCCGAGCTCGGCTCTGCCCCAGGTAGACCCGCTGCGCAGGCTCTCATCTAGCTGGCAGGTCCGAAGGCTCGCCTGTGGGGGAGAGGTCTGGTTAGATTCATCAGCACCCCTAGCTCGGCTCGGCCCCAGGTAGACCCGTTGCGCAGGCTCTCATCTAGCTGGCAGGTCCGAAGGCTCGCCTGTGGGGGAGAGGTTTGGAAAGATTCATCAACACCCCGAGCTCGGCTCGGCCCCAGGTAGACCCGCTGCGCAGGCTCTCATCTAGCTGGCAGGTCCGAAGGCTCGCCTGTGGGGGAGAGGTCTGGTTAGATTCAACAGCACCCCGAGCTCGGCTCGGCCCCAGGTAGACCCACTGCGCAGGCTCTCATCTAGCTGGTAGGTCTGAAGGCTCGCCTGTGGGGGAGAGGTTTGGAAAGATTCATCAACACCCCGAGCTCGGCTCGGCCCCAGGTAGACCCGCTGCGCAGGCTCTCATCTAGCTGGCAGGTCTGAAGGCTCGCCTGTGGGGGAGAGGTCTGGTTAGATTCATTAGCACCTCGAGCTCGGCTCGGCCCCAGGTAGACCCGTTGCGCAGGCTCTCATCTAGCTGGCAGGTCCGAAGGCTCGCCTGTGGGGGAGAGGTTTGGAAAGATTCATCAACACCCCGAGCTCGGCTCGGCCCCAGGTAGACCCGCTGTACAGGCTCTCATCTATCTGGCAGGTCCGAAGGCTCGCCTGTTGGGGAGAGGTCTGGTTAGATTCATCAATACCCCGAGCTCGGCTCGGCCCCAGGTAGACCCGCTGCGCAGGCTCTCATCTAGCTGGCAGGTCCGAAGGCTCGCCTGTGGGGGAGAGGTCTGGTTAGCTTCATCAACACCCCGAGCTCGGCTCGGCCCCCGGTAGACCCGCTGCGCAGGCTCTCATCTAGCTGGCAGGTCCGAAGGCTCGCCTGTGGGGGAGAGGTTTGGAAAGATTCATCAACACCCCGAGCTCGGCTCATCCCCTGGTAGACCCGCTGCACAGGCTCTCATCTAGCTGGCAGGTCCGAAGGCTCGCTGGTGGGGGATGGGTTTAGTTGGTTGAAAGATATACGGGCAAGGCTCGGGCCCGGATCGGAGACAAGGCCCCAAAGGTCTCGGCCCAAAAGGGTCTCGGCCGGAATAGGTCTCGACTAGCAAAGGTCTCAGCTGGAAGAAGCCTTGACTCTAAGGTCTCGGCTAAGGGGTTCTCGCAAAAGAAGGCTCCCTGGCAGACCTAGGCAAGATGACTCAATCGATAGCCCAAGGCTCCCGCCCAGTTGATCCCCAAGGAAGCTTAACTTAAAGAGACTAAGGGTCCCGACGGAGGCCCGTGCGGAAGCCACTCGGCTGACTAATCTACTCGTTCGAACACACACCGACAATAAAAATAAAACATTGCATTATACTCAACGATTACAGGGGTTTAGAGCTTCTCGCTCGATACAAAAGAATATTAAAAATAAAAAGGCGCTCAAGGGGATGCGCTGTAATCCCCGCTGGTGCTCTCACCAGAGTCCTCGCCAGAGCTCGCTTCAGACGTCTCGCCGGCCTCGGTGGAAGACTTCGGGACATCTGAGGGAGGAGATTCCGGCGCCCCCGGGGGCTTCGGCACTGGGTCGAACAGCCAGGGGAGGAGTTGGCGAGCGTTGATGGTTGTGACATCCTCCCGAAGCAGCTTCGCGTCTCGCAGCGTCTCGACGGTCAGCTTGACGGTGGCCAGAGCATTCGCCTGCAGCAGCTTGTCAATGTCGTACACCGAGAACTGGCGGCTCTTCAGTCTTTCATCAAGCGTCGGAGGTGGGCCTTTCGCCGCTTCTGCACGCTGGAGTTGGTCCCTCAGTAGGACATTCGCGTAATGAACATCAGCCAACTCCGCGCGAAGCGCCGTGGCTTGGGCGGAATCCTGTGAAGAAGAAATCAGCTCAGTAAATATTGCGCAAACGAGACTTCGAGAAGCGAGAGCGGGGGCCGAGAAGATCTCGCTTACCTCGACAGCGGGACGTAGAGACAACGCCTCTTGAGCTTTCGCCAACTCCTGGTGAGCACTCGCAAGCTCTGTCTCCGAAGCGCGTGCTCGGGCCACCGCCTCTTCCCTCGCCTTGTACATGTCGGCGAAGTTCTTATCGATGCTGATGCTTCGACGCGCGCACATATACGCAAGCTCGAACCCGCGTAGCAGGGCCCGGATAGAATCAAAAGCCAGGAGCCGGGTGGGCATCTGGTCGAAGATACTGGCGTCCTCTCGGCTATAGAGGCCATAGCCAAGCGAGAAGGCTTCGCCAGTAACCTCCTCCCTCTCCACCCAACTGGGAAGGAGCATTGAAACCTTGACCTGGTTGGCTTCGGGATCCCATTGGAGCAGAGGATTCCCCTCGGCGTCGACATGCTTCACGCCGAAGCCGTAATTTTTGTGCCCTTTCGGCACTTCCTTGGGCGGGGTCCGGGCGGAGGTCTCGACAACCGCTCCCTCTCCTCCCGCCACGTCAGCGGCCGGTGGGTTCTCGGTAGCGGCCTCGGTACGCCTCCTGGCGGCTGCGCCCATCTCGCTGGCCATCCGGAGCAGTCCTTCAAAGGACTCGCCCGGGGCGGGAGGCCGGGCAGGCAAGACGGCCAAGCCCTTACCCTTATCCGCAGCGGATGGCTTCGGCCTCTTCAGCGGTCGCGGGGCGGGAGCGGGGCCTTTCCGCTTCTTAGTTCCGGTCGACAAGGGTAGAGCAGGTTCATCCCTGCAGGCGCGAGCGCTGGCTTCCGCAAGAACAAGAGAGCCTCTCGTAGCCCGATCCACGGCACCCGGGATGGCGGCGAAAGGTTGGCCTAGAGGGACCTCCCGCTCTCCTGCAAAGTTAACACTATTCAGCACAGGGAGATTCTAGCAAGAGATCAAATCTAGGGCGAGACCATACCTTCGCCCGGGTGGACGGGAGGAAGGGAGTCGATGTCTCGCCGTAGGAAGAGAACGTCGAACTCCTTTGTTCCGAAGAACTCCAGGAGTGCGCTCTCGCGCGACCCTAGAGTGGGCGGCTTGTAGGCAGCATTCTCATATTGAACAGGTTGGAGGGGGATGTTGCCGAAGTCCCCGGTGACGAAGACGAACTTCTCGCCCCAATGATGGTGTTTGTTGGCGAGACCGGTGGTCTTGAGCAGCTGCCCGGAGAAGAAGACCACCCCTCCTTTTGCGCGGAAGTTGAACAGCTTGCGGAAGATCGGCAAACTGAACTCGATCCTCTCGGATCGCATGTAGCATATAAACGCTACAAGGATCGCGACAGAGTTCGGGTTCAGCTGGACGGAAACCACCCCATAGTAGCGGAGAGCTTGCCGAATCTCCGGCCAGAGGGGAAGGCGGAAGCCCACCTCGAAATGTTTGAGGGGGATGGCGAGCTCTCCAGCCCCCGGGGTATTCACCTTGTCGTGATTGCCCGGGTTCCGCGCCGAGAAGCCAGCGGGAATAAAACGGTCGATGGTCAGGTTGTATTCGTCTAGGGTAAGCGTGCAGGAGGGGAAGAGGTGCTTGCAGAACGCTTCCGCGCAATGGGCGCGACCCTCGTTCTCGCCTGGCATCTTGAGTTTATGGGTGCTAGCGAGAAGCCTAAGAGAGGTAGAAGCGGGAGCGAGAGGGCGAGAGCAAGAAAAGGGGGTTGAGGTTCTGGATCAGAGAAATAAATGCGGTTGGTAGGCTTCCCTATTTATAGGGAACCATGATCGTGGCGGCTCTGTCCGATAGAGAGAGAAAAATGACGACGGAGCACAGCTGTCACGATCTGAACCGGCGACGCCTCGGTTTTCCCTCTTAGGATGACAGCAGTCGACGATCGCCTCTCATAGGCGCGAGCCTCTTGGTTTTGGCGCAAGCTTCTTAGCTTTGGCGCAAGCGACCTAATTCTAGCATATTCTTAAAATTCATAGCGCAATGAAGGGAGAGATGGGTAATAGCATGCTCTCGCGGCCAAGAGCTAGATAAAGTTAACAATAGCAGTTATTACAGAGGCTTAAGGGTACATGGCAGAAGGGAAGGCTAAAGAGGAAGAAGGGGCGAGACCTAGAAGAACTAATACGGCTCCCAGCGCCATCGCCCTCGTTCTCGCCGCCTTGTTCGCGGAGGGGCCAGCGGGTTGAAGTAAGAGGACAGCGTGGTGCACCCCAGGTTGATCCGCCTAGCGTGATCCCGGATCTGCGCGATGCATCTCCCTGGCGAAGACTGGGCGGTAGGTCCTCCCGGTCGATCAGTCTCGCCCAAGAAGAAATCCCGTTCCAGGGCCTCCAGCCTTTGTTCCACGGACTCGCGGAACGCTTTTGCCGCGACAGCATGGGCGCGGTCTCGCCGGATGAGCTTGGCCAAAAGGGCCGAGATCTTCTTCCTCCGCTCCTTCGCATTCCCGGCGCCGTTCAAGGTTTCCTCTATCTCGCCGGACAAAGGAGGAAGGGAATCGTCTTCCTCTTCTTCTTCTTCTTCTTCTTCTTCTCCTTCTTCTTCTTCTCCCTCCTCGTTAGCTCCCGGCCGAGAGCTAGGAACCCCTGCGAAAAGTGCGCTCAAGGTTATGATTAAGGCTTAACGATCAGCCGACAAAAATGTCTCGCATACCTGCAGTCAGGCGAGAGCCATTGACTGGCATCGGATGAGAAGGCCTGACCCCTCCGTCAGTACCATAAAGAAGGTTGAGAGGCTTACCCCGCCCTGGGCGGAAAGGTTTACGCACAGGGGTCCTGGCCTGGCCGAAAGCATGGAGAGGGTTGTCCTCTCCCAAGGGATGATCGGCATCCTTAGGGGTAGTGAAGGGCTCGAGTGCCACCCCTCCCGCCGCCAGGGCGGGATTTGCCGCAGAAGAAATCGACGCACCGGTTCTCGCTTCATCTTCCCGGATGACGAAACCCAGGAGAGCGGAAGCTGGCTCTGCGAGAAGACGGTTCAGAAAAGGAAAGGCATGATTGAAATAGCGAGAAGTGGCGGAAAGCGTACCCATCACCTGGGTTCCGGCTGGAGGAATTTCCTCCGAGACCCTCGTTCGACCGTCGGGAGGGGGAGCTGACAAATCGGGGGGAATCGGGGAAGACCCGGCGTCGTCATTAGGAAGGGATTCCTGCGAGAGGCCACGTTAGCCGTCGGGCCTGTAGCATAAGAATCTTGGTAAGCGTGGCCGGAAGGCATACCTTCTACGGGGAGGGGCCTTCCGCCGGATTGGGAGTAGGAGAAGGTGGATCCCTGTTCTTGCAAGCAAGGTCTCGCCGGACCACCTTCTCTTTTCGTTTGCCCTTTTTCTTCTTCGGCTCCGAAGGACCGGCGTTTGGAGATTTCCATGATAGCCAGGGCGCTACCGCAGCGCAGTTGGATAAGGCTCGCGCTTGAGCCGCGGCCAACCGATCCTGAAGGTCCTGCGGAAGTGGCCTGCCGGCACGCTTGACATACATCTTGGTATCTCACAAAAAACCCTAGGCGAGAGCTTAATCAGGAGTCTGTAGTTCAGGGGCAAGGCGTATGGTCGCCTGTCAGCACATATTTATAATCCGCAGTAGGACCCACCAAAAGATTCCCTTGGCTGGCTGGCACGTGTCTAGCGAATATTTTGGGGATTGGACTTGTCTTGTCGAGCGCAGAGCTAGCACGAAAAGAGCGGGGATTGTGTACAACCCCATATTCGCTGGGTGGAACCCCAAGGGGTCAGTGGTCAGGATTGGGCTAGCCTCAGGCTAGCCTTGGGTTAACCCTAAGACAAACTTATAGAGTTCTCGTCTTTAAGGGATCCCGCTTGGCGTTGGGCAAAACCGTTCGCGCCGCGCCAGGCTTCGGGTTCCAGACCAGATGAGCTTCCGCCTTGAAGGAGCTCCCGCCCAAGAGCAAGCGAGAACCGGTGAAGCCAAAGCAGATCGTCGAGCTACAAGCCAAAGACCGATCGACGACCTATTAGAGCAGATAATTGACCTAGCCAAAGCAGGTGACTCGACTATGGTAGCTCCTGCCCGGGGCAGGCGAGAAGGCATTAAGTGAGCCTTAAGCCGCAATGGTATCAAGACCATCAAGGGCGAGAACCTTCTTGACAGGAGCTCTCGCCGAAGTAAGCCCAGTTGGTTTTTAGCGAGAACCTGCTCGTCCGGGGTTATCGCCAAGTGGGTCCACGTGGTAGGGTCCCGCGTCCAGAAGGGATATTTCATTATTTCATTATTCACAGGTAAAATTACCCTGGTGCCCTGGGGATGACAGCGGGATTCGGCTATTGGCAGACCCATCAGGGGTACTTCAGTATTTTCAGGTCAAGAGGAGACTATAAAAATACCCATAGGGGCTCTTTGGAAAGCAGGCTTTGATTATTCTCCAACCCTAGTGCTTTCTGAAGAGCTCCCAGCCCGACATTTGGCCTTAGAGGGGAAGCTCTCAGAGATCTTCCGGGTGTGAGGTGGGACCTCCCAGCTGAGGCTTTGGGTCAGTCTTAGGACCTTAGCAGCCAGTCAGGGGTCGAGATTTGGGAGAAGTAGGCGTTGGCTACACTTTGGTTCGTGAACATTCGTTGAGGTCAATCTTGGCTTCAACAATGGCCTAAAGCAAAGCCCTCGGGCTTAGTTTGATAAGTTTAGTGGCATTGTTGCGGCCATTGATTTTGCCAGAAGTTCTGCCGATCACTCCTTATTCATTTGCAAAACCTCCTCGGGTCTTGTGGTTCTTGTTGTATATGTGGATGATATTATTCTTACTGGCGATGACCAGGCCGTGGTAGCTTTGACAAAGAAACACCTCCATCAACACCTAGTCACGAAGGATATGGGCTCCCCAAAATACTTTCTGGGGATTGAAATCTCTCGGAAGCCCAACTCCTTTGTCCTCTCCTAACGAAAGTATGCTATTGATTTACTAAAAGAGGAAGGGTTGACTGGTGCTAAACCTGCTCGATGTCCCATGGCTACTGAAGAAGACAAAACTTGGACAGATGACTTGCCTCCTCTATCCGATATTATGAGGTACCGGCTGTTGGGTACATTGGAAAATGTGTACCTGATTTGAAGAAGCCCAACCTAGCTCAATGATATACATCAAGGTGTATTTGATGTTGTTTTAAGTTGACATGTGCAGGTGAAGAATTGATAAAGTATGCAGAAAAAATTCTAAGTCCAAGTGTCGACACAGAGGAAGCAGTGTCGACACACAGAAGAAAAGAGTCGACACAACACTGGGAAGCAGTGTCGACACATAGCAGTTAGTCTACAACTACACTGGTAAAAAGTGTCGACACAGAAGAAGTAAGTCGACACATCACTGGGAATTTGTGTCGACACAGAAGAAAAGAGTCGACACAACTCTGGGAATTTGTGTCGACACAGAAGAAAAGCGTCGACCTCAACATTGGGAGAATGTGTCGACACAGAAGAGTATAGTCGATCTCAAGATTGTCGACATCAGCTGAATGTGTCGACACAGAAGAAAATAGTCGACCTCAAGTTTGTCGACACCAGCAGAATGTGTCGACACATTGTGATTAAGTCGACACATTAAAGCAGAATGTGTCGACACCTGAAGGCTAAGTCGACACTTACTAAGTTATAATTCTACAACAACTGTGTCGACACACAGGACTTGTGTCGACACACTGAAGAGTTAAGACCAAGTTATTTTCAGAAGAAGCTGTGTCGACTCAAAGGCAACTTAGTCGACATCACTGAAGACTGTGTCGACACCAAAGTCAATTGTGTCGACACAGTTAGACAGATGGTCTCGACACTTTCTGACAGACTGTTTCAACAACTTGTGGTTCAAGACTAAGGCACAGGACTTGTTTGAAGACTTGACAGCTGTGGGTTATCACCGGTTAACTGAAGCTGTCAGACTTGTCAGAAAACGGTTAGAAACCGGATCAGCCGGTTACCATGAAGAATGTCTATAAATAGACTGATTCAGAAGGAGAACAACAACCATAACAGATAGTCCTTTTTTGAATAACTTTGAATCAAAAAGGAAGAGAAGGATCACAATCCAATTCATTTCAAGAAAGTGCTAGTCACTTAAGAAGATCTTCTCCGGGAGATCTAAGAAGACTATCTAAGGATAGATCTAAGAAGAGTTCTAATCAGAATTCAGAAGAATCTTTCAAAGTGCTGGATAGAGAGAGGTCAAGCCAGAATTAGAAGAAGAAGAAAGAAACCCCCAGTGGATTCTCAAGAAGCTGTTTGGAATCAACTCAGCTAAGTACATTTTCAAGAAGCTTTGAAGAAGGCTCAGATACAGTTGATTGCATCAGCTGATCAAGAATTGTCTTGGCCTTTTCTCTCTCAACTTTGGCAAGACAGTTTAATAATCTTTTCTATATTTCTGTAGGATCTGTTTACACAGATCTGAGTTGTAAGCCTATGTTATAAAGGCTGAGTGTAGGAGTGTTGAACTCTGAGTGGTAGGGCTGTTTGCCTGAGTGTAGGAGAAGGATATTCTCTGAGTTGTAGGCCTTGGGGCAAGGCTGAGGTAGGGCAGTTGTGCCTGAGTTGTAGGAACCAGTTGGGTTCTGAGTTGTAGGATCTGTTGATCTGAGATAAGTGGAAGTTTGGCCGAATCTAGCATACTGCTAGATAGGTGAAGGGGGAAAGTGGATGTACCCAGACCTTGGGGAACCACTATAAAACATTGTGCAATCTGTGATGTTTTATTTTCTGTGATTGCTGTGCTTATTGTGTTAGCTATTGATTTGAATTCTGCCTAGAAGTTTTTATAAGAAAAGCAGAACCTATTCACCCCCCCCTCTAGGTGTTTAGGCTGCCTTGAAAGTTAAACTATCAAGTGGTATCAGAGGGAGGTTCCTCAAAAAGGACTTAACAGTCTGAGGTAGATCTGAAAGGCAGATTCAAGATTCAAGAAGATGGGTTCTGGAGAGAATCATAAGGAGCTAGGGTCTATGAAATTACCCATATGCAAGAAGGAAATCTTTGGGATCTGGAAAGAGAGAGTCAGATTGTTTATGGAAGCATCTGACCCAAGGATTTACATCACAGTACAAGAAGGGCCCTTCATTCCAATGAAGATATCTGTTCTTGATGCAAATATCCAAATACCAAAGACTTATTCAGAAATGACCAAGGATGAAATCATCTTGGCAACCATGGATAAAAGGGCACAGAATATCATTGTCAGTGCCATAGATGATTCAACATTTCAGAATCTGATTCACTGCAAGACCTCCAAGGAGATGTGGGACACATTGATTGTCTACATGGAGGGATCTGAAGAAGTAAGGCTGGACAGAAAGTCTATGCTGAATCAGGAGTATGAAAGCTTTAGACAAGGAAAATCTGATAGCATAACTGAGTGCTATAAGAAATTCTATAGAATTGTGAATGAGCTAATATCCTATGGAAGAGTCTTCAGTACCTATGAACTGAATGACAAATTCTTAAGATCCTTATCAAAGGATTGGGATACAAAGATCTGTGCCATAAGAGAAGTGGCTAAATTGGCAGAAATATCTCCTCCAACCCTGTTTGGAAAGTTGCTATCCTATGAAATGCAACTTATGGTAAGGAAGGAGGAGGAAAGAAACTCAAGAGGAGAGCATAGAGAAAAGACTGTGGCATTTAATGCTGAAGCCACCAGAAAGAATAGGAGGAAATCACCATCTCCTCCTAAGGAAGTTGAAGAAGATAGTTCTGAAAATTCAGATAAGGGTTCAGTTAGCTGTGATTCAGATGCAGACTTTGCTGCATTTACTAGACAATTCCAAAGGTTCTTGAAAAAGAAGCAATGGAAGTCTAGGCCTTCCACATCACAGCAAGTTGATGACTATTATCAGAAGAGAAGGTCATCAAGGAAAGAGAAAAGCAGATCAAAGCCCAGCAAAGCCACTACTTCAAAGATTGTCTGCTATTGTTGCAATAGGCCTGGACATGTAGTGGCTGATTGTCCTGACAAAAGGAAGGAATCTTCAGAAAAGAAGAAGACTTATCAGAAAGGCAAGAAGGAGAAATCCTTTGTAGCAAAGAAAGATAAAAGTCTGTCAGACCAGTCAACTTCAGAATCAGGATCTGAAGCTGAAGCATATATTGGACTATATGCTGCATCTGAGGAAGAGGAGTTTATGCAGTTGCTGGACTCCATCAATGAACATCAATGCATGGGTTTGATGACAAGATCAGAAGAGGACATATGCCAGAATCAGTCTGGTCCTAATGAGGTAAATTATTCTTCCTGTACATCTGTTTGTAGTACAAGTGAAGAATCAGCTACATCTGCATCAAGTGATGAAGATGCATCTGGATCTGAAGGAGATGTCTATCAATTGATAGACAAGTATGGGGACTTGTTGCAGGCCCTTAAGAAAAGCAAGAACCTGGTTAAAACACAGGCTCAGGAAATTGCTGAACTAAGGGTAGCAACAACTGAGTTAGAAAAAGTCCTTGATCAAAAATTAAATGAAATTGCCAAGCTGAAGAATATAACTATTATTCAGATGGGCACAATTAATTATACTAATGATCAAGTAAAGAGTCTGGAGGCCAGACTTAGAATTGAAAGGGATTTAGTGGCTAGTTACTCTAAGCCAAAATCTGTCTTACCCTTGATAGATGAATTTGTCACTCAGAAGGGTAAGGCTGGATTAGGATTTAAAGGTAACTCCATGGCTGGCAGATTCAAGAGGAAAGGCAAAGTCCCTATTCAGCCACTAAACCTTTCAGTCCCCATAAGGTTTAGTAAGGAGAAAGTGCCTTCTAACATATATGATCATGAAGACATTCAAGGTCATATTAAGACAAATGTTCTGAAGAACAAGGGTGTTAAGGCAAGCAGGCCTACCTATGGTCATAAACCAAATGGTTTTAAGAAATCAGTAGGTGAAGTAGCAACAGCACCAGCAATGAACAGAAATTCTACTGACAAGGATGTATCTAGATCTAGATACAATAAGTTTGAATGTTGGTGCTGTGGCAAGAGGGGCCATTTTGCATTGGACTGCTGGTATAACACAAGTGTTATAAAGAATAAGAGTCTACCTGTTAGAAGAGGTTATGATAACTTTATTAATGCTAACCTGAACCAAGGACCCAAGACTTACTTGGGTTCTAAGGGTAAGTAATTCTGTATTGCAGGTGAATCCAAGTAACCATGCCCCTATATGGTACTTGGATAGTGGTTGTTCCAGGCACATGACTGGAACAAAGGGGCTGCTGAAGGAGTATTCATCTGTCAAAGATGGACATAAAGTGATCTTTGGTGGATCTGAAAAAGGAGTCATCAAAGGGTTTGGTAACATTTCTTCTAACCTAATTACTATCACCCAAGTGGCCTATGTAAAAGGTTTGAAACATAATCTAATAAGCATAAGCCAGTTGAGTGATCTAGGATATGACATTTCATTTGGTAAGGATGGATGTCATATCAAAAGGTCAAGTGATCAAGAGATCATTTTGACTGGGTATAGGAAGAGAAATGTATATTGCCTTAATTTTGAATGTGAAAATAAGGCTTCCCCCATTTGTCTTGTAGCTGATGACAATGCTTCCCATTGTGTTAAGTGGCACAAGAGATTGGCTCATCTAAACTACAAGACAATTGGCCAACTCATTAGTAAAGAACTAGTGAGGAATGGGCCTCAAGTTAAGTGTATAAAGGAAGGGGTATGCTCAGCTTGTCAAAAGGGCAAGCAGACAAAATCCTCATTTCAAAGCCTTGAAAACAAGGATTCTGTGAGGTGCTTATACCTCTTGCATATGGATCTTTTTGGTCCTATGCCAGTTCATAGTCTAGGTAGGAAGGTCTACACTTTTGTGGTTGTAGATGACTATTCTAGATTTACATGGGTGTTCTTTCTAAGACAAAAATCTGAAACCCCAAGTGTACTACTTAATTTTGTAAAGCAAATTCAGAATGAACTAAATAGTACAGTGGTCAAAATCAGAAGTGATCATGGTACTGAGTTTCATTCTGAAAGCATAACAAATTTGTGTAAAGACTTTGGGATTTTCCAAGAGTTCTCCTCACCAAGAACACCTCAGCAAAATGGAATTGCTGAAAGAAAGAATAGAACATTAATTGAAGCTGGTAGAACTCTATTGAGTGACACCTCTCTCCCAGAATATTTTTGGGCTGAGGCAGTTAACACTGCTTGTCATGTCATCAATAGGGCTTCTATCACCAAAAGCCACAAAAAGACTCCCTATGAGATTGTGAAAGGCAGAAAACCAAATCTATCCTATTTCAGAATCTTTGGTTGCAAGTGCTATATACTTAACAATGGCAAGTCATATTTGACTAAGTTTGCTGCCAAATCCCAGGATGGGATATTTGTTGGGTACAGCACAAATAGTAAGGCCTATAGAGTCTTCAACTTAACTACTCAAGTGGTTGAAGAATCTGTGCATGTTGTATTTGATGAAACAAGATTAATCAATTGTGAGTTGTCTTGTAGATCAAATGACTCAACAGGTATAAGCAAGAAGATGGACAAGCTCTCCATTGCTGAAGCTTCAAAGGAAGATGGAGTATTGGAAAATGAAGGCTGCTGTCCAGGGGGAGTACAAGAGATATTGGAAGCTGATGAAAACCAAGAGGAACAGCAGAATGAAGAAGCTGGAGATGCTCAACCTGAAGGGAATCTACCTCCAGCTATAAGATATCTAAGAGATCATCCTACTGATCAGATAATTGGTGATCCAAGACAAGGAGTGCAAACTAGAAGCAGAAATCAAAGCACAGTTTTGCATTCAAGTTTCTTGTCCCAGATGGAACCTAAGAAGTTTGAAGAAGCTATCCAAGACCAGCACTGGATTGATGCTATGCAAGAGGAGCTGAATCAATTCAGAAGATGCAAAGTCTGGGAGCTGGTTCCTAAACTAAGAGGCCACAATATAATTGGCACTAAGTGGATCTATAGGAACAAGCTAGATGAGAGTGGGATAATAGTGAAGAATAAAGCAAGGTTAGTTGCAAAAGGATACAGGCAGGAAGAAGGAATTGACTTTGATCAAACCTTTGCTCCAGTAGCAAGGCTGGAGGCAATCAGAATGTTCCTTGCCTATGCAGCCTACCAAGACTTCAAAGTATACCAGATGGATGTGAAGTCAGCATTTCTGAATGGTGATCTTAAAGAAGAAGTATATGTAGAGCAGCCATCAGGTTTTGTAGATCCTCTTAAACCTGATTCTGTGTATAAGCTTAGGAAAGCTTTGTATGGGTTAAAACAAGCTCCAAGGGCTTGGTATGAAACCCTGTCTACCTTCCTCATTGAGAATAAATTCTCAAGAGGAAAGATAGACAAAACTCTATTCCTTAGGGAATCCAAAGGAAAGATCATCTTAGTCCAGATCTATGTTGATGACATAATCTTTGGATCTACTGAAAACAACCTTTGTAAAAAGTTTGCCAAACTTATGCAAGGGAAATTTGAGATGAGCAGTATGGGAGAACTTAAGTTCTTCTTGGGACTCCAAGTAAGACAGACTGATGATGGATTGTCCATATCCCAGTCTAAGTTCACCAAAGAATTAATTAAGAAATATGGTATGGAGTCATCCTCCTCCATGAGAACTCCTATGGGAACAAGTATGCCTATATGCAAAGATGAGGCAGGTAAACCTGTTGATGAATCATTGTATAGAGGAATAGTTGGGTCTCTACTATATCTCACTGCCAGTAGACCTGACATTATGTATGCTACATGTGTCTGTGCTAGGTACCAAGCCTGCCCTAAAGAATCTCATTATACTGCAGTCAAAAGGATTCTGAGATATCTAAAGGGCACTCCTACTCTAGGTCTTTGGTACCCTAGGAATAGAGATTTTCTACTAACAGGCTATTCAGATGCAGATTTTGCAGGATGTAGAGAGGATAGAAAGAGTACTACAGGTACTTGTCAATTCCTGGGAGGAAGACTAATATCTTGGAGTAGTAAGAAGCAGACCAGTGTGGCAATTTCCACAGCTGAGTCAGAGTATGTTGCTGCTGGAAGCTGCTGTGCACAGCTATTGTGGATGCAGCATCAGCTTAAGGATTATGGTATTCAGGTAAGTAGAACACCCCTTTTATGTGATTCAAAGAGTGCTATTTCTATTGCTAATAACCCAGTTTCTCATAGTAGAACTAAGCATATAGAAATCAAATACCATTTTCTTAGAGAACATGTAGAAAGAGGAGACATCTCATTGGAATTTGTAAAAACAGATTATCAAATAGCAGATGTATTTACTAAGCCTTTAGATGAAACCAAATTCAATAAATTCAAAATTGAATTAGGTATGTTAACCATTGATTAATGTATTAACAAAATCATTAACAATGCAATTGAAGTGGTATATAAATAAGTAAAGGTAATAACAACAACATAATCAAGTGTTAAAAAGGACACATTGAAGTTACAGAAATTGGCTAAGTAAGAATGTGTCGACACATTCAGTAGTAATGTGTCGACTCAGAGAAATTATGTCGACAAGTCAGAAATATTGTGTTGACACAGAGAATATGTGTCGACACTTAAGAGTAATATTGTCGACTTAACCAGAAATATAATGTCGACTCAACCAGGAAAATGGTGTCGACACTTACAGAATATGTGTCGACACTTATCCTTAGAGTCGACACAGAATTTCTGTTTATCTAAGGTGTCGACATAACCACAAATTGGTGTCGACACATAGTAGGCTGAAGTAATGTCGAGACGGTAGAAGTTTGTGTCGACACATTCCGTCTGTGTCGACACATTTTGACTGTTTTTGGCGCCTTTTGAACTTCTTTCAACTGCGGCTATAAATAGGTCAAAATCTCATTCTGTCGACACGCTTCCAAGGTTTTCGAGACTAAAACCCTGTGTCGACAGTCTATCTTTCTCTCTTCTCTCAAGCTTTCTCGACAAAACGATGGCGCCAAGGATTGAAGATAACATCAATGAAGGGTATGAGTTGGTGCGCCAGGCCTTTGCAGAGGCGCCGCCAGATGTCCAAGGAGTTATCACCCTCCTCTCTGAGTCAGGGTTAGAATTTCTCATCTCACAACCTACTAAAATCTGGAAGAAGGAGGTGCACGAGTTCTTTATCTCTGCATCAATCCACTCTACTGGCCTCAAGATTAAGTCCACTGTTCAAGGGACTAAGGTGAAGATTAATCAAAGAAGTATAAGAAAGATCTTTCAATTGCAAGTAGTTGAGAATGAAGAGGAAGTTCCTATATCTAAGACAAGGGAAGCCCTTCAATGGTGTGGACTGGACTCAGGATTGAAGATTGGAGCTGCCTTCAACAGGAAGGGTATGAATCAACAAGGGAAATTCTTGTCAGAAGTAGTTGGAAAAGTAATCCTCTGCAAGACAGGTGGACATGATAGGATTTCTGCCTATATGTTCAGCCTGATGACCAGGATAGTTTTTACTATTCCTACTGATTGGTCAGGGGTGATCTTTGACAAGATCAAAGAAGGAATCAAGAAGCCTAACATGGCTAGGATCATGAGCCTGTACCTCACTGGAGTGATTCCTGAAGTGCTGCAGCAATTGCAAGGGAGTAAGATTAATCATATGAGAAGAATGGATATGAGATTGTTCTCAAGGTGGGATAGGGTACTATCCAAGGATGTGCCTGAAGAGAGCAGGCCAGACACCCCTGTGAAAACCCCTACACAGAATCAAGAATCTGAACAATTACAAGAAGACCCCCTGAGGACACAGGTTGAAGATCAGCCAGACACAACTGTTGTCCAGGAAGTGTCAACACCTGCACAGATGCAGGGGGAGCCAGTTTCCACTCCTGCTCCAAAGGTATCTACTCCTGCTCAGGTATAGGGGGAGCTAATGTATTTTACTATAAAAGACATTGCTCATATTCTTATTCCTGCACAGGTTCAGGGGGAGCTGGTGTCCACTCCTACTCCAGATACTACAAATACTGAAGTGCAAGTACAAGAGGAAGCACAGTTAAACTTGTCTCAAGATTTAACTGCTGCAGAAGTTACAACTCAACTAGAATTTACTATGGAGGAGTTATTCCCAGATATTGATACTACTGCTGATAAAGTAGGAGGTGGACCAGATATTGAGAAGTCCATAGGTATGGACATTGATCAGAAAGCTGAAGTTGAGCCACAAGTTGAGGGTGAGCCAGTGGATGTTGAAGCTGAGCAACAGACCCCTGGAACAGATACAATTCATCATCCTCAAGAAAGAATTCATGTAGATACTTCATCTGAAACAGAAACTGAAGATGCCAGGGTGGCAAAGAAAAGAAAACTTGTTGTCTTCAAGAGAAGAAGCAAGAATTATAAGCAGGCTTTACAGACCACACCTCTACAAGTATCTCCAGCCTTTGATTACAACAAATTTATGATAGATCTACAAGTAAAATTGGATGAACAAAGGTTGGCTATGGAAAAGTATGTTGATGAGAATAGCAAGTCACTTCAGTTTGACTTAGCTCAGGATATCAAGTCCATCCAGTTTCAGGTCAACTTGCATAAAACTGAAATGACAGATTGCTTCCACAAGGGTGGCAATGCTGTGGTTTATCTAGCTAAACAACAGGAGGCTATCACTACAAAGGTGGATGACATTGCCTTGAAGCAAAGCTATGTTTTGGAAAACCAGCTTAGAATGAATGATAATTTAACTGAATCTCATAATAAGATCATTGAGGAAGTAAACAAGATTGGTCCAGGTCTGCCTGCCGATAGAACCAAAGAAAGGGACGAATTTGATAAGAATTTTCAAGCTGCCATTGCTTCTGTTAAGACTGCCATCTCCATCTCTCAAAAAGAAATATCTGAAAAACTTAACAAGTTAAAACCATTTTTTAAAGACGGTGTAAATTATTTGGATGGCCAAATCCGATTTCAAAAGGAAGATCTAAGAGATCATGTATCTAGAGAAGCCATAAAGGGGGAGAGGATGCTAATTCATGCAGGCTCAGAGCACTCCAAATGGGTGAACAATAGCATTCGAGCCACTTTGGGATATCCCCCATTGTGTGATGATGCTATGGTAGCTGAATCAGGAATACAATCAAATCTACTTGAAGGCACTCAACCTGAGGTTGCCCAAGTCATTTACCCCCCTCCAGATTTTGACATGATTGATCAGAAGGTTCAAGGAATGTATAGTCCTCCAAAGGAGGTTACTAATATTGTCTTTGGAAAGGTTGATAAGCCTGAGGCTATTCTAAAAGAACATCAAGATGCTCTAGTAGCAAAGAGGAAATTCAGAGAGCAGGCTGTACTGAAGCCAGATTATGAGCAGTGGAGTCCTACTTCAAGGAACATAATACTCACTGCATGGAAAGCTGTACAAGATAAAGTTCATGAGAGAGGCAAGTGGTACAATGAAATAGAATGGCAGAAGTATGAGGCAAGACAAGAAGCAATAGTACAATTCAGAAGGAAAGCCAAGCTGGGAAGACTGCCATCTGATGCTAAGGAGCCAAGCAAATACTTCCCTAAGCCTTTTCATTATTTTGAAAGGCAAAGGATCAAGGAAGAAGCTCAGAAGAAAGCTGATCTTAAAGGAAAGAAGATAGCTGAAGAATCAGAAGCTCCTGTGACAGCTACAATTCAATCTGGCAAAGGGATTATAATTAGAGAGCCTGATCAATCCTGATTTTGTTTCAAGTTCTTTTATAGTGTTTTGTTATGTTATGATGTAATCATTAAATGTAAAACATTGTAATCAAACATTACCCAGTTATAAACAAAATGTTGTTTGGCATATTATAATGTGCATTCTGTGGTGAATTGTTTTTTATGTGTTGTTTATATTTAGTATTCCTGTTATGTCATTAATCATCATTTAGTACTGTTTTTAAATGGTGTATATCATTGGCTATAGGGGTTATGACTTCTCCAAATAGGGGGAGATTGTTGGGTACATTGGAAAATGTGTACCTGATTTGAAGAAGCCCAACCTAGCTCAATGATATACATCAAGGTGTATTTGATGTTGTTTTAAGTTGACATGTGCAGGTGAAGAATTGATAAAGTATGCAGAAAAAATTCTAAGTCCAAGTGTCGACACAGAGGAAGCAGTGTCGACACACAGAAGAAAAGAGTCGACACAACACTGGGAAGCAGTGTCGACACATAGCAGTTAGTCTACAACTACACTGGGAAAAAGTGTCGACACAGAAGAAGTAAGTCGACACATCACTGGGAATTTGTGTCGACACAGAAGAAAAGAGTCGACACAACTCTGGGAATTTGTGTCGACACAGAAGAAAAGCGTCGACCTCAACATTGGGAGAATGTGTCGACACAGAAGAGTATAGTCGATCTCAAGATTGTCGACATCAGCTGAATGTGTCGACACAGAAGAAAATAGTCGACCTCAAGTTTGTCGACACCAGCAGAATGTGTCGACACATTGTGATTAAGTCGACACATTAAAGCAGAATGTGTCGACACCTGAAGGCTAAGTCGACACTTACTAAGTTATAATTCTACAACAACTGTGTCGACACACAGGACTTGTGTCGACACACTGAAGAGTTAAGACCAAGTTATTTTCAGAAGAAGCTGTGTCGACTCAAAGGCAACTTAGTCGACATCACTGAAGACTGTGTCGACACCAAAGTCAATTGTGTCGACACAGTTAGACAGATGGTCTCGACACTTTCTGACAGACTGTTTCAACAACTTGTGGTTCAAGACTAAGGCACAGGACTTGTTTGAAGACTTGACAGCTGTGGGTTATCACCGGTTAACTGAAGCTGTCAGACTTGTCAGAAAACGGTTAGAAACCGGATCAGCCGGTTACCATGAAGAATGTCTATAAATAGACTGATTCAGAAGGAGAACAACAACCATAACAGATAGTCCTTTTTTGAATAACTTTGAATCAAAAAGGAAGAGAAGGATCACAATCCAATTCATTTCAAGAAAGTGCTAGTCACTTAAGAAGATCTTCTCCGGGAGATCTAAGAAGACTATCTAAGGATAGATCTAAGAAGAGTTCTAATCAGAATTCAGAAGAATCTTTCAAAGTGCTGGATAGAGAGAGGTCAAGCCAGAATTAGAAGAAGAAGAAAGAAACCCCCAGTGGATTCTCAAGAAGCTGTTTGGAATCAACTCAGCTAAGTACATTTTCAAGAAGCTTTGAAGAAGGCTCAGATACAGTTGATTGCATCAGCTGATCAAGAATTGTCTTGGCCTTTTCTCTCTCAACTTTGGCAAGACAGTTTAATAATCTTTTCTATATTTCTGTAGGATCTGTTTACACAGATCTGAGTTGTAAGCCTATGTTATAAAGGCTGAGTGTAGGAGTGTTGAACTCTGAGTGGTAGGGCTGTTTGCCTGAGTGTAGGAGAAGGATATTCTCTGAGTTGTAGGCCTTGGGGCAAGGCTGAGGTAGGGCAGTTGTGCCTGAGTTGTAGGAACCAGTTGGGTTCTGAGTTGTAGGATCTGTTGATCTGAGATAAGTGGAAGTTTGGCCGAATCTAGCATACTGCTAGATAGGTGAAGGGGGAAAGTGGATGTACCCAGACCTTGGGGAACCACTATAAAACATTGTGCAATCTGTGATGTTTTATTTTCTGTGATTGCTGTGCTTATTGTGTTAGCTATTGATTTGAATTCTGCCTAGAAGTTTTTATAAGAAAAGCAGAACCTATTCACCCCCCCTCTAGGTGTTTAGGCTGCCTTGAAAGTTAAACTATCACCGGCGTTTGGTTGGCAAACTCATTTATCTCACTATGACTAGACCCGACATCTCCTATGCTGTAGGCAAGGTTAGCCAATTCATGCAAGCTCCTAAAGAGTGCCATCTATAGTCTATCTTGAGGATATTGGAGTATGTAAAAGCAGCGCCAGGGAAGGGACTACTGTTTCCAAAGAATGTTCGCTTGAGGGTTGAAGCATACTCAGATTCAAGCTATGCTGATGATAAAGGAGACCGCAAGTCAACACCGGGTTTTTGCACATTTGTTGGAGGAAATCTTGCGAGCTGGAAGAGCAAGAAATAGTCTGTTGTCTCCAGGTCTAGTGCAGAAGCGGAATATTGTAGTATAGCATCGACCACATGTGAGTTAAAGTGGTTATGAGCTCTCATGCTTGACTTATGCGTGGTATACAACTATCCTCTTCCTATGTTCTGCGACAACAAGGCCGCGATATACATCTCCAAAAATTCGATCTTTCATGAGAGAACAAAACACATAGAAGTTGACTGTCATTTTATTTGAGAAGAGGTTTTAAAGAAATAGATTTGTACTCTGTTCGTCACTTCTGACAATGATTTGGCGGATATATTCACCAAGTCGGTGTCCGCTTCCTTTTTTTACATTTGCGACAAGCTGGGCATGATTGATATCTATGCTCCAGCTTGAGGGGGAGTGTTGCAGTATGAAGACAGGGAGGTCTGACTCTGGCAGATTGAAGACCGTGCGGTCTGGCGGTTTGTCTCGGTGATTTTGTAGCCAGGCTATTGCTGTTTGGTGTCCGAGAGGACTGGCGGTTTGTCTCAGGCAACTTGGAGACAGGCAGTCTAGCGGTCTCCTATGGCGGCTTGTTCTCTCCTTCTAGTGGTTGCCGAGCGGTTAGCCTATTCGTCTAACCGCGCAGCTTGTTCGGTCTGTTTTTTGTAAAGCATGTAATTATTTAGTCCCATATTGCTTATTTGTAATCTCTCCCATCTCCTCCATTCTATAAAAGGGAGGCCATACCTTTATAATACTTACTTTTTTGGATAATAAAAATTTCTGTTATTCCAAATTCCGATTTCCTTTTTCTGTTTACACACAGTGCAGAAAGGAAGTCAAGATGTTAATTAAAAATCATTTGTAGTTTGATCTTTGGAATGGACTAACTCTCGGAGCAGCATGCATGTGTTGAGTATAACTAGAAGGAAGTCAAACCAAGGCAGAACACCGAACGCAAGACTAAGTTCGCGGGCATTTCCTTAGGAACTCCCTGAGAGGCCACCTCAGCGAGAGATCAAATTTGCTATCGAGATGGTGTTAGGTGCCAAACCTATGTCGCAACCTTCGTATTGCTTAGTACCGAGGGATATGGCGGAGTTGAAGGTGCAAGATTGAGAACTGCTAGAGCAAGGTTATGTGCGTCCAAGTTCGTGATCTTGTGTCACACCGGTCCTATTATTAAAAAGAAGGACGGAAGTGTGCGGTTGTGCATTGATTATAGGGAGCTGAATAAGCTGACTGAGAATAATAAGTACCCAATTTCGAGAATCGATGATCTATTCAATCAGCTAGTTGGATCGATGGTGTACTCGAAGATGGATCTAAAATCTGGTTATTATCAGTTGAGGATCAGGGAGAATGACATCCCCATGATGACATTCAGTACACGTTATGGGAATTATGAGTTCACCGTCATGCCGTTTTGGCTAAAGAATGCGCCGTCTGTGTTTATGTACTTGATGAATAGAAAGTTCAGGGAGTATTTAGACCAGTTCATGATAGTCTTTATTGACGATATCCTGGTGTACTCCCAATCTGAGGACGATCATGCAGATCATTTATGCATAGTGTTGGAAACCTTGAGGAGTAGTCGGTTGTACTTTAAGTTATCTAAGTGCGAGTTTTGGCTGTCTTCGGTAGCATTCCTTGGTCATGTCATTAGTGGAGAGGGAATTGTGGTGGATTCGGTGAATATTGTTACGGTACAAGAGTGGCCTGTATTGCCTTCAATGAAGAAAGTTCGGAGTTTTCTGGGGCTTGCTAGCTACTACAGGCACTTCGTGGAGAACTTGTCGTGAATAGCCTTATCCCTCACTACCCTAATAAGGAAGGATCAAAAGTTCATTTGGATGCCAGCGTGTGCGCAAGCTTTTGAAGAGTTGAAAAGACATCTGACCACGACGCCTTTTATGTTCTCACTATGTGGTTCGTAAGGCTATGAGATCTACAGCGACGCCTCGGGGAGCGGCTTAGGCTGTGTTTTACTTCAATACGGGAAGGAGATAGCTTATGGTTCGCTCCAATTGAAAATGCACGAGAGTAATTATCTAGTCCATGATTTGGAGTTAGTGGCATTGATATTCACTCTGAAGCTTAGAGGCACTACTTGTATGCCGTAAATCTTTACGGAGCATAAGAACCTGAAATATCTGTCAGATCAAAAGGACTTGAAAATGTGCCAACGGAGGTGGATGGAGTTCCTTGGGGACTACACCTTCAAGATTCATTGCGTTCCTGGCAAGGGAAATACTGCTGTGGATGCGCTAAGTCGCAGGATTCCTGCATAGGCCAACTAGATACATATGCATGATGAGTGTCTTATTCGAGATTTGGAGAACTTGTAGATCTCTTGTATGGATAGGAGGTCTAGTGCTGAAGCACGTTTGAACTGGAGAAGGTGCAGTATGACCTCGCTGATCGGATTTTGCCAAGTGCTGGAGCTGGATGCCAGCATGAAGCGCTACTTGGCACAGTCTTTGGATGGGTCAAATGCCCAGTTTACTGTTAGTGATGACCTTTTATGGCGGGATAGTCGATTGTGCATTCTAAATATGGGCAAACTGCGGGAGGAGTTGATGTACGATTCACATTTCATGAAGTACTCAATCCACCCGGGGAGCACAAAGATGTTCAAGGACATGAAAAAATTGTTCTGGTGGCCAGGATTAAAAAAGACTATAGCTCTGTATGTGGCAAAGTGCTAGACATGTGCTCTATTAAAGGTCAAATGTCAGAAGCCCGGTGGATTTCTGAAGTCATTACCTATACCGAAGTGGAAGTTCGACGACATATCTATGGATTTCATGCAAGGCTTGTCAAGATCGCAGAAGGGGAATAACGTCGTCTGGGTGATCGTTGATCGTTTAACGAAAGTGTCACACTTCATTCCAAATAGGAAGAATGATTTAGTGGAAAAGCTGGCGAAGATTTATGTTGATAATATCATACGATTGCACGGTGTGCCCCGTAGCATCGTGAGTGACCGAGATGGATGCTTCACATCTAATGATTGGTGGCTTATTCATCAACTATTGGGTACCAAACTGATGTTCAGTACGACCTTTCATCCGTAGACGTATGGTCAGACAGAGATGGTAAATAGGACAATGGAGGACATGCTTCTCATGTGCTCCATAGATTTTGGGAAGAGGTGGAAGGACCACATGTTTATGGCTGAGTTTGCTTACAAAAAAGATACCAGACAAGTATTCAGATGGCTCCCTTCGAGGCCCTCTATAGTAGAAAGTGTCGTACTCCCTTGGCATGGTTGGAGATGGGTAAAACAAAGCTATTCAAGCGAAAGGAAGTCGAATATGCTACTTTGACTATTCGTACAATCCGGGAGTAGTTGCTGATCGCTCAGGATAGGCAGAATAAGTATTATAACGTTAAACGTAGAAATGTTGAGTTCGCCGTGGGCGATTAGGTTTATCTGAAGATCAAACCATTCAAGGGCGTATCAAGGATTCGATGCTTGAAAAAGCTAAGTCCGAGGTACCTTGGGACGTTTGAGGTTTTGGAGCACGTTAGTGAAGCAACCTATCGATTAAAGCTTTCAACAGAACTAAGTGGTATGTACAATGTATTTCACATATCGGTATTGCGGAAGGTGGTGCAAGAGCCTATGCAAGTGGTTGCTGCGTATTAGGTACCGATTGATAGTGGGTTGACGATAAAGGTCAAGCCCATTCAGATCGAGGACTTGGGGGTCAAGCAACTGCAGAATAAGTCAATCAGAATGGTCAAGATCTGGTGGGACAATGGTGGTCGTGAGGATATATCATTGGAGCGCGAGCAAACCATGAGATCAAAGTATCCCAAGTTATTTCCTTGAGGTATGCTTTTGTAATATTGATACTTCATTATTTCCTGCAACATATAAATTTCGGGATAAAATATCTTTAAGTGGGGGAGATTTGTAACGCCCCAAGTTTCCCATAGCAGGAAATGATTTCTGTAAGATACCGCCCAACGGTAAGGTTAATGTCGATGGTAGGATGTTGGATTTAATAGCAAGAGCGCTCAGTGATCTACCTCCTAGCGGTAGGTTGATACCGCACAACGATAGCATTGTCGATTTATCGACAGAGCCCTCTGTTAGCTACCGCCTGGTGCATGGGTTAATGCCGGCAGTAGCGAAGCTGATTTTTTTTGAAGACCTCTCTGGGAGGTACGCGTGGCGGTAGTGATATCGCTGGGAGGTAATGACTTTTCGCCAAGTGCGGCGAATTGATGCGACGCATCGTCTACCATATGATAGTAGCAGGTGTCGTGCGGCGGTAGCAATGACTTTTCCACATGTTGGAACAGGATTGGAGGTCTTGGGTGGTGTGATTGAGGATTGGACATTTGAGTACCGCGCGACAGTAGTGTTACCGCACGATGGTAGCTCGACTTATAACATGGGAAGTTGAGTTTCATTTCATTCTTTCCTGGCTTCCTTCTTCCGAGCAGCAGCCTAAGTGGAGAGCGAAAGAGAGGGTGAGGAAGGAGATCTCGTTGCCGTAGGAGTTTGGGAGCTTCGGGTGGCGAGCCGAGTTCGGATCTGCGGAGGCAAGTCCGTTTCAGTCATTCTCACCTGGCTAGATTCTCTCCATGGCGCTGTAAAAAATGTCAAGGGTAACGATCCTTCTTCTTGGACATGTGAAGTCTTTTATTTTGGCATGTAAGGGTAGACGCTCCATGAGCACATGGAAGTGGTTCTCTCGACGGGTCGATCATTTGTATCCCCGTTATCTTTGCATTTAGAATCTGGAATCGAATAAGCATGCTCTATGAAGCCCATCCAGACAGGGTTGTCTGGATTGGTGATGATTGAATGTATGTCGGAGAAGACTCCGTGGTAAACGTGCAATTTTCGGAGTCCCGGAATGTGTAGGTTGCTGCAGAGAGAGTACTGGAGAATGACTCTAGGAAAACACCTATTTGGAGGGGAAGAATCGATAGTCTATCCCCTACCACGCGACGACAGTGTTACTGCAGGCGGTAGCTCCCAGTGAACAATGTTTTTATGTGAGGCCTATCTCTTGGAGACCTAGGGCCATTGTGATTATGAGGCCTATCTCTTGGAGACTTGGGGGAAATTGTGATTGTGAGGTCTGTCTCTTAGAGACCTGGGGGCCATTATGATAGAAAGGCCCGTCTCTTGAAGACCTGGGGGCCTTTGCGATGAGCTAAGAGTCCGAGGGGGCCCAGCTTAGGCAGTCGTGAGTGCCAGACTTAGAATATAACAGAGTTATGTTTTGTTTGAATGGGCAAGGGAAGGCTGACCCGCATCCTGGCTTGCGAGCATGACGGTTTGAGCAACGAGCTATGGCTGACCTATACCCACCCTATAGTGTTCGACTTGGAGTGAGTCAAAGTGTGTATCCGAGGGATCATCATGACTTTGTCGTAGCCTTGGGAGAGTCTTAGGCTTAAGACTAGAAAGACTGTAATGCTCAAGAAGGTGGGGCTTGAACCTCAGCACACCAAAAGAGAATGATAAAATTTTGCTAACCGTCGCTGAGTACGAAGGTGTGACCCTATGAGGTCCGGTGCACCGATAATGTGCCCTAAGTGCACAGAATGTGTGGTCGGCAGTGCCATCGTCTGTGGTGAATGATGCTTAAGTTGCGCATTCTGATTGCCAATATATATCTATGCTAAATGCCTGCAGGGAAGGAGCACCACCAACCCGAGTGAGGGGTATGGTCATTATAATTTGGTCAGTTAATGTTGACCGTTGCTTTGTTTTCCACCTTCGGGGTGGAATGCGTTTGTGCAGGTGCAGCTGAAGAGCCGAGTGGGAAATAGCGGGTTGAAGCCAATGGTTGCTATGCCGGCCCTCGAAGGCCAAAGTGAAGTTGTTATATCCTATGTGTTGGATTATGGTGTTACACTTCCTTCCTCAATTTTCTATCCATTAGGGCTTTACGCTAAGCCACCTCCATCATCTGATGCCTTAAAGTTCCAATTCGAAGCTTCATCTTCATCATCGAGGAGGAGATCTTGCTAGAGACGTGGCCAAGGAGTGAGACACCAAAGAAGACGGGTAAAGTGTGAGGAGGTGAGAGACCTCTTGTACCCCAGACATTAGTTGTGGACCGAGCAAGGATACAGAGTGATGCCCCACTGAATCTTCCTGTGAATATGCGACGAGCCTTTAGAATTGGTTATATTTAGCTCATTTCTCTTCCTTGTGGTAATTTTGTGGCTTTATTTCTCATTATATTGGATGATGTACACATGAACCTATTGTGTTTATTGTTAATTTCATGTCATTGAGATTATTTGTGGTTTTGTGTAATCAAGGTTGTGCCTCCTCCTTCCATCTTGCATTTGTTGATTAGTTTGCTGCACTAGCAATTGTTAGTTGTGTGCATTGCGACGATGTGATTGCGACCCTCATTCACTGGTGTTTCCATCCCATCCGCTAACCTACTCGTCTATCTGCCAAGCTAAGCAGTGTTAATGGCCTGCATAATCTCCATCCACCTTGCGATGCGGTACTTATGACCCGCGTAGTTTAGTTTAGTTATTTTTATTTGCGATTCACCAAACTAACTCAAATATCCATTTTTAAATCTTTATAATTGATTTTCTAAACAATCGAAAGACAAGCCCCAACTTGCATTCTGCCGAGATTGATACTCGAGGATCACTACTCGTTTTATGTTACTTGTATGACCGATACACTTGTTATAATCGCATCAAGTTTTTGGCGCCTTTGCCGGGGAATGCAGACGACATTTGATTCTTTGGTTTAATAAACTAGTTATAAGGATTTTTGTTGTATTTGATTTTGTTTTTGTTTTGTAAGTTTTTATGCGGGGTCGTGCCCTTGGTTATATAGCTGAGTTTGATCCTGAGTTAGAGCAGACGCTGTGTGCGCATTGCCTCCTCACTGCAGAAATGGAAGGAAATCGAGGACAGTTTAATGATCTAGGAGGGGGGGGGGGATTTGACCCCCATACTGGACAGAATTCTGATGAACATGATGTGGTTCGTCCGAGGCCAAGGACGATGAGAGACTACACTAGTCCCACTGTTGGAAGTGTGTACCCAGGATTTGGCCTGGCGATCACCAATAACCAGTTCGAGATCAAGCCAGCCATCCTTTATATAATCCGCAACAATGCCCAATTCTCTGGTTTGCCATATGAAGACCCGCATCTTCATTTTGCCAATTTTCCAGGAAACACGCGCCGAGAGATCACTATGTTTTGCCAAAATGATTAAGAGACTCTCTCGGAGGCATGAGAGAGGTTTACAGAATTGTTGAGAAAATGCCCCAGCATAGGTATCAATCATGGAATCTCGTTAGAAATCTTATGCTTTGCTATAGTGCCCATCTATCGGGCAATGATCAACACTGCTGCGGGGGGGGGGGGGAGAGATTATGAATTGGCGTGAGGTAAGTTCTTTCATGCAACGCGCCGAATTGGCTCCTTCCCAATTTGAGAATGTGGCTTTTTTTGAAGCATCCCACTCCTACTGTTGCACCATTCATGACAATCTCATACCAAGGTTACGACAATCCCAGACATCATTCTTATGAATACCCCGTAGGTGAGCTCTCAACCGATTTTCATAACATAAATTTTGATGAATCGGTGAACTACATAAATAATCAAAATAATCAAAATATATCTATTCTGTTCTATAACACATACAACTCGGGAGTGAGGAATCATCCTTAACTTCTCTTGGAGCCAAAATGTTGCAGGCCAACGATGGAAATCGGGTAAGCATCAATATGATGCATAGACTTCCGGTGGCCAATAGAGGTCGCATTATCCCGGACAGAACCAACATACTCCTACGCCGAAGAAGAGAGCGCTTGAGGAAATGATAGAAAAGTTTATTGATATGCCCAAGCAAACATGGCCAATCAATCAACGTCCATGCGGAACTTGTAAGTGTAGTTGTGCCAATTTGTTCAAGTGTTATTTGAACGAGTGCAAGGCAAACTTCCTAACACGACGTATAAAAACCCCAAGGAGTAAGGGAAGAGCCTTTCTGATCCATCAAATGGTTACAAGGGAGAGATTGTTGTCAAATGTGAGATTAATAATATGGAAACCACAGCCTTGTGTGACACCAGATCATCACGCAACGCAACATCATTCTCTGTAAGATGTTGAGAAGTTCAAACTAAATATCGATGCTGATGAATGGACATTACTTGTCTTGGACAACGGGTGTGTGGTTGAGACAGAAGGCGCAGTGTGGGAGGTGAAAGTTGTTTTGGATGACGTATTGATTGTTACTAACTTTCAAGTATTGAGACCCATAGAGAATGACTTAATATCAATTATGGGTGTTTCATTCTTGAAGGAGAGTGGTGCCACTTTTCATATAGATGATGGGAGTGTATCCTTGCCACTTAAGGCGACACACCATTTTTGTCCATCCTCAACAACTGAGTACCTCATTGGTGAGAGTGAGTAAAAATAATGATTATTCTACTTTGGTTTTTGACATTGCTTGCAGCCCTATAGTATGCAGTCCAGGTGAGATGGTCCCAAGTGAAGGATAATGAACTTGTGAAAGTTGATAAAGGAGAAGAAGAGATGGAAGCAGAGATTAATCCATTGGAGGAGTTGGTCGTTGGTTGTGATGTTGTCTGGTGGAGAAAGTTGAACTAGAGGATGAATGCAACTATATTTATTTCTGATAGCAAAAACTTTGAGTCTAAATAATTAAAGTAGGTTCAATGGGCCAATCTATTACCCACCGCGGATAAATAAATGACGCCCCCAAAAAATTAAATGGACATTAATGTTGAATCTGAACGTGTTGTTAGTGAACGTTAGTGTTCTCCCACCGTGGATAAAAAGTAACATAAGAATTTGATGTGCGCTTCACACATTTCTGCCCTGCGACGTGAGAAGGAGGGGACTAGAGGTAAGAAGGTTAACAACTTCTTGGGTGCTAAAACATTCACCTCTGGTCCCTCTCATGTGGCTGGGGAGAACCACCACAAGTCAATATATAACTAATTTGTGGGTGGGTCTCCGGAGTATTTTTGCTTTTTTTTTCTACTGCTGCTAGTCGTTGCTTCAGAGATGTATTTGGTTCTGTGTAATTTTATTTCGATGTTTGACACCTTTAGACAATTTGAACTATTTCCACAACTGTTAATATATGTATTTGTGTTTGGTTTTCTTTATGGGAATGAAACAACACATCACCATGTGCACACTGAAATAAATCTAGAAAAATCCTAACTAAAGAACTTGCACTTCCATGAATGAAGAAATAAACAAATAGATAATAGATGCACAATACTTGTAAGGGGTCGATTGAAAGTCTATCACGGTTCTCCTGAAAAAGCTTCCTCTTTTTTTCCTGATCTGGAATCATATTCCAATTATTCCTTGTCCATTGAGTCCGAAAGCACAATGATCCTTCTATTATTTTACGGGAATCCACACTAATGGGAGAAACACCACACCGTCATCATTCGAAGCCAGGCTAGAGGGAAATAGATTAAGGGCTTCGTCTCCACAAACTGCTAGGTTCGATTACAGGAGAGGACCATCTGCTCTAGACACTGATTTCAAAGGGAGGCTGCCATCACAAAATAGTTCCACAACACTTATGACTCGGGAAGAATAAAAAAACATCACCCTAAACCTAAAAATATATCTATATATATAATCCAGTGAGCTGGGTTTGTCCTAATAAGAATTACCCCATAATAGGCTGAACCGGGTTCAGGGCTTAAATTATGGTAAAAGGCGCGTCTAGCCGATGTTTTACTTCGACTCAAATGCCATCAAATAATTTGTCGACTATAACATCATCAAATACTTGATTTATCGACTGCATTGACTGCATCCAATCAACAAACTGTTAAACAACTATACTGGAAATATTGACTACACATGCTATATTGACTGCATCAACTACATCATGTCTGCTGCATCGATTGCATCATGTCGACTGCATTGACTGCATCATGTCGACTGCATCATGTCGACTACATCGACTGCATCATATTGACTACATCATGTCGACTGCATCGACTTCATCATGTCGATTGTATCGACTACATCATGTCAACTGCATCGACTGTATCATGTTAGCTATATCGGTTGCATCATGTCGACTATATTGACTTCATCATGTCGACTACATTGACTTCATCAAGTCAATACTGGACTTAGCCTTTTTCCAGGCAATATTCTAATCGTCAAACTATCAGACTGTTTCTAATCAACTAAGTTTGTCTTTGCACCCATAACATTTATGAGTTGATCCACCTCGATCAATTATCCAATTTCTCGTACATTATTATGTACGACCCCATAAGCTCATGTTACGTTTGTAGTGAGAAAAATTCGTTAACTACCTTTAGATCACAAAGACATCAATAATTTGGTCTTGCTTAAGGATAATAAACAAAAGTGCTATTGGGAGACAACCCAGCTTTGGCTATTTTCATTTTTCTAATTCACTAATATTTTAGTTTTTTTATCTTCTCTTGCATGTAGTTTCCTTTTCCTGCAGGTGGCACATGCAATATTTTGGATATGGATGCGAAAAATCTCATGGTATTCATGATCCTCCTGACATGCTCAAATTTGAGCATTAGTTAATTTCTCCCCTAGCTCTAATTTTAATTTCAATTACTATATCATTTATTAGTATTGCTTAGCTTAAGTTTAGAGGAGAGCCATTGATCATTACCCACTCACACACACCACTTCACTTTGCATGTTAAAAGCACTTTATTTCAATTTTATTAATTATTAGTTACATATTCTCCGCACACCACACCCACATGAGCGCTCACTTATCTATTGATGCGTCACGAGTATAATTTATTTCTCGTGTGTGATTGAGAAAATCAATTTTGCTGGCTAATGAGTTCGATATTTATAGTGTTTTTCGGACTCATCCGAGCTAATTTTCACACACTTGCACTTCACTTTTAGTTCTTTAATGCTTATATTCCACTCATTCCTCACTGCTGCACGGAGTGCACTTTTTGCATGTTGTGGTGCACAATTGCGCTCCATTTTGTTGGGGTAGCACATGGTGCTCCCCATGTCTTTATTTTGTTATTTTTGGCTATTTATATGTGCTGAAGGCCTGTACCCCAGCTATTGGTTTGCTGTATATGTGGGCAGATCCCTAGTTTTTCTTAATTCTTTTCTGTAGCAATCGCAAGGTCGTGTGATTTCTTCACGCACGATCGATGCGATCGTGTGATGCCTACAAAGCCCTTTTTTGGTGATCTGCCCTGGCTCGAGCATTTTCTCTGCACACGGTTAATTTTGATCGTGTGTGATGAAAATCACATGAGCTTATCTCTTTTATCTAAAATTTAATGTTATTTTTGAAATTTTCCAGATTACACGGTCATGCATTTACCTTAACGCATGTTCTGGTCAATGCGCTTTTTTCTGGTCAATGAGCTTTTTTCTCTCAAAATCCTAAAAATTCATTGTTTTGTTTATGCCAATGCGCTTTTTTCATGCACAGTCTGGTTTACCCGTGCATGAGAAATGCACGAGCAGATACCATTTTGTCTAAAATTTATGTTTTGGCCCGTCCGTGCGATTCCTTCTCCCACAGTTGACTCAGCCCGTGCATTAGGTCGTGCGTGAAGGATTTTATCATAGTTTTTTATTTAAAGCCCCGATTTTAGGTCATTTGTAGCCCAGAACCAATCCTTCATTTGTCGTCGTAGGAGGATATCTGACTCTATTTTTTTCTAACATCCATGAGGGCTTTGCCCTGGGCCACTTTACATCATCCAAGCACATTAAGGAGAAGATTCTACACTCATATTCATCGACAAGGAGGGAGTTCTTCGTATAGGACGTGTCTGGATTGTTATTTACCAGAGAAGACGAGTCTATTGGGAGGTGGTTATTGGATCTAGTGGCCAACCTTAGAGGGGGGGGGGGTGAATAAGGTTTTAATGATGTTTATTAAAAATCTGAAATATTTCTAACTTAGTGAACTAGTTCTGGAAGTTACCGCGAGGTGCTAGATAGCGAGCACGCGACAATATATCTCTGAAATTTTCCTGGGCAGATTCTCCTTCAGAGATCTATGCACTCTTCAGAACAGCACAATCTAACAACCACAAAAATGCACACAGGTAGAGAAATAGGAAAAAAAAATTATTGCCAAAAACTAATTTCAACAATTGTTTTTAAAGATTACAAAACTTGATCTCCATGACGCCGGAGATCGAAGGAGGTGAATAAAAACAACTTTGGGTTTTCTATACCGACCTGCTCTACGGACTGGTTGGCTCTCTCCCTTCCCTCCAAGAAAGATCTTCAAACCAACTCTTCACCTCCACTCAAGGAAGCATCTTAGAGCCCCGCTAGATCACCCGATCTAGACGTCCCTTCCCCGGGATGATTTCTAATGAAATCCTTCCCCGGATTCCGACGACCTTCCGCGGTCGATTTCCTTCACCAGAATCAATACAAATAAGAAAAAGAGAAAGAATACAACAAATGTTTAACGGATTTAAAGTTATTAAAATCTCCCTCTTGACGATTCCTTCGTCGAGCGATCCACGGCCGGTGCTTGTGATATTCGTGTGCTTTCAACCGGTCGTCTCTTTGTAGTCAATGTAGTTCTAGGCTCGTAGGAGTTCTTTGTTAGCGAAAGAGGGGGAGGTTGTCTTCTTTTCCTATGACAAAGATGATGGAACGAACACGAGAGAGGCGGTTGAACCCTAGGAGTCGTAGATCTCTGTCTCTTTATGTCTAAGGTTTTGAACAAAAACAACGAGGCTCCTTTATATAGGTCTTTGTGAAAATAAGCTACCGCCAACATTAAGGCTAGCTACCGATGGTAGGTTCACGTGCTTGGTGTTGACAGTTGTCCTCCAAATTTGGAAAAAATATTCAAAACGAATATTTTCCTTTTTCCAATGCTAGCGCGACATGGTAGGTAGGTAGTGCCCGACGGTAGACTTGTCTCAACGCACTCGACGCCTTTATCTCAACACTCTTAATGCCACGAGTGTTGAGCATGTTAACACGATGCGGTACTAAGCTAGCGTCTAGCAGTAGCTCTGTCTCGATGCTCTCGATGCCTCTGTCTCAACGAGCGTTGAGTGTGCTAGCACGACGCGTTAGAGAGCTATCCCCTGTGTGGTAGGTTTCAGAGAGCCTGGCTATTTAATTCATCAAGCTAGCACGGGCGATGGGGCTAGCACATCGCGGTATATTCCTGAGCATTTTGTCCATTTGATTCAGGCTACCGCCCGACGTTAGCTACTACAGCTCGGCAGTAGGTTATTGAGGGGGATCCTTGAATTTCTTAGACCTATAAACCCACACACTCTACCAAACACAAGATGTAATCAAATACAACCTGAAAGTTGATATTATCAAACTAAGGATATGTGAACAGTCAGCTCCAACAATCTCCCCCTTTTGATAATATCAAGTCTTATTCAGGAGATATAATAATGAAGTGCATGATATAACAAATATAAATAAGAGATAGTCTTGAAAACTCAGGTTTCGGGTTCTATATAAATCCCCTACACACACGCAGGATTCAGGCTCTATATAGCTCCCCTACACACGCGCTCCCCTAGACATGTGTTCTACATGCTCCCCTATCAACGTGCACACAGTTAATGAAGCTCTCCTACACGTGATCTACACTTACCCATGACCGAAGCTCCCCCTACATATGATTTACACTTACCCATGACTCATGAACCATCTATTCTCCCCCTTTGATATTATCGAAAAGGGGATGGGCCAGACCATAAACACACATACACATGCACGGGAGAAACGAAATGCAATATATAATGAGCATGAGAAAGACAGTAAACAGTGCACGTTTATAGAAAGTGAAGCGAGAGGCGAAAAAACAATAAGGGTGACCAAGCATGAAATCATAGAATATTAAGCATAAAGGTCATACAAATGAATGCAGTATGTAGAAATAGTTTTAAATAACCATTTAGAGTTATAAGAGATTGGACAACACAAGTAGACTAAGCACATAACGACATAGAGTACAATGCTATAAGAGTTATAGAATTAATACAGAGGAACATTATACAAGTCATGAATAGAAATCCTGTGCGAGAACGTACGTGCTATAAATATATAGTGTCGTGTCAGTCCAATTCGTATTCATGGAAGCATTAAATAGAGCAATGACATGTGAACGTGTAGCATCAGAAGATAAACACCAAGTAGAATTAACATTTATGATATGTTTATCTCAGTAATTAAATATGTTATCACGAGATTAATAAGGTGAAAAATAACGTCATGTTGCTATCCATGTTATACAAAGGCTAAAACTAGGGGCACGAAGCTTAAGGTTCTTTTTAGTTCATAAGATCGAAATGATTTTTTGGACCAAGGTGCTCATCCTCACAATGCTTATAAAGACTTATCAGGAGGAGTGAGTAGTGCTTGGGGGGTATCCTTAAAACAAGGCTTGATAACATTCATTTTAATGTAGGCGTGTTGGGCTATCAATTTTACATTTTATAGTTCAAGGACCCCAAATCAATCGAAATCTATCCACATAGATAGATACACTTTAACCTGTATACACAGGACTTGACCACTATAGATTTTGCCAAAAATTCTACCCTTTATAGAAACGCATATGTATCGTGACAATGAATATTCAAGGATTTCTAACATGGTAGACACAATATCACGAGTTATAGCATGTAAGCATATACTTTCTACAAGAGTGCTCCGTCTAGGGATGTGTGAATAGTGTGATGTCATTCTACTATATAAATCCTCACACATACCTAGAGGCATATTCGACGAACACTAACATATCTACTCGCACTCATTAGATAAACACCTATAGATTCGACACATCATGACAAATGTAGACAATGTTCACATGGATTAACAAACCGAACTCAAGCATTGTACATAAGTGTTATGCTCTAAGTTCTATCCACGTGTGTCCTAAGAATGATCAATCCACATTTGTTTTGTTTTGTTTTATTTTTGGGTTTTATAATTTTTTTTTGTTTTTGTTTTAAGATTTGACAAAAATACAAGAAATAAATAACAAATCAAGAAAATAAATGAAAACAAATGCAAAAGAAATAGGACCACATGATAGAGTATCTTGCATGAGACTTAATACTTTGAGGCATGAGATAACGTTCATGCTATTATGGAGAACTGTAACGCCCTCGGTTTTTCTGAGATTATTTAATCTTTATTTGGCATTACGTTGACGCGTTTTCCGGCTTATGCCGTTCTTAGAGCGTGGTCTTAGCTCTTTAGGATTTCTTACTGGCTTGTTTGTAGCCTGTTGGTAAGATTCCCTAGCGAGCCGAAGTCTATTTTGGTGACTCGGTGGAGCCTCTTCAGGAATGCTTGTGTTTTGGCTTCGGGAAGTGTTAGCCCGAGTTTTGTTTGCCGGATGACGATTCTGACTTCACCACTAGATTCGTAGCATGGGCGTTTAGCTACGGTGTGAATTTCATTAAATTCCGAGGTCGTTGGGTTTTCGCGTCGTTTTGACGTTTTATGTAATTAATTAAAATAATATAATATTAAATTAATTGTAAGTGGTTAGAATGTATAAATAGCATTCTTTTTATAAAACCCTATTCATCTTCCCCAAACCTGATGGCTGGCTTCTTGCGGAAGGAAGCGAGTGGCAGACAACCCTAGACGTCCGACCGCCGATTACAGGAGCTTTAGAGCTCGAAATTCTCATTTGAGGGTGGATTCGGACTGCTCTCGCCTAGATCTACATTCCTACGGTTAGTTTTCCGAGTTTCGTGGTCTTTCTAGAGGTTAAGAATTTCGATTTCACCCTTTCTTCCTCTCTAAAGCTTCAGATTTCTTGGCTAAGTGTTCTTGCTTCCAGATCCGAGAGAAGGAGTGGAGCTGGCCGAGCCTTGATGGAATTGAGGAAAGTGGTTCTTTTCCCATCCTTGCCAAGTAGCGTTTTGTTTTCTCTATAACATTTATTGCCATAGATCTTGGGTATGCTATAGGTTTTGGCCAGATTTAACTTGCTGTAGGTAGAAAATGTCTGAGTGGGTCTGGTTTTGGCTGGATAGGTATAGTCAGTGTCAGTATAGTTTGTATTAGTAGGTTTTCCTTCTAGATAGTCTATGTAAGAAGATAATTTTCTAATATTTTGGCTGTTACTATGATTTATCCCCCTCAGTATAGATAAAATAGCTTTTTCTGCCAGGTTCTGTCTGTAGGTGTCGAGTGTAGCCTTAGGCGTTGAGTGTAAGATGAGGTAGTAGTCAGTTTCTAGCCTAAGTATAAAAGCGTTGAGTGTGGTGAACACACTCAACGCCTAGCTTTTCGGTCTGGAGACTAAGTAAAAAAGCATTGAGAGCATTGAGTGAGGTGAGCTCACTCAACGCCGTCTGCCTTGATAGTTTTTTCTAAGTCTTTTGGCATTGAGTGAGTTAAGCTCACTCAACGTCATCTAGTCAGGCAGATTTTCCAAGTCAAAAGCATTGAGTGTGGTAAACTCACTCAACATCGTTGACTGTTTAGCGTTGATAACGTTGAGTGAGGTGAAATCACTCAACGTCGTCGTCCAGTGAGAGATTTTGCGGCTAAGTCTTTTGGTGTTGAGTGAGTGGAGTTCACTCAACGCGGCGTCGAGTAAACTCAGTGTGGCATCGAGTAAACTCGATGCCTTCCTTGCTTAGTGTTTGGCGTTGAGTGAGTGGTACTCACTTAGTGCGGCGTCGAGTGGACTCGACGCTTTTTCCTTAGGCTGGAGTTTTCTCCCGAGTTTGTTAGTGTGGGTTTTATTTCGGTTTGGTGATGTTTTCGGCTAGTTTTGAAGGCCAAATCGTGAATCATGGCAGTTGGTTACTCAAGTTTTCTTAACAGGGATGTTTGGGTGTAGAGCCATGGCCACCACTGATTTAGCCCCGATTTGGGCCCGTATATTTGACCCCAAGGCTGCACCGGTGGTTTCCTGAGTTATTTGGATCTGGTTGTTTAGATGAGGGATGTTTTTGGTCACCAACCCAGTTCCATGGTTTTACCATTGCTAATGATTATCAGGTTTAGGATTGTTAGTTCCGTCCCTTTAATCAATTGGCATATGTTGGCCTTATTACTTCTGCAGGTTTTAGCGAAGCATATTGATATTCTCGCAATTGGTGCGCTTTGCTTACTCTTTTGAGGAGTATTTTACTTTTGCTGTCGCATACTAATCCTTTTAGCTGAGATTATCAGCATTCTTTTGTATGGTTTGGTAAACCCCTTTTTTTGCTATCTACTTAGTTTTATTCAAATTGCTCATTTACCACTTGTTTATTTTCCTTACTGAGGTGTTCTTTCTTTGAATGACTCAGGTTCAGAGCAGTAGCCAATTAAGTGGCTAGTTTTCTTTGGCAGTCTGCAAGTGGTACCAGGTTGCTGAGGCTTCCTTTTTTTCCTCTCAGTAATGAGGTAGTTCTTTGGTTGTTCCTTTTAGTACAGACATACATACTCACCAGTTGGTTAGTGTCATGTTGTTGACGCCCGCTGGTGGTTTTCTTTTATGATGCTAAGCATTCTGCTAGAGTTCTATTTTGCCTATGTTGAGATTGTTTTACTTGCTCTCTGGGAATGCTTTATGCTAGGATGCATGTTAGGTATTTTAACTCATAAAAGCAATACTATATGTACTTCATACATGCCATATTTCTAAACCTAAAGTACTACTTTCCAAAATAACGTAAAGACTATTTTCATATTATACTAAATTTAGAGTCATACATTTCATGAGTTGTCCTTCGGGGACGTTTATGCTCTTGTAGAATGTCAAATCACCTTAACCAAGGTATTTTCCGCAGCGTATAATTATATTTTACTTATGGACCAGTTGATCCACTGTGCCGAGGGATACGACCATCCAACTTAATTAGATTTATTTCATAATAAATTATGATTTTCTGTTAAACCTTAGAGTCTGGAGTTTTGCCTGAGCATCTACAGTTATCCCGTGCACAGCGTGGCATCACGGCGCGTATTTTCCCCCGCTTTGATATAATTTTATTGATGAGGAAATGCATGTCGTGACAGTTTGTATTAGAGGGTGATATAGCCAGGTTTATTTCTGAATGCTATACCTACAAGCGTGTTAAGGCCGATCATGGAAAGCCTGGTGGCAAGTTGACTCCCTTGGAAATTCCAACTTGGAAGTGGGAGGGCATTTCGATGGATTTCATCACGGGTTTACCGAGATCTCCTCGAGGACATGATTCAGTCTGGGTTATTGTTGACAGATTAACGAAGTGTGCTCACTTCGTCCCTTATAAGATCGATTACCCCATGAAGAAGATTGTTGAGCTATATTTGGATGAAGTCATCCGGTTGCATGGAGTTCTGTAAGTATCATATCAAACCGAGACTCTAGGTTAACGTCTCGCTTCTGGAAGAGTTTGCAAGAAGGTTTGGGTATGGATTTGAGGTATTCTACCGCGTACCACCCGCAGACCAATGGTCAAATAGAGCGAGTTAATCAGATAGTGGAGGACATGATCAGATGCTACATTTTAGACCACGGAGGAGCATGGGATGAGCGTTTGAGGCTTATGGAGTTTGCTTATAATAACAGTTATCAAGAAATCTTACAAATGGCTCCTTTCGAAGCTCTGTATGGGATACGCTGCAGAGCTCCCCTATTTTGGACTGAGGTTGGCGAGAGATCTTTGTTGGGTCCGGATGCGCATGAAGAAATGGAAGTTACTGTGAAGCTTATTCGAGAGAAGCTTCAGATAGCCCAAGAACGATATGAGAAGAACGCCAACCGGCGTAGATCTGATTTGGAGTTTGTTGTAGGGGACTTGGTATTTCTTATAGTTTCCCCGATGGTTGGAGTCAAGAGGTTTGGTAAGAATCAAAAGTTGGACCCAAGGTATGTGGGACCGTTTAAGATTGTTGAGCGGATTGGTGTGTCAGCCTATAGTCTGGATTTTCCCGTAAACTTTCCTGGCGTGCACGATGTTTTTCACGTAAGCCAATTGCGGAAGTGTATGCTAAGCGACAGGAAAGTTTTGAATTCTGTGCCCCAGTTAGAGCCAAATCTTTCTTATGTTGAGATTTCCTGTCCGCATTTTTGATACTCAAGATCGTGTGTTGCGGAGGAAGATCATTCCAATGGTTAAAGTTTTGTGGAGAAACCAGGATGTGGAAAGCACGACTTGGAAAATGGATTCGGCTATGAGGGAGGCTCACCCTCATTTGTTTCCCTGATTTTGCTTGGTATGTATTCTTCTTTATAACCCTTGGTTATTTATTCTTTTCCTTTTATAGTAGATGTTTTGTGCGTAAAGTTTCGGGGAGAAACTTTCTCTTAGGGGGAGTGACTGTAACACCCCCGGTTTTTCTGAGACTATTTAATCTTTATTTGGCGTTACGTTGACGCGTTTTCCAGCTTGTGCCGTTGTTAGAGCGTGGTTTTAGATCTTTAGGATTTCTTAGTGGCTTGTTTGTAGCCTGTTGGCAAGATTCCCCAGCGAGCTGAAGTCTGTTTTGGTGACTCAGTGGAGCCTCTTCAGGAATGCTTGTGTTTTGGCTTCGGGAAGTGTTAGCCCGAGTTTTGTTTGTCGGATGACGATTCAGGCTTTGCCACTAGATTCTTAGCGTGGGCATTTAGCTATGGTGTGAATTTCATTAAATTTCGAGGTCGTTGGGTTTTCACGTCATTTTGACGTTTTATGTAATTAATTAATATAATATTATATTATATTAATTGTAAGTGGTTAGAATGTATAAATAGCATTATTTTTAGAAAACCCTATTCATCTCCCCAAAACCTGATGGCTGGCTTCTTACGGAAGGAAGCGAGCGGCGGACAACCTTAGATGTCCGGCCGCCGATTTAGGGAGCTTTAAAGCTCAAAATTCTCGTTTGAGGGTGGATTCGGACTACTCTCGCCTAGATCTACATTCCTACGGTAAGTTTTCCAAGTTTCGTGGTCTTTTTAGAGGTCAAGAATTTCGGTTTGTCCCTTTCTTCCTCTCTAAAGCTTCAGATTTCTTGGCTAAGTGTTCACGCTGCCTGATCCGAGAGAAGGAGTGGAGCTGGCCGAGCCTTGCTGGAATTGAGGCAAGTGGTGCTTTTCCCATCCTTGCCAAGTCTATAGCATTTATTGCCATAGATCTTGGGTATGCTGTAGGTTTTGGTCAGATTTAACTTGCTGTAGGTAGAAAATGTCTGAGTGGGTCTGGTTTTGGATGGATAGGTATAGTCAGTGTCATTATAGTTAGTATTAGCAGGTTTTCCTTCCAGATAGTCTATGTAAGAAGAGAATTTTCTAATATTTTGGCTGTTGCTGTGATTTATCCCCCTCAGTATAGATAAAATAGTTTTTTCTTCCAGGTTCTATCTGTAGGCGTCGAGTGTAGCCTTAGGCGTTGAGTGTAAGATGAGATAGTAGTCAGTTTCTAGCATAAGTATAAAAGCATTGAGTGTGGTGAACACACTCAACGCCTTGCTTTTCGGTCTGGAGACTAAGAAAAAAGCGTTGACAGCATTGAGTGAGGTGAGCTCACTCAACGCCGTCTGCCTTGATAGTTTTTTCTAAGTCTTTTGGCGTTGAGTGAGTTGAGCTCACTCAATGCCGTTTAGTCAGGAAGATTTTCCAAGTCAAAAGCGTTGAGTGTGGAGAACTCACTTAATGCTGTTGGCTATTTAGCGTTGACAGCATTGAGTGAGCTGAACTCACTTAACGCCGTCGTCTAGTGAGAGATTTTGCGGCTAATTCTTTTAGCGTTGAGTGAGTGGAGCTCACTTAATGTGGCGTTGAGTAAACTCAGTGCGACATCGAGTGAACTCGATGCCTTCCCTGCTTAGTGTTTGGCATTGAGTGAGTGGTACTCACTCAACGCGATGTCGAGTGGACTTGACGTTTTTTTCCTTAGGCTGACATTTTCTCCCGAGTTTGTTAGTGTGGGTTTTATTTCTATTTGGTGATGTTTTCGGCTAGTTTTGAAGGCCGAATCGTGAATCATGACAGGTGGTTACTATGGTTTTCTTGACAGGGATGTTTGGGTGTAGAGCCGTGGCAACCATTGATTTAGCCCCAGTTTGGGCTGGTGTGTTGGAACCCAAGGCTGCACCGGTGGCCCCTGAGTTATTTGGATCTGGTTGTTTGGATGAGGGTTGTTGGAGGTCGGCAATGGCGATGGTGGTCGGAGACAAAGATTTAATAAGCTCTTTGGAGGAGAATGGGTGGCCGGATCAACCCTCCAAGGAGGAGAGAGAAAATGACGACTGGAGGGACGAGTTCCCGCTCAAAGGGGTGGAAATGGTGGGGGGAAACGGAGATGTCCCGGTCCAGAAGAAATCTGCGGCTTAAATAGTAAAAGTCGGAAAAATGGTCACGCACGGTCTGGCGCACGACCGTGCGGGAATCGTGCGATATTAATATCCAAAAAATGCCTGAGGAAGAAGAAGTATTGAACCGTGTGTTTCCTTCGCACACAAGCGATCTGCCCGTGCGTGAAGTAATTCGCATGGGTAACGATAGAGAGCTGAAATTGCAGGCAACAAGATGTAATGGTGCGTTTTACGCGCGCACGGGTGCTTCCGCCCGTGCGTGAAGAAGACGCACGACCAACCACAGAATAGAGTAAAACCAGAAGGCTACAAGAAAACCGTGCGTTTCCTTCGTGCACGGTTCCGAAGAAACCGTGCGTGAAGCAATCGCACGGGATGATCAATCTTCTAAAATAATCTATAGAAAATGCACGACGAAAACAAACCGTGCGCCAAGAAAACGCATGACCGTGCATTTTCCACAAATCATAATTCTGAAGTGGGGAAAACTGACCACCAGCACAAAATAAAAACTCACAAAGGAGGACCCTCTAGCAATCAACAAAATGCAATAAACTACTAGAACGAGCCCTGGGGAGCACCAAGTCCATACCCCCAGCAATCGAATGCGCAATTGCGCACCCACGGGCTAGAAAAGTGCACTAAACGTGAAACGCAGTAGGAACGAAATATCAATGAAAACAACCGAAAAGTGAAGTGCAAAGTCATGAAAACTAGCCCAGATGAGTCCGCAAAACACTATATAAATGGGACTCATCAGCTATTTTTGGTCACCAACCCAGTTCCATGATTTTACCATTGCTAATGATTCACAGGTTTAGGACTGTTAGTTCCTTCCCTTTTATTCAATTGGCATATGTTGGCCTTATTACTTCTGCAGGTTTTAGCGAAGCATATTGATATTCTCACAATTGGTTCGCTTTGCTTACTCTTTTGAGGAGTATTTTACTTTTGATGTCGCATACTAATCCTTTTAGCTGAGATTGTCAGCATTCTTTTGTAGGGTTTGGTAAACCCCTTTTTTGCTATCTACTTGGTTTTATTCAAATTGCTCATTTACCACTTGTTTATTTTCCTTGCTGAGGTGTTCTTTCTTTGAATGTCTCAGGTTCAGAGCAGTAGCCGATTGAGCGACTAGTTTTCTTTGGGAGTCTGCTAGTGGTCAGCAGGTTACTAAGGCTTCCTTTTTTTTCCTCTCAGTAGTGAGGTAGTTCTTTGGTTGCTCCTTTTAGTACAAACATACATACTCACCAGTGGGTTAGTGTCATGTTGTTGATGCTCGCTGGTGTTTTATTTTATGATGCTAAGCATTCTGCTAGACTTCTATTTTGCCTATGTTGAGATTGTTTTACTTTCTCTCTGGGAATGTTTTATGCTAGGATGCATGTTAGGTATTTTAACTCATAAAAGTATTACTATATGTACTTCATACATGCCATATTTCTAAACCTAAAGTATTACTTTCCAAAGTAACGTAAAGACTATTTTTATATTATACTGAATTTAGAGTCCTGCATTTCATGAGTTGTCCTTCGGGGATGTTTACGCTCATGTAGGATGTCAAATCACTGAATTTAGAGTCCTGTATTTTCTACAGTGTATAAATATATTTTACTTGTGGACTAGTTGATCCACAGTGCCGAGGGATACAGCCATCCAACTTAATTGGATTTCTTTCATAATAAATTATGATTTTCTGTTAAACTTTAGAGTCTGGAGTTTTGCCTGAGCGTCTGCAGTTATCCCCTATACGGCGTGGCATCACGGCGCATATTTTCCCCCACTTTGATATAATTTTATTGATGAGGAAATGCGGGCCGTGACAGAGAACCCATGAGAATGCTCAAAACACACTTGACCCAAGCAATGTGTCATCACTCTAGCCCCGTACTCAGTGGCGAATGGGCATGAGGGGCTGTACAAGTTCTGTAGTGTGGGTGTGTCAATCCCATATGCCCACACAAGAACCCGCTCAACCTAACACTCTTTCCCCCCAGCGTCACACAAGGACCTACTAGAACCCCTCCCCGGTTAAGGAGTGCTACCGCTGACGGTATAGTTACCACTCCGTGGTAGCTTCAGGATATATATAACATGCGTACAGATCCAGTTCCTCACTTTTGCTCGCTTGCTCTCTAGAGTTCAGATCTAGTTCCACCTATAGTCTTTTTGGTGCTTCTGCCTACAGCTGAAGGTAGTCTCCTTTCCTCATCGTTTCTTTGTATTTTCTAGTTGATTTCACATCATTTTGTAGGCAATTCGTGGTGGTTTCATGAATATTTTCATGTGTGATATGCGAATTTCCTCCACGAATCATGATCATTTTCACGGATCTCCCTTGTCTAAGCTTGGATCTTGCTTCATTGAGCGTTTTAAGGGAAAAGTTTTTGTAAGGCTTGAGTATTTGTGAGATTCGGACATGGAATCAAAGCCGGGGAGATCTCAACTATTTTCCATGTTTGATTTATGATTTTCCTTCACAGATCTCGTTTGTTTTTACCGATCAACTTTGCCCAAGCTTAGATCTACCTCGTCTACCTATTTTTGAGTGAAAATTGAAAAAATGGTGTTTTGGGAAGAATCCGGTGGAGGAAGACGGGTTGCAGTCCATCACGCTACCGCGCGACAGTAGCAAATTACCGCGCCGCGGTACCTACCAGAATTCAATAGTTCTGCCCCTTTTTCTTGAATGAAGAATTTGTGTTTTCTTTTCAGGTTATGGCTTCATCAAGCTCCCAACCACCTCGCCGTAGTTTCTCAAAACACTCCTGAGTGTCTGCATTGACCTTCCCCGTTATAGATGAGGCTATAGTGAGCATGCTCATGATCATCGATATTGATGATCGGTACTCTCATATTTATAGATACTTGGAGAATGCAGGCGTGCTTTCTGTGATCTCTTTTGGCGCTCCATTCTCCTCAGTCCTCACTCAAGAGTTTTATAATAATCTTAGAGATCCCCCTCACACGCAACTGGGTGGAGGTGTGTAGTCCTATATTAGGGTTTAAGTATTGACGATACTGTTGGAACACCCTATTACTAATTTGGGTAAGGATCACTATGTCCATAGGATTGTATCTTGACCTCATTGTATAGATTTAAAGGTCAACTAGAATAGGTCTAAGGCTTATAACTTAGGTTTGAAAGCTGCCCCCAAGACCTTCTAGTTTAGATTACAAGTGCAGAAGACCAAAGGCAATTTTCTCTGAGCTCGGGTCGACGAGGCGTCGAACTCAGTTCGACGATCTCTGAGCTCAGATCGACGATTTCTGTCTCAAGTCAAACTCCAAATCTCTGAGCTCAGATCGACAATAGTCGTGCTCAGATCGACGATTTTTTGAGAGATCGACGATTTCAGGATTTCAAATCAGGTTATTATGGAATTCAAATATCTTCAATATCCAACATTTAATACAGAAGATTTTGTAGCCGTTTCATCAATCTGGAGAAAGTTTCAAGGAGATTGAAAGGGAATGTTTCTTAGGACTTTCCTCCAGAGACAGCTACCAATTAAGGAAGTCATTTATGACTGGCTAACGACTATCTAGGAGATTGGATTTCATAATATCATTACAGACAATAGAGACAGATAACCAAGGAGAATACCTCTCAAGAATTCTACAGGATTATACAGTTAGAGTTTACAGAACATAAAGAATAGAATAGAGAAGGAGATCAACACACAGAGAAGAATCTCTTCTATTCTTTTAGATCTCTTCTCTGATTCAAGTTTTCCAGGCTTCATCAATCAAAGACTCCAGACACAACACATTTCAGCCTTTGCTTAAATTATCAATTGCTGGAGATCTCAACTTACTGAAGGCCTATCACCCTGTGCAAAGCTTCTTCTCCTGACCTACTGCTAATCTCAGGGGGAGCTTTGACATCAACAAATCCACTAGTCTTCTCTTTGATTGTTGACAGAGAAGAACACCTTCAACTCTTTTTATTTTCTTTTGCTGTAAAAGGGTTATTCAAAACTCCCTTATAAAGTTAAGTGTTTGGTTCCTGAGACCTTGTCAAAACTCAGTGGTGGCAAGACACCTGATCAAAAAATCTAGTTTGGTTTTTGAGCACCTTATCAAAAGCTCATTGGTGCCCAAGACACCTGATCAACTCATCCTGCAGTGGATTCCTACATAGGGTGGTAGAAGAGTGGATGTACCTAGGTTGATTGGGGAACCACTATAGCTCCTTGTGTCATCTGGTTTGCTTGTGTATTGGTTGCTGTGTGCTGTGTTTTTTATATCTTGCTTTACTTTGTTTTATTTATTGCAAGCACAATACACTATAAATAAATTAAGTCTTCCACTACCAATTAGTTTTTAATTTGCAAAATTATTTTAAAATACTCTATTCACCCCCCCTCTAGAGTAAAGGTAGATCTTACCCTCACTTTCAGATACTACACTCGGATCTCGAGAGGAAATATGTCTGGACGCCCAACACTACATACCTCGACATCGTGGAGTCCTTCAGAACCACCCGAAACTGGAGAGAGATAAACAAGGTTCTCCATGGTGTGGAGGGGCGTTCAGATCTCATCACTTCGATGGATACACTCACTCTTGATGCCCGCATCATCCAGGTTGTCCTACGTCACTCTCTCATGTTCAAGGTTGGGGACACCAGGAAAATCACGGCCTAGCTGTCAATGGTGACATACTGTATCCTGGCTGAGAAATCCTTCAGTGTATCAGATCTTATCCTCTCCATAATGCGCTACACCCATCGCCTCAAATCCCCCGACCGCCAGCAGGTGAACACATTTCCTTTGGGCGGTGTGATCATGAGCATCATGGTGGAGAAGTACCCGGCCATCGACTGGTCGGCGTACCCTACAGATAGCTGCCCAATGATATACAAAGAAGGTGAGATTCCTACTTCCTCACGAGCGCGACCACCTGCACCACGACCTCCATTACACCGTACCGAGTCCCTCAGGGAATCTAGTAGGAACATCTATAGTATGGTGGAGGATCAGGGCTGAGAGATCAGGCAAACAACAAAAGAAGTAAAGGGAATGAAGAAGATGCTCAAGAAGATAATGAGCAAGTTCAACATTTCTCCTACTTCTTTAAAGGAGTAGCTTTTTTCGTTTTTATACATATTTTATTTTGAAATAAAGCAGGTTGAGGTAAATATCAGTTATGGAATTAGCTTTATTTATGTTGATTGGATTTGTGTCAACACCTCTGCTTATCATGATTAATATTGTTCTTCTTATTCTTGTGAGACTATCTATCATGCTAGTTCAAAACAAAGAATAGAAATAAAAGAAATGCTTTACGATAAACCTAATTACGAAAATAAGAAAAGGAAGGAAAAAAACCCTAATAGGCATATCGTGAAGTAAGATATCATTTAGTTCTTTTGGAACTTACCTCATGCAGATTGTGGATGCTAAAAGATAAGAGATTTAGGTATCCAAAAGGAGCCAGAGTTGACGGTTCCTTTGGGTACCCAAATACAACATGATATACCGCGGGGAGGTGACGATGAATGGAACCTTTTGAGTGGAATGTGTGCTCTATTTTGAATGACGGGTCTCCATTCATATTTTGGTTTACACTCCTATTTATGTAGTAAATTCCCATTTAGATTTCTACAAGTCCTTGTGTGACGAACTTCAGTTGAACAATATTGCATTGGAGTTCTAGATTTGTTAATATTGTTCTCTGAGTTAGGTTTATGCTTCACGATGTAAGGATTCATAGCGTAGTGATTCTTAGGTGGAAATTTACGTTCATTTGATCTAAACTTTGGAGTGACTAGAGTTTGTAACTGAGGATGGTTCTTCTATTTTTGAATCTCATTCACCCGCACTTGATGTTCTCTACTCCTGTTGATTGACTTAGTTATTATATGATTGTTCATTATCAACATGCTTTCGAGTTTTGCTTGAAGCTTGTGTATTGTGAACTGTTAAGCACAATTTCCTTAAACACGTTGATCTTTACAATTAATTCATTATTTTTAATTTTTAGGTTCTGTCTGGCTCTAATGTACGCGATTGCGCTATTCTTAAGAGTAGAGACGATCGATTTATATGGGATTCATACTTACTTTTGAATTCGTCCAAAGTCTCATTCATCTCCTTAATCTCATTTTTATAATCATTGCATCTGGCACAATCTCCTTTTAATGATGATCCTTCTAGACATAGTTTCTCTGTTTGTTCTTTTACAGAGAGAGACACTTTTCCGCACACCCTATGTGTTTTATTTGATTTATTACAATCTATATAAAGTATAGAGTTGTTATCTAAAAAGCATGCATGAGAAATAGGCACGACAGCGGTCGACTCTACATTTACACTTGCTCTTAGACGGTTGTTTTCTACACATAGTTTTGAGTTGATATTTTTCAGTTTCCTAATTCCACGTCTAGCAGCATCTAGCATATTCAATGTAAAAGTAGAAGTGCATACAAGAGGGGAGTTTAAATTTCTTACAGTGCTTTTGGATGGGGCAAGATTGGAGAACTGAGTTTCTTTTCTTTCTTTGTGAGTTGCTCCATCCATAGTTGAGATTACAACTTCTCTCTCCTGTGATATGATTGTCATGTATTTCTCCAGGAGCAGATCTCCACTCGGTTCTTCACTTTAATCCATGAGAAACAACTCAGTCTCGTCAATTGCAGAAAGAGGACTATAAGTAGACTCAAGAAATTTCCATATGTCATAGGAAGTGGAAATAAAATAGATGAGTTTAAAAATTTCTTAACCAAGCCCACAAAATAAACTATTCATAGCTTTTGCATTTATATGGCACTCATGCTTGGTTAAATTACTTAGTGACTTAATAGACGTCATATTCCACACCTCTATGTCTAGACTTATGAGGAATTTTCACATCAATACTTTCCAACGTTCATAGTGTTTACCTAAAAATAGTGGTGATCTAGTGACTTTTCATTGTACCAATTTCCGTCCCCACTAGTCGATTCGAGATCAGGGTTGACCATTATTCCCAATGATGAAACCGTTTTGGAATAACCTCCTCTGATATCACTTGTTGGATCTAGTTGCCAACCTTAGAGGGGGGTGAGTAAGGTTTTAACGACGTTTATTAAAAATCTGAAGTATTTCTAACTCAGAGAACTAGTTCAGGAAGCTACCGCGGGGTGCAAGGTAGCTAGCGCGTGGCGGTATGTATCTGAACTTTTCCTGGGCAGATTCTCCTTTGGAGATCTATGCACTCTTCAAAACAGCACAATCTAACAACCACAGAAGTACACACATGTAGAGAAATAGGAAAAAAATTTCATTTCCAAAACTAAAATCAACAATTATTTTTAAAGATTACAAAACTTGATCTCTGTGACACTGGAGATCGAAGGCGGTGAATAAAAACAACTTTGGATTTTCTATGTCGACCCGCTCCACGGACCGGTTGGCTCTCTCCCTTTCCATCCAAGAAAGGTCTTCGAGCCGGCTCTTCACCTCCTTGCAAGAAAGGGTCTTAGAGCCCAGCTAGATCACCCGATCTAGACGTCCCTTCCCCGAGACGATTTTTCACGGAATCCTTCCCCGGATTCCGACGACCTTCCCCATTCGATTTCCTTCAGCACAATAAATACAAAGAAGAGAAAGAGAAAGAATAAGACAATAGTTTAACGGATTTAAAGTGATTAAAATCTCCCTCTTTACGATTCCTCCATCGAGCGATCCACTTGTGATCTTTGTGTGCTTGCAACCGGTCGTCTCTTCGTAGTCGATGTAGTTCTAGGCTCGTCGGAGTTCTTTGTTGGCGAACGAGAGGGAGGTTGTCTTCTTTTCCTTCGACGAAGATGATGGAACAGACACGAGAGAGGTAGCCTAACCCTAGGAGTCGTAGATCTCTGTCTCTTTTTGTCTTAGGTTTTGAACACAAAAAATGAGGCTCCTTTATATACTTATTTGTGAAAATAGGCTACCACCGGCGGTAAGGATAGCGTCCAGCGGTATGTTCACGTGCTTGGTGTTGACAGCTGTCCTCCAAATTTGGAAAAATATTCAAAACAAATATTTTCCTTTTTCTAATGCTAGCGCGGCGCGGTAGGTAGGTAGTGCCCGATGGTAAACCTGCCTCGACGCACTCGACACCTCTGTCTTAACACCTTAAGCATTGAGCGTGTTAACACGACGTGGTACCAAGCTAGCGCTTGGCCGTAGTTCTGTTTCGTCTCTCTCGATGCCTCTGTCTCAACGAGCATTGAGTGAGCTAGCGCGGCGTAGTAGAAAGCTAGTGCATGTGCGGTAGGTTCCCTAGAGCCTGGCTATTTAATTCATCGAGCTAGAGAGGGAGGTAGGAATAGTGTAGTGCGGTAGATTCCCGAGCGCTTTGTCCATTTAATTCAGGCTACCGCCCGACGTTAGCTACTACCGCTCGGCAGTAGGTTCCTGAGGAGGGCTCCTTGAATTTCTTGGATCTGTAAACCTACATACTCTACCAAACACAAGATCTAATCAAATATAACATGGGAGTTGATATTATCAAACTAAGGATATGTGAACCGTCGGCTCCAACAATGGTGATAGACCTCCTCTACCCCGGAAAATAGTTGGGACCGAGCTAGGATGCAGATTGATGACCTGACGATTCCTACTGAGAATCTATAGCAAGCCTCCAGATTCAGTTATATCTCTTGCCTTTTTCTCCTACTTGTTGATGTTGGATGTTGTAAATCTTCACTATTTGATGATGAATTCCTTCTAAACCTTGGTTTCCATTATATTTCATGCTTGTGAAATTACTTTTGTGTTTAGTTTGTGCTTGAAGTGTGTTGAATCCACCATCTCCCTCCACTCAATTGCACAAGCCTTCCATCCCACTAACCTCCACCCGGTCATATTGGTTTGCCGCACTAGCAATTTCTAGTTGCATGCTTTGTGATGAGGTGCTTGAAACCCTCAATCCACTTGCCTACTAGTCCATCCGCCATGTGAAGTAGTGCATAGCAGTCTGTATAGTCTCCATCCGTCTTGCACAGTAGCGCATAATGACCTGCATAGGAGCAGTTAAAGTTGATTTAGTTTATTTTGTTTTCGAAAACCAAACCTCATGTTTCCCTTTCGACCATTTGGACTTCAATCTTAAGTCCTTCCTTGATAGAAAACTCCACCCTATAGTGTTCCTCAAGTGATTGATACTTGAGTAGCTATTCTCATTTTATATTAATTGAGTGATCAGTGCACTTGTCGAATGCGCTTCACTGGCATAGGATTGGGAGACAAAGTAAAATGTTGACTCTTACAGTTCTCCTAGTTGAGTGCTTGCGTCTCACCTAGAAATTCGAGTAGAATTAACTTTTCTTCATGCAATTAATTTTATATTTTTCTATTTTCATAGACGCAGTTTATTTTACTCGTAATTGGTGAATCCGGTAGAATTCGACGGTAGCATAAGTGATGTGTGTGGATAATCACTAAAATTATATTGCTCGCATTGGGAGGTAGGATAGTATTTCTTGGTGGCTAAGAACTTTCTCCTAGCGACTCTCTAAGCATGGGTATATGTTAGTTCAATAGTGCGAGCATGATGTAGGCCACCCTTTGGCCCGAATGAGCCTTTGCATCGATCCGAACATTCTATCCTTGCTTAGCAAAGTTGTGTCTATCCCCTCCGTTGATTCAGCTCCACCGTCATATCGCCAAAGACAAAAAGCCGATCCTAATCGCACACCAAACTCTGTGCTTAAGCTTTTATTCATTTAAATTTTGGGTGTTGATATGGTGTATCTAGTTGTGAATGAGTGGCATTGCGTTATTGAAAAAAAATCTAGCTAAAAAATTGGTGTTTAAAAAAATGAGAATGTAAAAATTTATGAAATGTGAAAATGAAAAAAAGTTAAGAAAAGAATTTGGGACTAGGTAGTGCACACAAACATAGTTGCAAGTTCAAGTCTGGGGGGGGGGAGGGTTGTGCACTCGTTTCATATTCTTGCTTGGATAGTATTGTTTTTGCGAGCTCATTTGTGTTCGGTGTGTCAATCCTTCGATTTTATCTTTGTATACCCCACCTAAACCCAAGCCTCATTCTGAACAAAAAAGTCATAGTGATTTGCACTTTGAACTGAACTAGTTTTTTGGAGAGAGTGTGAACGGGTGAGCTTATGTCCATCGTCATTGATGGATCTCTTTTGAGGTTATCCCAATCCTTGATCTCAGGAAATACTCCTCGTGGAAATCGAATAATTTTCTCCTTATACATGACCCGAGGATTCATTGCGATTCGAATTACGAGTAGAAATAATATTTAGAAACACACTTATAAATTTATAATCTATTTCGCATAATTAAAAGTTTCTTCTACTTAATTTCTACGCGCTCAAGCATGCGACTTCGCATGGTACTCCGCTTTTCAATTATTATACCAGCTCGAGTTTTCTCTTCCGTGTGAGAGGTAGTTTGCTCGGGAAGAGCAAATGGGTAAGTCTGGGGGTATGATGAGTCCAATTTATATAAGGTTTTTCAAACTCATCTAGACTTGATTTCACACACTTACTCTTCACTTTTAGATCATTATCGCTTATATTTCACTTAGTATTCACATTCACACGAAGTCTACTTTTTGCCCGTTGTGGTGCGCAATTGCGCACTATCTTGCTTGGGTAAGCACATGGTGTTCTCTGTTGTGTTATTTTGTTTGTATTATAGATTGGGACACACTGGGGAAGAGCCCAATCCTTTAGATGAAATTTGTATATTTTGCATGGTTGTGCGTTTTTCCTCCACACACTGGTGTTTTGCCATTTCGTTCCCTAGTCCTGGATGAGATGTTGATTTTCATGATTGCACGCCCATGTGAAGTTCGTACGTGTAGGGGTTGTTTTACCAGTGCGAGATCATTGTGGTGAAAATCGCTACTCTGCCGCTGCTTGTGTGTTTTGGGAAGAAAATCACACGAGCTACTGGTTGGCCGGAAAATTAGTGTGTCCTGGCCCGTGTGTTTTTGTTCACGCATAGTTTTTACAATCGTGCGTGAGTAAAAATTGCACAAGCAGACCCTTGACATGTTTGGAAATTTCTTGTTAAATATTGTACGGTCTCAAACTACGCTCGATCATGCGTTCAACGGTGCAAATTATTTTTTGATAGATTTGTGTATTTAAGTGTAGGATTTGCCATATTTCTGGATCTTCCCCCTATTTTGCGCCCATCTTTTCCAATTTCACCCTCAATCGCCGCCTACCTTAAGGAGGAACTCCAAGCTCCCTTCCTCCATCTTCCATCCGTTTGGGCTTTGCCCTAGGCCACCTCCATCATCCCATGCCTTCAACCCATGATTCGAAGCTTCGTCTTTATCATTGAGGAGGAGAACTTCCTAGAGACATGTCCAAGGAGTGAAATACCAAAGAAGACGAGTAAAGTGAGAAGAGGTGAGAGACCTCTTGTAACCTGGACATCAGTTGTGGGCCGAGTGAGGAAACGAAGTGGCGCCTTGTCAAATCCTCAAAAAACATCTGTGATGAGCCTTCAAACTTGGTTGTATTTCACGCACTTCTCTTTCTTATTGTAATTTTGTTGCTTTATTTCTCATTGTAATGGATGATGTACATATAAACCTATTGTGTTTAATGTTAATTTCATGTATTTGAGATTATTTCTGGTTTATATAATCGAGGTTGCGCCTCGGCCTTCCATCCCACATTTGTTGATTAGTTTGTCGCACTAGCAATTGCTAGTTGTGTGCATTGCAACGAAGTGATTGTGACCCTCATTCACCGGTGTTTTCACTCCATCAGTAGCCTACTCATCCATCCGCTAAGCTAAGCACTGCTAATGACCTGTATAATATCCATCCATCTTGCAATGCAGTGCTTGTGACTAGTGTAGTTTAGTTTAGTTCTTTTTATTTGTGATTCACCAAACGAACTCCAATCTCCATTTTAAAATCTTTATAATTGATTTTCTAAACAATCGAAACGCACTCCCCATCTTGCATTCCTATGAGATCGATACTCAGGGATCACTGCACATTTTATACTTGTCATAATCTTATCACTCGATGCGATAACCACAATAAAGGTGGTAGTCCTTGTCAGTCCTCTCATGGTTACTGATAGAGTGATACTTTTTTCTATTTCTTTTCTCATCGGAGAACCCATAAAGGGGCCCATCGCTTGCTTAGAGTACCTTCCTGGTCTTCAAAGCTTTAAATGTTGACTTGAAAAACATATTGACCGAACTACCCGTGTTTATTAGAATTTTAGACATCGCGTAGTTTTTTAAAACTTCTTTGACGATGACCGTGCCATTGAAGAGGTTGACAGTTTTTGGGAGGTCATCTCGGTTGAAGATGACGTCCTCCGGAGTGGAGCTGAAGAGGAAATTATGGAAACTTTTTGGCGATAGAGTTGTGATATGCTTATCTTTCTGGAGCACTCATGTCCAATCCCACCATTAATATAGTTAAACCGGCCCATGTGGCCTTCATCGTTTGTTTCTACACATTTATCTACACAATTATTTCTCTTGAGGGAGCCTTTGTTATCTGCCTCGATGCATTCCTATTAAGCTGCATGATAGATTTCAACAACTTGCTACTTTCCTTTGTTCATAATGAGCTCGACCGGCGGTTTGCTGACCAACCTTTGCATCTTTTCCTCCTTAAGCATCCTCTCTGTTGGGAACATTGACCACAATTTTTTAGATTTGAAGAAGCTCCATAAGTCAATAATATACACATACATGTATTTGACATTTCCCCTAAGTTATCCTATACAGGGAACATATATTTGATTGAATAACTGGTTAAGAATAAGTTAACACTCTCCAGAATTGAAGAAAATCTACTATGTACAATGCGTCGAGTCATCTCACATAACTCGATGCTTGAGGTCTGTTGGTGTTGACACTATGTTATTCACTCAGTGCCTCAGAAGAGAAGCATAGATTCTGCCTAAGTATATATGCGTCGAGTCATCTCCCATCACTCGACGCTCAAGACTAATATGTTGATTGAATGTTACTCTCTCAACGCTTCTATAAAAGAGCAGAATTTCAGACTAAGTTCAAATGCGTCAAGTGAAGACCTTTCACTCAACACTTTAGTAAAATAGAAAAGTTTCAGACTAAGTTCAAATGCGTCGAGTGAAGACCTTTCACTAAACGCTTATGTAAAAGAGCAGAAATTCAGACTAAGTTCAAATGCGTTGAGTGAAGACCTTTCACTTAACGCTTCAGGAAAAGAGACGGAATTTCAGTCAAGTTAAATTGCGTCGAGTGAAGATCATTCAGTCAACTCACCGACAGAAAGGTTGTTGGATCCCTAGTTGGATTTGGGCTAGGTTCACAAATTTTAGGCTGAGTCTGACCCATCTTGTATAGACAGGGTCATGATTAGTAGTCCTAGAGGTTAGGTTAAGTCCTTAGAAACAACTAAACATGGACAAGCCAACAAAAGATGGAAGAAGACTCAAGACTTAGAAGAAAATCAAGTTCAGGAAAGTGAGTTTGACGTTCGTTGAACTCAGCTCGACGAAAGTCATGCTCTGCTCGACGAACTCAGAGAATCCTCTGAGTTGAGCTCGATGATATTTGAGCTCAGGTTGACCAATTCTAGAAGTTCATCTTCAACAGTTTAGAATCCTTTCTCTGAACTCAGGTCGACAAAATTATATTATCAGCTCAATGAACTTGGAGCACAGATTTGGAAAGTTTATCTTTGAAGATAGTTCTCTGAACTCAGGTCGATGAACTCGGTTCTCAGGTCGACGAACACGATTTGTCTTGTCGACGAACTTTGGACTCGGATCGACAAAATATGCTCCCTGCTCAACGAATTCTGTGCAGTCCCAGACTTGGAATTTTCCCTCATCTTGTCCTTATTCTCTTGCAGTAATTCCTGAATAATCAATGCTTATATTCTCTGAATATAGTCGTTATAAACAACATTGATTATGGTATTCATCAGGAATATTACTTGTCGTCTTTAATGGGACAGTTGGGGAAACTCATTAATGTTTTATTTAAGCCGTTTGTAATCTCCAGATAAGTTAGTATTTAAGGCAGTAATTCAAATTATAAAGGAATAATAATTGACTGAGAATATTAAAAGAGATCTCTCTCTTTTTCAAGGATACAGTAAAGAGAACTCACAATCATCCAAAACTCTCTTGTTTTTCTCTCAGTGCTATCATTCCTGTCAATACTCAAGAATGAAGAAGAACATTCATCAAATATCAAGAGTCTTCTTCATCTTCAGATTTGGGAATCTTTAGAAACATTCTTTTCAACATCTGTTTACTAGATTCCTGAACATTGACAAATCAAAACTGAAGACCTACACCCTGAAGCAAAGCTCCAATCTTCCTGAATTTTCAACATCTCAAGGGGGAGATTTGACACCATCAAGGATCCACAAAGTCTTCTCAAGTTGTTTTTGAGAAAAGAGAAGACTAACATCATCTTCTTTCCCACCCCATTGTACAGGGTTTTAACTCCCTTCAAAAGTTAGCTTGGTTGCAAGTCTCCTGATCAAAAGACTTGAGATTGGTTTTTGAGCACCTGATCAAAAGCTCAAAGGTGGCAGTCACCTGATCAAAACTTGTTAGTGGATTCCTACCAGGGTGGTAGAAGAGTGGATGTACCTAGGTTGCGGAACCACTATAAAAGTTCTTGTGTTGTCTGGTTGCCCTTTTCTCTTTGTTCTTGTTGTGGTTGTGATAGCTTAGATCTGTGTTTTGTATTAGATTAGTTTTACTTAGGTTGTTTTATTACTTACTGATAATCTTGGTATTCACTAGTCTTTCTACTCTAATTATTTTTAAATAACAAAAGTTTTTAACTACTCTATTCACCCCCCTCTAGAGTAAATTAGGTCTAACTCTCTCTTTCAATTCGTATCATAGGAGTTTTCTTTGGTTATACAAGTTAACTCTTGAACCAAAAGATCCTGTGTTAGATCTGATCTTTTATTTCTCTTAGGACTATTTTCACAGCATGGTATAGAACAAGGATTATGTAAGCACTAGACCTCCAGTTTGCAACTTATCTAAGTTTGCCATCTGGAAGGCAAGAATAAAGTTATACATGAAATCTATTGATGAAGACATTTTTAATTCAATTTTGACAGGACCACCAACTCTAGTGGCCTCCACTCCTTTAACTTTAGCAAATCTGAGTGCAGTCCCACCTCTAGATTGGATAGATGCACAGAAGAAAGCAAAAATTACAGATGCCAAAGCCATGCACATATTGGCTCAAACCATGTCAGATGTCATCTTCCAAAAGGTGGCTGAATGAACCTCTGCAAAAGAAATCTAGGATTCTCTCAACCAGATGGTTGCTGGCTCAGTAGATGAGAGAAAGGTTAGAAGATCAACTCTCATCTCACAGTATGAGAATTTCAAGAAAGATGAAGCTGAATCTGTCAGTGACATGTACAACAGATTAAGCTCCTTCACCAGTGAGTTGAAGACCTTGGATAAAGATATCTCTCTCACAGAGGTGAATGAAAAGATCCTAATGTGCTTCCCAAGCTCATGGGACTCCAGGATATGGCCAATCAAAGAGGCAAGAAGCTTGAATGAGATTTCCACAGAATCACTCCTAGAAAAGCTCAAATCCTATGAGCAGTTGATCAAATCCAGGGAAGCTGTAGAATAAAGGACTCCTCCACCAGCAAGAAAGGAGAAAAATATAGCATTCAAAGCTACTGAAGAGACTGAAGCTTCAATAGTCAATGAATAATTGATGAGTCTCTTTGCTCAAAGATTCTACAAAATGGCAAGAAAGGACTTCAGGAGAAAGTCATCCAGGAATGATGACAAGGACAGGTATGATAAAACTCCTACTAAAGAAATCGTGTGTTTTGGATGCAGGAAACCTTGACACTTCATTTCTGAATGCCCTGAGAATCATAAGAAGGAGAGGAGAAGAGAAAAAGACTCCAGGAGCAAGCACTACAACAGGCCTTCCTCCAGCAAGCACAAAAAGAAGGAGAAGGGCTTTGTTATAGAAACCTGGAGTGATAGAGAGGAATAGTCATCCACTTCCAGCTCTAGTGATGATTATGAAGAAGAGAAGGCAAAAGGGGTTTGCCTAATGTCAATTGATACTTCTAGCAGTCAGTCAGATGTTGAAGCCATAGAAGATGAAGGATCACTGTTTGCAGAAGACCAGGTAATTGCATCTTATGATTTTAATTCAGAAGAATTTAAAACTGAGTTTAAAAATTTATGCTTAGATCTAATAGGCTCTGAGAAGGAAATCAAACTTATTAGAGAAAGATTTACTGATCAAGACAAACACATTACTGAAAATACTAAACTAACAATTGAACTTAACTCTGCAAATGAACAAATTATTTTCCTAAAATCTGAACTAAGTAAGGCTAAGAAATTAGAAGAATCTCTCAATGGTAGAAGCTTACAACTATTAGACATAACTAGTGCTATAAATTCTAGGACTAATAACAGTAAACTAGGACTAGGTGCATCATCTAGTGAACCACCTATAATCCAAAAGAATCAATTATCTAAACTAATAAATTTCATTTCAGATAAGGGTAATAAAAATACTGAACAAGTAGATAAAGTAAATGAAGCATTAAAGCAAATGAAACTAAAACAAAAATTCAAGAATAAGAAGAAAAACAACTACAACAATGTTCAACAGTTTTCATCGAACTCAGATCGACGAAATGTGTATAGTTCATCGAACTCAAGTCGGCAAAATCCGAACGCAAACTTGTACCATAATCTTTCTCTGAACTGCGATCGACGAAACCAATATGGTTTGTCGACCAGAGATCGACGATATTGGGGCCCATAAAATGAATGTTTTCATTCTCTGAGTGGAGTTTGACGAACTCATCCAAATTCGTTGAACTTAGGTCAACGAACTCACCAGAATTCGTCGAACGCAGATCAGTATAACAGATATCTTAATCCTTTTGAAACCTATAATCAACCAAGAACATTTAATAATGAATTTAATCAATGGATCATCCAACCTAGGAAATATCACCCTTTAAGATATAAAAGGCAACCTGAGTATTCATTTATTTCTAGTTTTAGTTATGAGAAGAAAGAAGGACCCAAGGTAACCTGGGTCAGAAATGACTAATCTGTTTTATTGTAGGTGAAAGACTGTTCTACCACAGAACAACAGTGGTATTTGGACAGTGGCTGTTCTAAGCATATGACTGGAAATAAGGCCAACCTAACACATTACAAGGCAAAGCTAGGACCAAAAGTAATATTTGGTGACTCCAACTGTGGCCAGACTAAAGACTATAGAAAAGTTAAAGTTGGAGCTATCACCTTCAGGAATGTAGCATATATAAGTGGACTGAAGCACAACCTTATCTCCATAAGTCAATTATGTGGTGAAAGGTTTCAGGTATCATTTACTAAAACCTCCTGTATTATCACTTCTTTGGACAATAATGTAGTATTGACTGGCACAAGAGTAGGGAACATTTACTTAGTTAAATTCCAGTCAGCCAAATCTGAAATTTGCCTATTTAATTCAACTAGTAATAACAACGACCTTTGGCATAGGAGATTATGTCATGTTAACTTGAAAAATATTGCCAAATTATCTAGGGACAACCTTGTCAGAGATTTGCCTTCTTACCCCTACAAGAAGGAAAGCCTTTGCAGGTCTTGTCAATTAGGCAAGCAAATTAAAAATAGTTTTAAATCATTAAACAAAAGTGACTCACCTAGGATATTGTACTTACAACATATGGACCTTTTTGGCCCTATAGCTGTACAAAGTCTAGGAGGGAAATCTTATACTTTAGTGATTGTAGATGACTTCTCTAGATTCACTTGGGTTTTCTTTCTGAGATCTAAGTATTATAACTTTAAGATTCTTACAGATTTTCTCAAGAACATACAGATTGTGTACTCTACTCCAGTTGCATTGATCAGAAGTGATCATGGTACTGAGTTTGAGTCTCTTCTTATGCAAGAGTTCTGTAGGAAGAAAGGTATCAGACATTGCTTCTCAGCTCCTAGAACACCTCAGCATAATGGGGTTGCTGAAAGGAAGAATAGAACACTAATTGAATCTGCAGGCACATTACTTGCAGTTGCTTATTTGACCGTATCCTTTTGGGTAGAGGCTGTAAGCACAACAAATTATGTGCTGAATAGAAGTCTTATACACAAACTTAAGAATAAGACTCCTTATGAGCTACTGAAAGGGAAGAAACCTAAAGTAGACTACTTTAAAATATTTAGATGTTTATGTTATATACACAACAACAATAAGAAACACATTAAAAAGTTTGAAGCCAAGCCTGATATGGGAATTTTTCTTGGATATTCCCAAGTAAGCAAGGCTTATAGGGTATATAACAAATTTACCTTAAAAATTGAAAAGTCTATCCATGTTTCTTTTGATGAGACTAACATGTTTTTCAAGGAGAAGACTTCTTCTACCAATGAATCTTTGCAGGAACATAATTTGTGTGAGAAGCTTAATGACCTGACCCTCACCAATGAGATAGGTAGCCATTCTTCTCCACAATGTGCTGAAGAAAGTGAAGAAGAAGACACTATAATAAGTGATAAACCAACAACAACTAACTTAATTCCACAAGAGGAATTTATTCCCCAAGCTATTGAATAACCAACTCCACCCACTTACTTTATCACACTTAGAGATCACCCCATATCTTAAGTAATTGGAGACATGTAAGCTGGTGTGCTGACAAGGCACCAACTCAACCAAGATTTGATGCATGTCTGCTTCATATCTCAAATTGAGCCTCAATCTATTAAAGATGCAGAGAAAGATCCATACTGGATCATTTTAATGCAAGAGGAGCTCAATCAATTTAAGAGATGCAGAGTTTGGGACTTAGTTCCAAGACCCAAAGACTACCCAGTCATTGGAACTAAGTGGGTATATAGAAATAAGCTGGATGGCCAAGGTGTCATCTTAAGGAATAAAGCAAGACTTGTTTCTCAAGGTTATAGACAAGAGGAAGGGATTGACTATGACCAGACTTTTGCACCTGTTGTAAGGCTGGAAGTAATCAGGATCTTCCTTGCATATGCTGCCTACAAGAAATTCAAAGTTTTTCAAATGGATGTGAAGAGTGACTTTCTGAATGGGGAACTAAAAGAAGAGGTTTATGTTAAACAACCTCCAGGTTTCATCTCTCCAACTCATCCCTCTTATGTCTTTAGATTGCATAAAGCTCTCTATGGTTTAAAGCAAGCTCTAAGAGCTTGGTATGAGACCTTAACTAGCTTCCTTTTAGAACATAAATTTTCTAGAGGTATTGTAGATAGGACATTATTCACTAGGCATCATAAGGATAAAATTTTATTAGTACAAATTTATATAGATGATATTATATTTGGGTCTACAGATTCCAAACTATGCAAGGAGTTCTCTGACCTCATGCATTCAAAGTTTGAGATGAGTAGAAGGGGTGAGCTCTCCTACTTCCTTGGTCTCCAAGTGAAGCAGCTACCTGATGGCATCTTTATATCCCAATTTAAATATGCTAAAGAACTGATCAAAAAGTTTGGGATGTAAGATGCCTCAGCCAAGAAAACACCTATGGCTACAAATGCTGTAATTGACTCTTATGAACATGGAAAACCTGTTGATCATAAATTATATAGGGTCATTGTTGGATTCCTACTATACCTTACAGCAAGCAGACCTGACATAATGTTTTCTACATGTCTTTGTGCTAGGTTCCAAGTGAACCCCAAAGAATCTCACCTTACTTTTTGAAAAAGGTTTTTAAGATATATAAAGAGTTGTCCTAGTCTAGGACTTAGGTATCCTACTGAGTCAGAGTTTGAGTTAACTGGATACTCAGATGCTGACTTTGTTGGATGCAGAGTAGACAGAAAAAGTACCTCTGAAACATGCCAATTCCTTGCTACTAGATTAGTCTCCTGGTTTTGCAAGAAACAGTCATCTATGTCTACATCAACTGCTGAAGCAGAATATATAGCAGCTGGCAGTTGTTGTTCCCAGATGCTATGGATCCAGAACCAAATTCTAGACTATGGGTTCAACTTAAATAATTCAACTCTATTATGTGATAACAAAAGTGCAATTTCCATTGCACAAAATCTAGTCCATCACAGTAGGACTAAGCATATATATATTAGACATCATTTCATTAGAGAGTATGTAGACAAAAATAAAATTAACCTTGTCTATATATACACTGATTTGCAAAGAGCAGATATCTTCACCAAACCTTTGGATGAGAGGAACCATCTGTTCTTCATAAATCAGCTTGGTATGATAAATGGAGAAGCCTTAATTTAATTTTTTTCCATGGTCGACAAACTTTTCAAATTTCGTCGAACGAAAATCAACGAACTAGGAAAAGTTCTAGGGAAATTCGTCGAACGGAGATCGACGAACTCTTTGTGAGTGAAGCTATTTTCGTCGACCGGAGATCAACAAAATTGCTTCAGAAAACCTTCGTCGAACGGAGCTTGACAAAATGTTTTCACTTCTTCTGACTGAGAGCGACGAACTCTTTTGTCAATAAAATATTTCGTCGACCCCAAATCGAAGAATTTTTCTGTTTTCATAGGACGGAGTTTGTCGTTTCATATTCTGAAAAACCTTATAACTAGGTTTTCTTCGACCTCCATCCCGCGCTTTCAGTTCCCTCGCACTTGATCTCTCTGTTTTCTTTATTGCAGGTGATTATGGAGATTCTGGCAAGTGCTCTCGCATGAATGAAATTTGATATGGGTTTCGATATTGATTTTGAATCATTTCAACATTCAGATCAGATTTTTCTTGATATTCTGCAATTGTTTGAAGATCTGCACTTGAAGAACCTGATGAAAATCAGGATGAAGATAGCAGTGATCGAGATTAGAGAGTGGGTTTACTCATTATCATCTCGAGATGCTAATACTTTGGTCGGCACCATAGCAGGTAACGCCATCCATCTCACCCCGGAAATTCTTTCTGAAATATTCGGTCTAGTGAATGGAGAAGAAGAACTTGAGATTAATTCTTCTGAATTTGATGAAATGTTGAGTTTAATGGGTTATTCTAGAGACAACCATAATAAGCTGCTAAAGAAACATCTATCTGTTGAGTACAAGTTTCTCGCAGACATAGTAGGAAAAGTTTTGCTGGGCAAGCATACCGCCCACGATTATATTACTAGACAACAATTCCTAGTAATGTGTGTTGTGATTAACAAGAAAGCCGTCAACTGGGCTAGGATTCTGTTTGATTTGATAAGGAAGAAAAACACAAAGAAAGAAGTGTGTTTTGGGAGAATATTGGGAATCTTCCTCCATGCCAAGGCCGCTGAATCACTGGTCACCCCAACCATATTCATCAATGCCTCCAAGAGGCTAATCTGCGCCTTATTTGTTAGGTGGGTGAGGAACATCCCTAAGCCATCCAGGGCTTCCTCCTCCAAATCTTCTGAGAGTATAAGGGCTATTCCAGCCACTTCCCACCCTGCTGAGGACATTTCCATTCCTCCTCCTCCTCCCCCTGAGGACACTCCTTCAACATCCCTCCAACAAACTTCCACAACTCCAACACATAAACCTACACCTCCTGCTTCACCCATCCATCCTTCTTCACCAGCTCAATCACCACTACCTCAAACTTCCCCAATCTCTTCTCCAGCTCAACAATCTCCAGAGCATGATCATTCACCAGTACCTTTTACTCCTCCTCAGTCCCTTCTTCCCTCTTATCTTGCTGAAATTCCTCCTCTTCAAAATCTATCATCCCTATCTTCATTCAATCTTCTTTCATCCCCCAGTCATTCTCCATCCCCTCCAAATGAACAAATATTAGATTCTCAGCCCTCCTCTTCCACTTTCAATCCATCTGTCTCTACTCAAACATTACAAGAATTCATGGACGTAACTTCACCCTCAATGTCATCCATTCTACAATCCATCACACCACTTCTTAAACAACTCATAGCAGAGGCCATTTCACCTCTTGCTTCTTCCATCTCTACTCTTGCTGCCCAACTATCTGCCCTTCCTATCCCTCCTTCTTCAGCCAGGGGCCTGACTCTAGTGATTACTAAAACCAGGCAGGGGGAGATACTCCATGAAGAAGTAGCTCCAGTAGCTCCAACAGTAGTAGCAGCAGCAACAGATATAACAGAAGAAGAGAAAGATATTGTTGATACAGATATACCAGATGCAGAACTTACTAAATTTTTGGATACTGATATTGAGACAATTGATTCAACTCGTTCTTTGGATATTTACTCTGGAGAAGTCTTCATCTCTCTAGCAGTTGACCTGTTTTCTGTTCTAGGTTCTTTTGACCTCCTGTAACGCCCCCTATTTTTCTGTATTTATTTAATTCTCCTTGGGCGTTACGTGAATGCATTTTTTCGGCTTGTGCCGTTATTAGAGTACCTCGTTAGGTGTTCTTAGAGGTTATAGCCTATTATATGGTTTCCCCAGCTAGCCGGCGTCTGTTTTGGAGGCCCGGCTGAGCCTCTTAGGGAATCCTTGTGCGTTGTCTTCAGGCGAGGTTAGCTCGAGTGTGTGATCGTCGGAAGATGTTTCCGACTTTGTTGTTGTTTTCGTAGTCCGAGTATTTGGCTACGGTGCGAGTTTGGTCGAAAACCGAGAATGTTAAGTTTTGTGTCGTTCCGACGGTCGTTGGTTAGCGAGTCATCACCTTATACGAGCGTGTTTGCATGTTTATGTTTTCTCGGCACCACGAGCGGTATGGGCGAGCCGATGCGTAATTGCACGTGCGCGTGCGGGTGCGGGCGTGCGAGGTAGAACTTGTGCGCGCGGGTGCATGTTAATGTATGTATGTATATATATATATATATATATATTAGTGTATGTAACTAGCATGGTTAGTGGTTTTCTTAATTAATTAGTGAGTATATAGTTATTAGATTTATAGTATTATGATTGGTTACGAGAGTTTATGTATTGGTTAATATTAGGTTCCATTAAATCATGGAGTTTAATTAGTTAAGAGTTATATTAGTGTATAGTGTAGTATTTATTTCATTTAGACAGGTTTTTATTAGTGTATATATATTTAGACAGGTTTTTATTTCATTTAGATCGTTTTCTCGGCATAATATTTAGACAGGTTTTTATTAGTGTATAGTGTAGTATTTAGACAGGTTTTTATTATATTATAAATAATAGGTTTCCTTCCCCCCCCCCATTTACCGTCAGACAGCACGAAAAAAAAAGAAACCGTCGGCCTGTAGAACCGAGCGGGGGAAGTAGGAGGCGGGACCTTGCCGCTGCTCCGACCGCCCGATCTCCGGCGATTTCAGCCCCCAAATCTCCTTCCGAGGCCAGATCCGAACTCCCCTCTCCGAGATCTTCCTTCCGAGGTAACCTATTTGGGATTTCTCCGTGTATTTTCCGTGAATCGGGGTGCGATTTCGCCCTTTTTTTTTCTCCATGCTTTGATTGAGTTGTTCTTCTCAGATTATCTTGCGTATTTGTGTGCTTGAGGCCGGCTGGATGGGAGCGTTGTGCTGACCGATTTTTTTTGGGTGAAAAAGCAAGGCAAGTGCGCATTTCGCCCTTGCCGTTTTGACCTTCTTATAGCTCTAATTCGTCGTTTTAACTTCATATTATTATTATACAAATCTTTCCTACCCGAACCCTACCCGAAACCCTAACTAAAACCCTACCTAAAATTTCCCGATTAATCGTTTATTTCATTCTCTTGCATGCAATTGTTCTTGATTGGGCTTCGTTATGGTAGGTTTAGGGTGTGGAAATTATGCAAATAAATGGTGGATTAAGGTTTTGTTTTAGGGGTTTTGGGATTTTGCCTAAGACGTGTTAACCCTAATGCACTCTTGTTAGAACTCATCGCTTGGTAGAAATTATTGCTAGTAAAGCTATTTTTTATTCGTTAAAGCTTGTGCGAAATACACGGTCAGAACCCGCTCACTTGTTTAAATCTTCCGACCGCGCGCTCTTGTTAGAAGCCTGTTGATTTCAAGTTATGATATAGCTCGTGGTATTTTTTTTGCCTGGGTGTAAGTCAGGACTAGCATTTCATCATGGGGCCGATTGTTCATGGCTTGGTATAAAATTTTACTTGTAGTAGTAATAGTACCAAATTAACCGGGTAGGTATGTCAGTAAACTAATTTTATGCGTGTAGTTTGGAGATCAAATTACGGGCGTAGCTTCAAGGTCCTACCAGTTGTGGGTGCTTGGTATTTACCCGTTCGCGCATAACGAGTAGCGGGTCTCCGCGTCTGTTTAGTTTTTAGGGCTCGTAGGTGGGTTGCTCTAGTGAGTTTAGAGCTCTTGGTTTTGCTTAGGGGTGCATGGGACCACCAGTACGAGTTTGCCTCGGGTCACTTAGGACTGGAGTAGGATGTGGTTATAGGGTAGGACGGACCGATGCCGCCACCCTGGTTTTCCTTCTTACCTTATTATGGCAATATGGGCTATTTGGGTTGAGTTGGACGGATACCACCACCATAGTCCATGAGGATATTTAGGTCGAATAGACATGGTTGGACATGCGGCCACCAGTCTAGGCCACTTGTTACTAAATTTTATCCATCTCCAGTACTAGGTGACTCCTTTCTATTTTAGCCTAATACATGTTATGATTATTATACTAATCCTGTTGCAGAGACCCTCGAAGCTTGGCTTCATCCGTGCACTTAGTGCACACCCTTTTTACCTCTTTCACCGTTGTTGAGTACTTTTAAATTCCCGTTTTTAATTCTTGTTTTACTACTGCACTTTCTTTTCCGGTTGATTATAGTTTGCTGAGATATTCTTTTCTTTCTGAATACCTCAGGTACATGTATTTAGCCGACTGTGCGGCTAGCTTGCTTCTGGAGATTTTCTAGCACTTCAGCTGCTACTGTGGTTCTCAGTTCCTCTTGTTTGGGAGGTAGTTTTCTTTAGACTTGTAGTATAGACATACCTACTCACCAGTGGGTTCGTGTCAGTTGTTGACGCCCACTGGTGGTTTCTCTTTTAGATACTTCGCACTTGCTTACACTGTTAGTTTTACTGCTTTTGAGTATATTAAACTTACTCTTGGGATGATTTATGTTAGGGTGCTAGTTACTTTTAAAACCTAAAAACACAATTAAATATATGTATAACTCATGATCTGCATATTTTACAAACTCAAACACTACTTTCAAAGCGACGTAAAAAGATCGTTTTCTTAAATATATATATAAATTAAATCTAGGGTCTTGCGCAGTATCAGGTGCCCCCCTGGGGACACTGTTGCGCTCTCTCTTAGGATACATAAATATAAACAAAGTATTTTCCGCTACGTACACGTATAATTTTGAGGTATGGACTAGATGCTCCACAGAGCCGAGGGATACGGCCTTAAAATTTTAACCAGATTTCTACTATTAAATTTTTTTGGATTTTATAAAATAGAGTAATTAGTGTTTTTCCTGAGTGTCAACAGTTATCCCCTGCTTGACGTAGCATCACGACGCGTGTTTTTCTCAGACTCTGATAATTTTTAATTCGGAGAAAAATGCGGGTTGTGACACCTCCTGTATATAAACATTATTTCATTTGTTTCCAATCAATTTTGCACAAATATTGTTTGTTATTCAGCTCCTATTGGCTCAAAAATGTTGCAGCTAATTCAGAATAGTTTGTCAGCTCCAGAGCCTGAGCTTGTCCTAGTTTTAGATGATGAGACTGTTAAGGTTGCTGAAGATAAATTCTCTGATCCCAAGGCTTTTTCTCCTCCCATCTTTGTCTTTTCTACCTCTTCATTACAAGATATGGATGAGATTTTTACTACAGACATGGCTCAGGAAGTTGAAATGGTTTTAGATGCAGTGGTTCCTCCTCTAGTTGTTCCTCCTCAAGCAGACAAGCAAGTTTCACAGGAAATAATTGAGGAAATAGATACTCTATATGACAATCCACAAAGTTCTTCTGAAGGAGACTCGGCTAATGATTCTGATTATTCTGATGTTACTTATTTTCATGTTGTATGTCTGTATTTTCTCTTATTTTGCATTATACTTAGTGACCTAACCCAAATAGGGGGAGATTGTTGGATCCCTAGTTGGATTTGGGCTAGGTTCACTAATTTTAGGCTGAGTCTGAACCACCTTGTATAGTCAAGGTCATGATTAGTAGTCCTAGAGGTTAGGCTAAGTCCTTAGAAATAACTACACATGGATTAGTCAACAGAGAACGGAAGAAGACTCAAGACTTAGAAGAAAATCAAGTTCAGGAAAGTGAGTTCGACATTCGTCGAACTTAGCTCGACGAAAGTCATGCTCCGCTCGACAAACTAAGAGAATCCTCTGAGTTGAGCTCGACAATATTCGAGCTCAGGTTGATGAATTCTAGAAGTTCATCTTCAACAGTTCAGAATCCTTTCTCAGAACTCAGGTCGACGAAGTTATATTATCAGCTCAATGAACTTGGAACACAGATTTGGAAAGTTTTTCTTTGAAGATAGTTCTCTGAATTCAGGTCGATGAACTCGGTTCTCAGGTCGACGAACATGGTTTCTCTGGTCGACGAACTTTGGACTCGGATCGACGAAATCTGCTCCCTGCTCAACGAATTTTGTACAGTCCCAGACTTGGAATTTTCCCTCATCTTGTCCTTATTTTCTTGCAGTAATTCCTGAATAATCAATGCTTATATTCCCTGAATATAGTCGTTAGAAACAACATTGATTATGGTCTTCATTAGGAATATTACTTGCTGTCTTTAATGGGACAGTTGTGGAAACTCATTAATGTTGTATTCCAGCCGTTTGTAATCTCCATATCAGTCAGCATTTAAGGCAGTAATTCAAATTTCAAAGGAATAATTATTGACTGAGAATATTAAAAGAGATCTCCCTCTTTTTCAAGGATACAGTACCGAGAACTCATAATCATCTTGAAGTCTCTTATTTTTATCACAGTGCTATCATTCCTGTCAATACTCAAGACTGAAGAAGAACATTCATCAAATATTAAGAGTCTTCTTCAGCTTCAAATTTGGGAATCTTCAGAAACATTCTTTTCAACATCTGTCTACTATATTCCTGAATATTGACAAATCAAAACTGAAGACCTACACCCTGAAGCAAAGCTCCAGTCTTTCTGAACCTTCAATATCTCAGGGGGAGCTTTGACACCATTAAGGATCCATAAAGTCTTCTCAAGTTATTTTTGAGAAAAGAGAATACTAACATCATCTTCTTTCCCACCCCATTATACATAGTTTTAACTCCCTTCAAAAGTTAGCTTGGTTGCAAGTCTCCTGATCAAAAGACTTGAGATTGGTTTTTGAGCACCTGATCAAAAGCTCAAAGGTGGCAGTCACCTGATCAAAACCTATTAGTGGATTCCAACCAGGGTGATAGAAGAGTGGATGTACCCAGGTTGGGGAACCACTATAAAAGTTCTTGTGTTGTCTGGTTGCTGTTTTCTCTTTGTTCTTGTTATGGATGTGATAGCTTAGATCTGTGTTCTGTGTTAGATTAGTTTTACTTAGGTTGTTTTCTTACTTACTGATAATCTTGGTATTCACTAGTCTTTCTACTCTAATTATTTTTAAACAACAAAAGTTTTTAACTACTCTATTCACCCCCTCCTCTAGAGTAAATTAGGTCTAACTCTCTCTTTCAAAGATAAAAGTTGATGAAGTACAAATTTGTTGAGACACAATAGCTCACTCAATTCCTAAGTTAAATGGGTTGAGTTAAGTATTGTCTTTCAACGCTTCATCAGAGACCAAGAATTTGACTAAGTCATGTTGCTTCCAGCACTCAATGCCTATCTAAAAGATCAAGAAATATTATAAGTTAAATAGGGCCTTGCCTAGTTAGCTGACGTCATTCCAAATTCAAATCGATGCAGATTGCACGCTAAAAGACAAAAACCACCGTAATTCTCTGATATGCTATCTTAGGGAGATTCAACCATCAAAGTCGGCCATGCCACTTACCTAAACAAAAATTTAGCCATTGTAGTTGCTGAAATATAAAAGTAAAGTACGGATGACTTTTGCAAGCATCTCACCTCTTGACAATTACTAAGAGTGTTTTTGTAAAAACTTATTATAGAACTTTTAGAAAATTATTCTGAAACCCTATGCTACAAACAGTCGCCGCCAGTAGAGAGAGAAAGCATTCTCATTGTTTTCAAGCTTTGAAATCGACAGACAAAAAGTCTTGAGGAAGAAGAAGATCACTGCAAGTGTTCACACAACACAACCTGCTTATATTTTAAAGATTCATTCCTATTATTGTGGTGAAGAGAAGTTGTGTCCTATTACAGCTAGTGAAGAAGACTCCTGAACTTATGTTCCTGAGTCATTGAAACTAATTAAATTTCCATTGTAAGATCTCAATGAGATCTGATTGTAAGTCTGTCTTATAAATACTGAGGGTAGGAATTTATCCAAAAGTCTGAGGTAGGATTCTTGCAGAGAATTTGATATAAGTCTGTCTTATAAAGGCTGAGCGTAGGAATTTATCCAAAAGTCTGAGGTAGGATTCTTGTAGAAAATCTGAGATAGACCTATGTTATAAAGTCCGGGGTAGGGCTTGGTTGTGATCCTGTGGTAGGAGACTTGGTGTTGTCTCTAAGGAATTACTGTGAGCAGTCTGAGTTATAAGAGTGGGAAGCACTCTGAGTTGTAGGATCCTGGGGAGGATCTGAGGTAGCAGCTGATCTAAGTTTTTAGAGAAGTTAGCCGAATTTAACATACTACTAGATAGGTGAAGGGGGAAAGTGGATGTACTGTCGATAGGGAAACCTCTATAAACTGTTTGTGTGCTCTATGTATTCTAGAAAGCTAATATCCTAACAAAAATACATCAATTATAATTTTAAAAAGCTTCAAAAACATACAAGAATCCTGTTCACCCCCCTCTAGGTATTTAGCTACCCTTAAAAGACTTTCAAGTGGTATCAAAGCTAGTTTGTTCAATAAAGACCTAACAATTTGAACAAGATCTCCAAAGGGTAGTAAAAGTCTATCATCATGACTTCTGATGAGAACCACAAGGAGCTGAGATCTATAAAGCTTCCTATTTGTAGGAAGGAAAACTTTGGGATTTGGAAGGAAATAATGAGGTTGTTCATGGAAGCCTCAGATCCTAGAATATTTATTACAGTGGAAGAAGGACCCTTCATTCCCATAAAGGTCTCATCTATAGATGTTAACATCAAAATCTCAATGAAATACTCTGAGATGATAAAGGATGAAGTAGTTCTGGCTATCATGGACAAGAGGGAAAAAATATTATTGTTAGTATTATATATTATTCAACATTTAAGAACCTTGCTCATTGCATAACTGTAAAGGAAATATGGGACTCTCTGATAGTCTATATGGAGGGGATAGAGGAAGTGATGGATGACAAAAAATCCCTCCTAAATCAACAATATGAGGCCTTCAGACAAGACGCGGGATTTCATGGCTATATACTATGAGAAATTCTTTAGGATTGTAAATCATCTGAAGACTTACGGCAGACAGTTCTCTAACTATGAACTGAATGACAAATTCCTGTGGTCACTCAATAAATAGTGGGACATCAAGATCTGTGTCATAAGAGAGGTAGGCAACTTAGACAACACACTGCCATAAAATCTTTTTGGCAAGTTGCTATCACACGAACTTCTGCTGAAGTACAGAAAGGCTGAAGAAGATTCTACCAACTCATTCAGTAGGGAAAAGTCTGTGGCCTTCATAGCTAAAATCTCCAAAGGAGTAGAGAGAAGTCTCCTTCTCCCCTAATAATAACTACTGAGTTTGAAAGCTCTGCACCCAGCTCATCAGAAGCTGAGCTATCTGATGGAGAACTAACCTTGTTGTCCAAGCAGTTCAAAAAGATATTGAGCAAAAGAAGACAATGGAAGAATAAGGCCATTACTGACTCCAGCTCAAGGAAGCCCCAGATAAACCATGACAGATCCAAAAAGGAGTCCACTGGAGAAAGGTATGCATCTAAATAAAGAAAATAATTTAAGACTGAAATTATTCGCTATTAATGCAACAAGTCAGGACATGTCATTGATGAATGTCCTATTAAAATAAAAGAGAGCAAAAGGTGTGATGATAAGAAATATCTTAAAGACAAGAAGGTTAACAAGAGCTTCTTTGCTAAGAAGTAATCAAGCTTGTCTGACAGTGATTCTGAGACTTCAGAATCTGAAGATGAAAATGCCTTTATTAGTTTACTCTTTATAGAAGAGGATACAGATCATCCAGCACCCAAGGTGGGCATAAGGACACCACTGTCCTATATTGACAATGATTGTGAAGATGAAGAAGACTACAACCTCATGGCCATGACTGAAGGAATTCAGGAAAAATCTGATCCTGATGAGGTAATCATTTCAATTATGTTTTCTTCAAAATCTGATTATGAAACTGGCCCAGATTCCGAGGTATCATCTTATTCCAAAGAGGAGGATGAATTAGAACCTGAAGAAGATTTCAATCAATTGATTAAAAAATATGGTGTTCTACTAGAAGCTCTAAAGAAGAGCAAAAAGCTTATCAAGAGGCTAGCTGAAGAGATTGCATCTCTACAGCAGACTAACTCTATGCAATCTGACTATGTTTCCCAGCTAGCCCAGATGAGCAAAGAGATTAGTCAGTTGAAAACAATCACCATTATCCATGTGAGCACTATTAGGTAGAAGAGAATGAAAGTGGAAGGGATAGATCTAACTTTACTCTAGAGGGGGTGAATAGATTATTTTAATAACTTTAATTTATTTTTATAGCAGTTTAAAAATTAGTGATATATATATATATATATATCTATATATATAGATAACATTCACAGGATAAAAAATAGAGAGTAACAATCACAGATGACATAAGAATTTTATAGTAGTTCCCCAATAAATCTGGGTACGTTTACTCTTCTACCACCCTGGTAGGAATCCACTATAGGTTTTTGCTTAGGTGCCCTGTCACCAGAATATCTATTTTCTAAGGGAGATCTAGCAACCCTTTGGGCTTTTGACCAGGTACTTAAAAATCAAACTTAAGTCTTTTGATCAGGTGACTTATGAACCAAGTGTTAACTTTTGAAGGGAGTTAGAACCATGTACATAGTTTAAGAATAAACTAAGGAGTTAGATGTTGTCTTCTCTATCAAGTATGTCTGAGAAGACTTAGTGGATGATGTTGCAAAAGCTCCCCCTGATTTGAATAGAAATTGTGATCAAGAGAGGAGACTTTTTCTTCAGGGTGTAGGCATTCTTATATGCTTTTACTCTCCAGAAGATATTTCAGACAGATATGTATCAGGATGTCTCTCAGATTGAAGATATGTCTACAGAAGAGTCTGAAGCAGAATATATGTATCAATATCTATAACTATATGTATATCTCTTGGTGAAGCAGCAATTTTTTGTATATATAGTCTGTCAGGAAAGAATTCAATTTTTGAAATAATCGATTCTTGAAACGTCTGAAGAATCCCTTGAGAATTTGTAACTGCCTTAAAATTAATTAGATTTAAAACTCTGTGATAAATCCATATTTAATGTTTCCTTAAATGGCTATATTTATTAGAATATTTAGCATTAAATATCAGAGTTTCGGTTATCAAGCTTTTGAAAGTATTCTGCCTTCTGTATATAGAAACTGTCTGATCGTCGAACTCAGCAAGGATTTCGTCGAACTGAGCTTGGATTTCGTCGAACTGAGCTTTTACTAACTGAGCTTATACTTTCGTCGAGCTGAGCTCTGAGTTCGTCGAACTAAGCTCTGAGTTCGTCGAAATAAGCTCAGAGTTGAGATCTGAGTTAGTCGAACTGAGTTCAGAGTTCTTCGAACTGAGCTCAGAGTTCGTCGAACTGAGCATCTCTGGAGTACCTTCTGAAATGATAATTTTGGAAATAAAATATGACCCTAGTCTATACAAGTTGGCTCAAAATAAAAATCCTAATCAAAGAATAGTAGTTCTATCCCAAATTCGCATTAAGGTGTTCTAACAGAGAAAGATCATTAAGGATCGTGAGGAGAAGCTCCTCAAGGAGGGAAAGCTAGTGGAGAAATTTTCTAGGCCTGAGACTGTGTTACCACTCATTGATACCTTCACCTTTCAGAAAAATAGAAAGGGGTTGGTATTCAAGTGGAATGCTGGAGTAGATCATTCCAAAAGGAAAGGCAAGGCTCTAGTTGTGTCCCAAACTGTAAAATCCCCCCCGGAACACAAGATACGACCGAGGGAAATTTTATGCCCAAAACAGCCGGCTTGTGGTAGCATCAACACTCGGGATAATCTGTACCACAAGTAGCCTATTCTACCGGCTAATTTCCAATATCATAAATGCTAACCCAACAATAATAGAACATAGAAGTCATGATTCACATAAAGTAAAATGTCCAAAAAAAAATATTAGCATAAGAAGCTAAATCAGCTCCTTTACAATCAGAGTACACAAAACTTCCCGAAGGCTACATCATAACGCTCAAAACTCACATAAGTCACATAAGGAAGCGAGGGTATTGACGTACCAGGCCCTGTTCTCCTGACCTGACTATCCTCCTGCATAAGGCCCTGCTGCTGCTCCATATGTGGGGTATCCTCCAAAAATGGTAGACGTAGCAACTATTAGTCATAAAGACTAAGTGTCTTCACATCCGTTCACCCCATCGACTCTTATGCATCGGGTAGAGGAAAAGAAAGAGAAGCACAATATACAGTAATATACTTATCAAACAGGTGACTGAAGAGGATTAGTAAGTCCAACAGTACATGTATATATAATACATCATTAGTAAGCAGGTAACAACAGTAAGTATCAATATGAAAAGGTACTTCTATTCTATCAACATATAAATCATAAGTACAAAAGTTAACTTAACTTATAAAAATGATCATACAAATTTATAAGTTAAGGATCAGACACATCAAAGTAACTCATCATATAAAAGTGTCCATACAAATTTATATAATGAGGATCTTGTGCGGTTCAATGTAATGAAATGAATGAATGCAATATGATGAATCACCCATACAAACACACACACATTTGTTATATCGACATAAAACTTAGTTCCCACTTTTCGAGAGGTAGCGATCCTCTCCGGCATCACCTGTAGTGGCCCAACAGGGATAGTGGAGCGGGCATCTCCACTACTAGGCAGGTATCAACACTACCAGGCCTAAGCCTCTATACGCCTCAATTCTATCATCCTCAAACCAGCGGAGCTCCTATGTACACGAAACAGAAGGGCTCTTGGGTAGATGTGCACCAAGAGCCCAACCCATCTGGCCTAACAGCACGGAAGGGGTCTTCGGGAAGTAAGCACTAAAGAGCCCAGCCCAACTGGCTCAACAGGAACAAAAGTGGTCTTTGGGAAGTAAGAACCAAAGAGCCCATCCCAACTATCCTAGGTTCATCTACCGACTTCGGTTGGTGTGACGATTGGCAAGCCCGTCGACGTGCCACATTAATTCTCAACATAATGTCAAACACCGTGTTGCAGAACACACACATGCACATTCAATCGTCTCACATTATCATGCTCCCAATCATCAAAGGGCTCGACCCGAGTCCCTTCATAAAACATCTTACCAGTGCCCTTAATCACGCAAGGGCACCACCCCAAGTCCCTTTTTTACCTCAACATAGGATGCCTCAACATTTGTATCAGTCATTCTCAGCATTAGATTCAGATTAACGAAACAATGTTAATCATCAGTAAAATCCAAGAATATTATATATTTCCACATTCATTATCTCAATCATCACGTATTCCATCATATCTCAAATCTAGCATTTCGATCATGTCCACAAATCTTTATCCCCAATAAGGTTCCAATACACTTATTCATGAACGATTATTATAAGAAGTGATTAGAAATACATCAACACAATTTCTCCAAATCTTATGAACTCAATGAGGTTAGAAAAACATCATCAAGTGCATGTCACCCTAATTTCATATGCATCATATAGATATTATTATGAGAGAATTATAAAATCTGCGCGATATCATTTCAACGCAGCAACTTTGAATGCACTTTTAGGAAGCACTGAACTCCTCAGAAAACATATAATAAGCTGTTGGAAAGGTATTTCCGAGGGCTACAATTGTCGTGTTCAGCTCATGACCTGAATCGGATCGGAGCATACCTTAAATCAGCCTTAATATCTATCGCGCACAAAATCAAGTACATCCAACCCCACTCTCCCCATTCTCCCTTATTTGACCATGGATCTTCACAAAATCAAGTACGCTATCTTCGTAATGAAGAGAAGAGATGATTGAAGATAATCATGTGACGATCGACGCCCTAGAATGAAAGTTCTAGCATGGTTTTTCCTAACAAATCTACATTAAACTCCCAAATCAAGATCTCTTGAGCCGATATCTCTCCTACACTTTGGATCTAAAGATCTAGCATAAAGGGAGAGGGTATGAAGCCCACCTTATTTCCGGCCATGGATCGTGTCCTTCTTGGCGGTATGTCGCGCTCGATTTTCCGGCGGTATTGTGTTCGGCTCGTCATTCTTTAGGAAGAGGGAAAAGGTCAGTCGATCCAAGTCTTTTAGGGTTTGGATTTATAAAAGAGTGGCTGGTGATTTAGGGTTGAAGGTTATCTTGACACGTGTCACTCTCTCATTGTACTGCATAAAATACGTTTTCTGAAAAGACAACATTAAATCACCATCCTGTACAAGTCTAGATATAACATAAACTCTCTCTGGACGCGCACAAAAAATGCTAAGTCTATTCCTCGAGTATACTTGACGAATCGTCGAAATCACTCGACGAATCGTCGAGTGCATTAAGTCCGTTACACGAGTCATTTCGACGAATGCACAAGTCCACTCGACGAATCTCTCAATGAATTTCATCGAATCCTTTCAATGAACTCACGAGTCCTTTTGACGAACACCTCGACGGATTCCACAAGCCCACTCGAGTTTACTCAATGAATTCATCGAGTCTTAACAAGTTCACTCGATGAATTCGTCGAGTACTCTTGACGAACCCACAAGTCTTCTCGACGAATTCTCTAGGCCTCTCGACGAATTATAAGTCTTCTCAACAATTTCATGAGTCTTATCGATGAATTCACTCCAGGCCTAATCTAACTGCCGACTCAAGTGGCCATAGTGACACCGCAATATATACGAGGGGTCTAGCTTGAAATTGGATGTAACACAAACCACCTTTCAGAAGGTAGTCTTCCCTTCTAAAATGTGTGACCATGTAAGTATGTATGGTCACTGGAAGAATGGAAGTTCCTCATATAAGGGCAATAGTGCACCCTATAATGGGAAGAGATAAGGCATGGGGTTGAGTGCTTTGAAATCCCCTTATTAAGAAATTCAAATGGCCCATCATGGAACATTTGTATTTGGTGTCATAACTCCCACACTCAGGGGTAAGGCAGTTGCCTCTTCCCAAAACCTTCCAGCAAAGAAACAGGAAAATAACATGACTGTAATCAATTCTCACATTTCCATTTCTGATGCCATCAACACCATGTCAGCTGCAAAAAAGACCCATGTTGCTGTCAAACAGAATCAGTCAAGAGAACCTGCTTGCATGCTAACGTTCAACTAAATTCTAACTAAGAGAAACATGAAGAAAGCTATTATTTTCTTTGCTAAACAGAAGCATCATGATACTCTATCCACCTCTAGGAATGTTCATAAGAGAAGATACAACATTCATAAATGTTAGTGCTGTGGCAAGGTAGTGTATTTTGCCATACACTGATGGTTTAATCCTACAACACCACGTGCTGTGAAATGTAAGCCCGCAAAGTCTATCCATGTTGGTCTGAGTCCATCAAAGGATAACAAGAACCAAGGACCCAAATTTCTTTGGGTGCCTAAGGTAAACTAAAACTATTTTGTAGGTAGGTCCAAGGACCAATTGATACTTATCCGGTACTTGGACAGTGGATATTCCAGGCATATGACTGGAACAAGGAGCCATCTGAAAGACTTCACTCATGTGAGGAATGAACCCAATCATATTTGGTGGTTCAAACAGAGGAGTGACTAAAGATTATGGTATGATCACCATCACAAAAGTAGCTTATGTGGAAGGATTGCAACACAATCTGATTAGCATAAGCCAACTCTATATTCTAGGCTATATCATTATTTTCCACAAGGATAAGTGCCTAATCAAAAGGTCAACTGACCAAAAGATCATTCTGACTGGCATTAGGAGTGGAAATATTTATTGTCTAAAGTTTTTGTGTATTAACTACAATTCTCCTGTTTGCCATGTAGCGAATGAGAAATACTCATATTGTGTACAATGATATAAGAGGCTTGCTCACTTGAACTACAAGTCTATCAGCAAGCTCTTCAATAAAGGGTTGGTTAGAAATGGACCCAATTTGAAATTCACCAAAAAGGGCATTTGTTATGCATGCTAAAAGGGAAAGCAAACAAAGGCTTCCTTCAAAATCATTGGGTCCAAGGATTCTGAGAGGTGTCTTTAACTCCTTCATATGAACTTGTTTGGTCCTATGCCAATTCATAGTTTAGGTTGAAAAGTCTATACCTTTGTGAAAGTTGATGACTATTCTAGATTTGCTTGGGTATTCTTTCTTAAGATAAAGTCTGACACCTTGGATAGCTTTATGACATTTGTCAAGCAAATTCAAAATGAAAAGGGCTACGTTGTGGTCAAAATCAGAAGTGACCATGGCACAGAATTTTAGTCTGAAAGCATGACAAACTTCTACAAAGAGTAAGGCATATTTCAAGAAATCTCCTCTCCAAGAACACCAGAGAAAATCAGAATTGCTGAGAGGAAAAACAGAACACTCATTGAGGCTGGAAGGACCTTGTTGAGTGACACTTCCCTTTCAAAATATTTCTAGGTTGAGACAGTGAACACAACATGTCATGTCCAAAATAGGGCCTCCATAACAAATATCACAATAAGACTCCCTATGAGCTTATGAAGGGCAGAAAACCAAATCTAGCATATTTCAGAATCTCTAGAAGCAAGTGCTTTTTACTAAACTATGGGAAGTCCTACTTGGCAAAATTTGCGAAAAAATCCTATGAGGGTATTTTTGTTGGGTATAACAATCACAACAAAGCCTATAATGTCTACAACTTGAAAAATCAGGTTGTAGAAGACTATCAATATAGTATTTGATTAAACTTCTATAATTCAAAATAAGCTGCCAAACTCTTCTAGTGTTGTAGGTGTAGGTTTGAGAATTAATAAACTGAGTATTAAAGACACACCTCTAGTTGCACAAGAAAAGGATGATGATGTGCTCATTCTAGAAGAAGAACCAACTAGAATGCAGATAGAAGAACCTCGGGCCACTGAAGTTGAAATTCAAGGTGCTGAAGAAAGGATAGGAGTAGCTGTCAGAAACTTAAGAGGCCATCCTAGAGATCTAATTACTAGGGATGCAAGATAATGTGTAACCACAAGGAGTAGAAATCACAACATTATTATGTACTCCAGCTTCCTGTCTCAGATAGAACCCAAATTTTATAAAAGACAACATATACCCATTTTGGATAGTGGTTATGCAAGAAGAATTGAACCAATTCAAGAGGTATAATGTCTGGAAGCTGGTTCCCTGACCTCAAAGACATAACATCATTGGAACCAAATGAATCTACAAAAACAAGTTAGATGAAAAGGTTGTTATAATCAAGAATAAAGCTAGACTTGTTGCTAAAGGGTACAAGCAAGATGAAGGTATTGACTTTGATCAAACCTTTGTACCAGTAGCTAGACTTGAAGCCATAAGGCCATACCTTGGATATGGTGCTTACAAAGGAAAATCCACCAAATGAATGTGAAGTCAGCTTTCCTGAATGGTGATCTAAAAGAAGAGGTTTACATTGAGCAACCATCAGGTTTTATCAATCCTACCTTTCTTGATCGTGTTTTTCATTTTAGAAAGGCTTTGAATGGGTTAAAAAGAGCCCCAAGGGCTTGCTATGAAACCATGTCTAGATTCCTCATTAAGAACAAATTCTCAAGGAGAAAGATAGACAAGATATTATTCCTAAGGAAAGTCAATGGTAAGATCATTCTAGTCCAAATTTACGTTGATGTAATAGTTTTTGGGTCTACTGATGATGGCCTATGCAAAAAAGTTTGCTAAAGTTATGCAAGGACAATTTGAAATGAGCCATATGGGTGAACTCATGTATTTCTTGGGTCTCCAAGTTAAATAATCTGAGTATGGTTTACTTATCTCCTAGTCTAAGTTCACCAAGGAGTTAATCAAAAAAATTGGAATGGAGAGTGCCTCCACCATGAGAACTCCTATAAGGTCAAGTATGTCACTAGATATGGATGAGAATGGAAAGCCAGTTGATGAAACCATGTATAGAGACATAATTGGCTCACTTATTTATTTGACTGCTAGTATGCCAGACATTATGTTTGCTATATATATTTGTCTTAGGTACCAGACTTGCCCTATAAAATCTCATTACACTACTGCAAAGAGGATTCTGAGATATCTTAAGGGCATACTGGATCTTGGTCTATGTTACCCTAGGAATAATGATTTTGAACTAACAGACTATTTGGATGCAAATTTTGTAGGTTGCAAATAAGATAGGAAAAATACTTCAGGTACTTGCAAGTTTATAGGGAGAAGGCTTGTATCCTAGAGCAACAAAAAAGAAATTAGTATAGCAATCTCCAATGTGGAATATGAATACATCTTAGCAGGGGTTGCTATGAACAACTCCTATGGATACAACATCAACTTCAGGACTATAATATCCAGCTAAGTAAAACTCCTATGTTTTGTGATTCTTCAAGTGCTATTTCAATAGCTAGGAATCCTATATCACACAAGAGTACCAAGTATATTGAAATCAGATATCCTTTTATAAGAGAGAATGTTGAGAAGGAAGATATCAGTCTTGAGTTTGTCCCCACTAATAGTCAGGTGGCTGAAATCTTCACTAAGCCTCTTGATGAAGCTAAGTTAAACATTTTCAAGTTTGAATTGGGAATGTTAAATTTGAAGGAGCTTTAAATGTTGGTCCATAACTTCTTCTGTCATACATGTGCTTTAGAGGCTAACCTTTTGTAGGAGAAAATAAGGAAGAAAAAGGTCAACTAACTTGGAGTTGAATAAAGTGTAAAGCGTTGAATCAACACTAGGTATTGCCATAACCCGCACTTTCTCAATGTTTAAAGTATTGTCAGAGTAAGAGAAAATACGCACCGTGATGCCACGTCATGCATGGGACAACTGCAAACGCTCAAGAAAGGACAAACTTCTGATCAACTTCATAAAAGACATGTATTTTTATGGTTGAAAATGCTATTAGAGTTTAAAGTTAAAGACCGTGTCTCTCGGTTTAATGGTTGAACTAGTCCATAGATAAGAAAAATATAATTGTAGTGGAAAACCTCTATTTTACTACATTCATTTATCATATGTGAACGTGAAAATCCAACAAATATGATAATGTGTGCAGTTTCTAAATTTAGTATAAGTAAAAGAAAGGAGTTCTTTATCCATTAAAGTGGGTTGATATAAAGTTGAAAGAGATGCGATGAATCTAAGCTAAAATGGAGATTTGATTAGTTGAAAAATAACTAATATGCAACCTAACATAAAACATTCCTAGAGAGAGAAACACTTGAATAATGAAAATGCAATAGTAGTGGAGACAAAAATACAACAGTTTGAAGCACAAGAAACTATACTATGGGCGCCAACAAACTAACAAAAACCCATAGTAATTACAACAAAAATCTAAACTTCTGAAGTCAAGGAGAGAAACACCAACCACTCCTCAACTAGGAGAGGGAAGGAAACAGCTGCATGAGACTGGCCAAACAAGCACAGTCGGCACTACCTGCTATTAAACTAAACCTGAGGTATTCAAAAGAAAATAATGCCTCAGCAATAAAGAGCGCAAAGGCGGCTTAAACATAAATCAAAAGGTTTAATAAGGTAAGTGGGTTACCAACCCAACTACAAAGCTGCAAAATCACAAAAATCAATAACATAAGAGTAAAGAGAACAATTAGCTTGGCACAAAACGACCATATAAAGAGAAGACTTGCACTAAGTGCGAAAAGGACTCTCAGTGATGTCCTAATCATAAGTATATATAATCATAGAAATAGCATTGATTAGCTTAAAGAGTGAATCATCAGCGCCATACATAAAATAATACTGAGGTGGTGGCTATCTTTCCAGCACAAACCATCAGACAAACACAACCAAAGAAACAGGCATTGAGGTGATGGTCCTTTATCCACTGCCAACCAAAAGAACCAAAAAATAATTCCACCGGGAAAAATAATTCACAACAAGCACTAAGGTGGTGGTCCTTTATCCACTGCCAACCCAAGTCCAAAATCATAAAGTCTCCAGGGGTAATGATTCACACGAACATAAGGTGGTGGTCCTTTATCCACTATCAACCCAAGTTCCAATAATAAATCTAAATACAATAATAAATGGGAATAAAAGACCCAAGATTTAGCATCGGATTGTCACAACGATGCAAGGAAAGAAAATCCAAAAATTTATAAGGGTATACTCGGCAAATCTACTGTTCACTCGACAAATTCGGCTATACTATATGAGAACACTTGATGAATCCACTATTCACTCGACAAATTCTACTCGGTCTCATTAGTTCACTCGACGATTTCTACTAGACTACACGAGTACACTCAACAAATCCGCTGTTCACTTGACGAATTCTACTCGATCTCACGAGTTCACTCGACGAATTCTACTAGACTTCACGAGTACACTCGGTGAATTCTACTTGACCAACTCAACTAATTACTCAGGAACACTTGACGAATTTGGCTAGGCTTTACGAGAACACTCGACGAATTTACTATTCACTCGAGGAATTCTACTCGATCTCACGAGTTCACTCGACGAATTCTACTAAACTACACGAGAATACTCGATGAATTCTACATACCCACTCGACAAATCCTACTTTTCCTCTCAACGAATCCTACTTAGATTACATAAGAATACTCAATGAATTCAATTGACTTCTCGGGAACATTCGACGAATCGACATAGACCGAATTTTACAAATCTCCAAATCAAAATTTCAAATACCAAGGAAACAAAATGTGTTCCTCTTGGATCTTGATGAGAAAGAAAAGAAGAGAGAAGAATAATAACAACAAAGCAAGAGGGGTAGACCTCCACTTGCCTCAAATCTTGACAAAATTGCCTCTACAACACCCCACACCACAGTTTGGCCTAGAGAAATGTTCAACGAGAAGAATCTGAAAGTTTTGGGGTGAAAACGAAGGTTAGGGCTACTCTCTCCAACTTCAAAAATCCACGAAACCTGAAAACTCACCGTGCACACAAAGGTCTCGATGAGAGCAGTCCAAATCTCTACTCCGACAATAATTTCCTGCACCCAAGCTCCGACGGTGGCTGACGGAAGACTTCTGAAAAAGGCTGACTCCTCCTCCTATGGCATGATCGGGTTCGGCGAAAGAAGAAGTTTTATAAAAATCTAATTCTAAGGATTCGACTTTTATAGGGGAAGCTTTTAGTAAAATAAATAAAACATTCTTTGTTATTACATTACATAGTTACTATCAAAGAAGAAATTGCTGACACATCAAAACTCTTGAACTAACGTAACGCCCTTATGCTATTATTACGCGACTAAATTAATTATTAAAAATTCAGGGGCATTACAGTCACCCTCCTAAAAGAAGTTTCGTCCCGAAATTTAGAACGCATCTCGAACCTCTGAGAAAAGGAAAGACACTAACTTGTCTGATAAAACTCTTACCAATGAAATCTAAGAGAACATATGAGGATAAGATTCCTTCATTACAGATTCCAATTCCTAGGTTACGCTCCTAATGCCCTAATTCCACCAAAGAACTTTCACAGTAGGAATTGTCTTTCTCCTCAACACTCGACCCCGCATCTCCAAGATACGGACCGGTTCTTCAACATATGAAAGATTGGGTTGCAACTGGGGCAATGAATTTAGGACATGGCGCTCACTACGCAAACACTTTCGCAACTGGCTCACATGAAACACATCGTGAACACCAGGAAATGTAGTAGATAACTCCAGCCTATAAGCCGACACTCCGATGTGCTCAACGATCTGGAAAGGTCCCACATATGTGGGATCCAACTTATGGTTATTCCCAAATCTCTTAATACCTAGCATCGGATAAACCTTCAAGAAAACCATGTCCCTAACTGCGAATTCCAGACCAACCCTACACCGATTAGCGTTCTTCTAATAATGCTCTTGAGCAAAACAAAGCTTCTCACGGATAAGCGTTACCACCACACTCATCTCTTCCAAGGCCTTTGGACCTAATAACGGCCTCTCACTGACTTCAGCCCAAAACAGGAGAGTTCGACAATGCCTCCCATACAAGGCTTCAAATAATAAAAACTCCTCCACTATGGACTGTATAGAGAGGTTGAAGATATGCACGACTTTCCTGCTTAAGACATCAGCCACTATATTAGCCTTTCCCGGATGGTAAAGCATATCGACCTCATAGTCCGCAACATACTCCATCCATCTACACTGGCGCAAATTAAGCTCTTTATGAGTGAAGACATACTTCAAACTCTTATAATCTGTATAATTTCAAGGCATAGATGACCGCAGCAAATTCCAAATCATGAGTAGGATAATTCCTTTCATGTACCTTCAATTGTCTTGATCCATATGCGATCACCTTTCCTTCTTGCATCAGAACGCAACCGAGACCAACTCGCGAAGTGTCAACATAAACGATAAATTCCACTCCCTCAGTGGGCAACACCAAAACTGGGGCATGACACAACCTCTCCTTCAATTCCTAAAAAGATTCCTCGAAATCATCACTGCAAACAAAAGCTATGTTTTTCTGTGTAAGTCTGTTCAATGGTGCAGAAAAAATTGAAAATCCTTGTACGAATCTCTTATAATAACCTGCCAACTATAAGAAACTATTTATCTCCTTAAGCATTGTAGGCCTCTTCCAATCCAAAATTGCGCTTATCTTTGATGGGTCTACTGAAATCCCTTCTTTACTTACCACATAATTCAGGAAAGACACTTGAGTCGGCCAAAACTCACATTTACTTAACTTCACATACAACTTATGCTCCATCAGCGTGGACAACACCAAGCATAGATGCAAGACATACTCCTCGACACTTCTAGAATATACTAGAACATCATCCAAAAAGAAAACCATGAAGTGGTCTAGAAAAGCTTTGAATACTTTATTCATCATGTCCATAAAAGCAGAGGGTGCATTCGTTAACCTAAAAGACATTTCCAAGAACTCAAAATGCCCATACCCGGAATGAAAGGTAGTTTATGGAACGTCCAACTCACGGATCCTCAACTGATGGTATCCCGAACGCAGGGCAATCTTTGAGAACATGGTACTACCTCGCATTCAGTCAAACAAATCATTGATCTGAGGCAATAAATATCTGTTCTTGATAGTTACTTTATTCAGCTCTTTATAATCTATGCACAACCTGATAGAACAATCCTTTTTCTTCACAAAGAGAATTGTAGCACACCAAGGCGAAGAACTAGGCCTAATAAAACCACACTGCAACAAATCATCTAACTTTGTTCGTAACTCTTCCAGCTCATGTAGAGCCATGCTGCAAGGCACCCTCGCAATAAGACGAGTACCCGGCATAAGGTCTATAAAAAACTCTAAATCTCTCATAGAAGGGAGACCTGGAAGACTGACCGGAAAAATGTCAGGAAAATCTCACACTACAAAAATATCCTCGACATGCGTAAAATCACGAGCAGCTTCCAAAATGGAAACAAGGTAAGCACTACAACTGGTTTCTAGAAGGTTCTGAGCACGTACCACATATATGATTGAAGAGTCCTGGCATAGAAAACCAAACACGCTCATGGGTTGGCCATTATCCATCCTGAAATCCAAACGCTTAACTTTGCATTGGATGACCACATAATATCTGGAAAACCAATCCATATCAAAAATCACATCAAAGTCTTCCAAGTCTAGCACCTTCAGATCGATATACACTATAAATCCACCTAAGAGAATAGGACAATTTTGGATACCCTGATTAGACACCACTGAATCACTGCTCAATAGGGTGGCCCGGACGACCATAAAAACTACATACTTCTCTACCTCCTTTCTTCGAAGCAGGACCAGATGCCCACGTGCTTTCATTATTCTTAGCCTTTAGCTTTTCTTTCCTCAACAACAAGCCATGATTCTTAGTATTGTTGATAGCCTCAACCCTTAATGTGGCCTTCACTGCTTTTGTAAAACTCTCAGATCGGTAATCGCTGTCTAACTGTTGGATGTCGCTTCAAAGACTAACCAGAAAATGCTTAACTCTGCCTTCCTCAGTGTCTACTAATTCTGTAGAAAACCTGCTCAACTTACTGAACTCGATCTCATACTCACCAACCATGAGTTGCCTCTGCTTCAGATGCAGAAAATTGTTCATCAACCTATCCCGCTCCTCCGTCGGTAGGAACTTATTCAATAACATCCCCTTAAACCTTTCCTACGAGCATCCAACTATACGATTTTCCTTTTCTATGATCCACCGGCCTTTAGAGAGGCCCTTCAATTGATAAGCAGTGACCATAACCTTTTGGTCCTCAGAAATTCCCGAATAGGAAAACATCTCCTCAATAGCAACAATCTAGTAATCTAATGCCATGAAATCAGCCCTCCCATCATTAGTCGGGGATCCTAAGCACGGGAAATGTGAGATGTAATTCATCTTAGGAAACAACATAATAAAAGGCATAAAAGGAGCAGGAGGGACAGGCATAACCTGATCCACCTCAAGGGGCTGCACACCAGGCTGCTGCCCTAAGGTGGCAGTCAACAACGCCTACATCTGCGCTTGCATCGCAACCATCTGTCTTGAAAAAGTCTTGTTGCCAAGACGCAGCTCCTCTATCATCGCTTCACTATACGCTCTCGAAGACTCACCCTCAGACTGGAGAGTCAATCTTAGCATATGACATTTCAAGCCAAACATCTACAAATACGAACGAATGTCTCATCAAGACTTAGCTAAATGCCAAAATTACTCAACTTAAAACAGACCAGAAATACACAAACATCTGCTCTTGCTACTACTGTCCTCTGGGATTTTTTATGAATGATGTTATGCCTTAACTTAGGATGATACACCATCATCCCCTTATTGAATTTTGTGCATAAAATATGAATGCATGGGTTCTTATATCTTTACTTTGAAATAATGTGTGTACGTGTGTCATCATGTAGATCTTAACTTGGCATGCAGTGCTTATTCTATGTTATGTTATGCATGTCATGCTATGCATTTTAATAAAATCTTTAATGTATGTTATGAGCGATGTACACATGAAATATTATGCATCTCATACTACATAATATCATATGTAATAAAAGGTAAAATCTAATGAGCATCCAGGTGATGATTGTTAAGTCGCCCATTTTAACTTAACAGTCACTTGTTGCCATGTCTATGAGATTCCATATACAAATGCATATTATGCAACCCATACTACATAATATGCCTCGTATATTTCTGTCATGCTTATGAGTGTAGTGTTCATGCTTCAGTCAAGACATATTTATGACACATTGATGTGTGTATGCAATGAATAAAATAAAATAACCAACCTTCGCTCAGATACCCACTGTCACAACCCACATTTTCTTAAGGTTTAAAATATTATCAAAGTAAGAGAAAATACGCACTGTGATGCCACGCCGTGCAGGGGACAACTACAGACACTCTGCCAAGGACAAACTTCTGATCAACTTTATAAAAGACATGTATTTTTATGGTTGATGCTATTAGAGTTTAAAGTTCAAGACCGTGTCCCTCGGTTTAATGGATAAACTAGTCAACAGATAAGAAAAATATAATTGCAGCGGAAAACCTCTATTTTACTACATTCTTTATCCTATGTGAACGTGAAAACCCAACAAACATGATAATGTGAGCAGTTTCTAAATTTAGTATAAGTAAAAGGAGTTATATATCCATTAAAGTAGGTTGATATAAAGTTGAAAGAGATGTGATGAATCTTAGCTAAAATGCATATTTGTTTAGTTGAAAAATAACTAACATGCAACCTAATAAAAAACATTCCCATAGAGAGAAACGCTTCAATAGTGAAAATACAATAGTAGCAGAGACAAAAATACAATAGTCTGAAGCACAAAAAACTATATAATGGGCGCCAACAAACTGCCATGAACTCGGGACCCTAGGGTGTGTACTTGGAATTTTTCTAGATTTGCTCCAAATTTTCTCCTAGTTAATGCTGCCAGCTTCAAAATATTATTTGCAACCCATATTAACCTAAAATATAAAAAAATTAGAAACTTAATTAATAAAATATAACTATAAATAATTAATTATTAAATAAAAACTATATAAAAATAAAGATAAAATTAGAGTTATCACTCGTGAAAACAAAGAGATGAGAAAATGTGCACACAACATAAAAAAGTCATAAGTAGTAGGGGAAAAATTGGAGCGGAATACCATAAATATAAACCTACCCAACACAAGAAAAACCAATTGATTTGAAGAGCTTTTCAGAATAAAAAAATTTGGAGGGCACATATGAAACTAAATACACATGATTTGGAGTACAATACTAGGAGATTTATAAAGTTACTGCATTGTAACATTGTAAGAGTCAGGAATAGAAATCGTGTACTAGTACATATGTGTTATAGACATAATACAGTGTATGTCCAATTATTATGCATGGAAACGTTAGATAGAATAATGACATGTATACTCTTAGCATCAAAAAACATCAAGTAGAAATAATCTTTATTACATATTTTATCACAATAATTCAATATGCTAGCACATGAGAAATAAAGTGAAAAATCATGTCACATTGTTATCTACTTCATACCAAGATTCGAACAAGGGGCACTAACTTAAATTGTAATCTTTGCACAAGATCAAAATGATTTTTTTGACCAAGGTGCTCACCCTCATAATGCTCATGAAGACTTATCAGGAGGAGTGAGTAGTGCTTAGGGATATCCTTGACACTGACAATCAATTTTTTCATTGATTTACCTACATAGATAGATACACTTTAACTTGTATACAAACAATATTTTCAATAGAATATTGGCTAAATGTTCTAAACTTTATACACTAAGTGAACACTGCGACATTGATTGTTCAAGTTATTTCTAGCATGTTAAACACAATATCACGAGTTATAACATGTAAGCATGAATTTCTACATGAGTGCATTTTCTAGGGATGTGTGAATAATATAATTTCATTACGCTACCTAAATCATCACTCATATCTAGAGGCATATTCAACATACATTATTATGTCCAGTCGCACTCAGTAGCTAAGTACCTATAGAATAGGCATATCATTACATAATCATACAATGTCAACAGTGATAAACACTCCTAAATCAAATATTACATGTAAGCGTTATGCTTTAGGTTCTAGTCATGCATGTCCAAAGAATGAATGTTCCCCGTTTTTTAGGCTTTTATATTTTTTTCTTATTTTAAAGATTAAACAAAGCAAACAATTTCAATTTAAAAGAAAAACATGTGTTTGGATTTTTGGGATTTTTCAAATTTTGATTGATTTTTGTTTAAAAGACAACCGAAAAAAATAGAGGGACAAAAAACACAAAAGCAGAAACACAAAAAATAGGTAGCCAACTTATCGCTAGCGCTAGGGCTACCATGTGCGGGTAACTCACACAGATCAAAAATCGGTAAAAAAAACACCCCAATGTTAGTAGATATTGAAGCACGATTAAGTAGTGAGATCCAAAACGCCCAGTTCTAGTCAAAGTAAAGAAAAATAAGCGTCAGGGAGGGGTTTTGTAAAGATATCAGTAAGTTTATTGTCAGTCCCAATGAAGCTCACTTTCACATTCTCTTTCTTAATGTGGTCTCGGATAAAGCAATGAAGAACATCATTATGTTTAGAGCGAGAGTGGTGTACAGGATTATTCGCCAAGTCTATGACACTCTTGTTGTCCCACCTAAGGTCAACATTCTTAAAATTTAAGCTGAACTCCTCTAACGTCTATGACATCCAAAGTGCTTGTGCGCAATAACTTCCTAGGGCTATATACTCGGCCTCAGCAGTGGAGAGGATAACTTAGTTCTGTTTCCTACTTGACCATGAAACTAGTCCCATACCTAGAAAGTGACAGGTACCACTTGTGCTCTTGCGATCGAGTGAACATCCAACATAGTCTAAGTCAGAATATTCGTGAAGCATTAACTCAGCGGTGTGTGGATACCAAAGACTTAGATTTTGGGAGCCTATGAGATACCTAAAGATTTTCTTAATAGCTTTAAGATGAGATTCTTTAGGATTAGCTTGATATCTAGCACCAAGGTACACTACAAATGTAATTTCGGGTCTAGAAGCACTTAGATATAGTAGTGATACGATCATACCTCTAAATAATGTTTGATCCACCAAAATGCCACTTTCATCCTTTCCTAATTTGAGTGATGCGCCCATTGGAGTTTTAGCTTGTTTCAGATTTTCAAAGCTGAATCGCTTAAGCATATCTTTTATATATTTCGATTAACCTATGAAAATTCCATCTTTTTGTTGAGAAATCTGAAAGCCTAAGAAATAGGTTAATTCTTCAACTAAACTCATTTCAAATTCGGATTGCATTGGTGTAATAATTTCTTTACATAAACTCTCATTTGTGGCACCAAAAATTATATCATCCACATAGATTTGTAATAAAATAAAATCGAAACCACTATGCTTTACAAAAAGCATAGTATTCACACTACCCATCCTAAAGTCATGTTCTAAAAAAATTTTTGTAAGCCTATCGTACCAAGCACGGGGTGCTTGCTTTAATCCATACAAGGCTTTCCTTAGTTTGTATATATGATCTGGGGGATTACCATTCTTGAAGTCGGGTGGTTGCTCAACATACACTTCTTCTTTAATATAGTCATTTAGGAATGTGCTATTAACATCCATTTGATATTACTTTATTTGCTTAAAACTTACAAATGTCAAAAACATATGAATAGACTCAAGACGTGCAACTAGTGCAAAAGGCACCTCAAAATCCACACCTTCGATTTGAGAGTATCCTTGAGCAACCAACCGTGCCTTATTTCTAGTTATCATAGAATCCCCATCAAGATTAGTTTTATACACTCATTTCAAGCATATAAATGGATGGTTATCAGGACGCTCCACAAATGTCCAAACTTTGCTTCGCTCGAATTGATTCAATTTCTCGATCATAGCCAAGAACCAAGACTCATCATTCAATGCTTTAGAGATATTCTTGGATTCTATTTCAGATATAAAACATAAATTTGAGAAAGATTCATGCAAGGCTGAGCAAGTTCTAACCCCACGTGAAAGCTCTCCTATTACTAGTTCTTGTGGATGTTGTTTTGAAAAGTTTAGTGTGTTTGGAGGCTTATATCCTTCAACACGAGTTGGTTCATCTACTACTTCCTCTCTCTCCATACTCTCATCTTCCAATGGTACATCATCATCTACATCCTCTTTATTTGATCTGGATTCCGTATTTGGTGTATTCTCATCAAAGTGAACATGAATGGATTCTTCTATAACCAAGATCCATTTATTATAGACCATATAAGCACGACTTGCAGAGGAATATCCTAAAAAATGCCTAAGATTTATCATCAAATTTTCCTAAGGTATTCTTGGTGTTAAGAATGTAACACTGGCAGCCAAATACTAGAAAGTAGGACACAGACGGCTTTCTATCATAATAGAACTCATAAGGGATGCACTTAAGAATAGGGTAAAGCATGATCCGGTTCATCATATAACATGTTGTGTTGACCGCTTCAGCCAAACAATATCGAGGCAAGCCAAACTTTACAAGCATCGTGCGTGCTAATTCTTGAAGCATTGGTTTTTTCCTTTCTACTACACCGTTTTGTTGTGGAGTTTGTGGGACAGAAAATTCATGTCGAATTCCTAGGTTGTTACAGAAATTGGTAAAATTTTCTTTCTCAAAATCAACCCCATGATCGAACTTAATGCATTTTATTTTTTAGTTTCATTTCATTTTGTAATCTAACGCTCAGATTAGAAAATTCAAGAAATGCATCAGATTTATTAGCAATAAAAATAATCCAACAAAATGTGAGTAGTCGTCAATAAGCATAAAAGTATATCATTTTCCTCCTAGACTATAAGTGCTCAAAGGACCAAATAGATCCATGTGAATTAGTTCAAGTGGTCTAGACGGAAAAATGTCATTTTTGCTTTTAAATGAAATTTTTTCAAATTTTCCATTTTGGCAAGGAGCACATAATGAAGTCAAATCACCGCTTAACTTTGGAAGTCCTTGGATTAGTTTTGGTTTCGATAGTTTGACTATTAGTTTACTGCCGGAATGACCAAGTCTCCTATGCCAAAGCTCTAATTCTTTATTTTTAGAAACTAAGCATTTCAAATCAAAAGAGGATATGTCCTCAAATCTAACAGTATATACATTATGATTTCTATGCGTAGTAAGCAATACAGTGTTCGTTTTAGCGTCTAAAATATTGCAAGTATTCATGGATATTTCAAACCACACATTCAAGCCCTTATCGAAAAGTTGACTAACAGAGATTAGATTGTGCTTTAAGCCGTCAACAAACAATACATTTGGAAGAGAAAATGCTTTGTTACCTATGATATCGACACCAAGAATGCGTCCTTTGTTGTTGTCACCAAATGTCACTGAGCCCCCTTTCTTCATCTCTAGGCTAAAGAACTTGTATTTATCTCCTGTCATGTGCTTGGAACACCCAGTGTCCAAGTACCACACGCTCTTCTCATCCTTATCCTTCCAATATACCTGGAAAGAGGATGAGGATAAAGATCTGATTACCCAAGTTGTTCCACCCATAGTGTAGGTAGTCAACTTTTGTATCCAGACTTGAGTAATTTTATTTACTCCTCTCTTCAAGAAAGAGCCAGAAGTGTGAATGAACTTATTATATTTGGCACACTTCAAAAAGGAGGTGGATATCGCCTTTTGTGTTGTATTGGGACTCTTGCTAGAAGATGGATGTAGGCTTCCAGTTTTATTATGATAATCTTTATGATTTATAAGCTTCTCAACCGGCTTCGAAGAAGACGAGCTATAGTCAGTGGTAGGGATACCGCTGGGCGGTAGCTCGTAGTGTTATATCCCAGCTCGAATTTACCAGATCCCTGACACTGAAAACCAGCAATATATTAAGAGATTTTTCGCCTACTCCAAATTTCTGGATGACAAGGTTCAGGTTCTGGATCCTTGCTTCCAAGGCGGTGTTTTCCTTGACGAGCATCACACACTGATTTGCAAACTGTTTTTTACTCTCTTCTACTTGTGCAAGAGACATTTGAAGCTTTTTATCTAAAACCTTTTTCTCGCATGTGAGATTTTTTATTTTAGAGGAAGTCCTGGAGCGACTTTCTTTTAGCTCATTGATCATTGTCACTGAGTGAGAACTCTTGGCACTTGTTGGGTATTATATCCATAATAACTCGGATTTGAAGAAGGGTCCAGTTAAGCAAAGATAAATTGTGACTGTATTTGATGCTATCTTTTAAGTTATGTACTTACAGGTTTTGATTGCTAAGTACACACCAATGTCAGGTCACAGTGGGTCAGTAAACACATGACTATACAATGTAATCCTTCATTGTGTATGCCAATGTGCTGACTCACATGTAATCTCTCTATTGGGGTGTACTTCTATCCCAAGTACAGGAGAAGGATTAAGGAAGGACCACGTCTTGGATTTAGAAGAACATGAATTTTCTTAAGTAAAATTCGTTGAGTATGGATAGGAATACACGTCGAATTCGTCGAGTATGCTCATTCATATTCACCGAATTTGTCGTATATACCTTCTAACACTCGCCGAATTCACCATTTGTACTTGGGGAAAATTATCTGAGAATTGGAAATTCCGCCAAGTAAAATTCGCTGAGTATCATCGTGTATACTCGTCGAATGTATCTAACGATACTCGTCGAATTCATTGAATATACTAGATGATACACGCCGAATTCGTCGAGTCCATTCGACGCCACTTCTCTGGATTTTTCTAAGTCTCATTCGTCGAATATTGCTTGTCATGGTGTCGAGAGCATTGAGTCATTCAGCCGATACTCGACGAATTCGTCGAGTATACCAGCTGATACTTGACGAATTCGTCGAGTATGATTCTCCGCTTTGGCGTTGAGTGTATTGCTGACCTGAGCTGATTTGTCTAAGTCTAATTTATCGTATATCATAGACTCATTCAACGAGTATACTAATGATACTCGGTGATACTCGACGAATTTGACCTGGGGAATTTTTTTGAAATTTTCAAAGCTCTGGTTCAGGTTTTCGGTCGGCCATGCACAGTAGTTTTTGGATTCATTTTAGGAAATTTTCTTTATACCATTGGGAAGGAAATCTCTATAAATACCTAGAGGATATTTCCTTTTCACAAAAAATGTGCTATTGATCTCATTTCAAACCTAGAAATATTTCCAAAATCAGATTTCCACCCGATCGGCCGCCGACGCATAGTAAATTTGTGAATTCTCCGATCGGCCTCTAACGTTCAGTGTGATTCATCTTCTTCGACCTATTCGACTGGATTGCTCTCTCTCTCTCTCTACCGATCTATACTCCTACAAATCATGTCATTTGAAGATTCAAGATGAGATTCAAGATCTTTCAAGTCTACATATTCCGTGTTCTCCAAGCAATTTGAAGAACTACCATTCTAGAAGAACGACAGATTGAAGATCTTAATTCTTTTCTTTTTGATTGTAATATTGTTGTAAAACATTTGTTTAATCTTGTAGAAGATTTTCTCTGAGTTTGTAGATCCGTTTGTGGATCGAGTTTGTAGATCCGTTTGTGGATCGAGTTTATAGATCCGTTTGTGGATCGAGTTTGTAGATCTGGTTATGGATCGTGTGGTAGGAACGTCGTCTTCGAGTTGTAGGAGTTGCGGCTCCGAGGTGTAATATTGTGGAAATCTGAGATTTGAAGTAGCCAAATCTAGCCCTTCATGATAGATAGGCGAGGCGGGAAAGTGGACGTACCCAACTCGGGGAACCACTATAAATCTCTGTGTTTGTGTGCTTGATTTTTAAAGTGATTTTTATTCCTCGAAAAGACACAAACATCACTTATTCACCCCCTCTAGATGATTTAGGTAGACGCTAGATACTTTCAATTGGTATTAGAGGGACATTCTTTTCGATATAAGGTTAACACCTTAAACAAGATACCTATTCTATCTTTAAGAGATTCCGTCTAGTCACCATGGACAGAAGTAAAGACATGTCTTCTATAAAGCTACCAATGTGCACCAAGGAAAACTTTCCCATGTGAAAAGAACGAGTAAGGTTCTTCATGGAAGCTACTGATCAAGAATTTTTTAGATTGTGGAAGGACCCCACATACCGACTCAACCATCAGCTCTGAATCTTGTAGTCATGATCCCCGAGAAGATGATGGATTTAACTAAGGATGAAATTGCCTTGATCTCCATGGATAAGAAGGCAAAGAACATCATCGCAAGTGCAGTGGATGACTAAATGCTTCAGAATCTATTCTACTGTAAATCTATCAAAGAAATATAGGACTGCCTAGTTGTGCTGATGGAAGGGACAGAGGAAGTCAGAGATGACCGCAGATCATTGTTGAATCAAGAATATGAAGCATTCAAGCAAGGATCAAGTGATAGTAGTACTAACAGCTTCGAGAGGTTCTTTAAGATTGTTAATAGCCTCAGGAACTATGGTCGTACTTTCTCTAATGGAGAGCTCAACGACAATTTTCTGATATCCTTGACAAAGAACTGGGACACCAAGGTTGTAGCCCTTAGAGAATTTAGAAAGCTGTCTGAAATTGACCCGCAGAACCTCTTTGGGAAATTGCTCTCCTACGAACTACAAATGAACACCAGAAAGGAGTAGAATAGCCGGACTTCCAACAAAGAGAAGTCGGTGGCCCTAAAGGCGGAAGGGTAAAGAAAGTCCAAAGCTATCTCACCAGTAAGGACCCATGCTCCTAACACTCCAGAAGACTCTGAGCCTAGCACATCTGGATCTGAGCTATCAGATGGAGAGTTCTCTCTGATATCTAAGAACTCAAGAAACTGCTCAGAAAGAGGAGACAGATAAAGAATCAGTCATCCTCGTCTAACTTCAGGAAATCTCATCGTGATGGTGACCATTCCAGAAAAGCTATAACCGAGAGGACTGGTATAAATCAAAACAAAAAAAACATTCTTCCTCTGACGTTGTGTGTTATTATTGCAACAAGACATGTCACATGATTGTTGAATGCCAATAAAAGAAGGATGTCAAAACCTGCATTTTCTCCGAATTAAAGAATTATCAGAGTATGAGAAAACATGTGTCATGATGCAACGTCAAGCAGGGGATAACTGCTGACGCTCAGGCAAAACCATCTACTATACTTATGAAAGAAATTCATGAGTTTAATGATTTGAAAATCAGTTATATTTAGAGGCTGTATCCCTCGGCTCGGTGGATCACCTAGTCCACAGTTATAAACTATACTTAAGCACTGCAGAAAAATACTTTATTCAGGTTTTACATCCTAAGAAGTGCATAAGAGCCCTAAGAGGACCACTTATGCTATGCAATACTCTACATTTAATTTATATTATATATAGGAAAACGATCTTTATACGCTGCTTGGAAAATAGTGATTTACTTTTATAAATCATGCTGATCATGCAATATATTTACAATATTAGTTGTAGTTTCAAAATAACTAGCAACCTAGCATAAATCCTCCCCAGAGCAAGTAGACTATCTCCAGAAAATGGTAGTAGCAAAAGTAATATATCTAGTACAAAGGTAAAAACTACCAGTGGGCGCCAACAACCTGACACGAACCCACTGGCAAATATGTATGTCTGTAAGAAAAGTACAGAAAAACTACCTCACTAACAAGCAATAGAACCTCCAAGGTCAAAGAGACCACCAGCAACACCACCGCAACTTAGCCACCAAACTGGTTACTCCTCAGAACCTGAGGCATTCAAAAGAAGAAAGAATACCTTAGCAAGCAAAACAAGAAAGAACTGCATGAAAGTGTCAACCAGGGGGGGGGGGGTAAGTGAAAGAGGAAAACACACAGCAGTAAAAGTCACAACTGACACAAGGCAAGACAACAAGGAATGCACTACGTGCGAGGAAACAACATCAACCCAGCCCAGAAACTACATCCTGTAGGGTCTACTAGGCTTCCAAGAGCCCAAAATGCTACAATCTACCAAGGAAGAAACACCTAACACCCTAAGCTGTGGGAGATGGTAGTAGCAAAAACAAATAACATGGATCCGGATTGGAGGCAAACTCAGTCCCCCAACCTCCATTTCCAAGCCAACAAGCTCAAGGGTCTACATGTGAAAGCACAAGGGACCTTCCACCCCCTTGCCCAGCCCGTGCCTGGAGCAAGATAGAAGAATAAGGGTGGCTTTGGATAAATTACACAACACCTCCCCCATGAAGAGCTTCAAACCACCACTACAAACCACGACCCACGATTCGGCCTTTAGGAAAGAAAAACATGGCCGACAAAGAAACTACAAATATAATCAAGGAATTCACTCGGGAACAAAAATCGAGGTAAGGGAACCAGTGTTGAAGTTACTCAACACGGCGTTGAGTGGGACCCACTCAACGCCTAACCATACCTTGGCGTTTAGTGAGTTAGCCTCACTCAGCGCCAGAACAGCCATGGCGTTGAGTGAGAATCACTCACTCAACGCCCTTCGCAAGAACAGCTCTGGCGGTGAGTGAGCTATCCTCACTCAACGCCAAAACAGCCATGGCGTTGAGTGACGTCCACTCCCTCAACGCCTTCAGCAAAAGAGGTAGTGGCATTGAGTGAGCTAGCCTCACTCAACGCCAAAACAGCTATGGCGTTGAGTGAGGTCCACTCCCTCAACGCCTTTAGCAAAACCACAAAACCCAACAGTGGCGTTGAGTGAGTCCACCTCCCTCAATGCCAAAGCATCTTTGGCATTGAGTGAGGTCAACTCACTTTACGCCAAAGTTCATTCCCGCAGGAAAACCCTAAACCATCGTCAACAAGAGGAGGTCGGCGGGAATGCCGACTGATTCTCGCCGAATCGACGGGAATGCAGGATGATTCTCGCCGAATCGGCGAGAATCCAGGATGATTCTCGCCGATCGGCAGGAATCCAGAATGATTCTCGCCGAATCGGCGGGAATCAAGGATGATTCTCGCCGATTGGTGGGAATCACTGACGTTACATGTCGAAATCGGTGGGAATCACTTGGTGATTCCCGTCGATTTTGACTTAGACGAAAATTCTCACTCAATCACCCCACCACTCAGCCGCAAAGAACAAACCAAACTATGGCTTTGAGTGTGTCCACCACACTCAACGCCAAGTCTGGGCAGCTTTTGGCTTTGAGTGTGTGCACCACACTCAACACCAAAACTCGAGAGTCTACCAAGACTGGTTCTAACCAGAGCCCTACCACAACAAACTTCCTCACTCTCTCTCTTAGCTCCACCCGCCAAAGCACCCAACTAGAACTACAAATCTGGAGTCTAAATAATGAACACAACTAGCAGGTTGAGCAAACAGCACAAGGAGGGGGCTCATAGGAGAATCTAAACCCTAAATTTTGCAAGATAAAGGAGAACATGCTTGGTTTCTACCCTATGGCTAACCGGGAAATATTCTAGAATTCAAAAGAACAACAATGGCAAGGGCAAGAATACAACTTGCCTCGATTTCCGGCGAAGCTTGGTCGGCTTTCCCTCCTCTTTGTTCTGTACTAGAAGGAGCAGCACCTAACAAGCAAACCCGCACTTAAATGGCGGAAAACCACAAGAAACTGAAAATACAAGTCTCCTGAAACTCCACGAAAAACAAACCTCTTACCGTCGAAATGTAGAACTGAGCGAGAGCCAGACAACGCCGCTTTTAGAATCGAAATCCATCCATGAACACTCCCGGAATCAACGTCCGAAGGGGTAGCAGGTCCGGCGGTTTTCCTCTGTTTTCCGCGAACAGGAGTTGGCGGTTTCGGGAAGAAGAAGAATGGGCTCGCTGATTTTTATTAAGGCTTTTATAACTGCTTAGCCATGTCGGTTCAGCCTAACTGCAGCCAAGCCACCGGTTCACTCAGCTAAAAATCAAATTTCTAATTTGATTTTACTAATAGCACACCCAAAACGACGCGAAAACTGAACTACCTCAGAATTCGACGAAATTCGCACCGTAGCAAAATATCCACGCTACGAACACAACGACGAAGTCGAAACTAACTTTCAACGAACAGAACTCGAGTTATACCCTCCCGAATCCAAAACACAAGCATCCCCCGAGAGGCCACACCGGGTCACCCAAAACGACTCGGCTTGCTAGGGAGATCTTGCCAATAGGCTACAAAATAGGGCACCCAGTTCTAAGGAGTTAAGACCACACTCCACAGATGGCACAAGCCAAGAAAATGCGTTGACGTAACGCCAAATGAGAATTTAATAATCGCAGAAAAATTGGGGGTGTTACAAAGGAGGGCTCCAAGAAAGAGGAAAAAAGATCCTTCAAGGGCAAGACAAAAGAAGAAAAGAGCTTCGTCGCCAAGAAGTCCAAGAATTTTAGTGACAACGACTCAAGCGAGTCCAACTCAGAGAATGAGGAAGCCTACTTCGGGCTCATAACTCAATTAGATGAGGAAGTTGGTGACTCAGAGTATCACGAGAAGGTAAGCTCGGACACAATGCTCTCTGAATCGAAAACGTCATCCAATGGTCAAGAAGGCTATTCTTCTGAGGAAGGCGATTCTGAGTTAATGGTTCAACATGAGAACCTTTTTAAATCTTTTGACAAATTCCGCAAGGTAGTCAAAAAGCAGGCAAAAGAGATTTCCTCTCTCAAGGTAGTGGAATCAAGCATGAGGGAGGAAATTGCAGAATTGACTCCTCTTAGAAGTGAAGTTCACTCCTTGCAAGAGGAATTGAAAAGCTCGGCTGAAATATTAAGTCTGAAAGAGAAATATCTTGATGAGCTGGAAGATAAGCTCTTGGTGGAGAGAAAACTTGTTGAGAGTTTCTCCAAGCTGAAGACTGTTCTCCCTCTCATTTGTGAGTTCTCAACTCCGAAGAAGGGCAGTGGTCTTGGCCACATAGTTGGAAAAGGTAAGGCTGCCAAGAAAGCTAGTGCCAAGGAAAAGGGGAAGGCACCTATAGGCCAACCCTCGTTTAGGAAGGTAATCTTTCCGACGAACAATTTTGACCTTGAGTCATCCTACAGTCATCTTGCTAGGCCTACCTATGTAGAGCCCAAGACGAGATACCAGGGATGGACCCATCCCCGAGACTATGGTGCCAGTGTTTTTAAAGCACCTAATGAAGAGATTGAACTCAAGAGTTATGATCCCTATGATCATGGACATAACCTTAAGAGGGCACCAAAAGCCAAAAATTTTGTATCTAAGGCAAAGGAGATGGAGAAGCCCTGTGTATGCTATAATCAGGAGGCTTCCACCTCCAAGTATGTTTCCCCTGCTAGACCTCACGTTCAAAGGGTAAAGCAGGAGTTAAAAAGAAGGTACAACAGGTTTGACTTTTGGTGCCGCGACAAAATTGGTCATTTTTGCGTAGATTGCTGGTATAACCCCACTAACTTTGTAACTCCATGAGTTAACTATGCGAGACCGACCACTCGCAAAGTTAATGTTCCTAGTGGTGTTAAGCTGGCCAGGAACCAAGGACCCAAATATGTTTGGGTTCCTAAGGTAAAATGATTTATGATTACTGGTATATCCAAAGGCCAACAAAAATACTATCTGGTATTTGGATAACGGATGCTCTCAGTATATGACCGGGACAAGAAGCCTATTGCTTGATTTCACCCCAGTCAAAGACGGACCAAAAGCCATCTTTGGAGGGTCAGAACGGGGAACTACAAAAGGCTATGGTATGATCTCCAACAGAGTAGTCTCTTTCACAGACGTGGCATATGAAAGTATTTAAGCTCAAGGATAACTAAATAACCAAGAGGGGGGGGTGAATAGGTTATTGGTCTCTTTATGAGTTCTTTTAAGTTTCTTCTTTAAGAGCTTTAGCTTCTAGTTATTTTATGCTTTCAAGAGAACACAACCTGCACAAAGAAAACAACACAGCAAAGCACACAAATATTTATAGTGGTTCCCCAACTGGGTACATCCACTTTCCCTCCCACCTATCCAATTGTCTTGTTGGACTAGAAACTTCTCCAAAATGCTCCAAAGAGCTTACACCTCAGGCCCTCAACCTTACACTCAGGTTCTCTTCAGAACCCTACCTAAGAACCACAAAGGTTCCTACCTCAGAGCCATGCAGTGCTCCTACAACTCAGTGGTCCTCAACCATCTATCTCAGCCTTATCTCTAAGGCCTATAGCTCAGGCTTTTCATCCCTACAATTTAAGGCACAAGGACCTACTCTCAGAGTGCTACAACACTCCTACAGCTCAGATCCAGAAGGATCCTATAAGATGGAAATGGGTTGATGTGGTTCTTGATTGAACACAAGAGGAATTCCTCTGGGACAATCAACCTTGGGTGAGTTTGACTCAGCCCCTCACTATGACACTAGGAAATTTTTCCCGTGTCAACTTTACAAGACTAAGTGCACCTTAGTCCTAACTACTTCACAACACCAAGCTTGTCCACTTGAGTAGGAAGAGACTTGCAGAATATGAACTGACTCAAAAGGTTCAGCTCTCCCTTCTTCACGGCAACAAAGATGTATAAGTTTTGGCTTATGCTGGAAGTAACTACACGAGCAAAGTTGTGAGCAGCATTTTCCTAGCGGCGAAAAAAGAAAAGCGAAGCAGATCAGCTTCTCTGCTCTTTTCTGAATTGAGCTAACTGCTCAGCTCTAACTTCTTCTCCACAGTTCCTCAAGAGAATATTCTTTAGAATGTATTGGCTGGATCTGTGAAGCTTCTGCACCAAGGGTTGACCTTTGCTGCTATCTCTTTCTCAGAGAATCTCTCTGAGCTTGCTAGCTGATTAAGATGAAGATGGCACCAACAATCAAACTGTTGAGGATGTAGATCTCATCAGCTAACTTGCTTTGTATCTTGCTGGCTTCAGCTTCCCGTTCTTCTGATCCACAATAATGATGGAGAAGAAGAACTTCTGTCATAGAAGTTTTTTTGTAAAGAGCATTTCCTTTTATTTATTGAAAACCAACGGCTCTTTTTGCAGTGGGTCCCACACTTTTAATGTTGACTGCATTTTTGCTTTAATGCCAACTGTCGTACAGTAGGTCTGCGGCAATATTTGTTGCGTACTGTAGCCATCCCTCCACTTATTTGAAATATGTTGACGTGTTGACTTGCTGACGTCACTAACTGTGGACTTAGCCAAAAATCAAACAATATTAGCATAGGTGTTGAGTGAGTAAGCATCACTCAATGCCAAAACACTTAGATAGATTTACTGTCTCTTGGCGTTGAGTGAGTAACCTTCACTCAACGCCAAACTACTTTAGAATACAAATCTGTTTCTAGGTGTTGAGAGCATTGAGTGAACATCCCTCACTCAACGCCATTTGCCTTAGCCATATTTCTGCTTCTTCAGCAACTTAAGCGTTGAGAGCGTTGAGTGAGGCGCATGCCTCACTCAACGCTATTTGTTTTAACTCATTTCTGCATAAAGGCATTAAGAGCGTTGAGAGCATTGAGTGAGCACGCCTCACTCAATGCTTTTTGCCTTAGCCAGAATCCTAAACTAAGTTCGACGAACTGAACTGAGTTCGACAAAAGGCGAGCTCAGCTCGACGAACTCTGAACTAAGCTCGACGAATTTCAAACATGGTTCACTACTTCAACTTTTAGCCTATTTGCTATATGGCGTTGAGTGTGTCTTCATCACTCAACGCTAAAACACTTAGCCATAATTCTCTTTAGAAACTTGGCGTTGAGTGAGTTGACTTCACTCAACTCCTGTGGACTTAACCACATTTCAGCTCATTCCAACGTAGGCTATTTCTGCTTTAGCCTGTCTCACAGCATTTTGCTGTATGGCATTGAGTGAGTTGATTTCACTCAATGCCTGTGGACTTAGTCATTTTCTCAGCTTGGCATTATTTAGGCTTTGACTGTATAGGCTTCACTCAACGCTATAAGTCAACTGGCGTTGGGTGATTTACCTTCAATCAACGCCTATGGACTTTGACAGATTTTTGTCAGTCCACACCTTAGGTAAGTGTTTACCTTACTTAGCCACTTAGGCTACCTATTCCATAATTGCTTATCATGACAATCTGCAATCATTGATCTTGAACACAAGTTAGATCACAATATGTGTATACATTATTTTGCTGGTCCTTCAAATCCAGGACATTAAGATCAATGGACCCAACATCATATGTTGAAGGATTACACCATAATCTTATAAGCATAGTCCAGCTATGTGATAAAGGCTACATCGTTGAGTTCCGCAAGGACAAGTGTTTGATAAAATCGTCTACAAATTTGGAGACGGTCTTAACAGACACTCGGAGAAAAAATATTTTCTGTTTAAATTTTCTTTGTTTAGACAATTCTACACCAGTATGTTTTCTTGCAAAAGATAGTGCGTCTTTTGATGACCAATGACACACGAGATTAGCACATATTAATTTTAAAACAATAAATAAGCTATTTTCTCACAACTTAGTGCGTGATTCCCCCAGTATTAAGTGCCTTAAAGAAAGTCTGTGGCACTCATGCCAAATGGGTAAGCAGACAAGGGCTACTTTCAAGGGTATTACTAGAAAGGATTCTTCAAGAAGTTTATACTTTCTTCATATGGACTTATTCGGTCTTATGTCTATTCACAGTTTAGGAGGTAAGGTCTATACAGTAGTAATTGTTGATGACTACTCGCATTTTACTTGGGTGTTCTTTCTGAAACACAAGTCAGACACCTTCGACAAATTCACAAATTTTGTCCAGCAAATTCAGAACGAATTGAACAGCTCAGTGGTCAAAATTAGAAGTGACCACGAAATAGAATTTGAGTCTGGTGCCATGACAGAATTCTGTGGAAGTCAAGGTATCTTTCATGAGTTTTCCTTGCCGCGTACTCTACAACAAAATGAAGTTGTTGAGAAAAGGAATAGAACCCTAATTGAAGCATGTACAACTATGTTGAACGACGCTTCATTTCCGGAGTACTTCTGGGCTGAAGCAGTCAACACAGCTTGTCACGTGCAAAACAGAGCACTTATCAGCAAAAGCTATCGTAAGACCCCCTATGAGCTATTGAAGGGCAGAAAACTGACTGTGTCCTATTTTAGAATCTTTGGAAGTAAATACTTCATATTTTATAATGGAAAGTATTATCGCACGAAGTTTAGTGAAAAATGTTTTGAAGTTATTTTTAAAGGTTATAGTAGCCATAGTAAGGCATATAGGATTTTCAATAAGGAAACTCTGGTGGTAGAAGAGTCAATCAATGTTGTATTTGATGAGACAAGCTTGCTCCAAAGCAGCTCGTCTAGCATTATTGGTGCAGATGCAGGTACCAAGTTCAAATAACTAAGCTTGGATGAAGCTGTCAAGGAAGAAGCTCCTAGTTCGGTCAAGATCATCGATGCAGGCTTAGTGGATGAAGAACTGCTAGAGGAAGAATTGCTTCAACCCCCAGAGGATGCACAAGATGTTGTTGAGCCTGCTGGTGGGAGAGCAAGAAATCTAGGGTTTAGACACCTAAGAGATCACCCAAATGATCAAATAATTGGAGAGCCAGGCGACAGTGTTAAAACCAGAAGAGGTACAGCTAATGAGATTATGCATCTTAGTTTTCTGTCACAGGTTGAGCCAAAGAAATTTGAAGAGGCAACCAAGGATGCTTCTTGGATTTTGGCAATGCAAGATGAGCTCAATCAATTTGAACATTGTAAAGTCTGGGAGTTGGTACCCAAGCCCAAGGGACAGAATGTGATCGACACCAAATGGATCTTTAGAAACAAACTGGTCGAAAATGGAGTCATTATCAAGAATAAAGCCAGACTTGCTGCTCAAGGATACAGACAAGAAGAAGGGTTCAAATTCGACCAGACTTTTGCTCCAGTAGCTAGGCTCGAGGCGATCAGGTTGTTTATTGTGTATGTTGCCCTCAAAGGCTTCACCGTCTACCAAATGGACATGAAGTCAGCATTCCTAAACGAGAATCTGAAAGAGGAAGTATACGTAGCGCAACCCCAAGGTTTTGTTGATTCAAATTTCCCTAATTATATTTACTTTTTTAATAAAGCTCTATACGGGTTAAAGCAAGCTCCCCGAGCTTGGTATGAGACGTTGTCTAGCCTTCTTCTTGAGAACAAGTTCACACGAGGAAAGAAAGACAAGACATTATTTCTTAGGGAAGTAAAAGGCAAGAGTCTGCTAGTGTAGATCTATGTCGACGACATTATATTTGGTTATACAGAAGACAACCTTTGCAAGAAGTTTTTCAAACTTATGCAAAGGAAGTTTGAAATGAACAGTATGGGAGAGCTGAAGTATTTCTAAGGTCTTCAGGTGAAACAATCTGAAGATGGAATTTTCATCTCTCAGAAGTTCACTAAGGAGATTCTTAAGAAATTCAGAATGAAGAATACAACCCTTATGAGGACTCCAATGGGTTCAACTGTGTCTCTAGACAAGGATGAGAAAGGGGAATCTTTTGATGAAACAAGTACAGAAGCATAATTGGATCCTTGCTCTACATCACTGCTAGTAGACCAGATATAATGTTTTCAACATGCATCTGCACTAGATTTCAGGTGCACTCAAAAGAATCTCATTACGTCGCTGCTAAGCGAATTTTAAGATACCTTTAGGGTACACCCAATCTTAGCTTATTGTACCCGAGAAATAAAGATTCCGAGCTAATTGGTTTTTTTATGCCGATTTTGCAGGAAGCGGGGATGACAGGAAAAGCACTTCCGATACGTGTCAATTTCTCGGAAGACGGATTATTTCATGGAGCAGTAAGAAGCAAAATTGTGTGGCAACTTCTATGGCCGAGTCAGAGTATATCTCTGCGGGTAGTTGTTGCACACAACTTCTATGGATCCAGAATCAACTTGAGGACTACAACTTGAAGTTTAAAGAAATTTCGATGTATTGCGACTCATCTAGCGCAATAGCGATCACGAATAATCAAGTCTCTCACAGCCGAACAAAACACATCGAGGTGTGATATCACTTCATCCGGGAGCATGTGGAGAACAAGGATATAGTCCTCAGCTATGTCCCGACGAATAAGCAGATCACAGATATCTTTATGAAGCCGCTGGATGAGGTCAAGTTCTCGTTCTTCAAAATGGAACTAGGCATGCTAAAGATAGACACATGAAGAAGTCCAAGCAAGCGGGAACTCACTCAGGAATTATTTCACAAAGTCTGTAAATTGTCCCAAGGCAAATTCGTTGAGTATTAGAGCTCAAGTCGCCGATTCATCGAATATTCATGCGATACTCGCCGAATTGGACTCGACCACCTGCGAAACTCGTCGAATCTTACTTAGGGCAAATTTCTACATTTCTTTATTGGATCTGAAGAGCGGCAAATTCAAGGTACGCGCCTTCTCGGCCAATTTAAATATATATATCTTTATTATATAAGACAATATACATATTTGGGTGCTCTTACCGTGATTTCAATTCTGACCACACGATCATTTTATTAAACTACGGCCAAGATCTCTTCTTTCAACACAAGCCACAGATTTGGGTGCTCTTACCGCTCAAGTGAGTAACTGCTAAAAAGGAAGTTGCTTTTCCACAAGCCACGGATCATTTCATTTTTTACCGCACAAGTGAGTAACTGCTAAAAAAAAGGAAACTATTGTTTTAAGAAAAAATCCAAATAATTTTCATTTTTATACCCCGGCAGCCCCTTAAAATAAACCAAAACCGCTTATCTTAAAATTAACACCACAAATCAATCTCCTCCACACAATTATCCATGCACCCGTTCATTTTTCTCATTAACCGCTCCACACCTTCTGCTCCTTTACAGGCTTCGGTTACCCCGCCTCCTCAACTCCATCCCCGCCCCTGCTTCCGCAAAATAAGCCTCTCCCGCTCCCGCTTCCCCGCCCCCTGCTTCCTCAACTCCATCCCTAAATCGAAGCCGCCGCCGCCGCCACCGTTGAGGCCCCCGCAGCCGCTGCAGCTTTTCCTCCTCTTCCACACTTGGCTCCGCCACCGCTGAGGCCGCCGCCGCTGCTGCAGCTTCCCCTCCTCTTCCTCTTCCAGATTTGGCTCCTGCTCGCCGGGAAACAACGCCCGAGTGCCCGACCCTCTTCCCCTCCTCTTCCTCTTCCACATTTAGCCTACATCGGAAGGAGAACCTACTCCGGCCGTGTTGTTTCCGCTCCTGCATCCGACCGTGTTGCCTCCTGCATCCGACCGTGTTTTTTTTTATATGTCATTTTAAGTTATTATTTTGGGTTTTTTTTCTCAAATCGTACAAAAATCATTAGGCACAGTTCAATATGAAAACGATGCTTCACTACTCCTTGGAATATTCATCTCCCATGAAGATTACTACCCATCAGAGATTGTATTGCCAGCAAGATTAAGAAGGTGGCTGAAAGATCCTTCCACCTCATTTTAATATGAAAATGATGCTTCACTTTAGATTTTACCCTTTTATAGCTCCATGATATATAGATTCAGAGATTGTATTGCCAGTAGGACACAACAGTTCGGCCCTAAAAAAATGCTACATCTCCCAAAACAAACCACAGATCATTTTCATGAGGCTTGCAGCACTCTAAAAAAAGGAAAATGCCTATTTTTGAAATATTCTCCTCCACACACTTAGGCACGTATGTTCACTTTCGTTATTAACTGCTCCATCCCTCCTCTTCATCTCACGGATTAATTCATCTCTTCTCTCCGCTCCATTTACTAAAAATCCAAAATGATGTCACAATCAATTTTCAAGCGGCCTCGCCGGCGGAGAAGCGACAGTGGCAGAGAAGCGGCAGCAATGGGTGTTTGATCTAATATAAATCGTGCATCATTGAAGCTCATATACCCGCGCATCTTGATTGGCGATTGTCCCTTAATTTTTCATATTTCCACATATACTATCTTATTTAACTATACCACATAAGTTTGCCTTTTTTAAAACTATTTCTTTGGTAATATTAATTACTTCAGGTATATACATACAAAATGGAAAAAATATCAAGTCAAGAACTACTTCAAAATGTGCTAACTCCAGGTACTAAAAATAACATGAACTGAAATTATAACTCTAGACTTATGCATTGTGAGTGACATGGTAAAAAAACTCTAATACATAACAGCAAGACGTCGTCGATTGCTGAATCGCAACTCCGCCCGCATACGAAGTATTAATATGACTCCACAACAACGTGATGCACAAAATACCAGAAGACGAGAGAAGCGACATTTTCGTGAACACCAGACAAGAACACTGCATGGCTTTGTAAACGAACGATCAACTTTTCAACAAGGAGAAAGTTCAACATCAGCACGTCCTTCGACAATCACACCCAGTACTTTTAACTACCTAATTCATTCTGTTAACTTCTTAAATAATAACTAAATCAACCATATTCCACCTCAGTCGCTGCTTTATTCAACAACGATGACTCTCGGTCAGAAACAGACAATGAAGATGACGATGTTGAAGACGCCGTTGATGCAACCACTTGGTCATACATTCAATGTAACTGTGCAAGAAATTTCTTCCCAGCGCATTTTGATCAGCGGTTCGAATTAACCTCGCCAACAAACTGTCCCAATTGTCATGCTAAATTATTCCAACGCGAAACAAACACAATGTGTTGCAATCGAGGAAAAATATCTCTTCCTGAAATTCAAACACCTACCGAACTTCTCAATCTCTACATTGATCAAACCGACGAAGGTCAACATTTCAGGAAAAATTTGCGCTCATACAACCATGTGTTCGCATTCACGTCATTTGGTGTAACAACAGACGATCCCGTACCCTCATTCCACCAAGGAATTTATAGTTTTCGGGCACATGGAGCCATATATCATCGAATTGGAAACCTTACCCCTACCGACGGCTCAAGACCACGATTTCTTCAATTATTCATCTATGACACTGAACATGAGACTTCAAATCGTTTGCAAGAAAATAAAGAGTTGCAAGTTGAACTACTTCAAAAAATAACACGCATACTGGATTTGTGCAACCCGTACGTTAAGATGTTCCGTCAATTGTCACGTCGACCAGATATACAAGAATGCAGGCTGGTTATAAAAGAGCGTCCGTCTAATCAACTTCAATACAATCTACCTACGGCGTCTCAAGTTGCTGCTATATTGGTTGGACAAGAAGATGGTCAGGAAACACAAGAAAGAGATATCATTATTCAAACAACTGGAGGCCAACTTTTGAATATCCCCGAATACTCTGGCTTCTACGACCCACTTCAATATCTGTTGTTATTACCATACGGGACATTTGGATGGTCTTGCAACTTACATTCAATGACCAACTCAAAAATCACATGTTGTGATTACTATTCATACATGCTGCAGGTAATCACACATTATTACGTTTTTTAGTAACCGTCAATTCAACTAATTTTTTTAGTAGTTCTAAATATTTAATCAACTCTTTTCAGATTTGAGAGGTATCTAATTCGATATTATTACGTAGCGGAAGATTGCTCCAACAATATGTCGTCGACAACTACGTTAAAGTCGAAACACAAAAACTATGCTTTATTAGATCACATCAAAGAGACCTACGTGCAGAACTATATTCGGGTTTACAAGATTGTTTCGAGGCTGGCGAAAATAATGCTGGTAGAATAAAACAACTGTAAGACCCCCCCCTTTTTTTTTCTTTTCTTAACGGTCCAGGCCCGCCAACCCCGCGGGACCCAGCTGGCACCGCCGGCCTACCAGAGTCCAGACCCGGGCCCACTACTGGTAGTCAGCCTATCACATCAAGCCTGCAGGCCAATGCACCCCAACCCCTCTCCATCCAGGCGGGTTGTTGGTGATGAAGGTTGAAAGAACTTCATAGTTAAGCGTGCTCGGGCTGGAGTAGTACTGGGATGGGTGACCTCCTGGGAAGTCCCCGTAGTGCGGGCTTGACTATCGAGTTTGACTCATCTAAGGGGGGCTACGGCCACCAACAACCCGCCTGGATGGAGAGTGGTTGGGGTGCATTGGCCTGCAGGCTTGATGTGATAGGCTGACTACCAGTAGTGGGCCCGGTTCTGGACTCTGGTAGGCCGGCGGTGCCAGCTGGGTCCCGCGGGGTTGGCGGGCCTGGACTGCTAAGAAAAAAAAAAGGGGGTCTTACAAGTGGTATCAGAGGAAACATCGATCAGAAGGAAGTAGCAGTCCACAAACCCTAGGTCACCCCCCGCTCGAGTTTAGTTTGGGGACAAACTAAGCAGCGGAAGCAGTGGTGTGCCCATATGGGGATCACATATAAATTGTCCACCTTTATGTAATATTTGAACTTTTTCTCAGCGTGTGTTTTTGTTACGCAGCCTCCAGCACGGACTACGCCACAAGGTGGAGTTCAACAGGCTCAGGATGTTGCGCCACCCCCACCGGCCCCCACTCCTTTCCTTCAGTCAGACATGGGACAGACCCTGACTGCCATCCTGGAGGCCTTCAGGGCCCAGCAGATTCCGGCCCCGCAGCCAAATCCGGGGGCCAACTGGCTAAGCATCTTCCGAGGACTGGCTCCCCCGTCCTACTTGGGGACAGAGTCGGCGGTTCGGACGGAAGAGTGGCTAGATATCATGTACGAGATGCTGACCGGGATACGATGTCCCTGGGAGGAGAGGGTGGCTCTAGTTGTCTCCTGCCTGGAGTCCCATGCAAAGAGGTGGTGGAAGACGCTGTTGGACACGACATTTGCTGATAGGGAGGTTGCGGAAATTACTTGGGAGGAGTTCAGGGCCGCACTGCTGGAGCATTTCGTTCCGCAGTCGGCTAGGGATGATTTGGAGGAGCGGTTCTTACAGCTGAAGCAGGGTACCCGGACCGTGGTGGAGTACCATCGAGAGTTTGACCATCTGGCTCGATACGCAGATTCCTACCAGCTGGACGAGGCAGGGTATATCAGGAGGTTCTATAAGGGCCTGTGGGAGGACTTGAGGGAGGCTCTATTGTTTGTATCTGACGGGCCCATCTCCCGGATTTTGGAGATGGCCAAAAGGATTGAGGCAGATTGGCACGCCACCCGGGGCCGGAAGCGGCCAGCAGAGGATCAGGGACGGAGAGGTAGGAATGACCAGCGGACGGGGTGCTGTACCAGAGGGGAGGAGGACAGAGGACCAGCCTCGTTAGGACGTGAGGCAGGAGCCGAGGGAACAGGTGGTATTAGCCCCTCCCCCTCTTCGGATGCAGGAGATGCCGAGACCCAGGGGAATGGTGTATCCCCCACCAGAGTGTTTTCTTTGTCATCAGATTGGGCACATTCAGAGGAACTGCCCCATGAGGGGGGCACCACCTCCAGCACATCAGGGCGGCCCACCAGCTCAGCATTACGGAGGCCGAGGACGCGGCCGTGGTCGTGGATACCAGTGGGGAGATCGTAGACAGGAAAGAGAGCAGGTATATGCTTTGGACCTTGCGCAGCCTCGAAATTCGGAGCAGGTCATCGCAGGTACGCTGCAATGTTTCTTTATTTTCATAGAATCTCCCTTTAAGTTGTTAAAACTCAGAACCGCACTAGATAGATTAACAAGGAAAGAAAATTCTTTATAGAACCCTAAGATATTTAATCACCCCAGGTATAGTCTTCATCAGCGGCAAGCCTGCCCGCACGCTATTCGATACTGGAGCTACTCACTCCTTTGTGTCGGAGTCGTTCGTAGAAGGACTGGAAGGTGTGGAGCGGTTCACAGGCTCGAGGATGAGGGTGCGACTACCAGATGGATCTGAGCTCCTTACCACGGATCACTGCAATATGGAGGCAGAAATTGGTGGAAAAGCGTTCGAGGCTCCAGCGACGATTTTGAAGCTGACGGACTACGACCTGATCCTGGGCATGGTATGGCTGCACTGGAACTATGCCCAGATTGACTGCCGGGCAAAGAGGATCACCGTGAGACACGGGGACTCTTTCATTACCATTGAAGGTATAAGACCTGTCTCTCGTATACTCTTATCTTCGGTACAGGCCGTTAAGGCCCATCTGTAGGGAGAGGAGGTCTATCAGATTCTATTTGAGATGGCGGAAGTTAAGGAGTCGGTGACGGACATCCCGGTGGTGCGAGATTTTGCTGACATCTTTCCGGAGAAACTGCCAGGACTACCTCCACACCGAGAGCAGGATTTTCAGATACAGCTTGTGCCGGGAGCCAAGCCGGCGTCTAGGGCCCCTTATCGGATGGCCCCAAAGGAGTTGGCGGAGTTTCGGACTCAGTTGCAGGAATTAGTTAAGGCAGGTTTTGTTAGACCGAGTTCCTCGCCATGGGGAGCACCGGTCCTGTTCGTGAAGAAGAAGGATGGGACACTCCGCCTGTGCATCGATTATCGAGCACTAAACAGGCTGACCGTCCGGAATACCTATCCGCTCCCACGGATAGACGAATTATTCGACCAGCTGGAGGGGGCCCATTATTTCTCGAAGCTGGACTTGAGATCAGGATACTACCAGCTGCGGATCCAGGAGGAGGATATCCCGAAGACGGCCTTTAGTAGCAGATATGGCCTGTATGAGTTCACCGTGATGCCCTTTGGGCTCACGAATGCTCCGTCGGCGTTCATGAGTCTCATGAACCGGGTTTTCGAGGCCTACTTGGATGTGTTCGTCATAGTATTCATAGACGACATCCTGATCTACTCTAGGACGGAGGAGGAGCACACTCGGCATCTGGCACTGACTTTGGAGAGGTTGCGGGAGCATCACCTTTATGCAAAATTCAGCAAGTGTCAGTTTTGGTTGAAGGAGGTGGCCTTCCTAGGCCACATCATCAGCGGAGCCGGGTTAGCAGTAGATCCAGCAAAGATTCGGGCAGTTCGCGATTGGCCGCAGCTGAGGACAGCCACCGATGTACGCAGTTTCTTGGGACTTGCCGGTTACTACCGGAAGTTCGTGGAGGGGTTCTCTCGGATTGCCCTCCCCCTCACATCTTTGACAAAGAAGGAGGCACATTTTGTTTGGACCCCGCAGTGCCAGGCGGCTTTCCAGGAGCTGAAGGACCGACTCATCTCGGCCCCTATTCTGGCCCTTCCATCCGGAAAGGAAGGATTCCAGGTGTATACCGACGCATCATACCAAGGGATGGGAGCGGTGCTGATGCAGAACGGACATGTCATAGCATATGCCTCCCGCCAGCTGAAGACCCATGAGAGGAACTACCTGGTGCACGACCTCGAGATGGGAGCGGTCGTTTTTGCTCTGAAGGTCTGGCGCCATTATCTTTATGGAGTCCACTACGATATCTTCTCCGATCACAAGAACCTGAAATACGTAGACACGCAGAAGGAGCTGAATATCAGGCAGAGGCGTTGGGTGGAGTTCTTAGCAGATTATCAGTATGAGATGCACTACCATCCAGGGAAGGCAAACGTGGTGGCCGACGCGTTGAGCCGGAGAGCTGCCACTTCCGAAGCTGGGCCCCAGGTTATGTCCATGGAGCTAGTCCAGTCATTCAGAGATATGCAGATATCCTTAGTGTCCGAGGATGACCCAGTTCTGTATAGGGAGTATCTGGCATCGATGGTGGCCATAGACGATATTCGGGATCGCATTCGGGATGGACAGAGGACAGATGCGTGGGCGGAGCCGATGTTCCGAGCCTTGGAGGAAGGTTCGACAGGAGATTATTCCCTGAGAGATGGTTTGCTCCACTTCAGAGGCAGAGTATATATACCCGCAGGAGGCCAGATCCGAGAGGATATTATGATGGAGGCGCATTGCAGCCGGTACTCGGTACACCCGGGGATCACAAAGATGACCGCTGATTTGAAGAGGACGATGTTTTGGTCGGGCATGAAGAAGGACATTACGTACTTCGTGACCCATTGCGAGGCGTGTCAGTTGGTGAAGGCGGAGTGCAGGAACCCCGCAGGATTGTTACAGCCACTCCCGGTGCCGGAGTGGAAGTTTGACGATATAGCGATGGACTTTATACATGGTCTTCCCTGGTCTCGGACAGGGAACGACTCGATTTGGGTGATTGTCGATCGGTTGACGAAGGTGGCCCGCTTTGTACCGATCAGGAAGGATGACTCGGTGGGAGTGTTGGTACGGAAGTTTGTGGAGCAGTATGTCCGATATCATGGCGTGCCCCGGACGATAGTGTCGGACCGCGATGGACGGTTTACGTCCAGGGAGTGGCGGTCAGTGCAGGCATATTTGGGCACCCGGTTGACTTTTAGCACGACCTTCCACCCTCAGACGGACGGGCAGACAGAGCGCACCAACCGGACCTTGGAGGATCTACTACGATTGTGTATACTGGACCGAGGGGAGCCGTGGGAGAAGATGTTACCGTTGGTCGAGTTCTCCTACAATAATAGCTACCAGTCCAGCATCAGGATGGCGCCTTATGAAGCCTTGTATGGAAGAAAATGTAGGACCCCGCTTTCTTGGATTCAAGACGAGGATCCGAAGCTGTTGGGATCGGATTTTGTTGAAGACACCGAGGCTCAGGTGAGACTGATCAGAGATAGGATGTTGGAGGCACAGAGCAGACAGGCTAAATACTATGACGCCCGGCATCGTCAGGTGGAGTTTCGGGTAGGGGATCGAGTGTTCTTGAAGATCCGGCCCATGCACGGAGTCTCACGAGTGCGCGGTCGGAGGAAGAAACTCAGCCCTAGGTATATGGGCCCTTACCGGATCCTGGAGCGGATCGGACCCCTAGCCTACAGGCTAGAGTTGCCACCAGAGCTGGCAGCTCTACACGACGTCTTCCACATCTCTTCGCTGAGAAGGGCTCTACTACGCCCGGAGCAGCGGATTTTGACCACCGAAGGGCCGGTAGCTTCAGACCGATCTGTTCACTTGGAGCCGGTTCGGATCGACGACAAAGGAGTGCGGATCTTGCGCCGCAAGAAGATCCCCTTAGTCAAGGTTCTGTGGAGAAACCGCGGTCAGGAGGAGCACACCTGGGAACCGCAGGATCTGATGAGGCAAAGATACCCGGAGTTGTTCAGTCAGGTACATCTCACCACCTCTCGGTATACTATAGACTGCCTTCTTGTTTTGGAATGTTAAGACTAGATAAGGAAAATCCAGGACCTAGGCATGCGCACTTAATCAGAAAGGTAGGGGCTAATCTTTTGTTTATTGGGGAGATTGTCTTCGTTATCAAACGAACAGTCGCCTGAACCCAATAGAAAGATCGTATGGGATGTTACAAGTTTAATGTATTCCGATAGAAATCCCCGTTATGAAATGATCCATTACTCATCCAAAGCCCTAAATTATTTACTGGAGACTTACCATGACATAAATGACCTAAATCCAGAAAATGGAAATTTTCCTAATTTATTTGGCATTTAATTAAATTCCTCAAAAATCCCAACGGTTTGAACATGAACTACCCTAAGTTCTCATGCAAGATGTCAATGATAAATACTAGGTTATCTCAATAGGTTAAGGCTCGGGGACCAACCTGTTTTATAGGCTTATATAAAATCACTTATTTTAAAACAGATTATAAGTTGATTTTTTATAAGCTACGGGTCCAGCTTACGATTACTCATAAGCGTCGTCATATGAGTGACCGGTTATCGGACGCGAAAATTTTTCGCCCAGACTGATCAAATTTTTCGCCCGGGCGCGAATTTTTCGGCCGGGAGCATTACTCATCGGGCGCGTTAAATGTTATTTTTTCGTCCCCTAATTTTTTCGTCCGGGCGCGTTATTATTTACTGGAGACTTACGTGCGCATGACATAACGCGATGATTTTTTCGCCCGAACGCGAACGCCCGGAGGCTAAATCGGAAACGATTTTTTCAAACGAAAATGATTTTTTCACCCAGGTGCGCTAAAAATGGAAATTTTCCTCGGGCATGATTTTTTAATTTATTTGGCATCACACCTGTGAGAAAAAATTAATCGGTAAATCGCGCTTCCTCGAAAATCCCAACCGCGATCTGGCGGGGCTACCGGTTTGAACACCCGGTTGAAAAAAATCGAGCGGGCGAAAGAACGCGATGAACTACCGAAAATAAACCAGCTAAGACTGGACGAAAAAAATCTCATGCAAGATGTCGTACAAACAAACAAATTCTTATGAATGAATGAAATTTTAGATAAGCAGCAAATTTATGATAAATACTAGGTTATCTCATCATAGGTTAAATCCTAAGTATCATAATTTTTCTATCATTAAAAGGGCATGAAAACTATTTTAGAAATAATCTCTAACTTCTGTTGTTTATGAATCAAGTACAGAAAATATTCTTCCAAAAATTATAAATAATTTATGTCATGCAGATAAAGGCCTAAAATTAGCACAGGCCAAGTTTCACAATTTTCCAGCAAGTATTTTATCCATAATTAATTTTTAAACATAAAAGCCCTTTCTATCATCTGTGAATAAAGTACTAGATTTACTCAACATAAAATTCCATAAAAATTCAGGGATCAATGTTCTACTGGTCAAGATCTAAATCCAGAATTTTAACTGATTATAATTAATTTAAAACCTTCAAATAATTGAAACAACAAATCGGGCAAATAATCCGTTAACACATGAAGTATAATATTTATCAGTCATAAAATTCCAGGAAAATTATCATAAGTCTATAACATCCTAAAACTCCCTCCTCCCGAGTTTCATAATTTTTGGATTAGATTTAGTGCTTAAAATAACTGAATTACATTTCTATCCTAATTCAAACTCTCAACTTCCGAGGTACCTAATTACCTCCAATTCCTTCACTATTCCAACCAGAGAGTTTTCAGTACATCATGCCACTCTCCTCCAAATTTCAAGGTCATACAAGAGCTTTTGCTCCTATGTCCTTCACAAACCTCAAAACCCTTCATTTAGGGTTTGAGCTTGGATCCTAGGGTAAACCAACCCTAAACCACTCCATTTTTCTCCACGCAGGTTATAACACCATTCTAAGTCAGAGATCAGAAAGTCAGCCTCTGTTGAGGCGATTTGAACTTTCCAATTTCTCAGTGCACTTTTTATTAAAAGGTGTCTCACTAACGCCTAGTTAAGGGTAGAAGATTTCTCACCCAAAACTCCTCCAAATCAATTGGAATTTTACACAGACCTAGGTTTTATAGCCAGGGACCACTCACCAAAATTTGGGAGGGTTTGGAGGTCATTTGACCATCTAAATAAATTCCTCTAAGTTTATTAAATTAAAGCAAAAACTTTAGGCAAAGTATCTCCAAAAATTCCCATTTTTAAACAGCCTCTCGATATACATATTATAGACCTCCAGTCCAAATTTCAAGTCATTTGGACATGTTATGAACCGTGGGCAACCATTTCAATTTGTGGTTAGCCTAGGTCTTGATCCCACCAAAATGAGTGCTGTGGTCAAACCACTCACCCAAATTGAATAAAATCAATTTTAAATTAAAGTAGACCCAGAGGGCTACAACTTTTGTGATGGGTCATTTTTCCTAATTCGGCCTCTAAGTGCCTCGTTTTACAGCCCCAAAAATATGTTCAAATAATGCATTTTCCCATTTTGTAATTTATAATAATCAATATATTATAAAGTTTATCCTACTGTTCATCTTCTACAGAACCCGAAAACCAGAACACAGGAAGCCATTTTTCCTGTAACATTTCCGTGACCCATCGCCGGCCATTCGGTCACTTCCCTGGCCAGCCACCACCACCACCACCTCCGTTGAGGCGATGGCTAGCGGTCGGCGGTGGTTTGGCCGCCGGAGGTGGCGGTTTCCGGCGAACTCAAAATACCTTTTTCATGGTTTTCCCATGAAAACGAGAGACGGGTCCGGCTCCGTTGAGCGCGAACTTCCTTTCTAAGAATCCTAAGATCTACCCATGAAAGAGAAGGAGCAGAGGAGGACCTTGTTCGCGGTTTGAAGGCGAGAAGAATGACGGGGTGCCATAAGCGCGGTGGTAGCGTTTGCTGAACTTCTCCTACAGCAAGAACAAAGGTCTGATCCGATTACTTGAGCGTGTAACCTTCTCCTCTTGCCTCAAGTGGGCTTTTATAAGTCAGAACGTGGGAAGATGAATGGGTAAAGCCTTAATGGCCATGAAGGTTCTCCCCTTAACGTTTCGGTTATAGTGAAGGGATAAGAAATGGTGGAAACTGAACAGGTGTGTCCAGCTGGGGGCTTCCTATTGGACCATATCTTCCTCATTTATTATATAATTACAAAAGGAAAACGGCCTGAAATTACTCCTGGTGTAACTTCCCACACCAGCATTTATTACCACGCGTGTTAGAATAATTTCGGGCCTGAACCGTCGTTTCGGCCAATGTCACGGGCGTGACACATAGGCCACGGGCATGACAGGCCCGAATAGCCAATTCTGGGTTCGACGATCGTCGAACTGAGATCGACGATCGTCGATGGATGGTCACGGGCGTGACACCTTGGGTCACGGGCGTGACCTCTAGGTCACGGGCGTGACATGCCCGAACGGCAAATTTCGAGGTCGACGATCGTCGAATTGAGATCGACGATCGTCGAAGGCTGGTCACGCCCTAGGTCACGGGCGTGACACTCATGTCACGGGCGTGACATGCCCGGGCCGCAAGGTCGACGATCGTCTCACGGCGATCGACGATCGTCGATGGGGTCACGCCCATAGTCACGGGCGTGACACCTTGGTCACGGGCGTGACATGCCCAGACAGCACGTTTGACGATCGTCTCGTGGAGATCGACGATCGTCGAAGTAGTCACGCCCAAGTCACGGGCGTGACGGGTCGGTCACGGGCGTGACCAACCCGTGACCCGAAAATATTGATCGCTTTATTTCAATTTTATGTGCTCCCTGGGGTTTTGTCACAACTAACCGACTCCTAGGGGTCTAGCCGGAAATGGGATGTTACAACAACTTCTTTACAATATTAAAAGTATTATATTACTCTTTAATACCATGTCATATTCAATACTCTTTCTGATTAGGTAATGTTGAAAAAAGAACAATACTGCCTTCTTCATTTACGGGCAGCCCAAGAGATATGTATCAACGATATCAAGATGCTATGACAATGGTTCAGCACAGCGGCAAGCCAGATTTGTTTATAACAATGACATGTAATCCGGAATGGAAGGAGATTAAGGATCAGCTAATGGAAGGACAAAATTCTTATGAACGTCCAGATCTCTTAACTAGAATATTCCATTCAAAGTATGAGGAGCTCAAAAAAGATATATTTAAAAGAGGCGTACTGGGGAAGGTTGTCGGACATGTTCATGTCATTGAATTTCAAAAACGAGGGTTACCACATGTACACATGTTAGTGTTATTAGATCCGGCTTACAAATTAAGCTCCCCTGACGAATATGATTCAATCGTACGAGCCGAAATACCATATGCGGACGAAGAACCAGCATTATATGAGGCTGTAATAAAGCACATGATTCACGGACCATGCGGCCCTTACAATCCAAATGCTAAGTGTATGAAAAACGGTATCTGTAGCAAGAGTTTTCCTAAACAATACGCAGAGACAACAATACAGGGAAATGATGCTTATCCAGTATACCGAAGAAGAAATGATAACAGATACATTACCTTTGGAAGAAATGCAGATTTCAACATTGACAATAGATGGGTTGTTCCATATAATCCGTGGTTACTTTTAAAATATAATTGTCATTTGAATGTTGAGATCTGTAGCAGTATCAACAGTATAAAATATTTATACAAATATGTATATAAAGGTCCAGATAAAGTCTCTTTTCAAGTCCAACCTGGTGCTGATCATGATGAAATATGCAACTATGTTGATGGTAGATGGTTATGCCCTCCCGAATCATTATGGAGAATGTTCAAGTTTCAAATGAGTCGAATATATCCATCAGTAGAGCGGTTACAAATACATCTACCCAATAAACATCAGATACAATTCCATAGTGAACAGTTAATCTCATCGATATTGATGGACAACAGAAACTCCAAAACAATGTTGACTGAGTTTTTCAATGTATACAACGACCAAAGAGAGCAAAACCTATATTTATATAGAGATTTTCCAAAATATTATCGTTGGTTCAAACAACAGAAATATTAGAGGAAAAGAATCAGAAAAAGATGAGTGATTGGTAGGATTTATTCTGTTCCGCTTGCTGATAGTGAACGATATTATTTGCGTATGCTATTGAATCATGTTCCGGATCCTACATCATTCAATAGTTTATTGACCGTTAATGGAATTCACTATAACACTTTTAAGAATGCTGCAGAGAAGTACGGTCTACTTGAGCAAGATAATAGTATTCGAGAATGTCTAATTGAGGCTCGAGTTTTCAAAATGCCATCTGCGTTGAGAAGATTGTTCGCTACTATTTTGATATTTTGTGAACCAGCTGATGTCAGAAGTATTTGGGATGAAAATTATTCAAGCATGATAGAAGATTACCCAAGTTCTAGCGCCACTAATGAGTTCTACATTATGAATAAGCTTCTTCATGACCTGAATGATATTCTTCAACAACATAAACGTTCTATTAGAGAGTTTGATTTACCACCGATAAATGAATCATTCAACCATTTCAATAACCTCTCAAGTCTTATTGAAGCAGAGTTTTCATTACCTATTACAAAAGATGATCTTAGTGCATTTACATTACTCAATGAAGGGCAATTACATGCTTACAATACGATAAGTGAGGCGATAAGAAACAAGACACATGAGTTCTTCTTTATTGATGGACCAGGTGGAACTGGAAAGACATATCTCTATCGTGCAATTCTTGCTACTTTTAGACATACAGGATGCATCATTTTAGCTTGAAAGTGAAGGGATAGATACTACTCTAGAGGGGGGGTGAATAGAGTTATCAAATTTTGCACAGACAAAACTTAATAGTCTACCCAACTCCCTTGGAGTGAGGTGCGGAATGAAAAGATTATAGATATTGATTTAACCTTAAAGCCTAGCACAAGTGTTGTGTACAAACACAAGCTAACTGTAATTACAGTTAAGCTTGGAAAAACCTAACCAGCAACTAGCAGCCTAGTTATATCTAATCACAGCCACAGTACAGGAAATAAACAATTGAATCCAGACGACACAAGGAGATTTATAGTGGTTCCCCAAACAACTTGGGTACGTCCACTCTTCTACCCACACGGTAGGAATCCACTCAGGTTTTTGATCAGGTGCCCTGCCACCAACAGAATCTGATTCAGGTAGATTTAGAAACCCTTTAGACTTTTGATCAGGTGTCTAAAAACCAAGCACAGGTTTTTGATCAGGTGCCCTGCCACCAAGGGATACTTTTGAAGGGAGTAATAACCCTGTACAGGAGGGGGAAGAAGGTTAAGATGTCTTCTCTATTTTTCAATAGATTAGAGAAGCACAAAATGCTTGCACTGAGCTAGAATGCTCTAAAGAATCAAGGCTCCCCCTGGCTCAAAAATGTCCAGGTGAAGTCTTGCTTCAGTGCAGAAAACTCTTCAGAAAATTCTGAAGGAAAGAGCTACAGGAAGAAAATAAATAACAAAAAGAAATCTCTTCAAGCAGCTATTCTTCTTCTTCTTCTTCTTCAAAGAAACTCTGAGTTGAACTTCCTGAAAGCAGGAGAACTCAGGTGAAGAAGAGATGAAGATCTTAACACTTCTCAGTTAGATAGAGTTTGCTGAGAGCAGGAAGCTTGAGCTTGATGAAGGCTTGAGTGCTTTTGAATATGTGTGTAACACTCTTTTCAATCCTTCTGCAAAGGGTTCTTTTTATATCATCATCAAGCAACGGCTCTCTTCCATTTGAATTGTTTGTCTTCTTCTAAGCCTTGAGACCTGGGCTGTAAATATCAAGAAGACAGAAATATTTCTGCAGCAAAACATTCCATAAAAAGGAATAAACCTCTTTCTAAGAAGCTGCAGGCTTAAATCAAATAATCAGATAGACTAAATAAAGTCACATCAGAAACTATCTCTTTATAGCAAAAGAAGACTTTTCAGTCTAACGGCTATAAAGGGGTTGACGGCAGATAAAGTAATTTAAATAGACAGCTTAAGACAAACAACTTTATCTTAAAAGATTTGAACTCAGGCAAAAAGAATACAAATAATGCCTGGAAACTTTATCATACAGCTTGAAATAATGTGCCAGAAAATGTATTAAATAATTAAATATAATAAATAAATTACAAAGGCAGGCAGAAAACGTCGAACGACCTTCGGAGATCGTCGACCGACGCACGGAGATCGTCGATCTATCGGGCAGATAGTCGAACGATCCAGATAGTCGACCTATCGAAGAAGATAGTCGAACTACCCTGGGAGATAGTCGATCTATCAGAGCAGATAGTCGAACTACCAGATAGTCGATCTATCAGGACAGATAGTCGAACTATCAAGCGCACAGAGATAGTCGACCTATCAAGCAGATAGTCGACCTACCTCAGAAAACAGAGTCGACCTATCAACAGATAGTCGAACTATCAGCGCAGAACAGATAGTCGACCTATCAACAGATAGTCGACCTATCAGCGCAGAACAGATAGTCGACCTATCAACAGATAGTCGAACTATCAGCGCAGACCAAGGCGTCGACCAACTGATATCGTCGATCAGTCGATAGACGATAGTCGAACGGCGTTCGACTATGGTCGAACGAAAAACCTACTTAACCAAACTTTTGGAAAAGCGAGGACTCTACAGCTAGACTCCTAACCAGACCATAGATATTTCTTGGGTCAAGGAGCACAAAGGAGAAAACTAAACTCAAATCAAACTAGGGTACCAACATAGCTACAGCTACTTCAGGTATTGCCGCAAATCTATTACCAGGAGGTCGAACCGCACACTCAAGATTACATATACCTATTAAATTGGATGGCAAATCTTATTGCAGTTTTCACAAACAATCAGATTTTGCAGAAGTTATCCGAAAATCATCAGCCATAATTTGGGATGAAGCACCAATGGCTGATAGAAAGGCATTCGAGGCGGTTGATCGTTCATTTCGTGACGTCACAGATGTAAATAAGCCATTTGGAGGTAAAATTATCATTATGGGGGGAGATTTTCGTCAAGTACTACCTATTGTTGTCAATGGAACAAGAGCATAGATTATTAATGCAAGTATTGTTCAATCATATTTATGGAATCATGTCAAGATACTAACTCTAACAGAAAATATGCGGGCAAAAAATGATAGCAGATTTTCTGAATATTTGCTACGTGTCAGAAATGGTACGGAAAGGACCGTACAAAATGAAATGATTAGGATCCTTGATCCAATGGGGATGTCATGGGAGGGTGAAAAATCGATTAGTGATTTAATAAATGCTACATTTCCCAAATTGCGTTCGCACGTCGGTGATAAAAACTATAATCGAGATAGAGCTTTATTAACACCTCTAAATGAGCATGTGAACATGTTGAACGATATCACTCTTCTGGAATTCCCGGGAGAAGAAGTTATATACTACTCCTATGATTATGTCGTTGATGACATGAGAAATTTGTATCAACCTGAATTTTTAAATTCATTGACACCGGGTAACTTACCTCCTCATAGGTTAAAGTTAAAAATTGGAGCCCCAATCATGTTACTCAGAAATATTGATCTGAAGATCGGTCTTTGTAATGGAACAAGACTTATTTGTCGTAGGTTTGCGAAAAATGTGATCGAACCAGAGATTTTATCAGGTCAGTTTCAAGGAAATTTGGTCTTCTTACCACGAATACCATTGAAAACTGCTGAAGATATTAGATTGCCATTTGAGTTAACACGTAAGCAATTTCCATTATGACTGAGCTTCGCACTGACGATAAATAAATCACAAGGCCAAACAATTGAAAATGTCGGGATATACCTACCAAATAATGTGTTCAGTCATGGTCAGTTGTATGTGGCTCTATCGCGAGGTACCTCTCGAGAAAAAACAAAAATTTTGGTGCAAAAGGGCATAATAGATGGTCATGAAGGTATCTATACAATGAATGTTGTTTACAGAGAGATTTTCAGACAACTTAGACAACAACAAACAACGTCGCTCCAAGGTATCTCCTTCATATACAATGGATTAATTTATTTTAAATTGATGTTGCAAGTTATACTTTAAGAAAAAAAACTCACTAAAATATATAATCAATTATTTTATAAAAAGATGGTTGTGTGTTTGACATTTAGTATATAATTACTAAAATAAATATATCTTGCAGTCCTATTACAACTAAATCTCTGATCTCGAGAGTCTAGCAAAAAAAAAATGTTTTGAAATCTAACTAATGCCTATGTCTATATGATCAAATTCAATGCAGGTTCACATCAAGGGGAGTAAACAACTATGTCTGAAGAATCAGACAAAAGTGTTATTACAAGTGATAATACACATTGTGACATGGACAAAGGTATGCGATATGCGACAGTTGAATAAACATATCTACACAAGTACTGTAATGTGTCTCCTACTTTTGATGTTAAAGAAAATGTTTTAACGCCCGTACTCCATTATTCAGGGAAAGAACAAATGATAACTGATCATAAATTTCCAGACTGGGTTGAATAAATATATCAAGGAGAGCATGGTATTAGCGAGAACACATCCTGGCATGATTGGCCTCATATCTACGACTACAATGGACCTAAAATAGTAATACCGGAGGTGCCTAAAAACATGGATGCCAAAGAACAGTGGAATTTTGTTTTCAGAGAATTTGCCAAATCAAAAACCATAGTAGTGACAAAGTCCTACGATATCGAACAGGCGAAAAAGAAATTCAACATAAAGTAGTACTATAGTGAGAGAATGTTCATAATATTGAATTGCTTGACATTACAGTAATGTCTGCATATATTATGTTGTCATTTTTTTATCTTTACAGTTTATTGCAGTACTTTTGTAAATTTATTATTCATCTGTTATTGAACACATAGAACCAAATTCGGATTGCTTTTTTAAGATGAAATTTATATTTCCTTTATTACTTAAAAATTTGAATAGTTAGGTGAGTCATAAAATGAACCGAAGCAATAAATAAAACAGATTAGTTTTACTGTATTTTTCGGTTCTATTCTGAACATTGGAACGACAAATAAATAAGCATTCCTACGTCTTCATGTCGCCCCCACGAAAAATTAAGGGACAAAGACATATGTCACCCCCAAGACAAATGTCGCCTCCACGACAAATATCTCACATACAACAAATGTCGCCCCACGACAAATGTCACCCTACGACATCAGTAGGCTTAGTATATACAGCGAGTCGCGGTTGAGACGCTGATCCGATGAATTGCGTGGAAGCAAGTTCCGCTTCTATGCGGCCGAAGGCCGCCCAGAGAATCAAGCACGGGCGAAGCCCGTGGGCAGGCGGGCGAAGCCCGCCTGAGCGGCCGAAGGCCGCCCGAGAGCATCGAGCACGGGCATAGCCCGTGCGAAGATGCTCGTGTATATATATATATATATATATATATATATATATATATATATATATATATATATATATATATAGTCAAGAGGGGGAAACTGCACTTCAATTTCGTCGACATTCAAGCCGATTTGCTAAAACAACCTACCGTCTCTTCGGATCCCGCGACAAGTCTTCGTCGTCCTCCAGTGACTCCGGCGATCTGGACTTCCCTCTTTCGTCGATTAAGATCATGAACCTTGTCCAAGCCCTAGTCGACGGTGCCACAACATCTCGCTGACAAATTCCGACATTACTGTGTTCCCGAGCCCCAGGTTCCGCCGATTCCAACAGTTGTCAAAATCCAGTTTACAGCAGTACAAAAATCAGATTGCAACATTCTCGATTTTCCTTGGCTCCTCGAAGTACTAACAGATTGCTAGGGGGAGGAGAACTATTTCGCACAGGATTTGCCTCCGCTTCCGATGAATTCTGCAATATTATCCTCATGCTGGAGCCCGTTGTACTCTCCTTCGTCCTAAAACATCCATGCAAGGTTCTGGATAAGAAACTTCTTGAATTCTTACATAATGAGAAGCTACGTCATAAAAACACAGTCATAAAGAGCAAAATCCGGAAGACCAAGGTCAACGTGAAGGCGACACTCCTCTCCAGGTACTTGCGGCTTCCTACTTGTGAAGAAGCCGACTACCTAGATGAGGATGACTTCACCAGAGCTTTATTGTTTTGTGGATTGCCTCGAGGGACCAAAGCACTTAAGCGCAAGGGAATGAACGATGAAGGGAAACTACTATCAGATATAATTGTAAAGGTCTTCTTGTGCACAACTGGTTCCCACGACTACCTCTCAACAAAAATGTTCAAGGTACTTGTGGCTATCATCTGCAAAAAATAGGATGGATTGGGGTGCATTGCTGTTTGAGAAGATTAAGGACAGCCTTCGCACTCCCAACTTTGGGAGGATTATCATCCTGTACCTAAATCAGCTGGATGGTGATGGGTTTGATATGACCAAAGGCATGCCTATCCATAACTTGAAGAAAATAGACTCATCTATATTTTCCAAGTGGAATAGGAGGATCATCAGGCAAGGGGGAGCCCCAGATCTACATATGGAGGAGGTAGAACATGTTGGAGTTACCATGGTGATCTAGAAGTTGTCAAACATGTAATCTCACTGCCAACGCAATATGAGCCTGCAGGGTCGCACATAAGAGCTATGGAGGAGTTGGAAGATTGACCGTATTGGTAAAGGTTACCAATCACCGTTATGTATGGGGTCAGGCAATTGTTGCCAATAAAGTTCATAGGGCATGGATAGTCGAAAGGTCGTCGAGAATGTCTCGACGACCAAGGCAAATCGTCGAGAATGTCTCGACGACCAAGGCAAATCGTCGAGAATGTCTCGACGACCAAGGCAAATCGTCGAGAATGTCTCGACGACCAAGGCAAATCGTCGAGAATGTCTCGACGACCAAGGCAATGTCGTCGAGAATGTCTCGACGACTATGGGGATTTAGTTGAGAATCAATCTGATAGATTCGTCGAGAATCAAAGACTTAGTCGTCGGGACTATCCATTGATTCTCGGCGAACCTGCCTGATGATTCTCGCCGATCGACGAGTATCGTCGAGAGTTATCGAGTATGACTCGACGACTAAAGGCCATTCGTCGAGAATCGTCCCTGATTCTCGACGACTTGGCGGATGATTCTCGCCGAACGCCTTTGCCGATTCTCGCCGAATTCTTCCAGGGACCCTATGCTGTGTGGTCTGCGGATAGCCATTCCTTTAGGTCTATTTATACCTTTGGTATAAATAGACACTTAGGGTTTTGGAAAAGTGTGTGACTTGTGCTTTTTGCGGCCGATTAGAACCCGACGGAAAGAGTTCCGCCGATCGCTCGTTCTGCCGCATCCCGCACATCGCCGGACGGAAGTGTTCCGCCGCCGCCGTCTGCTCCGCTGACCCTCCCCTTTCCGGCGATAGTCGTTGTTCTTGCCTCTCCTGGCGCGGACCTAGCAGTCCGTGGAGTTGCAAAGGTGCGGCTGTCTTCCTCCCGATTGTTCGTGCGACGAGCAGTTCGGGTTTCTCCTGCTCGTGTGGATCTCTGCAGAGACGTGGATATTATTCCACGTACAACTCGCCACCGACAGCACTCAATACTTGGAGCATCTTCGTTGAGTTGTGACTCAACGCCACTAAGGTATTTTGCCCTAGTTATTTTGTTTACTTCTTGATACAACGATCATGGCCAGATCCAGTTCTCTTGGGCTGTTCTCGTCTTTTTCCTTTCCGCTGCGTGCACAAAGTGTTGTGCCAACCCTTACGAGATAACCCAATAGTGGTATCAGAGGGAGGTTGCGGCCATGATAGTTGTAGGTTGCGGCCATAGAATATGTCTAGATTTATTGGAATGTTAGTGGAATTCCAACACGTGTAGGAACCGCCAGGGGCGCTGCCCCTTGGAACCCTCGCCAGGAACGTCTGGGATTTCGTAGCAATTTCTAATTGTAGAAGTTGTTGTCTCCTTAGCAGTAACCATCCCTCGAATTTTGTTTTGGATTTTGAATCCAACAAAGAGAGATGAGCTTGTCTACTGCTTTAAGTTGAGTTGCCTTTCCCCTTTGTCCAATGCATGTAAACCTGAATATTTGGAAATGTCCATATGTTCAGATTTAGCCCTTTACTCTATCAAATGTTGATAGTGTCTTGTTGTGCACATAAGGGATGCATGAGGATTCTAGAAATGTTTTATTTTATTTAGATGTGCACATTGATCAAATGTTGATCATGGTTAATTGTTAACATACTATCAAAATTTAAATCCCTTCATCAAACATTAAGTGTTCGGATGCCTTCCGATGGATGACACTCTTCCTGCCTCGATCGATGAAGTGTGGGCTTGCCAAAGCAAGGTGCATTAATCTATCTTGGTAAGGGTGCGAGCGGATAATTGTGATATCCCACTGTCGACATCGGGCCCCACTTAACTAGGTGACCTCAAAGGTTGAGCGCCTAGAGGCATAGGGTTGGCATGCACCATATGATGGATGCGAATAAAGAGTTATTCACCAACCATACAAGAATTGCATGAGGATGCAATTGGCAAACGTTGCCTACCTAAATAACTACATCGTGAGAGGAAAGCCAAAGCTGACTCATTGTGTTGGTGAAATACGGATCTTGTCCACTAAGAGAGTAGCTTGCATGAACTCTCCGAATTGATAGTGAGGGCTATTAGTTCGAATAAAATAGTGGGAGTTTTAATTAGAGTCCAAATTAAAATAATTTGTATTTTAAAACTTTGGTACTGATTTTATTCTGCATGAATTCTTGTAGAATTCCATGGCAAGTGGTTCACACTCCACTTTGTCTCTGAGAGCCATCCTTGAGAAGGATAAGCTCAAAGGGACTAACTACATGGACTGGTACAGGAGCTTGAGAATTGTTCTCAGGCAAGAGCGAAAGCTCTATGTCTTGGAAGAAGAATCCCCCGAGGTGCCGACCGGGAATTCTTCCCGTGCTGATAAGGATGCTTACAAGAAGTATACCGATGATGCTTTAGACATCGAATGCCTCATGCTTGCCACCATGAACTCTGAGCTCCAAAGGCAACATGAGAACATGGGGTGCAAGGAGATTGACGAGCATCTCAAGAAAATGTTTCAAGGGCAGGCTCGTCAAGAGAGGTTCGACGTCACGAAAGCGTTGTTTCAGTGCAAGATGGGAGTTCGAGACTCAGTAGGGACTCACGTACTCAAGATGATTGGGTATATAGAGAACCTTGAAAGGCTGGGTTTTCCTATGGGTCAAGAGTTGGCCACAGATCTGATCCTGCAATCGTTGCCGGACAGCTACGAGCAGTTTGTCTTGAACTATAACATGAATGAAATAGACAAGACACTGCCCGAACTCCTAGGCATGTTGAGAACTGCCGAAATCAATATGAAGAAGGCCAAGCCTACCAGCCCCATACTGATGGTGCATAAGGGCAAGGGCAAGGCCAAGGGCTTCAAGAAGACGAAGGTGGGACCTAAGTCACATCTTGAGCCCATGTCGTCTGCACTGAAGAAGAAAAAAAGCATGGTGAAGGAAGGGAAATGCCACCACTGTGGCAAGGCTGGTGATTGGAGGAGGAACTGTCCTTCTTATATTGAGGGTCTGCAGAAAATGAAGGGAGGTATGACTTCCGCTTCAGATATTTATGTTATAGAGATAAACCTTTCTGCTCCTTCATCTTGGGTATTGGATACCGGATGTGGTTCTCACATTTGTACAAATGTGCAGGAACTGGAAAGGAGAAGATTGCTGAGTAAAGGGGAGGTGGACCTGCGTGTCGGCAATGGAGCAAGAGTTGCTGCTGTAGCCGTAGGGGTTTACCGTCTTTCTTTGCCCAGTGGGCTTGTAATAGAACTAGATAATTGTTATTTTGTTCCGGCCATAACTAGAAACATTATATCTATTTCATGTCTGGACATGATTGGATTTTCTTTTATAATTAAGAACAACTGTTGTTCCATATTTAAGAATGATGTTTGTTATGCTGTAGCCCAACTGTTTAATGGTCTTTATGTTTTGAACTTAGACCATATGATCTATAATGTAGAAAATAATAAAAGACTAAGAACAAATGACTCAAACCCTACGTATCTCTGGCATTGTCGTTTGGGCCATATAAACGAGAAGCGCATATCCAAGCTCCATAAGGATGGACTTTTGGACTCATTTGATTATGAATCATTTGAGCGATGCGAATCTTGTTTGTTAGGCAAAATGACAAAAGCTCCTTTCACTGGTTATACTGAGAGGGCTGAGGATCTCTTGGGTGTTGTACATAGTGATGTATGCGGACCCATGAGTTCCATGGCTAGAGGTGGGTATTTCTACTTCGTTACATTTACTGATGATTTCAGTAGATACGGATATGTGTATCTTATGAAGTGCAAATCCAAGACCTTTGAAAAGTTCAAAGAGTTCAAGAATGAAGTAGAAAACCAGTTGGGCAAAAGGGTTAAAGCACTCCGATCTGATCGAGGTGGTGAATACCTGAGTCACGAGTTCCATGATCATCTGAAAGAGTGTGGTATTATATCACAGCTCACTCCACCTAGAACACCACAGCACAATGGTGTGTCTGAGAGGAGAAATCGTACTCTGTTAGACATGGTACGTTCGATGATGAGTCATGCAGACTTGCCTGTTTCCTTTTGGGGTTTTGCTTTAGAGACTGCTGCTTTGACACTGAATCGCACTCCAACAAAAACGGTTCTGAAGACACCATATGAGATATGGACTGGGAAACGTCCTAGTATGTCGTTCATTAAAATTTGGGGCTGTGAGGCATACGTGCGACGTCAAATGCCTGACAAGCTGGAACCCAAATCAGATAAATGTTATCTGGTGGGATATCCTAAGGAAACGAAAGGATATTACTTTTACCTACCGTCCGAGGGCAAGGTGTTTGTCGCAAGGACCGGTGTCTTCTTGGAGAAAGAGTTCTTATCAAGAAAGACTGAAAAGGTAGAACTTGAAGAAGTTCAAGAACCACAAATAGTGAATGAACCAGAATTGGATTCTGAATTAGGACTACAAGGTGTTGTAGCTAGAGAACCTACTCATGAAACACATGTCCTGCGTAGATCTGGTAGACCAAGATTTGAGCCTGAGAGATATGGATTTCTCGTGTCTCAAATAGGTAATGTGTTGCTAATGGATCATGATGATGAACCAGCAACCTAACAAGAGGCTATGAATGGACCAGACTCTGACAAATGGCTTGAGGCTATGAAATCCGAAATGGACTCCATGTATGCAAACCAAGTTTGGAACTTGGTGGAACCACCTGAAGGGGTACGACCCATAGGGTGCAAGTGGGTCTTCAAGAAGAAGACTGACATGGATGGGAATGTACAGACATTCAAAGGGCGACTGGTGGCTAAGGGTTTTAGACAAATTCATGGTATTGACTATGATGAAACCTTTTCCCCTGTTGCCATGGTAAAGTCCATAAGGATATTGCTTGCTATTGCTGCGTATTATGACTACGAGATCTGGCAGATGGATGTCAAAACGGCTTTCCTTAATGGAAACCTCCTTGAGGAAGTGTACATGACACAACCCGAGGGTTTTGTATCCCCAAATGAAGCCACTAAGATATGCAAGCTAAATAGGTCCATATATGGACTGAAACAGGCCTCTCGAAGTTGGAATCTTCGTTTTGATGAGAAAATCAAAGAGTTTGGTTTCATCAAGAATGAAGATGAGCCTTGTGTTTACAAGCGAATCAGTGGGAGCATTGTTGTCTTCCTGATACTGTATGTAGATGACATACTGTTGATTGGGAATGACATTCCTACCCTGAAAGTTGTTAAGAACAACCTAGGGAACTGCTTTTCTATGAAGGACTTGGGTGAAGCGACTTACATACTTGGTATTAAGATCTATAGAGATAGATCGAAGAAGTTGCTGGGTTTGACCCAGAGTACATACATCAATAAGGTGTTGAAGCGGTTCAACATGCTTGAGTCCAAGAAAGGATTTTTGCCCATGTCTCATGGTGTGAATCTCTCTAAGGACCAGTGTCCAAAATCTTATGAAGATAAGGACCGCATGAAGTTGATTCCATATGCTTCGGCAATTGGATCAATCATGTATGCAATGTTATGTACTCGACCCGATGTCTCCTTTGCTTTAAGCATGACTAGCAGGTATCAGTCAGACCCCGGTGAGTGTCACTGGATTGCAGTCAAGAATATCCTGAAGTACTTGAGAAGGACTAAGAATGTGTTCTTGGTGTATGGTGGAGAGGAAGAGCTCGTTGTAAGTGGTTACACGGATGCTAGCTTCCAAACTGATAGGGACGATTCAAAGTCTCAGTCAGGGTTTGTGTTTTGCCTGAATGGAGGAGCTGTAAGCTGGAAGAGTTCCAAGCAAGAGACAGTTGCTGATTCTACAACGGAAGCCGAGTATATCGCTGCAGCTAATGCAGCGAAGGAGGCTGTATGGATTAGGAAATTCATCGGCGAGCTTGATGTAGTTCCTAGCATTGTTGGTCCCGTAGTTCTCTACTGTGATAACAATGGTGCAATTGCACAATCTAAGGAACCTAGATCCCATCAGCGCTCCAAGCACATACTTCGGCGGTTCCATCTTATTCGTGAGATTGTCGAACGAGGAGATGTGAACATTTGCAGAGTGCCGACTGAGGAGAATATTGCAGACCCACTGACAAAGCCTCTCGCGCAGAGAAAGCATGATGGTCATACTAGATCAATGGGTATACGATACCTGAATGATCAAGTCTAGTGGGAGCCTTGTGAGTTGCATGTAAAGATATATTCTGTTGGCTGTTTATTGTTTATTCATATGATGAATTGTGTACCTAGATTTTCTTTTTACAATTAATGGCATATTCCGTTATTATGGTTTTTCTATATGATAGTTAAATGTTAACATAATGAATACCCTTAGAATGTTCGCTTCCATAGGACATCAAGTACGTGACTTGAATGTGAGAGCCTATGATTCATTTGAAGCTTCATTCTTAAAAGTCCCTGGTCGTGGTATCATCATAGGATCTAAGGGTAATGATGATACATGAAGACTAGCACGTGCGTTGACTGATGACCAGTTCTCATAGGTCATGATATTGTGATATCAAGTCATCACGTGGGTACTTGTTAATGAACAAGTCGTACTGGACAGACCCAACCAGAGACTACTTTGTGGATTGTTATCTAATCGTGTCACAAGTAGGTCTCTATTGACAATGGTGTTGTGGTCCTTTGACCTGAAGTCACAGCATTCATCAAGTGAGGAAGAGCATGCTTTGATGCCATCTAAAGTCTTCCTTGAGAAAGGTTGATGATAAGGGTGGTTGTTGGGCACGTTACGAATCATTTGGGTGTTTGTGTGTGAGCAGATATGGAATTTGTCCTCCTATATGACAGGAGTTGCATCCATGGGCCCCTTGATGGAATTGGACTGAGAAATGCATGGCCATGCTTGGTGGAGTCAATATGTGATATTGGCCTCACCATTCTCTGGATGTCCGTTCTAGATCAGGAAACTTGGATTGAGCTATTACGAGGGTGACACGGTCCATGCCTCTAGTTCTTTCCGGATATAAGGGACAAAGGGACAAAGACAACGCTGATACATTGTTCATGAAGGCTTATGAGTTATAAACTCTTATTGCTTGGGGAGCAATGATGCATTGCTAGATGCCGCTCATTGTTTGTGAGGTTTATGGTTTGATACTTCCAAGATCAAGTGGGAGACTGTTGGAGTTACCATGGTGATCTAGAAGTTGTCAAACATGTAATCTCACTGCCAACGCAATATGAGCCTGCAGGGTCGCACATAAGAGCTATGGAGGAGTTGGAAGATTGACCGTATTGGTAAAGGTTACCAATCACCATTATGTATGGGGTCAGGCAATTGTTGCCAATAAAGTTCATAGGGCATGGATAGTCGAAAGGTCGTCGAGAATGTCTCGACGACCAAGGCAAATCGTCGAGAATGTCTCGACGACCAAGGCAAATCGTCGAGAATGTCTCGACGACCAAGGCAAATCGTCGAGAATGTCTCGACGACCAAGGCAAATCATCGAGAATGTCTCGACGACCAAGGCAATGTCGTCGAGAATGTCTCGACGACTATGGGGATTTAGTTGAGAATCAATCTGATAGATTCGTCGAGAATCAAAGACTTAGTCGTCGGGACTATCCATTGATTCTCGCCGAACCTGCCTGATGATTCTCGCCGATCGACGAGTATCGTCGAGAGTTATCGAGTATGACTCGACGACTAAAGGCCATTCGTCGAGAATCGTCCCTGATTCTCGACGACTTGGCGGATGATTCTCGCCGAACGCCTTTGCCGATTCTCGCCGAATTCTTCCAGGGACCCTATGCTGTGTGGTCTGCGGATAGCCATTCCTTTAGGTCTATTTATACCTTTGGTATAAATAGACACTTAGGGTTTTGGAAAAGTGTGTGACTTGTGCTTTTTGCGGCCGATTAGAACCCGACGGAAAGAGTTCCGCCGATCGCTCGTTCCGCCGCATCCCGCACATCGCCGGACGGAAGTGTTCCGCCATCGCCGTCTGCTCCGCTGACCCTCCCCTTTCCGGCGATAGTCGTTGTTCTTGCCTCTCCTGGCGCGGACCTAGCAGTCCGTGGAGTTGCAAAGGTGCGGCTGTCTTCCTCCCGATTGTTCGTGCGACGAGCAGTTCGGGTTTCTCCTGCTCGTGTGGATCTCTGTAGAGACGTGGATATTATTCCACGTACAACTCGCCACCGACAGCACTCAATACTTGGAGCATCTTCATTGAGTTGTGACTCAACGCCACTAAGGTATTTTGCCCTAGTTATTTTGTTTACTTCTTGATACAACGATCATGGCCAGATCCAGTTCTCTTGGGCTGTTCTCGTCTTTTTCCTTTCCGCTGCGTGCACAAAGTGTTGTGCCAACCCTTACGAGATAACCCAACAGAACATGCTCCCGATGTCAGGATTACCACTCCACACCCCAGTGAAATTCCTGAAAGTTCGAGTGCAGGAATCGAGGGGGAGTCGGTTGAAACACAAGTGGCCACTACATAGTGACCTTGAGTGTGATTCCAGAGTTAGTTCCAGATACAACAGTTGCAGAGACAGAGAATCTGATGACAGATTGCCAAGATGGCTTAGAATGTTGTTGAAGAGTTAGTCACTGAGGAAGTTGATGATGAGGTTGTTGCTGATGATGTTGATGAGAATGCTACTGCTGAAGATGACTTGGAAATTGATGATGTTATTGTTGATGACCTAACAGTTGATGATTATGACATTGATAGTGCTGCTGATGAGACAATGATTGATTCTGATAAGTCAAAGGCTGTTACTGATGTGGTTAATGCTTGTGAACTAGTGGTAATGGAGAACTTGATAGTCCCTCTCCCAGAACTAGTTCCCGCTTCATCTTCTACGGGGGAGGTGTGTAACACCCCGAAACTCAAAAGAGGGACGGGTGACGTTTTAAGTTAAGCTTGGATTTTGGAGCAGGTGACACGGGCTTGTCACGGGCATGATACGGGCGTGTCACGGGAGTGTTCGGCCACGGGTCATGTGGTCGACGTTTTGACGATCGACGATCGTCGAGTTGAGGCACACGGCCTGGGACACGGGCGTGTCCTAGGGCGTGTCACGCTAGGGAGTTTTCCTAGGCTTGTACACGGGCCATGACACTGGCACATACACGGGCGTGTCACTTGTGACACGGGCGTGTCGGGTGCCGTGTCGCAGGCCGTGTCCTCCTCGGGAAACAAGTGTGGTAGTTGCACACGGGTCGTGACACGGGTCGTGACACGGCCGTGTCGCATGCGACACGGGCGTGTCGGATGCCGTGTCGAATGCCGTGTGCTGGATATCGCATCGGTCGAGACGGCGAATGGGTGACACGGCCATGCACACGGCCGTGTTGCAACCCGTATTCGGCCCAGATTTTGTAAAATTGGGCTGAATCGCAGCCGTTCTATTTCTTGATTTGGGATCCGACGGTTCAGGGTTGTTGCTGGCATGTTATATCCGGGAATAGGGTTTAGAAGCCCTCATTTCACTTGGGCTTTATCTCTCTTAGATCTAGAGAGAAGGGAGAGCTAGGAGGAGGAAGAAGACCAATGATCCGGTCACCGGCGGAGCTTCGGAGCTCCAAATCACGATCCGAGTCCGGATCCACGAAGGCGAGGCCGATACGGTGCTTTCCATCCGACTAGATCGTCATGGCGCCGAGGAAAAGTGCAAGGGTAACGATTCTCTTCTTGAGCATGTGAAGCTCTTCTTTCTTTGCATGGGAAAACCCCTCTCCCGCGAGTGTGCGGCGAGATTGTGGTATTCCTTGGGGTAGATATGTAAAGTCCCCCTTGTTAGAGTCCAAAATCGTAGTACGGACATAGGCATGATGTGTGAAGCCTACCCGGACGTGTTGGTCTGGATCGGTGATGATTTGCTGTGCATTTTTAGCCGGAGAAGACTCCGAGTGTTTTGATTGTTTTCGGGTTGCTATGCGGTAGAATGCATCAGGGAATCTGGGGGATTAACCCCGAGGTGCACCCGGAAATCTGGACGGAAATGCATTTCTATCATACCGGTGGCCTGGGAGCAAACCGGGTACATAGCGGGGCTATGTACTGTGTTTGAACGGTATTTGGGACTGTGGAAGCTTAGTCCGCGTCAAAGGCCAATTGGCAACGACGGGGTGAGCAACGGACTGGTGGACCCCTACCCGCTCCACCTGCTCGGTTAAAGCGACCTAAAGTTTTACGTGAGACTTACCGAGGTTTGGAGATCGAGTCTAGGCTACGGCTGAAAGGAATAAATGCTCACGAGGTTGCCACCCTGGGGGTGGTGGCGGAGTCAAGGACCGGACGGGGTTCAGACTGGCCCGCCGAGTAAGTGTCCTGAGAGCACGGGGTGTACGGCCGGGTGAGTGTGAACCTGTGATGTGATGCTTATTTCGTTATGTTGCTTATTTTGCTAATAAGTGCAGGGAAGAAGCTTTGCCGCCCCAGTTTAGGGGCGGAATCATTATAATTTGGTCAGCATAGCTGACCGTTGCCTTTGTTTACCACCGTGCGGTGGATTGTTGCTTGCAGGTGCTGCGGAGCCGAGAGGTAAATAGCGGGCTAAAGCCCGAGTTGCTGTGCCGGCCCTCGAAGGCCAAGTTTTGAGTGTTTTCCTTTTTTGTACTCATGTGTGAACGGCCAGTATTTGTGTATTAGTCATTCCTTTGTTTTTGGTTTAGTGGACATTCATACTAGCAGGGTTCTTAATTGTGCAACTTAATAATTGCTTCCGCTAGGTGCTGTGTAGGACGTTGTGATTGGTTGAATGGTTTCAATGCGTAACCAACCGATCTGTCCGTGGTATATGGCGTCGGGCCCCGGCCGGACCTACTGTTATATACTATGTGACGGATTGAGGGTGTTATAAATTGGTATCAGACTACTGGTTTCGGTCAAGCTTAAATGAATTTGTGGACGAATTCACTTTAAGGGGTGGTGAGCACATGTGTGTGCGTCATCGTTATAACATGAAAAGAACCCATGAATGTCCACTTAGGAATGAAAATACACATGTTTGAGGAACCTGTGTGTTCCTATAATTACTTTTTGCAATTTTGTTCAGTCACTTATGGTGTTTTGAACAGCTATAGGTGTCCGGAAGTGGAGCGTGGCAGTCTGAACACGCGTTTGCTGAGCAAAGTTCTGCACCAAGTAACGTTCCTTAGACCCCTACGTCTTTGGAAACCATAAGAAGGGTGGTTGGAGCAGTGTTCGCTGTGACTAACGCACAATATGGGAATAATGTGCAACCCTTTGTCCTTGAGTTTGCCCCAACATCGGGTGGTATGTTGGAGCAAAGGGCATTTGGGGGTCCATTAGAGCAGCAGATGAGCATGACTGTGGTGCAGAGAGTGCATTCAGTTGAAGCATATTTGAAGACGTTCCTTATGTTAAGGCGCCACCCAGGCTTTGAATGGGAAAGCGAGCAATCTATAGTTGATAGATTTTATAACGGTCTGCGCAGCGAGTTGCATATCCTACTGCTAGGACCAAAGTTATTGGGATTCCGAGCTTTGGTGGAGTCGGCCAGAGATTTGGAGGTGGAGTTGGGGAAAACTCACCAAGTACCAGTGAATAGGGTACCAAACCCTACAGATCCTATAAGGACTGTCTATCGTAAGACGCTGAGTAAAGAGGCTTAATCATCTACTAGCCAAACCAATTACAATTGTTATTCTTGTGGCAAGAAAGGGCACCTCGCCAGAGATTGTTGGGAGAGTGCTCAGAAGACAAGGAAAGTTTTGGCAGGAGCAGTTGAAGCCTCTGGTTTAAAGGAAACGATGTTCAAAATGCCAACCTCAAAATCTGGGTACCGTAGGTGGCATAAGAAGGCAAGGAGGTCGGGGCTAGTCCCTCCCTCTAGCACATCCGGAGCGACTACAGTTCAAACCCCGGATGCATGCTTTGCTTGTGGAAAGCCGGGGCACTATGCCTGGGATTGTCGAAGTGGACGTCTAATGTCCGAAAAGAAGCTGGGGGAGATATCTGTAGAGAAAGGCAAGGCGGTGGCGTACACCGCATCGTTGTTTACTTCGGCCCAACCAGGAGTGAACATCCTTGGCAAGCAGGAGGCCATGTGGCCGACCGTCGGGATGTCAGGTATGGTTCTTCTTGTTAGCAAACTAGTTCCTTATGCCGGATACCTTATGCGTGGTAGCGTAGAACTGGAAATTCTAGGCTTTGTTTTGGAATATTGGTAATCCGAAGAGAGCATAGTTTCGATACGGGAACTTCGCATTCCTGTTATCCGAAAAATCTGTATCGCGCATCAGAGTTTTCCCTTCGATGGTAAAGGAACAATTCGGATGGGTTATTGCCCAGTGGTCGTCCAATGCGCGCGGAGATACAGTCTGGGCGGTAAGAGTCTTTTTGAAAGTCAAGGATTCGACTTGCTAGCGTCGCTGTTGCCGCTAGTAGAGTTCGACGTCATAGTGTGTATTGACTGGCTTTCGGGGCAGAGGGCTTTTATCGTTTGCAACCGTAAAGAGACCTAGCTTGGTGTTGGGCAGGAAACAACGTTTGCGGAACCGAAGGGATCGAGCAGGACGCTGACGTCTGCCCTCCCGGTGGTCAAGACAGTTTGTGCTGGTGCAAAGCTGTTCTTCACGTTAGTGGAGGCTGAAACGCCTAAGTCCACTCTGGGTAGTAGCCCAGTGGTTTGTGAGTATCCCGATGTGTTCCCGAACAATCTCCCTGGAGCCCCACCGTAGCGAGAGATCGATTTCACGATTGAGTTATGCTAGGTGCCAAACCTGTGTCATGCTCTCCTTATAGGCTGATGCCTAAGGTGATAGCAGAGTTAAAGGTTCAACTAGAAAATTTGATGGAGCAAGGGTATGTGCGTCCAAGCTCGTTTCCTTGGAGCGCACCGGTCCTCTTCACTTAGAAGAAGGACGGGAGCTTGCAATTTTGTATTTGTTGCAGAGAGCTGTATAAGTTTGCAGAAATAGGACAAGTAATCGATCCAAAGGATCGATGATCTTTTGATCAGTTAGTCGGGTCTTCGGTAGACTCAGTAGTGGATCGCAAGTCCAGTTACCTTTACCTGAGAATAAGGGTAAGTGTTGTCGCAAAGATGGAGGTTAGCACGAGGAATGAGCAACCCGAGTCTACGATCGTGCTGTCTTAGCAGTCAAGTGTGGCATCTGTGTTCCTAGACCGGATGAACGGAACATTCATGGAGTACCTAGTCCATTTTGTGATCGTCTTCATCGACGACACATTGGGGGTAATTGTAGTGCGAAGGGTATCGCTTCTGAATATCTACGTTTGGTTTTGTGGATGCTAAGAAGGAACCATGTATACACCAAGTTCTCCGAACACGAGTCTTGGGTTATCCTCGTAGCGCTTCTCGGTCCTATAGTTGGTAGAGTGAGAGCGTGTGGGTCCAGCGTTGTTAGTCGCAATACGAGGGTGGCCTGTGTGTCTCGGTAGCGGAAGTCCAGAGTTTCTGGTGTGGTCAGCTACCACAGGCGCTTCGTAGAGGATTTCCTGCTGATAGTATTACCCCTCGCAACGTTGTCAAGGAAAAGTTTAAAAGGTTGTTTTGATGCGCGAGTGCGCCCAAACTTTGAAGGGTTAAAGAGTTGGTCAACCATGGCACAAATGTTAAGTTCGCCGAGTGGAACCAAAAGCCGTGAGATCTACGGCACTGCCTTGGGCAGTGGATTGGACTGCGTGCTGCTGCTGCGTGGTAATGTTGTGGCTTATGGCTCACATTAGTTGAAAGAGCACGAGGGGAATTGCCCGGTCCGCCATCTGGAGTTAGCGACCGTGTGTTTTGCGCTTAAGCTATGGAGGCATTATTCGTACGGCGCTTAAGTCGATGTTTGTATCGATCATAGGAGTCTGATATATCGGTTGGATCAAAAGGGTCGGAAATTGAGGCAGCAAAAAATGGATGGAGTTCCTGGGGGACTATACATTCAAAATTTATTTTGTGCTTGTTGTACGGCAATGTGTTGCGGATGCGTTGAGACACAGGGCTTCCGCCCAAGCCAACTAGCTGTAGGTTCATGTTGAGGGCTTGACCTGGGAGTTGGAGATGTTAGCTATCTCTTGCATTGACAAGCAGACTAGCATCGAAGCGTAATGGAGCTGGTCGGAAGGCCAGTATGGCCTGGCTGATCGTTTTTGGCAGACTATGGTTTGGGAAGCGGCGTGAAGGAGATCATGAATACAGCTTCGTTGGGTCAAAGTCCCAAATCAACAATTGAGGGTGGACTGCCAAGGAAAGACAACCGTTTGTGCGGCCAAGCGTGGGCAATTGATGGGTGGAGTTGTGGTATGTTATACCAAGTACTCAAATCGCTTAGGAGGCACAGGTTGTGCCGATATATGAAGAAGTGCTCTGGTGGCAAGAACTCTAGAAGGTCGTGGCACTATGTGTGACAAAATGCCAGCCTTGCGCCTTAGTGAAGGCAGAGTGCCAAGTGCCGGGGGATTCTTGAATCCTTGCCTAGTTCGGAATAGAAGTTCGACTGGACTGTGTGCATGGTTTGTCAAAGTCACAGTGGGGAAGCGACGGCGTGTGGGTGATCGTAATTGTGTTGACTTTAGGGTCGCACTTCATTCCGCATAGGAAGGGTAATTCGGCGGAGTAACTGGCAAATGTTTTTGGATAACATAGTTAGACTACATGGTGTGCCCCGCAACATCGTGAGTAATCGAGGTGGGCGTTCTACGTCCAATTGTAACGCCCCCGATTTTTCTGCGATTATTTAATTCTCGTTTTGCGTTACGTTGACGCGTTTTTGTGGCTCGTGCCATTTGTGGAGTGTGGTCTTAACTCCTTAGAACTGGGTGCCCTATTTTGTAGCCGGTTGGCAAGAGCTCCCTAGCAAGCCGAGTCGTTTTGGGTGACCCGGTGTGGCCTCTCGGGGGATGCTTGTGTTTTGGCTTCGGGAGGGTATAACTCGAGTTCTGTTCGTCAAAAGTTTGTTTCGACTTCGCTGTTGAGTTCATAGCATGGGTATTTAGCTACGGTGCGAATTTCGTCGAATTCCGAGATAGTTTGGTTTTCGCGTCGTTTTTGGTGTGCCATTAGTACAGCCTAATAGAAAATTCTCTTAATTTAATAAGGGAGCCGACAGTTAGGATTTCGGTTTTGCTGAACCGATGCGTTTAAAGCTTATAAAAAGGCTTTATTAAGAAGTGGCGGGCCACTCTCTTCTTTCTTCCCAAGACCGAAACCGTCGCCTGCTCCTGTTCGCGGAAAACAGAGGAAACTACCGGACCTGCTACTCCTTCGGACGGCGATTCCGGGAGTGTTCGTGGACGGATTTCGATTCCGAAAGTGGCGTTGTCTTGCTCTCGCTCAGATCTACGTTTCGACGGTAACAGGTTTGTTTTTCGTGGAGTTTTAGGAGACTTAGATTTTCGGTTTCTTGTGGTTTTCCGCCATTAATGTGCGGGTTTGCTTGTTAGGTGCTTCTCCTTCTAGTGCAGAGCAAAGAGGAGGGAAAGCCGACCAAGCTTCGCCGGAAATCGAGGCAAGTGGTATTCTTGCCCTTGCCATTGTTGTTCTTTTGAATTTTGGAATGTTTCCCGGTTATCCCTAGGGTAGAAACAAAACATATTCTCCTTTATCTTGCTAATTTTAGGGCTTAGATTCTCCTATGAGCCCCCTCCTTGGGCTGTTTGCTCAACCCGATGGTTGTTTTGACCATTTAGACTCCAGATTTGTAGTTCTAGTTGGGTGCTTTTGCGGGTGGAGCCGAGAGAGAGAGTGAGGGAGGTTGTTGTGGTAGGGCTCTGGTTAGAACCAGTCTTGGTAGACTCTCGGGTTTTGGTGTAGAGTGTGGTGCACACACTCAAAGCCAAAAGCCGCTCGGACTCGACGTTGAGTGTGGTGTACACACTCAAAGCCATAGTTCGGTTTGTTCTTTGCGGCTGAGTGGTGGGGTGTTTGAGTGAAAATTTTCGTCTAAGTCAAAATCGACGAGAATCATCCTTTATTCCCGCCGATTTCGACGTGATTCCCACCGATCGGCGAGAATCATCCTTGATTCCCGCCGATTCGGCGAGAATCATCCTTGATTCCCGCCGATTCGGCGAGAATCATTCTGGATTCCCACCGATCGTCGAGAATCATCCTTGATTCCTGCCGATCGTCGAGAATCATCCTTGATTCCCGCCGATTCGGCGAGAATCATTCTGGATTCCCGCCGATCGTCGAGAATCATCCTGCATTCCCGCCTATTCGACGAGAATCATCTTGCATTCCCGCCGATTCGGCGAGAATCAGTCGGCATTCCCGCCGACCTCCTCTTGTTGGCGTTGGCTTAGGGTTTTCCTGCGGGAATGAACTTTGGCGTAGAGTGAGTTGACCTCACTCAACGCCAAAGCTGCTTTGGCGTTGAGGGGGGTGGACTCACTCAACGCCACTGTTAGGTTTTGTGGTTTTGCTGAAGGCGTTGAGGGAGTGGACCTCACTCAACGCCATAGCTGTTCTAGCGTTGAGTGAGGTTAGCTCACTCAACGCCGCTGCCTCTTTTGCTGAAGACGTTGAGGGAGTGGATCTCACTCAACACCATGGCTGTTTTGGCGTTGAGTGAGGATAGCTCACTCAACGCCAGAGCTGTTCTTGCGGAAGGCGTTGAGGGAGTGGACCTCACTCAACGCTATGGCTATTCTGGCGTTAAGTGAGGCTAACTCACTCAACGCCAAGGTCTGGTCAAGTGTTGAGTGGGTCCCACTCGACGCCAAGCCGTGTTGAGTGATTTCAACACTGTTTCCCTTACCTCGATTTTCGTTCCCGAGTGAATTCCCTGATTATATTTGTAATTTCCTTGTCGGCCATGTTTCTCTTTCCTAATGGCTGAATCGTGGGTCGTGGTTATTGGTGGTGGGTTGAAGCTCTTCATGGGGGAGGTGTTGTGCAATTTAGCCAAGGCCACCCTTATTCTTCTATCTTGCTCCAGGTACGGGCTGGGCAAGGGGGTGGAAGGTCCCTTGTGCTTTCACATGTAGACCCTTGAGCTTGTTGGCTTGGAAATGGTGGTCGAGGGACTGAGTTTGCCTCCAACCCGGATCCATGCTGTTTGTTTTAGCTACTACCATCTCCCACAGCTTAGGGTGTTAGAAGTTTCTTCCTTGGTAGATTGCAACACTTTGGGCTCTTGGTAGCCTAGTAGACCCTGCAGGATGTAGTTTCTGGGTAGGGTTGGTGCTGTTTCCTCGCACGTAGTGCATTCCTTGTTGTCTTGCCTTGGGCAGTTGTGGCTTTTTCTACTGTGTGTTTTCCTCTTTTATTCATTCCCTGGTTGACACTTCCTTGCAGTTTTTTTCCTTGTTTTGCTTGCTGAGGTATTCTTTCTTCTTTTGAATGCCTCAGGTTCTGAGCAGTAGCCGGTTTGGTGGCTAGGTTGCGGTGGTGTTGCTGTTGGTCTCTTGGACTTTGGAGATCCTGTTACTTTGTTAGTGAGGTAGTTTTTCTGTACTTTTCTTACAGACATACATATTTGCCAGTGGGTTCGTGTCAGGTTGTTGGCGCCCACTGGTAATTTTTACCTTTGTACTAGATATATTACTTTTGCTGCTACCATTTTCTGGAGATAGTCTACTTGCTCTGGGGAGGATTTATGCTAGGTTGCTAGTTATTTTAAAACTACATTTATTATTATTGTAAATATATTGCATGATCAGCATGATTTATAAAAGTAAATCACAATTTTCCAAGCAGTGTATAAAGATCGTTTTCCTATATATAATATAAATTAAATGTAGAGTCTTGCATAGCCTAAGTGGTCCTCTTAGGGCTCCTATGCTCTTCTTAGGATGTCAAACCTGAATAAAATATTTTTCCGCAGCGCTTAAGTATAGTTTTTTACTGTGGACTAGGTGATCCACCGAGCCGAGGGATACGGCCTCTAAAGTATAACTGATTTTCTAATCATTAAACTCATAAATTTCTTTCATAAAGAGTAGTAGTTGGTTTTGCCTGATCGTCAGCAGTTATCCCCTTCTTGACGTGGCATCATGACGCGTGTTTTCTCATACTCTGATAATTCTTTAATTCGGAGAAAATGCGGGTTGTGACAGTTGGTATCAGAGGGAGGTTGCTTGACAAGTTAGTCGGGCAACCTTCCTTTGATTGCTTTAGTAGTTCAGCATCATGTCATTCACACACCAATATGTCATCAGCACGTCTTGGCAAAAGCACGAACACTACACTCATAGCATAACATAAAGTATACGGGGCATATTATGTAGTATGAGATGCATAATATGTGTTCGTTTATAGATCCACCATAGGGGCAACATGTGAGGGTTATGTAGTATGTGATGCATAACCTCACCACATGGCTGCGACTAGCACGTTTTCTTTTCTTCGTTGCATGTGAATGTTATGTAGTATGGGATGCATACCATTTTCATGCATACTCCGCTCATAACATGCATTAGGGCAATTTTAGAATGCATAGCACAAACATGCATATCATAACATTGCATAAGCACAACGTGCCAAGCTAAAGACTGGCAGGATGACATATGTACACACATAAGTTTTCGAGTCAAAAATAATATAAAATCATGCATTCCCGATCTAGGCACAAGAATTAGTAAGGTGGTGGTTAACCATCCTAGGTTTGGGCATAACATCAATTTTTGTAAAAAGATAAACTCCCAGAGCAAGTTTAGCAGCTTTAAGTTCATATCTATATATGTATTGTCTGTACTAGTAGTTGGGTCTAGTTGTTGTACTAGGATCTAACTAGTGTTGCTATGACATTAGAATGGCAAGACGTCCTTCAACTAGATCAACTCCCCTGTCTGAGGGTGAGTCATCTGGAGCTCAGAATGATGCGGTAATCGAAAGCTTGCGGCAGAGTAGCGATTCCTTGAGCAGGCAGTTGGTGGAGGTGCGAGCCCAGATTCAGTCTTTGGTAGCAGTTGTGGCAGGTCAGACTCAGGGAGTGCAAGGCCCTGCAGGGGGGATTGCTGTTCCTCCCCCTCCTGCACCCTTAAGACCTCCAGTGGTGGTGCCAGCAGAGATGACCTTCATCTCACAGTTTCAGAGGCTGAGCTCTCCCACTTATGACGGGAAGGCAGATTTCATGGTGTTAGACGACTGGCTGATCTCCATGGAGGAGATGTTCTCGTACTAAGGGATTGCAGACGATCAAAGGGTGATGATAGCCGCCTATCATCTTAAAGGATTGGCTAAGAGTTGGTGGCTGAGAGAGAAGGAGAGCTTGGTAGCTGGATGCTCTTGGGAGGTGTTTAAGGAGATGCTATTGAGGAAGTTCTTACCCTCGGTCGAGCATGACCGCCTCATGAACGACTTCCTCCATCTGAAGCAAAGGCATCTCACGGTGGGTGAGTATGAGATAGAGTTCAGCAAGCTGAGCTGTTTTGCCCCAGGATTGATCAGCATTGAGGCTGATCGAGTTAAGGGATTTCTCGTGGTTTGAGGAGTGAGGTGCAGCAGCTGACCAGTGCTTATGGGTCAGAGACTTATATAGGAGTAGTGGAGGCTGCTCTGAAGGTGGAGGTTATTGAGACCGCGAAGAGCAGAGGATAGCAAAGTAGGAAGGATAAGAGGAAGTCTGTGGAGGAAAAGAAACCCCAGGTACCCGGTACGGTTCCTGGGAAGAAGAGCAAAGTGGTGTGTACTTTCTATGGCCGGTCAGGCCACCCTGTCGAGAGATGTTTCAAGAGGGCAGCAGCTTAGAGGAAGGAGCAGGTTCATGCGATTCAAGGTGCTCCTAGGAGAGATGTCTCCTGTTCTGTTTGCAAGCGACCCGGGCATGATGCTGCCCAGTGCTGGTCCAAGGATAAGGTCTGTTTTCAGTGTGGGCAGAAGGGACACATCAAGTCTAGGTGTCCTCAGGTCCAGCCTGCTCTTCATGCAGTTCCTCATCAGGCATTACCTCCGCCTCAGCATGTGGACAAGGGAAAGGGAAAGCTGAACGTGATCTCTTCTGAGGAGGCTGAAGCTTCGACTCAGGTCATCTCAGGTTAGTTTCTTCCAGCCTGAATGTTTTGTTCTTGTCTTATTAGAATGTTTGTAGTATTGTTGTGGTAGTTCCTTAGTTATATATGTTCCTATATGGAAGTTTAAGGTGGAGAATCGCTGGGCGCGGGTTCTGTTTGACTCCGGCGCTACCCACTCGTTCGTGGCTAGAGCCTTTGTAGAGCGACATCGGTTGACTTTAGATCGAGTTCGGGATACCTTTCGTGTCAAGTTCCCCTCTGGTTAATCTGTGTTGTAAGATTTGGGCATGTTAGATTGCCCTGTTTTGTTGGGGGACTTCCTTGCGAAGGCAGACCTGAAGATGATTTATCTGGAGGACTTCGATGTTATTTTGGGCATGGACTGGCTGTCTAGGTATGATGCAGTCATTCAGTGCAAAGGGAAGCGCTTGGACTTCATCAGGGACGACGGTCAGCCCGGAAGCGTGTATGCAGATCTGAGCCAGGATTCTTCTGTCATCTCTGTGGTATGTGCTCAGAAGCTTTTTCTTTCGGACTGTTTTGCTTGTTTGGTCTCGGTGGTTGGAACCGCTGTTAGTGTACCACGCTTAGAAGAGATTCCAGTTGTTCGTGATTTCGCCGATGTTTTTCCTGATGACCTTCCTGGCCTTCCTCCCGAGCGGGATGTTGAGTTTGTGATCGATTTGGAGCCGGGTAGGCGTCCTATTGCTAAGGCACCGTACCGGATGGCCCCTCGAGAGCTAGAGGAGTTTCGAGTCCAGTTAGATGAGTTGTTGGCGAAAGGGTTTATCAGGCAGAGTTCGTCGCCTTAGGGTGCTCCTGTTCTATTTGTGAAGAAGAAAGATGGGTCAATGCGGCTTTGCATCGACTATAGGGAGTTGAACAAAGTCACAATTAAGAACAGGTATCCTCTGCCGAGGATCGATGATTTATTTGACCAGTTGTGCGGTAGCACGGTCTTCTCCAAGATTGACCTTCGTTCAGGCTATATTCAGCTCAGGATCCGTGAGACAGATATTCCACGGACTGCGTTTAGATCGAGGCACGGACATTTTGAGTTCTTAGTGATGTCGTTTGGATTGACCAACGCTCCATCTACGTTCATGGATATGATGAACTGGGTGTTCAAGGATTTCCTAGATAAGTTCGTGGTGGTCTTCATCGATGACGTGTTGGTTTATTCTCGCAGTGCTGAGGAGCATGAGCAGCATCTGCGCTTGGTTCTATCGGAGTTGAGGAACCATAAGTTATTTGTCAAGTTAAGCAAGTGCGAATTTTGGTTGCCTCAGGTCTCGTTTCTGGGCCACGTGGTGAATGAGGATGGGATCTCGGGTGACCCAAAAAAGATCGCAGCAGTGATGGATTGGAGTAGGCCGGGCAAGCCCAAGGAGATCAGGAGCTTTCTAGGATTGGCCTGCTACTACAGGAGGTTGTGGAGGGTTTCTCTACCCTAGCTGCACCTTTGACTAAGCTGACTCAGAAGAACGTGGCTTTTGTTTGGAGCGAGAAGTGCGAAGAAGCCTTCCTGGAGTTAAAGAGGAGATTGTGCACTGCTCTCGTTCTGACCCTGCCTACCGAGGGCGTGGATTATGATGTATACGTGGATGCTTCACATGTGGGTCTGGGATGCGTATTAATGCAGGTGGGTAAGGTGATTGCCTATGGGTCAAGGCAACTGAAGACTCATGAGAAGAATTATCCTACGCATGACCTCGAGTTCGCAGCGGTTATTTATGCGTTGAAGCTGTGGAGACACCTACTTTATGGGGCTCAGTGAAAGATCTTCACCGACCATAAGAGCCTGAAGTACGTGTTCACGCAGAAGGAGTTAAATCTGCGCCAGCGTCGGTGGCTAGAGTATGTGGCCGATTATGATGTAGAGATCCAGTATCATCCAGGCAAGGCCAATGTGGTGGCCGACGCCTTGAGACGAAAGACGGGAAAGATCTTTAATCTCACCGTCGATCGTTTAGTGGAGGAGTTACTCCTTATGGATATATCAGTGAGATGCTGTGGCTTGCAGAGTAGTTTGTCAGTGGCAGAGCCGTCTTGGATTTCTTTGACCAGACTTCACCAGAAGGACGACCCGGATCTTCTACACATGTACTCCAGGACTGAGAGAGGAGAGTTGCCGGATTATTCCATCGATGATGCGGGAACTTTGAAGTACCGTGACAGATTTTGCGTCCCCGCGGTTGGGGACATTCGGGGTATGGTTTGCAGAGAGGCTCATGGATCCAGCGTTGCCTACCATCCAGGATCTACAAAGATGTATCGGGACTTAAAGCAAATTTCATGGTGGTATGGCATGAAAGGAGATATAGCCCGATTTGTTGCGGAGTGCCACACTTGCAAGCGGGTGAAGGCCGATCATGGAAGTCCTGGTGGCAAGTTGACTCTGTTAGAGATCCCGACTTGGAAGTGGGAAAGTATATCTATGGATTTCATCACGGGTTTACCGCGATCCCCGAGGGGATTTGATTCCGTTTGGGTCATAGTGGATAGACTGACGAAGTGTGCTCACTTCGTGCCATATAAGATTGATTACCCGATGAAGAAGATAGCGGAGTTGTACTTGAATGAAGTCATCCGACTGCACGGTGTGCTGGTTAGCATCATTTCTGATCGAGACTCCCGATTTACTTCTCGTTTTTGGCAGAGTCTGCAGGAGGGTTTGGGTACGGATCTGAGGTATTCTACTGCGTACCACCCACAGACTAGTGGGCAGACGGAGCGGGTGAATCTGATAGTTGAGGATATGATCCGATGCTACATTTTAGACCACGGTGGAGCGTGGGATGAGCGGCTGCGACTTATGGAATTTGCATACAACAATAGTTATCAGGAGAGCTTGCAGATGGCTCCGTTCGAAGCCTTGTATGGGAGGCGCTGCAGAACTCCGTTGTTTTGGGCTGAGGCTGGTGAGAGGCCATTGTTGGGTCCTGATGCGCTCGAGGAAATGGAAGTCGCAGTGAATCTTGTTCGAGAGAAGCTTCGTATAGCTCAGGAGAGGTACGAGAAGAACGCCAAACGGCGTAGGTCTGCCTTGGAGTTTTCTGTAGGGGACTTGTATTTCTTAAAGTTTCCCCGATGGTTAGTGTAAAGAGGTTTGGTAAGAATCGGAAATTGGACCCGAGGTATGTGGGCCCGTTTAAGATTTTGGAACGGATTGGCGTGTCAGCTTACAGGTTGGAATTACCAGCAAACTTCCCAGGTGTTCATAATGTTTTCCATGTTAGTCAATTGCGGAAGTGTGTGCGCAGCAGTGGGCAAGTTTTGGACGTTGTGCCCCAGTTGGAGCCCAACCGCTCTTTTGTTGAAGTGTCGGTTCGTATTTTGGATACTCAGGAACGGGTGCTTGCGAAAGAAGTTCTATTCCGATGGTGAAAGTTCTTTGGAAGAATCAGGATTTGGAGAGCGCGACTTGGGAGCTAGAGTCGGCTATGAGGGAGGCTCACCCTCAGTTGTTTCCCTGATTAGTTTGGTTTGTTTTTCTTCTTGTAATGTTTGGATTATTACTTTCCTTCTATAGTAGAAGTGTTGTGCGTAAAGTTTCGGGACGAAACTTTCTTTTAGGGGGAGTGACTGTAACGCCCCCGATTTTTCTGCGATTATTTAATTCTCGTTTGGCGTTACGTTGACGCGTTTTGGTGGCTCGTGCCATTTGTGGAGTGTGGTCTTAATTCCTTAGAACTGGGTGCCCTATTTTGTAGCCGGTTGGCAAGATCTCCCTAGCAAGCCGAGTCGTTTTGGGTGACCCGGTGTGGCCTCTCGGGGGATGCTTGTGTTTTGGCTTCGGGAGGGTATAACTCGAGTTCTGTTCGTCAAAAGTTTGTTTCAACTTCGTCGTTGTGTTCGTAGCATGGGTATTTAGCTACGGTGCGAATTTCGTCGAATTCCGAGATAGTTTGGTTTTGGCGTCGTTTTTGGTGTGCCATTAGTAAAACCTATTAGAGAATTCTCTTAATTTAATAAGGGAGCCGGCGGTTAGGATTCGGTTTTGCTGAACCGATGCGTTTAAAGCTTATAAAAAGGCTTTATTAAGAAGTGGCGGGCCACTCTCTTCTTTTTTCCCAAGACCGAAACCGTCGCCTGCTCCTGTTCGCGGAAAACAGAGGAAACCGCCGGACCTGCTTCTCCTTCGGACGGCGATTCCGGGAGTGTTCGTAGACGGATTTCGATTCCGAAAGTGGCGTTGTCTTGCTCTCGCTCAGATCTACGTTTCGACGGTAAGAGGTTTGTTTTTTGTGGAGTTTTAGGAGACTTAGATTTTCGGTTTCTTGTGGTTTTCCGCCATTAATGTGCGGGTTTGCTTGTTAGGTGCTTCTCCTTCTAGTGCAGAGTGAAGAGGAGGGAAAGCCGACCAAGCTTCGCCGGAAATCGAGGCAAGTGGTATTCTTGCCCTTGCCATTGTTGTTTTTTTGAATTTTGGAATGTTTCCCGGTTAGCCCTAGGGTAGAAACCAAACATATTCTCCTTTATCTTGCTAATTTCAGGGCTTAGATTCTCCTATGAGCCCCCTCCTTGGACTGTTTGCTTAACCCGATGGTTGTTTTGACCATTTAGACTCCAGATTTGTAGTTCTAGTTGGGTGCTTTTGCGGGTGGAGCCGAGAGAGAGAGTGAGGGAGGTTGTTGTGGTAGGGCTCTGGTTAGAACCAGTCTTGGTAGACTCTCGGGTTTTGGTGTCGAGTGTGGTGCACACACTCAAAGCCAAAAGCCGCCCGGACTCGGCGTTGAGTGTGGTGGACACACTCAAAGCCATAGTTCGGTTTGTTCTTCGCGGCTGAGTGGTGGGGTGTTTGAGTGAAAATTTTCGTCTAAGTCAAAATCGACGAGAATCATCCTTTATTCCTGCCGATTTCGACGTGATTCCCACCGATCGGCGAGAATCATCCTTGATTCCCGCCGATTCGGCGAGAATCATTCTGGATTCCCGCCGATCGTCGAGAATCATCCTTGATTCCCGCCGATTCGGCGAGAATCATTCTGGATTCCCGCCGATCGTCGAGAATCATCCTGCATTCCCGCTGATTCGGCGAGAATCATCCTGCATTCCCGCCGATTCGGCGAGAATCAGTCGGCATTCCCGCCGACCTCCTCTTGTTGGCGTTGGCTTAGGGTTTTCCTGCGGGAATGAACTTTGGCGTAGAGTGAGTTGACCTCACTCAACGCCAAAGCTGCTTTGGCGTTGAGGGAGGTGGACTCACTCAACGCCACTGTTAGGTTTTGTGGTTTTGCTGAAGGCGGTGAGGGAGTGGACCTCACTAAACGCCATAGCTGTTCTGGCATTGAGTGAGGTTAGCTCACTCAACGCCGCTGCCTCTTTTGCTGAAGGCGTTGAGGGAGTGGACCTCACTCAACACCATGGCTGTTTTGGCGTTGAGTGAGGATAGCTCACTCAACACCAGAATTGTTCTTGCGGAAGGCGTTGAGAGAGTGGACCTCACTCAATGCCATGGCTGTTCTGGCGCTGAGTAAGGCTAACTCAATCAACGCCAAGGTCTGGTTAAGCGTTGAGTGGGTCCCACTCGACGCCAAGCCGTGTTGAGTGATTTCAACACTGTTTCCCTTACCTCGATTTTCCTTCCCGAGTGAATTCCCTGATTATATTTGTAATTTCCTTGTCGGCCATGTTTCTCTTTCCTAATGGCTGAATCGTGGGTCGTAGTTAGTGGTGGTGGGTTGAAGCTCTTCATGGGGGAGGTGTTGCGCAATTTAGCCAAGGCCACCCTTATTCTTTTATCTTGCTCCAGGTACGGGCTGGGCAAGGGGGTGGAAGGTCCCTTGTGCTTTCACATGTAGACCCTTGAGCTTGTTGGCTTGGAAATGGTGGTCGAGGGACTGAGTTTGCCTCCAACCCGGATCCATGTTGTTTGTTTTAGCTACTACCATCTCCCACAGCTTAGGGTGTTAGAAGTTTCTTCCTTGGTAAATTGCAGCACTTTGGGCTCTTGGTAGCCTAGTAGACCCTGCAGGATGTAGTTTCTGGGTAGGGTTGGTGCTGTTTCCTCGCACGTAGTGCATTCCTTGTTGTCTTGCCTTGGGCAGCTGTGGCTTTTTCTACTGTGTGTTTTCCTCTTTTATTCATTCCCTGGTTGACACTTCCTTGCAGTTTTTTTTCCTTATTTTGCTTGCTGAGGTATTCTTTCTTCTTTTGAATGCCTCAGGTTCTGAGCAGTAGCCGGTTTGGTGGCTAGGTTGCGGTGGTGTTGCTATTGGTCTCTTGGACTTTGGAGATCCTGTTGCTTTGTTAGTGAGGTAGTTTTTCTGTACTTTTCTTACAGACATACATATTGGCCAGTGGGTTCGTGTCAGGTTGTTGGCACCCACTGGTAGTTTTTACCTTTGTACTAGATATATTACTTTTGCTGCTACCATTTTCTGGAGATAGTCTACTTGCTCTGGGGAGGATTTATGCTAGGTTGCTAGTTATTTTAAAACCACATTTATTATTATTGTAAATATATTGCATGATCAGCATGATTTATAAAAGTAAATCACAATTTTTCAAGCAGCGTATAAAGATCGTTTTCCTATATATAATATAAATTAAATGTAGAGTCTTGCATAGCATAAGTGGTCCTCTTAGGGCTCTTATGCTCTTCTTAGGATATCAAACCTGAATAAAATATTTTTCCGCAGCGCTTAAGTATAGTTTTTTTACTGTGGACTAGGTGATCCACCGAGCCGAGGGATACGGCCTCTAAAGTATAACTGATTTTCTAATCATTAAACTCATAAATTTCTTTCATAAAGAGTAGTAGTTGGTTTTGCCTGAGCGTCAGCAGTTATTCCCTGCTTGACGTGGCATCATGACGCGCGTTTTCTCATACTCTGATAATTCTTTAATTCGGAGAAAATACGGGTTGTGACACCAATGATTGGAGGTGTTTACAGAAAGTGCTGGAGACTAAGTTATAGTTTAGTACAGTCTTACATCCGCGGACAGATGAGCAGACCGAGTGGGTCAACAGGACATTGGAGGACGTGCTTCGCATATGTGTTCTAGACTTTGGGAAGCAGTGGGAAGGAATCTGTTTTAGTAAAGTTTGCGTACAACTTTAGCTACCAAACGAGCATGCAAATGGCGCCCTTTGAGGCCCTTCTTGGTAGAAGTCGTCGCATGCCGTTATCGAGGCTAGAAACGGATGACACGAAGTTGTATTTAAAGTAAGAGGTGGTAAACACTACCCCTTTGGTGTGAACCATATGAGCACTGTTGCTAATCGCTCGGGGGAGGCAGACTAAGTACTTTAACGCCACGTATCGGAAGGTGGAAATATCAGATGGCGCATGGGAAGTTTTAGTCGTTCAAGAGTGTTTCACGGGAGCGATGCTTGGGGAAGCTGAGCCCGGTATACCTTGGACCACTTTAGGTTTTGGAGCGGTTTGGTGAGGCGGCGCAAGAGCTTCGAAATTGATCGTGAGTGATCAAGTTTTGGTGGACGAAAGGTTGACGACTAGGGTCAAACCCGTTCTTTTCAGATACCTTGAGGTCGAGCGACTTTGTATCAAGGAGATCAAGATAGTCGTGGTCTGGTGGGACAATTGTGTTGGCGAGGAGCTCTCTTAGGAGTGAAAACAATCTATGCTGGAAGTGTACCCGGAGTGTTCCGCCTGGGTACCGCTGAGAGTTTTCCGTTTTCTTTCCTTTGGTAATTTCGTTGGCAAAATTCTTTTAAGAGGTGAAGAGTTGTAACACCCCGAAACTCAAAAGAGGGACGAGTGACGTTTTAAGCAAAGCTTGGGTTTTGGAGCAGGTGATACGGGCGTGTCACGGGTATGTTCGGCCACGGGTCATGTGGTCGACGTTTTGATGATCGGCGATCGTCGAGTTGAGGCACACGGCCTGGGACACGGGCGTGTCCCAGGGCGTGTCACGCTAGGGAGTTTTCCTAGGCTTGCACACGGGCCATGACACGGGCACAGACACGGGCGTGTCACTTGTGACATGGGCGTGTCGGGTGCCGTGTCGCAGGCCGTGTCCTCCTCGGGAAACAAGTGTGGTAGTTGCACACGGGTCGTGACACGGGTCGTGACACAGCCGTGTCGCATGCGACACGGGCGTGTCGGAGGCCGTGTCGAATGCCGTGTGCTGGATATCGCGTCGGTCGAGATGGCGAATGGGTGACACGGCCATGCACACGGCCGTGTTGCAACCCGTGTTCGGCCCATATTTTGTAAAATTAGGCCGAATCGCAGCCGTTCAATTTCTTGATTTGGGATCCGACGGTTCAGGGCTGTTGCTGGCATGTTATATCCGGGAATAGGGTTTAGAAGCACTCATTTCACTTGGGCTTTATCTCTCTAAGATCTAGAGAGAAGGGAGAGCTAGGAGGAGGAAGAAGACCAAAGATCCGGTCACCGACGGAGCTTCGGAGCTCCAAATCACGATCCGAGTCGGGATCCGCGAAGGCGAGGCCGATACGGTGCTTTCCATCCGACTAAATCGTCATGAAGCCGAGGAAAAGCGCAAGGGTAACGATTCTCTTCTTGAGTATGTGAAGCTCTTCTTCCTTTACATGGGAAAACCCCTCTCCCGCGAGTGTGCGGCGAGATTGTGGTATTCCTTGGGGTAGATATGTAAAGTCCCCCTTGTTAGAGTCCGGAATCGTAGTACGGACATAGGCATGATGTGTAAAGCCTACCCGAACGTGTTGGTCTGGATCAGTGATGATTTGCTGTGCATTTTTAGCCGGAGAAGACTCCGAGCATTTTGATTGTTTTCATGTTGCTGTGCGGTAGAATGCATCAGGGAATCTGGGGGATTAACCCCGAGGTGCACCCGGAAATTTGGACGGAAACGCATTTCTGTCATACCGGTGGCCTGGGAGCCAACCGGGTACATAGCGGGGCTATGTACTGTGTTTGAACGGTATTTGGGACTGGGGAAGCTTAGTCCGCGTCAAAGGCCAATTGGCAACGGCGGGGTGAGCAACGGACTGGTGGACCCCTACCCGCTCTACCTACTCAGTTAAAGCGACCTAAAGTTTTACGTGGGACTTTCTGAGGTTTGGAGATCGAGTCTAGGCTACGGCTGAAAGGACTAAATGCTCATGAGGTTGCCACCCTGGGGGTGGTGGCGGAGTCAAGGACCGGACGGGGTTCGGACTGGCCCGCTGAGTAAGTGCCCTGAGAGCACGGGGTGTACGGCCGTGTGAGCGTGCACCTGTGATGTGATGCTTATTTCGTTATGTTGCTTGTTTTGCTAACAAGTGCAGGGAAGAAGTTTTGCCGCCCCGGTTTAGGGGCGGAATCGTTATAATTTGGTCAGCATAGCTGACCGTTGCCTTTGTTTACCACCGTGCGGTGGATTGTTGCTTGCAAGTGATGCGGAGCCGAGAGGTAAATAGCGGGCTAAAGCCCGAGTTGCTGTGCCGGCCCTCGAAGGCCAAGTTTTGAGTGTTTACCTTTTTTGTACTCATGTGTGAACGGCCTGCGTGCCGAAGTTTGGAATACACTTTTTTTATTAAGCAAACTCTTGTAAGACTATAAGGTCAGTATTCGTGTATTAATCATTCCTTTGTTTTTGGTTTAGTGGACATTCATACTAGCAGGGTTCTTAATTGTGCAACTTAATAATTGCTTCCGCTAGGTGCTGTGTAGGACGTTGTGATTTGTTGAATTGTTTCAATGCGTAACCAACCGGTCTGTCCGTGGTATATGGCGTCGGGCCCCGGCCGGACCTACTGTTATATACTATGTGACGGATAGGGGTGTTACAAGGTGACTAGGCCCTCTATATTAGTTGCTACTGAGGTTGCTAGGCTTATGCGCAACTTGGAGAAAAGGATAGGCAAGATGCCTGATGCACCTCCTGCTGCTGAAGAGGAGGTTGTGGACATTTTTGACGAGGAGGGAGATGTAGAGGAGCAAACTCCAGCTCTCACTACTGCTGCAGATCATGCTACCACTTCTAGAGCTCATTTATCTCTGATAGATGAGCCATCTAGTGAGGATCTGCCCAGCACTCCCATCCTAGAGACTCCAATGTTGACTGCTGATAGTACACTTCTGCAGAGCATAGAGGCAATAATAGCCAAGCAGAAAGCATATTTTGATTCTTCAATGAAGAGAGTGCTGAAGAAGGTAAAAGTAACAGAAATAGAACTGAACAACAGCCTAGCCGAGATTTAAGTAAGATTTGACAAGCTAGATGTCAAGTTAGACTCTTGGTTTACCCAAGGTGGAAAAGGAGTTGAGTTTGTTATGAAAGGATTAGAGAGTAATCAGAAAGTCATGTGCAATTTAGATAATAATGCCAAAACTATGATTGACGGTCATAATAGAGCGATGACACATTATGACGATAGCATGCAAGCTTATGCAAATGCTCTAGTTGAAGTAGTAAGAAAGGGGGACGATTCCTTAGAGCGTTAGCACACATGCTAACATGTACTACAAGACACCTATTTTGCCGGTTAAACATATCATTCATGCCAACCCAACATAAGAATATAGAACAAAAGTCAAAATAGCACGCTAGTATATAAGTCCAAAACATAGTACTTCAAATAAGAGAAGCAACAAGGCTTTCACAATATCAGAGTATAAGCCAAAAAGGCTACAAGATGTTTCTCTCAGAACTCACATCAGTCACTGACGGTAGCGATGGTATCGTCACTTTAGGCCCTGTTGTCCTGGCCTGACTTCCCTCCTACATAACCTGCTGCTGCTCTGTCTGCAGGGTTTTCTCCTAAAAAGGAAGATGTAACAACCGTTAGTCATAAAGACTAAGTGGCTATCACATCCGCTCCCCCGGCAACTCCTTGGCACCAGGAGGAGAAAGGAACAAGGGTACAATATATATGTATAAAAAGTAGTACAAACATATGGTAAATGATTAATCAACAACAGTGTATATCAAGGAACTACAACAATTATGTATATCAATCTACTTTAGCAGCTCTACCATCAACAACAATATATAAGTATAAATCTACGACAATAAGTAACTTAACTTATATGAATGCCCATACAAACATATAAGTTAAGGATCGGCTTAATAGTAAAGTAACTCATCGTATAGTAGTTTCCATACAAACTTATACAATGAGGATCTTGTGTATGTAAAATATGTAGTGATATGAATGCAATGCAATGACTCACCCATGATCATGCACATGCAACTGCTATGCTGACATAGACTTGTAGTTCCCACTTTTCGAGTAGGTATCTAATCTCTCAAGTGTCATCCATCGTGGCTAGACGGTGTCAGTATAACGGGCTTCTCCACTACTACGCTGGCATCCACACTACCTGGCCTAGGCCTCAGTACGTCTCAATGCTAAGAACATAACATCTGAGCTCACATGCGTACTACGGCTCAGAGGGGTCATGGGTAGATGTGCACCAAGAACGCAGTCCAAACTTCCCTATCATCGTGGCACGGAAGGTGCCTCTGTGAACATATCACCAAAGGAACAAGGCAAACCGTCCACTATCACGGAGGGTGCCTTAGGAAGTAAACACCGAGGACCAAGGACCACATGTGCAAGTCTATCTGTCAGCTCCCGTCGGTGTGATGACTAGCGAGCCCGTAGACCTGCCACACTATCCTTAACCCAGGATCATGACACCTATGCAATTACCAAACCGCATGCATTTCATATATAGGGCTCCACAGTGAGTCCCTTATTTTATTTCATAACCCGAACTCAGTAGCACGCAAGGGCTCCATACTGAGTCCCTTATCAACATATCATTTCAGTGTAACACACCCTGCACCTCCAAGACTTCCACTTATCCATAACACACTAGGGTTTATTGTTTACTCAGGTGGCAAGCCACCTATGCAATTACCAAACCCACACTGCCACCCGGAGGGAGTCACGACTCTAAGCAGTGGACCGCTTTACACCTCCCCTTATTTAATGCATCCCTTGTCCATACATCAACCTCTTCCAATTTTATTTAAGGATTAAGCATCCACCAACCATAATGCTTTCATCACGGTACTCACATCAACATAAGATAGTTCACCCCTTTCATTAATATAAACACACGATTTACACGTTCAATTACCAAGCGTCAAATTTTCTTCCAAACCTATTCCATTTCACAAATTACAACCATGCCCAATTATGTTTCCCAACCATTTGCTTATCACGTCCACGTAGGGCCAAATTCACTAAAACCCCAACATCTATTCTTACAATCTCTTTACTCAAACCAAGTCCAATGTTATACTAACCCGAAAGTATTAAGTACAAAGACTTGACTGTACAGCCACTTCGACCGGACATTCCCGAGCCTATAAGACTCGTATGAAGGCGTGTAACCATCCGTTGGAAAGGTATTTTCGGGGGCTACGACTCTCGTGTTTAGCCGAAGGCCCAAATATGGTTGTATCATGGCTAAAAAATGGCTTCGAAATTCGCTGCGCGTAGAAAACAGATTTATGCACGCATCTTAAAGCAAAACGAACGACATCGGTTCGTCCTCTTCCTCCGACCAATATTCCAAAAATTACATCCAGAATTCCTCCTCCCTTATTCACCCTTATAGGGCCACTTCTCTTCACGGAACCAGCACCAATATTCACATAGAAGGAAGGAGAGGTTGAAGACTTCTAATTCCTAGGAGACAAGTCCTAGCATGGCCTCTTCCTAGAAACCTTCTTCTCACAAATCAAGACTCTTTTGAGTCGATATCTCTCCTAGGAATAACTAGAGATCTAGCACAAGGGGAGAGGGTAGGAAGCTCACCTCGTTTCCGACGGTTCCTACATTTTCGGCCATGGACCTCGTTACTCTTCATTGCGGCATCCTCTCCTTCTTTGGCGGTGTTCTTCCACGAAAACGGCGAAGCTTTTCCTCCAGAATCCGGCTCCGGCGACCCGCGATATTCTTCTCTTCCGCTCCCGTCAGTTTTGCACAGTGACGGCTGGGCAAGAATGAACGGATGGGACGGCTAGGGTTCGGTTTACTTCCTTTTTATATTATGTATTAGGGTTATGTCACTTCGCCATGTGTCAATTTCTGATTGGACCGCCCAAATTAAGTCTTATTTGAAATGACCGGTCCAATGAATCATTCAGCATGAATCCAGAAGTCCGGTTCAGACTGGCCAAGTGATAGTAAGTAGATTGCGCTAGAAAATCTTCTAAGTCAAATTCATCGAGTAAGCAATCCTCACTCGACGAACCGTCGAGATTCGTCAACACCACTCAACGCCATGTGTAAGCACAATACTTTCCAAGTAAAATTCATCGAGCGCACCTTCTTTACTCGGCGAATCGTCGAGTGGCGTCGAGTGGCGTCGAGTGCATTCAACGCACTCGACGCCACAGCTCTCCGAATCATCTTGAGTGAAAGCGTTGAGTGGCGTCGAGTGCACTCAATGCACTCAATGCCAATCATACCAGACAACTTTCTAAGTCAAATGGCATTGAGTGGTGTCGAGTCCACTCAACGCCTAAGCCTAATTCGTCGAATGGCGTCGAGTGCACTCAACGCACTCGACGCCATGGGTCCAGGAAATATTCTAAGTCCAGTTTGTTTTATATATTCGATGAATTCTTCGGGTATTCATGATGATATTCGACGAATAGTATTGGTCTCAACTCCCTTGACTCAAAAACACGTGCGAGGGGTCAGCGCGAAACGGGATGTTACATGTTGTGCCTGTACTAGCTCATGATGAGACTCATCCTCACCAGGAATACTCTTAGTACTGGTCAGACAAACATGATTTTCTCAGGTTAGTGTTGTTGCTGCTACTGATGTTGAGGCTCCACAGGTAGAACTTGTTGAAGACTTCCCTCCTCCGGTTTACAAGAAAAGAAGATATGGGGAAGGCCCGTCTGCAGTAAGGTCATAGCCAATTTGAGTATTGCCAAACAGAGAGATGGAAGAAGTTTGGAGTCCGATATCTAGAGGAATTATCCTAGACACATTCTCCTTGGTTTACCTTGGTGGTGAAAAACATCAGCACCACTACGATCAAGAAGAATGGAACAAGTACAAACTGTCCGCCACAAAGAGAAGGATACACTTCAAAAATCATAGAGATGCTGATCTGATGCCTCCAGCCCCTCCAAAGTACTTTCCAAAGTCAAATGCTTATTTTGACAGGTAGAGGTTGAAGAGGCAGAGCCAATAGTCATTTTATGTGTTTTATCAGATTTTATGATGACCTGTGAATGCGCTTTCTAATTTTAATTTCATTTATCGTTTCAAGTCTTAATGTGTTATTATTTTTTGTACAATTCACCTTAGCTTATAGAGTTATGACTTCTTCAAATAGTGGAAGATTATTTGGTATTATATTCACAATAACCTGGATTTGAAGAAGGGTCCAGCTAAGCTAAATGAATTGTGACTGTATTTGATGCTGTCTTTTGAGTTATGTACTTACAGGTTTTCATTGCTAAGTACACACCAATGTCAGGTCGCAGTGGGTCAGTAAACACAGGACTATACAATATAATCCCTCATTGTGTAGGTCAATGTGTTGACTCACATGTAATCTCTCTATTGGGGTGTACTTCTATCCCAAGTATAAGAGAAGGATCAAGGACCAAATCTTGGATTCAGAAGGACAGAAATTTGCCTAAGTAAAATTCGTCGAGTATGGCTAGGAATACACGTTGAATTCGTCGAGTATGCTCATTCATATTCGTCGTATATACCTTCCAACACTTGCCAAAATCACCATTTGTACTTAGGGCAAATTCTCTGAGAATTGGAAAATCCGTCAAGTAAAATTCGCCGAGTATCATCGTGTATACTTGATGAATTCGTCGATGTATCTGACGATACTCGTCGAATATACTAGACGATACACACTGAATTCGTCGAGTCTATTTGACACTACTTCTCTGTATTTTTCTAAGTCTCATTCGTCGAATATTGCTTGTCATGGCATCAAGAGCGTTGAGTCATTCAGTCGATATTCGACGAATTCGTCAAGTATACCAACTGATACTCGATGAATTCGTCGAGTATGATTCTCCGCTTTGGCGTTGAGTGTATTGCCGGCAGAGCTGATTTGTCTAAGTCTAATTCATCGTATATCATAGACCCATTTAGCGAGTATACTAATGATACTCGACGAATTTGACATGGGGAATTTTTCCAAGATTTTCAAAGCTCTGGTTCGGGTTTTCGGTCGGCCATGCATAGTAGTTTCTGGATTTCGTTTTAGGAAATTTTCTTTATACTGTTGGGAAGGAAATCTCTATAAATACCTAGAGGATATTTCTTTTTCACAAAAATCGGGCTATTGATCTCATTTCAAACCTAAAAATATTTACAAAATCGGATTTCCACCTGATCGGCCGCTGACATACAGTAAATTCGCGAGTTCTCTGATTGACCTCTGACGTTCAATGCGATTCATCTTCTTCGACCTATACAACTGGATTGCTCTTTCTCTCTACCGATCTATATTCTTCCAGATCAAGTCATTTGAATATTCAAGATCTTTCAAGTCTACATATTTTGTGTTCTCCAGGTAATTTCAAGAACTACCATTCTTGAAGAACGACAGATTGAAGATTTTAATTATTGTCTTTGTGATAGTAATATTGTTGTAAAACATTCGTTTAATCTTGTAGGAGATTTTCTCCAAGTTTGTATATCCGTTTGTGGATCGAGTTTGTAGATCCATTTGTTGATCGAGTTTGTAGATCCATTTGTGGATCGAGTTTGTAGATCTGATTGTGGATCGAGTGGTGGGAGGGTCGACTCTGAGTTGTAGGAGTTGCGACTCTGAGGTGTAAGATTGTTGAAATCTGAGATTGGTGAAGTAGCCTAATCTAGCCCTTCATGGTAGATAGGCGAGGCGGGAAAGTGGACGTACCCAACTCAGGGAACCACTATAAATCTCTGTGTTTGTATGCTTGATTTTTTAAGTGATTTATATTCCGCGAAAAGACACAAACATCACCTATTCACCCCCTCTAGGTGATTTCGGTAGATGCTAGATACTTTCAGCACTCGATCTTCTCTTTGCCACATTTGATTACTTCATTAGTTAATTTTTTCAAATCTTTCTTCATTTTCATGTTTTCAGATTTAAAAAATGTATTCTCAAGAAGCACATTATCAAGCTTATTACATAATTGCTCATAGATTTCATATAGTTTATCATAGGAAGGAGGGATTACCTTAGTGTCGCTCTGGGCACTTGATTTGCTTTCGGATTCACTGTGATGTTTCCTCACGAGGCACGGATTTGTCTCGTTTTCACTACTTGAGCCGGATTTGCTTGACTCGTTAGAACCGACATCGTCCCATGTTGACACCTTCAACACTTTCTTCTTTCCCTTATCCCAGCTTTGTCTCTCTTTTTCCTCATTTTGGAGCTTTGGACACTCTCTTTATATGCCCAGATTTGATCCATCTCTTGTCTTTTACACCTTTCTTCAGAAATTTTCTGAATTTTCCTTGCCTCTTGGGATTCTTCATGAATCTTTTAAATTCTCGAACATAGAGGCTCTCTTCGTCTTCATCATCGGACTCTTTCACAACCTTCTTTTTTTCCTTTACTGCTTTCAGTGCCAGCACCTTCTTCTTCAGTTCCCTAAGATACTCCCTGACTTGTATTTTTAGTTCAAGTTCATGGGTCTTCAAGTTCCCAATGAGGCTCACTATCTTAAGGGTGCTGATGTCATGTGATTCAACAATAGCAGTCACTTTTGGGTTGAATCTTGGAGGCAGAGATTGCAGGATATTCCTCACCAAGTCTTCATTTGAAAAAGTCTTTCCGAGAGATCTAGAGATGTTGACGATCTTCGTGAAGCGATTGTACATGCTATCCACCTCCTCGTCGATCTCCATCCAGAACAGTTCATATTCAGACTCCAGTTGAAACAGCTTCGATTCCTTCACCTGCGAGATACCTTCATGCGTTATCTCAAGTAATCGTCATATATCATAAGTAGTTTCATAGTTACACATTCTATTAAATTCAATTTTGTCTAACACACAAAAAAGATAGTTCATAGCTTTTGCATTGTTAGTGCATTTCAGTTTATCATTGTCATCCCACTTATCACACGATTTCACCAAGACTTGTTCTCCTACAATGGTAGTGGGTGCAGTGTTTTCTATTTCAATCATGCCCTATACGTCAGTGCTTTGTGTCATTAGAAATATCTGCATGTGTGTTTTCTAGTGGTTGTAGTCACTCCCCATAAAAAGGGGAGGTCGACTCACACCTTGTCCCTCAGGGAAAGCATGATTCGTGTTGGCCATCTTACATAAGGACTTTAATACTTTTTGAAGTAACCTACCTCTGATACCACTTATTGGATCAGGTGGTCAACCTTAGAGGGGGGAGGGGGCACCGGGTTCCACTCTAGTATGAGGGGAAAAAGGGGGGAGGGGGAGGGAAGAGAGAAAAAGAGGGGGAGGTGAAGAAAAGGGGGGAAGAGAGAAGGGGGAAAGGAAAAAAAGGAAGGGAGGGAGAGAGGAATGAAGACAAGAAAAAGATCATGAGTGTAACAAAAACATCATTTGACCCTTCGTGAGTGCAACCGAACGGGCCTACGCAAAAGTGGTGAAATATTTTATTGTATTTTTTTAAAAAATGACCGAAATTAAACAGACTCATCAATTACTGCAACAAAACTTTTTAATAGGCTTCTGCGATGGTTTTTTAATCCTTCCGCAATGCTTAAAGCATTGCGATTTAATTTGCGACACTTTATAAAATGTCGCAAAAGCTTTGTGAAAGTATTTGTGGTGCTAAAACCTTGTGGCACCGTTTAGATAATCACAATGATTAGCTTGCGGGCATTCATGGTGTTTTTTTATTAGAATCATTGAGAATGATTCACTAACAAAATTCCCCAAACAATTTTGATTTTTTTAAATATCGGCGCGCTTAATTTTTTTTACAACCATAACAACACCTTAAAGGTATCCATAGAACCATTATATAGATATCATTCATGCGAGCCCACCAACAGATAATTGAAATAAGAATAAGTATAAACACTAATGTAAATACACTAATTAATAATAATTAGTTCTATTACATTATATTCAATATTTCCTGAAAAACTTGAAAGTCATGTTATGACTCATTTTCATTTTGAGCTCTCTTTTCAAAATTAGAGTTAATTTTTATTTTCAAAAATCATAAATGGTTGTAGAAGAATACACATGCATTCAATAGATCAACTAAGGAATCTAGACATTGCGAGCAAAAACAATAATCGATATAAATAGATAATGCATGACCCAATGCATCAATAAAAACAATAAAATTTCTTAGACGCATTACCAAAAATCTGCATCAATTATCATTAATCGATATAAAGCAAGCATTGCAGAAGCCTGTAGATCAAGATACTGCATGATCAAGCAGATGGTCAAAAAAAAGTAAGAAATTGATTTAAATTGAAGAAAAAATCTAGAGAATTATACTAAAGCGACAGTTAGAAAAAAACACTTTTTGAATCAAATTAATATTTTTACAAAGTTTTGAGAGAAAAGGCGCGCAATATTAAATGAAATTTTTATCAGAAGAACTGCAAACAATTTCCTTCTCTACTTTTTCATATAAAGAGTCGATTATCACATCATCAGATGCACCAATTACTAATTCCGCATTTATGCCCTGCACCCGCCAATCACTAAAAGGGGCAATATTTTCTCAAAATTATGTCTATTTTTAAACTTCTAGGCATGATTATGATGCCATGTTGCTTGAGATTTCCATCAATAAAGAAAAAAGGACCATCGAGAATCAAATAGAATGCACCTCAACAGCACAAACGGGATCTCCATCAGTGACCTCAGATTCATACTTTGCTTTTTCTTTCTTAGATTTCTCTAGCCTTATTTTCCTAACACAGGATTCAACATATACCAACTGATTCAGAGCAATCTGACTTACGACAAAAAGAAATCTAACAAGCTTTGATGCCAAAACAGTAGAAGACTTATTTCCATCACTATCTACTTGACAACCTGCTTCATCACTTGTAGTGTGACTAAACACAGAAGTCAACGACTTTTTCACCAAGTCAGCAGCAAAGGTTTCAGGCGCAGGATGTATACTGTAAAGGGTACTAATGACTTTGTCTGCAGCAGCATACCAAATTTTTTCAGGAAGCAAAAATCCAGTCACTAAACTCTGCAACACACAAAAAATCTTGCTTCCATTGAACCTCAACTTCTCCTTGTCATCCTTGGTTAGTCTTTTCAAGAGCAACACAAGCAGTTCTTGCGAGTAACGGCTCCACCTTTGCCCAACGCCCGAAACCAATATCAATTATATCTTGCAAATGAGAGCTTAGAATACCTGGAGAGGATAAATAAAAGATAAATAAATAAAAAACCAGGCCGGATAATCTCAACAGTAGAATGGGAAATAAAAGATAATAAAACTTAAGAAGTTACGATAAGCTTGACTAAATTCAGCTATTCCACTCAATGCTAATGCTAATAGCATCCACTGAAATCACCTAAATCAAGACACTAGCAATATAGGTTGAAGCTAAGGCCATGTTTGGTGTTTTCCTATTGCCCCGGTGGAGCTTTTGATTCACCTCCCCAGAGAAATGTAATCCAACCTTCCAAAAACTGGAGCTTGGCATTTTACCCTATAAATACAACTAAATTAACACCAAATTTAGTTTTTTTTTATAATAACATTTAGCACTCCAAAGCCCCAACTGTTATATCTCCTCTATTTTTTTCATGTTTGCCTCCGAGATCAATAACCCACTAATTTCCTCCCCTTGATAGAACACGCCCTAATCACTTTTTGCAATTGAATGAAACCCATCAAGAGTTTGGACTATCAGATACTCGGAGTGGGAGTGAAAATGTGAAGCCTAGATCAGCTTCACCGAGGTTTGCTTCGTGTCCCGGATGCGGTGCTGGTCCTGCGCTCAAACTTTGATTTGTGTTGTCTTAGTTTTTTTTTTGCACCATTTGTAATAGCTAAGTCAGCTTTCACCTATTCTCTAGCAGCGGGATTATGCACAAACACACAAGTATATGGTGGAGGGGAAGAACAAACAACTCAGGAGCATTTTAAGAATTTTTTAGGGCATATTAATATGCAATACCTGAGTGGCTTCAAGAATTTGTGCACATGAAGTGGTGGTGAACTCAAGCATATCTAATGTGATTACAGAAGAACAAAGATCTAATATGTAGAATAATTGATATCAATGCCTATCAAACCTTGAAAAGAAATATTAATCTGCACTCTGATAATCATATTATGAGTTCAATCCATAGAGAAACTCAAAGATACTATCTAAACAAAAAATGTCACTGTGGAAGAATCCTTACTACACTCCATTTTTAGATGAATAGGAGCTGGACGACCACATTCTTCAATAAGATGCTAGGAAACAATGCTGATAGTGGATTGTAAACAAAACAAAAGAAACCACCAAAAAAAGAAAAGAAAAACAAAACGTGAAAAGAAACAAGAACAAAAGATACCTGGTGGTTCTCACCATTGGACTCGATTAGCCTTCAATACATGCACAAAAAAAAATACACACTTCAGTTAATATAGTTAATTTCTCCATGAGGGAAGGATGAACGGACCCGCACAAAAGCTCGCCAGCGTGGTTTCTGATAGTGCACCCGAGACCCGCACAATTGTTTGGATGAACGGACCCGTCAAAGTTGATTTTTAGCCATCCTAATGGCGGGGAAACCAAGAGGAATCAAGGTTTAAATGGGTTGCCTAGTTACCATCGGAAGCATCCAAGATAACATTTAACACAATGGAGGAAGGCGATGGAAATGGCTCACCATGGGCACGTTGATTTCTGGCTTTACAGGTATTGTAAATTATGGAGGATAGGAGCTTTATTTTTGTTGACCGCATGCGTATTGGCATCTCGTCAAGCAGTGCATCCAACAAACTATTGCAATTTGGGTTGATGGGGAAATTCATTCTTTCGAGCTCTGACCTTATCCGATCCATGAAGGAGCAGCTTCCAAAAACATGTATTGTATTTTTCGCTTGATTGCATCTCCACGGGCAAGCCACATTCAAGCGGAGCCGGTGTTGGTATAGCCAATCGTTCGTGGGTAACATATCATTCATAGCTCGACAAATCATCATTAGAAACCGCGGCTGGGATTTAATCTTCCAAATTTCTTGTCCAATAAGCATACTCTGCGGGCTCTCCAGGTTGTAGATAACAGAGGGATCCATTGCTGATTTCTCGGAATGCGCCCATATGAGTCCATCTGCCCCCCCAATATTGTCCTTTGGTAAGCCTAAGATAACCTCAATTAAAATTTTGCCAAAGCTTGCGAGTTTCTCGGTCATCCAGTTGTAGTTTGGGTCCAAGAAATCAGCCACAACATTGGGCATGGCATCGATGTCTATAAAGGTTGGCCATATTTTGAGAGGGAGAGCACCAACCCAGGTATCATCCATCGTTGAAATTGCAGCCCCATCCCCCACCATCCAGAGGGTTTGCCTCTCCACAAGCTCGCTGTCAAGAGAAACACTTCCAGATTTTTGATTGGTTTCAGTTGGGCTGAAACCTGTCCTGACCCGCATACTTGCCACCAAAAGTACGAGCAAACAGGCTTCCATCAGCTCTTACCACCCTTGCTGCAACACTGGCCATTAAGATGCGCATATACATGAATAATATGATATGAAGGGCATGTTCAAAGAAATAGCTAGCTAAAATTAACATAGAATGGAATTTCTTAGATATTATTGTTACTTTGCAAATATGATATGAAGGGCATGTTGAACATAAGAGTGAATGAAGTTTCTTAGATATTGTTGTATTTGAACATAAGCATCCAATCTATGGCCGATTGAATGAGCCCTGCGGTTTGCTTCGTTGAATTTGGAAAAAATGCTAACTTTGTAAAATACGCGTGGTCCGTCACTGAGAAAAAAACTAATGTTGAACATAAAAGTGAATGGAGTTTCTTAGATGAAGTCAGGCACTCACAAACAACAGTTAATAACCATCTCGTTCAAGAACTCTGCCACAATGCCAAACATACCCTACATTTTTCTACATAAATTTTCAACTCCATTTTCCACCCAAACAACATGACAACAACAATAGCAACATCCTCCATCCCCAATTAGTTAAATATTTTGAAATTTGGGAATGTGTTAATTTCTTGTAGATTTTCCTTTGCATAAAACCAAATTATCCTTAGTCAACTTCCTATGAATCTCAATTGTTTTGCTATCATCAAGTTTCTACAAAAAAAAGCATATGCAGAATAGAAATTCATCTGAGATCCTTGAATCGACTTTGATTCATTTAAGCTTATATTTCTCAAGTAACGTTGCCAATATAACAAAGCAGAAAACTCAAAAAATCAGGTGCAAGGGCTTTTTTTTGGTCAGGAGAGGGTTTGATTTAATAAGCTCAGGTGTTTGATTTGCTGACATGTTTAAATAGAATTCATAACCGACCATTGTGTCCTATTTGAGCAACATATGTCCATTTTGCCTATGATGTCCCATTTGCCTCCCAACATCATAGGAAAAATCTTCCCATGGCGACAGGTGAGTTATCCTTCAAAGAGGTCACATTATGGAAGCGATATGTCCGATCATGAAAAAATTTCACTCTCCCACGCACGGTCATCATAATTTTGGTTTTCAAATGGGGGGAGTTCAAATGCGCTTTTGCGGTAACGGTGGACCTCCAACATGTACATTTTCAAGCTAATTTCCCTTCCACTCGTGTCGTTGTTATGTTCAATAACACTAATTTTTGTTTATAAATCATGATTAAATGCAACTAAAATGCTACACAAAATTATAATATAAATCATGATTAAATAATGAGAAGCTACTGAAATGCAAAGTCAATATTCAGTGAAATGGAAACCACGATGATGGAAAGGTTTCTTCAAGTTGTACATGTAATTGCAATTTGTAGAAGAGAATGAGTCAGCATTTCCCTGCGACTATGTTCAAGATTTGCCTGCATTCGGGGGAAAAGCCTTAGTGCTAATTGGAAGAAGGCAAGAGAGAAACCTCGTTGATCCCTTGGTAGAAGAACTAAGAAATCATCAAGAATGTAATCAATAATGAAGTCAAGATAAGGAGAGTAATTAATGTTAAGTTAAATCCTTAATATAAAGATTTCAACAAACACTAAATCCATGACTTAGTATGACTTGGGGGCAGGTCAATAAAATAAAGCCTGAAATCACTTAAACACATAGCTTGTAAGCTTTTGGTCATGAGCTGTATCAATAAATTGTTAATCCAAAAAGGAACACATAAAAAAACTAACTTAAAAGTGTTGGACATGCTTCAAAGAGAAATAAAATGATTCATTATCGGTTGTAGCCAAATTTCTCAAGAGAGGAAGACTACATATTTTCATTGCAATGCAGTGGCGTAGAGCACTTCTACCTTCATTATGGCTCCGTTTGGGGAAACTTATATTCACTGATCAAGCGATTACGACCAAACTAAAAATTTTCTTCACATTTTAATTGTAAATAAAAGGCAAGAATAAACTGGAATACGAGAACTCATTGAAAGGAATTTAATAAATTTTTTTTTTTGAAAACTTTATGTTCAACATAAAGTTGAAGGAAAGACAAGAGGAAAATGTACTAGACACTAACAACGATTTCGCCGGTCGAGCTGAAGTAAGGCCCGACCGGGGGGGGGGGGATGAATAAGGTTTTCAGATTAATCCAGAATTAAAAGTAATTTTAAAGGAAAACCAGTTTTGGAAGCTACCGCCCCGCAGTAGCTTGCTAGCGTCCGACGGTAGGTAACAAAATTTGATTTTCTTCATAAAAACTTCCACTTACAAAGGCTCACACAACCTTCAAATCTACCAGCACACAATCACGATATTACGAGAATAATAAACGAACAATAATTTTATTCAAGAATAACGAAGGTGGTTTACAATTAAGAACAAGTAGATCTCTGTGACGTCGGAGATCAAAGGTGATGAATTACAAACTTCTCCTTTTATTTTTATACCGACTCTCTACCCGGACCGGTTGGCTCTCTCCCTTCCCCCTGGAAAAGTCTTCAAGCCAGCTCTTCACCTTCCTTCCTGAAAGGGTCTTAGAGCCCCACTAGATCCCCCAATCTAGACATCCTTCACCGGGACGATTTCTCACGAAACTCTTCACAGATTCCAACGATCCAGCGATCGATTTTTTCCTCACACACAAGTAACTAGACAAGAAAGAAAATCTAGAGTAAAATATAAAGAGTTTAGAAGTTATTTTTCCCTCAAACTTAACGTAGAACTTCAAGGAACGGTACGCGATCGATGCTCTTGAATATCGTTCTCTTTGCAATCGATCAACCACGAAAGGTCGTTGAAGATTTCGTTTGTCGGAGTTCTTCGATCACAAGCGGGAGGAAGAAATAATACCTTTGCTTCAACGGAGATGAAAGTTTGTCCTCCTCGAAATGGTGGCCGAACCCTAAAATAAATTATTCTCCTTGGTGTTCTCTCCAGGAAAAGAAGCTCACACTCTTATGTCTTGAAAAATGAGTTATCGCCGGCGGTAGAGCTAGTGTCCAGCGGTAGGTCGATGCGCGTGAAGGAGACAGCTGTCCAGTAGATTTGAAAAAATATCAAAGTAAAATATTTTTCCGATTTTGCGCTACTGCGGCGCGGTACGAAGCTATCACCTATCAGTAGCAGTATCTTCTCGACGAAGACGACGCGACGTTCGTCGAGACAGCTAGCACCTAGCGGTACGCCTAACACCACGTTGTAGGTCACTGAGAACTCGTGCAGATTTAATTCCAAGTTAGCGCGGGCGGTAGTGGCGCTCGACGGTAGGTCGCAGAGATTCATTTTCTTGTTCTTTTGTACCTGTAAACCTGCATAGTATACCCAACACATGTATGATCAAATACAACACGTGATTTGATATTATTAAACTAAAGAGATATAAAACATAGGTTCCAATAATAGAGACTACTCGCAGGTCGCAAGGAGCGCAATGGCCTACTCGCAACCCATTTAGGTCTGCAAATAATAATTTGGATAAGCCGGATGTTTTTATCAGCAAACCAAAAAAATCTGTTTTACCCTTGGATTGATTGATCTATAAATAGGACCATTAATCCCTCAGATCAAGAAGCTTTTTCCCCTTTGGAGTGCCTGAGCTCCTCCTTGCCTCTTCTTGTTGTCTGAGGGATTGGCTTAGCTCCAGATTTTTGGAGGGGAAATGGCAAACATCTTCTGGATGAATGACAGGACATCCTCGTTGCAGCCTGAGGGCCTTCTCTATAAACACCCAACCACCATTAATGAGAACTGGTACTAAGCTCGAAATACTCATTCCTTGTAATCTGACGATGAAAAAAGTAACACAAACCACCACCGCAGTCCAAAATCAATTGAACTGGTATCTAGGTTTCAACGGAGTGACTTCCCGATCAGGCAATTTTAGAAGAATAAGAGGTGCACAAGTTACAGAAGATCCGGGTAGGGATGAGAGATTACATGGTGTGTAACAAAAAGAGCCAAAAAGCACAAGCACTGGTAGCTTGACCGCACTGACTGCTAAGGCTGCATGACTTGCGACCTGTCGGGGGAGGGGCCAGTGCGATCACTGGTAGCTTGTCTGTACTGACCACTCGATTAGAGCTTCATTCTTGACAGATCAATGCTGACTGCACGATTCGGGGGAAACACACGACTCTTTGATAAATTCGTAGGTGCAATCATAACAAAAAAAAGGTCAGAAAATAGATGACTCAAAAAATTACAAGGCATACCTGAGAGGGAATCACTAGAATACTTCAATCATGATTGATGGTTAGGTTACCTAAAATTAGGGAACCAAAATCATAGTCTCACGCAGTTAGTTCAACAGGGGCATACATAAATTATAATTCTCCCATTTTTTTGTCATCTCATCTTTCAATTATAATGGTCTGTTTGGCATCGCGTTTCAGATGCATTCATTAAGGCTCCGTTTGGCACGGTGGCGGCGGTCATGAACACAGGGTTAAATTGTCATTTGTTAACGTCCATCTAAGAAACTTCATCCTCTTTTATGTTCAAACAGATGATGTTTGTTAGGTGATCCTTAGATGTTTGTTAGGTGATCCTTAATGAATGACGTTTTAACCAATGCGTTTACGAACGCCACCACCGTGCCAAACGGAGCCTAAGAAACAGATAAAAAATGAAAGATACATAATTAAGGACAGTTCTACAAAATATATAAATAAACTAGGTTTGCTTATATTACAAATGATATTTATAAGACAATAAATGCCCAGTGCTGTTCTACGATGACAAATTCCATGGACAAAAGACAAACTGATGAACACTTTACAAATGACATTCTGCAAGGAATAAGTGCATAATGCAAAATTTAAGGAATTTTTTTAACTGTGCTTCGTAAATATATTACCATAACAAACAGAAAATAATAATAAAAAAACAGCATTCAACTGAATAAAAGCTTTTATTATAATTAGTGTTTCATAGTCCTTTTTTCTGTAGCTTCTGGTATTTGTTCTGCAACTCCAAGGATGTAAATAAGAAGTTACCAGAGAATATTGCATCCTTATCTGCATGTAGTGAGAAAACTGTATAAGAAAATGTTTAATGGGGCTAGGGAAAACTCATCTCATCTATTCTTTCGTATCATCTACAACATGAGATTTTAATTCTAGCTTTCACAAATTAATACTTTTACTCAACCAAAACAAAAATAATAGCAATTCTCCATGCACAATCGTTTGCAACGCAAAGGAACATCCAATGTGGCGGACCGTCACCGCATCAGTGCTGTCACTGTTCCATGTCATTTGTTCCTCGGTCTTCTCACTCAACGTTCCATGTCATTTATGCTAGTGGATCGGTACTTGATCGCAGAGCCCGTGGAAAACTGGTCATTTCTATTTATTCTGTGCATTAAATTTTAAATAATTGCTTCTGCATGCACTTTGGTGATCAAGTAATTGTTTTGTTAGGATAGTATTAGTTATTCTCAATAAAATCACGTTAAAATTAAAGCACCCTGTTTTCTTAACGATCCATCTATTAGAACATAGCCAGTAATTAACTCTATTGACAGGGACAGATGATTATAATGCATGAATTGAAGATAAGATAAGAGAAAAGCGGAAGAAATGGGGAACTCCTCTTTGAACGTGTCAAGCGCCTTCAGCAGATCAATTGTTTCCCGCACGCAGTGCATGTTGTCCTTGAAGATCGTTTTACAGAAGCACAGATTCTCCACACTATACGCATCCTGGAAAGCATACAAAGCGTTCACTCGTGCAGACAGATATTCATGACCGCAGAAATCATTACAACTTACTTTCAACTGCTCCCGCAGGTTATCGATCTCCGACAGCGCATCGTGGAATCCACAATCCATGTAGTGGTTGATGCCTGAGTGGCCATAGCAGGAAGATCTTCTAAAGGAGTCGGCTCAAACTCGCGCAAATTCTTGTTTCCATATAAGGTCGTCATGACCGCGCCAGCATGACGACTAACTTTCTCATCCCTTCAAGACGGAAGAGAAATGCTAACCCCGAGTTCTTGTTCGTCCGGTCCCATCTCTGCAATTACTCCTCAATATCCTTCAAGCGTTTGCAACCGCATATGAAGGGGAAGCCTTTGTCAGAAGAAGTCCGCACGGACTTCCGTCGAGATGAAGAAGAGTCGTGTCAGTCTTATCTTGCTCGGCCTTCTCTTTCTCACTTATTTTCCTCTTCTCACACTGGGTCAAAACCACGACTTCAGGTTCTTGCAGCCTATTCATAGTAACTGCCAAGACCGCTACAAGGTGAAAAGATAAGTTAGAGCGGGGCAAAGTTGATTAAATCGCACAGACAGAAACTTGATGTTTGTTTTCTTACTCTTGTTCACGGTCACATCAGTGCCAACAGTAAAATAGTATTCGATGTCTAATCCTGCACCCTCACAAGGAAGTTGATGATTTCCTCTTCAACTTAGTCACTCTAAACTTTTTCTCACCGAAGGCTTCAGGCTTCGAAAGGAGTCCGCCAAGGTCTTCTTGGAGGAAGGCAAAACTGTCATCCCAGTTATGAACCTTGTTGGGAAGGTTCAATATTTGTAGTTTGTCGCTCCTCTCCGCTACAGACCAAATGAAGAATACATCCCTAAAAACATTCAAACAGAACCAGACGCCTCCTACCACAAGTATTTAACAAACAAATAAATTGAGGCAATCGAGTTGGGTGATAGTTGCGCGGGCACCACTCCGTAATGGTTGAGGATCTCAACTACCTCCCAAAATACAGGGAACTACAAACCATAGTTGAAATGGTCCAAGGGGACCACGATCTTATTGTCAAATCACATATTAAGCCTCTCATCCTCTGAAAACTGCGCAACATACTGGCACCCCAACATGTGTTGGAAACCGCGCAACATACTGGCTCCCAATCACTTCTTACTCTTGTTCGTAGTCACATCAGTGCCAATGGCAAAATAGTATTCGATGTCCAAGCCCACACCCTCAAGGAAGTTGATGATTTCCTCTTCAACTTTCTTTAACATTAGTAACTTTAAACTTCTTCTCACTGCGGGAGAAAGGATTCTACCAAGGTCTCCTTGGAAGAAGGCAAACCTGTCAACCCAGTTATGAACCTTGCTGGGAAGGTTCAATATCCGTAGTTTACTTGATTCAAAATATAATAGGCCTCCACAGTTCTCGCTCCTCTCCACCACAGAGTATACGAAAAATACATTCCTGAAAACATTCAAACTGAACCAAACACCTCCTTCCTGCAAGTATATAACAAACAAATAAATGGAGGCAATCGAGTTGGGAGGTAGTTGCGCGGGCACCAATTCGTAATGGCTGAAGATCTCAACCACCTCCCAAAAAATAGGGAACTACAAACCATAGTTGAAGTGGTCCAAGAGTACCACGATCTCGTTGTCAAAGCATGTATTCAATTTCTTATCCTCCTCTAGTAACCGTGCAACATACTGGCTCCCCAACATGTGTTGTTTCAAAAAATTCTTAAACTCTAGTTTTGTTACTCGCGGAGCTGGAGGATCAACAGACATGAATGTTGGATTTAGTGGCCAATCTTAGAGGGGGGAGGGGGGTTGAATATGGTTTGCAGTGAGATATTTCAGATTAAAAATATTTCAGTCAAAAAACAAGTTCTCTGGAGCTATCTCCTACGATAGCAGGTATCGTCGGCGATATCTTCTGAAAGCTTGTTCTTTGCTCCGAAGATCGGATCAGTGATCGCACAGATATTAGGTTACATAACACAGAAAACACAGGAAATTAATGATCAAACATAGTTTGAGATTTGATATTATCAAACCTGAGAGATGCAAAACGCATGTCCCAACAAGGAAGGCCTTAACAGCGGAAGCTCACATGGACGCCATATCAGGAGTTCGCCCAGACTTCTGCTTCAGTAGCATTCAATGGAAATGATGTTTGAACTACAGATCACACCTATTTATAGCTTTTCATAGTGGAAGTTGAAAAGACGGAAATTCAATTAGTTGCGCGGTTACTACTAGTGTTTGAGCAGACTGATTTTTCCTACAGTTAACAAAAGAAAGCAAGCAGTACATAGAGACAATGTGCAAGCGTCGGTGCCGACAATAATATACCCAGACAACGTTTACACAAACATTCACAAGGTAAGAACAACACAATATTTTAGTAGATACTACTATGAAAAAGCTAATGTGAGAATCAAGAAGCAAAAAACTATAAGTTCAACAGATTATACAAGACAACAAAAAACAGTAAAAACAATCATTCTCGCGGTTGCCCGCGCTCTTTTCCGAAGTGGGCCGCATCGTCTTGTAGTTGCCTAATTCCAGAGAACGCATGTGAAAGGCTGCAAGTGACTTGATATATTGATTGGTGTATCCGCACAACATCCCTCTCCACGTGAACTTCGCAAGGAACCGATTCAGCCTCTACTATAGCTAACTTGTCGCGGACTCGAGGTGTAACCACCACAGCCTCTGTTGGAAGTTTCTTCTTCAAGTACTCGACCTCCGGGGATAAGGCGGACACCTTGCATTGATAATATTTCTTATCTCTTTCAAGATAATGTATTCGTTAATGAAGCGCCCACGCATCCTTGAAGAGACCTTTCTTCCTCTCTTTCACCTCCTTCAACTCCCACAGCAGCAAGTGCCAACGCTTCCTCAAGTGATGAATGGGGAGGAGGCGCGGACACTGCAAAAGTAATCACAGCAGACAGGTTAAGCAATATTCATGAAAAAATAAAAATAACAAGTGCAAGAAGTGTGTATATACTTTCTATATCCGCAGCAAGTATCTGCATGACCGCGAAGGCTCATCGGTACTTTGAGTAGCCACGACAGCTTTGTTGTGAGGGGAAATACAGGACGCTTTTTTGGCTCGGTGTCAATGAGTATGAGCTTTTGTTTTCTCTTCAATTCTCATATTCGTCGTTGCTGCTACAACTCTCTGTGGCTTAAAGGAGGCTCAACTTCAGAGTTTATGGTCGTGCTAGGGAAGGTGGAGGCTTCAATATAGACGTCGGACTCTGTTGTTATGAGCTTGTGGTCGAGACCGCCACACCCTTGCCTTTCCTCAAGATGTCTACCGTTGCAGCCTTGTCCGCAGCTGCCTTGTCCACAACATCCTTGTCAAATGTTACTGTCCGCCGCTCCTCAAGCACCCGCAAACTTTTCTTTCTTCAACTTCTTCAAGTTTTCCACCAATGCCTTATCCACCGCCTCCAGATCTACAACAATTTTGAAGGCATTAGCATCAGACTTCTCCTTTAGCTCCTTCAGGCAATCCACAATTACTCCTAGCTCCTCAATGCTCATCTTAGTGTTCAGCACCTCTACACCCATGACATCTTCGGGGTTTTCCTTCTCTACTATGTCAGGATGAGAAGTGTTTGCAACCATCAAAATGGTGTCCGCGGCAGCATTGCGCTCTTAAACCGCAGCAGTGAATGCAATATTGAGCGTGAACTCCCCCGATGTCTGCAGAACCTTGCCATCCTCGAGATTAATGGCGTTCGCGCTGTCCGCATCGTGTTCATTGGCCACCTCCTGGCCCTTAGTTCTTTTCTTCTCCTTGGACGAGACTTCAGAAGCTGGTCGCTTCCTCTTTTGCTTCTTCTCCTCTTTCTCGTTGACATCATTTGCTACATTCTTCCAACTTTGGAGCCGATCGCAGTCGCCGATCACTGCTTCATCCCATCTCGCACATCAGTTTTATTGACCACAGTATGCGCGGTAGAGTCTCAGTCGCGTCAGCTCTAGTCCGGGAAGGCAGATTATCAACACATCCATTTGACCGCGGGTCCTGCTTCATCAGAATGGACGATGGCCTAGTCTAACTTATCCATTTTGATGTCGAACTTAGAAGAAGTCAGCCTCATGTTTGGCTGAAGATCGTACAGAGTATTGACAATGTCCACAAGAGGCAAAGGTTCAGAAGGAATAGCCGCCTTGGGCTTTGTAACAATTTTATTGGCCTTCTTCCCAATAACATCTTCAGTCTTCTTCTCAAATTTCTTCTTGGAAGAAGACACTATGGGCAGTTTTTCTATTTACCTAGCGATCTCCCATTTCCTTCTTCAGCGGGGAAGAGCAGCTTTGGTACTTTTGAGCATTGACAACACAGACTGGTTCTTGCTGCTCTTCATGATCTGCTAGAAAAATGTGACCGCAACTGGTGAAAAGTGTCTTGTCGAAGAAATGATCAAATCTCCCAGCCTCTGGCGGAATTTATAGAATTCCCGAAATATTTAATGTGTCGCAGTCTTCGTGGTTAAGTTTTACATTTTGAAGTCCGAACGGACTTAAAAAAGTACGGGGATCAAGTTTACCCGAAATCTAGCGACCTCAGGAGAGTTCCTCAACGTTCTATGCGGACATCATTTCGGTGCCCTCTTAGACCCTCATGGTATTGGCAAATCAGTCTTCTCCTTCAGTGACCCAAAGGATCATCCTTTTGGAGTTTGCCTTACCCAGCCATTCAGTCTGTCTTCAAGCCAAGCATCCCTGCTTCTTCAGCAATCCAGGCAGTTAGGATAGTGGAGATCAACTGGACCCTCGTGTTCAGTATGGAAGACACAATATTTCCTTCTCCAGATGATCGTGTGGTCACTCCCTAGAAGTTCGCTTGGCCAAGTACTTCGGCGAACTGCATGCAAGCCATTTCTTTCCTCAGCGACCTGGGCAGAAAGATCTTCAGTGTTTGCATAACCCGACAGTACAAGCCTTTGCAGGATGGACGGCTTCTTCCTCGTCAGCCCGGGCGGTCAGCCTTCAGAGACCGCTCAGCCTCAGTTAACTTAACTCTATTCGCTTTAGTGTTACTCTTCGCCTAAGCTTGTGCAAACACTCATGTTGAGTTCGCATGGTCTAACTTATTAGGCTATTTGCACACCATGTAACCTCTCATCCTTTCCTGAGTCCCTCGTAACCCGAGCATCTCATTTTTCTTCTCCCTACACGTTCGGGCAGAACCTCACTAGTATAAATAGGAGTTAACTATAACTTGAAAGGGATGTGAGCCCCAGCTTCTGCCTGCTATGTACTCAAATTTGTGTCCTTCTAGTCATTGTGAGCTCCTCCTAGTGGGCACCTCTTTGGTGTAGCCATCTTTGAGTAAGCAATAAAATCACCCGCAGCAACAAGTTGCAGTTGTGGGTCTACCCTCTCCGATTGTGGTATCCTGTTGTTCTCTTCAGCTCATCCATAACTGTAATTCTGACCGCTCTCAGTTTAGCCTCCGTTTCTCTCTTAGCAGAGCGTAAGATCGTGGAGCGCAATTTCCGCACCAACAATGTGTATGTGGGTTTAGCAAAGGGCCTATCCGTGCTCTTTATTTGTATGAAAATTGTAGTGGCTTCTGTTTTAATGGATCCGATCCAATGTCCCTCACAAGGTTCCGGATGGCTTTCAAGAGAAAATTACATTGACCATGGTGTTCCTTGGTGCATTTACTTTATGTTCACTGTTCATATCTCGAGGTGCTTCCACACCTCCACTATGGTATTTGTTTAGATCACTAACTCAAAGTCAAACGAAACTAACACGAGCATTGGATGCAATATTAAATCTTTAGTTCTAAATCCCTACCATTTTGTTCATTGAGCAGCATAAGCAGGACTACCTACGGAGCCTTTCGCAGGCTATATTTTATTGCCTTCAGTTCTGCCTTGGAAAAGAACTATGGTTGATTTTTCTCATGAAACTCTATATTTCTGGTACAGAAATCTTTCTAATCATTATAAATTCTATTGCGGCTCTGGGTAAACCAGAATCTTATATTATAATCCAGCATCGCTTACAATTCTGAATAGTTCCAATGAGAACTATATGATGGTTATATCTGAATTAAAGTTTTTTCACTGTTATAATAAAATCTTTTTCTGTTTGATTTGAATTGCAGGAATTTATTCTTTGTGGTTGTCAGAACTAATACAACCAACCTAAAATCAAATGGTTATAGTTTGATGGGGGGGGGGCCCAAAATTTATATTTACACAAGCCTATACGAGTTTTTCCCAATGTGAAACTAGGCTCCGTTTGGCACGGTGGTGGCGGTCATAAACGCATGGGTAAACCAGTCATTCGTTAAGAATCACCTAACAAACATCATCCGTTTGAACATAAAAATGGATGAAGTTTCTTAGATGGGCATTAACGAATGACAATTTAACCTCCATGTTCAAGACCACCACCACCGTGCCAAACGGAGCCTAAATTCTAGTAAGCTGACTCATGCGCAGAATCATTGGCTATTGTTAGTTTTCATGGAACTTTGGCGGACTGTTTGTTTGATCGGGCGGCCTGATGTTTTAGCGGTTTGTTGGTGGTCTGCCGGTTAGTCTCTGGTGGTCTGTTCAGGAGGCTTGCAAGTTGTGGTGGTCTAGTTCGTATCTCGTTGTAGTAGTCTTGGCGGACATGGTAGTAGTCGTAGCAGACAGAGGCAGTTGAAGCTGCGGTCTGGAGACTGGAGAGCAGCTGAAGATGCGGGTTCCGGCAGTTGTTGCGGACTTGGGTTCTCGCTGTAGCGGATTTGGCGGACAACATTGTATTCGCAGCGGATAGAGGCAGCTGAAGAGGCAGTCTGGAAAGCAGCTGGAGTTGCGGGTTCCGGCAGTTGTTGTGGCTTAGTGCAGGAGCGAGCTGGTCAGAGGCCGCGGACTGCTACTTGAGTCCGGCGGATACCTGTGTGGAGCGGACTGCTTCTGTGTCCGGTGGATTCTAGTCGGAGCGGTCAAGGCTTAACCGCTCGGTTGTTTTGCGGTATAAATTTTTATCCGACCTGTCCGTGGGTTGTAATTTAGTCTCACATCGGCTGTTGTATTTCTTCCTCCTTTCTTTTCCCCTATAAATAGGGGTCATATACTCTTGTAAATTATCCTTTTGTGAAATGCAAAATATGTTATTTAGATTTTTTCACATGGTATCAAAGAGAGGTTACGATGCTCGGACCTGTGAGTTATGGACCCACACGCTTCCGCTGCGCACAGAGGCAGTCCATAACACGTGAACTTTCTATTTTAATTGAGTGAAATAGAGATGGGTTGTGTGGCCTGGCTGCAAGGAAGTTGTTAACCCGAGAATCCGCAATCAGTTCTCAACATAGTGACCAGGTCGCCACGGTCTCCAATCTCAGACCCCACAGACAGAGGGGTCACTGTCTCCAGGCCCACCTCCAAACTCTGTAGGCCGCGCAACTCGCCTTCAACAGTTGCGGACAGAAGATCCAGGCCGCCCAGGTCGTCCACTTCCCAGACAGCATCCGATCGGACAAGAGCTCCAGGTCGCGAGGGTGAGACCGCACGCTTTGGCAGACTGGCAGCTTGTCTGTCTTTTTCCTTTCTTTTGCATCCTGTCACCTCTGCCCGGTTCTCTTATACCCCGGGCAGGCAGTTATTTTAGCCCTGTTCGTTTGGGCCGGCCCCCGAGCCTATAAATAGGGGGGAGTGGCATTCCCAAAGCACGTTGAATCGGATCCAGAAGCCCACTTGTTAAAGGCTGCGGACTCGATTCTCAGGCTTTCCGGTCTGCTGCTTGCACAACTCTCTTCTTTTTTCGAACTTCCCTGTAACCGCATCTTTTCTATCAAAGGAAAGCTCGTCGCAAGAGAGGCATTCGCCGCGACGTGCGAAGTCTGGTGTTGCCGCAGTCTGCGGCTCTGATAGCTTACTTTCTCCTAACCACTAGTAACCAACTACTTGCAGTTCCTCTCCTCCCACTTTTTCCTTGCGAGTCCTGAGGAGCATTTCAGGCACCAACATTCAACACGCGACCTCCAGATTAAAGTAGTTGAAATCAGTAGTTATCCATGTCAGACCATCGTTCTGCTCATCGCTCAGTACGCTCCAGCCCTTCTAAAGATTCTCTGTGGGAAGCGCTCGATCAGTCTCGTCGAGAGGCCCAGCAATCCCGTAGGGAGACCGACCAGCGTATTGACGCTATCGGTCAGGCTCTAGCTTTTGCACCCACCACCCATGGACAATTATTGATTCCATAGATCTCACCGGCTTGGTGGAAGCGAACTTCAATGTCACTTCCACCAACACTGGCCGCCCACCGAGGAGTTCTATGCCTCAACCGCTTTGTGATCTCCAACACCCATCCCACTGCCACCCATCGTGCATAAGATTAAACTAACAAGATATGAGCTTAGAGAGGAGTATAAGTCATACTTAATGCCTTAAAAATAGTGTCAGACGAATGGTTCTTTGGAGAAACAAATAGTGCGGAGGCTGGCTGTGAGAACTGAAGGCCAAACTGAGGAAAGGAGATGACTGGATGAGCTTCAGTGTTGTTGGAAGTCAGGGAGAAATCATCGTCGGAGACCGGGGGCACCGTGGAAGCCAGCGGTGAGCCAGGTCGAACTCTTCCTGGCGTCGGAAAGGAAGAACGGTAAATGTCCATAGGAACTGAAGGCGAGAAAACATGAGGTAGGAAAGTAGATCCAACAGAGGGTATGCTGATGTAGTCAGAGGAAGGATGAGAGGTCGCTGGAATCCAAGGTGGACTCCGGTGGTGGCGGCTAGTCCCAACGTGCAGCGTCGGGTGCCTGAAGCTGCGCTTGAAGGAACGAAAACAGAGGAGTTATTTCTCTGTTTTTGATTCTTTTTCCAGGCTGCCCTTACATGGATGGAGGCTGGAATTAAATAGAATTGAAATTTCTAGGCTCATGTAATGAATGGAATAAACTGGGGATTTAAGATTTCAAGGGGGGCCACTGTTTTAGGAATGATGAAAGGTTTTCAACGGTTTTTTTATTTTTTTTATTTAATGAATACTAAAAGGTGTGTGTGTGTGGGGGGGGGGGGGGGGGGGGGGTTTATAGTAAAATATTTATAGTATCATTTTTTTCAAAGCTTTTTCCCTAATCATTACCTAGCCTAATTTAACGGACCATTTCATTTATGACTTTTTTGGTCGGTCACGTCAATAAGCCGAATTAGGGTGCGCGAATCTGTGTGCTTACTCATGATGAGATTATTTTATCTTCGTTTTAAGTAGTGGATCATGATTCCTTCCCCATCAGAGGGATGGGATACATTCCTGGCAAGGTTAGGGCATTTCCCTTAGAACCTATTTCTCCCCTCATTTGAGGGTTTTTTCTCTCTTGCAACAAGTTTGGGGGAGGGAGGAGCTTTTGGAGAAGAATTTGAGCAATTATGTGGAGATCAAAGGAGAGATCAAAAATTTGGAACAGTAGAATCTTGGGGGAATCATCCCTCGTACGTAGGGACTTGGTCTCAAAGGAATATTCATGGCCGGCCTAAAATCGTGAGGGATAACGGTCCTCTTCCTTCTGAATAAAAGATGGTTGTTGATTTCTTCCTTGCATTTCTCGTATGGTAACCTTGGAATCAATCAATTAGTAGGTTTCTTAGAATCCATAGCTCATAGAACCCGCAACATATCTCGCCATGATTAGTAGTTGCATGTTGTTGGAACATGTGTTCTGCATCTCTTTCTTTGAGAATAACAAATCTCAGTTTGTATTTGACATTGCATGTTGTGTGTTAATAGTGTGCAAGAACTATAGGTTCAATACTCCTTAGAAGTCAAGACAGAATAATGAAGAGGGTACTCTTTTTGTTACTACCGCCGAGCGGTGTCGATACTGTTGAGTGCTGACGCTAGCACTAGCAATTCGGCAGCAGGAGAGAAGCACGACAAATCAGGTGCTACCACCGGGCGTTAGCTCTACCGCTCGCGTTGATACTTGTGATAGAAATGGCAAGTTTCTCAAGAAAGGAAAGTTTGTCAAAATTGGAAGGAGGGTGCTAAAAATGAAAAGTGCTACCGCCGAGCGGTATCACTAACGTCAGACGATATCTTTTTGGAAGGTCCATTTTTGGAGGAAAATGTGGTCAAAAATGCAACTATCCGAAGATTGAAAAGTTTCCTAAAATAGTTAGTTTTTGTGCCTATAAAAGGAGCGGATCTCCTTTTCAATGGACGAAAAGAACACGCCTTGAAGCCAGAACTCTTGTACCTTTGTGAGAGCCTCTTTGTTGTCAAGAGCCCCCATCAACACTCGTACAGGCCATGAATTCGAAGAAAGATCGAGCACACATATTCTACACGGAGGACGTTCCCAACAACGGCTATAATCATTGTCACACCTTCGTCACCTTCGAGTTCATCATTTTGAGGGAGTTCCTCCATTTTGTTGTATTTTGTATTTCCTTTCTTTTTTGATGGTTATAAATTTGCCGCAGGTAGGGGCGACTAAGCCTTGCGAGACTTAGGGGGAAAATTGTCCGATGTGGACGCCAGTTTCCTAGGAGGATTCCACAATTTCCCGCGTGCTGTGGCGACTAAGTCTAGGGTAGATCTAGGGGCAGTTCGAGGCCGTTTCTAGGAAAGATAGGCTAAAACCAACTGATTCTTAGAAGAAGGGTCGGTATAGAAAACCAAATGGTTTCTACTATTGCTTTGATCCCAAGCGTCATTGGGATCTCAGTTTTGTAATCATTATTTCTGAAATAAAAGCATTTGTTTTGTCATTACTTGCTCATTAATTTTTTTTTTCTAAGTTTAATAAAAAGGGAATTTTTGTTACTAACGCCGAACAGTAGTTACTACCACAGGTGGTAGCAACAGAAACTACAATTTTGTTGTTTTTAGCCTTAAAATCAGGATAATTTTAAAAACCCTTATCCCCCCCCTCTAAGGGCGTTGTAAAATCGAACAAGTGGTACAAGAGCAAGGTTATCCCAAATCAAATTAATACCCGGGGATAATGACACTTAATGATCTCGCTTTCCATAAGGGGCAACACATAGGTAGACCACCACTTTTCACTCATACTGACTATAATTATTGGATAACGTGTATGCATTATTTTTTAATGACTCTAGACATTGAGGTCTGGAATATGGTCGAAACTCGGTACACTTCTCTTACGTATATTATTGGAGAAGTTAGCATAGACAAACCTGAGGATTGGTTGGATGAGGGAGACAAAACAAGTTGTAAGAATAATACAAAAGCAATGAACGCCTTGTTTTGTACTCTGGATAGGACCGAGTTTAATAGAGTCTGTGTCTATGAAACCATCTATGATATTTGGAATTTCTGAAACTAACTCATGAAGGTACTTTGCAGGTGAGACTCAAAGCTATTTCAACTGGAGTCAGAATATGAGAAATTCTAGATGGAGATGGACGAGGATGTTGATTCGATGTACACGCAATTCACCAAGATTGCCAACGCCTCAAAAATTCTTGGGAGAACTTTCTCCAACGGCGATCTAATACAAAAAATCCTTCAGTCTCTTCCATTAAAGTTCAGTCCCAAGGTGACAACTATCTCTGAATCGCACGAACTGCAACAGCTCCAGGTTGAGAGCCTCAATGGGAACCTCAAAACCCATGAAGTCGAACTTAAAATCCAAGACGAAGAATACAATAATGTTAGGTATTGTATCCACAATACCTAGATTTGTATGAAATCACCCTTGAACTAAGATGAATTAAGGTTGTATTTGATGCCATATTTTAGTTGAGTGCTTGCAGGTCAATATTGCTAAGTGTAGACCAATGTCAGTTTACAATGAGTTACCAAACACATGATCATGCAATGTAATCCCTCATTGTGTGATCCATGATGTTGACTCATGTGTAACCTATCTATTGGGATGTACTTTATTTTCAAGTACTAAGGAAATGGAAGAAAGGAAGAGATACTGATTTCAACTTAGAAGAAAAGAAAAAGTTCACTGAAAATTCCCTCAGTCATTTTCTCGAGAAATGACATGTATTTCTCGAGAAGTCTAAGTTAATTTCTCCAGAAAGCATTGTTGTTTTCGATAAACTACAAGAATTCTCGGGAAATTACCTGAAATATATGCTAAGTCATTTTCTCGAGAAAAGCCTAATACATTTCTCGAGAAGGCAAGTTGTTCTCGAGAAGAGCAAAAGTTCTCGAGAAAGCTAAGCCTTCTTCTCGAGAAATCGGTCATCAGATCCAGAAATTTTCGCTAAGTACATTTCTCGAGAAACCCCTATGATTTCTCGAGAAAGAAATTCTTTTCTCGAGAAAGTTTGTTTTTCTCGAGAAACAAGTTCTTCACTTCATGAATTTTACGCAAAGTCAATTTATCGAGAGGCCATATTGTTTCTTGAGAAAACAATTTGAGAAATATTGTCCTTCTCGAGAAATCAGTGGTTTACTTCACAGAAAATTTTCTTCAAGTTCTTTCTCGATAAGCCAAGTCTTTTTCTCGAGAAAGCTACTCATTTCTCGAGAAATATACTTCTTCTCGAGAAATGGACTTATAGATTTTTCGTTTCAAGTTTTCTGACAGGAATTCAAATTAACCTAAGTTTAGTAAATTTGATCTTTCCTTAATTACGTGGATCCTGTCTTAATGGCGATTGACCGATGGTCGACGACATATAAAAAGACATTTCGAGAATTCACCGACAAATAAGAAGAAGATTCATTCAATCAGAAGAATAATTTTCACGGAATTAGAATCGCTGAAGCACTTTCCATTTTCGGGAGAAAAGCCGATCATCTTCATCGTCAATCCTTTCTATCGCCTTCTCCAGATCCAGCGATTCAAAGCAAGACAAGATTCGACCGATCCAAAATCTTCAGCTTCTTCAACTTCTATTCGATCGGATCGGTTCCTAGCTTTCAGATCAGTCTTCTCGGGTTTCTTCCTCAACCTTCTTCATCAATTTGTTCTAGTTTCAAGAAGGAAGTTTCAAGAAAATTTCAGATCTGAAGTGTAAAACATTTTCTTTATTTTTGTAATTTGTTTTTACATTTGTAGGAGCTTTGTCTCCGAGTTTGTAGGAGTTTTATCTCCAAGGTTGTAGATCCGTTAGTGGATTGAGTTTGTAGATCCGGTTCGTGGATCGAGATGTAGATCCGGCTTGTGGATCGAGTTTATAGATCCGTTGTGGATCAAGGTGTAGGAGCATTGCTCCGAGGTGTAAGATTAGTATAATCTGAAAAAGGTGAAGTAGCTGAATCTATCCCTTTGTGGTAGATAGGCAAGGCGGGACAGTGGACGTACCCAATACGGGGAACCATTATAAAAATCTCTGTGTTTGTGTGTTTGTCTTTTAGATAATTTCTATTCCGCAAAAAGACGTAAACGTCACCTATTCACCCCCCTCTAGGTGATTTAGGTAGACGCTAGATACTTTCAATTGATATCAGAGGGGCGTCTTGTTCGATAAGACTAACAACTTGAACAAGATCCCTGATCTAGCGTTCAGAGATTCTGTATAGTCACCATGGATCGAAGCAAAAATATGTCGTTCATGAAGTTACCAGTGTACACCACAGAGAACTTTCTCATGTGGAAAGAAAGAGTACAGTTCTACATGGAAGCTGCAGATCCGAGAATTTTTCAGATCGTGGAAGAAGGACCACACATCTCTACCCAGACATCAACTATAAATTCAGCAATTCAGATTCCCAAGAAGATGATGGATCTCACTAAGGATGGGATTGCCCTAGTCTCCCTGGACAAGAAGGCGAAGAATATAATAGCTACTGCAATGGACGACTCAATGCTCCAGAACTTATTCCACTGCAAATCTGCCATGGTGATGTGGGACTGTCTGGTTGTACTTATGGAAGGTACTGAAGAAGTGAGAGACGATCGCAGATCGTTGTTGAATCAGTAGTACGAAGCCTTCAAACAAGGTGTCAATAACTCCATAGCTGACAGTTTTGAGAAGTTCTACAAGATAGTCAACTGCCTCAGGAACTATGGTTGTGAATTCACTCATGGTGAACTGAACGACAAATTCCTCAAATCCTTGACAAAGGACTGGGATACAAAAGTTGTTTCCATCAGAGAATTCGGGAAGTTGCCAGAGATCGACCCTCAGAATCTCTTCAACAAATTGCTCTCCTACGAACTCCAAATGAACACCAAAAAGGAAGAGCAAGTCAACCGATCTTCAAGCAAAGAGAAGTCTACAGCCCTACAGGCTGAAGGTTCAAGGAAGTCCAAAGTTGTGTCACCCATAAGGACACAAGCTCCTGACACTCCTGAAGACTCTGAGCCCAGCACATCAAGCTCCGAGCTATCGGACGGAGAGTTCTCCCTAATCTCTAAGCAGTTCAAGAAGATGCTGAGCAAGATGAGACAAATGAAAATAAGTCTTTCTCTTCAGATTCCAGGAGATCACATCGTGACAGTGATCGTATGAAGAAAAGCTACAACAAGGAGGACAGGTATAAATCGAAACCTAATAAATTTTCTTCCTCTGACGTTGTGTGCTACTGTTGCAATAAGTCAGGTCACATGATTGTGGAGTGCCCTTACAAGAAGAAGGATAGCTCCAGGAAGGACGAGAAGAGATCATTCAAAGAAAAGAAGAAAGAAGAAAAGAGCTTCGTCACCAAAAAGTCGAAGACTCTCAGCGACAGTGACTCGAGCGAGTCAAGTTCTGAAAACAAAGAAGCTTACTTTGGGCTTATGGCTCAATCTGACGAAGAAGTGGGCGACTCCGAATACCATGGGAAGGTAAACTCGCACACCATTCTTTCAGAATCTGAAATTCCTCCAATGGTCATGAAGACTACTCTGATGAGAACGAATCAGAGTTGATGGATCAGCACGAGCACTTGTTAAAGGCTTTCGACAAATGCCGAAAGGTAGTCCGAAAGCAAGTTAAAGAGATTGCCTCCCTCAAGGCAGTGGAAGCAAATTTGAAGGAAGAAATTGCACAATTACTTCCTCTCAGAGATGAAGTCCACTCCTTGAAAGAGGAACTCAAGGACTCGGCTGAGACGTTAAAACTGAAGGAAAAATATCTTGATGAGTTGGAAGAAAAGCTCACGGTGGAAAGAAAACTCGTTGAGAGTTACTCCAAGCCGAAGACTTTTCTTCCTCTCATAGATGAGTTCTCCGCTCAGAAGAAGGGTGGTGGTCTTGGCCACGTCGGTGAAAAAGGTAAGGCTGCCAAGAAGGCTAGTGCCAAAGAAAAGGGGAAGGCACTCATGGATCAACCTTCGTTCAGGAAAGTAATCTTTCTGACGAACAAATTTGACCTTGAGTCGTCATATGGTCATCATGTTAGGCCTACTCATGTGGAGCCCAAGAACAGATACCAGGGATGGACCCGTCCCCGTGACTTTGGTGCCAGCGTGTTTAAAGCACCGTTTGAGGAAATTCAGATGAAGAGTTATAGTCCATATGTGCATGACTATAACAATAAGAAGGCACCAAAAGCTACATATGTTGTGCCTAAGGCTAAGGAGATGGGAAGCCTATATGTATGCTGCAACCAGGAGGCCTCCACCTCTAAGAACTCTACCCCTACTAGACCTCACGTTCAAAGGATAAAACTGGAGTACAAAAGGAGGTACAACAAATTCAACTGTTGGTGCTGCGGCAAAATTGGATCATTTTGGCGCAGATTGTTAGTATAACCCTGCCAATCTTGTAACCCCTAGAGTTAGCTGTGCGAGATCGACCACTCGCAAGGCTAATATTCCTAGGGGTAGTATGCTGACCAGAAACCAAGGACCCAAATACGTTTGGTTCTTAAGGTAAACTGATTTTTTTTGCAGGAATGTCCAAAGGCCAATAGAACTCCGATCTGGTATTTGGACAGTGGATGCTCTCGGCACATGACCGGGACAAGAAGCCTTTTGCGTGATTATACCCCAGTCGAAGACGGACCAAAAATCATCTTTGGAGGTTCAGACCGGGGAACAACAAAAGGTTATGGTATGATTTCCAATGGCGTAGTCTCTTTCACAGATGTTGCTTATGTTAAAGGATTACATCATAATCTTATAAGCATAAGTCAACTATGTGACAAAGGCTACATCATTGAGTTCTGCAAGGACAAGTGTTTGATAAAATCGTCTGCAAATTTGGAGATGGTCTTAACAGGCACTCGGAGCAGAAATATTTTCTGTTTAAATTTTCTTTGTTTAGACACTTCTATCCCAGTGTGTTTTATGCCAAAAAGTAGTGCGTCTCTCAGTGACCAGTGACACAAGAGATTAACACACATTAATTTCAAAACCTTAAATATGCTATTTTCTCACAACCTAGTGTGTGATGCCCCCAGCATTAAGTCTCTTAAAGAGAATCAATGTCACTCCTGTCAAATGGGTAAGCAGACACGGACTACCTTCAAGGGTATTGCTGAGAAAGATATTTCATGAAGCTTATATTTGTCTCATATGGACTTATTCGGCCCTATGCCTATTCACAGCTTAGGAGGTAAAATCTATACATTAGTAATTGTTGATGACTACTCACGTTTCACCTGAGTGTTCTTTCTGAAACACAAGTCAGACACATTCGATTCTTTCACTAATTTTGTACGGCAAATTCAGAATGAACTGGACTGCTCAGTGGTCAAAATCAGAAGTGACCACGGAACAGAGTTCGAGTCTGGTGCCATAACAAAGTTCTGTGAAAACCAAGGCATCTTTCATGAGTTTTCCTCCCCGCACACTCCACAACAAAATGGAATTGCTGAGAGAAGGAATAGAACCCTGATTGAAGCATGTATAACCATGTTGAACGACGCTTCACTCCCGGAGTCCTTCTGGGCTGAGGCAGTCAACACGGCATGTCAAGTGCAAAACAGAACACTAATCAACAAAAACTACCGTAAGACCCCTTATGAGTTATTGAAGGGAAGAAACCCGATTGTGTCATACTTTAGAATCTTTGGAAGCAAATGTTTTGTACTTAATAATGGGAAGCATTACCGAACTAAGTTTAGTAAAAAATGTTTTGAAGGTATTTTTGTAGGATATAGTAGCCATGGTAAGACATAAAATTTTCAACAAGAAAACTCTGGTGGTAGAAGAATCGATAAACGTTGTATTTGATGAGACTAGCCTGCTCCAGAGCAGCTCGTCTAGTGTTATTGGTGCAAATGCAGGTACCAGGTTCAAGAAGCTAAGCTTGGATGAAGCTGTCAAGGAAGACGGTCCAAGCTTAGTAAAGATCGTCGATCCAGGCTTGGTGGATGAAGAACCACTAGAGAAAGAAGTGGCTCAACCCATAGAGGCTGCACAAGATGCTGCAGAGCTTGCTGGAGAGAGGGCAAAGAATCTAGGGTTCCGACACCTAAGAGATCACCTTGCTGATCTAATCATTAGAGAGCCAGGCGACGGTGTGAGAACCAGAAGAGGTACAGCTAACGAAATTTTGCATCTGAGTTTTCTGTCTCAGGTTGAACCGAAGAAGTTCGAGGAAGCGAACAAAGATGCCTCTTGGATCATGATAATGCAAGAGGAGCTCAGCCAGTTTGAACGGTTCAAATTCTAGGAGCTTGTGCTCAGGCCAAAGGGACAAAACGTAATCGACACCAAGTGGATATTCAGAAAAAAGTTGGACGAACACGGAGTAATTATCAAGAACAAAGCCCGGCTTGTTGCACAAGGATACAGACAAGAAGAGGAGATCGACTTCGACCAGACATTTGCTCCAGTAGCTCGACTCGAGGCGATCAGGTTGTTTCTAGTGTATGCTACCCACAAAGGCTTCACCGTTTTCCAAATGGACGTGAAGTCAGCATTCCTGAACGGGGATCTGAAAGAGTAAGTATAAGTAGCGCAACCCCCTGGTTTTGCAAACTCTAAATTCCCTGATCATGTTTTTTTTAAATAAAGCCCTATATGGTTTAAAGCAAGCTCCCCGAGCTTGGTACGAAACGTTATCTACCTTTCTTCTTGAGAACAAGTTCACAAGAGGAAAGATAGACAAAACATTATTTCTTAGAGAAGTAAAAGACAAGATTTTGCTAATGCAAATCTATGTCGACGACATCATATTTGGCTCTACGAAAGACAGCCTTTGCAAAAAGTTTTCTAAACTTATGCAATGGAAGTTTGAAATGAGCAGTATGGGAGAGCTGAAATATTTCTTAGGACTTCAGGTGAAGCAATCTGAAGATGTAATTTTCATCTCTCAGACAAAGTTCACCAAGGAGCTTCTTAAGAAATTCGGAATGGAGAATGCAACCTCTATGAGGACTCTAATGGGTTCATCGGTGTCTCTAGACAAGGATGAAAAAAAAGGGAAACCTTTTGATGAAACCAAGTACAGAAGCATAATTGGATCCTTGCTCTACCTAACTGTCAGTAGACCAGATATAATGTTCTCAACATGTGTCTGCGCTAGATATCAGGTGAACACTAAGGAATCTCATTATGTTGCTGCAAAGCGAATTTTAAGATACCTTAAGGGTGCACCCAATCTTGACTTATGGTACCCAAGAAGTAATGACGTCGAGCAAATTGGCTTTTCAGATGCTGATTTTGCAGGAAACAGAGACGATAAGAAAAGCACTTCCGGGACGTGTCAATTCCTCGGAAAACGGCTTATCTCTTGGAGTAGTAAGAAGCAAAATTGTGTGGCAACATCTACTGCCAAGTCAGAGTATATCTCTGCGGGTAGTTATTGCGCACAGCTTCTATGGATCAGAAAGTACTCAAAGACTATAATTTGAAGTTCAGAGAAATTCCAATGTATTGCGACTCTTCCAGCGCAATAGTTATCGCCAACAATCCAGTTTCTCACAGCCGAACCAAGCACATCGAAGTACACTACCATTTCATTCGGGAGCATGTGGAGAATAAGGACATAGCCCTCAACTATGTCCCGACGGACAAGCAGGTGGCAGATATTTTCACGAAGCCGCTGGACGAGGCCAAGTTCTCCTTTTTCAAGACAGAACTTGGCATGCTCAACATGGAATCCTGAAGTGATCTTTTCTGAATTCAAGGACAAATTCTATGAAGATCTAGTGTTTCTCAGAAAATTATGTGGATTTCTCAAAAAGGACTTAGATTTCTCGAAAGACTCTACATTTCTCGAAAAATGCTTTATGGACTTCTCGGAATGAATTCTTTTTCTCGAGAAATGGAGTATGTTTTTCTCGAGAAATGCCTATGGATTTCTCGAGAAACCTACTTTTCTCGAGAAATGCACTCTTTCGCCAGATTATTTCTCCTTTTGATGAAGCATTCGAACCGCCGCTCAGGTATTCATCTCTTTTAATTCTTCAAAAAATTTAATTTTATATAAATAAAAGACAAGTCCATAGAAATTCCTAAACCCACAAATTCGAAATATCTTCCCGAGAAAGTTGGTTCCGTTCCGCGAAGGCCACCACCATTCTTCTCGCAAAACCCACAGCTTCTTCTCCCCCAAACCAGAAATTTTTGTCTCTGCATTCGATGGCTCCTTCCTCCAAGATTGGTGTGGGAAGTGAATTTGTTCGCACCGGCATAGAAGAAATTTCCGACGATTTCAAAAATGTTCTTATACTTTTGGATTCTACCGGCCTCAACTTTATCCTGGAACATCCTTGCAAGGTCTTATTACCTGATGTTGAAGAGTTTTTCCGTCATGCCAAGATCAAAAGAGGCGGGAAATTTTTGAAAACAACAATCAGAGGTATGAAACTCAAAATCAAGACATCCTCTATCACATTGTTTCTGCGATTGCCGGCATAGATGAAGAAGACTATCTGGAAGAAGTTGATTATTCAAGAGCTTTCTCCTTCTATGGTCTTCCAGAAACCTCCACTTCAGTTAAGAGACAGAACATGTCAGATTAGAGTAAACTTCTGGCTGATATTCTAGGAAAGGTTCTCCTATGCAAAACTGGGTCCATTGAATATATTTCTACAGAGTTCTTTGATATGATAATTGCAGTGGTGTGCAGAAAGAAGTTCCAGTGGGTATGCCTTCTATTTGAAAAGATCAAGGAGAGTCTGAAGGCGCTAAATTTTGGTAAAATTATTTCTCTTTACCTGAATCAGGCTCACCCAGATCTTCGACATAACCAAAGGTGTGGCAATTCACCACCTCAAGAAGGTATCTATTTCCTCCATCTAGAGATGGGAGATCAGAATCTCAAGGTCAGGACAAGCTCCTCCATCCCATAGAATCATTATTGATGATGAGGACAGGATCCCATCTCCTCCTCCAACTGCAGTTGGCACATCTAGTGCAGCTATTGAGGGGGAGCTTGCTCCTACAGTTCTTGTAGATGTACAGCAAGCTGAGATACCAGAGACAGAGATTCAATCTGATGTTCCTGCAGCCCAGGTTCAAGAGAAAGTGGTTGATGTTGATGTTGCAGAGGAAGAGGAAAACATAGATCAGTCAGATGATGAGCAGAGCACCCCTACACATGCCAATGGCTCAGATATGAGTGTTCACTCCCCCCCCCCGACCAAGCCACTCTACTAGCTTCTATAGAGGACATAAATAAGATGATAGAAGAACTCAACTTAGATGACCCCCTATTCATCTCTACTGAGAAGACTACTGCAAAGTCCCAGGAAGCTATCCCTGAAAAGACCCCTGAAGAAAATCCTCCAGAAGAGATACCAGAAGACTCCCAGCCCCACGCACATATTGAGGGGGAGAGTGTAGTTTTGCAAACTGATGAAGAAGAAATTATTCCAGAGCCTACAGAACCTCCCATGAGGGGTTTGGATTTCTCTCTCCCCACTGTCCTAGGTGAGGAAGGGGATGAGATTATATCTTTCAAAAGAGCTCAAAGTTCAGTGGTCATTGAAGAAGTACCTATCTGGACTACTCCGGCTCTTCCTCCTCCACCTCCTCCTACTGATATTATTCCTGATGATACCATATTGGGTAAAATTGAATCAATGCTGACACAACAACGAGAGTACTTTGATAAGTCTCTCAAAAAAGTTACTGAAAAAGTCACTGTTCTAGAGAAAGAGATGAGCAAAGCCTTTGCTGAAATACAACATAATACAGATGAGTTTAAGAGACTGCTGCAAATTGGTGGAAAGGCCATAGACCATACTATCACTAGTATTGGTCAAGTCATGGATCAATTAGTCATATTGTCCAACAATAAGATTCAACTGGAGAAGAAAACTCAAGAACACAATTTCAAAACATGTGAGAAAGTTGGGAAATTCAAAGAAGATGTCATAATAACCCTTACTGTAGAAGTAAGAAATGGGGAGGATAAAGTCAAAGAATATCTATCAAAAGCCTCTGAAGACATGAAGACCCAATGGGAAGCCAAGCTGAAAGAGATAAGTACAGATGTACAAAAACAGATTCATGGTGTAAAGTTTCATACTTATGACACTACTGTGTGGATGCATAATCAGATACTTCCAGACTTCCAGTCAATCCATATGAGGCTCCACCTCCTCAACTTAATCCAACTGGCAGCAAGCCTGCATTCTCTCCAAGACCAGAATTTTATGAAGTTCCTCCTGAAGACTACTCTCATATATGGACTTCTGATCTTCAAGAGCATCCTCAAGAGATTCCTCCTGAAGTGCAAGTACCAAAAAGAAGGAAGTATGGTGAGGGTGCCTCTGCCAGCTGATCCATTCTAACTCATGAAGCTGAGAAAAGAAAAGCACAAGAATTTGCTGAAGTGTGGAGCCCAACCTCCAAGTCACTTATTCTTGAGACTCTAAAATTTGTTGTGGATTACAATGAAGACAAAAATGCTCATTACAGTTCCCGGGAGTGGGAGTTGTATGAAAAATCTTTGACTAAGAGGAGGATCTATGATAGAGAGTATGGCAGGACAATCTCAAAGCTCCTCCTAAACCTGCAAAGTACTACCCCAAGCCTTACACTTATCAAAAGAGACAGCAAGAGAAGAAAGAAAGACAGTAACAACAGAATTTCAAATGATTCTATGTTCATCAGTCCTATTGAATTTTGTGAGCTAAGACATTCCTGTGGACAAATCTTATATATATATATATATTATTTTTTTTTTGAATTCAGTTGAACTTGTTATTTATTATCTGTCTTTACATACATACCAAGCTTTACTTGTTATTTCTTTATTTATTTTGATGTAATTCACCTTAGTGTAGAGGGTTCTGACTTCTACAAATAGGGGGAGATTGTTGGGTATTATATCTACAATAACCTAGATTTGTATGAAATCGCCCTTGAACTAAGATGAATTAATGTTGTATTTGATGCCATCATTTAGTTGAGTGCTTGCAGGTCAATATTGCTAAGTATAGACCAATGTCAGTTTACAATGAGTCACCAAACACAAGACCATGCAATGTAATCCCTCATTGTGTGATCCATGGTGTTGACTCATGTGTAACCTCTCTATTGGGATGCACTTCATTTTCAAGTACTAAGGAAATGGAAGAAAGGATGGGATGATGATTTCAACTTAAAAGAAAAGAAAAAGTTCACTCCCTAAGTCATTTTCTCGAGAAATGACATGTATTTCTCGAGAAGTCGAAGTTAATTTCTCGAGAAAGCAATGTTGTTCTCGAGAAACAACAAGAATTCTCGGGAAATTACCTGAAATATATGTTAAGTCATTTTCTCGAGAAAAGCCTAGTACATTTCTCGAGAAGGCAAGTTGTTCTCGAGAAGAGCAAAAGTTCTCGAGAAAGCTAAGCCTTCTTCTCGAGAAATCGGTCTTTAGATCCAGAAATTTTCGCTAAGTACATTTCTCGAGAAGCCTTATGATTTCTCGAGAAAGAAATTCTTTTCTTAAGAAAGCTTGTTCTTCTCGTGAAACAAGTTCTTCACTTCATGAATTTTGCGCTAAGTCAATTTCTCGAGAGGCCGTATTGTTTCTTGAGAAATCAAATTGTTTTCTCGAAAAATATTATCCTTCTCGAGAAATCAATGGTTACTTCACAGAAAAATTTCTTCAAGTTCTTTCTCGAGAAGCCAAGTATTTTTCTCGAGAAAGATAGTCATTGCTCGAAAAATATACTTTTTCTCGAGAAATGGACTTACAGATTTTTCGTTTCAAGTTTTCTGACAGGAATTCAAATTAACCTAAGTTTAGTAAGTTTGATCTTTCCTTAATTACGTGGATCCTGTCTTAATGACGATTGACAGTTGGTCGATGACATATAAAAAGACATTTCAAAGATTTGTCGACAAATAAGAAGATTCATTCAATCAGAATAATAATTTTCACAGAATTAGAATCGCAGAAGCACTATCCATTTTCGGGAGAAAAGCCGATCATCTTCATCGTCAATCCCTTCTGTCGCCTTCTCCAGATCCAGCGATTCACAGCAAGACAAGATTCGACCGATCCTAGATCTTCAGCTTCTTCAACTTCTATTAGATCGGGTCGGTTCCCAGCTTTCAGATCAGTCTTCTCGGGTTTCTTCCTCAACCTTCTTCATCAAGTTGTTCTGGTTTCAAGAAGGAAGATTCAAGAAGATTTCAGATCTGATGTGTAAACCATTTTCTTTACTGTTGTAATTTGATTTTACATTTGTAGGAGCTTTGTTCCGAGTTTGTAGGAGTTTTATCTCCGAGGTTGTAGATCCGTTAGTGGATTGAGTTTGTAGATCCGGTTCGTGGATCGAGATATAGATCCGGCTTGTGAATCGAGTTTGTAGATCCGTTGTGGATCGAGATGTAGGAGCGTTGCTCCGAGGTGTAAGATTAGTATAATCTGAGAAAGGTGAAGTAGCCGAATCTATCCCTTTGTGGTAGATAGGCGAGACGGGACAGTAGACGTACCCAATACGGGGAACCACTATAAAAATCTCTGTGTTTGTGTGTTTGTCTTTTAGATAATTTCTATTCCGCAAAAAGACGCAAACATCACTTATTCACCTCCCTCTAGGTGATTTAGATAGAGGCTAAATACTTTCAAATAAGGAGCCCAAGAAGAAGGCCTTGGCACTGAGGTCAAGGAGAGAAAACGACGATGAGGAGAACGAAGAAAGCCTCTTCGTGAAGAACTTTAAAAGGTTCATGAAGAATTCAGAGAGGAAGTCCTTCCGCAAGTACTTCCAAAAAAATGCAAAGAGGAAAGGCTCGTCATCCAAGAAGGAGAAAGGCAAGCGGCCTCCTCCGGAATGCTTCCACTGTAGGAAGACCAGTCACATCAGAAGCCAGTGCCCGAAATATCTGAAAGAGCAGAACGAAAAGTGGCACAAAGACAAGAAGAAGAAGAAGGTTCTGAAGGCGGTCACATGGGATGACTCTTCATCTGAAAGATCAAGCCGCTCCAACTCTAGCGACGATGAAGAGGCCAACATGTGCCTTTTGGGAAAAAGCAACCATTCCTCTGATGAAGATTGAAGTGTCCAAAGCGACATTGAGGTATTTCCTGATACCTATGACGATCTCTGCAAATTCTTCATGAAAGTTTGAAACAACTTGATATTTTGAAACTAAAAATAGGATTATGTTAAAACAAAATCAAAAATTAACTAAGGAATTAAATGTTTTGGGAAAAGAGAAGGTCTTTTCATCTCTTGCCAAGAGAGTGATCACTCCTTGAGAAGAATAAAGAAACTCGAGCATGCCCTCTCTAAGTCCTGCTCTGATGTGAAAATTATCACAAATCAAAAAGGGGACTTAGAAAATGGCCTGAAAACTTCTCTCACAAAAATCTCTCTTGGAAAGAAAAACTTTGCAAATAGGTGTGGAATCTGAAAGAGAAGGGATAGATACTACTCTAGAGGGCGGTGAATAGAGTAATCAAAAATTGCACTAGCAAAGTTGACTTTCTACTCAACTCCCTTGGAGTTAAATGCGGAATGAAGGTTATAGATATTTGAGATTAAACCTTAGAGCCTAACACAAGTGTTGTGCACAAAAAGGCAGCCAACTGTAATTACAGTTAAGGCTTGGAAACCTAAACAGCAACTAGCAAACCTAGTTAAGATCTAATCACAGCCACAATGCAAGTAATTAAATAAAGCAATCCAGACGACACAAGGAATTTATAGTGGTTCCCCAAACAACTTGGGTACGTCCACTCTTCTACCAACAAGGTAGGAATCCACTCAGGTTTTTGATCAGGTGCCCTGCCACCAACAAGATCTGCTTCAGGTAGATCAAGAAACCCTTTACACTTTTGATCAGGTGTCTAAAAAACTAACACAGGTTTTTGATCAGGTGCCCTGCCACCAAGGGATACTTTTGAAGGGAGTAATAACCCTGTACAGGAGGGGGAAAGGAGGTTAAAGTGTCTTCTCTATTTTACAATAGATTAGAGAAGCACAATAACTTGCACTGAGCTAGAAAGCTCTAAAAGAATCAAGGCTCCCCCTGGCTCAAAGAACGTCCAGGTGAAGTCTTGCTTCAGTGCAGAAACACTTCAGAAATTACTGAAGGAAAAAGTTACAAGAAGATAAATAATATTAAATCAAATTTCTTCTTTAAGCAGCTATCTTCTTCTTCTTCTTCTTTAAAAGGCTCTGAGTGAAGATCTTCTTGTAAGCAGGAGAACTCAGGTTGAAGAAGAGTGAAGAACTAGAACTTCTTCTCAGTTAGATGTGAATGTACTGAGAGCAGTTGGAAACTGTAAGTTCTTAAGTTTGAATGCTGCAGTTAGCTTTTCAAATGTGTGTGAACTAGTTGATTTCTTCTTCAAAGAAGTCTTTATATAGCAGCAGCAGCAACGACTCTTAACTGAGTTTGAATCTTGTCTTCTTCTGAACTCTGCAAGCTGGGCTGCAAAAAGCATAAAGCAAAAACAAAATACTGCAGACAGATATCCTATAATAGGATAAAGCTTTTTAAGAAGCTGCAAATAATTCTGATGAAATAATATAAGAGAAAGTCACATCAAAAAAGACTCTTTACAGCCAAGAAAGACTTTTTGAGTCTAATGGCTATAAAGGACAGCCTGGCAGAAATCATATCTCAGCTATAAGACAAACAACTTTGTCAGAAAAGATTAGCTCATGCATAAAGAATAGAATAGATATTGCATGGAAGTGTTATCACAATTTACTCAGATAATCTTTTATAAAATATGCCAAAATAATTATGAAATTAGTCACATCACAGAAGACGACAAAACTATTTAAAACATGCAGCAAAACGTCGAACGACCCTCGGAGATCGTCGACCGACGCACGGAGATCGTCGACCTATCGGACAGATAGTCGAACGATCCAGATAGTCGAACTATCAAAGAAGATAGTCGAACTACCTCAGCAGATAGTCGACCTATCAGAACAGATAGTCGAGCTATCAGATAGTCGATCTATCCGGACAGATAGTCGAACTACCAAACAAAACAGATAGTCGACTTATCAAACAGATAGTTGACCTATCACAAAAAAACAGATAGTCGACCTATCAACAGATAGTCGACCTATCAAGATAGTTGAACTTATCAGGACAGATAGTCGAACTATCAAAGCAAACAGATAGTCGACCTATCAACAGATAGTCGAGCTATCAGATAGTTGAACTATCAGGACAGATAGTCGAACTACCAAAGCAAACAGATAGTCGACCTATCAACAGATAGTCGAGCTATCAACGCAGACAGAACGTCGACCAACAGATAGACGATCGTCGATCAGCCGATAGACGATAGTCGAGCGACGTTCGACTATAGTCGAACGAAAAACTACTTAACCAAATATTCATCTGGAAAAGCAATTCTACACAACTAGAGAATCTAAACTATCAACTAACCTTTGACCATAGATAAATCTTGGGTCAAGAGACAGAAAGAGAGGACTGAACTCAAATCAAAACCTAGGGTTCCAACAGAATCCTTGTTGGACAAAACACCTCCCTAAAAGCCCGAATTAATGACTTAACCATGCAACAATAAACAACAACACTCAAGCTTTTATTCCACTATAGTGGGGTCAGCTATATGGATCCTTTGTCGTCATTGTACCCTATCTTGTGTCATAATCTCACTAATGCCTAAGTGACTTAACCATGACCATAGAAAATTTTGAAATTGGTCAAAAAATGTTGGATATGATCCTAACCAGTCAATGCTATGAGAGAACTAAAAATGAGCTCGGGTATGGTTCCTGTGACTATCGCCCGATGGTAGTTTCTACCGCCGACGTTAGAAATAAAAACCATAACCCTCACTATAAAAAATATACTCTTATTTTTGATTAATCCCAACCCTCCAGCAAGAGTCAAAAACTTAAAAGGGTATCAACCCCCTTTATTTCATGTACCAAATGCTTTCGTTTTGCACACAACACTGGCTCTGGCAAGACAAAGGGACGATGTGTCATAAAGCAAATCTGGGTGCCTAAGGTTTCCACTTATCATATGGAAGGAACCTCTTAGATATTTTGATCTTTACTCTCATCTTCATTCTAGGTATGTTGGCAGGTTAAGGACAAAGAAGACATGTGATACCTGCACTCTGAATGCTCCAAGCACATGACGGACAATAAAGCAAAGTTCTTTAGCCTCACAAAGAAAAAATGAGGGATGGTGACATTTGGCGACGACGGAAAGAGAAGAATCACGAGTATTGGTACAATCCCAATTTGGCAGGAAACGAAGAGGAACCCCCTTTCCCCTATGAACATGATAATGACGAACCGCTTGGAGTTGATGAAGAGAAAGAGGGAGAGCAAAAAGATTTTGTGCCTCTAGATTTTGTACCTCCAAGTGTGCTGAGATTTTTGAAGGATCGTCCAAGGGAGCTTGTTATTGGAGAACCTTCAAGAGGGGTAACGACTTGTTCTTCCTTACATGAAACTTTCTCTAATTTATGTTTTGTTTTTGAAATTGAACTCAAAAACGTTTCCATCGCTTTAAGCCTTTGTATGATTCGGCGGGGGCGGAACGAGCTGGAAGGTCCAGACGGCGAGTTCGAACTGAAGGGGCGAGGAGCTGCTCCAAACGGAGCTTTTTGCTCCACTCTTCACGGCGCGGCGGGTTCAGACAGAGCAAACGCCGCCAGAGGTTGTTTGTTTACCCGCCGTCTGCCGGCGTTTGCTCCAAACGCCCGGCGAAAACGGAGCGCCAAATGAAGCCTAAATGATTAATATTGATTTATTGCTATGAATGAAGAATTAAATTAATTTGAACTTAATAGAGTTTGGAAACTAGTAGAAAGACCATCTAATCACCATGTTGCAGGCATAAAATGGATATTTAAAAATAAATTACATAGTGAATATAAAATTAATAGAAATAAACCAAGATTAGTAGCACAAGGGAATTCAAAAATCGAGAGGCTGATGATAGATTTTGATGAAACTTTTGTAATCGTTGCTCGCATAGAATCCATTAGAATTTTTCTTGCTTTCACGAGTTATAAAAGATTTAAATTATTTCATATTGACGTAAAAAGTGCCTTTTAAAATTAGATTATAAAAGAAGAAATTTATGTTGAGCAACCCCCCAGTTTTATGAATGAAAAATTTCTTAACCATGTTTATAGGCAAGAAAAGACATTTTATGGTTTAAAGCAAGTGCCCCGTGTTTGATATGAATGTCTAACATCTTTTTTATTAAAGCACGGATATAAAATGGGTAGTGCCGACACCACACTCTTCATTAAAAATATTTATCATAATTTAATTATTTTACAAATTTACATTGATGATATTATTTTTGGAGACACAAATGAAGAGTTATGTAATGAAGTTATATTAGTGATGCAAAATGAATTTGAAATGAGTTTGATTGGAGAATTAACATACTTTTTAGGCATTTAAATCACACAACAAATGATGGAATTTTCATTAGTCAAACAAAATATGTTCATGATATGTTAAAGTGTTTTGGATTTGAAAACTTAAAACAATCAAGTACACCAATGAGCGCATCACTTAAAATAAGGAAAGATGAAGCCGGAATATCTATAGAACAAAATTTATATAGAGGAATGATAAGATTTTTATTGTACCTTAGTGCATCTAGACCTGATATTACGTTCTCTGTATGTTTATGTGTTAGATTTCAAGCTAATTCAAATGAATCTAATTTAAAAACGGTGAAACGAATTTTTAGATATCTAATTGGAACTTTTAGACTAGGACTAACTCATGCAATGATTCTTTTATGTTATTCGGCTATTCTGATTCGGACTATGTCGATTGTTCGTTAGATAGGAAAAGTACTAGTGGCATGTGTCATTTCTTAGGTCCTTAACTTGTAACATAATCGAATAGGAAACAGAATTTTGTTGCCCTCTCCAGCACTGAGACCGAAAACATTGCACTAGGAAGTTGTTGTGCACAAGCATTGTGGATGACCCAAACACTAAAAGACTTTGGGGTCCATCTCACCAATATAGAACTCAAATGCGACAATAAAAGCGTTATAGACTTGACGAACAACCATGTGGATCACTCTAAATCCAAACACAGATGTGAGACATCATTTCATTAGGGAACATATTAAAAAGGAACATGTTCATGTAAATTTCATTGAACTGACTCACAACTAGCAGACATTTAATCAAACCTCTTCCCGATGCTCAATTTACAATGTTTATGCTAGAGTTAGGGGTTTTGGACATTTTAACTTTAAATCCACAATTTTTTGTGTTTATCCTGATTTCTTTGCTCCACTAGATAGGTCTTATACTGTAAAATTATAAGCATAAAAAATCTGAGGCAAAAAATCTTGAAAAACACACTTTTTTACTTGAAAAACTAAATCTCTATTATTATCGCCCGACGTTAGTTCTAACACTGGCAATAGTATAAAATTCGACTTCTTTATTTTTCCTTTTTGCACTTCTTTCAATTATTTTTTATTGTTTCTCTTTGCCCAAGAAATTTTAAAAAAATAAAAAACACTACAAACTCAAAAATATGCTTTTTTTATAAATTTTTAAAAATCCATAAAAAATTGGAAAACATAAAAATACAAAAAAAAATTATTATTATCTACCTTTGATTGTCTAGTATTTCAATCATATCAAAAAATTATTATATATTTTTTTCAAATATCAAAAATCTATAAAAAAAATTTGAAAAACATAAATAAAATGTTATTACTGCTTTTACTAAAATTAAAAAAAAAATTTGATTCACTATAATTGCAATGTTTTTTAAGAATAATTAGATTTATTTTTCTAAGATTAAAATAGAATGTTTAATTTTCATTTCAAATTCTTTATAATATAATTTATTATTATCGTGTCTTGAAAACTATCTTGCACAAAATGGAAAAAAATTGATTGTAGTGTACAAGTGTAAATCTTGTTAGCATGCCTCTAAGTATGGGTAATGTTTTATATTTGATAATGATTCATTCACTCACTTATTTTGATAACATACATGTGTGTTTAATCTTATACTTACGTGATTGTGTAGTGTAATAATATAATAATTAAAATGCATAAATCTACATTGAATTGATTATTTAAATTCCTTATTTTTATGCACTTATTCATTTGAGAAAAATGAATTAAAAATGTTATTGTTTGCAAAACAAATGAATTCGGAGTCCTTGATCACAAAATAAAAAAACAAATAAAAATTAATAAGGAAACTCCACCAAACGCTATTCACACTCCTGATAAGTCTTAATGAGCATTGTAAGGTTGAGCACCTTTGGAATTGAATTGTAAAGTGTCTTATAGAAAATAAATCGCACGTCACTTCTCTTAGTACATCAGATCACAAAAATAAAAATAAAATTAAAAAGAATAAATGTGATCCACAATCACTATTTTACACCCTGGTAAATCTTAATAAGTATTGTGTGTGCAGAGCACCTTTGTTGTTATACTTTTTATTTATGTGCATTGAAATTTTATGAAAGTAATATTATTTGTGTATTTTAATGTTGTGTTATTTCATTATATATTGTCATGTGAATTTGATTAATTCAATTGTATAATTTATCAAAACACTATTTGTAAACATCATTATTTTTCATAAAACTTCTACGCATGAGAATTAAATCCTAACGCACGCCCACACATATTCTTTATAATCCTTAGTGCATGCATTAGATAGCAATGCATGTTCTCTACAATGTTTAAAATATTCTTGACTTGCAAAATTCCTAATATTGTAGTTCTTTATCTTGCTTGGATAAATTAGAACATGCTTGTGAACATTGTCTTTTATAGCATTTTTTTGGCTTTTAACTCAAAAACAACATCTTCAAAAAGCTACGACTCTGATTTTATGAATGCTTAAATTTGCAAAAAGATGTTTTCATTCTCTACATAACTATTTTCACTGCATTACTATTTAAAGCTTGATCATGACAAATAACTTAACAAATGGTAATATTTTTTAAAAAAAGCGGTAACATATATTCATGAACTAATGGTATCATGAAAACAACTCTTTTTTTCACTACATAGAAAAACTCTACTTGATAAAACACTCTACCCCACCCACTTTCAATAATACCAAAAGAAGGAAAATACAACAACACTCCAGCCTTTATCCCACTATAGTAGGGTTGGCTATATGGATCCTTTGTTGTCATTGTTCCCTATCTTTTGTAATAATCTCACTAATGCCTAAGTACAAAAGGGGGAGAATAAATTAGAACAAATATATCATTTAGGGGGAGTACAAAATAGGATGCATCTATATAGGTGGAGTATCCACCTAGGGGGAGTATGCACATAACGCTTATCACTTGCTATAAACACCATACTTTTATTTATATGTTTTATTTCTTCATAGAGAATTTATTATTATCAAAATAGAAGTTTGTTGGAACATGCGTTCTGCATCTCTTGGTTTGAGAATAACAAATCTCAGTTTGTATTTGACCTTGTTTGTTATGTGTTTATAATATGCAAGAACAATAAGTTTAATACTCCTTGGAAGTCAAGACGAAATAATGAACATGATACTCTTTTTGTTGTTACCGTCAGGCGGTATTGTTACCGCTAGCACTAACACTAGCAATCCGGCAGCAGGAGCAGAAGCACGACAAATCCCGTCGGACGTTAGCTCTACCGCTCACACTAGTACATGTGACAGAAAAGGCAAGTTTCTCAAGAAATGAAAGTTTTAATAAGCATTGTGTGTTCAAAGCACCTTAATAGTTGTATTTTTTCTTTTATTTGCACTGAAATTTGTGGAAGCAAATTTATTTGTGCATTTTTATTATGGTTGTTCCATTACATATGTCAGGTGTTCTGATTAATGCACTTGTATTTTATCAATACATGTTTGTATACATAATCTTATATAAAACTTTCATTCATGAGAATTGAATTCTAACGCCCAAATATATTACTTTTTACAAACTTTAGTAAAAACACGAGATAGCAAAACATGACCGCTACAATGTTTCTTTTTTCATGAAAAACAAATTATTTTACATTGTAGTTGTTTATCTTTTCTTGATATTTCAAAACATGTTTGGTATAAATTTTAAAAGAATAGCATCATTTGTACTTTAATTCAAACATCTTATCAAGCTTATAACTCATTATATATTTTTTATTTTAATTGATTAAAAGATATTTATTTTAATTGTGCTTACTAAATTTTTTGATGTGTTTACTACATATGCTCGATCATGATTATTTGTTTTTCAACAAGTGATATCTATTAATTTTAAAACTTCTTTCATCTTTATATAGGGCAAAATAAAATTTATCGTTGAAACTCTCCTCTACCCTCTTTTGATAATTCCAAAAGGGGAAGAATAAATTGAAGAAATCTAATAATTTAGAGGGGTATAATAAAAAATTTATAGGAAGCATTTATGCAGGGGGGCATTCATATAGAGGGAGTATACATGTTTATCACGACTATCACTTACTGCACTTTTCTACAAACACAACTTTATTTATGATTGATTTCTTCTTACAGAATTTGTTATTATTAAGAGGGAGAGTTGTTGGAACATGTATTTCGTATTTCTTGATTTGAGAATAACAAATCTTAGTTTGTATTTGATCATATTTGTCATGTGTTTTTAGTGTTAAGGAACTACAGGTACAATACCCCTATGAGTGAGATCTGGAAATATGATATAGAATGAAGGTGAAGCCTTGAATTGATAGTTACCGCGGTGCGGTAACACTTACCGCTGGCGGTAGAACTGAAGACTAAGGGACAACTGGCAAAGCGCATTTGAATGCAAGAAATGGTGGGAGCAAGGCTATCTATAATAAGTTGCTACCATGACACGCAAACGCCCGACGGTAACATATAGAATGCTCGTCAATCAACAGGTGAAATGAGGAGCCAAATGGAGCAAGAAATCAACGGGTCGGCGCATCAGGAGCTAACGGCGTGGTAACACTAGCGCGGCACGGTAGGTGTTTGTCTAAAATGAGAATGCCTAAAATGACAATGCCTAAAATGACAATGTCTAAAATGAAGAACACCTACCATGTCAACTGTGTGTCTCTCAATTTCCATAATCGATACTGTTAGAGAATACTAGGAAAAATAATGTATAGGCTCATTAACTTGGCCCATGTAGGATTTTATGTTTAGTTCAATATTATTTGTATAGCTAGATCTTACTCACCTCTCTCTTATATATTTGTACTCATACTTGTTTGTTGGTATTCAAGAAGTATATATATAACATTTGGATCATTCTCTACATGGTATAAGAGGCAAACGGTCTGGCCTGTTTTCTCTCTAACCGCCAAATCTTCCTGTTAACCGGGCGGCCTGTTTTACAGCTTAACCGCACTGCTTTGCGGCTTCCTTCTTTCTAACGTCACCTTCTTCTCTCCCGTGAATCCACCTCCTCTTTCTCTTCTACGCTCTTTTATAGTCATCATCCCCCTGGCACGTGGACCCTATTCCTGTGCGGTTAGATTTTCTTAACTGCCACGGACTGCTCTCTACCCGCTGCAACTTCCCCCTTCCCGCGGTTAGATCTAAACGTTTGTCCTCAGGTTCTACTCATTGCGACCTGTCTCTGTCCGCTGCGACCACCTTTCTCTTCTTGTCGCACGACCACTTCTCGGTCTTATCGTTGCGGCCTCTTTCCTTGCCGTGCGGTCTCTTTGTCGCAAGGAATCTTATTGCTCTTGTCGCAAGGAGTTCTTTCCCAATGCGACCTGTCTCTGACCTCAAGTTCTCTCCTTGTTCGCGCGGACTGCCTCTACCGATCATGTTGTGGTTTGCTTCTAACCGCATGGTCTGGTGCCTGTTCGCCGTTTTTGATCTTGGTGCGGTCTGCCTCTAACCGTCGTGGCTTGTTTCTATCCGCTACGGGCTCTCTTATATCCCCTAGTCGTGGCCTTTCTTGCCGCTGGTGCATTGTCATCATGACCGCTGACAACTGTTTCTTACCGCCCTGGTCGTGGCCTTTCTTGTCGCTAGTACGTTGCCACTGTGACTGTTGCGAACTGTCTCGCGAACTGCTTCTACTGATCTTGCTGCGGTTTGCTTCTAACCGCACGGTCTGCCGCCTGTTCGTCTTTTTTGATCATGGTGCGATCTGCCTCTATTCTCTAACCGTCGCGGCTTGTTTCTATCCGTTGTGGGCTCTCTTCAATCCGCTGGTTGTGGTCTTTCTTGCCGCTGGTGTGTTGTCACAGTAACCGCTGAACACTCTTTCTTACCGCACTGGTCGTGGCCTTTCTTGCCGCTGGTGCGTTATCACCGTGATCGTTGTGGACTGTTCCTTGCAAGATGTTCAGCTATCCTCCGTGCTCTGTGGTGTCTATTTCTGATGATGGTACCTCCTGCCTTTCTCATAGCTCATCCTAAATTTTGGATTTCGGGGCCTCTCACCACATTACCTCACGGAAACCACCACAATATTTGAACTCTGTGCATCCCGAGTTCATCACTATTGCTAGTGGGGACACCATTCCCGTTTCTGGCGCAGCAGATATTCACCTTACTCCCTCCATTACTCTTCGCTCTGCCCTTCATGTTTCGGGCTCTCCTTTCAACCTTCTCTTTATTGGTCGTCTCACTACTGATCTTGATTGTGATGTAATTTTTTCTTTCAACTTGTGTGGTGTGCAGGATCGCAAGATGCAGATTATCATCGAAAAAAGGGCATCTGTCGAATGGTCTCTATATTCTTGGCCCCTCTCCCCCAACGATGTTGTCCTTTATTAGCTCGGTTGATTGGCATCGACGTCTTGGTCACGCTCCTCTAAACATACTCAGAAAATCTCTCCCCGAAGTGTCCCTCCAAGAGTTCACGTGTGAGTCTTGTATCTATGGGAAACATCATCGGTCTACGTTCTCACCACATACTACTCGGAGTCCTGCTCCATTTGATCTAGTACACTCCGATATTTGGGGACCCTAAAAAATTGCTAGTATTTTTGGATATCATTACTTTGACACATTTGTAGATGACCGCTCTGAATTACCTGGTGCATTCTGTACTTTTTTCATTGAAACTCGCAACCAATTTTCCATCAAACCTCCTGTGAATACACTAGTCATGCCTTTGTACACCTATGTGCTGAGTTTGGGATCATCCATCAAACCTCCTGTGCTTATACCCCCCAACAAAATGGCGTTGCTGAACGCAAGAATCGTCACCTGTTTGAGGTCACCCGCTCTCTTATGATTCAAATGAATGTTCCCAAAAAATATTAGAATTTTGCGGTTTCTACCGCCTACACTCTTATTAACCGCATGCATTCCTATATTCTCAATTTTGCGGTTCCCTTTAATCTTCTTTTTCCCTCCAAACCTCCTTTCTCCATCACCCCTCGTGTGTTTGGTTGTGTGCTTTGTTCATCATCTTAGCTCGTCCACTGACAAACTTACTTCACGTGCCACTAAATATGTGTTTGTGGGTTACTCTCGAACTCAGAAGATCTACGTTTGCTTTTCTCCCAAGGATCGCAACGTTGTTACTTCTGCTGATGTCACCTTCCTCGAAGATCAGTCATATTACTCTCAACCAGCTGATTCTCCACTTCCGCCACCTCTTCCGCGGCCTGCTATCCTTGTTCATTCAAACCTTCCACCTCTCCTTCCCACACCAATCCCACGTATCACCTGTGTGTACACTCGACGTCCTTCTTCATCTACTACCCTACGGGAGATGCCCTGCTCTAATGATGTTTTGCAGCCTGCGGATCCGGCAACAGGTTCCACTGCCCACCCGCTGGCCAACTATGTCTCTTTTCACCGCCTCTCTCCAGAACTCTGACAAAGTGCTCTTTCTTTATCCTCTATTTCCACCCCTAATTCTGTGCAAGAGGCTCTCCAACATCCCGGGTGGCGGGTGGCTATGGACTAAGAAATTTCTGCTCTTTAGGCAAACCACACATGGAATCTAGTCCCACTTCCTCCTGGACAATCTTGTGTGGAATGTAAGTGGGTGTTTGCCGTCAAACAGGGTCTGGATGGGACGATTCACCGTTTGAAAGCTCGTCTAGTAGCTCGCGGTTTCAATCAACAACAAGGTTTGGATTATGATGAGACTTTTTCTCCAGTCGCTAAACTCAATATTGTTCGTGTGTTGATCTCCCTCGCGGTTCACCGCCACTGGCATTGCACCAACTGGATGTCAAACATGTTTTTCTTAATGACGATTTACAGGAGACCGTTTATATGCAGCAACCTCCCGAGTTTAAGACCACGGGGGATTCTCTTGTCGATTGTCTGAAGAAGTCTCTTTATGGTCTCAAACAATTTCCTCGGGCATGGTTTGATAAATTTAGTAAGACCGTTAGTGCTGTTGGGTTCACTAGGAGCTCGGCCGACTTCTCTCTGTTCACTCGTCATCGTCCAACAGGCACAGTAATTCTGTTAGTATATGTGGATGATATTTTGATTACAGGAGACAATCTTCCAGGAATACGGATGATCAAACAGCATCTGGCGACTGTGTTTCAAACAAAGGACCTGGGAAGCCTTCGATATTTTCTTGGTCTCGAAGTGGCTCAGAGACCTGATGGGCTTGTGTTATCTCAGAGAAAGTATTGTCTTGACTTACTTCATGATGCGGGCTATTATGGATGCAAGCCTGCTGATACTCCCAAGAATATCAATCACAAGCTTTATGATCATGCCTCGTACTCTGATTTGCTACTTCCGAATCCAGAGTATTATCGTCTCTTGTGGGAAAGCTCATATATCTCACTGTTACGAGACCCGATATATCATTTGTTGTTGCAGTTGTCAGTCGATTCATGTATGACCCATGTATCTCTCATCTTCAGGCAGTCGAGCGTATTCTTCGATACTTGAAGACTGCTACTGGACAAGGACATGTATACAAGCCCTCTTCATCTTTCTTATCTCTGATTGCGTACTCTGATGCTGATTATGCTGACTTGTTGGATGACCGTCGTTTAACAAGTGGATACTGCACTTACTTTGGAGGACATCTTATTACATGGCGCAGCAAGAAACAGTCTGTGGTTGCTCGCTCATCTGCTGAGGCCGAGTATCGATCGATGACAGCAGTTGTATCTGAGCTCGCATGGCTTGAGGGTCTCCTTGATGATCTAGGAGTCAAGCTCTCCTCACCTGCCACTTTATTTTGTGACAGTCAAACTGCTCTACACATTGCAAAGAATCTGGTCTTCCATGAACGGACAAAACATATTGAAGTTGGCTGTCATTTCATTCAAGAGAAGGTTCAGTTGAAGAAGATAGAGTTAACACATGTTCCTACTGCTCAGCAAGTTGTTGACATCCTCACCAAGGCCTTACCACGACATCTCTACTATAAGTTCTTGTCCAAGCTTGGTGCCTACGACTTAGAAGATTCAGCTTGCGGGGAAGTGTTAGAGAATACTAGGAAAAATAATGCATTGGCCCATTAACTTGGCCCATGTAGGATTTTATGTTTAGTCTCACATTATTTGTATAGCTAGATCTTACTCTCCACTCTCCTATATATTTGTACTCATACTTGTTTTTTGGTATTCAAGAAGTATATACAAGATTTGGATCTTTCTCTACAGATACCATGGTTGTCAGGATCGCGATCTGGATCATAGGATCTTACGATCCTACGATCCAAATTTTGTAATTGATCCAGATTTTATAGAGTGATCATCAATCAAATCCTACCATCTGATCTGATCCAACCTCGAAACGATCTCATCTAGGATCTTGATCCTGACAACCTTGACCGATACCGCGCGGCGGTAACACTACCGCTGACGGTAGCTCTCTGGCTCTATATAAAGGCTGAATTCGCTCCTTTGAATGCATTAATCTCTTATCCAACAAAGCTATAACTGTGATCCTTTTGAGAGAGCCCTCATCCAAGAAGTCCAAATGCACTCCCTACTCCATTGAGAGAGGAACTTGAATGAGGAATCAATCAACGCTCATTCTTCGTGAAGGATGCATGCATCAACTTCGACAACCTCTCTAGCATGCTTTCAGCTTCTCCTTCAGAGTTCTTCATATACGGAGTTTTTATTTCTGATTTTATACTATTATATCTGGTATTTCTCTTTCATCTTTGATTATCTTTGTATTGGTAGTGGCATTCATCGTGGTTGTTGGCGACTAGGTCCTTGCATGACTTAGGGAGGAATTCATTACGGATGTTGGCAAATAGAACTAGGGTTTATATCTAGGGGATGGCTTGAGGCCTTATCTAGAGTGAGATGGAGTAGAGCCAACCAATCCTTGGGAGAAGGGTCGGTATAGAAAACGAAAAGGGCTTTTAATTTACGTCTTGATTTTTAATGTTATAAAATCAACATTTTGTAATCATATTCTTATGAAATAAAGGCTCCGTTTGGGGGGACTTATTTTCACCGGTCAAGCGGTTACGACCGCATGAACTGGACCTTAATTAAGGTCCAGTTCATGTGGTCGTAACCGCTTGACCGATTAAAATAAGTCCCCCAAAACAAAGTCAAAATCATGTTCTTTGTTTTATTATTATGAATTTATTTCCTACACCATAATAATATTCTCTAAAAAGTTTCACAGTAAAATATTTGTATTATAACCTTTTCTAAATAAACTCTATATTCCAAAAAACTCTTATTCACCCCTCCCCCACTAAGGGCGCCACTAATTCCAACAAGGGATACTCGCAATTACAAAATAGTGAGGGGGCATCCCGAAGACAATTTATAGCACAAGATATGGGCAATAATGGTTCGTAGTCATTCCTTTCAGGTTGAGCAGTGCCCCTCTACCATCATAGATTGTGGTGTGGGGTTCAAAAGGAAATGCAGGTGCAGGAAGTGGTGCTATCCCGGGATGTCGAAGGAGTATGCAAGACAGGTTGGACGTCGCTGGGCTCAACAAAGACATGTGTCGATTCGGCCAAAAGAGACGTGCAACTCGTCTAGAGGTCGGGTCGTCTGCGGTGAGGGAGGCGTATTGTGATGTTAATGAAGCCGAGGCTGGAGATGGTGAGGCACTAACAGAGGAGATGGGTTCGTGCTTGATGGAATCGAGAGCAAACTGCAGATTGTGGACAGGAAAATGGACCTAGGTTTTGCAGGTGGAGCGTGGTGAAGATGAAGGAGAAAGGAATAGCTTTGATGTCATGTTGTTATGTGCTCATCGGAGTGGTGGCTGGAGGCGGAGGGGATATTATGTAGTCAGAACCGCGGCTGGCTAAACGGAACGTGCTCGGGAGGAGAGAGCTACCAAAATCACTTACTCAAGACACGGAAATAGAAAATACTTCTTGGATACCTTCATACAAAATCACACTTGCCTTTAAATAAACTACAAGACTATTTTAATGAAAACCCTAATGATCTAAAAACTAATAATAATAAAAGACACTAAAGAGATAGCAATAACTAGACCCGTCACCCGTAGCCCATAACATGAACATCATCGGAGGATGAGGTCCTGTTGGAGTTTCGCTCAAGAGAGCAAAGGGTTGTTCTGCCATAACCAGCCCAATAAAGGCCATCCATGCTGATGAGAGTCGTAGCAACCTTCCGAGGATCCAAAATCATATGAATGTCAAAAAATTGTTTCGCATGGGCAATCCACCCTATGGGGTCGGTTCATTGAAGGAGGGAACGTCGAACGAACGGTAAGCAAGAGGTAAGCCTTCTGATAGCTGAGTGGGATCCCATGGAAGGTCCGGTGGGGCACTGAGAAGCGAAGGAGAGTCCACGTTGGAAGTGGAGGTATTAGCGCAGCCGACAAGGAGGGCGTCAAACTTAGCCTCCATCTGCAGCATGAGGGCTTGGAACTAGGCGACTGACGCCTCATGAGCGTCGAGGCGGCTGTAAATAATCGAATACACAGGAGGCGAGGGAGTTGGTGTGTCGGAGGGTGCTATTGAATAGAGTTGAGGGGGCATGCACGCTGAAGAAGGTCGATGTAGGGCAGGAGATGTGAGTTGACATCAATAGGACCAGCCAAACAAATGTGGGTTGCCGACAAGGAGGACGGCAGACGCGGCAGCTGTAGACACGGAGGAAACCGCGATCGTGAAGGGAGGCGGTGGCGGCACGGGACAAGCGTTGGCGTTGTCGTGGGATTGAATGAGAAAGATCGGCATTGTCGTAGAATCGAGCGACGGAAATAGGGAATCACGTGTGGAGAATGGTCGGAGGATCCATCGTCAAGATATCGTCACGCAAATCGAAGGAGAAGGGTCGGTGTTGTAGTCGCATGGTCAAGACGGGCTGGCGGACGCGAAGCTGGTGTCGAGTGGTCGAGCGAGAGCAAACATCATCAGGAGAAATTAGAAGTCCAGGCGCGGACGGGCAATGAGACTTGTAGGCATTGTAGCATTTCGGGCGGCGAAAACTGCGGCAAGAATAAGGCAGGTCGGACCAAATGTTACGTAGTCGGGGGTTATAGACAATGTTTTAAATATCGGATGTCGGTGACATATCAGATTGAGATTTTAAATGTCGGAAGTCGGAGACATGTCGGGGATATTTTAAAATATCGGATTTTCATATCTTATAAATAAATTTTTTATTTTTATGTATACTAACTATAATTATATGTTATAAAAATAGAAAAAAATATAACAAATAAATAAAAATGAGTCATTTATATTAAAAAAATAAAATCGAATAATAATTAAGATAAAATATTATTAACAAATACAAAATGATACATTGTAAAATATATTTAATAGTATGCAATAAAATTAATTTGATAATAATAAGTTTATTGGAAATAATGTAGATTTAAAAGTTAAAAATCTTTGATTAATTATAAGTCTTTTCAAACTTATAAATTTATTTTAAAAATATGCAAACAATCAAATAATAAAGGGGGAGAGAAGGAGAAGAGAAATCCCCAAGGGTTCCATTTTCATCATACTTCCAAGATAGTCCATATACGAGATACGTATGAGCTTATATAGTGTCTAATTTCAAAGTGCGACAAGGCAAATAATAAATAACCCACAACCCGAAATACATGTGCGATAATAAAAAAAAGACTGACAGTTACACAATTCTCGTGCGCACTACTAGCGAATGTCCGTCATCGAATTGAAATTTGTGTCTGCGTCGCCTTAATTCCGACATCGACTTATGTGTTTGTTGGGTCCATTAATCACAATGTCCCAGATTTGAAGAAAACTCACAAGTCAATAATATACACAGACATGTATTTGATATTTGTCTAAGTTGGTATATGTAGGATGTTTATTATTCAGTGATTAGACAGGCTCAACGTGTCAGAGGTTTGGCTGGACAGAAGTCAGAATACTTAGGAGGGGCAAAATATTGTTTAAGTACAAAAGAGTTGAGTGAGTACACATCACTCAATGCCTGAGACCAAAAAAGCGTCGACAGATAACCAGTCACTCAAAGCCTCAGTGAAGATGCAAATCCTCAGTGAAGATGCAAATCCTCAGTGAAGATGCAGTGAAATCCATCTAAGTACAAAAACGTTAAGTGATGGACATTCACTCAACATCCTTGCAGTTAATTCTGTCTAAGTCCAGAAGCGTTGAGTGATGGACGTTCACTCAATGTCGTCAATCAGAAATAATTGTCAAGTACAAAAGTGTTGAGTGATGGACGCTCACTCAATGCCTACTCAGATAAGTTGTCAAAGGACAAAAACGTTGAATGAAGAAGGCTCACTCAACGCCTCTGAAGATAGTCAGAATTCAGCTAAGTGTTTTAGCGTTGAGTGAAGGCTTATCACTCAACGCTTCTGAAGATAACAGTTAAAGTTCAAATGTGTTGAGATACAAGGCAACACTCAACGCTTCAAGTCGTTGAGTCACAAGGCATCACTCAACGCCTGTGCAGACAATCTAGAAGAAGTTTCTAAGTCCACCAGCGTTGAGATATGATTGCTGACATCATCATCAAATTCAAATTCAACGCAGTTGCATTAAAGGACAAATATCGCGTACTTCTTCTACAGTGTAGTTATGGTAAAGCAATCATTAAAGTCGACCATGCCGCTGTCCAAAAGGAAGATAGAGTCGTTGCAGGCGCAGGGGTATTAATACGGAAGGAAATCATCTTTTACAATAACTTTTTGTCATTTCTCAAAACCCTAAGTTTTGCAAAAGTCGACTAGCAGAGCTCAAGCCATTTTTTGTTCATCTTCAAGCCTGCAACACAGAACAACAAACTTTCTCAAGCTTGAAGAAGAAGCAGAGCTCTGCATAAGTACTACACAGCACAAACTGATTCAACTCTGAAGAAATATTTTCTTGTTGTTGTGAATAAGAATGATTGTTTACAACACAGTCAAGGAAGAAGACTCGGGGATTTATCTCTGGAGTCATTTCACCCAAACCTTTATTCAAATCTGTAGGATCTCTCTGAAATCTGAGTTGTAAGCCTAATTTATAAAGGCTAAGTTGTAGGAGTTGGTGAACTCTGAGATGTAGGGTCCTAGAGTGGATCTAAGGTAGGATCTTGGTGAAGATCTAAGGTATGAGATCAACTGGATCTCTGAATTGTAGGAGTTGGTGAACTCTGAACTGTAGGGTCCTGGAGTGGATCTGAGTTAGGGTCCTGGAGTGAATCTGAGGTAGGACTGGAAGCAGTCTGAGTTGTAGGAGTGGTGTACACTCTGAGTTGTAAGATCCTAAGGGATCTGACGTGTTAGCTCAAGGAGCTGAGTATAAAGGAGGAGTTAGTCGAATCTAGCACACTGCTAGATAGGTGAAGGTGAAAGGTGGATGTACCCTACATAGGGGAACCACTATAAATTTTGTGTGTTTTATGTGATCATGAAAGCTAACATCTAACATAAACACATGAAACTCTTACTTGAAAAGATCCTAAAAATTTAAAACAAACCAATTCACCCACCACCCTCTAGGTGTCTAACTACCCTTAAAAAAGACTTCCAACGTCATTTCTTCGTCCCTTTCCCTTTTCGGTCTTCATAAAAGATAAGGGTTGAAATTGCCAAATTGGCAACCCTATTAATATCCAATAACTCTTGAAGAACATAAATGATGCATATTGGTTCCTTGTTAAACGGGGGCTAGGCGAGGACTACTCTAACCGAGCTAAAATCTTAGCGGCGACCTTCCCGAGAGAGCGGGGGCGTCTATAGCTGTCACTCTGCCCAAGAAGATTCGTCTCAAATAATCAAGCGTCGGTATGAAGCACGAGTTTTAATTAATCCGCGAACGAACAGCTCAAACAAGCGTCAAAGATCGTATTCAGTTTTAGAGGAATTTACGATAGTGAAAGTTGAAAGAGATACTCGCGCTAACATTATGACCACTTAATTTAATTGCATGAATAAATACTAACAGCAGGGAGAAGAGTGGTATACTGCGGGGATTTCCCAGGGCAGAGGAGATTCCACGGAAATAGGTTAGTGTGTCGGAAGGGAGGGGATAAGGGTTTGGAGGAGGCTGGTCGAGTTTAGGCGGGAGTTGGTTGCTGTCAGGGTGACTATTCGGGTTGTGGAATAAGGAGTTGCGGTGGTTGCGGATAGGAACAGCAGGAAAAAAGAATAGATTTGGCACAGTAGGGTTGAGGGAGGAGGAGGGCGGACTGGATGCTGGAGTTTCAGTCGTCAGGCTCGTCGGGGATGATGGAGCTCTGCAGGTCCGGGCCGGAGGAAGGTCGGAAAGGTGGAGCTGCAGTTGACCGACCTTCGTTTGGGCTAGCGCGAGCGGGCGTCGCTGGATATTCGCCGAATGCAGCAGATCTGGCGACTGGTTAGACGCCCGACCGCTGGCTAGCCTAGGGTTGTTGCGTCAGAGCGAGGGAGCGGAGGAGACGGGTGGAAGGGGGAGAGGCAAGCTCGCTGGAAGAGGAAAACTGGGCGGTTGAAGTGAAGTCCTGTCCGGTTTTTCCCTTTTTTCCATTCTAGCCTCCACGGGTAAGGCAGCGGGATATAAAAAGAAAAAATAAACATTCCAGGAGGTCAAAGAAGGTGGTTTAAAATAAAAATATACGGCTGCATTTAATTGAAATCAAAGGAGGAAGGTTATAAAAATATATATGGCTGTTTTAATTGAAATCAAAGGGGGAAGGTTTAAAACGTAGGCTGAATTAAATGGGGGGATTTCAAAGGCCTTTGGGATGACTGATTATTTGTTTTATTTTTTTTCATGCAATTAAAATAATATTGCGCTTGTATCCTAACACTCCAGACTACCAGACCTATTTATTAATGGTCATGTTAGTCGGTCAAAGGTTTTAAGTTTAAGCTTCTCTACCATGCACCGTGACACCAAATTTTTCATGCTCTCGCAATCAATAATGATGGAGCAAAATTGCCACTGAATGCGCACGGTCATACAAAAAATATTATGTCTAAACCATTCATCCTCTGTGAAAATTTTGGGGGTAAGGATATTATACTGCATGACACAAACTAGGTTCTCTGCGTGCTCTCCTTCTACAACTTCGTTTACGGCGTTCGGATCTGGTTGGGAGTCCGTAAGGAAGACTCCGTACTCAGGCTGCTGATCTTCCTTGGATTCAACCACAGCTACGAACTGCCTACGAGGGCACTCTGAGAACTTGTGTTCTGGTTCCATGCACTTAAAACACCAAAAAGTTCCCGGGTTTGGTCGGGAACCCATAACCTCTTTGCCTTTAGTATAGGAAGGACGCAAAGTGGGGGAACTAGTGGACCCTGGAGGGTGACCCTGACTGAGGGGTTTGGGTGAGTTCGTGTTAGGAAGTCTTTCGGAAATCCGAGGGCCGGAAGCTTTCTTCTGTAATGATGCTTCTACACGACGGGCCCTACTAGAGATCTCCCCTAGGTCTCGAAAGTCATGAACCTCTACTTGCTCTCGGATGGCAAAATGCAGGTTCTAGGTTGTTTAGGTAGCGAGACACGGTCATATCGTCCTCATCTTAGATGTCTAACTTGGACTAGAGGATAATAAACTCGTTGGTATAGTCATCCACAGAGAGTTTTTCTTGTCATAGGTTGTGGAATTTGCGATATAAGTTTTGAAGATAATCTGGAGGGGCATATTGCTTCCGCAACTGGTTTTTAAATTCAACACAGGTCGTGATCGGGGCCAAACCTAAGGTAAAACTAGTATGCTTTAGTTGGACCCACCAGACTAGTGTGGAGCCCTTAAGCCGAAGGGTGGCATACTAGACTTGGCGATTCAATGACATCTGTTTCCAAGCCATGAATCATTCCATACGCTCGCACCAATCTAGGCATTCTTTGGGTTCGACTCGGCCCTCAAAGTCTCTTACATCCAACTTGACGCATGTATCACATCGTGGTTGGTTCTGGGGATCAAGGGGTTGCGGCAAAGGTTCATCCTACGTAGTGGTGGAGGTTCCTGATTTAGACTTAGGTGTCTAGCGGCTTAAAGATTATTGACGGAAGTTCGTAACTCATTCATGACTTGTGTAACATCACTCATTTGGATGGTGAGTGTTTCAACCATTTGCATGAGGTTGCACATGCGTTGATTTAAGTCATCGACGCTCGCCTCGATTTTGCCCACCCTATTCTCCATTTTTAAAATAAAAACTAAGTGTTTTTTTACTAAAAAATAATAATTTTGTTTTAAAAAAAACTCACTGTTTTTTTTAAGAAAACAAGAGCTCGGATTTTTTTTTTTAAAACAATTTAAATAAACACTGGATCGTTCAATTCACAAAAGGAGCGAATCGAGAAGCCTCCTCTGATGCCAAACTGATGCATATTGGTTCCTTGTTAAACGGGGGCTAGGTGAGGACTACTCTAACCGAGCTAAAATCTTAGCAGCGGCATTCCCGAGAGAGCAGGGACGTCGATAGCTGTCACTCTGCACAAGACGATTCGTCTCAAATAATCAAGCATTGGTACGAAGCACGAGTTTTAATTAATCCGCGAACAGATAGCTCAAATAAGCGTCAAAGATCATATTCGGTTTTAGATGAATTTACGATAGTGGAAGTTGAAAGAGATGCTCGCGCTAACATTATGGCCACTTAATTTAATTGCATGAATAAATACTAACAACAGAGAGCAGAGTGGTATACTTGCGGGGGGGTTTCACAGGGCAGAGGAGGTTCCACGGAAATAGGTTAGCTGGCTGGAAGGGAAAGGATAAGGGTTTGGAGGAGGCTGGTCGGGTTTAGGCGGGAGCTAGTTGCTGGTGAGGTGACTGTTCGGGCTATGGAATAAGGAGTCGGTGGTTGTGGGTAGTCACAGCGGGAAAAAAGAATAGAGTTGGCACAGTAGGGTTGAGGGAGGAGGAGGGCGGACTGGATGCTGGAGTTTCAGTCGTCAGGCTCGCCGGGGATGATGGAGCTCTACAGGTCCGGGTCGGAGGAAGGTCGGGAAGGTGGAACTGCAGTCGACCGACCTTCGTTTGGGTTTGCGCGAGCGGGCTTCGCTGGATATTCGTCGGATGCGGCGGATCTGGCGACAGGTTGGACGCCCGACCGTTGACTGGCCTAGGGTAGCTGCGCCGGAGCGAGGAAGCGGAGGAGACGGGTGGAAGGGGGAGCTGCAAGCTCGCTGGAAGAGGAAAACTGGGCGGTTGACGTGAAGTCCTGTCTAGTTTTTCCCTTTTTTCCAGTTTGGCCTCCACGAGTAAGGCAGCGGGATATAAAAAGAAAAAGATAAATGCTGCAGGAGGTCAAAGAAGGCGGTTTAAAATAAGTTGCATTTAATTGGAATCAAAGGGGGAAGGTTATAAAAATATATACAGCTGCTTTAATTGAAATCAAAGGGGGAAGGTTTAAAACGTGGGCTGAATTAAATGGGGGGGGGTCGAACTTTCAAAGGCCTTTGGGCTGACTGATTATTTGTTTTATTTTTTCATGCAATTAAAATAACATCGCGCTTGTATCCTAACACTCCAGACTACCAGACATATTTATTAATGGTCGTGCTGGCCGGTCAAACCAACAGGCCTTAACACCAAAATAAAAAGTACGATACAATGACGACAACACACGAACGACGATAACAAAAGTACTTTTAAAAGAACACATACGCACACAAAACGAGCATAGCTCATCCAGATGCGATCACGGATACATCAATAAAAGAACCACAAAATTACTGAACTTCATTCTATATGATTTGTTAAATTCTTAATGATTTGAGGTATCACACGCAAACATATGAACTAAAGAACTACTTAAGTTTAAATGCTTGGATTTTACTTTTGTAAATATGATATAATGGTGGCGCACATGTCCCAAAAACAAATAAATAAAAAAAATTAAACATGAAATGATACAAAAGTGATAACATTTGCCATCATACCTGTCAATGACAGGCAGGTAGACTCCCTTCGTGTATACCTTGACATCGCCTGAAACCAAGATCAAATTTAAGGTTATGTTTAGTTAGAAGCAGGTATTAGTATCCACCAATTACTTTGTGGTCACAAGGGGATCATGCCTGGACAGCAGTTGTCGCTGCATCATCGGGAGGCCCTGTACCATCATCTGAGAAAATATTTCTAAATAACAAAAGAGTAAGCTACACAAGAGAAAATGTAATATTAATGTGTATTGAGAACATTATGTGAAGGTAAATACATGTCCCTTCAACAAATCCAATCAATAATAATAGGAAAAAATATCAGGATATCTTTATAGAAACTTATTTAGGACATCTTAATCTGTAGTCATGTACTCAGCATGTTAAGTTACCTTATACAAAAATGTGGTTTTTCAAGAGGAAGGGAAGATCTCCGAGACACAATTTTCAAAATAAGAACAGCCACTCAAACCTAGTTATTTTTATTCATCAAGATGTCGCCTAATCATGCATGCATTATGTCCCAGAAACCATAGAACTTCATCCAGAGTTTCATATTAATCTTACCTCCAAATAGCATTAGTGAGTTCATCATGCTTAGCATCAGGTTTCATTGCATCATCATAAACAACAATATTCCCATAGAAAATCTTTTCCAGCTCTTTCATCCATTTTATTAAGAGTAGATTAACCTGCATTTAATCTAAAATAAGCAAAAGTATAATTTTACAAGTTTCAATGGCTTTTGTTCTGAGAACATTTGAAAGTGCACATTTAGAAATAAGAAGAAAGTTGATTACACTGTAATAAAACATTACATTATTCCCCATTATTGTAAATTATATCCTAATCCTTAAGGACACTGAAATCTACAGCAGTATATAACAATGAGAAATTCCAATGAGCTACCTTAATCTATATAGAATTTAGGCCCACAAACATCATGACGCAGTCGCATCTGTTTGTCTTTATCACATAATGACCCCACTTTTATAATAAACTGCAATTGGTGAAGAATCTCACTTCTTTATATTTATAGATGTTAATTGTAAATCAAATAAGAAAATGGTATCAGGCAATCGATTCCAACATCAAGTACCCAAATAGGGTAACTACACACTTAACAAATTCCAGCTTGCACTCTTCTTACCACCCTATTTTGATTTTGTATACTGCAGTGAAAGGTGGTTATCAGATGTGACTGCAGGAATAAACCATACGCTACTATGAGAGTACGCTACACCAGGTAGATGATGTGTTTTAGGCTCGCAGATAAGTATGGGTTCGGCAACCTTTTATGCTCAACTGAAGCTGACCCATCAAACAAATGTCTGAATCAAATGTGGGACATTAGATAACTATGTAACCACTCAAGTGAATAACCATAGTTTAAATGCGCCAAAATTTCAAATTACTTATCTTCATTGGGTCATTTCGAGTCAATAAAATTACGATCCAAACAATTTATATGCTCTTTTGTAGATCACATTCTTGATTATAGCAACTGTACCCAAATATTGAGGTCATAAAATTTATTTTTAGATTCAGCGACCATCATAAAATTTTTCAATACTTTCCTGGAGTCTTTTATTAACTTTATTTGACCAAAGACTTAGGGTCTGGGGAAAGTAGTAGCAGTAGAAAAAGGAGTTGTGGTAAATAAAAGCTTGCAAATGGCTTTGTAGGAATTTGGCTATTGCAAATGGAGATATGTTTGGATCTCTATTTGCAGAACTGTCCAAAATAGAGTTTTTTAATTGCTTCACAAAACAACGGTGTGGTGTTTATTTTAATACAAATTGTTGAAATGTATTTATCCGCAGGAATTTGGTAAACAATTACGAAATGATAAGAGGCATCCCCAATATTTCTTTCCACCAGTCATCTAAGGCAGCGATAGTTTTTGATTCATATCCTATTCCAAGCTTGTCTCGCCCGCTTTAAGCCTCGTCATAACTTCCATTCTCTTAAATGGATCCATTTATTTTACATTTGAGTTCAATCACATGAATTCTTTGTGTGTTAAAAAATTATTCATCAAGTTGGTCCATCCTTGCTAAAATGTGTTGTTGGTATATTGCCCAACTAAATTTCTTTCAAGCATGCCCGTGAAATATCATAATATCATTGACCTCCCAGTCCAGAGAGAGAAAAATTCAATTATTCTGCCCTAATACAAGGGTAACCATACATATATAGGATAAGAGACCAAGTGACATATTATGTGTAAAGCACAGCGAAAAAGTAACTGTTAGAGAAGCCCAATTGACAAAGGCCCATTATGTATTTTATTGTTATTTCTCTCTTCTCTTTAGTCCCACATCATGTATAGGACCTTCCTCTCTCTTTCTCCCTCCTATAAATATGTACTTATTCTTTGTATTTGATACGAGTGAACATATATACAAGATTTCTTTTTTCTTCTACATGGTATCAGAGGGAGGTTCCGACTTGGGCGGTCTCGTTCTTTTCTAACCGCCTCCCTTCGGCGGTCTCCGTCTTCTAACCACCCGCTTCGGTAGGTTCCGACTTTGGCGGTCTCAATCTTTTATCCGCGACCTTCTCGCGGTTTCTTCTTCTTCTCTCCGTGGCTCCACCTCTCCTCCCCCACCCTCCCTTTTATACCTATTCTCATCTGACAAGTGGGACCACCCCTTCTCCCTACTCGCCCGGTCTATCCATGTCTTCCCGTTCCCCTCTTACTGCTCGAGTTCTACTCGCGGCTTCTGTCCTGCCCGCTCGCGGTCTCTCCTCGCGGCTTTCTCTTCTAGCCGCTCGAGTTCTATTCGCGGTGTCCTCTTCTTGCCCGCTCGAGTTCTCTACTCGCGGCTCCTTCTTCCTCTTACCGTTAGAGTTCTCTTACTCGCAGTCTCCTCTTTCCTGTCCGCTGCGGTCTCCTCGCGCGGGTTGTTCCTTCTGTTCGGTGCGGACTCTCCGTTTTTTGGTCGTGGCATCTCTTGCCGCTGGTGCTTGATCACCGTGACCGCTGCAGAATTCTTCTGTCTACACTGCAGTCTGTCCGCGCGGCCTGTTTCTATCCGCTGCAGTCTCCTCGAGCGAGTTGTCTCTGCCCGCTGCGTTCTCCTTCTTTCGGCCTCCGCACTTTGGTCACAGCCTCCTCCTTGTCGCTGGTGTCTTGACACCGTGACCATGCGGTCTCCCCTCTAGTCGCGCGACTTCCCTATCTGTGCGGCCTCCTCTGTTGAAGGTCCCTGCTCGTCTGGGTTGTTCGCCTGGTCTTTTCTCCTAGCCGCGGTTCGTCTTCATGACCTCTTCTGCTGACTCTATCGGACCGGCGGTTTCTCCAGCAGACCGCCCGGCCTCTCTTCCGGATATTCGTGATGAGCTCAAGATTACTACTATCTCTATGACCGGTAAGAAGAATTTTGTGGAATGGGCGCACTCTGTTCGCCGGGTTCTGCAGTCGAAGGGGTTTCTTCATCACTTGACCCAGGTCGTTACCGGTGCTCCTACTGACGACTGGTTACGCAACGATGGTCGTGTTCAGAAGTGGATCCTGACCTCTCTTTATGGCGAGTCTTATCGCCTGGCCATGTACCACAAGACATCCAAGGGTATGTGGGACGAGCTCCATACCCTCTACTCTGGCAAAGATAGTCTCCATCATTTGTATGACATCATCATTGCACTTCAGGCTCTTGATAGTGGTGGGGCGGCCGATCTGACATCCTTTGTTGCTCAGGCTCGGTCTCTGGTCGAAGCTTGGATCCAACATCAGCCGCCTACTGTGGACCTTGCTGCCCAACGTGCCTAGAAGGAAGCCGTTGGTATCGCCATGATGATGGCTCGGGTCCCGCATCACCTTCATAGTGTGCGGGCTCAGATTCTCTCCTCTACAGTTACCCTGTCCTTCTCGGATGTGTGCTAGATGCTTCTCAAGGTCTCCCCGCCTCCGGACTTTTCTGGACCTCCTTCTCCGGCCCTTGTCTAGCAGGCCCCTGCACCTTTACTACCTCTCTCTTCTTCAGCTCGTGGGGTCCGTTCAGATTCTCGGGGACGTGGTCGGAGTGGCCGGTCGCGGCCTAAGTGTTCCTTTTGCGGAAAAGACGGGAATCTTGAAGCCACGTGTTATCACAAGCATGGTCGTCCTTGTAACAACCCCATCTGTCACATGGCATATAATAGAAGGTCCGGTCGGGGCCCTATGCCATATACCACGGACAGTCAGCGGAGTTACATAAGAATAGCAAATATACAGCAATAGGAACACGCATCCTAACTCAGAGCATTCTAGCAGAAGCTTTTAAAACAGTTATAAGAACCCCAAATGCAAAAGCACGAATGTCCACTACAGCCAAAGGTAGGAATGACAGTAAAATACACAAAAGTCTTAGTCTTAGGGCCTTACAAGAATTTACTTAAACATTACATGATTTAAAAACTTCGGCACGCAGGCCGGCCACACATGAGCATAATAAAGTAAACATTCGCTTTGGCCTTCAAGGGCCAGCACAGCATCAAGGGCTTCAGCCCGCTACTTGTTGCTAGGCTAACCTGTTCCTGCATAAGAACAAACCACCGAATGGCGGTAAAACAAGGCAACGGTCAGCTAAAGCTGACCAAATTATAACGACCCCGCCCCTCACTCGGGGCGGCGGTGCTCCTTCCGTGCAGGCAATAGCATTAGCATACATAAGCAATACATCGTGCAAACTAAGCACTATTCGCCATAGGCGTTGGCACCGCTGGCCAAACGCCTCGTGCACTCAGGGCACATTCTCGGTGTACCGGACTTCCCGGGTACCACCAGCGTTCAAAGGTCCTTGACATGACGGTCACTTTGAGCATTACAGTCTTTATGGCCCCGGGCCTGAGACTCTCATTATGCCACCGACGAAAGCCCAATTGCCTGATGCACTCATGTCATAGTCTACATAACGCAGGTACAGCTCCACCATTTCCCGTTGCTCAAGTCGCCATACCATCTTCGAATACCGTAGTACTCATGGACGATCTGCAGGCGCGGGTCGGCTTCACCTTTCCTGTTTGGCATTTTGGCCTAATAAAGCTGGGCCCTAAAGGCTCTCAACTTCCCAAACAAAGACCCCCAGGTCTCCCGGAGACAGGCCTCACAAACGCATAGCTTGCTGGAAGATATCGCCGGCGGTAACTCTACCTCCGTGCGGTAGGGGATAGACTATCGTTTCTTCCCCGTTTTTCGGGTGTTTTCCTGGTGACTTCCACTAGTACTCTCACTGTGGTCACCCGCACACCCCGCGACTCAGAAATCTACGTGATCACCATGAAGTCTTCTCCGACATACAAAGCATATAAACATCACCAATCCAGACCAACCCGTCCGGATGGGCTTCACAGAGCATGTCTATCCCGTACTACGATTCTGGGTCTAAATGCAAAACTACGGGGATATAGCGTATCTACCCGAAGGCAAACCTTACGCTCACCGCACACTCGCGGGAGGGGGTTCCCTATGCAAAAAGGAAGAGGACTTCACATGTCCAAGAAGAGAATCGTTACCCTAGCTGTTCGCTTTGGCCCCATGGAGAAGAGAAGAAACTAGACGGACGAAAAGCACCGTAACGGCCTCGCCTTCACGGATCTGAACTCGGCTCGCGATTTGGGGCTCCGAAGCTCCACTGGCGGCCGGATTCCTCCTTCTTCCTTTGCTCACCCTCTCTCTACCTCTTAGAAAGAGAAAGGATGAAAAAAAATGAGGGTTAAACCCTCATTTCCCGGCCTATACCAGCAGGGGGAAAGTTGGGTCGTCGGATCTCTTAGAAATAAAACGAACGGCCACGATTAGCCCTTAAAAGAGTTTCCTGGGGCCGCACACGGCATGTGACACGGGCATGTCACAGGTCGTGTTCCACACTCGTCGTAACCCAGTGAAACACAGAACAGGACACGACATCTGACACGGCTTGGGACACGCCCGTGTCAACCATGGACATGCCTGTGTCATAGGCCGTGTGCCTCACTCGACGCTGAAACCGTCGCGTCCCGACCAGGACACGGCTCTGTGACACGCCCATGTCACAGGCCGTGTTCCAGACACGGCTTTGGACACGCCCGTGTCCAGCCCGTGTTCAGCAGTCCTCACATACCGGCCAAACACAGAGAAGGATACGTCCCTTGACACGCCCGTGTCACAGGCCGTGTGCCCAACATGGCTTGCCTCGGAGGATCGCCGAACGCATTTCGTTGACCTCATGGAAATGTGTCAAACTCTTAGCGTGACACGGCCCTGGACATGCCCATGTCACAGGCCGTGTGAAGCTATTCAGGCACCAAAAGATCCTTAAACCACTAACATTTCAATATTGAGATTTGGGGCGTTACAATTCTCTCCCTCTTAAAAGAAGTTCGTCCCGAAATTACAGAATGGAAAAGTAATCAAAGTTAAATGGTACCTGAGTAGAAAAGCTCGGGATACTCCCCAAGCATGGTCTGCTCTCGTTCGCATGAAAGCTCCTCACGACCGCAATTGTCCCAACGGACTTTGACCAACCTGATAGCTTTGTTCCGCAATTGCTTGACCTCCGCATCCTCTAACCGAATGGGTCTAACTTTCGTTGCTAGCCCACTATCGACCGACACTTGATCCGCAACAACCACTTGCGCTGGTTCCTTCACGGCTTTACGTAGGACCGAGATGTGAAATACATCGCGCAATCCACTCAGCTCTAGCGAAAGAGCCAAACGATAGGCGGCTTCACCAATCCGCTCCAAGATCACAAAAGGTCCAACGTACCTCGGACTAAGCTTCTTTGAGCGTCGAATCCTTGATACGCCTTTACACGGCTTTATCTTGAGGTAAACCCGTCGCCCACCGCAAACTCCACATTCCGATGCTTGGCGTTGTAGTATTTGGCCTGTCTATCTTGAGCAATCAGTAGCCGTTCCCGAATCAACCGTATCGTTGAAGTAGCATTTTCAATGTCCCTTCACTTGTACAGCTTCGATTCTCCCGTTTCTACCCAAGACAATGGCGTACGACACCTCAGTCACTTACTATGCTCCGGGGTACACCATGCAAACGGACTATGCTGTCCACATAAAGCTTCGCCAGCTTCTCCACTGAATCATTCTTCCCATTGGGTATAAAATATGACACCTTCGTTAAACGATCAACGACCACCTAGATGGCGTCGTTCCCCTTGTGCGATCTCGGCAAACCGTGCACGAGGTCCATAGAGATGTCACCAAACTTCCACTCTGGTAGGCAGGGACTTTAGAAATCCACCTGACTTCTGGCATTCGCCTTCACTACGGTGCACGCTTGACACATTGTCACATAAAGTGTTATGTCATTTTTTTGAGTCCTGGCCACCAGACCAACTTTTTCATGACTTTAGACATTCTCGTGCTCCTCGGGTGAATCGAGTACTTAGCATGATAAGCCTAGTACCTCAATTCCTCCCGTAGTTTACCCACACATGGGATGCACAAATGGTTGTCCCTCCATAACGGTCCATAATTAACCGTAAATTGGGAATTTAACTCATCCAAAACCTCAGCCATGATCTGCTTCAAGTCGTTATCCAAGACCAGAGCTCGCAGAATCCTATCAGCGAGGTCGCACTGCACCTCGTCCAGTTCAATTGTGCTTTGGCACTAAACTTCATGTCAGCTCAAGAGGTCTCCAAGGCCTCCAACTCACGAACCAAACGCTCGGCATGCATCGACAACCAACTGACTTGCGCACGAGCTCTGCGACTTAACGCATCGGAACCACATTACCTTATCCAGGCATGTAGTGTACCTTGAAGGTGTAGTCCCCCAGGAACTTCATCCACCTCCATTACCGCATGTTTAAATCCTTTTGATCCAAAATAAACTTCAGGCTCGTACGATCGGTATAGATATCGACCTTCACACCGTACACGTAATGCCTCCAAAGTTTCAGAGCGAATATCACGGCCGCTAACTCCAAGTTATGAGCCGGATCATTCCTCTCGTAACCCTTCAGCTAGCGCAAGCCATACGCTATGACACTCCCATGCTCTAGCAGCACACAACCTAAGTCGCTGCCTGAAGCATCACTGAAAAACTCAAAGCCTTCTGCCCCACATGGCGCACAGAGAATAGGCGTCGTGGTCAGACGACTCTTCAGCTCTTCGACAGTTTGCGTGCTCTCCGGCAACAGACAAACTTCTAAACTCTCCTTGTCAACGACGTGAGGGGTACCGCTATCCGCGAGAAGTTCTCCACGAAGCGTCTGTAGTAGCCGGCAAGCCCCAGACAACTCCGGACTTCCGCTACTAAACACAATACAGGCCACTCCAGTAGCAACCATCTCCACCGGATCCACTGTGATTCTCTCACCTACTAATAAAATGACCAAGGAATGCTACCAAGGACAGCCAAAACTCACAGTTGGAGAACTTAGCGTATAGTTGGTTCCTTCTCAATGTCTCCAACATCATATGCAGATGCTTGGAATAATCATCCTCGCACTGCAAGTACACCAGTATATCGTCGATAAAGACTATCACGAACTGGTCCAAGTATTCTCTGAACGTTCTGTTCATCAAATCCATAAACACAGATAGCGTATTTGTCAGCCCAAACGGCATAACAGTGAACTCGTAATGCCCATAACGTGTGTTGAAAGCCATCTTGGGGATATCACTTTCCCTTATCCGCGGCTGATAGTATCCGGATTTCAGATCCAACTTCGAGTACACAATTGACCCGACCAGCTGATCGAACAGATCATCAATCCTTAGGATCAGATACTTATTCTTCTCCGTTAACTTATTCAACTCCCGATAATCAATACAGAGTCGCAAGCTTCCGTCCTTCTTCTTAACAAAGAGAACCGGTGCGCTCCAAGGCGACGAACTTGGACGCACATAACCTTGTTCCAACAGCTCTGCACCACTCCGAACTGCCTTAATGACCTGGAGAGCAGCCATCAACGTCTTGCTCGACCCCCTTCAAACCTGAGAACGTCGTCTCACGATCTGTATCTAGTCCCAAACTAACCGCCTTACGGTTGCAATCAATGTGCACACGCTGCTCCGATAGCCAGTCCATTCCAAAGATCACATCGAACTCTACTATCGGCAGTAGCGACGCTCGCACGTCATAATCGTGACTCTCAAACATTACCTTTACGCAACAAACTCTATCCGCGCGCATAGAGCACCCGTAGGCAGCAGCACATCCAATTTGTCCCTTGCCATCGAAGAAGGTACTCTGATGCGCGATACAAACTCTTCGGACAAAAAGGAATGCGAAGCTCCCGTATCGAACAATGCTCTCGCCGGAAAATCAAAGATCGAAACAAAGCCTAGCATAACCAGTAATAAGCTAACATGCGCAAGGCAACAAGTATTTAAAGCTAAACTGCTATAAATTTAAACCGTACATGTCACCACGTCAGCTTGTTTTATGGCCTCCTGCTGGCCAAGGTTGTACACTCTCGGTTGGGCTGGAGCATAGTGTGATAGAGTTGACTCCAACGCCTTGCCCTTCTCCTCATAAGTTGCTCTAGGCTTCCTCTCAGACTTTGGACGTCTGCTCCAACAATCTCGGGCAAAATGTCCCGGCTTCCCACAGTTATAACAAACACCCGGGGTTCGGCCTGTAGTCGCCCCAGATGTACCAGAAGAAGGGGCTGGACCCGAGATCCTAGTCTTCTTATTCCACTTACGGAAACCAGTCCTTGAGGAGGTCGGCACCTTGAACTCCGGCTTCTTCGCACTCAAGTCCTTCTCCCCTTGGACTCTCTTCAGATCTTTCTCCAACGATCGGGTCGTATTGACAAGGGTTAGGAAGCCCTGCGTCATAGGCCCCGAGAGTAGTAGTCTTAGGACATCACGCAAACCCTCGTAGAACTGGTTGGTCTTACGCTCCTCATCAGCCAAAGTAGAGCTAGCATAACGACCCAACCGCGTAAACTCGTGGAGATACTCATCCACGCTACTATCTCCCTGCGTCAGTCTCTGGAACTCATTCTCCATAGCGATCTTCTGGGCCGAAGGGGAGGTATCTTGCCAAGAATAACCTCGAGAAATCCTCCATCGAGACATCCGTGAGTTGCCTTCCAACCAAGTAATGTAGCTCCAAACCTTCCCACCACAACCTTGCCTCTCCATCCAACAGGAAGGTGGCTATGGTGGTCTTCTGTCATTCCTCCGTTTCCGTGGCCGTCAAAACTCTCTTCACCCGAGAGAGACAATCTTCGGCCAGGGATGGGGTTCCAGTCCCCAAAAATACCGGAGGAGTAAAGCTCATAACATGTTTGAGCTGCTGCTCTGTCGCTTTTCTAGGTATCAACGGCTCTACCACCACTTGCTCAACCCTTCTAGGTTCTGCGGCTTGAAGCAGTACCTGCTCCCCTGCAGGGGCAGTTGTTACACTTGCCTTCCTGGCTGGGCGTTTATCATTGCAAACACCGCCTCAGCCACAAGTCTTATAGTTTCTGCCGAAGTAGAGGTTGCAGGCACATCATTGGGTGCACTGCTTGCCTCAGAAAGCAGGCATTCAGACTGCCCTGCGCCACTCCTGGTCACCTATAGTCGTACAACACACCATTCAGCGACCAAACAAAATTGCAAAAAGCAATTATAGGAACACGTAGGTTCCTCAAACATGTGTATTTTCATTCCTAAGTGGACATTCATGGGTTCTATTCATGTTATAACGATGACGCACACATGTGTTCACCACCCCTTAAAAGAATTTGTCCATGAATTCCAATAAGCAAGATCGATGTCTTAGTCTGATACCAAATTGCAACACCTTCATTCATCACATGGCAAAAAACAGAAGGTCCGGCCGGGACCCACGTCATATACCACGGACAGTCAGCGGAGTTACATAAAAATACCAAATATACAGCAATAGGAATACGCATCCTAACTAAGAGCATTATAGCGGAAGTTTTTAAAAAAGTTATAAGAACCTCAAATGCAAAAGCACGAATGCCCACTACAGCCAAAGGTAGGGATGACAGTAAAATACACAAAAGTCTTGGTCTTAGGGTCGTACAAGAGTCTACATAAACATTACATGATTTACAAACTTCGGCACGCAGGCCGGCCACACATGAGCATAATAAAGTAAACATTCGCTTTGGCCTTCAAGGGCCAGCACAGCATCAAGGGCTTCAGCCCGCTACTTGCCACTAGGCTCACATGTTCCTGCATAAGAACAAACCACCGAATGGCGGTAAAACAAGGCAACGGTCAGCTAAAGCTGACCAAATTATAATGACTCCGCCCCTCACTTGGGGCGGCGATGCTCCTTCCCTGCAGGCAATAGCATTAGCGTACATAAGCAATACATCGTGCAAACTAAGCACTATTCGCCACATACGTTGACACCGCTGCTCAAACGCCCCGTGCACTCAGGGCACATTCTCGGTGTACCGGACTTCCCGGATACCACCATCGTTCAGAGGTCCTTGACATGACGGTCACTTTGAGCATTACAGTCTTTACGGCCCCGGGCCTGAGACTCTAATTATGCCACCGACGAAAGCCCAATTGCTTGATGCTCTCATATCATAGTCTACATAACGCAGGTACAGCTCCACCATTTCCCGTTGCTCAAGTCGTCATACCATCTCCGAATACCGTAGTACTCATGGACGATTTGCAGGCGCGGGTTGGCTTCACCTTTCCTGTTCGACACTTTGCCCTAATAAAGTTGGGCTCTAAAGGCTCTCAACTTCCCAAACAAAGGCCCCCAGTTCTCCCGAAGACAGGCCTCACAAACGCATAGCTTGCTGGAAGCTATCGTCGGCGGTAACTCTACCTTCGCGCGGTAGGGAATAGACTATCGTTTCTACCCCTTTTTCGGGTGTTTTCCTGGTGACTTCCACCAGTACTCTCACTGCGGTCACCCGCACACCCCGCGACTCCGAAATCTACGCGATCACCACGGAGTCTTCTCCGGCATACAAAGCCTATAAACATCACCAATCCAGACCAACCCGTCTGGATGGGCTTCACACAGCATGCCTATCTCGTACTACGATTCCGGGTCTAAATGCAAAACTACGGGGATATAGCGTATCTACCCGAAGGCAAACCTTACGCTCACCGCATACTCGCGGGAGGGGGTTCCTTATGCAAAAAAGAAGAGGACTTCACATGTCAAAGAAGAGAATCGTTACCCGAGCGATTCGCTTTGGCCCCATGGAGAAGAGAAGAAACTAGATGGACGAAAAGCACTGCAACGGCCTCGCCTCCACGGATCCGGACTCGGCTTGCGATTTGGGGCTCCGAAGCTCCACCGGCGGCCGGATTCCTCCTTCTTCCTTCTTTGCTCTCCCCTCTCTCTACCTCTTAGAAAGAGAAAGGATGAAAAGAAATGAGGGTTAAACCCTCATTTCCCGGCCTTATACAAGCAGGGGGAAAGCTGGGTCGTCGGATCTCTTAGAAATAAAACAAACGGCCACGATTAGCCCTTAAAAGAGTTTCATGGGGCCGCATACGGCTTGTGACACGCCCGTGTCACAGGCTGTTTTCCACACTCATCGTAACCCAGTGAAACACTGAACAGGACACGACATCTGACACGGCTTGGGACACGCCCGTGTCAACCATGGACACGCCCGTGTCATAGGCCGTGTGCCTCAATCGACGCTGAAACCGTCGCGTCCCAACCAGGACACGGCTCTGTGACACGCCCGTGTCACAGGCCGTGTACCCAACATGGCTTGCCTCGGAGGATCGTCGAACGCATTTCGTCGACCTCACGGAAATGCGTCGAACTCTTAGCGTGACACAGCCCTGGACACGCCCGTGTCACAGGCCATGTGAAGCTATTCAGACACCAAAAGATTCTTAAACCACTAACATTTCAATATTGAGATTTGGGGCGTTACAGTCCTCCTCGTCCGCAGGCCTCTGTTGCTGCCACCGACTCCTCTCCCACTCGTACTGACCTCGACGAGGTTCGCCTTCAGCTCCAGCATCTTCATGGCCTGCTCAGCCGCCAGCCGGCCTCGATTTCCTCCGCCGCCTCCATCTCCAATGAAGGTATCGTCTGCCTCTCCACTGGACCGCGATGGATCATCGATTCTGATGTCACTCATCACATCACCTTTGTTCGACCGCCTTAGTACTTGTCTTCTCCTCACCCAAAGTACATTACTGTGTCCAATGGGGCAGTTTTCCCTGTCTCTGGCTGTGTTGATATTCCTCTCGCCTCCTCCCTTATTCTGCGCTCGGCTCTTCATGTTCCGGGCTCTCATTTCAATTTACTTTCTGTTGGTCGCCTTACTACTGACGTACATTACTCCGTGACATTTACTTCTTCTTTTCTGATACAGGATCAGCAGACGCGGACTATCATTGGTAGGGGGCGACTACAGAACGGGCTCTACCTTCTTGATGACTCTCCTCGCATCTGTCTCCTCTTCGGATTGGCATCGGCATTTTGGTTATGCTCCTCTTCCAGTCCTCCAGAAGGCTCTCCCGGATATATCTCTTCCTGTTTTTCAGTGTGAAACATGTATTTTTGGCAAGCAGCCACGTTCATCTTTTCCTTCTCATTGTACTCGGAGCTCTGCTCCTTTTGTTTTGGTACACTCCGATATATGGGGTCCGTACAAGATTACTAATATTTCTGGCTACCGTTATTTTCTTACATTTATCGATGATTATTCTCGCATGACATGATTGTATCTCCTTCGTGATCGTTCTGAGCTTCCCCGCGTCTTTCGGGCCTTCATTTTTGAGACTCGCACTCAATTCTCTGCTCCCATTCAAACTATTTGCACTGATAATGCGTGCAAGTATACTGGCCATGACTTCGCGACCCTCTGCTCCGAGTTTGGGGTTATTCATCAAACGTCTTGTGCATATACCCCACAGCAGAATGGTGTCGCCGAGCGCAAGAATCATCATCTCCTTGATGTAGCTCGCTCTCTTATGCTTCAAATGCGGGTTCCCAAACCATACTGGAACTTTGCGCTCTCCACGGCCTGTTTTCTTATCAACCGTCTACCGTCCTCCGTCCTCCAGAATGCTACTCTATTCGGCCTACTATTTCCCTCCACTCTGGCCTTCCCTCTTACTCCCCGCATTTTTGGGTGTACATGTTACGTTCACCACCTCGGCCCATCTACAGACAAGTTGGATCCCTGTGCGGCTAAATATGTCTTTGTGGGCTACTCGCGCACTCAAAAGGGTTATGTGTGTTATTCGCCCACTACCCGCAAGGTGACTGTTTCTGCGGATGTCACTTTCCGGGAAGATCTTCCCTTCTTCTCTGCTCTAGATCTCGCTCCTCTTCTAGAGCCCGTCGTGCGCCCTGTCATCTTTGTTCCCCGTTCCCCACCTTCCCCCCTTCCTGCCCAACCTCCGGTCCGTCCCCAGCCACCTGTCATCCGGGTCTATTCTCGTCGCTCTCCTCGTCTCGTTGCCCCACTGCAGTCGGCTTCGACCTCTAACGCTCCGCGGCCAGCTGCTCCGGCTCCGGCCTCCACCGCTCATCCTATGGCGAATTATGTCTCTCTTCATCGCCTTTTACCGCCACTTCTTCACTTTGCCACATCATTATCCTCTGTTTCTGCCCCTAACTATGTGCAGGAGGTGCTTCAACATCCAGGCTGGCGGGCTGCCATGTACGAAGAAATGATGGCCCTTTGGACCAACCAGACCTGGGTCCTTGTCCCGTTACCTCCCGGTCAGCACCCTGTTGGGTGTAAATGGGTTTTTGTCATCAAACATGCTCCTGATGACACTATTGACCGTCTGAAGGCCCGTCTGGTGGCTCGTGGCTTCACTCAACAGCAGGGCCTTGATTATAAAGAAACCTTCTCTCCGGTGGCCAAGCTCAACACCGTTCATGTCCTTCTCTCCGTGGTTGTGCATCGCCACCGGCCCCTTCATCAGCTGGATATCAAGAATGCGTTCTTGAATGGCGATCTTCAGGAAACCGTCTACATGCGCCAACCTCCTGGGTTTGAGACCACGGGAGAGTCTCGTGTGTGTCTTCTGAAGAAATCCATCTATGGTCTCAAACAATCCCCCCGGGCATGGTTTGACAAGTTCAGCAAGGTGGTTCGGGACATGGGTTTCACTCGGAGTTCCGCAGACTTCTCCCTATTTACTCGACACCGAGCAATAGGAACGGTCCTTCTGTTAGTTTATGTTAATGACATCCTACTTACTGGGGATGACTCTAAAGGGATTCAAGCGGTCAAACAGCATCTGAGCACCGTGTTTCAGACCAAAAACCTGGGGCATCTTCGCTACTTCCTCGGTCTTGAGGTCGCACGACGCCTGGATGGGCTTGTCCTCTCTTAACGAAAATATTGTCTTGATCTCCTCAAAGACGTTGGTCAGTCTAGTTGTAAGCCACCTACTACTCCGATGGAGGAAAATCACAAGCTATGTGCTCATGCCTCTGATGATGATCTGCCTCTCCAGAACCCAGAATACTATCGACAACTTGTGGGAAAATTGATCTACCTAACGGTCACGAGGCCTGATATATCGTTCGATGTAGGGATTATCAGTTGGTTCATGCATGCTCCACGGGTTTCTCATCTCCGGGCAGTTGAACGGATTCTCTGATAACTTAAGGCAGCTCGGGGTCAAGGGCTGGTTTACAAAATCTCCAACTCTATTCCAGCATTGGTTGCATATTCAGATGCCGATTATGCTGGCTCCCTGGACGATCGGCGGTTAACCAGTGGGTTCTGTACATATTTTGCCAGTCATCTCATTACATGGAAAAGTAAGAAACAAGCCGTGGTTGCTCGATCCTCCGCGGAAGCAGAATACCGATCGATGGCATCGGTTGTCTCAGAACTCACATGGCTTAAAAGCCTCCTTGCTGACCTGGGGGTAAAACTTCCTTCATCTGCTGTTCTATTTTGTGGCAGTCAAGCGGCCATACACATAGTAAAGAATCTGGTGTTTCACGAGCGCACGAAACATATCAAGGTAGACTGTCATTTTATTCGGGAGAAAGTTCAAATGAAGAAACTTGAATTAAAGCATGTTTTGGGCACTGATCAAGTTGCTGACATTCTCACGAAGGATTTATCAAGTACCTTATTTTACCAGTGTTTGTCCAAGCTGGGTGCATATGACTTGTACGCTCCAGCTTGCGGGGGAGTGTCAGAGAAGCCCATTTGACAAAGGCTTATTATGTATTTTTTATTGTTATTTCTCTCTTCTCTTTAGTCCCGCATCATGTATAGGATCTTCCTCTCTCTTTCTCCCTCCTATAAATATGTACTCATTCTTTGTATTTGATACGAGTGAACATATATACAAGGTTTTTTTTTTCTTCTACAGTAACAAAATAAAATACAATATATATTCAACTTTCTCCCTCAAGTTGGGAGTATATATCAATCATTCCCAACTTGACAATATTGTCCATAAAGTTATCATAGCTTAATCTTTTGATGAAGGCGTTGGTCAGTTGATCACGAGAATTCACGAAAGGTGTACAGATATTTCCCTTGCCTAGATGATCTTTGATGAAATGTCTATCCACTTCAACATGCATTGTACTATCATGTTGAACTGGATTGTGAGCAATATTGATGGCAGCTTTGTTGTCTCAATGGATTGTAATAGGTTTGTTCACCTGGAGTCTCATATACTAGAGAATTGTCTTTGTAAAGAGGAGCAGAATAGAGAGAAAAATAATTCAATATTATTAATTTCACAAACTTGTATTACAATGGGTACATGTATGCATACATATATATAGGAAGAGAGAAGTAGAGAGAACTCGAATTCTATGATATGGGACTAAAGAGAATGTACATGGGCTCCAAGAATGGACTTTTCATATTGGGCTTTTTTCATTTCTTCTTAACACTCCCCCGCAAGCTGGAGCATACAAGTCGTAGGCGCCAAGCTTGGATAAGAACTAATGATATAACGGTCAAGAAAGGGTTTTAGTAAGGATGTCAGCAACTTGCTCTGTAGCAGGAACATGCTCTAATTCTAACTTCTTTGATTGAACTTTTTTCCGAATGAAGTGATAGTCAACTTCAATATGCTTGGTTCGCTCATGGAATACGGGATCGGCCCGATCCTCGCCGACCCGCATCATCGCGACACAGCCCTGTTTCCGCGACACAGTACCCGATCTCACGTCGTCATAGGAAAGACGAGCGGCCTGATCGTTGTCGTCGTTCCGCACGACGCGCGACACAGCAGACGCCCGGTTCACCCTTGTCGGACATCCCGACCCTGATCCGCCTCCGGCATCACGCCGCCAGCGCCGATTCGCCACGTCCTGCCCTCCAGCAACCGGATCGGCCCTCCAACAACCGGATCGGCCCGCTCCACCTCCTCCAGCAACCGGATCGGCCTCCGGCGTCCTTTTTGCACTCAATCCGCCCCGATCTGCCACAAAGCCTCCTCCAACAATCGGCTGATCCAGTCGCACCCCAACCCTGCCGCTGCAGCCCTTCGAATCTTTCGTCGTCCAGGGCCTCTGTTCTGCAACACTCTCTTCTCGGCGCCTGGCCCCACTCCGCTCCGGGAAGGCTGCCGCCCCGGGCCTCTGTTCCGCTATACCGATCATTGTGCCGTCACGGACATCGCCGACATCACATCCAGCCTACATCCTGGGCACCATGGTCGTCGCCCAATCCGCAGCTCTCGGGCCGCTGTTCTTGTTGTCGTCGACCACCAACCCTCGGCTAGATTTCTCTGATCTAGCTGTGCAAATCCTGGCCACATGCGCCTCCCTCCACGCCAAAGTCGATCGTCTTCTCGTGTACCACGGACGGGCTTCTGCAACCCCCCTGAAAGTGAGGCTAAGATCTATCTCAACTCTAGAGGGGGGGTGAATAGAGTATTTTAAAATAATTTTTCACAGTTGAAATAAACAGCACATACAAAATTCAATTTATGATATAGTGTAGAGTGCTAGTAAGATGTTAAAAACTAAGAAGTAAAAAAGCACAGCACACAGCAAACAAATCACACAAACAAACCAGAAGACACAAGGAATTATAGTGGTTCCCCAAAAACCTGGGTACATCCACTCTTCTACCACCCTTGGTAGGAATCCACTCAGGATGAGTTGATCAGGTGTCCTGACACCAATGAGCTTTTGATAAGGTGCCCAAAAACCAAAACTAGATTTTTTGATAAGGTGTCTTGCCACCACTGAGTTTTGACAAGGCTCTCAGAACCAGACAGAACTTTTGAAGGGAGTTCAAGAACCCTTTTACAGCAGGAAAAGAAAAATAAGAATGAAGAGTGTCTTCTCTGTTCTCAATCAAATGAGAGAAGCACAAGTGGATTGATGATGTCAAAGCTCCCCCTGAGATGTAGAAAGGTTCAGGAAAAGAAGCTTTGCTCTAGGGTGATAGGTCTTCAGAACTTTGATCTCCAGCACAGGATGGTTTCAGCAAGAAGGCTGAAGGTAAGGTGTCTGGAGTGATGAGATTGTGAACACTTTTCAGTCAGCAAGAAGATTTTTTAGGAGTCACAGTTCTTCTGTTGTTCTTCTGCTATCAGTATACTCTATTCTGTGTGTTCACTTCTGTATATCTTCTTCTTGTGTATTCTCTAAATCTTAATAACACAGAAGAAAGGAATAATAGATTTCTGACGTTTCCTTGTCCAAAATTAGCCGTTGGGAGTCATAAATGTCTTCCAAAAATAGTCTTGTCTTCTAGAGGAAAGTCCAGCAAACATTCTCTGAATAATTCCTTGAAACTTGCTCCAGAAATAAAGACAAACGGCTGGGAGATCTTCTGACATAAATGCTGATAATATTCAAAAACATTCCAAAGAACAGCAGCATTTGAATTCCTGAAAGCGTCGATCTCTCCAAAGAAAACGTCGATCTGAGCTCTACGATCGTCGAACTGAGCTCAGAGATAAAATGGACAAGCAGACAGAAAACGTCGATCTGAGCTCTACGATCGTCGAACTGAGCTAGAAGATAGTCGAGGGGAGTTCGACGACTCAGCAGAAGCTAGACAAAAGCAGATAGTCGATCTGAGCTCGACGATCGTCGACCGGAGTTCGACGATTTATTGAAGATGAGCTCAGAGAGCGTCGAACGGAGTTCGACGATTCGTCGACCGGAGTTCGACGTTAATTGCCTTAGACTAAGCTCTTCAACCTTGATCTTAGAATGATCCTGGGGGCAGCTTCAAACCTAAGTTCTAAGACCTAGACTCATTCTAATGTTGACCTTTTCAACTATACAACTAGGTCAACTGGGATTCCTAAGACAAGCATAGTGATCCTTACCCAAATTAGTAATAGGGTGTTCCAACAATCTCCCCCTATTTGGGTTAGGATTACTATTTACAGACAATCATAGGAAATAAAAAGCATACAACAATACATAAGCTAATACAAAATGCAGAGAAGATATATAGCAGTAAAGCAGATCACAGATAAATATCAGCAGATATCCAAAGGTGGATGAAATGTTTAGCTTACACAGTTCACTTCCTTTCAGATCCCTTGTTAAATAAAATTTCTCTATTTGGATTCTGGCTTTCTTTCTTTGACCTTCTGTCATCCTCTGCACCTAGAGAAGTTTGAGATTTGGGCCTTGGAACAACAGCCTCAGGGTGCAGCTTCATATAGTCTTCTGGATTGAAGAATTTCCTTGATGTATATCTTTCCAGTTCTTTCTTTCTCTGCTCTGATAAGGTAGTTATGTTTGAAGTATCTTTGCCTTGTTCTCTGGCCTTTTTTATTTGATCAAGGGCAGCCAACTCTTTCATTCTGGCTGTCCAGGATACAGGGTTATTCTCAGGATCTTCAAAAGGAATAGGAGATTCATATCTGTTGATGATTTCAGAAACAGTAGAAGGAGTCCTGGAAACAATTGTGTCTTTCAGCTTGTAAGGAAAAGGACCTGAAGAAGGGTCATGGTGACCTTGTCCTTCCCTTTGATAGGATCCTTGTCCTCTTTGATTTCCTCTGTAATTACCCCTTCTGGGTTGATATCCTCTTTGATGCTGTCCCCTTTGATATGATTTTTGATAATGCTGGGAAGAGCTGTGTCTGGAGACTGGAGCTTGAGGGGCTGAACCTGAGCCAGAATCTGGAGGAGGAGGAGGAGGAGGCTGATATTGAGAAGATCCTTTTTCATATTTGTCAAGTTTCCTCTTCTTCTTCATAGCTTTCAGTTGATTTTTGGAATATTGCATCCAAGGCTCAGAGATGGGGCAGTCATGCAGGATGTAGTATGGAATATCATTTGAGTCTTTGGCTTTGGCAGGAGGGACTGACATCATTGCTTTACTTCTGGCTTTTCTCTTCTTGGCAATAGTTCTAGCAGAATCATCAGAATCAGTCCTGTATTGGTCACTCTCAGAACTTTGATGTTGATCATACAGATCATCAATTCTTCTGATAAGCTCTTCTTGAGCTTTAAGTTTTGCAGAAACATCAGGGGCAGGAGGAGAGAGAGCAACAGCAGAGTAGGCAGAAGCAGGAGCAGACTTTGGAGCAGGAGCAGCAATTTCATCAGCATCAGTTGCAGGAGTCATTTCTATGTCAGCAGTAGCAGCAGCAGCAATTTCAACAGAAGGAGGCACAGTGGCCTTAGTAGCAATTGAAAGAGGCACAGTGGCCTTAGTATCAGCATCAGAGATATCCACAACCTTCCAGGATTTGATGTAGGAATCAATATGGCTTGGATCACAGGTAGCTATAGGCACAATGGCCTTAGACAAATCTTCAGCAGGAGTTGCAGGCAGATAGCTGAAATGGACTGTATCAAATATAGATAGCAGCCTCTGCAGATTCAGTGCAAAAGCACATCCAAGAGCTGGAGCTGGAGCAGACATAGTATCAGCAGCTGGCACATCCACTTCTTCATAAGGCATCTCCCCCTGCCTTGGTTCAGAGAAAGATGAATCAAGGCACACAGAAGATGGGATAGCCAGGGAGGAGGAAAGGAAGGCAATCTTGGTAGACAGCTCCTGTACTTGCTTTAGGAGTGGAGCCAGGGAAGACTCCAGTAGAGATGTCAGCTTGGGAGCTAGCAACTCATACAGCCTGTCTGCCAAAATAGGAAGATCCACATGCTCAAGTGGGGCTTGAGCAGAGGTAGAGGCAAAGGTAGATGGAGGGATGGTGGCTGAAACTGAAATTGAGGAGAAAGGTGGAGAGGGAATGGTTGGTTCAGAAGATGGAATAATGGAGATAGAGGAGGTTGAGGTGGAGATAGGGGAAGTAAGAGATGGTGTGAAGGAGGGTTGAGAGAGAATGTCATGGAGCAGTTGTTGAAAGGAGGAAGTTGAGGGTGGCTCAGGAGGAGTAGAGGGTGAATCATCCATGAAGGAATCATCTGTAAGTGAGAAGGATGGAATGGTGAAGGTTGAATAGGAGAAGAGAGGATGGAATTCTTCTGAGGTGGATAAAGGAGGGGAAGGCATAGGTGAGGAAATGGTAATTGGGGATGAGATGATTATGGTGGAGACTGGTGGTGAGGAGGTGACAACCTGGGTGGATATGGCTGGAGGAGGGGAGGAAGCAGGCAGCTCTTCTGCTGAAGGAGTGACTGAAATAGTCCTTGTGCCTGAATGAAGTGTTGCAGCAGCCCTGGAGGGGTTTATAATCTGCCTGTCCCATTTACTGAAGAGGGCACAGGAAAGCCTCTTGGATGCATTGATAAACATGCCAGAGGAGGTTAATAGGTCAGGGCACCTGTTGTGCAGAAAGACCCCTAAGATTCTTCCATAACTAACTGCATTCTTGTTGATCTTCTTTTTAATCAGAGTGAAGAAGATGGAGCCCCAGTCCAGATGTTTCTTATCTAATAAGGCTCCCATCAGAACTGATATCTGGAAATGGTGTCATGGGCTGAATGCTTGGCCAACAGCACCTTCCCAACTACATCAGCCAGGAATTGAAATTCTATAGCCAGATTTTTCTTCAGCAGCTTATTAGGGTTTACTGCATTGTGACCCATCCTATCCAGCATGGTGTCAAACTCCTCTCCAGACAGTTCAATGGAGTCTTCTCCAGTACTGAGTTGAAAGACTTCTGTTAAAAGAGCCGGGGATAGAGATACCTGAGTCCCCTTAATGGTGCCGACAACAGAATTCTCAGTCTCGTCTGTTGCGGTAAAACACCACTCTTTAATTTCTTCTGAGGCGATCTTCATCCTTGTAGTCATTATTGGAGTCAGCTGTTGTTCTCGGAATAAGTTTAGGATGTCCTTGAAGCGCTGGTCGCTTCCGTCGAAGGAGTTTATGTCGATGTCAAAACCCGTGTCGAACTTCATCTTAGCAATAGCAGCACTTGATTCAGCCATATTCACCTGCAACAGAAAACCAAAGACGACCAAGCGTAGAGAATTTGGAGGGAAAAGAAAGAGAGTTGCAGAGTATGAAAGCGCAAAGGGAGAACGACGGCTGAAAGAAAGATTTTATATTAGGGTTCGACGCGAAAAAGGAAAATCGTTAAGCTCAGCTCGACGAAACGTCGAGCTTAGCTCGACGATTTGGGCTACAGAGGGAATCTGAAGAGTCTTCAAAATCGGCGATCTTCGTTCGACGATGTTGAAAAACATCGAGCTCAGCTCGACGGCCTCTGATCAGAAGGAGAGAAAGCCTAGCTCTAGCGAGGGCTCTGAACTCAGATCGACGACTGCAAAAGCGTCGATCTCTGGTCGACGAATTTTTTTTTTTTGGAAAATCGTCGATCTCTGTTCAACGATTTTGGGGAAAACGTCGAGCGCAGTTCAGAGTCTAAACTCATTCTACAGACACAAAAAGAAGGATTTTTGGCCTAGTCTTGGTCTGTTTTAGCTTTTCAAAATCTTGTAATTTAATTAAGGCTTCCTCCATCTAACATACCTAACTGATTTAGGAAGAAACTGTGTTTCTTTTCATCCAAAGGTTTGGTGAAAATATCTCCCCTTTGCAAATCAGTAGGGATATATTGAAGTTCAATTTTATTTTTCTCTACATTATCTCTTAGAAAATAATGCCTAATTTCTATGTGTTTTGTCCTACTATGGAGGACTGGATTTTGTGCTATAGAGATAGCACTAGTATTGTCACAGAAAATTTTAGACTTCTCTAAGTTGTAGCCATAGTCTAAGAGCTGATTTTGTATCCACAATATTTGTGAACAGCAACTGCCTGCAGCCATATACTCAGCTTCAGCAGTTGAAGTTGACACAGATGTTTGTTTCTTACAGAACCAAGAGACAAGTCTATCACCAAGGAACTGACAAGTTCCACTGGTGCTTTTCCTGTCTATTCTGCATCCAGCATAATCAGCATCTGAGAATCCAGTTAAATCAAATGCTGAATCTTTTGGATACCAGAGACCTAGATTTGGACAACTTTTAACATACCTAAGAATTCTCTTAACTAAGATTAAATGTGACTCTCTAGGGCTAACTTGGAATCTAGCACAAATACATGTGGCAAACATTATATCAGGCCTACTAGCTGTAAGGTACAATAAAGAGCCAATTATTGCTCTATATGTTGTCTGATCAACAGATTTCCCATGTTCATCAGCATCTATTACAGCATTTGAGGGCATGGGTGTTTTCATACATGATGCATCAGACATACCAAATTTCTTAACCAGCTCTCTTGCATACTTGGTTTGAGAAATAAATATGCCTTCAGCATGTTGCTTGACTTGCAGTCCTAAGAAGAAGGACAGCTCACCCATGCTACTCATTTCAAATTTAGAGTGCATAAGCTTGGAAAACTTTTTACACAATTTTGAATCAGTAGAACCAAAAATAATGTCATGTACATAAATTTGCATTAGCAGGGTATGGGACTTATGGGTTCTAATAAAAAGAGTTTGGTCTACTCTCCCCCTAACAAAACCATTTTCCAGAAGAAAGCATGCTAGGGTCTCATACCATGCTCTAGGGGCTTGCTTGAGACCATATAATGCTTTATGCAATTTGTAAACATAATCAGGGTGAGTTAGAGAGATAAAACCTGGAGGTTGTCTAACATAGACTTCCTCTTTGATGTCCCCATTGAGAAATGCACTTTTTACATCCATTTGATACACTTTGAAACCTTTGTGAGCAGCATAGGCTAGGAATATCCTGATGGCTTCCAGCCTTGCAACTGGTGCAAATGTCTGATCATAGTCTATTCCTTCTTGTTGAGAGTACCCTTGAGCAACTAGCCTTGCCTTGTTTCTGACTATAACTCCTTGATCATCCAGCTTGTTCCTGAATACCCACTTTGTTCCAACAATGGGATGATCCTTTGGCTTAGGCACTAGTTCCCAAACCTTGTTCCTTTCAAATTGATGCAACTCCTCTTGCATTGCAATGATCCAGTGTGGATTTTGCTCTGCATCTTGAATGGATTGAGGCTCAATTTTAGATAGGAAGCAAGTGTGCATCAGGTTTTGGTTGACCTGACTTCTAGTTTGCACACCAGTTGAGATCTCTCCAATTACTTGGGTGATTGGATGATCTCTTGTTGTTACTAAGTCAACAGGGAGTGTTGATTGTTCACCAGCCTGTGTTGTTGTCTCCTCTAGTGGAGCAGCAACTGGCTCTTCAGAATGATTTTCTTCAAGATGTTGAACTTCTTCTTCATCATCACTACTCTCATTCTTTTCAGCAACTTGCAGTTTGTTCAAGTCTTCAGCTAGAGAATGTACCTGCAGAGGTTCTATGGTAGAAGCATTCTTCTCCTTGAAAGACATGTTAGCTTCATCAAAAATAATATGAACAGATTCTTCAATTTTACAGGAAGATTTATTATAAACCCTATAGGCCTTGCTGATCATGGAGTATCCCAGAAACACTCCTTCATCAGCTTTAGCTTGGAATTTTGCTAGGTATTTCTTGTCATTATTATGAATAAAACAAGTGCAACCAAAAACTTTGAAATAGCCTATTTTAGGTTTCTTCCCTTTGAGCAATTCATAAGGAGTCTTGCCCTTCAGCTTGTGTATCAGGCTTCTGTTCAACACATAGTTGGAGGTGTTCACTGCCTCAGCCCAAAAGGACAGAGGTAAGTGAGCATCTGCCAATAATGTAGTTGCAGATTCAATGAGTGTTCTATTTTTCCTTTCAGCTACCCCATTTTGTTGAGGAATTCTAGGAGCTGAGAAAGTGTGCCTGATCCCTTCACTCTGACAGAACTCTTGCATGAGAAGAGAATCAAACTCTGTCCCATGATCACTTCTGATCAGGGCAATGTGAGTGTTGAACTCAATCTGAATGCATTTGAGAAAATCTGTCAAACACTTGAAGTTATCAGACTTCTTCCTCAGAAAGAATACCCAAGTGAATCTTGAGAAGTCATCTACAACCACTAAAGTATAGGACTTCCCTCCTAGGCTTTGCACAGATATGTGTCCAAAAAGATCCATGTGCAACAGGTACAAAATCCTAGGTGAATCACTCTTATTAATTGATTTAAAACTACTTTTAGTTTGCTTGCCTAATTGACAAGCCTTGCAAAGTCCTTCCTTCTTGTAGGGACCAGAAGGTAGTCCTTTAACAAGGTTGTCTTTAGATAGCTTAGCAATGGTTCTAAGGTTAATATGTCCTAGTCTCTTATGCCATAAAACATTAGATTTTGAAATGGAATTAAACAGGCAAATATCTACCACTGGTGAATGAAAATCCACTAAGTAAATGTTACCTCTTCTGTTACCTGTCAACACAGTTGTGTTGTCCACTGACTTGACTTTGCATATGGCTTTGTTAAAGGTCACTTGATATCCTTCATCACACAGTTGACTGATACTTATCAAGTTGTGCTTGAGTCCTTCAACATATGCCACCTTCTTGAATGTGACTGGGCCAATTTTGACTGCACCATATCCTTTTGTAGTTCCAAAGCTTGAGTCTCCAAAAATTACTTTGGGTCCAAGCTTGGCTTTGAAGGAAGTGAAGTTGTCCTTGTCCCCTGTCATGTGCTTTGAGCACCTACTATCCAGATACTATTGATGGTTTGATGCTGGATAGGTCTTCACCTACACAAAAACAACTTATTTGTTTTTGTCCCAGTTAACCTTGGGCCTAGGTTGATATCCCTTGAATTCTGAAATAAAGGACATCCCAGGTTGATCCTTATAACCTTCAGGATGGTATCTCCTAGGAGGTATTATCCATTCAGTATAAGGATTAAAGCCTTGGGATGTGGAGCTTCTAGGATTGAATCTGAATGTGTCATTGAAGGTGTGTTCACAAGCCTGAACTCTGTTCGACGATTGTCGAACTGAGATCGACGATCTTAGGTCAGATCGTCGATCTCCGTTCGAAGATCGATTATGCTGAGGTTCAGAGTTTGGATATCGTCGAGCTGAGGTCGACGATCTGTAGTTAGATCGTCGAGCTCTGTTCGACGATCGTCGAGCTCTGCTCGACGCCATATGTTGAACTGAGTTCTTCTCTGACAGATCTGCATTCTTCCTGGGTACCTCTATTACTCCCTTTCCTTTGTCAGAGACAAACTTGATTGGAGTTGTTAGAATTATAGGTTGGCTGGATGAAGCACCCAAGCCCAGTGTGCTATTAAATCTAGAGTTCACTGTGCTTGTGATGTCCATCAGTCTGATACTTCTCCCATTTAGGGATTCTTCAAACTTTTTGGCCTTTGATAGTTCATTCTTCAATGAAGCTATCTCCTCCCTACAGCATTCTAACTCCTCAGAGAGTTTGAGGTTCTTTGAGTTTAGGACACTATGCTCAGATAATTGATTCCTGAGAGAGATTATCTCCTTCTCAGATTTTAATAGATCTAGACACAGTGTCTTAAATTCATCTTTGAAGTCTTCAGAGTTAAAATCAAAAGAGTTGATTACCTGATCCTCATCTGGTTGACTTTCTGAATCTGAATCTGATTCTTCATCAGAGTTTTGCTGTGATGCATTGATAGCCATCATGCAAAATTCTTTTTCATCTGCATCATCCTCATCATCACTGGAGCTGGATGAGGCTTCAGATTCCTCTTCAGTCTCACTCCAGGTCTCAGCAACAAAGCCCTTCCTTGTATGTTTGTTCTTGCTGGAGGAGGCTTTGTCTGAGCTATTCTTCTTGTAATCCTTTTCTTTTCTTCTTTCTCTTCTTTCCCTTTTGTCCTTATTCTTGTTTTCTGGACAGTCAGGCACAATGTGGCCTGGTTTCCTGCAACCAAAGCATATGATTTCTTTAGTGTTATTTGATTTATCATACCTTGGTTTATCATGACCCTTGTATGGTTTCTTTCTGAAGTCTTTTCTGGCCATCTTGTAGAATCTTTTGGCCAGTAGACTTATGAGCTCATCATTTCCTGTAGCTTTATCTTCAGGCTCCTCTTCTACAGCTTTGAAGGCTATGGTCTTTTCTTTCCTTGTGGCTGGAGAGATAGCCTTTTGTTCTTCTTCTCTATTTTTAATGAGCAGCTCATAGGATTTGAGCTTGCCCAGGAGAGCTTTAGTAGTAATCTCATTTAAACTTCTGGCATCCTTAATTGGCCAGATTCTTGAATCCCAAGTGCTGGGGAAGCACATCAGGATTTTGTCATTCAGCTCAGTCAGTGAGATTTCTTTGTCTAGGGTTTTTAGCTCATTGACAATTAGACTTAGTCTATTGTACATGTCAGCCACTGATTCAGCTTCTCCCTTTTTGAAGTTCTCATATTGGCTTATCAGATGAGATCTTCTATCTTTCCTTTCATCAGCAGATCCTGAGACAATTTCAGAGAGTTTGTCCCAGATTTCTTTGGCTGAGTGGCATTCAGCTACCTTCTGAAAGATTTCATCAGACATTTTTTGGGCTAAGATGTTCATAGGCTTAGCATCTGCAGTCTTCCACTTCTTTATATCTGCATCTGTTCCAGAAGGAGGTGGGACAGCATTTGTACTTGAGCTTGCTGGTGGAGTTGGACAAACTGTCAAGACAGAATTGAAAATGTCTTCATCAATAGAATTCATGTATAATCCAATCCTTGCCTTCCAGAGTGCAAACTTAGAAAGGTTGCACACTGGTGGTCTGGTGCTTGCATAATCTTTGTTCTGTGCCATGTCTTTAAATAAAAAGGAAGATGTAGAGAAAATAATCCCCTTAAGAGATTGATCTTATCAAGGATCTTTTGGTTCAGGTGTTAGCCTGTATGAGCAACCAACCTCGCTCTGATACCAATTGAAAGTGAGGCTAAGATCTATCTCAACTCTAGAGGGGGGGTGAATAGAGTATTTTAAAATAATTTTTCACAGTTGAAATAAACAGCACATACAAAATTCAATTTATGATATAGTGTAGAGTGCTAGTAAGATGTTAAAAACTAAGAAGTAAAAAAGCACAGCACACAGCAAACAAATCACACAAACAAACCAGAAGACACAAGGAATTATAGTGGTTCCCCAAAAACCTGGGTACATCCACTCTTCTACCACCCTTGGTAGGAATCCACTCAGGATGAGTTGATCAGGTGTCCTGACACCAATGAGCTTTTGATAAGGTGCCCAAAAACCAAAACTAGATTTTTTGATAAGGTGTCTTGCCACCACTAAGTTTTGACAAGGCTCTCAGAACCAGACAAAACTTTTGAAGGGAGTTCAAGAACCCTTTTACAGCAGGAAAAGAAAAATAAGAATGAAGAGTGTCTTCTCTGTTCTCAATCAAATGAGAGAAGCACAAGTGGATTGATGATGTCAAAGCTCCCCCTGAGATGTAGAAAGGTTCAGGAAAAGAAGCTTTGCTCTAGGGTGATAGGTCTTCAGAACTTTGATCTCCAGCACAGGATGGTTTCAGCAAGAAGGCTGAAGGTAAGGTGTCTGGAGTGATGAGATTGTGAACACTTTTCAGTCAGCAAGAAGATTTTTTAGGAGTCACAGTTCTTCTGTTGTTCTTCTGCTATCAGTATACTCTATTCTGTGTGTTCACTTCTGTATATCTTCTTCTTGTGTATTCTCTAAATCTTAATAACACAGAAGAAAGGAATAATAGATTTCTGACGTTTCCTTGTCCAAAATTAGCCGTTGGGAGTCATAAATGTCTTCCAAAAATAGTCTTGTCTTCTAGAGGAAAGTCCAGCAAACATTCTCTGAATAATTCCTTGAAACTTGCTCCAGAAATAAAGACAAACGGCTGGGAGATCTTCTGACATAAATGCTGATAATATTCAAAAACATTCCAAAGAACAGCAGCATTTGAATTCCTGAAAGCGTCGATCTCTCCAAAGAAAACGTCGATCTGAGCTCTACGATCGTCGAACTGAGCTCAGAGATAAAATGGACAAGCAGACAGAAAACGTCGATCTGAGCTCTACGATCGTCGAACTGAGCTAGAAGATAGTCGAGGGGAGTTCGACGACTCAGCAGAAGCTAGACAAAAGCAGATAGTCGATCTGAGCTCGACGATCGTCGACCGGAGTTCGACGATTTATTGAAGATGAGCTCAGAGAGCGTCGAACGGAGTTCGACGATTCGTCGACCGGAGTTCGACGTTAATTGCCTTAGACTAAGCTCTTCAACCTTGATCTTAGAATGATCCTGGGGGCAGCTTCAAACCTAAGTTCTAAGACCTAGACTCATTCTAATGTTGACCTTTTCAACTATACAACTAGGTCAACTGGGATTCCTAAGACAAGCATAGTGATCCTTACCCAAATTAGTAATAGGGTGTTCCAACACCCCCCCCCCCCCGAGGTAACCTTCCTGAAGTCGTCTCCACCACGGCTGCCTCCTGCACCATGCGAAAGTTTTTCGGTCAAGCCACCTCTCTCTACGGTCGCTAATGCACCACCTATCTCTACGGAGGTCGTCCCTCCACCGCTTCCACCGGCCGCATCACTGCCTCTTCTACCGCCACGTATGGTAAACTCGTCGCCCCCTCTACCAACTCTTACTCCTCCGGCTCCAGTCTTGTCAACCCCTCTGATCATCTCACTGTCTCTTCTCCCGGCTCTCGCTCTGTCGGCCCCTTCCCTGCTGCTTCCACCGGCCGCATCGCCACCTCATCTGCCTCCCTGTGCCCCGCTGCCCCCGACGGATCTGTTCCTGTTGTCGGTCGTCGCGTCTCCGACATCCTTGTGTCGACTGCTTACCACCGCCCCACCGACCTTGCGGAAGCCATTACTTCCGTCGCTTGTCCTTCGGATGGCGCCGCCCCTACTCACCAACACCGCCGCCACTGCTATGTTCTACCTAGCCTTATTCTGGCGGGAGGTCAAGGTACTAGATGATCCGGCCACCCGCTTGGTACACGAGCTTGAGGGCAAGCTCGCTTTGAAGGATTGAGTGTTGCGGGTCCAAATGTTACGGAACTACACGACGACGAGCCACCATGACAAGTCTACACACGTCGGACGCGTATATCACAAGGACTCACCGAGACCACGGAGAATATTTAATAATAAATAGGTTTCCATGTTTATTGATGTATTTTTAGTATTTCCAGTATTTCCTAATTTCAGTATTTCATAATTATCAGTATTTCCTAATTTCAGTATTTCCGTTTATATTCGCTCTTCGGCACTATAAGAGGGCCGACGGACCTTGTAATCTTTATCTTGGAATGTATGAAGGTTTCTAGAGTTGCTCCCTAATTTTGTCTCTTCTCGTCCTCCTTCATTCTCGCTCACCCCCGCCGGCACTTCCCCTTGCCGAATTCCTCCTGGAATTTATCTGTGATCGCATCAGACAGAGTTGTGACAGGGACAGCCGGACGAGCGACAGGGGAAGGGAGAAACGGTGGGGAGGTAGAGGAGTAGAACGGTTGATCCTCAAGAAAAGTTACATCAGCCGAAACGATCAGCTTGTCATTAGTAGGAGAGTAGCAGACATAACTCTTCTGAGTGCGGGAGTAGCCAACGAGCATTCATTTGGTGGCGCGAGGAGCAAGCTTGTCAGTAGTCTGACAAAGAATGTGGATATAACATGTACAGCCAAAGACACGAGGCGTGAGGGAGAACAGAGACTTGGAGGGAAAGAGCAGGACAAACGGAGATGTGAAGTTGAGCAAGGAGGAGGGCATTCGATTGATGAGATGGCAGGCAGCAGAAACAATGACATTCCAATATTGTGTGGGCACCTGCATTTGAAACATGAGTGATTGTGCGACATCAAGAATGTGACGATTTTGCTGCTCGTCCGCACCATTTTGCTGGGGGGTATAAGCACACGAAATTTGATGTATAATTCCAAATTCGGTGCATAAATTTGAGAAGGTTCGACTAGTATATTCACGAGCATTGTCGGTGCGGATTATTTTTAAGTTAGCAGAGAATTGCGTACGTGATTCAGTAATACATGCACGGAAAATAGAGGTAAGTTCAGTACGATCACGAAGTAGATATAACCAGGTGAGACGTGGGTAATCGTCAATAAAGGTAAAAAATAGCGATATCCAAAAATACTAGGTAGTTTATAGGGCCCCCAAATATCAGAATGCACTAAGGATAGAGGAGTATCACTCTGAATACACTTAAGAGAAAAAGAATAATGATGATATTTGTCATAGATACAAAATTCACAAGTAAACTCTTGCAGTGTAACATCAGGAAGAGCCTTCTTGAGAATCGGGAAAGGAGCATGCCCAAGGCGACGATGTCAATCAACAGAGGAAACTACAGAGAGAAGGGTAGGTGGAACATCCAACAGATAGAGCCCATTCGACAACCTCCCTTTACTAATGGTATTCCGCGTTTAACGATCCTGCACAACAAAAGATGAAGGAGAGAATTTTTTACAACAATCAAGTTCCTGAGTAAGGCGACTAACTGATAGCAGATTGAACGGTGACCTCGGAACATGAAGAACCGAGGAGAGAGAGAGAGAGTGGGGGTAAGGCGTAGATCAGCAGTGCCAGAAACCGGAGTGCGTCGTCATTTGCTACAGTAATGAACTTGGGAGAGGCAGACTGCATGAACTGAGGTGGTTTCTGGGAGGTAATATGGTGAGTAGGCCCCGAGTCCACAATCCAGTGGGGGTTATGAGAGAGACAGGATATACCTTCAGTGGAGAAAGACACAACAGAGCCAGACAAGCGACTAATCACTCCTTGGAGCTATTGAAGCTGGGTGCGGAGAGCGTTGATGTCTTGTCGGGTAGAAGAGTCAGAATCTTGTGGAGCAGCAGTAGTGGGATGAGGAGAAGCAGTAAGATGTGAAGACAGACCATGCTTGTGGTAGCAGGTGGCTTCAAGATGACCTTCTCGACCACAGTAAGTACATTTCAAAGTAGAACGCCCAGCACGTCCATTTCCCCGAGACGTGAGGCGGCCTCCTCGAGCTGAAGCAGAAGTAGGTAAAAGGGGTTGTTGGAGGAGAGCCGGAGTGAAATTTCCAGGGACCTCGGATGGTGGGGTAACCTTGAGCAGCATAGAACAGACATCGGACAGAGAAGGCGTTGTAGAAGAGGAAAGAATCTGAGCCCTGACATTGTAAAGATGGGGAGGCACACAGGTCATCATTATAGCAATCTAAACAGCTTCCTTTTGTGCCCGTTGTGTAGCGAGATCTGTGGAGGGAGACTGATGTTGTATCCAGGACTCCACCAGAGTTTTGGCCTTAGCAACGAAGGAGGTCAAATCCCCCGTTGTGCCGAGATCCAGTGTTTGAAGCGCAGAGATGATATCAAACAAATGCAGTAAGATGTCTTTGCCATAGTAGAGAGAGTGAACCTCCTCCCACATCACCTTGACCGTCTCGTGATACATGGCCATGCGGTATGGTTCGGTATCCATGGAATTGAGAATCCTTGATTGGACCCGACCGTCATCATGGAGTCATTCGTCAGTGGGGACAGTGGGAGCATCCCGAGTAAGATGATGAAAAGGACCTTTGGTCTGGAGAACGCGACGAACAGAATGCACCCATTCCACAAAATTCTATTTCTCGCTGATAGAGATGGTGGTGATCCTAAGTTCATCACGAACACCATGAGAAGGAGCAACGGCCCGAGCGGGAAGAGAAGAAGCAGTCGTTGAGTCCATGGCGGCAAGAGAGAGGAAGGTGGCCTGGCGAACATATAAGAGCGGACTGGCGAGAGATTAGAGAGGAAAGAGCAGCAAGTAGAGGAATCCACATGAGGCACGCGACCTGAGTGGAGTAGAGCAAAGAATGGAGAAAGGCAAGGTCGCAGAGAAGGTCGTAGCGGGTAGAGGAGTCTGCAGGAGGCACGGCGGATATTATAAGTTCTCAGCGGATAGAAGAGTCTGCAGGAATCACTTAGCGGGCAAAAGAGTTCGCGGGAAGCTCTTAGCGGATAGAAGAGTCCGCAGGTAGCTTGCGACCTGTAAGAAGAAGAGCGACAAGGTCGCAGAGAGCAGCCGACAGCGGTTAGAGGAGAAACAGTCTGCGCGATAACACAACGGCAAGTCGAAGGAGCCTGTCATGGCTAGAGGAGAAACCGTCAGTCCGCGGCAAACAACAGAGAAGGGGAAAGCAGCACTGCGCGACAAGAGCAGGTCGGCAGCGGGTAGAGGTGCGGTTAAGAAGGGGGGTGCGGTTAAGAGAAACCGTAACCGCACAGGAAAGCGGGCTGCGGATGAGACAGGTTGCAGTTAAGAAAAGGGTAACGTCTCAAGGGCTGCGGTTAGAGTCCATAATATAGACCGATTCCAGCTCTGATACCATGTAAAGAAGAGCAGAATAGAGAGAAAAATAATCCAATTTTATTAATTTCTCAAACTACAATAGGTAAATGTATGCATACATATATATAGGAAGAGAGAGGATGAGAGAACTTTAATCCTATGATGTGGGACTAAAGAGAATGTACATGGGCTCCAAGAATGGGCTTTTCATTGGGCTTTTTCCATTTCTTCTTAAAAGTCTTCAATCACAACCTTTTGCATACTCCTTGTTCCATAGTCTTATACTCTGCTTTGGCATTTGAGAGAGCGACAACAATCTATTTCTTGTTCTTCCAAGATATAAGATTTCCACCCACAAATGAGCAATATCCAGTAGCAGATTTTCAAACATATTGGCTTTCAGCTCAATCAGCATTTGTAAACACTTCAATTTTTAAAGGTTGATTACCAAAGAACAGAATGCTCAATGGTTCTGAGTGTTGGGCTGTGAATTGTATACATGAGCAAAAAATGGGAGTTACGGATATGAGAATGCTTAGGTGGATGTGTGGACACACGAGACTGAATAGAATTAGGAATGAATGTATCAGGGATAAAACAGGAGTAGCACCAATTACAGAGAAAATGTGAGAAGCTTGACTAAGATGGTTTGGACACGTACAAAAAAGACCATTAGAGGCACTTGTTAGGCGTTGTGAGAGTCTAGTCACTAGGCATGTTAAATGAGAGAGGGGTAGACCAATAAAGACTTGGAATGAAACTATAAGGAAAGACATGATGTACTTAGGCATTAGTGAGATTATGATACAAGATAGGGCACAATGACGACAAAGGATCCATATAGCCGACCCCATTATAATGGGATAAAGGCTTGAGTGTTGTCGCTGTTGATTACCAGAGAATAGAATTCCACATCCTGGAGACTTCTTGAGGTATTTCAACACCCGATATGCAACCTGCTAATGGAAAAATATGGGAGAGTGCATGAATCTACCTAGGGCACCCACGACATACGTAATATCAGGGCAAGTATGAGAAAATTATAAGAGTATCCCAACCAAACGTTAGTACCTTGAGATGTCAACTTTATCCCATTTAGTATCAGCATCATTCTTGTAATTAGCCTCAATAGGCGTATCTACGGGAGTACACTCAAGCATACCAGTTTCGTCCAAAAGATCAAGAGTATACTTTCTCTAAGAGATGAAGATCCTCCGACGAGACCTTACTACTTCAATCCCCAAGAAGTATTTCAACTTTCTCAGATCTTTGGCTTCAAATTCTCCTTTAAGTGCATGATTTCCTCTAGATCATCTCCTGTAATGATGATGTCATCCGCATAAAATGAGTATCGATATTTGAGTTTTCCTACTCTTGATAAAGAGTGTATGATAAGCATGTCCTTGAGTATAACCTATGTTATTAAAGGCGCGTCTAAGGTGAGCCTAACGCTCAAAGCTCATCAGGTGCAAAGGTTTGTACCTTCGAGCGCCTTATTTGCACCTTTGGAATATAAAAGGCGTGCCTGAGTGAGATTTTTGTTGTAAATTTGTTTCTTCAAAAATTAAGAAAAAATTAATGTAAGAACTCAATAATTTTGTATTGATTTAATGTTTGTGAAAGATAATTGTGTGTTGAGACTTAGATATGATGTAAGTTACCGCATTGATTCTATTTTTAATAGATATAAGAGATAGTAATAAATAATTAATTAGTAAACTAGATGAAGAATTTGATCGAGAAACTGAAATGATGTTTGATGCTGATTATTTAAAGTGGATGTGGTTGCGCCTTGCATTTGTAAGGCGCGCGCCTGCGCCTTGAGCCTTTCTCCTAGGCTCCAGGACCCCTTAACACCTTGGTGCGCCTTTAATAACTAAGAGTATAACCTAGTTATTAGCATGGTTTTGATAAACCGTCCAAACAAGGCTCTAGGGAATTGTTTTAGGTCATACAGGAATTTTGGCCGACGACAGACCTTTCTATTGGACCCTTTTTTGGTAAAGCTGGGTGGGATAGTCATGTAGACTTCTTCCAAATCACCATGCAAGAAGACATTTTTGACATCAAGCTGTTGTAACATTCCTATCACTGTCAAGCATCCATTTCGTAGCAAGATCCTAAAACACACAAACATCAGAAAAAAAGATTACAGAGAAATTTAAAGAAGCATTCAAATGACTAATGGAGAAGATTGCGAGGAAACGAAGGGACATGAAAGACAAAAGAAAGAGAAAGGTCAGGAGAACAAGTGATGGTTCATTTGTGAGTAATAGAGAAAACAGAACCATTGACAGTGATAACCTTATCACGACCAGATAGAGGAGTATAGTAGGTAAAATCTGAGACAAAGCCGGTCATGTGATCAGTGGTACTCTAGTCAATGATCCACTTGGAGTTGAAGGAATACATGACGTGGGTAATCGAGATATCTAAAGTAGTAAATTCGGAAGCTGAATCAGCGGATGTAGAGTCAGAATGTGAACGCAACAGACGGTGGAAGGCCTCTAACTCCACAGTAAAATGGCCCCCAGAGGGTGGGCTATCCTCATAAACTTCAGTCGAATTGCCAGAATATAGTGCGCGGGCACCATCTCAACGACCACCACCATGGTGACCGCCTCCCCCACGAGCACCGGATCCCCGACCAGGTGGAGCAACATGAGGATGTAGACGAAACAGGTGTCCTTAGTATAAACATTCTTCCCAAAGTGGCTGCATACAGGAGAGGAGTCAGGAGGAAAACGACCGATCCCAGCAAAGAGCGCAGGGATCTGTAGTAGAACCAAGGGAGCGACGATGATTCTCATCACTAAGGAGCATATTGAAGACCACCCGACGTGAGGGAAGAGCCTCATGGTGGAGGGCATGCAGGAGAACAACATCAAACTCCTTATTGACCCCGTAAGAAAAACGTGAACACAAAAGCAGTCATTATCCTATTGAAGAGCATGTGCATCGGCAGTGCATGCAGTCGTAAAGGTGTTGAAGTAATCCAATTCCTGATAAAGACGTTCGAACTCAAAGTAGTAAGAAGATACAGATATAATTCCCTGCTTCAGCTCCAAAACACGGCAAGTGAGCTCATAAATTTGCGTTAAACTCTCAGCCTGAGAGTAGGTGTCACGGGCCATTTTCCAAATTTCGTGAGCAGAATCCCGAAGCTTGTAGCTGAGGTACACCTGAGGGGACATAGAGTAAAGTAATCATGAAACAACCAAGGAATTGTCCGCATCCCTTTTTTTCAAGAGGGATCAGTACGCGGTGACTCAACGGTGGTACCATCAATATGTCCATATAGTTGGTGACTTCGAATAGCATGTTGCACTGCCCTTGACCACTCAAGATAATTTGTGTAATCCAAAGCAACAGTAGTAATCTTTAAGGAGCCAGATTGGTCATGGCTCCGAGGAGGATCACTAGAGTGAACTGTCCAAGGAGAGAAAGAGATATCGAAGGAATCACTCATTGATGATTGTCTAAAGGAAACCAACAAGAACTCAAGACGGAAGAAATCACATCCTGCGAGTGTCCCTTAGATCGCGCCACCGAAAAGGACACCGGAGGATGTGACCACGATGTCTCCGGTAGCAACCATGGAGGACAAAACGACTAGAGACAAAGGGCCACCAGTAGAACGGGCGGAGAGGCGCTGGTAGTTGCGAATGGACTAATGAAGCCGAGGAGCGACGGCTCTGGAGGAGCGGTGGCGCTGGAGGACGCCCTAGGCGAGAGTGGTGAAGGAAGAGACGACTCTGGAGGACGCCCTAGGCGAGAGCGGCGGAGAAAGCGAAGGCTCTGGAGGAGCGGTGGTGGAGACCAAGGAGGGAGTGAAAGATGCGGGGCGTAGTGTATGCGGGATCAAGTGATTGGAGCAGAGGAGAAGAGGGTTGAAGAGGAATGGGACGACAAAGCAGAGCAGATTGGGATGTCGGGGCTAAGATACCAAGTCCGTTCGCAGCAACCGTTGAGTCACAATACAAGAGTAAGCATACATATATAGGATAAGAGACACATGGCATATCACATGTAAAGTGCAGCGGAAAAATAACAAAATAAAATACAATACATATATTCAATTCTCCCAAGTTGTATAAACTTCATCTGTATGTTTACCCATATATTGCACATTGGAAGGACGACAAATCTAACCACGATAAAGAAGCAAACAAACTGAAATACAAATACCAAATGAGAAAAGGTAATTTATGCAAAGTCGAGAATGAATGAAAATTCATGCCTTCAGTTTGTACAAGTACCAAATGAGGAAACATCAATTCTGAATAACTACAAGAAGCATCATATGATCTGAACAAACTACCAATTTCCATTGCAAATCCAGATCAAACTCTAATATTTAGAAGTACTAAAATTAGAAATTGTCAAAATAAACATTCGTGACTTTCTCTCAAAATTAATTACTTTCTCTCAAAATTAAAAACTTTCTTTGTTGGGGCTAAAAACGCCTCAACGCCACACTCAAAGAGAGGTGGGTGAGTTAAGCACTTTAGGTTGAAGATTCCTTTGGTATTGTTAGTACAGAAAAGATGTCACAGGTATCGCACCACGCGAACATTTAATTGTGCGTGATATTATTAATTGAAGTCACGGTTACAAAAGTTGAATTTGGTTCTTTTGTAGCACAATAGATTTACTGTTCATCCCTATTTATACAACTGAGGAATTGCCCAAATGGGCAAGATCAAGAAAGAGAGGGTTGCGCAAGTATAGCAGAAACGGGCAGGGGTAGAGATGTGCATGAGAAATGTTATAAATGGAAGAGGTTGGCGAATATAATATTAGTGTTCATGTTAGTTGTATCCGGAAACCAAGTTTGGGCTGTTTCATCAAGAGTGTCCACCCAAATTGAAAAAAAAACGGTAAGTTAAGTCAGCGGTCGCTGCTTTCCAGGTAAACAGGATCCCCGTATTTTATCAAGTTCGCCAGAACTTTGGAAAAATAAATTTTATCTGTGAATACTGCGATGTTCCTTTAATGCCTTGCTTTTCTATAAATATCCCAAAGGCTGACCATTTTGTAGGAGCAACAACAGTTATTGTTACTCTCCAAAAGCCGATGGCGTCCGCTGAGAATGACACTCTTATTGGCTTGATAAAGTGGGGCACGCAAGTTCAATCTTCCCCAAAGAAGAAGACGAAAAAGATTTTGTCAAAATGTGGTGTGGGCTTCGGTGTGATGTCGGCGGTAGTTACTCCAGATGTTTCCCCAGTAGTGAACATAACTGATACCCCAAGTTCAGCTCAACCCAACTTGAGGGTTGTCGATTTAGAGTATGACTCAAACACGTCCAATACTGAGTACTTTAATATGTTCTTGGGCCTTGACCCGTCGAAGAAGAATGTTTCTAACTTGAGAAATGGTGATCCGAATCTGCTCAAGCAGACAGAGGAGGATGCACAAAATCTCTTTATAAAGTTAACAAGGGTGGTGAATTCATCTGAAGAAAAGTTTCAAAACGTGAAAGGAAACGTTTCCACGTTCACAACTTAAAAGCCACCTTCCTTGGATAAGAAAAGGAAGAAACCAGCATCCAAGGTTTCCACTTCACGAGAGAAATCGGAAAAAGTTACGAAAGTAGCTCCGGAAGAAGTGTCTGAGCATATTCATACAGTTGGGAGGAGGTGAATGGTTACACATTCTGAAGCAGACGGAGTAAGCTGCAACTAGAGCTAGGGTTGAGGAAGAGAAGAAGACAGAGGAGGAGCGACGTCGTTCTATTGACGAAAAAGTTGAAGCGAAAGCTAAAGCAAAAGCTGAGGAAAAAACCAAGGATAAGGCCGAAGAGGAGGCAAAGGTCGAAGACAAAACAAAAGCTAAAGCGGCTACCAAGATAAAACCTGCAGCGGAGAACAAGTCCAAGGCCGAAGATGCAGTGGAGAACAAGTCCAAGGCCAAAACTCAGACCAAAGTTGAGGCAGAGGAGAAGAGAAAGGCCGATGATGATAAAGTTGTGACAAATGCTTATGCTAAGGAGAAGGATGATGCGGGTAAGGCCAGAACGGCAGTGGAGTTAAAAGCATGGGAGGATGCTGAGGAGCATTCACGACTTCAGAAGGATAAGAGTATGGAAACTTCAATTATCATTCCTTCTAAACATAAGGCGGACTCTTCAGTCCACTGTTCTGGATAAGCGAATGTCATATTCTTCCAAATAGCAGACTTCATTTGTTGCACCATTGGAGGGTGCTGAACACGGTGAGGTTCCTTTGAGTAATGAATTGAAGCGACGACGACTTCGAAAGGAGGATGAGCAGAAGCGGATGCTTGCCACTACTGACCCTGAGCATAACAAACGTCCATTCTTCTCAATTGACATAGTGATCGCTGCGAGTTCTCAAATTGTCAAGGAGACCCGTCGGCGACCTCAGGATGAGGAGGTTGAGGAAATCGACAGTATATTCAAAACATTTAAAAGTTATACCTTTGGAACATGACAGGCTTTGTAAATGCATTCTTATTTCTTTTTTGCAGTGATCGCAGCATCTAAATTTGTGGTGTCAGGAGAGATGGTGTGTATTCCGAAATAGATGCAAAGAACCATTGAAAAACTCCTTGATAGAGTTCTTTTTCTTAAGAAAGGCAATCGATATTTTAAAGAAAAAGTTTTTTTGTAACTTATGAGATCCACGCCATGAAGCAACATTACCCTGTTCCTCCAATTGATCCTCCCCGCTCAATCTTGACAAGGTTCCCAAGAAGCTGGTGCGAGCACTTGCGAGTCGCGGTTTGAAAAGGAAGTTGGTCGTCTACACTCGGTGATCGCACATGAGCATAATTATCGGAGAGTGGAGGGGATACAATCGGAGGTCAGCGTAGAAGATTTGTAACAGTTGAGATGCGAGTGGTGGTGACATCCAAGGTGGGGGTGTCAGGTTCTCCCAAGATTTGTTGGCGTATTACCTCATAGGAATTTGGAAGATGTAGAAGATAATAGGCCACAAGGAGTTCCTGAAATTTTTTGACGGGTGACAAGGTCAACAAAGAAAGGCCGATGCGGGAGATGTTTTGTGTTGAGAGATTGAACATCCTAATATGCAGCATCGGGAGAGAGTTTTTGTCGAGCGAAGAGATTAAAGAAGATAGTCTACATGTGAGAGGTTTTTACACCCTTAGAGTAAAGGGTTGCAAGATGATCGCATGCCGCCTCCACAGGATCATCATGATAGATGATAGGTAAATATTCATCGGAAAGATTGTTTGCAAGCCGCGTGCAAACAAAAATATCATTGGTGTCCCAATTTGCATAGGTGGGATACGCAGGGTCCGGAGGAGCGTCAGTGAGATGATGTTGTTTGCATTGGTGAAAGAGACACTCCAGTCAAGATAATTAGGTCCAGTCAACTTAGAAGCCGTCCCCAGATTTCCAAAGGCACTTGATATGAGGGTGGGAATAGGAACAAGAATGAGCAGTGGTGTCGTCAAAACGTAAGGAGAGCGGAGCTGTAACATCATAAATTTACCGTAAAGACTTTGTCGATGACGTGTGCATGAATGATATGTGAAGGGGTAGACTTCCGAGGTGAACTCGTGAAGGGAACCCATTTTTCTTCACGCAAGACCGTGCATTTTTGTAGAACTGAAATGGTAAATTTCCATCGAACTGAAGATGTGCTTGAGATAATCGCACGACTGTGTAATTGACCAGTGCATTGTCAGCTGCAATTAACAAATAAAAATGCACGACCGTGCCTTTCGGCGTACGGTCATGCGATCGACGTACATAAGGATTTTAAGATTTGATCTGAGTCGTGGATCTCAATCCAATGGCATGTATCTCATCCCCCCAACTTGCAACCGCGGTAGAGGGGCGAATCCCCTCATTTTGGTGAGCCTTGGCATAGGAGAGAAGAAGAGTGGAGTAGAGGTGACGCAAGACAAATCTATTGGCGGCGGATAAACGGTCACCTAACTCTTACATACTATGCAAATCCGACAGTTAAATTATAATTAGATAATAAATAATAACATCTCACGCAAATAATTAACAGCAAGGCAAAATATTTTATTAGGGCAAAAACAAGTTTAGGCTTTCCTTCGCGTGGAGGGACAAATCTAAAGCGCGCGGCGACTGAACCCTGCAAATCACAATAATTATCCAAACAAACAACCATAATACAAGAGACCTAAACAAGTATAAGATCCAAGCCAATAATAGTAATGCTGAAAATAATTATCTGATATAACAAGAACTCACCAAAGTAGTGGGCTAACCAAGACACTGAAAAATTCGGAGCCGGATGCGTTTCGACGACGATCTAACATGGAACCGGTGGCGTGGAAGCACCTCGGCGGTGGACGATGGAAACGGACCAGAAATGAGTATATCCGACGATGTATGGGTAGATCTGGGTGAGGGTAGGGTGGATCCGATGTTAAGGAGCGGATCCGGGCTAAAGGAGGGGAGGGTGAGGGGAAATGGTGGATCGGGGCTGCAAACATCCAGATCTGGAATGATCTAGAAGTAGTGGCTGATTCGAGGCGGTTCCACGAAGAGAGAGGATATGGGGGTGTGGCTTTGGGCTGAGGGGGGAGAGGTTGCAGTGGGAGCAAAGGGGCTGGGAGGTGATTGTAGGTAAGCTGCCGGAAGGGAGCAGGTGGCAGAGGTTGGTAGGTCAGATGGGGGAAAACCAAGGGGGAGGGCTAGCGGTTTGCTGGAAGCAGGCTGTCCAGCGGATTTATGGGGAGAAAACAGCCAACCGGCGGCTGTTTTTGGAGGGGAAACTTTAGGGTTGAATAGTAGATTTCATCAAATAGTAGAAATGTAGTTAAATAGGATTAATTTTGTGCAGCAGGTGGCTGGTTTTCAGCAGGGTTAGTGGAGGATGTTGCTGCTGCTTGGAGGTTGTGGAGGCTGAGAGGGGGTCGTGGGAGCGGGAAGAAGGGGCCTAGGGTTAGGGCAAATCTTGGGGAGGGAGATACACACCTAGAAGTCGTCACCAAGGATTCCATGGAGCGGCACCGTGGCGGGATCGTGGGAAACTGGGATTACTTTTCACCAAATTTTGCAATGCCTCTAATCAGCCCTCACACTACTTATTTATGATAAAAGGAGAATTAGGACATCCCATCATCGACGGCTATGATTGGCCGGAGGTGGGGCCACTCAAATATATCAAAATAAAACGCAAAATAATGAAGTAATATATCAAATCGATTTGCAATGCGCATCCGGACACATCTACGGAGTCCGATCCTCGATCCGGGCATGACATATATGGAAAGTCGTCAATCGGCCCTGCAAGGGCCCAAAACTAGACCTCCACTGCAGGTCCTCATCTCTGCTCTGCATCAAGAGGGAGAACATAGGGTTTGGAAGGGAGATTCTTCCATTGGAGCAGAATCAGAGCTCCAATCGAAGAGTCGAGGACGGATTCGCATGAGCAACTCCTTCTGACCATCCTCCACTCAAGCATTTGAGGACATGCAACCGAGGAAAACTTTAATTGTAACAAATTCTTCTCCGGGTCTTAGGATTTTTTTGCTTGCCATGTATTTTGATTTTTTGCATTAGGAGAGTCTCCTATCACTAATTAGTGGAGGGTATGAACTCCTTTGGTTCGTTAGAATCCCGGGGAGTGGGATTGCGACCTCGGCATGAAATTACATTAGAAATATGTTCATTTCGTATTTGTGATAGTGTGTAAAGCTTACCCGTGGTCATAGGCCCGAATCGGTGTTCTTGATATGACGTCGCATTAGAGCTAACCTTAGTTTGTGTGGTACATAATGGTTCTGTAATAAACGTTGTATTGAATGTGGGGTTCAGGTATTTTAGGGGATTGTGGAGATCCCTAAGAAAGCCCAATGTCAGTGGTCATTAAAGTGGAAATTTGTGGTTTCCATGGTGCAAAGATTGTTAGAATGTAAGTGTCGTCTGTTGACTGTGAAGATATCTTTGTGTGAAGATTAAATAAGAAATGTGTGAAATGAAGACCGATTGGGCTCTGTCGTATGTTACGGAGATTCGGCAGGGAGACAACCTTATACCTCCCGCTAGTACAATATTATGTGAGGATACGACCATACACCTCCCTCCACTACAAGATCTGGTGTGGAGATGAACCTATGCCTCCCCATCAGTACAAGATTCAACACGAAGTGAGTCACATCGGGGGCAACAATGCGGTCATGACTATACATCCTAGGTGAAGGGAACAATAGGCAAGGTGCGTCTTACTATTGATATAAAATGTTAGTGTTGATGTTTTAAAGTTCGGATTGGGCGGTCGTGAGTGCACCCAATTCATGTGTTGATTGTATGTTTGTTATGCTAGGCTCAAGAGATGATGTGATAGGAGGTTTTGGTAAGCCGGTAGGTTAACTCAATAATTAAGAATACTGCATATTTAGGCTCCCCTTTTATTTATTGCGCAACAAAGAAGATTGTTCGATGCTCGAGCCTTCACCAGTGTAGCATAACTTTCATATTTACATAAATTTTGCTTTGATATGCATATTACATGTCTATGCTAGCGTACTTGCAGGTGTACGATAACTAGAGTTGTCACGGTTCTGGTTCGGTTCTGGTTCTCCTAAAACCGTGAATCGAACCGCAAAGGTAATGGTTCTTCAAATAGGAACCAAAACCTTATTTGATTTAATCGACTCCGGTTCCGGTTCCAGCATAATATTTGGAACTGTCGTGTCAACAGTTCCGGTTCCGGTTCAACAAGAACCAAAACCAAACCGACTACTAACAATTCGGTCAAGTTCTATGCGGTTTGGTCCAGTTCTAATCGGTTTTGTGTTATAGTTTAAATCATTAAATAACTCTATAATTTGAGTCATTAGACATTCACAAAGATTATTATCTCTTTAGAAATGTATATTCGAAAAAGAGATTGGAATTCAAATGGTTGGAGCAATAATTTCATGATTTCGTAAGTTTAAATATGTTAAAATTGTACTAATACAAATATGCATGCAATAATATCTAATTTGACACACTGAATATAAAAAGAATGGGTAACATTGTATGATTACAATAAACCTGATCCAAAAAAATTCAACATAAACATGGTCATTAGGATAATGGACAACATGTAACACGGTAATACTCGATATTCAGTAAAAACAGTCCCTCTATCAAAGTATTTGAGAAATAACAAACATAAACATGCACAAAAAAGATAATATAATCATAGAAAAATAACAACTACCAAATACCATTTTTGTATGTTGACATGGTCCATAATTGAGTACGGCTGCAATCGGACAGCGCTACAATCGGACAGCCGATATAAGCATAGTCGTATACACAATAAAATATATTATTAATAATATAAAAAATAATAATACTAATAATATAAATATATATTATAAATAATAATAATACTAATAAACGGATTGTCGTTCGATTCCACTTTGGTCTGGTTCAGATCGAGACTAAAAATTCTGAAACCGCTCGAGACATTTATGTTGCGGTTCTGGTTCTGGTCCAGATTATAAAATGAAGGAACTGCATCCGGACCATTATTGTTTACGGTTCCAAAATTCAAATCGGAACCTGAATAATTTGCGAACGAATCGGTATGGTTCTTTGCGATTCCGATTCGGTTCTGGTTCGGTTTACGATTTTCGATTCTAAGTGATAGCTCTAGCAATAACTCACCCCAGGATCCACTAAGATAGACAGGGGGAGTAGTAGTAACGCGGATTGTGGTCAGCTCCTAGCTAGCCCTAGTTTTATCTGATCTGTATTTGGTTGCAGGTAGCATAGTTTGTAGCGGTGCATAGAGGGCCAAGCCCAAAACTACTTAAAAAGAAAAAAGGATTATCATTTAGCATATTCTATTTCATTTGCTATTTTTTGTGATTTTGATCTGTGTGCTAATGTAATTGTTTGTATGATTGTGTTAATGTGCGAACATATTGAGGTAAGGTCATAAGGCCAAACATTATTCTTCGATAATTAGATGTGCACATTCATACTTGAGTTAAAACTTATTATGCATTCGCTAGACTTATATTCTGAAGGGTGGAATTTACTTTCTATTTACATCTTTAGAATGATTAGCTTGTGAGGGTTGTTTGCTATGGGAGCCCGGCCGGACCCATACTATACGGTGTTTACAGGTGGAGTCTTACAATTTGGTATCATAGATATAGGAATACGTTCTTGTAATCATTAGATTTGTGGACGAATCCCTTTTCAATGAGTGGTCCGCTTAAGGATATAGTGAGAGTACCTATTAAACTAGTTAAGAGAAATATCCACTTTATAATGAATGTATTTGCTTATTTTGAAATTTGAGTGTTCCATGTTTGCTGTTTTTTGGTAGCTAAATTACGTGTTTCACATCTATAGGAGGTTAGGAGCGGTGCGGATCCTTCTCAACCCCGTTATGCTGGAGATAACAATGCATCTACCTCGACTGTTGCACGCCCACCATCGGCTGAGATGTGTGGGATGATTGCGGAGGCGGTAATTTCCACATTGGATGCATAATCGGCGAGGCCTGCATTGAATGTTGCACCTCCCACTCTTGAGGTATCCTCGGTATTGTTCGCTACTGCAATTCCATTAGCGTAGTCACGATGCGTGGGCACCAGCTGAAGTACTTCTTTAGCTTCAATCCTTCATCATTTTTGGGGATCGAAACTCCAACTGAGGCTGAGGATTGGTTGGCTAGAGTAAAGAGAATCCTGATTGCGACAGACACTGAGGAGGAAAAGATGATAACGTTGGCTACCTTCCTACTAAATGGGGAGGTTAGGCGGTGGTGGGAAGAGAAAGTTTAGCATAGTTTTGGCAGACGCCAACTGGTGCAGCTCTCCATGGAGGACTTTTCTAAATTATTTTTTAGGAGAAACATCCCCGACGCTACATGTTTGGCACTGCGGGGGCAGTTCATGCATCTTATTCGGAGAGATATGAAGGTAGATGAGTATCTCCATGGTTTCACCAGACTAAGCCATTATGCAGAGGTTGGTAGAAGATAAGAAGATCAAGATTAATAAATTTTACGAGGGTGTTCTTGATGATCTAATGTTGAGGTTGGTGGGATCCAAATCACTTGGATTTTGTACCATAGTAGAGATGGCAAGAATGTTGGAAATGAACTTGGAGAAGGTCCAAAGCCGGAAGAGTCACAATGCAAAGGGATCAGAGTTCAAGTTGTCACTCTCAGGGAAAGACTGAGAGCATAAGGCATAAGAAAAAGTCACGGCATTCGGAGGTTGCACCCTCCACTACTATAGGTGTTACTACCGCACAAGTTCCCTTGACTTGTTTCATATGCGAGAGATTCGTCCATTTGGCACGTTCATGTAGGTTTAGTCAGTTGAAGACGGAGAGCCGAGCTGTCGATGTTACGCAGGTGGTGAGTCCTAGGTACGCGGAGAAAGATAAGGCAGTTGAATCATTCGCTTCACAGCATCCCTCGAGTTAGCCGAGAGTGTTCTCCCTTGGCCAACAAGAGATCATCCATCAAAACAACGTGGTGATAGGTATAAATTATTATTTGGCTTCTACCACATTCATTATTTATACCTCATTTGTGCGTGCATGTTTTAGTGATTTAGGCTTCATGCTTATATTTAATGATCCGACAAGAGCATTATTCGACACCGGTGATTTACCCTCCTTTTTGTCAAAAGGATTTATCATGCAGATCGGAGTACGTATATGTTGGCGGATGATAGATTGGAAGTGATGTTGCCCAACGGAAGTGCAATGAGCACCAATAAGAGGAATTGAGTAAAGGTCCAAATTAGAGACTGAGTCATTTATTTGGAAGCATACTTACTACCGCTATCAGAGTTCGATGTGATCTGTAGCATGGAGTGGCTTGCACAGTAAAGTGTGTGCATAGATTGCAAATTGAAGGAAGTCACATTGGGCGGAGGAACTGAAGGCAATACTTGATTCACTGGCCTGCGAGAATTGAGCAAGACGTTGATGTCCGCCCTTCAGGTGGTGAAAGTCGCTCTAAAAGGTGTGAAGTAGTTCTACACTATGTTGAAGGCATCGGAGCGAAAGTCAAGCTTATGTGACATGCTGGTGGTAGAGGAGTACGCGGACGTCTTCCCTGATGAACACCTTAGGACTCCACCTCAGCAAAAGATGACTTCTGCATTTAGTGTCGGGTGCCAAATCCATGTTACGCTCATCGTATCGGGTGGCGCATGATGACTTTCTAGCTTGTGATTTGGAAGTGTTGGAGATCACTTGTGTTAATAGGGGTATGAAGCCTACTGCGTGCTTGAATTGGACGGAGGTCCAATACAACATCGTAGACTGAGTTCGGAAGGCCTAGGAGCTCGATGGATGAGAGCATGACTGTTATGTGTTTGAGGCTTTGGAAGGCCCAAATACCGAATTTTCTTATGAGGATTAGGATTTTGAGGAAGGACGACTGGTTATGCATGCCGAGTTTTGGGAAACTTCATGATGAATTGATGTACGAGGCGCATTTTTTCCAAATACTCGATTCATCCGGGGAGCACAAAGATGTACATGTTCCGGTGATCGGGAATCAAGGACATTGCTATGTTTGTAGCGAAGTATCACACTTGTGCACTAGTAAAATTCGAATGTCAATGACCTCATGGATTTTTGAAATCATTGTCGATCCCGAAATGGAAATTTGACAACATTTTCATGAATTTTGTGAATGGCTCACCGAGATTGCAGTAGGGGAATGACATCATTCAAGTTATCATAGGTCGTCTGATGAAGGTGGTTCACTTCATTCCGAAGCGTAAGGAAAATTTCGTGGAAAAGCTTGCCAATTTGTATGTAAAAAGCATAATTCGACTACATGGTGTCCCTTGTAGGCTTGTAGCAATGGAAGCGATCGAGATGAGCTATTCATTTCCAATAATTAGAAGCACGTTCATCACCAATTGGGCACTAAATTGAAGTTCCCTGCCGCTTTCCATCCGCAAAAATATGGATAAACTGAGAAGACAAATAGGACAACGAAAGACATGTTGCAGATGTGCATTTTGGCTTTCGAAAAAAATGGGAGGACAATCTCTACATGATTGAGCTCTCCTACAACAATAGCGATCAGGAGAGAATCCAGATGGCACCATTTGAGACACTCTGACATGTGATGTAAGCCCTTGGAAAGCTATTGAAACCCAAGGATATCGATGAAGCAAACGTAACAAATCAAACAATACGTGAAAAATGTTAGTTGCCCAAGATAGGCAGGCAAAATATTTTAATGCAAAACACATAAATGTGGAGTTCGGCATGGGCGACTGGGTGTATTTAAAGATTAATCCATTCAAATTGTGGTATTACAAATTCAGCGTGTAACGCCCCATATTTTTCCTCTATGTCATGAAAAAAATGATATCCAAGAGAACAAAATGATTGTCGGGCGAATAGAGCCAAAACGGATATCCAAGCAAACAAGCTGAAATCCGAGAACAAAAAAATGATATTTGGGCGAACAAAATGATTTTCGGGAGAGTAGAGCCAAAACGGATATCCGCACGAACAAAACGATATTTGAATGCACAAAAATGATGTCCGGGTAAACAAAATGTTTGTTGGGCGAGTGGAGCCAAAACAGATAATCGGGGGAACAAAAATGATATCTGAGAGCACAAAAATGATATTTGAGCGAACAAAATGAGCGTCGGGCGGGCAGAGCCATAAATGATATTTGTGTAAACAAAAGTGGTATTTAGGCGATCAGAACGTGAATTCCGGGTTTCAGGAAGGCAGAACATGCCCCAGCAAAATTACTTATTTTTGGCTTGTTTTAAACCGTAGATTGAAGGAATCTTTGATCTAACGATAGGGAAAAATTGATGGAGGGTTAAGGTCGTGGATGAGAGGCTAAACCCTCGTTTCTTTCTTTTGGAAAAGGTTGAGAGAGAGGGGGAGAAGAGGAAGAAGAACTAGGGCTTTGAAGATCCTCCATTAGAGGAGGATTCACAACACCAAACGACAACGCGTTGCCGGCATCAAATAGATTGGGCTTCCACGGTCATTCTTCTTCCATTCTTGCAAGGAATATATGGAGGGAAGAAAAGCGTGGAAGGTAACGACTCGTCTCTTCCCGGTTTTAGGATGCGTGTTTTGCATTCTTTCATTCTTGCATTGAATGTGGCGATTGTGGTACCTGGTTCCAATAATTAAAGGGCTTGAGGTTGTCACGGTTCATTGTGAACCACTGGAGTGTGGGATTGCGGCCCCGGCATGATTGCATTAGAAGAGGCGAATCTCGGATTAGGTAATGTGGGTGAAGTCAAATCGAGATCGGTGGCCCAATTTGGTGATGATTGCTTATCATTGCATTTAGAAATTATGGTAGACGTGTGATTGCATCCATAGTGGCGTTGAGATGCTGATTTTCTGTGAGATTTTGTGATGTTAAGAATACGGAAAAATTGACAAGTGAGATTCCTAGTGATTGAATGCGATGACGCAAGATTGTAAAAGCTAGTGAATAGGTTGTTGGAAATGTCACGACTTTGAGGATTGCGTGTGACGACGATGTAGAATCGGTGTTGGGGGCTTCATGTGTTGCCATAAATGTATTTGTGTTAAGAATGTAATGGTGAGAGAATCTGTGTGTTGTCGCCATAAAGGCTAGGAGACTTTACTCGCAATGTCATTGTATATGAACTAGATAATTGTGCTAAAGGCGTGGGGAATTCGTGTTTAATGCTAGCCATGAAGGTCGGTAGGATTTACCCGCGATGCGTCGCACATGATTTGATAGAAGCGTAAAGAAAATTTGTGGGTAATTCCGCAATGAAGGCCGGGAGTCTTTACTCACGATGCATACACATATTATTTAAAATGTTATGATATAGGGGTAGTGGTTGTTGGGACTGTAATAGAATATACTGTCGCCATACCCGCTAATTGATATGAATTGTGCATTCAGGTAAAATGATGACACTTGTGTAATGTGATTGTGTCTAATGACCTGTTAGACTCATATATGTGATTAGGGTGTCATGGGTGATACATAGTTGCATACATAATTGCATAAGCAAGTCATTTTTATTTGATGTTCAACATAAAGACATGGTTAATGATTGTGACAGTAGACTTGGGCTTGTTATGCATGTTTATGTGTTTTTAAGATCCATATGAAGTACTGACTTGTAGGGTGATGTGGTTCCCCGGGGTTCGCTAAGACGGCCGGGATGAGTGGGGTTGTTACACGGATTGTGCTCAGCTCATAGCTAACCATCGTTTACCCTTCATATTTATTTGGTTGTAGGGCAAGGTTCCAATGCAAGAGCGTGCTAGCCGGCTATAAAAGCAAGGCCACATGAAGTGTTTTTCCCCTTCTCTTTTTTGATGTATTTTTCGTTGCATGATGTTTTGGCAAGCGAGCCAAGGTAGCTTAGAAGATTTACATTTTTGGATGGATATGTTTTGTACAGACATAAGGCGAAAGAGTCTTGTGATTTTATTTAATAAGAATATGGACACATTGTGTTATGGTTTCGTTTTCACTATACTATTGTTGATTATGGAGTTACTTTTATACATCTTTTTAATTATTAAATTGTGATAGGTGTATGTTGTGGCGCCCGGCCAGACATTATACGGTCGTTGTCATGGTGTTACAATTTGGAATCAGAGATAGGTTTATAGCTTCTAGACCGATAGAAGGAAGTTTAGTGTATTTTGACCGTTAAGAAGAGTTGTCCGCATAGGTTTTTGATGGGACCATGAGTGTCTGTGTGATTGATGTTCGGTTATAGAAAATTTTCTAACATGATGTGTGCTTTGACTATGGTGTTGATGGAGAAGTGGGGACTTCCAGAGCTCAAGAAGACACTACGGAAAGAAGCAACACTGCTTTGGGCATCCTGAATGGGAATATATCTCCCATAGATTTTTGTAGGATGCTTGCAGCTCCAGTGGTGGCGACTCAAGCCACTAGAGTAATAACTAGTGCGGCTCCCATCACACCAGGAGTAATGAGATGTGATGAGCCAATGGCAAAGCATGTTGATTAGAGAGACCATCAGTTGAAGTACTTTCTAGGATTCCATCCTCCTACCTTCAAGAGAGTCAGCACGCCTACTGATACGGAAGATTGGTTAGCATGGATGAAAGAACTGCTAGAGGAAGCGGAGATTTATGCAAAAAGAAAGGTGTCGTTTGTCACCTTTATGTTGGAGGGTGATGCAAAGATGTGGTGGTTAGAGGAGCGTGATAGAAATTTCCTTTGACATCTTCTAACTCAGATCACAATGGGAGAGTTTGCAGTGATTTTTCTGAAGAGTTGTCTCCCGACAACGACAAGACTATCCATCCAAGAGAAATTTCTAAGACGTCATCAGAGGGACTTGACCGGGACTACTATAGCGGATGATAAGGAAAAAATGTCACCATTTCTATAAGGGGTTGCGAGATAATTTGTGGAAAAAACATATAGCTTTGCGGTCGGCAGGCTTCTGTGAGTTGGTTGAAGTTACTAGGACTTTAAAAATGAATATTGAGCTAATCCAATGTCGCAAGGGGTTTGCAGAAAAAAAAGGGGAAGGTAAGACTTCCCAATGTCAATGGAGATCAAAAGGAAGTAAGCTAAGAAAGAGATTTCGCCCTCAAAAATTCGTTAAAGGGAGCGGAGTTGTAACTAGTGGAATTCGTTCGAGGGAACCTCTAGTATGTTACAAGTGTGGCAAGTTAGGACGCATAGCTCAAAATTTTTCTGATACGGTGCACGAGGGAGAGCGGCGACAAGAGCCAACTGCACCAGCGACACCTAGCTATGCTAAAATGGGCAAGACGGTGGAATTGAGCGCTTCACAATTTCCACCATATTAGCCCAGAGCCTACAGTCTAGGGAAAAAGGTCATTTGTCAACCCGACGTGTTGACAGGTATGGAAATGTTAGAATATGCTTTGTATTTAAGAATTTCATATTTTATGATTTTAGATTGCGACCACCTATGTGTGTTTTGTATGTGTGATTAGGCATCATGCTAGTTTTCAACGTACCCGCAAAGGTTTTATTTGATATGGGGGCATCACATTCATTCCTCGCGGATGGTTTTATCTGGGCTATTGGTGTGGAATCCTTCGATGCGGGAATGAAGCTCAGATTGCATATGTCAAATAGATCATTCATGAGTACTAAATGGAGGGGTCGCATTATCTTAAGGACAGATCAACAGGACTTTGACTTGGAAGCAACAATCTTGTTGTTAGTTGAGTTCAGTATGATTTTGGGAATTGATTGTCTTTTGGAGCAATGAGCCAACATTGATTGCAATCTGAAGGTAATAAACTTGAGGAGTGGAGGACGAGATGAAGTCCAGTTTAGAGGTTTGACCAGTGTTGCGTGCGCTCTAATTTCCTCCATGCAAGTGATACAAGCGGTGAACAAGGAGGTGAGGGTGTATGTGGCTATGTTGGAGACTCACTCCTAGAAGCTATCAATTGGAGATGCTTGAAGACATGTTTCCTGATGAGCTTCCTGGATCAGCTCCTTAGAGAGATTGATTTCTCGATAGGGTTGGTACCAGGTGCGAGTTCGGTATTATGTGCTCCATATCAGATGACACCAAAAGAATTGGCTGAATTAAAGACTCAATTGCAAAAGCAATTGGATCAAGGGTATATCCGACCGAGCTCTTTACCTTGAAGTGTTTCGGTGCTATTCGCGAAGAAGAAAGACAACAGTATGCGGCAATGCATAGACTATTTTGATTTCAATAAATTAACTATAAAGAATAAGTATATCATTTCGTGTATCCGCGACCACTTTGATCAATTGGCTGGGTCAACAGTGTATTCAAAATTGGATTTGAAGTCGGGGTACTATTAGTTGAGAATCCAAGAGGAGGATATCCCTAAGATTGGTTTTGGAACGCTGTATGGACATTTTTAGCTTTCAGAAATGACGTTTGGTTTTGACGAATGCACCGTCGGTGTTCATAAATTTGGAAAACCGTGTATTTTGGAAGTACTTAGATATGTTTATAGTGGTTTTCATTGACGACATTCTAGTGTACTCGAGATCGAAGGCCGAGCATGAAGCTCAATTGAGGTTGGTATTGCAGACTTTGAGGGAGAATCGACTCTACTTCAAGTTCTCCAAGTGTGAGTTCTGGCTTGAGGATGTTGTGTTTTTAGGCCACGTGATTTGTGGTAATGGGGTGGCGGTGAATCTGGCAAGATTAAAGCGATTAAAAATTGGCTTGTGTTGAACATGGTTGTGAAAGTCATGAGTTTCCTTATTTTAGCCAGTTATTACAGGAGATTTGTGGACAACTCTCGGATCACATTGCCCCTCACCTATCTCACTCGCAAGAAGAATAAGTTTGTGTTGACGCCTGAGTGCGACCAAGCTTTTGAAACTTTGAAAGAGAAGTTGATTTTTCCCCAATCCTAACTCCTAAGTCTTTCGAGTGGGACCGAATGATTTCAGATATTTAGTAAAACATTGGTCTGTGGTTTGGGATGTGTCCTAGTTTAGCATGATAGAATGATTGCTTATGGGTCACGACAGCTAAAGTCGTATGAGAAGAATTACCCCGTACACGACTTGGAATTCGCGGCGGTGATCTTTGCTTTGAAGTTATGGAGACACTATTTCTATAGTGTTAAGGAGTCTAAAGTATCTTCTAAATCAGAAGGAGCTGAATATGAGGCAGTGCAGATGTGTCGAATTCCTTAGTGACTATGAGGTAGAGATCCAGTATACGTCGGGAAAGAAGAATGTGGTGGTTGATGCCTTGAGCAGGAAGTACTCTAGGTAGGGAAATTAGATTAAGACGCATTGTGAGCTATTAATACGGGATTTCGAGTCGTTGTACATTACTTATATTGCTCATGGCGATGCTAGTGTAGCTTGTTTTAATTTGATCAAGTCGCGGTATGATATAGCAGATAGAATCCGAGAGGGAACTAAAATTGATGCGGAGCTGCAACCCTTGGTGTTGGAAGCTCGGGAAGGCAATAATAGTGACTTGGAGATAGTCGACAGACTTCTGAAGAAGAAGAAGAAAAGGAGAGTGTGTATCCTGAGCTTTGGCAAGCTCCGCGAGTAGTTGATGTTTAAGGTGCACTTCACAAAGTATTTCATTCACCCAAGCAATACAAAGATGTACATGGATTTGTATAAATCCTTTTGGTGGTTTAGTATGAAGAGAGATGTGGCGTTGTATGTGACTAAGTGTCAGACTTGTTCTTTGGTGAAGGCGGAATGTCAAAGGCCTGACGGTTTTTTACAGCCTCTTCCCATTCCCGAGTGGAAGTTCAACGATATCTCGATAGATTTTGTTCATGGTTTGCCCCGATCTCAACATTGGAATGATGTTATTTGGGTGATTGTAAATCATTTGATCAGGGTGGATCGATTCATTTCAAATAGGAAGGATGATGATGTGGAGAAGTTGGCAGAACAGTATGTGTGCAACATTGTTCAGGTACATGGAATTTTAAGAAGTATCATTAGTGATAGAGATGAATGTTTTACGTCCAAGGATTGACGGTTGGTTCAAAAGAGCTTGGGGACAAAGCTTAAGTTTAGAACGACGTTTCATCAGTAGACTGATGGTCAAATGGAGAGAACAAACCGTACAGATTAAGATATGTTTAGAATGTGTGCACTTAGCTTTGGGAAGAAGTGCAAAGACCACTTATTCATGATCGAATTCGCATACAACAATAGTTTCCAAGTGAGTATCAAAATGGCACCATACGAAGCTCATTATGGAAGACGGTGTCGGACGTTGATGTCTTAGGTGGAGGTGGGTGATACCCAACTTTTCGGAAGAAGATATTTGTCAATGCATTTGTGATCGTGGAGGCGATTCATGAGCATAAGAATATTGCTCATGACCGACTGGCTAACTACTATAATGCATGTCATCAAAACTTGGAATTTGTGGTTGGCGATATGGTGTACTTGAAGATTAAGTTGTTTAAGGGCGTATCCAGAATTCAACTTTTGAAGAAGTCGAGTCTGACATATTTGGTCTCATTCCAGATTATTGAGTACATAGGCGAGGCGGTACAGTCTTGCATGGTCGGCGGAGTTGAGTGGTTTACAAGACGTATTCCATATCTCAGTTTTGAGGAAAGCCATCGTGGATCCTAGTGTTGTGATCAAGTCGGTGGATGAAAGTTTGGCAACCGTGGTGCGTCCAATTTGCATAGAAAACATGGAGATCCGGAAGTTGTGGAATAAGGAAGTCAAGCTCGTGAAAGTACGTTTGGACAATTGCGGGCGAGATGAGTTCTCTTGAGAAAGAGAATGAGTGATGCGAGAGAAGTATCCAGAGGTATTCCCTTTAGGCATGATGTTTATTTAAGTGGATTTTGTAGGAGTTTGTAATTTTGAGGACGAAATTCATTTTTACAGGGGGAATTGTAACTCCCCCATTTTCCCATTTGTCATGAACAAAAATGATATCCGAGCGAACTATGATGGTGTTGTCAAGAGTGGATTAGAAAGAATTTCCGAAATAAATACTGCTGTTGATGAGGATGATGATGTTGTTGATGTGCCTGAATATGTTGATGCTGAAAGAGTTGTTGAGCAAGAATATAATGTTGAGCAGGATGCTCTTCAGAGGAATGTAGTTGATGGTACTGATGTTGCTAAAGATAATGATGATGTTGGGGTTGACAATCCTCAAGATTATATATATCAAACCATGAACATTGCCGATGAACATGTCTCTCAATTTGATTAAGACGCTATGTCTGATATTGGGTTTGATCCAGATAAGATAACCGAAAACAAACTAATTGATGATATTAAAAATCAACATGTTGATCAAACAATACAAGGCGTTCTTTATGAGCTTCACATGTTTCTTTTTGAAAAGGAGTTATTGGCTCAGTGGGAGCCTCAAATTCAAGATAAGTCTATTGTTCAAGGGGAACCTGCCACTTCTTAAATGAGGCATGAATCTCCTCCTATTCCAGAAAAGGATTTTGGTGATATACAATCAGATACTCATGAGGTTTCTTTTGATCCTGCTGAACACTATTACAGTGTTTCAAAGAGTAAGAGTCCCAGATGCCCAAACAGATGTGGCGTCACCACCTGAAGTTTATAAAGTTTCTTTTCCCACTCAGAAGACCTGTCATTTCTTCTGGCAAAGCTCTTCTCCCAACTCCTCCTTTCAAGGCTCCTTCATCTAGGAGTGCTCAAGGCAGAGAAAAAGGGAGAAGAGCTCATGACTCTAGGCCTGTATGGGAGACGTTCACAAAAAAAGAAAGAAAATGTACAAGAAAATGCAGTCTTATAATGCTCCTAACCCTTATGCTCACATTAAGATGAATCTAGTTGAACCTTCTCAAGCCCATGTCATTGATCCTGGATTTATTGAATCCATGGAAAGAATTGTTGTTCATAGACAAGCTAAAAATGAAGCCACTGGGAAAGAGATTTTGAGAAAAAAAGCTGAATTCATTATTAGACTTCAGGAAAGATACAACAACACTCAATCCTTTATCCCACTATAGTGGGGTCGGCTATATGGATCCTTTGTCGTTGTAAAGAGCGGCCCGAAACCTTGTATATACTTCTTAAGTTTTTAGTTACAAGTATGAATACATTTATATAGGAAAGGAGAAAGAAGATAAATCCCATTCTAACATGTGGGACTAATACAATGAGGAAAAGAGGGAAAAAATGGGCCACTAGATGGGCCCTTAACTAGGCTTCTCTAACACTCCCCCGCAAGTTGGAGCGTACAAGTCGTAGGCACCAAGCTTGGATAAAAACTGATAGTATAGCGGCCGGGAGAGAGCATTAGTCAAGATGTCAGCAACTTGATTTGTAGCAGGAACATGCTCCAACTCTATCTTCTTTGACTGTACTTTTTCCCGGATAAAATGACAGTCAACTTCAATATGCTTTGTGCGTTCGTGAAAGACCGGATTCTTGGCAATATGTATGGCAGCTTGGCTGTAACAAAATAGGGTCGCCGATGATGAGAGACGAACACCTAAGTCACCTAGAAGGCCCTCAAGCCAAGTTAACTCAGAAACGACAGCGGTCATAGCCTGGTACTCGGCTTCAGCAGAAGAGCGAGCAACTAAGGTTTGTTTCTTGCTACGCCACGTTATGAGATGTCCTCCAAAGTAGGTACAGAAACCCGTTGTGGAGCGTCTATCATCAATGGATCCAGCATAGTCAGCGTCAGAGTACGCGACAAGAGATAGAGATGTGGATGGCTTGTATACCAGCCCTTGTCCTAGAGCGGTCTTGAGATATCGAAGAATGCGCTCTACATCCTGAAGATGAGATGTCCGGGGAGCATGCATAAAATGACTCACGACTCCTACAGCAAAAGAGATGTCTGGGCGAGTAACTGTGAGATAGATCAGCTTCCCAACCAAGCGTCTATAGTATTCTGGATTTGTAAGCAACTCATCGGAGTCAGAGCTGTGGGCCGAGAGCTTGTGATTAGCGTCCATAGGAGTATCCGCAAGTTTGCATCCAGAATAGCCGGCATCATGAAGATCCATACAGTACTTCCTTTGTGATAACACGAGACCATCAGTGCGTCGAGCAACCTCAAGGCCAAGAAAGTATCGAAGGTTGCCAAGATCTTTGGTCTGAAAGGCAGAGTTTAACTGTTTCTTGATTTGTTGTATCCCTGTAGTGTCGTCACCAGTAATGAGGATATCATCAACATAGACAAGTAGGATCACAGTTCCGGTTTCCCGGTGTCGGGTGAAGAGAGAGAAATCAGCCGAGCTCCGAATAAAGCCAATATCACAGACAACCTTGCTGAAGTTTTCAAACCAAGCCTGCGGGGACTGTTTAAGACCATAAATAGACTTCCAAAGAAGACAGGCCGGAGACTCCCCCGTGGTCTTAAACCCGGGTGGTTGGTGCATGTAAACAGTCTCCTGCAGATCGTCGTTGAGGAAGGCGTTCTTAACATCCAGTTGATAAAGGGGCCAATGTCGATGAACAGCCAAGGAGAGAAGAACGCGGACGGTGTTCAATTTGGCCACCGGAGAGAAGATTTCCTCATAATCCAAGCCATGTTGTTGAGTAAAACCCCGGGCCACGAGGCGGCCATTGAGTCGCTCCACATTGCCATCCACCGCATGTTTAACAACAAAGACCCACTTGCAGCTCAAACAGTGCTGTCCTGCGGGAAGAGGAATTAGATCTCAAGTCCAGTTAGCCCAGAGAGCCCGTATTTCATCGTCCATGGCCGCCCGCTACCCCGGGTGTTGCAGCGCCTCCTGCACAGTGTTAGGAATAGAGATAGAGGAAAGAGAGGTGGCAAAGGTGTAGAGAGGAGTCAGCCGATGGAGAGAAACATAGTTGGTCAAAGGATGAGCTGTAGAGGCGGGAGCTGGATCTGTCATTGTCGGGGTGTCGCTGGAGGGTGGTAGCTGGTGTAGGTAAGCATCCTTGAAGCGATGGGTGTAGACACGGATAAGGGGCAGTGGAACCCGAGAGGGGGCAGCGAGAGAGGTGGTTGGAGATGGTAGAGAAGAGGATGTGACAGGTATAGCAGGCCGGGGAAGAGGAGTAGAGGAAGTCGAAGTGGGTGAAGGTAAGTGGAAGGGCTGATCTTCGCAGAACGTCACATCCGCCGAGACGACCAACTTGCCATCAGAAGGAGACTAGCAAACATACCCCTTCTGCGTGCGAGAGTAACCAACAAACATATATTTGGCCGCCCGAGGAGCAAGTTTGTCGGAGGGGGGCCAAGAAGATGAACATAACAAACACACCCGAAGACTCGAGGGGTGAGAGAAGTGGGAGCGCGGAAGGATAGAGAAGTTGAATAGGCATGGCAAAGTCAAGAACAGAAGAGGGTAGGTGGTTGATGAGATGACATGTTGTGGAGACAGCAAAATTCCAATATTCGGTCGGAACCTGCATTTGAAACATAAGGGACCGAGCAACATCAAGGAGGTGACGATTTTTCCGTTCAGCCACACCATTTTGTTGAGGGGTGTACGCACACGAAGTTTGATGGATGACGCCAAATTCGGTGCAAAGAGTGGAGAAGGTGTGACTAGTATACTCGCGAGCGTTATCAGTGCGAATGACTTTGAGAGGGGTGGCAAACTGCGTACGCATTTCAGTTAAAAAAGCACAAAACACAGAGGTAAGTTCAGTACGGTCATTCAGTAAATATAGTCATGTAACACGCGAGTAGTCATCAATAAACGTGACAAAATAGCGGAATCCAAAGATACTGGGGACTTTATAGGGACGCCATACATCAGAATGAACTAGAGATAAAGGAATACTACTCCTGGTACATGCAGAGGGGAAGGAAGAACGATGTTGTTTACCGTAGATACAAGATTCAAAAGAGAACTCCCGTAGAGGAACATCGGGAAGGGCTCGCTTGAGGATCGGAAGAGGAGCATGTCCAAGATGGCAATGACAATCGACAGTGGAGACAGCGGAGAGAAGAGTGGATGGTATATCCAGGATGTAGAGCCCATTCACCAGCTGCCCTCACCAATGATACTCTGGGTGCGGCGATCCTGCATAAGAAAAGAGGAAGGAGAAAAGGTTATGCAACAATCAAGTTCGTGTGTCAGGCGACTAACGGAGAGTAAATTGAAGGGTGACCCCGGAACATGAAGAACAGAGGAGAGAGAAAGGGTCGGGGTGAGTTGGAGAGATGCGGCGCCAGAGACCGGTAAGGTGTCACCATTGGCCACAGTGATATGTGAAGGATGAGTCGTCCGGAGATACTGGGAAGGCTTCTGGGAGGTAATGTGGTGTGTAGCGCCAGAATCAACGATCCAGCGGGGGCTATGAGAGAGACATGTTATACCTTCCGCAGAGAAAGACGCAACCGAGCCGGAGGAGCGGCCGAGGACACCCTGTAGCTGTTGGAGTTGGGTGCGGAGCTCATCGATATGTTGGCGAGTGGTAGACGCCGAATCCTGAGTAGAAGCCCCAGTGGGAGCAGAAGCAGTAGAGGAAGTAGCCGCAAGGTGGGGAGGTAGACCATGCTTGCGGTAACAAGTAGCCTCGAGATAACCATCCCGGCCACAGTAGGTGCATTTCATAGAAGAACGACCCCCACGCCCACGTCCCCGAGACGGAGGTCGACCCCCGCGGGTGGAAGAGCCACAAGTAGGAGGGGTCGGAAGGAGAGGCTGCTGAAGGAGAGCTGGTGCAAATCCTGGAGGAGCCTCAGTAGGAGGCGTAACTTTAAGCAGCATGGAGCAGACATCTGACAACGAAGAAGTAGTCGTAGAAGAGAGAATCTGGGCCCGAACACTATGCAGGTGGGGGGGGGAACACGGGACATCATCATCGCGATGGTGACAGCCTCTTTCTGGGCCCGTTGAGTAGCGAGATCAGTGGTTGGAGGCTGATGTTGAATCCAGACCTCGGCCAGGGTCTTGGCTTGGGCAACAAAATAGATCGCATCACCGGGAGCACCTGGAGTGAGGTTCTGAAGGTTTGAGAGAATATTATATAGGTGATGAAGACTGTTGTGCCCCGAGTAAAAAGAGTGGAGTTCCTCCCACATGGCCTTGGCCGTGTCATGATACATGGCCATCCTGTAAGGCTAAGTATCCATAGAATTTAGGAGCCAGGACTGGACCCAACCATCATCGCGAAGCCAGTCATCGGAGGGAGCATCGGGGGTAGCTCGAGTCAAGTGGTGAAGGAGACCCTTGGTCTGCAGGACCCGACGAACCGAGTGAACCCATTCAACGAAGTTTCGTTTCCCAGTCAGTGAAATGGTAGTAATCCGGAGCTCATCGCAGAGTTCGGAAGCCGTGGTAGCCGCACTGGCTGGAGGAGCAGAGGTGGCAGCGGAATTATCAGAATTCATGCGGTTAGCAGAAGAGACCAGACGGCTAGCAGGGGGGAAGACTGGGCGGCGAGTAAGGAGAAGACCGGGCTAGCAAGGAGAAGGTTGGGCGGCTAGCAGAAGGAGGCCGTGCGGCTAGTAGGAGGAGATCGTGCGGCTAGCAGGAGAAGGTCGGGCGGCTAACAGTAGGAGGACGGGCGGCTAGCAGGAGACGACATTCGGTTTGGCGGAGAAGGCCAGACGGCTAAAAACAGAAAGCCGGGCAGCCAAAACAGCAAGCCGGGCAGCTAAAACAGCAAGTCGGGCGGCTAGAGGGAGGCCGAGTAGAGAGATAAGGAGCAGTAGAAATAGAAGCCGCACGGTCTCGGCGGACTCACCAGCGACAAGAAGAGTCGCGACCAGGATGCGGCTTGCAGGAAGAGAAGAGACCGCTAATCTACAAGACAAGTCGCAGCGGCTAGTTGATGTAGAGACAGGATAGGGAGTCCGCACGGTCAAGGTGAGGCCACCAGCGACAAGTAGAGATTCCACGACCTAGATGCGGACACTCGGCTAGAGGAGAAATCGCGGCAACGCGAGAGAAGTCGCGACCAGCAGAAAGAGGGAAAGCCGAGAAGAAGAGGGGGAGTCCGCGCAGATAGCAAGAGAGACCGCGCGGTCAGAGACAGAGGGAGACCGTGGCGACTAGAGAAGTGACGGAAGGCGGAAAAGAGAGAAAAACAGGCCGCGCGGATAGAGAGGTGGGACGCGCAGACAGAAAAAAGAAGGTGAGCCCCACATGAGAGTTTATAAAAGAGAGGTAGGAGGAGGAGGGAGAGAAGTGGAAGCCACGAGGGGACAAAGTAGAGAGAGTGGTTAGAAGGAGACAGGCTGCACGATACGGCGGCTAAGAGGGAGGAGGAAAGACCGTGCGGTTTCCAGGTGGACAGACAGGACAACCAAGTCCGGGCGGACAGAAGCAGGAGACCACGAACAGTAGACCGAAAACAAATACAAGGAGTAGACCGGATGCCCCTGATACCATGTAAAGAGAGGCCCAAAACCTTGTATATACTTCTTGAGTTTTTAGTTACAAGTATGAATACATTTATATAGGAAAGGAGAAAGAAGATAAATCTCATTCTAACATGTGGGACTAATACAATGAGAAGGAAAAGAGGGAAAAATGGGCCACTAGATGGGCCCTTAACTAGGCTTCTCTAACAGTCGCCATTGTGCCCTATCTTTTGTCATAATCTCACTAATGTCAAAGTACAACATGTCTTTTCTTATGGTTTCATTCCAAGTCTTTAATGGTCTACCCCTCCCTCGTTTAACATGCTCAGTGACTAGACTCTCGCAACGCTTAACAGGTGCCTCTAATGGTCTCCTTTATACATGTCCAAACCATCTTAGTCGAGCTTCTCGCATCTTCTTTGCAATTGGTGTTACTCTTGTCTTATCCCTGATACATTCATTCCTAATTTTATCCAATCTCGTGTGTCCACACATCCACCTAAGCATTCTCATCTCCGCAACTCTCATTTTTTGCTCAAGTACACAATTCATTGTCCAACACTCATAATCATAGAGCATCGCTGGTCTAATTGCAGTGCGGTAAAACTTGCCCTTAAGTTTTAATAGTACTTTACGATCGCATAGGATCCCTGACAAACCTCTCCACTTCAACCAACCCGCTTGGATTCTAAGTGTCACATCTTTATCAATACCTCCGTCCTTTTGAACTATCGATTCAAGATATTTAAAACACTCACTACGGGAAAAATCTTGATCACCCAACTTAATAACGAAGTCATCAATCCTTCTTGTACTGCTAAATTTAAGCTCAATATACTATGTATTTGCCCTGCTCAACCTAAAACTGTTCTTTTCTAAAGTGTCTCACCAAGATTCAAGTTTTGCGTTTACACCCTAGCGCGTCTCATCAACCAAAATGATATCATCCGCAAACAATAAACACCAAGGTATTGCTTGGTGGATATGTCTGGAGAGCTCATCTAAGATAAGGGTAAAGAAATAAGGGCTTAAAGCTGAACCTTGATGTAAGCCAACAGTGAGAGAATTCTTGTGTTAATCCTCCAGATGTCCTCACCCTTGTCACTGAATTTGTATGCATATATTTGATTATGTCAATATATGATACATTTACACCCTTCTTTTTAAGACTCTCCATAAGAACTCTCTTGGAACTCTATCATAAGTCTTCTCAAGATCAATAAACAGTATATGCAAATCTTGTTTTCTTTCTCAGTAGTGGTCATTGAGTCTCCTCAAGAGATGTATAGCTTCCATGGTCGACCGCCCTGGCATGAATTCAAATTGATTCTCTGAGATGTTAGTCTCCCGTCTTACTACTCTTTCTATTATCCGTTCTCATAGTTTCATGGTATGACTCATCAATTTAATTCATCTGTAATTAACACAATTTTGTATATCTCATTTGTTTTTATACAAAGGTACCAAGATACTATCCCTCCATTGGTTTGACATCCTCTTTGACTTCAGTATCTTACTTAAAAACATGTAAGGCACAAAATTCCTTCATTCTCTAAACATTTTCATACTTTGATAGGTATATCGTTTGTCGCAACCGGCTTTTCATTTTTCATCTTCTTTAGAGCATCATTTACCTCTGATACTTGAATTTTACGATAAAACGTTATGTTCTTATACTACTCTGATTACTTAACTCTTCCAAGTTCAATCCATTTCCATACTTCAGGAAAGATAAACTAATGAAATTAAAATTTAGATTCCCAGTAAGATGTTTAAAGCATACAACCAAGAATCCAAGTGCGTATACAGTACAAGCAACAGAAAGGATTGGCAAAAGTTGGTTGGGTTGTGAATCTAATATTTATATTTCTTATGTGAAAAGACAGAAAGGTCCAGATGGTGTACCTGTACCACTGGAGCCTATTACTTTCACTAAATCATCTACTTCTCCTATTATTCCATAAATGTCTAATATGCTTGATGTTGTTGAATATTCAATTCTTAGACCAATCTCTCCTGGTAAAGAGATTGAATACATAAATGATTTGGTAGCTAGGATTATTGAGAAAGGATATTCTGTAAATACAGCTCATGGGAATGCAAAAAAAGATCTTGAACATTTCCATCATGTCTACAGAATGGTTCAAGAGCATCCAAAAAAGGCTAGAAGAATACACTATGATTATATTGACAATAAACAGAAGGAACTCATCACCCGTCTATCCACTTTCCTTGAGAAGCATAAAATGAAATCGTCTTCTTTTCTCTCTAAATGAATCTCCTTCTTTATTTCTAAAGAATGTAAAGGTTTTTAAGATGTTGATATATTAAGGAATGGAACGGGTGTGTATAGATCTTTTTGTCTATCTCTTCTCTGTGTTTATTTTTGCATCCATCTTAAAATATATTTTCTTTTCATATTTGAAATAACTTATTCTTGTAAAACTCGGTATATCAAATATGGGGAGATTGTTGAAAAAAATCCTTTTATGATTTGATATATCAGGTTATTGAAGTGATATATGATAAATGTAAAGATGGCATCTTATTTTAAGTCCAAGTCCAAAGACACTTATAAGAGGTCAGACCAAGATTTAGTGCACTCAGAGAAGCAGAAGAAAGCTAAGTAAAAAATTTGTACTTTGAGAATATGTTGACATATGTTGAGAAGTTTACTCTATGCTTTGACTAGTAGTCAACACATGAAGACAAGATGTTTTGTCATCTTGTGTCAAGATCCCCTATAAAGGAAAAAAAAAGTCAGATCATAAGTATATCGACATACATTGAGATCTCTTTGCTTTTACATCTCAACATATGTCGGCTAGAGGTCGACACACAAGAAGCATTACGTCGACTTCTCTACAGAATACTTATAAATGCAAATCGAGTAGATTAAGGCAATGATCAAGATCTAATTCTGACCGTTGATGATCTAATTTAGGAAGGACATTATTCTGATTAGGTCAGATTGAGCAAGGCCTAATTCAAGTAGCAAGTCTATATATATCAAAGGAAAGACAAAAGAGGAATAAATTATTATTCTAGAGGATTTTCAAAAGCTCTCTCGTCTCCTTCTCCATCCAGAAGTCCTCTCAGAAGAACCCTAGCCGACAAGATCATCTTCTCTCAGATCCGAAGGCTCGTCTCTCAAGGGTTCAACATTACTTCTTTAGGATTCCTCCCCAACAGATTCAACTTCTCTATATTGAATTTCATCATCTCAAGGGGAATTGCTAGTGATGCTTTCTTATACATCAAGAATCCGCAGAGTGCTTATAAGAATCAAAATCCTCAAAGCTTATTGAAGAGAATTACATTGTGGTAACAGAAATTCAACCACAACCTACTGCCAGAGTTTTGAGAATCACTCTCCAAAGGATTCAATGATATTGATCCACCTTATCAAAGGCTCATTGGTTATGTGAATCTTTCTTATCAAAAGATTCAGGGTTTAGAAAGACCATATCAAAATTTCCATTGGTTCTAAGAATCTTCCTTATCAAAAGATTCGGTTATAATTTCATCTAAGAATCTCCTTATCAAAATACTTAACACTAATTAGTGGATAGTATGTCAAGGGAAAGAAGAGTTGCATACCCAAACATTTGGGGGAACCACTATAAATTCTTGTGTCTTCTGATTGCTTAATTTCATGTGCATAATTTCTTATTTTATTTTCACTGCATTGGATTAGAACTCTGTGGCACGTACTGTGATTAATTGAGTAAATAATTTTAAAACTATGCCCCCCCCCTATAGAGTAATTTTTGACTGTGGTTATCCACTTTCAAACTAAATAATTGTCGGGCGAGTAGATACAAAACGAATAATCAGGTACACAAAATGATATCAGGCCGAACAAAATAATTTTCAGCCGAGCAAAGCCAAAACGGAAATTCGGGCGAAAAACTAATATCTGAGCGCACAAAATGGTAAATGGGAAAACAAAATGGTCATCGGGAGAGCAGAGCCAAAACGGATATACGGGCGAACAAAAATGATATTTAATCTTAAAAAAATGATATTCGAGCGAACAAAATGATCGCAGGACGAGCAGATCCAAAACCGATATTCGGGCAAACAAAAATGATATCTGAGCGCATAAAAATGATATTTGGGTGAACAAAATTATCTTAAGGAGAGCAGAGCCATAAATGATATCCATGCGAACAAAAATGATATTCAGACGATTAGAACGTGAATACCGAATTTCGGGAAGGCGAGGCATGCCCCCGCGAAATTACTTATTTTTAGCCCGTTTTAAGTCGCAAATTGAGGGAATCTTTGATCTAACGATGGTGATAAATTGTTGGAGGGTTAAGGTCATGGATGAGAAGTTAAACCCTCCTTTCTTTTAGAAAAGGTTTAGAGAGAGATGAGAAGAAGAGGAAGAAGAACTGGGGCTTTGAAGATCCGTTAATAAAGGAGGATCCACAGTTCCAAACTACGTGTCGTCAGTGGCATCGGATAGATTGTGCTTTCACGATCATTCTCCTTCCACTTTTGCAAGGATTATATGGCGGGAAGAAAAACGCAGAAGGTAATGAGATTTACTACTGTCGTCCCGGTTTTAGGATGTGTGTTTTACATTCTTTCATTCTTGCTTTGAATGTAGGGATTGTGTTACCTGGTGCCTCTAATTAGAGGGTTTGGGGTTGTCACGGTTCATTGTAATTTACTAGGGAATGAGATTGCGACCCTGACATGATTGCATTAGAAGTACGAAGACGATTCTTGGATTAGGGATTATGGGTGAAGCCAAATCGAGGATGATTTTCAAATTTGGGGATTGATTGTTTGTCGTTGCAATTAGAAATTTTGGTAAATATGCGATTGTGGTCATAATGTCATTGTGATGCCCATTTTCCGTGAGATTTTGTGATGTTGAGGTTAGGGTAAAATTGACACGTGAGATTCCGGGTGATTGAATGGAATGCCACGTAATTGCATAAGCTAGTGAATAGGTAGGTGGAAACGTCACGACATTGGGGACTGCGTATAATGCATCCGTAGAATCGGTGTTGAGGACTTCATGCATTGTCACACATGTATTTGTGTTAAGAATGTACCGATGAGCGAATCCATGTGTATTACCACCAAGAAAGCCAGGAGACTTGACTCGCAATGTCATTGTATATGAATTAGATAGTTGTGCTAGAGGCGCATAGAATTCGTGTGCAATGCCTCCATAAAGGCCAGGGCACTTTACTCGTGATGTCGCTGCACATGATTTGATAGAAGTGTAGAGAGGATTTGTGGGTAATGTCGTCATGAAGGCAATGAGACTTTACTCATGATGCCTACGCGCATGATTTTAAATGTCGTGATATAGGGGTAATGATCGTTAGGACAGCATTAGGATATATTGCCGCCATACCCGCTAATTTATATGAATTATGCATTCGTGCAAGATAATGACTTGTATGTGATATGATTGTGTTTGATGGTCTGTTAGACTCATGCACGTGATTAGAGCGTCGTAGTTAATACTTGGTTGCATACATGATTACATAAGTAAGCTCGATTTATTTGATGTTGAACATAAAGACACAGTTGATGATTGTGACACTAGACTGGGTCTTGTAATGCTTATTTATTTTTTTTCATATTCATACGAAGTGCTGACTTGCAGGGTGATATGGTTCCACCGGGTCCGCTAGGAGAGCCGAGAGGAGTGGAGTTACGCGATTTAAGGTAGGTCATAGCTGACCCGCGTTTACTCTTCATGTTGATTTGGTTGCAGGGCATGGTTCCAATGCAGGAACGCACTAGCCGGCTATAAAATCCAAGTCTCATGTTTTTCCCTTCTCCTTTTTGATGTATTTTCTTTTACATGATGTTTCGGCCTGCGAGCCGAGATAGCTTAGGAGATTTACATGTTTTGGATTTATATGTTTTGTATGCCCATAAGGCTGAAGACTCTTGCAGTTTTATTTAATAGGAATTTGGACGCTGTGTTATGGTTTCGTTTTTGTTATGCTATTGTTGATTATAAAGATTTACATTTATAATCTTTTTAATGCATAAATTATGTTGGGTCTATGTTATGGAGCGTGGCCGAACCAATATTATACGGTCATTGTGATGATGGCATTACACGGCGACTGAAGAAGCTAAGTCCAAACTACTTGGGTTCGTTTGAGGTGATGGAGTGTATTGCTGGTTTTGTTTATCGCTTCGCATTGTCGATTGAGCTAAGTGAATTACATGATGTGTTCCACTTATCTGTATTGAGAAAAAATATGCAGGAACCCACGTAAATTTTTAAGACTGATAGTGTACTGGTGAATAGTGAGCTAGTGATTGTAGTCAGAACTGTTTGCATGAGGACGTGGATATTCGACAGTTGCAAAACAAGATAATTAAAAAGGCGAAAGTTCGTTGGGCCAAATGCGGGTGTGTTGAGTTCTCTTGAGAGAGGGAGAAAACGATGTAGGAGTACCCCGAGTTATTTCCAAAGGTACATGAGTTGTATGTTGTGTGACGTTTTTTTAATTTCGGGACGAAATTCTTATAAGTGGGGGAGAATTATAACACCAGAAATTTACCCTAAAAAACCTTGATGATGGTGTGTACAAGAATGATACACGTGGGGGTAGACTTCTGAGGTAAACTCGAAAGGAAATCAGTTTTCCCTCACACACGACCATGCGATTTGAAATCGCACAACAGTGCGTATTAATAGAACTAAACTCGCAGATTTCCATGCTTATATGATTGTGTTTATGTACGAACATATTGATGTAAAGTCATAAGGCCAAAAATTGCTCTTCCTTAACTAAATGTGGACATTCATACTTGAATTGAAAATTTATTATGCTTCCATTGGACTTATATTCCGAAGTGTGGACTTTACATTCTATTTACTTTATAATGTTTAGCTTGTGATGGTTGTATGTTAAGGGGGCCAGTCGGACCCATACTATACAACATTTATAGGTGGAGTCTTACAAGAGCGCAGAAAGTCGCTCGCAGAAAGGGTCATCGGCCAAGAGGTCGCTGGAAGTCGCTTGTAAGAAGGAGGCACACAAAGTCGCTTGCGGGCGCGCTTGATTGTCGTGCACGGTCCAGACTCGCAGTAGGAAAGTAGGAAGTTGTGTGTGGGCGAGCTTGATTGTTGTGCGTGGTCCGAAAAAGAGGGTGGTTTGGAGAAGTCGGCGACCTCACACAGCGAGCAGGAGAGATCACACGAGTAAAGAATGAGCCAAATGAGATCGGCGAGATGCAGCGGGCGAGATTAATTGGCGAGCGAACTCGATTGTCGAGATCTGTGAGCAAGCAGTTGGCAAGATCAGCGAGGCGCAGCAGGCGAGCTTGATTAGAAGAACATGCAGAGAGGCAAATGCGTCCACTATTTCTCGTGTAAGGACGGAAAATTAAAACAAATTCGGATAGGATTGCCTGGGCATGCGGAAAATTACACGAGAGGAGAAAATGAGAGAGAACAACGAAAAAAATGTCATGCTCTTATAGGCTATAGCATGTGAGAATAAAATAATTATTACTCTAGAATCTCAACTTATTACATGAGAATTCCCCTCTTAATATAGAGAAGAAGAGAAATATACAATTAAGGATGTAAGACTAAATACAACAAAAACTAAAATTGTACAGTGGGCTCCTTTTGGGGCTTTTTACAAATGGGCTTTAACAGTTGCTACTTTCCAAATTGAATGAAATGGTTTTGGAATTTTGAAGATATTATTCACAGATTGTTGATGTTGTGAATCAGATAAGTGTTGTTGGAGGTGTTCTGGTTGTTCTCAGATTTTCAATATGAGTTCTTGGTGGTTGTCTTCATGTTCCAGAGCGGATATTGTCTTGTGTGAATCTACAAAAGTTAAAAAGTGTTTGGAGTGCTGACACTACAATATTTCAGCTATTCTGTTATGTGTCGGTGTTATGTGTCGGTTATGTGTTATGAGTTTGTTATGTGTCAGTTATGTGTTATGAGTTATGAGTTGGATGTTGTCATTATTATTTATCATTAAGTGGGAGTCTCGAGCCCCGAGTCTAGTTTTAGGTTCCATCATGAGTGTTGTCCTTTTATAAGTTGTAAGCCTATATAAAGGCAGAGATATTGTATGTGTGAAGATATGAAATAAAGTTCTAGTTCCTTGCCCCTTCTAGTGAGATAACTGGTGGCTCTCTCCTCCGACGAGCAACCCCGCTTAGGCAGCCGCGGTAACGGCTCCGTAGTATCCCGCCACCGTCTCCACCACCCGCATCCCTACTTCTGGCCACCACCGAAGGACCATAACAACTTGGTATCAGAGGACTTGGTCCTCTTCCGCAGACATCCTTTTCCCTCCGCACCGCCCAATATCCTCGCCACCCTCCATCTTCCTCAACTCCGGTCGCAGCCTGTGCATCCCTTGTCGCCGTCGGCGAAGCTCCGCGGCAACCGTGCCCCGCAGCCCTGCGCCGCCAACCTCCGTCTTCTCCTTCCCCAGCCGCACGCCGAAACAGCCTCAAGCGCCGCACAGCAGATCTCCTTCGCGCCCCGCTCAGCCTCTCGACGCCGGCTACCGGTCTTGAATCGACGACCAACCCTGTTGTTGCTCTGCTCCGTTCTCCTCGAGCCCAGCCCGGCACACCTGCGCCCTTTGCTCTCCATCGAGCCTTGCACGGCCGCGCTACATTGAGCCCCGCCCGCCTGCGTCCACTGTCGCCTTTCTCCTTTTTTTCCGCCCTCGAGCCCCGTCTTTTCTGATTACACCTCCTGCTGCTTCCGTGGACCCCACTTCAAATCCTCTTTTAATTTCTTCCCACCCCAACTACATCCTGCCTTTTTACATCACCTCCATAACAAGTATTATTTTATTCCATTACCACTAAAGACAATGGGCCTCGCCCCCAATTCCATCCAGCAACTTCATTTTAATCTTTTAGACAGCCGGCCAGACCATTCCAATCCTTATTTTTAATTAATTGTGGGCCCATCTCCTTGCTGTCAATATTGGGCGCCACCGCGGCTCTCGTGGCCACTCTCAGTCCTCCGACTCTGCGCACTCCGACCACCGGGTCACCCGATCCTCTTCTCGCTCCTCATCCCGCACTATAAGCGACTCCTCGGAACAACTCAATCAGATTATGTCCATGCTACATGACCTCATGACGCAACAGGAGGAGCACACTGCTCTCGCGGACCGTCATCAGGAGGACATTGCTGCGCTCGCCAAGCGCATCGATGATCTGTCAACCGCCCCACCACATGATCATGCAAGCAGCAGTCAGACACAACCACTTCTCAGCAATGCCCCACCGCCCCTGACCGTCCACGAACCACCACCATCGGTACTCGCGCGCCCCGACGCTGCAATTGTGTCGCGCTATACCAGATTAGAGTTTCCAACCTATGATGAGAAAAGTGATCCATTGAGTTGGCTTACCAAGTGTGAACAATTCTTCGGCCACCAGCAAACTCCGCCAGCAGATCAAATCCATCTTGCCTCTTTCCATATGCTCGACTCCATTGTTTTATGGGACTCTCGACTTCTCACCGACCGGCCGAATCTAATTTGGGACGACTTCAAGCGGCTCTGCAACTTGCGTTTCAGACCTCCTATTCGCAGTAACCCCCTCGGTGCACTCACAACTCTACGACAAACGGGTACCATCGATGAGTACATGGAACAATTTCAGCTCCTCTTAGAGCATGTCCCGCTTGCCCTAGATATGCAGGTCAACATTTTCACCGCAGGACTTCGCGAACGGCTGCGGCTGGATGTTGAGTTTGAGGCTCCTCCGGACTTAGTGACGGCTATGAGTCTGGCCCGGCTCTGTGATCGTCGTCTCCAGCTCTCACAAGAGGTATATCCACCTGCTACCGACATTGTTCCACAGGCTCGATGCGAGGGTCCTCAAGCACCACAGGTCCGCCGCTTATCTCGGGTTGAGATGCTGCAGCGCCGCGCACAAGGATTGTGTTTTAACTGCGACGAGCAGTACACTCGCGGTCACAGGTGCACCCGGCTCTTCTACCTACATGTAGAGGACTCTGACGATGAAGGCATCGGATAGAGTTTGCGGGCAAACTCTTTTTGGGGAACGGATGAGATGTTATGTGTCGGTGTTATGTGTCGGTTATGTGTTATGAGTTTGTTATGTGTCGGTTATGTGTTATGAGTTATGAGTTGGATGTTGTCATTATTATTTATCATTAAGTAGGAGTCTCGAGCCCCGAGTCTAGTTTTAGGTTCCATCATGAGTGTTGTCCTTTTATAAGTTGTAAGCCTATATAAAGGCAGAGATATTGTATGTGTGAAGATATTAAATGAAGTTCTAGTTCCTTGCCCCTTCTAGTGAGATAACTGGTGGCTCTCTCCTCCGACGAGCAACCCCGCTAAGGCAGCCGCGGTAACGGCTCCGTAGTATCCCGCCACCGTCTCCACCACCCGCATCCCTACTTCCGGCCACCACCGAAGGACCATAACATATTCTTGTATGAAATTTGTCTCCAAGTTGCTGAACAGATGTTTGCATAACTTTATTCTCTCTTAAATGGTCCGGTGTACATCATATATGTGTACATAATCAAGAAAAATCAACTAAGGGTTGGGCCTAGGAGATTGCATCTCGAGACTTCTTCCTTCCACCGTCTTTCTCAGCACTTAGCTCCACCACTACTATTTTAACTTCATTACTACTATTAACATTACCAACATACAATAGGTTATAACTATCCTCGGTGTCCTTGGAATTTTCACATTTGCACATAATCTTTTATAAACAAGCCATATTTATTTTTCTTATAAACAATATGTATAACTGATGTAGGGTAGGCTAGTGGTGCTCGGAAACTACAACTCTATGTGCAGGTGCAGGGGTGACACACTAATGCAATGCTACATGCAAGGTGGCCGTCGGTCGGCAACGACAATTACTATAATCAATGAAATTAATAACGCCACGCAAATAATTGAAATAAAGAAACAAAAAATTAATTTTTAGCAATTAGGCAACGACTTCCTCCGCTCGGAGGGCCTAAGCAAGCGTGCGGCAAATAATTGCTCCTGCAGTTATTAGTATAAGAAAACCAATTTCTAGGCAACAATAATCCCAACACAATATGATAAAATACCAAATAAAAAATGTCAAGTCACAGAATACAATACCACAAATGCTCACAACGTAGAGGGCTGAACCGAGGCACTGGAGAATTTGAAGGTCGGATGTAAAGACGAGCGATCGGAGGTGAGAACGGTGGTACGGTGACGGCGAGGTGGCTGCCCACGGTGGAAAAGAGGGGAGACGGGCCGGAAACGGAGAGATCCGACCACTAGGAAATAGATCCGGGTGTATGTGGATAGATCCGTTGTTTTGACGACGGATCTGGGCTACGGGAAGGGGAATACGGATGAAAATGATGGATCGGAGGGTGGTAGCACTAGATCAAAATAGATCTAGGGTTTTCGGAGCGATGGGAAGTGGATCCACGAAGGGGAAGGGGGAGGAGTGGCCGGCTAGGGCAGGTCGGGCCTTAGGGGGGTCGGTTTTGAGGAGAGGGGCGGTGAGGGGCTGGAGGGTTGGCCGCTGGCCGCTGCTTGTACGGGGAAGAGAGGGGGAGGGCGGCGGACTAGGAGGGGAATTAGAACTATAGTGGTGAACAGTAAAATGTATTTTTGAATAGTGAAACCTACTGCTGTTTTGAGGGCTGCTGGACAGCAGTGCGGCTGATTTTTGGGGGACTTCCGGTGGCTGAAACTGGAGGGCGGGGGGTGGAAAACGATGGTGGGGGTAGGGTGTACCTTGGGGAGGAGTTTGGTGGCGTAGGAGTCGTCACCTAGGGCTCCACGACGTCGACACCGGGGAGGGATCGCTGGAATCCGGGAATACTTCTTCTCCAAATTCAACAATGCCTTAGATCAGCCCTCATATCTCCTATTTATAAGAAAAGACACATTAGGATTTCCCCATCAACGGCTATAATTGGTCGGTGGGTTCGCCCTTAAAATACATCAAAAATAAACTGAAAAATATAAAGTAATATAGTATTTTGACTCGCGGCGACTCTCCGGACGCAATCGTGGAGCCCGATCGTCGATCCGGGCACGTCATATATGAAAAGTTGCCAAATCATCCCCGAATGGGCCCAAAGCGCGTCCTCGTCTCTGCTCCGCATCAATCTCCCCGGCTTGAAAGAATTCATCTCCCGATGAATTGGGATAGGAATTCTCTCGCTGATCGCCAGGTACAACTCGAAGAGATCCACTGGAAGTCGTCCAAGTGTCATCGGCGGAAGGGTGTCCTCGCCAATCAATTTCCCCTGACTGAGAAGCTGTCATCTCCGGCGAAAGGAGACGGTCGTGTTGAAGTCGAAGTCCAGGGGCGAATCGATCAAGCTCTGTTGCAAGTATCCTAACGTCAACTGCCTCGGGGCGGCCCCGCCAATGTACCAAGCAGCGACAGAGCGGCCCATCTGAAGTAGGAACAAACTGGTGGAATCTGAACTCCGTGATGCTCTCATCGCTCATCTCTCGAAGGGTGGAACCCGGTGCGATCGGCGGTGCCGGTGGTGAAACCAAAGAAGACGAATCCCCGGGTGGGCGGGTGGTAGCACGGGGTGGACTGTGGTGGCCATCAGACGTAGGTGGGGTAAGAGAATGGTAAGGCAACGACTGTGGGGGTGGGGGTGGCTGGGTATCTCCACTGCTCGGTTCCACATACTCATGAAGCTCATAGTATGGAGTCAGATCCTCAACATTAAACACATGGTGAATTCCCATACTGGCCGGGATGTCAAGTTGGTAGGCGTTGGTCCCAATACGACTAATAATGGAGTACGGACTCATTCGCCTCGCGCTTAACTTCTTGGCAGACCCCGAAAGGAGTCTCTCAGGGCAGACTCGCACCATTACCTTCTCACCTACATTAGATATTTGTTCTTGCCTTCGCTTATCTGCATGAGCTTTGTAATTTTCATTGTTTATTATTCGTCGGCGAACCGACTCATGCAACTCATGCAAATGTCATGCAAGAGACTCAGCAGACTCATGCAGGTAATGCAAATGATGCAAAGGCAACACGACAGACACGGTACACTCCTTATAGGAAAATATAATAATGCCTGAGATGTCCCTCAAATGTGGTGGCCTATCAGGAGGTTCTTTTGGTGGAGTGTACACAAACTCATCCCGTGTGTGACGAGTACGCATATGACCGTGAGAGACAACTATACTCAAATACGGGCTCGTAAAGAGCCAAATGTCTCTAGGGAAACGTAGCGCATCAGGGGGGTCCCCAGGAGGTGTGTAAGAAAAGTCATCACGAAGGAGACGACCACCTGAGTGAAAATCGTGTGCACCGACTAGAAGTCGTGACTCTAAAATATGGTGAGCGTCCCAGACAAGAAAGAACTCATCTGGTGGCTCAGCGGGTGACGTGTCCCAAAACTCATCCAGAGTGTGAGGTGTCATAAGGTAGGTCCTCACAATATGAGTATGCTCAAGAGGACTCGAGGTAGGCCCTACATATGTCATGCTCCACTCAAGGTCCCTTCTCTGGGGCAAGGCCAGAGATGATAATGAAAGAGACGTCATACCTGAGTGACTCGCCCGAGTCTCAACCTCACCAAGATGTGGCGGATCATCAGGAGGCTCAATAGGGGGCTCGTCATAGGGCTCGTCACTAAGGTCAAGGTCCTCTCGATGAGTACCATCGAAAGGGGTAGTGCTCCCGTGCATGAGTGACATAGCCACTACGAGATCAACACTATACTCTCGACTCTTAGTAGTGAAGTGACCCGAAACAGTACTAAGGGAAGAGTAGGGGGAGCCCAGACTCAAGTGTGGGTCAATCGATATAGTGTCGAGAACGGTGTCTCTATTCAAAAGGGGCACTAGGTTTGGTGTAGGTCAAGGTGAAGTGAGAAGGATGGGTATACCATCACAGTGTCGCTAGGTCGCTCGTCCTCACCCACGTGACCATGCTCACTAGTCATGCCAGTATCACTCTCCACCTGTATCAAAAGGTCATGATCAGATTCAACCTCAAGATCACATGAGCATTGAATCTCATCAAACTGAGAAGGATCAAAACCAAGTGTCGGGGCTCTTATCTTGGTGGGAGCACTACTCGCCACATCGGTGGCTTGACCCAAATCCCTAGGCTTTCTTCGTAATGTAGATCTGAGGTGATCAAACTGAGTTTCTACGAGATCAAAACGGTCAAGTACTAATCGCACAAATTCAGTCTCAGGTAACTCTATTAGTGGAACACTATGAGGGTCTTGGCATGTACTGTGATCCTGCCGATGGTGACCTCTATAGGGTTCCTGAGGGTCGTCTATATGGTAATTCCTAACATAATTAGATTGTGCTTGTGGGTGCGTATGAGCCCTGTGAACGTGTAGTGGAGGTCGCTCATATCCAAACTCAGGTTTCTTTCCTAGAGGAGATGTGTAGCGGCGATGACCTGAACGATATTCAATTCTATCATCGTGAAATTGCGGAGAGGTGTAATGATGAAGACATGAGGACCTCTCATTGTAGTGATCGCCTCTAGCATGATGGAATAGTGTCGAGGGGTCGACACGATCTCTAGGAGTGGTGTGCGGAGGACGATGATAATCATAATGATAACATGAAGATCTCTCTAGAGGAGCTCTATGAGGTCGGGTATAGGTAGACTCAGGATACTCAGATGGAGGAGACGAACGACGGCGATAACTAGACATAAATGAACCCAATGATTATTTAAAACCTACAACTACGAAGCATGCAAATGGCCTAACCTTGCCCTCTGATACCAATTTGATGTAGGGTAGGCTAGTGGTGCTCGGAAACTACAACTCTACGTGCAGGTGCAGGGGTGACACACTAATGCAATGCTACATGCAAGGTGGTCGTCGGTCGGCAACGGCAATTACTATAAGCAATGAAATTAATAACGCCACGCAAATAATTGAAATAAAGAAACAAAAAATTAATTTTTAGCAATTAGGCAACGGCTTCCTCCGCTCGGAGGGCCTAAGCAAGCGTGCGGCGAATAATTGCTCCTGCAGTTATTAGTATAAGAGAACCAATTTCTAGGCAACAATAATCCCAACACAATATGATAAAATACCAAATGAAAAATGTCAAGTCACAGAATACAATACCACAAATGCTCACAACGTAGAGGGCTGAACCGAGGCACTGGAGAATTTGAAGGCCGGATGTAAAGACGGGCGATCGGAGGTGAGAACGGTGGCACGGTGACGGCGAGGTGGCTGCCCACGGTGGAAAAGAGGGGAGACGGGCCGGAAACGGAGAGATCCGGTCGCTAGGAAATAGATCCGGGTGTAGGTGGATAGATCCGGTGTTTTGACGGCGGATCCGGGCTACGGGAGGGGGAATACGAATGAAAATGATGGATCGGAGGGTGGTAGAACTAGATCAAAATAGATATAGGGTTTTCGGAGCGATGAGAAGTGGATCCACGAAGGGGAAGGGGTAGGAGTGGCCGTCTAGGGCAGGCCGGGCCTTAAGGGGGTCGGATTTGAGGAGAGGGGCGGTGAGGGGGCTGGAGGGCTTGGCCGCTGGCAGCTGCTTGTACGGGGAAGAGAGGGGGAGGGCGGCGGACTAGGAGGGGAATTAGAACTATAGTGGTGAACAGTAAAATGTATTTTTGAATAGTGAAACCTGCTGCTGTTTTGAGGGCTGCTGGACAGCAGTGCGGCTGATTTTGGGGGGGCTTCCGGTGGCTGAAACTGGAGGGCGAGGGGTGGAAAACGATGGTGGGGGTAGGGTGTACCTTGGGGGGAGTTTGGCGGCCAGAAGTCGTCACCTAGGGCTCCACGGCGTCGGCACCGGGGAGGGATCACTGGAACCCGGGAATACTTCTCCAAATTCAACAATGCCTTAGATCAGCCCTCATATCTTCTATTTATAAGAAAAGGCACATTAGGGTTTCCCCATCAACGGCTATGATTGGCCGGTGGGTTCGCCCTTAAAATACATCAAAAATAAACTGAAAAATATAAAATAATATAGTATTTTGACTCGCGGCGACGATCCGGACGCAATCGTGGAGCCCGATCGTCGATTCGGGCATGCCATATATGGAAAGTTGCCAAATCATCCCCGAACGGGCCCAAAGCGCGTCCTCGTCTCTGCTCCGCATCAATAACAATTCTCTTGTCATCTTATTAGAAGCCCATAAATTTCATCAACCAAATCTAATCATAATATCAAACCTAGACGACCCTTGCTAACTTTTTCCATAACATGCTTGTGGCACATCAGATAGAAAAATTTTTGGAGATAAAACCTAGAATTAAAAAAATTTTAAATGAAGTCTAATATTTACATCCTATAGGTAAAAGAGCAAAAGCTACATACAGAATTTTTAGAATACAAATTGTTGAAAGTATATGGCTGGAAGATCAATCAGATATCAAAGTTTTAGCGACGGAAAATGGATTATCATGATCTGGAAGATGAAACATGGGCATATAATTTCATCCTCAAAGTTGTGATAATGACTTGCTGTTGTAAAAATTAACGCATTTTCCATCAATAAAGATGTTCACACTGGTCCGGATGGAGCAAGTCCTCTTTCAATGTTGTTAAATTTTTATTATCATGATCTTTATGAAACAATTCTAGAAAGCTTTAATAGTCATTGTCTTCCATAGAAACTTGACGTCTACCTCATTAGCATTAATCCCCAGAGGTGAGGCATTATTTTTCCCTAAGATCATATCTCTGGTCAAAGCAGACATGTGAAAGGTAAGCATATTTGTGATAATATTTTAGGACATCCATAAAAAGCTAGAGGGAGAAATCATTGGAAAAAGATTTAGCTGCTTACCAAGTATCCTGACAACCTCCCCATGCAACATAGCTAGTAAGACATGCAAGCTGCCACAAATGAAACAACTTAATTGTTTAAGAAGTTCGTAGAAGAGAGGAAGGTAAAGTGCATTAGTCTTTCTGAAGTGTTGTACAAGATTAAACAAGAAATGAGAATTGGAATGATCTCTCTGCCTTAGAGACATTGAAGATGGGATAAGTTTATTTTAAATAGCACTTGGAAAGTATAGTTCCATGTAGTCCACTTGGGCATGGATTGTTTGGTGCAATGACAGTTTTAGAAGTTAGTACATAATAATGCGCTGATTTCACATCCATGATTCAGTGGGGAAATTTTAGAAGAATAAATTGATATATTTAAATTTGGAGGCTCGCAGTAACGCATCAATGTGGAATGGCTCAGCTTGCTCTAACTTGCGAAATAAATCAAGGGGATGATATAGTTCGTACAACCAAGATCAAAAATGTTGAGAGCAACAACAGTTCTCAGAAGGCGGAGCCAGAAAAGACTGAAGTAAAATATGAGATACAACTTATGGAGGCATGCTCAATACCATCTCTTAAGGGTAGGGTCCCTCTAAGAGCCACTCTCCTATGAGAGCCTAAGCCTAAACAATAATCAAAGATCCTCTACTCTTATCCTAAGGGATTCTTATATAGATGGAGATACACTACAAGGCAAATTACAGTAAGACATAAATGTCACTAGGACTACATGGACAATTCAGTGACGCAAACTTCGAGGGGAAGTCCCGATAAAAGACCCTACAAATATATAGATGTTTATTGATACGCAAGTGTCTTTCGGTATTTTATCATGCAGTATCTTTGTCCTGTAATAGAGAGAACAGTAAAACGAAATACTAGCATCTCAGAGAATAAATTTGGATTTATGTCAGGGCGATCGACCATGGAAGCTATACACCTCTTAAGGAGACTCATTGACAACTAACGGAAAAAAAAAATTACATATGTTGTTTAACGATCTTGAGAAGCCTTATGATAGAGTCTTAGAAAAGAAATGTGTAAATGTATCATACATTGACGTAATCAAAGATATGTACACAAATTCAGTGACGAGGGTGAGGACATCTTGAGGATTAATACATAAATTCTCTATCATTGTTGGCTTACTTCAAGGGTCAATTTTAAGCTCTTATCTTTTTATCCATGTCATAGATGATCCATAGTTCAAAAAGATGGAAGTGTAGATAAAGATGGAATACATAGAATCCAAGCAGGTTGGTTGAAGTGGAGAGGCGCATCCGGGATCTTATGTGATAGTAAAATATTATTAAAACTTAAAGGCAAGTTTTACCGCACAGAAATTATATAATTTCAAAATATTTACGCACTTTAATAAACGGGAGAAGCTTTAACAATCAAAATAACCAAATTCATATACAAAAACACATATCAAACACAAACACAATATAGAGGACCAGCCACTATACAGAAATTATATAATTTCAACATTTTGCTTCCGTAAACAATCATATTTGATTGTATATGTTGAGAAAGCTCAAAACTTGTATGTATTGCTTGTGTGTATAAAAACAAGGAGAGAATACAATTATATAGGAGGAAGAGAGAGGGAATAAATCCTATACAAGATGTGGGACTAAAGAGGAGAAAAAAAATGGGCCCAAGAGATGGGCTCAATACATGGGCTATTCTAACACTCCCCCGCAAGCTGGAGCGTACAAATCGTATGTGCCTAGCTTGGACAAGCATTGATAGAAGAGTGTCTTGGAGAGAGCCTTTGTGAGGACATCGGCAACTTGTTCCGATCCTGGGACATGCTTTAGATCGAGCTTTTTCATTTGAACTTTTTCCCGAACGAAGTGACAATCGACTTCAATGTGCTTTGTTCTTTCGTGAAAGACTGGGTTCTTGGCGATATATATAGCAGCCTGGCTGTCACAAAGGAGAAGAGCCGGTGACGGTAATTTTACACTCAGATCAGTGAGAAGACTCTCAAGCCATGTCAGTTCTGATACAACAGATGTCATTGCCCTGTATTCTGCCTCAGCTGATGATCGAGCAACGACCGCTTGTTTCTTGCTTCGCTATGTAACCAAATGTCCCCCAAAGTAGGTGCAAAAACCACTAGTAGATCGTCGGTCATCAAGAGAACCAGCATAATCAGCATCTGAGTATGCCACCAAAGTTGGAGCAGAAGAAGAGGTCCGGTAAACAAGTCCTTGACCAGGGGCTGTATTAAGGTACCTGAGAATACGTTCAACAGCCTGAAGATGAGATCTTCGAGGAGAATGCATGTATCGACTAACAAGACCAACAGCAAAAGAAATATCTGGTCTGGTAACCGTGAGATAGATCAATTTTCCAACGAGTCGGCGATAATATTCAGGATTCTGGAGAAGTAGATCCGAGTCAGATGTCTGGGCGCACAACTTGTGGTTGACATCCATAGGGGTATCACTTGGCTTACAACCTGAAAGACCAGCATCATGAAGAAGGTCAATACAGTACTTCCGTTGAGATAGAGTAAGCCCATCCGGTCGTCTGGCAACTTCTAGACCCAAGAAATATCGTAGAGGTCCCAGATCCTTTGTTTGAAAGACGGAGTTTAGATGTACTTTGACTGCTTGTATCCCTTGTGAGTCATCTCCTGTAATAATGATATCGTCAACGTAAACTAACAGAAGGACCATCCCTGTTGGTCGGTGACGAGTAAACAACGAGAAGTCGGCCGAGCTTCGAGTAAAACCAATATCACGGCGGACCTTACTGAACTTTTCAAAACATGCCCGTGGAGATTGTTTGAAACCATACAAAGCCTTTTTAAGGCGGCAAACCTAAGACTCCCCCGTAGTCTAAAACCCGGATGGTTGTTGCATGTAAACCGTCTCCTGGAGGTCCCTATTGAGGAAACCATTCTTGATATCTAGTTGAAAGGTGGGCCACTGGCGATGAACCGCGACAGAGATGAGGACTCGAACGGTATTGAGCTTGGAGACCGGAGAGAAAGTCTCCTCATAGTCGAGTCCCTGTTGTTGGGTGAAACCACGAGCCACGAGACGAGCCTTTAGACGGTCAATTGTCTCATCAGCAGCATGTTTGATGAAAAAGACCCACTTACACCAAACCGATTTCTGACCCGGAGGAAGGGGAACGACGGTCCATGTCTGGTTGGCCCAGAGAGCAGACATTTCTTCCTCCATGGTTGCCTGCCAGCCGGGATGTTGAAGCGCTTCCTGCACAGAGTTAGGAACAGCAACCGAAGAGAGAGAAGTAGCAAATGTGTGTAGAAGGGGAGAGAGGCGATGAAGAGAGACGTAGTTAGCCAGGGGATGAGCCGTGGAAGGTGGTACCTGATCAGCAGGACGCGGAGTATCCGTGGTAGAGGCCGTCTGTAGAGGAGCAATAGAGTTGGGAGGGCGACGAGTGTATACACGGATAACAGGTGGTTTGGAGGGAGCAGGAGCCGGTGCAGGGGAAACCGGCGAGGATGGTGTAGTAGCGGGAATAACTGGGCGTGGGATGGATGGTGGGAGAAGCGGTGGTGGTGGATCAGAGGGTAAAGGAGCAGGAAAAAACGGTTGGTCCTCCCGGAAGGTAACGTCAGCAGAGACGGAGATCTTTCGAGTAGTTGGAGAGTAACAAACATAGCCCTTCTGGGTGCGCGAATAGCCGACAAAGATGTGTTTAGCCGCCTGGGGATCCAACTTATCCGATGATGGCCCTAAACGGTGGACGTAGCAGATGCTGCCAAAGATGCGGGGTGGTGGAGGAAAAGCCGGAGTGGAGGGAAATAACAGGCTAAATGGAGTAGCGTAGTGAAGGACGGGGGAAGGGAGACGGTTGATGAGAAAGCAGGCAGTCGAGACCGCAAAGTTCCAATAAGGCTTGGGAACATGTATTTGAAGCATGAGAGAGCGGGCGACATCAAGTAAGTGGTGGTTCTTTCTTTCGGCAACACCGTTTTGCTGGGGTGTATAAGCACAAGAGGTTTGATGTAGAATCCCGAATTCAGAACACAAAGCGGTAAACGCGTGGCTTGTGTACTCACGAGCATTGTCGGTGCGTAGAACTTTGAGGGTGGTGTGGAATTGTGTGCGGGTTTCGAGGACAAACGCCCGAAAAACACGGGGAAGCTCGGAGCGATCACGAAGTAAGTATAGCCACGTAGTGCGAGAGTAATCATCAATAAATGTGATGAAATAACGAAAACAAGAAATATTAGTAATCCTAAAAGGGCCTCATACATCAGAATGCACTAAATCAAATGGAGCAGCGCTCCGAGTACAATGCGAAGAAAAAGAAGAACGCGGCTACTTGCCGAGGATACATGAGTCACACTGAAAAGAAGTAAAAGAAATATCTGGAAGAGCACGCTGGAGAACTGGAAGAGGAGCATGTCCAAATCGACGATGCCATGCAGTGGAAGAGACGGAAGACAAAATGGTGGGAGAGTCGTCGAGATGATAGAGCCCGTCCCACAGCCGGCCTTTACCAATGGTAGTCTGCGTCCGCCGATCCTATATAACAAAGGAAGAGGAGGTGAATATAACAGAACAATCAAGATCACTTGTAAGACGGCCAACAGAGAGTAAATTGAACGGGGAACTCGGAACATGAAGAGCCGAGCGAAGGGAGATTGACGGGCTGAGAGAGAGATCTATCGAGCGGGATACTGGAACCAGCGCCCCATTAGCCACAGTGATAAACTTCGGATAAGGAGAATCCGAGTACTGGGCAGGCCGTTGCGAAGTAATATGATGAGCGGCACCAGAGTCCACAATCCAGCCCAGGCTGGTGGAGAGACAAGCAGTACCTGTGTTGGAGACGGAGGCGATGGAGGCAGATGGTGGGTTAAGCAGGCCCTGGAGATGATGGAGCTAAAGACGGACGGTCTCAAGATCAGGAGGACTAGCGTCAGTAACAACAGATGTCGTCGGACGAGGAGGATAACCAATTTTTTTGTAGCAGGTAGCCTCAAGATGACCATCTTTCCAACAGAAAGAACATTTCGGCCGACCCCGGCCACCACGGCCATGGCCTCGAGAGCCCGATCGCCCCCCCCCCCCCCCCGAGCAGGAGGAGGGGAAGGCAGGAGTGGAGGAGCCTGCTGAAGAAGGGTCGGGGGGGAAGGAGCAGGTGTATCCGGAGGAGGTGACACACGGAGAATCATGGAGCATACGTCAAAGAAAGATGGAGTGTTGGGAGAAGCCAGGACCTGAGCACGAATGCTTTGAAGATGAGATGGAAGACGGGCCATGATTATAGCAATGCATGCGGCTTCCTTCTGAGCGCGCTGAGCAGCAAGATCAATAGTGGGTGGCTGATGCTGGATCCAGGCTTCAGCAAGAGTTTTAGCTCGAGCGACAAAAGAGGTCATATCTGAAGCACCACCAGCATCGAAAGCAAAGAGGTCAGTGAGGATGTCATAGAGATGCTGAAGGCTGTCGCGGCCGGAGTATAGGGAATGCAGCTCATCCCACATAGCCTTGGCGGTGTCGTGGTACATAGCCATCTGATAAGGCTCACCATCCAAAGAACTCAGGATCCAAGTCTGGAAGCGGCCATCATTGCAAAGTCAATCATCGGTGGTAGGAGACGGAGGTGCCTGAAGAAGGTGAGGCAGAAGGCCCTTGGCCTGAAGAACCCGTCTAACTGAGTGCACCCAAGAGACAGTTTTTCTTGCCAGAAAGAGAGATGGTAGTGATCCTTAGCTCGTCATGAACTTCGGCAAAGCAAACCAGGCGTTCTGTAGGACAGGTCGGGCATTCTGAAGGACAGGCCGGGCGGTCAGTAGGCGGACTGGCCGCCGAGCCAGTGGAGTTACCTGAAGAACCCATGGGCAAACCGCAGAACCAAAGAGTAGAGGGAGACCGTCGCGAAAAGAAATGGAGGCCGCACGACAAGGTCGCAGCGGGAAGGACAGAGGAAACCGCGACCAATAATGCGGGAAGGAGGAGGCTGCATGGTCTCGGTGAACACAACAGCGGTCAAAGCGCAGGAAGCCGCGAGAACACGAGCGGAAAAAAGGGAGAGCCTGCGGCGGACAGGAGCAGTCCGCAAGAGAAGGAACCCACGGCGGTTAGGTTAGAGAAGCAGTAGCCCGCGCGGTCAGAAGGAAGAAGCAGAAGAGCTCGCAGCAGTAAAGAGGAGACCGCGCGGATGAAGAACTTAAGCAGTAAGGAAGGAGACCGCGGCGGTCAGAAGAAGAGACCGCAGCGGGGAAGAAGAAGTCCGCGAGAAGAGAAGCGCGTGCAGATAGAGGAGGAGACCGCACGGTCAAGAGGAGAGTCCGCAGCGGATAAGAAAGGTGGCCCCCACTGGTCAGAGCGGAAGATGGCTATAAGAAGCATGAGGAGAGTGGATCCACAGGGAAAAGAGAAGAGAAGCGGATGCAGAAGGGCAGTCCGCAGAAGGCAAGTGGAGAAGGGAGAGCGGACAAACCCGCAGACCACAGAAGAGGAGACCGCGGAGAAAGTCGGGCGGGTAGGCGGGAAAGCAGGAGATCGCAGAGCGGACAAGAAGGAGGGCGGTCTGGGCGGTTAGAATAAGGTTAACCGCAGGCTGAAAACCGATTCCTCTGATACCATGTTGAGAAAGCTCAAAACTTGTATGTATTGCTTGTGTGTATAAAAACAAGGAGAGAATACAATTATATAGGAGGAAGAGAGAGGGAATAAATCCTATACAAGATGTGAGACTAAAGAAGAGAGAACAAAAATGGGCCCAATACATGGGCTATTCTAACAGTATACAACCACGGATCTCTGAAAGTTCAGAGCTCAGGTTTCACTGTATACAATCATGTTCTTCTTCCTGCCCATTTCTCATAGTTTCTTTGTATACAATCAAATCGATATTGAAATCGTATTCTTCAATCTATTTTTTCCTGATTTCTGAAAGACCTGAGGTCGAGTGGAACTATTCTACTTCCTGCCATTTCTTTATACAGCCACAAATCTACTACCCTTCTTCCTGCCATTGTCTTCTTCTTGCCATTTCTGAACGAAAGGGCAGGAAAAACTCATGGAAGAAAAAAAAAAGAGGGATGGAGGACTGAAAAGGGAAGGAAGAAGAACAAAATCGCAGGAGAAATTATAGACGTAAGGAAGAAGATGCTCACCTACGAAATGAAGGAGAATGCGGACGGAGAGTAGAAGAGCAGGGAAGGCTTTGTGCGAGGGAGATCTTTTCGCGAGGGATAGTTTCGGGCGAAACCCTGATTGGACAGCCCGTCTGTTCTGGAACCCGTCTCCGTTTCCAGCACAACGTTCGCTCGTCTTCCGCTCCATCACCTTTGACGGCTAAACCTTCAACAAAATATGCACTGTTTGGCCTGGTACAACGACTTTACCGACATCTACCTCGGCATCGCCTTCCGCTACCTGACTCCCTCGCTTCTTCTGAGCCTTTGACGGCTCCCTCACCATCGACTGCATCGTCCGAGTCTTCCACCGATACCAGCATCTACCGACACTCCTTTTTGCTTCGTGCGACTTTGCCCAAATTAGTCGATTCCAATGGTCGTCGCCCCTCCGTCGACTTCTGACGATTCCATCCAGCTCCCCTTCTTCTCCAGTCAATTTCTGAGGCTGCTTCAAGCGACTTCGCCCGAGTCCACCGATTCCTGAGGCCGTCATACTCCGCTAGCACTTCTGCATTCCAACGCCGCCCCTCCCTTCACTCCAGCACCATCGGCAGCCCTGCATCAGCTCCCTGGCATCTCCGTCCGCCTCCAACCGGCCCCATGGGAGGTTTCCAATGACTTCCAGCGGCCCACCAACTCTTTCCCCCGCATTCCAAAGGTCCACTTGCGGCTTATGCAGCCTTCCAACGGCTTCTCCCCATCCTCTCTACCCTCATTCCGCACAACACTGCTTTCTGTCGTGTCGGACTACCCCTCCTGCAGCTCCTGCAGCGTCTCAGCATCCCTCCTGCGGCTCCTGCAGCATTGCGGAAGCCCTTCAGAGCCTCCTACATTTTGTCGGCCCTCACACCCCCTTTTCGAGATGACCCTCTTCCCGGACTCAATGCATGCTCGATGCGATAAAATTGAAGTTGTCATGGATAACCTCCTTTCCATGACGCTTTCGCTTCGTCCTCAACTTCTTTCACATGCCCCCTTATAACCCATGCCTGCCTCTCTGCTTCCTGAGGAGTCTCATCCTCCCTCCATCCCACCACAACCCGTCAGTGGTCTTTGACCAGTTGAACCGTTGTTGCTTCCTCCTTTCATCACCCCCCTCATTCTCGCATTGCCGACCGCGACACGCGCCCCCCTAATACTCTTCATCTTCCAATTTGCACTAGTTTCCCTCCAATCTGCTCGCCTTCCAACATATCCTCCTTTCACATGGCACCACATGCTTTTTCTACTCGCCGCCATTTCTTAGAAAACCTCGCCCGCCTATCAGCTCTCTTATCTCCCGACTCCTCTTTTCCAACATCTTTCAAGCACATTGTCACTTTACGTTCACATCTTGTCACTCTCCCACTTCGACCAAACTTCCCAGCGGGTTTCCTCAAAAATCATTACTACCTACTCCTCATTGACCTAATGTTTGGCCCCACGAACCTAATTCAGGATCTAGATGGGTTTCCTCCATCAGTCTTCATAGCATATAACCTCCGACTGAGGCACTGGCCCAACTGGTGTGCACCTCGCTCGACCCTGAGAATGAGATATTTTGCGAGTATGACATTGCTTCATCTCTCAGGCAATGTGTTAGGAGATGAAAGGGGGGGAGATGGAGATCTAAGAGAAGATTAGAAAACTAGGGTTGAGAGGGATAGAGAAGAGAAAACCTGGAAATATTCTTATTTGCCAACCAAGGGGGGTTCCGGGTATATTTATACCCGGACCCAAGGCCGGACGGCCAAGGGGACCGGCCGGCCCCAATAGGGGCTGAACCGGGTTGGTTCAGCCCCCGAGGGCCGGTTCTTCAGAGAATGGGGGCTGAACCAGTTGGTTCAGCCCCGTCGTTGCCTCCGTATCTCCCCCTCCGTCTCGTGTACTGACGCTCAAATAGTCAGGCTCCGTCCGGGGGCGTAACATTCCCTTCCCCATCAAGAACCAGCTTGTCCTCAAGCTGGTAATCAGGGTAGAGCTCCCGAAACTCCAACAAGTCGACCCAGGTGTTGTGCTTTTCCGACAAATTCATCCACTTGACTAGTAACTCAGGACAGTATGCCGTGCCTCGGCGCTTCCACTTGATCAACAGGATGTCTTTAGGGATCGGGCGTAGCTCGCCCGCGCTAGTAGCCCCAGGCAAGAGAGTACTGGGCTGAATAGTGTCGTCGATCTTCTGCTTCGACAAGGAGACGTGAAAAGTCGGATGTATCCTCGATCCTTCGGGAAATGTCAACGTATAAGCAACCAGCTCAACCCGTCGGGTGATCCGGAAGGGGTCATAGTAACGAGGTGCCAGCTTCTGGTTCGTCCGCTGCGCCACAGACAACTGCCGGAAGGGGCGGAGCTTGAGAAAGACCTCATCCCCAACCTGAAACTCTCGATCCGTCTGATGCTTGTCAGCCTGTGCCTTTATGCGATCCTGGGTTGTCCGGAGATTCTCGTGCAAAGAGGCGAGTGTGCGGTCACGATCACGGAGTGCACGGTCAACCGCGGCCAACGTCGTACTACCCGGCTCATAACTACTCAGTGAAGGAGAAGGACAACCGTACACAACCTCAAAGGGGGTTAGCTTGTTGGCCGAATGGTAGGAAGTGTTGTAACAGTACTCAGCCCAATGCAACCAACTCGTCCAAGTGTGCGGCTCATCCATAACGAAGCAGCGGAGGCATGTCTCCACGCCCCAATTGAGTACCTCTGTCTGGCCATCTGTCTGTGGATGGTGAACCGTGCTGAAACGTAAAGAGGTCCCTTGTAAGCGAAAGAGCTCCTTCCAAAAGTTGCCAACGAACGTTGAATCACAATCCGAGATGATTGCCCGAGGTATGCCATGAAGGCGGACAATCTCGCGGGCAAAAAGAGCGACGATAGATTTGCCGGTGTACGGATGGCTCAGCGTGAGGAAATTTCCGTATTTGGACAACTTATCGACCACCACCAAGATGACGGACTTGCCTTTAGACTTGGGCAAACAATCAATGAAATCCATGGAGACAGTATCCCAAATCTGGTGCAGAATCTCCAAGGGCGTAGGTAACCCGGCTGGAGAAGTGGTCTCATATTTCTGGCGTTGGCAAGTGTCACACTGCTGAACAAATAGCTGGATATCCCGGCGCATCCCTTTTAAAAACACATTGGCCCGTGCGCGCTGAAGAGTGCGGAGAACACCGGCGTGACCACCCATCGGCGATGAATGGAACTCATGCATCATGGCCGTCCTCCAAGCAGACTGTGAGGGAATGACCACGCGACCACGATAGTACAGCTTGTCATTCTGGAGATGGTAGCCCGGAGCTGTCGCACGCGCCTGACGCAGATCCTCCACAATAGTCTGCAACTCGCGATCACGTTGCACCTCATCCTGGATCTCGTCAATGGAATCTAACAATGGTGTAGAAATCTGGGAAAGGACACCCTCAGGCAAGCGGGACAACACATCAGCAACCCGATTGCCCTTCCCTTGCCGGTAGACAATCTCGTAATCATAGCCCAGAAGCTTGGTCACCCACTTCTGTTGGAGAGATGAAGAGACCCGCTACTCCAAGAAGTGTTTGAGACTCTGATGATCCGTCCGGATCTTGAAGTGTCGTCCCAACAGGTAAGGCCGCCACAGCATGAATCATCGTTAACATCTCCTTCTCATACGTGAACAACCCTAGAGTCCGGGGGACTAACGCCTTGTTGTAGAAGGCTATGGGACGCCCCTCCTGCATCAGGACAGCCCCGAGCCCCGCGTCGGAAGCATCAGTCTCCACGACAAACTCCTTGCTGAAATCTGGAAGTGCGAGGACCGACGTTGTCGTCATCGCCTTCTTGAGCGCCTGGAAGGCCTCCTTAGCCTCCTCCTGCCAGAGGAAGGCGTCTTTTTGCAACTACTGAATAAGAGACCTGACAATCTTGCCATAGTCTCTCACAAAGCGACGATAGTAGCCCGTGAGGCATAAGAAGCCCCGCAATGCCCGAATAGTCTGGGGCCGCGGCCAGGTAAGCATACTCTCAATCTTCTGAAGGCCGGCCTTGACGCCTTGAGCTGAAACGAGATGTCCCAAGTACTCCACCTCCTCTTGAACAAAGGAACACTTGGACCGTTTGGCATAAAGCTGATTCTGGCGGATAATAGAAAAGACTTCTTCGACATGGGCCAAGTGCTCCTCCAAACTGACGTTGTAGATGAGGAGCACTTGGCTACAGGTTCTACGCCCATTTCGGTTACATGTAACACAGATCTGCAATATCCAGCCCGCCACGACTACGCTTATTATGTTTCACCAGATCCGCCTACTAGAGGAACCACCTGAGTATCGCCGAGGCGCCCATGGGACCCTTCCCACTCGACCATGGCGACAAGGTCTCTTTTCAGGATGGGTGTATTGATGTGCATGTGTCTTTAGGTATTTTGTCATGTAGTGTCATTGTCTTGTAGTGGGCCTCCATCTATAAAAGGAGTCGTCCCTTAAGTAGTGAGAGTTATTTTTGAGTATTAGTCTTTGGGTCTTTCTTTGGAGAGAGAAGTGCTTTGGAGGACCCAGCCTCTGGGTGTTTGGCGAGATCTCCTCTCTCGATTGTATTCTTTATTTCATGCAATGCAAGTTTGTGTTCTTGTTTTAGATCTTGATATGGCCTCCGTGTATCATCTATGTAACACGAGTATGGGTTAGCATAGGAAATGTGCTAAATTCTCCAATTACAGAATAAGCCATGAATTTGTATAGAAAAACTTGGAGTGCTACCAGCGATTTAACTATTACTCCAACACATATAGAGAATGATTGATTCCCCTCTCTAAACTACATTAATTAGGTCATATACAAAGATAGGGAATGATTGATTGCCTTTCCTGAACTAAATTAATTTAAAACACATAAAAATAGTAAGAGCAGGCACCATAAGTATGGGCTCCCAAACCTATGTAATAGTAATCCCTAAATAATGATCGAGAACAAGACATATTTAAATAGAAACCTAGCGCCAAACAATCACAAGATCAAGAAATTAGCTAGGTTCAGATATTTGAAATTTTATGAAGTACTAACGTATTCCTTACCCCTGCCTTAGAAACTCTCATTTCCAAATCATGGTTGTAGATCTCATATAAGTGTTGCCCAAACTCAGACCCTTCTTTACCTTCTTCCTTCAAACGACGTAGAAATAGCCACATATGAAGCACCAGCATAGAAAAAGTAGTTTTGAATGTTTTCTCCAGGTTAAAGACTGAAAATAAAATGCACACACGACACAGTAATTAGAAAAAAAATGCAATTAAAAACTATGCGCTAACAAGGAAGAAAGTTTCAGATTTAAAAGAAAAAGAAAATAAAAGCACGATCATTAAGACAAATGTAATCTTGATTGCTTTGTGTAACAAGTAGAGACCAATTGGGTTAAACAAAAGAAAAGAGGAGAGCCATGCAACACAAGACAATAGTTCATCATGGTTTAACATTTTAATTTAAATTAGAAATTTCAGATTTATTTAAATTTAAGAAAAGAATTATCCACTTGGATAATTGTTAGCTTTCTTTAAATATAAATAATTACCCATAATTCTTTGTTTGAAATTTATACAAATAACTACCATTTTTTTTAAAATTTATTCAGATAAGATTAGATTCTTAGGCTGTATCTTGTAAACCTATTTTATAGAAATCAAGATGTATGGCTTGTAAATAAATATTAAATATTTGATTTAATGAATTGAAATTGATTTCCACCCCTCTATTATATTCTCTTTCTCGCTCAAAGTGGGTCCCACAATTTTTTACTTGGCTCGGTATACCCTAAAGCTGCTTTAGTTGCTCCTAATTCCTATCAAAGCTTAAAACACACATCTTAAATTCTTAACCAAACTAATCTCACCTCTGTGATATAACTGTCTTGTCTCCAATATGTGCCTCTAAATTAGGTTATGCAAGATCTGCAGCCTCATCCGATCATATGACAGTGCCCAGCTCCGCATGTGAATTACTTGCTAATCACTAACAATCTTGTCCGCAAGAAAAATTGTGTAGCCGCACCACGCAACCAGTTTGACTAGGTGCCACTATTGCTTCGACTCTTCCTGCATTTATGTTTCCCACAACCACGCAAAACTACTCCAATTAGTCGTATCAGGCTCTGAACTTAGCATATCATCACCTAAATTAATAGCAGGGATGACCCAGCATTGAATAGATCAGCAGTTAAGAATATCTGTCCATCAGTGATAGAAATGACATTAATAGGAATATAAGCCGAAATGTCACGAGATTCAGTCTCCACTATTGGTGAAGTAGTCATACATCGTTCACCTAAACTAGAACTTGATTTAGCAGCTCTTTCCAAAAGGCATAAATGCAAGTAAAAAATATCTCTTGGATAAGCTTCATGACCAGGGGGTCTTCTTAATAGAAGCGACATTTGACAAAAGCTTGTGCCTGTTTGGAGAAATCATCATAAATTATTGAAGCATGTCGTTCACGATACATAAAATATTCAGCCAGAGTCGCACCCGTATAAAGAGTGAGATATTGTAGAAGGTGAATCCGTTGTTTCGGCGACCACAATAGTATATTTCTTTCCTGAAAAAGTAACCACTACCGGAGCCACAAAAAATGCTTTTGGGCCAATAGCTACATAAACATAACATTTTTCCTTTCTCATTGACAATTATATATGTGGCTACTGTTGTTTTACCAGTCTGTCACCAATAATTAATTATATATGTGACTACTGTGGTTTTACCAATCTGTCTCCAATAATTAATTCTCGTTGCTCACGCCCTATATGGATCATTGATTCAATGGTAAAAAATCTTGTTTGAAGGGGCTCATATACAAAACATCTCAAAAAGCCATTAAGCCATTTGAAAGAGCACAGACTAGATTACAGAAAGTGGAAACGTAAGAAGATGAGTAACGAACGAATGAATACTCTGAGATAGAATGAAAAAAAGCCAATTTGATTAATGATAATTTAGACAAGGAAAGTTCCAGTTCAAGCCCCACCTTTTGAGGTTCAACAACCTACTGAAGGTGGAGAGTTCCATGCTGAGAGTGCAGAATACTTTGAGCAACATCCTGAAGGTAAAGTGTATGCACCTCCTGAAGAATACACTCAAATATGGTCTGATTTTGTTGAGGAAGAGGTAGAGATTATTAAAGACTCTTCTAGACCTCAAAAGAGAAGAAGATATGGGGAAGGCTCATCAGCAAGAAAATCTGATACTAACAGAGAAAACAGGGAATATGCTGAAGTGTGGAGTCCAATTTCCAAAAGCATTATCTTGGACACTTTCAGTATTGTTGACTTGACAAATGAAGAGCCAAAGACATACTACAGCAAAGAGGAATGGGATAAGCATGAAGTTTCAAATGTGAAGAGGAGACTTCATTTTAGAAAGCATGGAAGAGACAATCCTGATGCTCCTCCTCCACCAAAATACTATCACAAGCCCTATGCTTATTTTGACAGACGGCATGAGAAGACCAAGGGCAAGAACCATTCTTGAGATCATCATATTTTGTGTTACTGTGAATGTCTTAAAATGCCCACAAGAACTTTTATATAAATATTGATATTTTGTTCATCTCCTGTTACTTTAATTTTATACATCTTTTATGTGTCTTTTGTTTCTTTATTTTATTGTCTGTGTAATTCAGCTTAGTATATAGGGTTCTGACTTTTTCAAATAGGGGGAGATTGTTGAATATTGTATCCACACTAGCCCTGATTTGAAGAAGTATCCTTTGAACTAAGTTGAATTGAGGGTGTATTTGATGTTAGTTTCAGTTGTGTGTGATGCAGGTTTTTATTGCCAAGTACAAACCATTGTCAAGTTACAATGGGTCTTCAAACACAGTTCTGTGCAATGTAATCCTTCATTGTATAGAACATCGTGTTGACCCATATATAATCTCTATAATGGGGTGTACTTCATCTGGCATCACAAAGGAAGTTGTTCGGAAGTTGCAGATTTTGGCTAAGGCAAATTCATCGAGTGATCACGTGAGTCTCGTTAAATTCGTCGAGTACTCATGTAAGCACTCGTAGAATTCGTCGAGTGATCTCAAGAGTACTTGAGAGATCACTGAGAACTGCTGATCAGAACGACTAAGTAAATTCGTCGAGTGCTCAAGTGAATTCGTCGGGTACTCACGTGAGTATTCGTGAAATTCGTTGAGTCCTCTCAAGAAGTCAAGTGAACTACCTTTGTACTCCAGAGAAAGTTGGTGTTAGCCGGTTATTCGTTGAATACTCTCGAGAGCTTTCGGCTAATTCGTCAAAAGGTCTCGTGTAGTCTCAACATCTCACGCAAGCTCTCTCCCAAGTCATTTTGACTAGTTCGTCGAGTAGTCTGGAGAGTACACGTGATATCTTGACGAATGGAACTTAAGTGAATTTTTATTCAGCATCATTCTCGGTTTCACGGCTTTCCTAAATTAGGGTTTTTGCCATGTACAATACACGTGGACGGTAAGCCTAAGTTCGAATTCGAGCCGTTAGTGAGGAATTGTCTATAAATAGTCTTGGATTATTTCAGAGAACCCTAATCGCAAATCAAATCGTGTTTTAATTCGCAAATCAAATCGTGTTTTAATTTCTTATTGCCAAAAACGATATGGATTTCAAATCGAGTTTCACGAAGAACTTTGTCGCCGACAACTCTCCCGATCCGCGATTCCTCTTGAAAAGAAAAGACTCGATCGATCTCAAGATTTCAGATTTACATTCGTTCAGAGAACAGACGTTTCTCAGATCCGATCTGTGCAGTACTTTCAAATTCTTCTTCTTCTTCAAGAATTCAGTCAGAACTTTCAAGCAACGAAGAAGGATGATATTTTCAGATCTGAGAAAAAGAGTTTTCTTTCAAACATTATTGCTCTTATTACTTTGTAGGAAGTTTGTTTTTCCGAGTTTTTGTAGATCCTTGTTGAAGGGTCGAGTGTATGGGAAGTTATTCTCCGAGTTTGTAGGAGTGGAAGACTCTGAGTTGTAAGATTATTATTAATCTGAGAATTGGTGAAGTAGCCGAATCTAGCCCAAAGTGCTAGATAGACGAGGCGGGACTGTGAACGTACCCAGTTTGGAGAACCACTATAAATCCTTATGTCTGTATTGTGCTTGTTCCCTTGTTCTGTGCGCTTTATTTTTACTAGATTTTTATTTCGCTATAAGCCGCAGGATTCACCTATTCACCCTCTCTAGGTGATTTAGGTTGACAACTAGATACTTTCAATCCTCACTCGAGTGAGCAAGTAGCTAGCATGCAGGGGAGGAGCCGGTATAGTGGTATGGCCTACGACATCACTATACTCGAGGAGTCCACTCAAGAAGACAAGTGGACAGCATGCAGGGGAGGAGCCTGGTGCGGGTGTCTAGTCCACGGCATCTCTCTGCTAGAGGGAATTCAATTTGAGGAGGCAGGTAGCCAGTATGCGGGAGGGGAGTTGAGCTCCTTCGCCCACTCAGAGGTCTGGTCTACGGCAACATCCTTCTCTAGGACATCCATCTCACTAGAGGGGGCAAGTAGACAACATGCAGGGGAGGAGCCCGGCGCAGAGGTCTGGCCTACAACATCACTCTGCTCGAGGAGTCCACTCGAGGGGGCAAGTGGTCGGCATGCGGGGGTCTGGTCCACAGCATCTCTCTGTACGAGGGAATTCAATTCGATGGGGCAAGTAGTCAGCATGCGGGAAGGGAGCTGAGCTCTTCCGCTCACGCAGAGGTCAGGTCTACGACAACATCCATCTCTAGGACATCCAACTCACTTGAGCGAGCAAGTAGCCAGCATGCAGGGGAGAAGTCTGGTGCAGTGGACTGGCCTACGGTATCACTCTTGCCCGAGGAGTCCACTCGAGGGGGCAAGTGGCCAGCATGCAGGGGAGGAGCCAGGTGCAAGGTTCTAGTCCACGGTATCTCTCTGCTCGAGGGAATTCAATTTGAGGGGGCAAGCAGCCAGCATGCGGGAGAGGAGCTGAGCTCTTCCGCTCACACAGAGGTCTGGTCTACGGCATCATCCTTCTATGGGACATCCAACTCACTCAAGGGAGAAAGTATCCATCATGCAGGAGAGGAGCCGGTGCAGTGGCCTGGCCTACGACATCACTAAACTCGAGGAGTCCACTCAAGGGGGCAAGTTGACAACATGCATGGGAGGAGCCCGGTGCAGGTGTCTGGTACGAGACATCTCTCTACTCGAGGGAATTCAATTTGAGGGGGCAAGTAGTCAACATGCGGGAGGGGAGTTGAGCTCCTCCGCTCACACAGAGGTCTGGTCTATGACAACATCCTTCTCTGGGGCATCCATCTCATTTGAGGGAGCAAGAAGCCAGCATGCAAGGGAGGAGCCCGGCGTAGTGGCCTGGTCTACGGCATCACTCTGCTCGAGGACTCCACTTGAGGGGGCAAGTGACAAGCATGCAGGGGAGGAACCCGGTGCTGGGGTCTGGTCTACGTCATCTCCCTGCTCAAGGGAATTCAATTCAAGAAGGCAAGTAGACACAAGCCAGCATGCAAGAGGGGAGCTGAGCTTTTTCGCTCACGCAGAAGTTAGGTCTACGACAACATCCTTCTCTGGGACATCTAACTCACTCGAGGGGGCCAGTAGCCAGCATGCAGGGGACGAGCCCGGTGCAATGGACAGTACTACGGTATCATTCTGCTCGAGGAGTCCACTCGAGGGGATAGTGGCTAGCATGCAAAGGACGAGCCAGGTTCAAGGGTCTGGTCCACGGCATATCTCTGCTCGAGTGAATTCAATTTGAGGGGGCAAGCAGCTAGCATGTGGGAGAGGAGCTGTGCTCTTCCGCTCACGCAGAGGTCTGGTCTACAGCAACATCCTTCTCTGGACATCCAACTAACTCGAGCGAGCAAGTATCCAACATGCAGGAGAGGAGCCAGTATAATGGTCGGGCATACGACATCACTATACTCGAGGATTCCACTCAAGAGGGGGCAAGTTGGCAACATGCAGGGGAGGAGCCCGGCACACAGCATCACTCTGCTCGAGGTGTCTGGTTCACGGCATCTCTCTGCTCGAGGGAATTCAATTTGAGGGGGCAAGTAGCCAACATGCGGGAGGGGAGCTAAGCTCTACCGCTCACGCAGAGGTCTGGTCTATGTCTACATCCTTCTCTGGGATATCCATCTCATTCGATGGAGCAAGTAGCCAGCATGCAGGGGAGGAGCCTGGCACAGTGTCCTGGCCTACAACATCACTCTGCTCGAGGAGTCCACTCGAGGGGGCAAGTGGCAAGCATGCAGGGGAGGAGCCCGGTGTTGGGGTCTGGTCTACGGCATCTCCCTGCTTAAGGGAATTCAATTCAAGGGGGCAAGTAGCCAGCATGCGGGAGGGGAGCTGAGCTCTTCCGCTCCCGTAGAGGTCTGTTCTATGACAACATCCTTCTCTGGGACATCCAACTCACTCGAGGGGGCAAGTAGCCAGCTTGTAGAGGAGGAGCCTGGTGCAGTAGTCTGGCCTAAGGCATCACTTTGCTCAAGTAGTCTACTCGAGGAAGCAAGTAACTAGCATACAGGGGAGGAGCCCAGTGCAGGGGTTTGTTCCACGACACCTCTTTACTCGAGGGAATTCAATTTGAGGGGGCAAGTAGCCAGCATGCAGGAGGGGAGCAGGAGTTGAGCTCTTCCGCTCACGTAGTGGTCTGGTCTACGGCAACATCCTTCTTTTCAAAATCCAACTCACTCGAGGGGGCAAGTAGCAGCATGTAGGGGAGGAGCCCAGTGCAATTTCCTGGCCTACAACATCATTTTTCTCAAGGAGTTTATTTCCATGCAACCTTATTTCATAGTGTCTGTAATTCTAGTCTCAAAAAAGTATTGCTACGTGATAGAAATTTTTTACTAATACAAGTGAACAATAATGCTACATGAGAGAAATAGGTAGAAACATTTTAGGTCGTCTCTGTTTAAGCGTTCCCGAGGCACTCTCCTTCCAGATTATTAGGAGGAACTTTTTTGCCCACTCGCCTGAAGAAATGGTCTCACAAGGTCCATTCCACGGATCACAAAGGGACACGGAGTCGTGATCGACCTGAGTCGTTGAGCCGACTGCAGTTGGAGAGGGGCATAGAGCTAGCACTTTTGGCACCTCCTTGAAAATTGTTTTGCGTCATTCCTGATGGTGGGCCAGAAGTACCCCATCCTCTGCACCCGCATTTCCATGGTTTGACTTCCAGAGTGGCTGCAACACTCACCTGAGTGAATATCCTCTAGGATCTGAGGAACTTTTGTCTCTGAGAGGCACCTTGCCAGAGGGTAGGACTAAGTTTTTCGACAGAGCACCCAGTCGTTCAGTAAATAATAGGACGATTTGTATCGGAACCACCTCCTGTCCTGAGCTTCCGCGGGTAGTTCTCCTCTAGACAGGAACGCGACAAGAGGATTCATCCACGAGGCACGTTGGTCAATCTTCATCATCTCTCCTATTCTGATGGAGAGCTGGAACAGCTCTGTTACCGTGCCCCCCACTCTGGGACCATCCTTGGCCAATCGGTACGCTTGTGTGTTCTCCTCTCGAGTAACATGTATTAAAATTGATCGAAACATGCCGACCAGACTCTTTGCCTTAATCATATAACACTGCAATACAGGCTCTCTTGCCTCGAACTCCCCCCGAACTTGGGAGGCACCCACCATGGAATCGAAGTAAACTCGGATGTTGCGGATTCCTACTTCGCGAACGACGTAAAGTCCTGCGACCACAGTCTCATACTCTGTCTGGTTGCTGGTGGCCAGGAAGTGGATGTTGACCGCTAGTTCTGTTTTTTGTTTTTTGAGGGTTGATCAGAACAATGCCCCCTCCCACGGAGTTCTTTTTTGACACTCCATCTAGGAACATCTCTCAAGCCATCCACTCAGGTGTCTCTGCTTTATCCACCTCCACGGTGTAGTTTGTTAGGAATTCAGCCACGATCTGGGCCTTTATTATTCCACTGACCACTTGGTCAGTCTCCCCGAATGCTCCACTCCCTCCAATATGTTGCGGAGGGGTGATCTGTCACCACCCTAATTGAGTGAGCTTGGAAATAAGGTCGGGGCTTGCGAGCGGAGACAATCAAGGTGAAGGTCAACTTCTCTAGGATATGGTATCACAATTCCGCCTTACGCAAGACTCTGCTCACATAGTAGATTGGGAGTTGCTTCTTGCCCTCTGTTACGGATCGGGTTCAGCTAGAGAAAGACCCTAATGGCGACGAGGAGAGTGAGACAGAAGGATAAAGGGAAGAGAGACAACATTTAATACAAACAGGTGACAAAAGACCTATTACAGCTAGCAAAGTACTTATAGAGATCAGATATGACCGTTAGAGGAAGTAAAGACGAACGTTGGGGAGCAGCTCGGTACACAGATGCCAGCTCACCTCCCCCAAATTAAGGTAACGCATTATTATGTGTAACATCCCTGAGCGAGTTCGGTGAAGATGTCTGTTGGCAATCACAAAGGGCCTCGACTTGAGATTGCATCTTCTTATCCAAGTTGTGGATGGTTTCCCATGTTGCTTCTTCCGATAATAAACCGTCCCAGCGCATTAATGCTTGTTTTACTGGATGTCCATTTTGTTCAACCAAACGGGTGTTTAAAATTTCCATAGCGGATGAGTGCGAGAATGTTGGTGGTTGATCATTAGGGAGGTAATGTATCATGATGTTTGTGTTGGCATAATATGGTTTGAGTAACGAGACATGAAAGACCGGGTGAATTTTACTTGTCGGAGGTAGATCTAATTTATACGCTACTATGCCAATTTTAGCTATAATTTTGAATGGTCCCTAAAAACGAAGATCTAATCGTTTGCATGTTTTTTTATGTACGGGCAGCTGCCTATACGGGTGGAGTTAAAGAAACACCAAATCCCCGGGGTGTTGTTCCTTTCGATGTTTATTAACCGTGTCTGTCATTTTTTTCTGAGCTTTTTGCAAATGTTGTAATCGTAAAAGTAAAATAGCTCTAGATGATGCTTCTGGATATGGTAATTCTCCTGCTTGTCCTTCTGTCACGTATGGTATAAAACATGGAGGTGGGCGGCCAAACATTGCTTCGAATGGTGACATTCCGGCAGCCGCATGGTAGGCTGCGTTATAGTGGTATTCTGCCCAACTTAGTAGTGGGGCCCAGTGCTTAGGGTGTTGAAAGGAGAACGTTCGTAAATATTGGTTTATGCACCGATTAACGCGCTTGGTTTGACCATCTGCTTGGGGGTGGTATGCCGTACTAAAACACAATTTTGTCTCATTTGCTTTAAAAAAAGACAACCAAAAGTCACTTAAAATTATGGAGTCGCGGTCTGAGATATTTGTTTCAGGAAACCCATATAACTTGTCGCAATAATCCCAAAACACTTGGGCCACCTGTAGGCCCGTGTAGTGTGCCGGTAGAGGAGCAAAATGCGCCCCTTTGGATAATCGATCCATCATAACTAATACTGGCGTATACGACTTAGACAGGGGTAAGTGAGTAATAAAATCTATCGTAATATCAGCCCAAATTTGGAATGGGATTGGTAACGGTTAGAGGGTACCATATGGTGCCGAATTGGTAGGTTTATGTTTTTGACAAAGGTCACAGTGACGAATATAGTCGCGGACATCCTGTTGCAAACTGGGCCAATAAAAGTATTGTTGAAGTCTTTTAGTTGTGGCGGTTACTCTTGAGTGCCACTCACTCGAGTGTCATGAGCTTCGCTAACTAGGATTGAACGGATAGAGGAATCCGTGATATATAGTCGTCGTTTAAAAAATAGTCGGGAACCTACTATTGTCCAATCTGGGTAATCCGCACTCGATAATTGTAATTGTGCTAAAATGTCTGTGGCTTTTTTATTCGATTTATATAAGTCCTCCAGGTTATCGAAAAGAGAAGAACAACTAAAAGAAATATTTTGGAAAGAGTATAGCGTAGCGCTGCTGTCATACTCTGGTAATCTGGACAGTGCATCTGCTGCATGATTGTCCTTCTCTGGCTTATATTGTATAACGTAATTAAAGCTCAACATTTTATCAAAGAATTTTTGTTGCTCTGGGATCGTTAGAACTTGTGAATTCAAGTTATATAATATTTTATGGTCGGTTAATATAGTAAAAGAAGAGCCTAATAAGTATTGTCTCCATTTGCTAACCGCCGATGTCACGGCTAACAGCTCACGCATATAGGTTGATTTCGCTTGTTCCTTTGAGGATAACTTTTTGCTAAAAAACGCGAGAGGATGTCCCTTTTTGGCAAGGACAGCACCAATTCCAACCCCGGATGCGTCACATTCGATCGTAAAAGGAATGGAAAATCCAGTAAAGCTAACAGCAGGGTTGTCGTCAGTAATTACTTAATATGAGAGAAAGCATGGTCAGATGCTGGAGTCCAATTAAAATTGTCTTTAACTAATAAATCGGTGAGGGGAGCCGTAATGGTCGCATACTGTCGGATAAAGCGGCGGTAATAGCCGGCAAGGCCTAAAAAAGCACGCAATTGTTTGATAGTTTGTGGTCTAGGCCACAGTTGAATTGCCGCTATTTTGTTAACGGTGGGTTGGACCCCAGAAGCGGAAATCATATGGCCAAAATATTCAATTGACGGGACAGCGAATGTGCATTTGGATGTTTTTAAAAAGAGAGAATGTTGGCGAAGGGTTTGAAATACTTGTCGTAAATGCCTAGCATGGTCCGCTGACGTAGTGCTGTAGATTAATATATCATCAAAAAATATTACGACGAATCGGCGTAATAATGGGCAGAAAATAGTGTTCATTAACGTCTGAAAGGTCGTTAGAGCGTTTGTGAGGCCGAAAGGCATGACAATGAATTCATACAGGCCATGATGCGTCCGAAAAGATGTTTTATGAATATCTTTTGGATTCATGCGCACATGGTGATATCCTGAGTGAAGGTCTAATTTGGAGAAGATAGTGGCACCATGTAATTCATCTAATAGTTCGTCAATTGTTGACATGGGAAAGCTATCTTTAATTGTCATGGTGTTTAAGGCGCGATAATCGACGCAGAACTGCCATGATCCGTCTTTTTTTAAAATAAAATTGTCGGTGAACTGAAAGAGGAAGTACTTGGGCGGATTAATCCATCTCGTAACATTTCCGTGATTAATTTCAAAATTTCATTTTTATGAAAAATCGGGTATCTATAAGGTTTGACTTTAGCGATTTTGGATTCATCAATTAGCGGAATTGTATGATCTATAGGTCTTGAAGGAGGTAGGCCCGCTGGAAGTTGAAATAGAATAGCAAATTCTAAGAGGATTGCTTGTATAGGTTAGGGAACTGCTTATGGTGGCTTAGAATTAGGATTATCAAGATTGATGAGAGGGCAGTTTGAAAACAAAGTAGTGTTGACTCGATAAAATCCTGAACGATAAGTTTGTGAAGCTGCGCAAGTGAGACGATGTCGAACGTCAAAGGTCGGGCATCATTGAATTTACAGGGTACATTATTATATGTGAATGTCATTTCGAGGGTAACGTAATCGATTGTGATGGGGCCTAATGTTTTAAACCATTGAAAACCCAGAATGACATCTGCTCCATGGACATCGGCAATGAATAGGTCTACAATAAAAATTATGTCTTGGATGTGTAGTTTAACTTCGGAACACTTTTCTTTGCAGTACATAGTATTCTCATTCCTACATGTATTTGAAAGGGGGTAATAGCGGATATTGACAATTTTAGAAAATGGGCAGCACGCTTAGTAATAAAATTGTGAGAGGATCCATTATCGAGAAAAATGTAGACGGATGATTGGCGGATTTTCCCTTGGACACGAAGCGAGTTAGTGGGGAACGTCCCATTAAGGCATGAAAACTCATTTCCGAATCCGCAATTGTATCAACAGGAGGGTCTGTCAATTCATCGGAAGGTGGGAATTTTTCATCATTGTCGTCATCTCCTACCAAATAGTATAGTCCTGATTTATTTTTACATTTATGCCCAGGAAAGTAACGCTCCTCGCATGTGAAACACAGTCCTTTTTCTCGTCTAGCTTGGACTTCGGCCGGAGGAAGGCGTTTAACTGCAACTCAATCATGACGGACATTATTGGTCATAGAGTTTGAGATTGGTTTATTAGGCCAGGACCTAGGTGGCTTAGAGTCTTCTAAAAATTGATCTTCAAAAAGACGCATCATTTTAAAAGTGTGGTAGATATTGCCTGGTGGCTGAGCAATAACTGTCCGGTGTATATGCGATTTTAGTCCCAAAATAAAATTGCGACGTAATGTATCATGCGAAAAACCATGGTTTTGAGAAAAAAGTCATTCGAAAGATTCTTGGTAAGCTGCGAATGTAGTACTCTGAGTCAGTTTCATCAATTTACCTAGCGGATCGTCGTAGTCTGAAGGCCCAAAGTGATCTTGAATGGCTAACTTGAAAGAATGTCAGTCCACGCATAATCCGTCTTGTAGAAGACCTTGAAACCATGTTGAAGCAAGTCTGTCCAAATATAACGATACAATAAAAACATAATCAACGGGATTGATATTATATTATACCTGAAATATAATTTTGTTTTGAATATCCAATCTGTCGGATCTCCTGAGCTGAAACGAGGACAATGTATCTTGGCAGCGGAGAATCCGGCTTGACCGTGGTTGGAGTAAGGCGTTTGATGATCTGTAAATGTGGAGTGTGGGGAAGCTGTAGCCGTGGAATATGGTGGGAACGTGGCGGAAGACAACGAGTTGTTAAGAACTGGAGGGGGTGGATACACCGGTGGGCAGAACAGTGTAGTCGATGGGGGAAAAATAGGCGGACGAAGTGGATGGACTGGTGGGTATGCATTTGCGGGGGGATTTCCGAGCAGGCTTGGCTGCGACGAATCGGACCCAATGGGTTCGATGATCTGAACGCGGTGGAGGCCGGGTCCGTCCAGGAACTAAGACGGAAGTATGTCCGACAAACAAGGTCCAGACGATAAACCGCCGTTGTTAGGAACCTATTGCGCGGCACCGGTCGGTGGCACGGAGGCCGCAGTCATGGTGCGCATGAAAGATTATAGTTCTCCCCGCATTTCCTGAAATTCTTTGTAAAAAGCTGCCTGAGATTCCTGCGCGCGATCCTGATGCTGTTGGAGGCACTCTTATTGTTGTTGTATTTGGTCCAAGGACCGGTGGATCTGCTGGACGTCATTGGCGAAGCGATGTTGGGTCGACTGTAACGATTCGCAGAGAGCTGAGTGCTGATCGACGTAGGCGGCATGCCACATATCAAGTTCTTGTCGTGTTACTGTTGTGGTCGACGAAGGGGGTGGAGGATAATCGGCGGGAGGAACGGAGGGCACCTCCATGAAGGGCGAACTCGACGAGAGCACCATTGTTACGGGTCTGGTTCAACTAGAGAAAGACCCTAATGGCCATGAGGAGAGTGAGACAGAAGGATAAAGGGAAGAGAGACAACATTTAATAAAAACAGGCAACAAAAGACCTATTACAGCTAGCAAAGTACTTATAGAGGTCAGATATGACCGTTAGAGGAAGTAAAGACGAACGTTAGGGGCGTCCTGGTACACAGATGCCAGCTCACCTCCCCCATATTAAGGTAACGCATTATTATGTGTAACACCCTCTTATCGAACCAAGACCGAACTCACAGTCTCTACTCCCACTATGATATAGAGTAAAGGTCCTCACCCACCTAGGTCCTTGCAGCAAGGGTGGCTGCATCAGTTGGGACTTACAGCGCTGAAAGGCCTCCTGATAGTTTGTCGACCATTCGAACCTCTTATTGTTTCGGAGGGTCCTAAAAAAGAGCGAGCACTTCTCTGCATCCTTAGAGAGGAATGTACTTAACCCTATCAACCTGCCTGTCAGGCGCTAAACATCCTTCATGCTCCTGGGTGCCCCCATCTCTATGATGGCATTGACCTTATCCAAGTTTGATTCTACTCCTGTTAGGGTCAAGAGGTGGCCAAGGAATATTCCTTTTCCTTCTCTAAATACACACTTTGTTGGGTTGAGTCTCATTTTAAACCTTCGGAGAGTCGTGAAGGTTTCCGCCAAGTCCCAAAGATGCTCTTCCACGCTCTTACTTTACACCATGCGGTCATCGACCTATACTTCCTAATTTCACCTTTTCTACTCCCGGAACACCCTGTCCATCATTCTTTGGTATGTGACATCTGCATTTTTGAGCCTGAAAGGCATCATCTTATAGCAGTAACAGTCGTCGTTGGTGATGAAGGACACATTTTTTACGTCAGGAGCATGCATACGAATTTGGTGGCATCCCGAGAAAGCATCTAAAAAACTCACTACATGAAAACCAACGGCCGATTCTACCAGCGCGTCGATCTGAGACAAATGATAACAATCTATACTTCTCACTTGAAAATTCGATACACATTCTCCACTTCTTGTCCCACTTCTTAACCAATAAAACATTGGACACTCAGTCTGGGTACTGGATCTCCGACACAAACCTTGCATCTAACAGCTTCTTCACCTCCTCCCAGATGGGCTCGGACAAAATAATGGTTGTTGCTCTCTTCTTCTATTGAACGGGGTCGAGGTTGAGGTGGTGACAAGCAACGCTGTATCGATCACTGCCATGTCAGCGTTGCTCCTAGAGAAGATGTTCGCGCTCTCCTGGATATAGGATGGGATCTTTTCCTTATCTTCCTCCTTTAGCTCCTTGATAATCTTCACCCTCCCTAGCCTCCCGCACTCGGTTCGGATCTCCTTCTCCTCTACTTCCTTGGCTACCTTTAGCCTTGCTAACTCCTCTATCGCCTCATCCGTCTCCTCGTCCTCCCTTTTATAGCTGATAGTATTGATAGTGTTGAGATAGCACTGTCACGCCACACTAGGGTCACTTATGATCCCGATCTGCAACCCTTCTTGTTTACACTTCATGCACTTGTGATAGGACGAGGGGACGCACTTGTAGGAAATAATGAGGGGTTTGCCAAAAATGATATTGTACCTGCGCGGGGCGTCGACTAAGACGAACCTGCAGCTCTTCATCATTCCTCACAACGTTACAACTAGCTCCATTCCTCCTTCCACATCCTTTCTTTCTCCTGAGAAGGCAAAGAGTGGTCCCTCTGTGGCGGTGACCCTCTTCTCCTCCGCCTTCATAGCATCGAAAGCCTACTTGAAGACCCCGTTAACAGAACTCCTGTTATCCACAAGGATGCGGGAGACTGTATAGTTTGCTGCCACGCCCTAGATCACCGCCGCGTCATGGAAGGGGTTTTAATTCCCTAGAATATCCTCCGCCGAAAAGGATATCTCTCTCATCGAAGGCGGGTTCTGAGAAGTCGAAGATATGCTCCGATGATATACAGCGTAAAGGCTCCCTTTATGGGTTGCCTCCAACCCCACTTCTCGTGGATAACTCCAATTCCTCTGTGGTAACCCAGTTCCGTTTGATCCTCGCACCTTCTCGGGGCGGGGGCTCCTCCCTCGCATTTTTCTCCACTTCTCCTTGTCCTTGCCCCTCTTTCACCTCCCAGGCTCCTCTCCTCAACTCCAAGACCTCTGGCACGTCGTCGTTGTGTGTCCTTCCACCTGGTGGAAGTCGCAGTTGGGTATTACTCGTTCCTCCTCCCTCCCGGGATGTCGGACTCTTACTCATCGACCTCATACGATCACATTCGCCTCCCGAGGGGGTGTCTGGTTTTGCCTCCACGGGCTTAGTCTCCTTTCCAGAGAATTATAGCGAACTCCGCTCTCGGGGGAGAACCTTATTCCAGACTTGCCTTGAAAGCCTCCTCTTGTTGGCCTCCACGCTGGTCTGTTGGGTGGGGTCTGGAACCTGCTCCCCTGATCCCTTTGGTCCTGACTTCCACGAGGTCTTCCTCCCTTAAGTCTCCTCTGCTCCTCCCATGACTTTTATTCTGCTCCCTCTTGTCGCATCCTCTCCTTCTCCTGCCAGTTATGCCAACTTGGCCACAAATCCCTGATATGTTGCCTCACTCTCTATGTATTGTCGGCTCAGTCGATAAGCTCTTCAAAATACATACGGGGGATCCGAGACAACTCCATCTTGAAGAGTCCCTCTTGCAAGACTAGATTGAAGGCGGGTATGAGGGTATGTCCCAGCATCTCCTGAACCACGAGGATCTCCTCCTGAAAACGATCGACGTAGGCCCCCAATAACTAAGACCCTGCTTGATGAAGAAGAGGGCCTCCGACCGTTTCTTCCTCTTCTTCAAGGTGGAGAAACAAAGCAGGAAACCCTTAGGCAAAGCTGTAAATCGAGTTGGCTGGTAGCTGGTGGAACCAATCCCTGGCTTCCCCCTGAAAGAGATGGCGATTACACTTGAAGGCATCCGTCATATGTCTGATAGAGACCATGTCCTCAAACCATTGTAGATTTTGGACGGAATCATCCCGCCCGGGAAAGTAATTCATTGCAGGCTCTGTAAATCCTTTGGGGACAGGGGCAATCAACAACAACTTGCAAAAGGGACTTGCTAGCGCAATTCAGTGAGCTGGGCGAACTCGCTCGTGCTCTCCCTCTGAGTAGCGAGTATCAGACGAGCTTATGAAGAGGACTCACGCATGGAGGGTCTGATCCTCCTCCTCTGGGACGCTTCCCTTGCCAAGTCGCCTCCTTAGTTTCGACTTGCTGGGCGAGGCGGCGAACAATGGGAAGGACTCCCCGCCCCTGTGCGAGGTGCAAGCAGGGCCTTTAGTGTGTCGATCATCGATTTCCTGACTCCGTGAAGTCACACCTCAATAGGTGTATTCCCCTGGCTAGTTTCGTGCTCGCCATGTTCAGACATGAGATCGTCGGGCTAGTTTTTCTTCACAAGCTACAGTCCACGCTCACTGCACCAAAAATGTTGAAACCCGGAAACTAGTTCAACTGAGTTTGGACCGAGGGGTAACTTGAGTTACTTCTATCGTCATCGAATCACAAGAAATGAGTATTTCGAGCCTAGAACTAGCGCTCATAAATGGTGGGTGAATATCTATAGAAAGACCCTCAGACTACAACGAGGAGGTCCCGCCACTAACTCGAAAGTTGTTTGTCACTTCCCCTACAAAAACCAAGAGTTGAGCCAACCCCTCAGACGACACAGAAAGACAATGGAGAGCTCAGGATCTTAAAAGGGGGGTGTCTGATCTGAGGGATTAAGGGTCCTATTTATAGGCCAACCAACCTGAGGGTAAAATAGTCTCTTTGGTCTGCGGGTAGCTACCTCCGCCTTAACCAAACTATTGTCTGCATAACCAAATGGCCTGCAGATAGCCCATCGCGCCTTTCGACCATGTTATCCGCAGTCCCGTGACCGCGAGTAACCTCTCCTGAGGCCGAATAGCCAGAAACAAAGGAGAATTCGCGAGCTGAGGAAGTCCAACTCTGAAGGAGAAAATACGGCCTAGTTATCTAGACTCTCCCTTTTACCGCCTCGAGCGGCAGGCGAGTATGACAAGGGATTATGGGTCTACTCCGCTCTGTCTTTCGGCCTACTCGTCTAATACGAGTTGTACAGATGGCATTATAACTACTTGGAGCACCTATGACCAAGAAGGTCTCTTACCTTATTATTCCACAAAACGTAACAGTAAGATCAACACTCCCTTAGATTTTCTTCCTCTCTCCTGTGAAGTCGTAAAGGGGCCCATCACAGGCTTAGTGTTTCTTTTTTATCTTCATCGTATCAAACGCAGGATTGAAAAGAACGTTAACAGAACTACCAGTGTCGATTAGAATATTTGTCACCATATAGTTGTTGATTACCGCCCTAATGACGACTGAGTCGTGGAAAAGATTGGCGATTTTGGGCAGATCTTCTTCACCAAATGAGACATTTCCCTGGGAAGGCAAAGATCAAGAAGTTAAGGCTACTTCCGAACTTCTTAGAATACTCGAGCCCCCCCCCCCCCTCCCTGAATGCAATTAATAAAATTCAGTGCTTCTTCGCTATCTATCTCCACGCATTTTGACTCTTCATTCACACTCCCGAACAGGCCAACGTCATCTTGCTCGAGGAACTTAGATCGCAACTCATGGATCTCTGCTACCCCTTTCCCTTTGGAGGTGGTAGGTTGGTCATTACTTTTGAGGGTAACAAGCTCTTTAAGCTTCCCTGCCTTTAACAATTTCTCAATAAGATCTCAAAGGGCTGGTCAATCTTTTGTGTCATGGCTCATATCTCGATGAAAATGACAATAGAGATTTAAATTCCTATTCGTGAATCCTCCCTGGAGGGGTGGAGGACTCTTACCATGGTTTTCTTTGTAGAATTTCTACCACCTCGTTCATTGCACAATCAAGTCCGTGTAAACCTCCTGAACGTCGTCATACTGTGGCGGATTGGTTTGCGAGGTTGACAGGTAGCTATATGAGGAAAAACCGGCGCTTTATTTTTTGAGGGAGATCGAGGTTATTGTGGTCTCATTTGGTTGGTACTTATTCGGATGCGGGGGCGATCGGGAAGGATGAATATGCCTTCCACGCAGTTGTTAGAGTGGAATGGACTCCTGTCATCGTGGTACATGCCGATATGGAGCAGTGGGGGCTTAGGTGGAGGTTCTTGACTCTCGACGTTGTTGGATAAGATCATCAAGGGAAGAGACGAAATCAGGGTTGCTCCTTTCACCCTCAATGAAATGGTTAGCCATGTTTAGTCATCGGATTATTGTCTAGTGCATATAGTTATCTTTAGAAATTTCCCGACAACTCGTTAGGATAGTCATGTGTCACCTATGTATCATCCCGACGTCAAGAATGTTTTTCTCTATGGTGATCTCAAAGAAGCAGCCTACATGGAGAAACCTCCAAGGTATATTGCTCAAAGAGAGTTTCAAGTGTGCAAAATGAAGACCATCTATAACACAAACAAAGCCGTAAAACTTGATTTGACAAGTTCGGGTTATTTCCATTATTGGATTTCAACAAAGTCATGCCAACCAATCGATCTCTGTGAGAAAGAAGGAAACGGGACTTACCATTCTCGTAGTCTATGTAGATTTCTTCTTACAGGCGATGATGCACTAGGTAAGGAACAAACCGAAATGTATATAAGAAAACACTATGAAAAAGGATATGGGACCTCCTCTGGACTTTCTTGCCATTGAGATTGGTCGATGCAACTAAGGTATAGCACTATCACAAAGAAAATGTCATAGATCTCCTTAAGTAAATAGGCTTACTTGGAACAAAACTTGTTTGCTCTTCTATGCCAATGAGGATTGACAGCGTGTGGGATGAAATATAAACATTAATCCAAGATGTGACTCGGTATAGACAATTAGTTGGGAAACTCATACATCTTACTATAACCAGACCAAATATCTCATACGAAATTGGGAAAATTATTCAATTCATGCACTCTTAGAGAATTTCACTTTAGTGCGACTAAAAATTTTAGAATATGTCAAAGATTTTGTTAAGAGCTTGCTTTGTTGAGGATTGTTGGAGGCGGAGATACAAGGGGCAAGCCCTAGAATGGTGGAGTAGGGGATGAGAGAGGAAGAAACCCTAGAGGGTGGAGAAGGAGAGAAGAACTTAGAGAGAGGGGGGAAGGAATTTTAGAGAGATAAAGAGAACTTCATATTTCAGTGCCTCCTTTTCCAACTACATGACAAAGCCTAAATATAGGACCCCGGGGGCAAATCCGTAATTACATACGACAGTTAAAATATTAAAACACTGGAATATTACGACGAGTCTAATAACGACGAGTCTAACTAAATATAGGATCCCGGGGGCAAACCCGTAATTACATATGACACTTAAAATATTAAAACACTAGAATATTACGACGAGTCCAATAACGACGACTCTAACTAAATACATCAAGACTCGATACATATATATGGAGATAACTGACGGACGATTGTAACACTCCATCAGTCCTTGACATCGAGCTTGTCCCCAAGCTTGAACTTCATGTGGATGGTCGGCTCCTCGGGCAGCTTGATCTCCCGCCAGAACAATGTTTGATCGGGTGTAGCAACTGCAGCGGTGTCAGCAAGTAGCGGTGACGGTGAAAAGACGTGCGGCAAAAGTAATGGCTTTCGCACGGTCGGTGGAGCGATAGTGAGCAACAGCAACAGGGAGCGCGGAGAGAGGACGGCCGGCAGCAGAAACGGGTCCGTCGGGGTAACCAAAGCACGGGCCGGCAGAAGATCCGGTGTTGTGGCTGGTGGGAGCAGCAAGGCGGGGGTCGGCGGGAAAAGAGCCAGGAGAGGAGGCGGTGAGATGGCCGAAGGAGACAGCAATGCCGGGGCCGGCGGAGGAAGAGCCGGTAGAGGAGGCAGCGGTATGACCGGCAGCGGCAGAGCGGGTGACGGAAGAGGAGGCAGCAACGGTGGAAGGACGACCACCGTGGAGAGAGGTGGTACATCGGCGGCGAGTGGTGGCGGCGGTGGCGGCGACGACGGCGATGGCAGCGATGACGGCAGTGGCGGCGACTGCATGAGTCGAGTTGGCGGCGACGACGATGGCGGCGACGACGATGGCGGCGACGACGGCGGTGGCGGCGGTGATGTGGCCGAAGGGGGCGGCAAAGCCAGAGTTGGCGGGGTAAGAGCCGGTAGATGAGGCAGCAACGGCGGAGGTGGCGGCGGCGGCAGCGACCTCGGCGACGATGGCCGCTGCGGCGGAGGTTTGGCGACAACTGCGGCGGCGGTGGCGACGACGGCGGTGTTGGCGACAACGACGGTGACGGCGGCGGTGACGGCAGCGGCGACGGCGGCGATGCGCCATGAACAACGGAGGACGGTGGTGGCACCATCATGGGAGGGGAAGGCGACGACTCCAGCTCTGATGATGGTGGTGACAGAAAAACTACCAACGAGTCGCGAGACATGCGGAGGGCGTCGAGCGTGAGGTCGAGCTGAGCATCGGCGTGGCCGAATCGAGCCTCCCGATAAGCAATACGAAGGTTTAGCTTGGCGAGGGTGGTGAGAAGCTCAGTGCGGTCGGCAGCGCTAAGCGACAAGATAGAAAAGTGGGATAATTAATTAACTAATTAAATAATTAGTTAATAATTATGAGAAGGATTTGTTCCTTAATTAATTAGGGGGATTAATTAAGTAGGAAAGAGGAACGGTTGGGATGAGAAATAAAAAATATAAAACAAAGGAATGGGGTGTCAGAATTAAAAAAAACAGAGAGAGTGATGGGAGGAAAAAATTTAAAAAAAAAAAAAGAGTGATGGTGGTGGCCCCAGAAAAAGAAAAATTAAATAGATTAAGATAGGAAAGAAGGGAATGGGAGAGGTCACAGGGGAAAAAATATAATAATAATAAAAAGGAAGAAGGGGGGAGCTGAAGAGAGTTATGATGGTGGGTCCCAAAGGAAATAAGAAAAGAAATAAAAGGGAAAGAGGACTGCCCGACTTAGCGTGCAGAGGAACGGGGATCGAGGAGCAGGAGCGGACGGGGTAGACTGGTCAGATCCAGGGAAGACGAAGGTCGGGGCTCGATAAGGGACGACAGTCGAGGGTTTGGAAGAGCGGCAACTGTCGGTTTCGATGAAGGGAGGAGCGCTACAGTGGGGGATTGATGGCGACGTTGGCCCGCCACTTGCTCGTGATGATCGTGACCGTTTGATTGGTGGCAATGATGTCTCGCCATTTGTTCGTGATGACGTTGCAGATGGTGCTGACGAGTTCTTTGGCAAGCTCCATGGCGATGTCGGGTCCATGCATTATGTTGATCGCCGTCGCAACCGTACGTTTGAAGACTCGGATGGACGATGCCGCAACAATAATTTCGATGCACGCCATCGCCGCTACAACGCCATCGCCGCGACAATTATTTTGCTACAACGCCATCGCCGCGACAATAATTTCGCTACGACGTCATCGCCGCTACAACGCCATCGTCGCTACAACGCCATCGCCGCAACGATAATCTAATAATTATAATGTTTTGTTATATTTATTTATTTCCTTGTTGCTTGTTTTAATTTGGGATTATATTTATTTATTTCCTTGTTTTTTTTATTTGATATGGGTTGCATATAGCCATCATATGTTTATTTATTTTTGAATGAATGAGATTGAGTGTTGTAGCCTATATATAGGCCATGTTATGAAGAGTTTATTAGAAGATTGATGAAAAAAAGAAGCTAACCCTAAATTGAGATTTCCCTTTCATTCTCGTCCTCCTTTGGCCGCCGGCCTCTCCCCTCTCTTCCTCTTGTGGTTCGGCCACCTCTTCCCCCCTCTCCCCTCATCTTTTCTCTAGCTTAATAACCCCTCTCCTCTCCAACTCCCCACAAGGATTCGAAGGCTAAACCCCCTTGAGGAATTCGGCCATCTCTTGGCGTCTCTCATAGGATTCGGCCAACCAACTTCATCCCTTCTTGGTGGAGTTTCGGCCAAGAGCAAGATCAACGGCGACGACGAACCTTCTCCGGCGTGAAGCAAGGAAGGCGGGCGAGTTTCTCTCCATTCGGCGTGACTCCAGCGGAACCATAGAAGAGCGGACCATTTTTTTAAATCGGAATCATCCATTCCGATTGGGTAACGAAATTTCTACCTTGAGTGTTTCCCTCCTAGATTAATTCTTGTGGTGGTTTTACTTTGGCGTGTCTTTCGAAATTGTGATTTCGTCGTGGTTTTGGTCCAAAACGATTTTGTGTTTTCTTTTGATCTATTTAAGTTCGTGAGGATTGGAGGACCTCGTTTTCTTTTTGTTGGGAGAGATCTACCATTTTACGAATCGTTTATTTTTGGTGGATCTCTTTTGGTACAACACACGCTCGACCAGATCGGATAGATCTCTTTTGCTTGAGAGGATATTAGCTTATAGCTTCTATTCAATCTCCAAGGGTGTGGCGAACCCGTACGTTAGCATTTGATTAATATTATTGCAAAATTGGGTGTGCTGCGTTTTAGTTTGTGAGAGTGTAGAATTGGAACGTGAGAGAACGAATCGGTGTCGTTTGTCCTTTGTGGTTCGTCGGGAGACGTAGCCTGCATCAATTTGGTATCAAAACGAGGTTCACGTCAATTTCCTAATTAGCACCCTCCCCCTCTTGCTTAGTACGTCGACACGCACTTGTCTTGCACGTCTTTTTGTCAAAATTACACACAAAAAATTCTCTGGTCTGTCAATAGCGGTCTAAAATTTTTATTTTTCTACACAAAATCAAAAAAAATTTTAATAATCTTCATATCATTTCCAACAAGAAAATAAAAATATATATATTTATTACCTTAAGTAATTAGTGAGAACAATTCCATCTGTTGAAATTTATATAGGGTCAGAGTCCTTTTATTCATTGCATGTGCACCAGATCCGGGCAAGTTTTCTCTCCGGTTCTCACTGATATGGCATATGACGTTTACGCTTCCCGTTTAAACTATTGGTATGATAAAGTCATGGCTAAACACACCCCGACCTTGCCTTCATACCATAGGAATTCCAACCGTCCCCAAACTATTCCTCGCACTAAGAGTGAGATACTCACGTTTGATGGTTATGGGAATTCTCAAAATTTTAGGGACTGGCTTAAGTGGGTAGAACTTTATTTTGATTGTCACGAATGGGACGACCACCAAAAGGTTAACATCGCCCAAGAGCGGTTAATAGGTCAAGACCGGGTATTTTGATTAAACGAAGAGCGTCGTGTTGGTAGTTATAAACATACTTGGCGGGCAATGCGTAGCCTACTCTCGGATCAATTTGATCTCGCCTATCTCCGCACTACTAACACCAAGCCTATGAGTGAGTATCGTTATGGCGCTAATCCCATACCTGCCTATAGGAATGACTATGTACAACCCCGTATCCGGCGAGTGGGTCAGCAGGAGCCAGACCGGTCAAATCGGCAGTCTGAGTCACTGGGCGAGCTCGGCAAGAGGAAGAGCTCGGCGGTCTCCCGCTCGTCCAGACGAGGTGAGACGTTTTTGAGAGGCGAGCTCGTACTCGCGAAACCCCGTTAGCCTAGCCCTGTTCGTCGAGCTCTGGACCTTTCTTCGAGCTCTGGACCTTTCGTCGAGCTCTGGACCTTTCGTCGAGCTCTAGACCTTTCGTCGAGCCATGGGCCGCTCGCCGAGTTCTGACCGTTCAATGAACTCACGGCATGCGAGCAGGGCAGGTCGGGCCCGTACTCGCCAAGGGCCGAGCGGAAGCGGTGAGTGCCAGCTCCATCGAGCACTCGCCGCCCTTGCCGAGAAGGGGTTGTTGAGGACTACTCGTCCAGGGATCTGTAAGGTATTTTTACCATTTTGCCCCCGCTGGTCTGCCCATAGCCAGTTAAAACAGCGGAGTTACGCTGTTGGCAGACCCAGTTGGGTCGCACATAGCTGTTCAGAACAGCGGAGGTTGGCTATTTGAAGGCCGTTTTCAGAAATCTATAAATAGGACCCAAGGGGTACCTCGGAAGGCAAGCTCACTTGTCTCCCAGCCTTCTAGCACTTTCTGCGGTACTTTAGCCCGACATTTGGCTAAGGAGGGGAAGCGCTCAGAGATCTTTCGAGTGTGTGGTGGGTCCTCCGCGCCGGGTCCTTGGGTCAGTCCTCTGTTCTTTCCCTTTTGTCATTTTTCTTGCAAGAGAGAAGTAGGTGCGCGATCACCCCTTCCCCAAGGGCGAACTCCATAGAAACTGAATTCTCGTTTTCAACATTTTTGGTGCGGTGAGCGTGGCCAGCAGAGAAATCTTCAGCAGGCTCGATAACGGGAGGAGAAGGACGAGGCACAGACTGGTCCGACTCGCCGCCCCCCCCCCCCCCCCACCTCTTGCCACCATGGGGATGTTCGAAGACTTTAGACAGGATGTGCTCGGCCTCGTCAGGTTCGCACTCGGCGCGCGTGCCGAGTGCTCGACTCCAGCGGCGCCAGTACTCGCGGTCCCGGCCCTTGGCGAGGACGCTCCCGGCAGGCGTGCTGGGAAAGAGGTTGTCGAGGAAGGGAGAGGCGGCGAGCTCCCCGGGCGAGTACTCTTCCCGGGATCGGCGAACGGCGGCAGGTTCGGCGAGATGGGGGTACGAGACCCCCCAGCTCACCTAGTAGGGGGAGGCAGCCCCTTCAGCGAGCTAGTTTCTTCCGCCCCAGTTCCAGAGGGGTTAAGGGAGCCAGATATGTCTTACTATGCCAGGAAGGGAGACCCGGTCCAGCACATCCAGTGATTTGAGGACGTGGTCTCGATCCGACAGATGTCGGATGGGTTCAAGTGCAGGCTCTTCGCCATCACTCTCAAGAAGAAGGCGAGAGAGTGGTTCCACCAGCTGCCGGCCAATTCCATTTACTGCTTCGTGGACCTACGTCGGAGGTTCATGTTGAGGTTCACCACCTCCAAGAGGAGGAAGGAGTCGAAGTCCATGTTCCACATCAAGCAGGGAGTGAACGAGACCCTAGGGAGCTACGTGGACCGGTTCCAGGAGGAGGTGACCCAGGTCCAAGAAATGTCAAGGCATACCCTGATGATGGCCTTAACCCTGGGGCTGCAGCAAGGTTTCTTCTGAATGGAGCTGAAGAGGGTGCCGCCCCTCTCCTACGAGGAGCGGATGGAGAGGGCGGCAAGGGAAGTCGACGGGGAAGCGTCGAACCCAGAGTTTGCCCGGAGGTTGGCCAGGTGGGCCACGGAGGAAGAGAGGCCAAGATGTGTCAGAGGACAGGAGGAGAGAAGAGCTGAACCCCGGCAGAGGGAACAGCAACAGCAGCCCAGGTGGGGGCGTTAGGAGCCGTACCATCGGTTAGGTTGAAGGCCGGAGTGGCAAGACCAAGGGTCGCGGAGAGGTCACCATGGGGGGGATAACCGCCAGGGAGGCTAGGGCCGGTTTTACCCCCCAGGTGGGAGGCAAGGCCAGAGACCACCTCTCTCCAACCAGAACCAGGCTATGGCTATAGCCATGGGGGAGAGGAGGAGAGCAGCGCGGAGGAGGAGAAGGAAGGTTAGGGTGGAGTTGCCCTATTGTGAATTCCATCAAGAGGAGGGGCACGCCACGGCCACGTGCCCGGAGTTCCTCTAGGTAAGAGGAAACTGGGAGCAGCAGCAGCAATAAGGTCGCCGGGAAGTGCAGATCGAAGAAGTCCTGCCTCGGGCGGAGGAGGACAGGTGTGAGGATCGGGCCGATGTTGGGGTCCGGGGAGGGATCGGAGTGATCCATGGGGGGGTAGAGGTAGAGGCTTCCCGCAAGGCAAGTCTCCACACCATGTACCGCAGGAGCGTTGGCTCCACATCGCAGACCCCACTCCCAGAGGAGAAGATCACCTTCTCGAGGAAGGATATGCCAGACCATGAGGACCCCTTCTGTGATGCGCTGGTCATCCAGACAGCGGTCGAGAACTTCACCGTCTCCCGGATCCTTATCGACGACGGGAGCTCGGTCAACGTCATCTTCAAGAAGGCGTTTGACGCGATGAAGGTGGAGGCCAAGAGGGTGCCGGCCTCGGATGGGCCTCTGTTTGGGTTCTCGGGGGAGAGGAAGGAAGTCGAAGGAGGAGTGAGACTCCATATCACTTTGAGGGGATAGTCCCGCACATGCAGGTTCGTCATCGTGGACGCCCCCAGCAACTGCAACGCCATCTTTGGGAAACCCCTCATCAACGCTTTTCGCTGCGTCCCCTCGTCTTTCCACCAATGCATGAAGTTCAACGCCGAGGGGATCCAGGTTCGGGTCCGGGTCCGGGGAGACCCCAAGGTAGCAAGGGAGTGCTACCTCACGGCGGTGAACATCATCTCTTGGCAGGATGGGGCCGAGGAGTGGAGCGGAGGATGGAGGAGGCGGAGCAGGAGGTGGTAGTGATGGCGGAGGAGAACCGCACCCAGGTGGGGGTGACGGAGGAAGTTCAGGAGCGGGCCAAAGTCATGGCCATGGAGGAGGCTGAGGAGGAAGTTCCTGCCCCGGGAGGGGAGGACGTTGGAGAATGGGGGGAGCAGTCTAGGCTGGAGGTCGCGGAGGAGGTAGTGGAGATGGAGGTTCTCACCCTCGGGGGTAGGGCGGAGAAGGTCCGCATCAGCGGGGGGCTGACCCCCGCCAGTCAGGAAAGGATGCTGGAATGCATCCAAAAGAACGTGGACATCTTCGCCTGGAGCGCCGCGGAGATGTCAGGGATCGATGTAGACGTCGCCTGCCATCGCCTCAACCAGGACCCGGAAGCTCGCCCCGTCCAGCAAAAGAAGAGGTCCACCGCAGACAAGCTGGCCGAGCCCATCAGGGAGGAGGTGGCCAAACTCCTCAAGGCCGGCTTTGTATGCGAAATACAATACCCCGGCTGGGTCTCCAATGTAGTTATGGTTAAAAAAGGAGACGGTGGGTGGCGTATGTGTATTGATTTTTCTTTACTTAATAAATCATGCCCCAAGGACTGTTATCCTTTGCCTCGGATCAACGCGCTGCTTGACTCAGCTGTCGGTTTTCCTGTAATGAGCTTCTTAGATGCATTTTCAGGTTATCACCAGATCAGGATGCACCCTCCCCCGACATCAAAGATGTCTCATTTATCACGGGGGATGGGTGCTACTGCTACAAAATGATGCCCTTTGGATTGAAGAATGCAGGGGCGACCTACAAGAAGATGATGGGCAGGGTGTTCCGAGAGCAGAAAAGGAGGAACCTGGAGGTGTATGTATATGACCTCATGATCAAGAGTCGGGACGTGGATTCTCACCTCCGGGACCTGGAAGAGACCTTCACCACCTTGCGCAACTACAAGATGCGGCTGAACCCCCTGAAGTGCGTCTTTGGGGCCAGCAGGGGAAAGTTCTTGGGACATCTCCTCACCCCCGCGGGGGTCGAGCCAAATCCCAACAAGGTGAAAGCCATCATGGAGCTGGGGGCGCCTCGGAATGCTAAAGAGGTGCAGCGGTTAACCAGGAAGCTGGCAGGGTTGAGCAGATTTCTCTCCCGGGTCGGGGAAAAATGCTCTCCCTTCTTCAAGACGTTGAGGGGAAGCCAAAAATTCGAGTGGGCCAAGGAGTGCGAGGAGGCATTCCAAGCCCTGAAGAAACAGTTGACCCAGGCTCCGCTGCTCCAAGGGCCGAAGGAGGGGGAGGATCTATACTTGTATCTCGGGGTCGGAGCAAAGGCCTTGAGCTCCGTCCTGGTTCGGGAAGAGGAGAAGAAGCAACTCCCCATATACTATGTAAGTTGGGTGCTGAGGAAGGCCGAGCTCCGTTATCCCATCTTGGAAAAGCTGGCCTTCGCTCTAGTCATCTCGGCTCGAAGGCTCCGACCCTACTTCCAGTCACACTCGATCCGAGTGATGACTGACCACCCCCTCCGCAACATCTTCGAGGGGGTGGAGCATTCGAGCAGGTTGGCTAAGTGGTCGGTGGAGCTGAGCGAGTTCGACATCACCTTCGTCCCCCGTCTCTCAATTAAGGCCCAAGCGATGGCCGACTTTCTGACTGACTATGTGGTCGAGGTAGCGGAGGAAGAACTCACCCACCCAGTTCCATGGAGGGTGATGGTAGATGGCGCTTCGAGAAGGCATTCCCTGGGAGTGGGGTGATCTTGGAAAGCCCCCAGGGAACGAGAATTGAACAAATGGTGGTGGTGCACTTCCCCATCACCAACAACCAGGCCGAGTACGAGGCAGTGATTGCAGGGCTCCGCCTGGGCAGGGAGCTGGGAGTGCATGATGTGGAGGTTCTCACTGACTCCATGGTGGTGGCTTCCCAGATTAATGGGGGGTTTGAGGCAGGGGAACCTACTCTGCAACTATATTTGGCGAAGGTGAAGGGGGTCATCGGCATGTTCCAGACTTTCTCCATCTGACACGTGCCCAGGGAGGAGAACGAGCAGGTAGATCAACTAGCAAAGCATGGTTCCCGGGTGGGGGGTACCATCACCAATCTGTTCTGCCCTTCCATTGAGGGAGAGCTGATGGAGGTGGATCAACACCCCTCGTGGATGGACCCATTCACAGCCTTCCTTTCCACGGGGGAGTATCCGGAGGGGATGGATAAGAGGAAGTTTAAGTACAAATCGGCATACTATCTTATCCGCGATGGACAGCTGTACCGAAAGACTCTCTCGGGTTGTTGGCCCATTGTGTGGCAGAGAGGGAGGTGTTGAGGATCTTAGAAGAAGTCCACTCTAGGGAGTGTGGGAGTCACTCCGGGAGTCGGACCCTAGAAGGAAGGATAGTCAGGCAAGGCTACTTCTGGCCTACCCTGGGCCACGACGCTGCGGAATTCACAAAGAAGTGCCACAAGTGCCAGTTGTTCGCCCCCCTCCAGCTGCAACCAACCCAGCGCCTCAGGAGCATCACGGCCCCCTGGCCCTTCGCCATCTGGGGAATGGATTTGGTCGGACCCTTCCCCCAGACCAGCGGGCAGAGGAGGTTCTTACTCGTCATGATAGATTATTTTTCTAAGTGGGTGGAGGTGAAGGTGTTGGCTAAGGTGACCTCCCAGGTTATCAGAAATTTTGTTTGAGGGGAGATCATCTGCCGGCACGGGTTATTGCAAGCCATTGTCACGGACAACGCACCTCAGTTCGTCAGCGCCGAGTTCATCAGCTTCTGCGGACAGCTCGGGATTGACCACAGATTTGCCTCAGTCCATCACCCTAGGAGCAACGGGCAGGTGGAGGCGGCAAATAAAATCATAGTGAACCTCTTGAAGAAAAAAGTTGAGAACTTAAAAGGTAGCCGGGTGGAGCAGCTCCCCTCGGTTCTTTGGGCCCTTAGAACCACCCCCAACACCGCCACGGGAGAAACCCCCTTCAAGCTTTCTCATGGATGTGAGGCAGTGCTTCCAATCGAATTCGAAGTCCGAACGCCTCGGGTGATCGAGGAAGAGGCAGAGAGGGAAGGATGGCAAGTTGAAAATGAAGAAGAGCTGCGGCTCTCTCTTGACATGGTAGAGGAGGTATGCGACCTCTCTGCCATCCGCCAAGAGGAAGTGAAAAGAAGAATGGCTAAGTACTTCGACAAGCGCGTCAGGGTCAAACAGTTCGCGGAAGGGGACTTGGTCCTGAAGAAGGTGGATGCCGCGGGAAGGTCAGCCATTGTGGGGAAGCTCAACCCCAACTGGGAGTGTCCATACATTGTAAAAGAAACATTAAAGTCAGGAGGGTATCGCCTCCAGAATGTGGAGAGCGAGACCCTAAGTCTCACCTAGAGAGGTGATGACTTGAAACGTTTTTTCTCTTGAAGCCATGTAAGTAGCATTCTTTTTTTAATGAAACTTGAAGTGTCAGTGCTCTCATTGTGATTCATGTGAATGGGTAAAGTGTCCATTTGATAGACCCCGAGCAGATCCCGCTGTCAGGCTCTCACCAAGCTGGCAAGGGCTGGATGTCACTCGAGGGAGTCTACCCCAGACCCCGAGTAGATCCCGTTGTCAGGCTCTCACCTAGCTGGCAGGGTTGGATGTCACTCGAGGGAGTCTACCCCAGACCCCGAGCAGATCCCGTTGTCAGGCTCTCATCTAGATAGCAGGACTGGATGTCATTCGAGGGAGTCTACCCCAGACCCCGAGTAGATCCCGCGGTCAGGCTCTCACCTAGCTGGCAGGGATGGATGTCACTCGAGGGATTCTATCCCAGACCCCGAGCAGATCCCGCTGTCAGGCTCTCACCTAGCTGGCAGGGTTGGATGTCACTCGAGGAAGTCTACCCCAGACACCGAGCAGATCCCGCTGTCAGGCTCTCACCTAGCTGGCAGGGCTGGATGTCACTCGAGGGAGTCTACCCCAGACCCCGAGCAGATCCCACTGTCAGGCTCTCACCTAGCTGGCAGGGCTGGATGTCACTCGAGGGAGTCTACCCCAGACCCCGAGCAGATCCCGCTGTCGGGCTCTCACTTAGCTGGCAGGGCTAGATGTCACTCGAGGGAGTCCTGCCCTATCCGGATGTTACTTGAAAGGATTGGTCTCTTCCAAGGACAGGGAAGGAAAGTCCTCACAAGCGAGTCTGAGCTCGCAGACTCAGCTCGGCAGAGGGGTGACGAACCGAGTACTCGGCATCCACTAAAGAAGGCGAGCTCCAGCAGAGCATTCCCCTCTTTTCAGTTTTACTTGTAAAATTTTTAACGATTCTGGCTTGACATTGGCGAGAAATGAGGAAGCTCGCGAGCGAGCTGGGTGGCGGCGAGCCCGGCGTGGCGAGCGGTCCTCTCCCAGTTTGTCTAGAGGTGGCGAGCTCTCAGGGTCTACTCACGGGTACGCGTCCTAACATGCGTTCTAACGGCAAGTCCTATCCAAACGAGGTTTCCCAAGGAGGAGAACTCGCGGACGCGGGCGCGTGCACCACAGGAAGACGGTTCAAGAAAAAGAAGATAGAAAAATTCACTTTTCATTAAGTATAAAACTTGTTAGAAAAGGGGAACTCGCCTAGGCGAGGTTATAAAAATGAGGGGAGGGAGAGAATTACAAGAAAGAAAAAATGGAGGATCTCCTTGAAGTCCTTCCCAAAGAGAAGGTCAAGGCTGTCTTCCTTCTCACTGGGCGGCGTGGGCGGGAACAGACTCGGCATGAGGTCTCGGGTCGTGACCTCCTCGCAGCCCTCCACCAGCACCCACATATCCTTCATGATCTACAGGGTGCATTCGGCAGATTCAATTGAGTTGACCCGCAGCCTTTCCACAACCTTAGCCTCGCCGAAGATCCTCGGGCTCTTGTATGGGAAGGGGGGCTCGCTGCCGCCTGGAGGGAGGAAGGCTTCCACCTGACGGATGATTTCGCCATGGAGCCCCTTGTTTTCCTCGCTCAGCTTCGCATTCCTCCCCTCCAGCTCGGCGGTGCGAGCCTCCAGCTCGGCGGCGCGAGCTTCCAGCACTGCAGAGTGAGCACGGAGCTAGTTGTTTTCTTCCTCCAGCCCGATGGCGCGAATCCGCAGCTCCCCAGCGGCCTCGAAATCCTGAGAGGCAAAAACGGGTAAGTAAATCTAAAGCAGCAAAATTCCAAGTTAAAAGAGAAAGGGATAATCAGTGCTTACCAGCCCACCAGCGCCCTTGGCAAGCAAATCCTCGGCAATGTCGAGCCTCCTCTCCAGGTCGACGACCTTGTCCTGGGCGAGGTCGCGCTTCTGCTAAGCCTTCTGCAGGAGGTGGCTGAGGTTGAAGCCGCGACGAACCACCATGTGGTGCAGCTCCAGTGCCCGCATGTGGGCCTGCAAGCCCTAGTGGCCGAGTTGGCGCAGGGTCATGCGCTTGTAGGCCGCGGCATCCTCGCGCCCGTAGAGGCCAAAGCCGAGCGCGTAGGCGTGACCGGAGGAAAGCTGGCGGTCAGTCCAGGAGGGCTGGAGGGTGGAGACGGAGATCCGGTGGGCCGACTCGTCCCATTAAACCACGGGCTCGCCGGCCGAGTCTTTCCACCTCCCCCCAAGGCCGAAGAGGGGGTGACTCTTCGGCGGACCCGGCTCGCGGGCCGGGGTCTTCTTGACTGCAGGAGGAGCAGAGGGCTCGCCTCCCTCCTGCCCTTTGCTGGTTGCCTCCATCAGCGGGCTCTCCGGCGATCCATCCAGGGAGGGCTCGGGCGAGCTCATGTACTTTAGTTTTTGATGTTGTTGTCGTCTCGCCCGAGAGACCACCACCGCCTTCAACTTCTTCTGCGGAGAATGGCGGCGAGGCGATTTAGACCCCGCGGGGTCAACCCGCTTCTTGTCAGACGAGGTCTTAGACGATGACAGCTCGTCTCAGCAGGCGGCAGCAGCCGCTTTCTCGCGGGCGAGGGGGTCAGGGAGCAGTGTCGAGTCCGCGAAGGGCAGATTTTTGGGGACCAGTCGCTCCCCTGCACAAGAAACATGTTAGAAAAATTTTATTTATTCGGCGAGTTCGGAAAGAGGAGAAAGTGTGTATACCTTCGCCGGGATGGACGGGGAGAAGCGAGTCGAGGCCCCTTCGGAGGAAGACGACCTCGGAGTCTTTGTGGAGGAAGAACTTGTGGAGCTCGGCATCGTTGCCAGAGACGGTAGGGGGTCGGTATACCTCCTCGCCCTTCTGTTATGGCGAGTAGGGGACGTTGTCGAGGTCGCCCTTGATGAACACGATCTTCGACATCCAATTGTGGTGCTTGTTCGCGATCTCGCGAACCCTGATGAAGGAGCCCCCGAAGTAGGCGACGCCGTCGGGAGTCGACTTGTAAGTGAAGAGTTTCCTGAACACGGTCAGGTTGAACTCTATTCGCTCCCTGCGGAGGAAGCAAGTGAACGCCACCATCATGGCGATGGCGTTCGAGTTGAGTTGCGCGGGCACCGCGCCGTAGTATTTCAAGATCTGGCGGATTTCCGGCCAGAGCGGTAGGTGCAATCCCACCTCGAAATGCGAGATGGGGAAGGCGAGCTCCTCGGGGTAGAAAGTGTTGATGGTCTCGCCCTCCCTGGGTCGGCGCGCCTCGAAGCCAGGGGGCACGAAGCCGGCAACAAACTCCGCGAACTCCTCCGTCTTGTTCCCCTCAAAGAATCAGTAGTCGGTGAAGTGCTGAGCGCACTTGGAGCGACCGTCGGAATCGGGATTGGTCTTACCCATGCTCGCGGAAGGTTTAGGGGGCAAGTACGGGTAGGAAGAAGGCGAGAAGGGAAGGAAGGTACGGAAGCAATAAAAGCAGTAAGTCGGGGTAGATGAGGGGGCCTATTTATAGGAAGAAGAATCAAGGGTCGAGCCGACCGATCGGTCCAGCTCGCCTAACCCAGCTCGCCGACCCCAGCTCGCCGACTTCCCAAACCTGTCCATCACATGTCAAACTGAAGGATATTATATTAGAACAGCAAGCAATAAAATCCAAAAATATTCTAAGTTATTACAGATCCAGAAAGGATATTGTTCAAAGAAATCAAATGCAAAGAAAGAAAGAAAGAAGTAGCAAGTTTGATACATGCGCGAGCTGAGGGGGCAAGAGGCGAGTGTCGGTAGGCCCGACAGGGGGGCCGTTCTCTACCTACCCAGGCCTCGCGTCTCCTTCCCCGCAGGTCGGCGCGAATCGCGGAGCACGCGGATCCATCACAAGCACCCCCGGGCGGCCAGAAGGTTCTCGTCCAGCTCCTCCAAAAGCAGTGAAAGGGACATCGCCTCGCCTTCCAGGTCCTCCCTCGCCCCGCCTACTAGCCACGCGCACTCCCGCTGCAGCACCTCGTTGTCCTCCCGCAACCGGTGATGCTCGCGTACCAGCTTTTTGAGGACCTCAATTCCTCGCTTAGTCAGCTCGGGGCCCTCCAGCTCGGAGTCCAGGAAGGACTCTAAAGTCTTCAGGGAAGGAAGGGGCGAGTAGCGAGCCCGCTCCAGGGATTCGTCAGCCTCAGATTGACTGAGGAAGGCTGCAAGGATAATTAAACATCGATATAAGGGGCGAACACGCAAGGACAACTACGGGGTGAGAACCACTAAAGGATAACTTGCCTGACGAGCTCGACGCCTCGAAGGAGAGGCGGGGTGGAGGCATCTTCAGATTTTTACCACGGCCCGGAGGGTGTGTTCTAGGCGGAAGAAGGTTGAAGCCCGGCACGGGGATAGTTCCAGCGCCTCCCCTCGAAGTCTAGGCGAGCTGAGAGAAGGGAGTGCGGGCTGGCGAGCCCGGCCTTTGCGAGTCCAACCCCAGAGTCCCAAAGGGCGGGGATGGGTCGCGTCGACTCGCCTCCAGAGTTTTAAACCGCGGGTCGGCAGGAAGGACATCGGCTCGCGGTGAGGCGACCTCTCCGTCCTCCCCCAAGCTGTCCGGGTCAGTGCAGAGGTCAATAAAGTTCCCCTCCTTCTCAGGGGCAGGCAGAGTAGAGGAGCCAGCCTCAGGCTCCAGGGTCGTTTTTAAGTCTAGGAAGATGCGCTCGGCCGCTTCTGCACTTGGCTTCGCCCTCTCGGCAGAATTGGACTCTGCCGGGACGCTCCGCGGGATGTTAAGAGGAACAGCGGTCAAGCTAGCGACGCAAGCAGAGGAGACCTCGCGAGCCTCTCTTGGAACTCCTTGGGTAAAGACATCTCAGCAAGTCTAGAGCGAAGGGAATGGCAAAGGTCACTCAGGTACGCAAGTGCATATTTATAGCCGTTGGTGGACCCCACCGAAAGATTCTCTGGCTCCTGCCACACTCGCCGAATCCCGTGGGGTTGGATGTTTCTTTTCGAGCTTATGTCAACCTCGCAAAGAGCGGGAATTGTGTACAACCCCGTATCCGGTGAGTGGGTCAGCAGGAGCCAGACCGATCAAATCGGCAGCCTGAGTCTCTGGGCGAGCTCGGCAGGAGGAAGAGCTCGGCGGTCTCCGGCTCGCCCAGACGAGGTGAGACGTTTTTGAGAGGCGAGCTCGTACTCGCGAAACCCCGTTCGCCTAGCCCTGTCGCTCTGGACTTTTCGTCGAGCTCTAGGTCGTTCGTCGAGCTCTGGACCTTTCGTCGAGCTCTGGTCCGTTCGTCGAGCTCTGGACCTTTCGTCGAGCTCTAGGCCGCTCGCCGAGTTCTGACCATTCAATGAACTCGCGGCATGCGAGCAATGCAGGTCGGGCCCGTACTCGTCAAGGGCCGAGCGGAAGCGGCGAGTGCCAGCTCCATCGAGCACTCGCCGCCCTTGCCGAGCAGGGGTTGTTGAGGGCTACTCGCCCAGGGATCTGTAAGGTATTTTTACCATTTTTCCCCCGCTGGCCAGCGCATAGCTAGTTAAAACAGCGGAGTTACGTTGTTGGCAGACCCAGTTGGGCTGCACATAGCTGTTCAGAACAGCGGAGGTTGGCTATTTGCAGGCCGTTTTCAGAAATCTATAAATATGACTCAAGGGGTACCTCAGAAGGCATGCTCACTTGTCTCTCAGCCTTCTAGTGCTTTCTGAGGTACCTTAGCCCGACATTTGGCTAAGAAGGGGAAGCGCTCAGAGATCTTTCGGGTGTGTAGTGGATCCTCCACGTCGGGTCCTTGGGTCAGTCTCATGTTCTTTTCTCTTGTCAATTTTCTTGCAGGAGAGAAGTGGGTGCGCGATCACCTCTTCCCCAAGGGTGAACTCCATAGAAACTGAATTCTCGGTTTCAACAGATTATATACCTAACGCTAGATTAGTTCCCCCAAAAGGTCGGCCTGCTCATAGTATGCCTACTCCCACTTTTAGGGAAACCATTCATAATAGATCATATGTCTTGGACTTAAAAGATGTTACTACTAGAGCTTTGTCTCCTTTAGCCTCTACGTCTAAGCCCGTTGAGATAGTGACTGATACCTCTGAGGATTTTGATGTGGATATAGTATCTCTGGATTCAGAAGTTGACCAGCTAGGTGAGAGTATTCCTTCACGTACGATAGTGCCCGACGAGTATGATGATTCTGACAGTGAGGGAATCCCTAGTGATTTAGAAGACGATGTATGAGAAGATTACATTCCGATCTGTGAGAGTATTCCGTTATCTATTACTTGCACTACTAGTGTTGTGTCTGACCACCCTAGTATTGAGTGCCCTCTCCAGGATATGATCCCCATCGTGATAGAGTCTACGATCGCACCCACTGAGAGTGTATCTGAGTTATCTGAGGAGCCTGAGAGTAAAGATGTCCCTAGTGTTATTATGGATGATTTACCTTATGAGGGAATGTTAGTTTTGGATGATTTTAGTGCTGAGAACCCGAAGAATATCTCTTTGATGTTATCACCATTGCCTGAAGTTACTTGTGGATTAGAAATTTTGTCGGGTTCAATTTTGCCTATTTCTGAGACCTTTACTGATTCTGATTTGGATGATATGTCTAGTGCGGAAAAAAATTCTGGTGAGGAAATTGTACTTTTGGATGACGTTATTGATATAAACCCGGATGAGAGTTCCTTGATTTTTTCACCGTTGGATGAAATTATACTGATTTGGATTTTATCCCGGGTTTGATTTTGCCAACCATTCCTCCTGATTATTTGCTCACATTAAATGACTTTTTAAGACGTGGAATCGGTAGTCCTAGTCAGAGTTTTTGTGACACGCTCACTCTATTAGTTCCTACATTGGCGTTGTCTCAGCGCTTAGATATTAGTAAGTTGAGCGCGATAGTATTTGGTCTGTTCACCGCACCCCGTAGATCTGACTACGTGTCACATTTGACTGTTCATTTTTCTGCGTGTCCGTCTATGGTTTTGTCCTCGACTACGACTGATTCTGATTCTTTGGCAATTGTGTCTCTGGATGTGGTGCCCCCTATACATACTTATGTACCACACCCGATCGCACGCATTTACCCACCGCCTTTTGATGACCGTCATTTCCACACATTAGTGACTATAGAAAGACCCCTTGAGTTGTATCGCTCGCACATCCTTTCACATCCGGAGCGTCCAACTCCATTATTTATGATGAGCGGTTCTCCTTAGCATATCTTCATGTCAAGCGTGAAAATATTAAATAGAAAATTAAAACTGCGAGTTTAGAGCCCATTAAAATCATCTTTGATTATAAGCCTCTCGTGTCACCAGACTTAACTCTCTTATCCTCCGTATTTGGGTTAAGTCATATAACACATGGGTTCACTCATCACAGTAGTAAGATACTTAGACGCACTTTTAAAAAATTACTCAATCAAATTGCGTCTTATTACTTGCATGCTAGTTTATCACCGAATGAAAACGTGCACGGATATAAAGCACCAGTGTCATTTGACTTGATTTTGTTACCGTCATATTATAGGTCAAGTGAATTCGCACAAGATTTTGCCTCTCATGCTCATAATTTACATAAGCACATTCATGAAACGTTAGCCGCTCAATATGCATTTTATAAATCTCATGCTAGCGTGCATAAAAGAGCATCTCACTTTAATGTTGATGATTTAGTCTTGGTGCGTCTCATCCCTGAACGGATGCCTTCGGGCTACATAAAAAAGTTGACGAATCGGCGAACCAATCCTTTTTGAATTTTAAGGCGGTTAAGAGAAAACGCATATCGTTTGGAGATACCCACTGATTGGGGTATATCCCCTATTTTCTTTTTTCGGATTTAACGCCTTATGTTTCTCCACCACTTGAATTATCTGCCTCTCCGTTTATTTCGTCCACTATATCTTCTAATGGGTTGAGGGGTGAGCTGGGTCCTGGATCGCTCTCTTCTACGGTCTCCACTGGAGGTATATAGAATGTTGATGTTGAAATTTTTTCTCCTTCTATGACTAATGTTTTTCCAAGGTTCCCCAAGACCTACTTTTTGTCTGACAGGTTCTCTTTGATGTGGAATGACCACGCTACTACGACTTGGATTGTGGGGCTGGATTTACCCCATGTTGTTGCTGCTTTCGACTGTTCTCCCCTCACGGGCCACTCATCGGTGATGAGTAATTTTGAGTGGGGGAGGATTGATGGCGACGTTGTCCCGCCACTTGCTCGTGATGATCGTGACCGTTTGATTGGTGGCGATGATGTCCCGCCATTTGTTCGTGATGACGTTGCAGATGGTGCTGACGAGTTCTTTGGCAAGCTCCATGGCGATGCCGGGTCCATGCATTATGTTGATCGTCACCGCAACCGTACGTTTGAAGACTCGGATGGACGATGCCGCAACAATAATTTTGATGCACGCCATCGCCGCTACAACGCCATCGCTGCGATAATTATTTTGCTACAACGCCATCGCCGCGACAATAATTTCGCTACGACGTCATCGCCGCTACAACGCCATCATCGCTACAACGCCATCGCCGCAACAATAATCTAATAATTATAATGTTTTGTTATATTTATTTATTTCCTTGTTGCCTTGTTTTAATTTGGGATTATATTTATTTATTTCCTTGTTTTTCTTTTATTTGATATGGGCCGCATATAGCCATCATATGTTTATTTATTTTTGAATGGAGGAGATTGAGTGGTGTAGCCTATATATAGGTCATGTTATGAAGAGTTTATTAGAAGATTGATGAAAAAAAAGAAGCTAACCCTAAATTGAGATTTCCCTCTCATTCTCCTCCTCCTTTGGCTGTCGGCCTCTCCCCTCTCTTCCTCTTGTGGTTCGGCCACCTCTTCCCCCCTCTCCCCTCCTCTTTTCTCCACCTTAATAACCCCTCTCCTCTCCAACTCCCCACAAGGATTCGAAGGCTAAACCCCCTTGAGGAATTCAGCCATCTCTTGGCTTCTCTCATAGGATTCGGCCAACCAACTTCATCCCTTCTTGGTGGAGTTTCGGCCAAGAGCAAGATCAACGGCGACGACGAACCTTCTCCGGCGTGAAGCAAAAAAGGCAGGTGAGTTTCTCTCCATTCGGTGTGACTCCGGCGGAACCATAAAAGAGCGAACCATTTTTTAAAATCGGAATCATCCATTCCAATTGGGTAACGAAATTTTTACCATGAGTGTTTCCCTCCTAGATTAATTCTTGTGGTGGTTTTACTTTGGCGTGGCTTTCGAAATTGTGATTCCGTCGTGGTTTTGATCCAAAACGATTGTGTTTTCTTTTGATCTATTTAAGTTCGTGAGGATTGGCGGACCTCGTTTTCTTTTTGTTGGGAGAGATCTACCATTTTTTGAATCGTTTATTTTTGGTGGATCTCTTTTGGTACAACACACGCTCGCCCGGATCGGGTAGATCCCTTTCACTTGAGAGGATATTAGCTTATAGCTTCTATTCAATCTCCAAGGGTGTGGGGAACCCATACGTTAGCATTTGATTAATATTATTGCAAAATTGGGTGTGCAGCGTTTTAGTTTGTGAGAGCGCAGAATTGGAACGTGTGAGAACAAATCGGTGTCGTTTGTCCGTTGTGATTCGTCGGGAGACGTAGCCTGCATCAGGGATCGGCTTGGCGGAAGAAGGAAGCGGCAGAAAGCGGCGTCGACGGGCGTGGCTGCGAGCGGATGGAGCGGGCTGAACTTTGGGATGTGGTCGATGTCAGCAAGGAGGACGCAGTGGACGGAGGGGAGGAAATCTATGGACCGGGGGGAGGAAATCTATGGACTGGAGGGGAGGAAACCTTATAGACCGGAGGGGAGGAAAGATCCTCTGATACCAAGTTGTTAGGAGCTTGCTTCGTTGAGGAGTATTGGAGGCGGAGATACAAGGGGCAAGCCCTAGAATGATGGAGTAGGGGATGAGAGAGGAAGAAACCCTAGAGGGTGGGGGACGGAGAGAAGAACTTAGAGAGAGGGAAAGGAATTTTAGAGAGATAAAAAGAACTTCATATTTCATTGCTCCTTTTCCAACTACATGACAAGGCCTAAATATAGGACCCCGGAGGCAAACCCGTAATTACATACGACACTTAAAATATTAAAACACTAGAATATTACGACGAGTCTAATAACGACGACTCTAACTAAATATAGGACCCCGGGGGCAAACCCGTAATTACATACGACACTTAAAATATTAAAACACTATAATATTACGACGAGTCTAATAACGACGACTCTAACTAAACACATCACGACTCGATACATATATATGGAGATAACTGAAGGACGATCGTAACAAATTCTCCTGGAAAAGGTATGTGGTTCAGGAAAAATGATCATTTATGTATGGAAACGTTCTTTGATGTTGGCTACACAGATGAAATGTTTGATAGAAAATCCACTCTCGGTTACTACACCTTTCTTGAAGGAAATTTGGTCACATGGCGAAGCAACAAACAAATCGTTGTTTCTAGATCCGGTGCAGAAGTGGAGTAACATAGAATGGTGTAAGCAGTTTGTGAATTAAATGGCTTAGAACCCTTTTGAATAACTTGGGAGAAACATACAGTACGATCTTGCCTATGTATTTTGACAACAAGGCAGCCACCTATATATCTAAAAATTTTGTATTTCACGAGAGAACAAAACAAATAGAAGTGGATTATCACTCCATTAGAGACGATATGGGCGTATCTGTAGGCTGTTCATAACATCAAACAAAAACTAACTGACAAATTCAACAAACATCTTTGACGGCGAGCCACGACCCACTCGCGTGTAAACCCGCAGGAGGCGGTGATCCGCTACCCGGACGGGCGATCGAAGTCTATGATCGCGCCCGGCTGCCCGATTCCAGTCACTTTCATGTTTTGTGTCTTTTGTTTGGATTTGTATTCAGCCCCCGATCGGCCCAAACATTGTGAGCCGTCCGATCGGGGTAGTTTTATTTATTTTTGTATTGTGTAAAAGTGTTTTGCTGGTTCGGTGGGGGGATGCACCGGTTCACCCCCTAGGGTTATAAAACCTGGTGGTTCTGATTGAGGGGGATCGAATGTTTGCAGCAAAAGCTCGGTAACCGCTCGGTCCAGAAGGAGCGATTGCTTCTTCCCGCTGTGCCTGGTGCGACGCCGGCGAGCCCGCCTCCTCCCTCTTCCCATTCCCGGTAAACCCTCCGCCTTCCCCTCCGCCTTCCCCCTTCCCTCTCCCCAGCGCCATCCCAAACCACCGGCTTCCTCTCTTTCCCGTGCAGCCCGCCCCGTCCCTCTCCCCCATTTCCGGTAACCCTCTGCCTTCCCCTCCACCTTCCAGCCTCCGCCTTCCAGCCTCCGCCTTCCAGCCTCCGCTTCCCCGACGGCCATCCACCGCTTCCCCGATGGCCAGCCACCGTCAGCCTCCACCTCTCCTCTGTACCCTAGCCACCCTCACATTCCCCATCCAGCAACCTCCACCTCTCCCTCGTCCAGTAAACCTCACACTCCCCATCCAGCAAACTCCCAAAAGCCCCATCCTTCCCCTCCCTCTCTCCCTACTACCGCTAGTCAACCGCCACAGCAGCCCCCAACACCAGCAGCCCCCAACACCCACCGCCGCCGCCGCTTACACGTGTGAACCGTGGTAACAGTTATCATTCCTTTATTAGTTGTTTATTTGGCACTTGTACTATGTGTTGGATTTTGTTTTGTTGCTATTAGTATTGCCCACCATATGACTTGCAGGGTCCCTTCTGCATATGCTTAATTATTTGCACCTCTAGTGAATTACAGTTGATGCTTGTTCCCTTGTTTAATTATTTGTAAGCGCGTGTGTCTCTGCTAATTTACATAATATTAATTACTTGTTGTAATTTGAGCGGACCGCTCTCTGCACTAGCACTTCTCTGCATTTCATCTTAGGCTACATTTAGCAAGTCCACTGTGTTTGCCTTACCACTGCATCAAATTGGTATCAGAGGGAGGTTAGGGTCATTGCATGTTACGTAGTGGTAGGGATTATCGTCAGTCGATGTCTAATCACGATCACCCCGACGATAGGACCGCTAGCTCTCAGACAGACATGACGCCCGCGGAATTCCAAAGGCTTGTCCTCGATCGATTTGATCGAATGGGTGCCCAGTTTGACACACTTAGAGGTGATGTTGCCAAGGTCAGCACGAGGGTCGGTCAGTTGGAAACGCCTAGAGGACGAGAGCTCCCTCCTCCTAATGAGGAGCCTCTCGAAGATCCACAAAATGTCACACTGCCTCCCGAGAGACGGGGTAGAGACGTCCATCGCCGAGATCCCCCTCCTAGAGGGAATTATCGTCGTGGCCTCGTGGGTATGAGTATCGAAGAGACCCAGGGAGAAATCAACACCCAGCTGATGAACCTCGCCCACCCCCACTTCGTCGTAGAGGGCGTTCACGATATGATTATGACGAGGATGATGAGTACGGTGACTTCCGTGAGCCTCGTCATGGCATGACCCCAGAAGAGGATGATATAACCCGTCGGATCCGTATTGATGCTCCCACCTTCGATGGTCACCTGGACCCGAAGGCATTTAGTGACTGGCTCATGGATATGGATCACTATTTTGACTGGTTTGACATGAGTGATGAGAGACGCATTCGGTTCGCAAAGATGAAACTGATTGGCCAAGCAAAAATTTATTGGTCAAGTTTAAAGAGGTCACTTGAGCGGGATGGTTACTACCCTGTCACCCGATGAGATGAGATGAAGCAGCGCTTACAGTATAAATACCTCCCCGCTTCATATCGAAATCAACTCTTAGATCAGTTATACGCATTGCGTCAGGGGACTCTCACCATTGTTGATTACATGTCTCGATTCGACGAACTCGTAGTTCGTAGCGACATTTGGGAAGAGCCTATCGCCACTGCATCGCGTTTTCGGGCAGGCCTTCGAGCGGATATCCGAAGGGAATTGATTCCCCATAGGATGGAGACAGTTGAGCAGGTCTTTCAGCTTGCCCTGGAATATGAGCAGTACTTGCGCTCAGCCGGCCCGAGACAGGCGTCCACTAGACCCGATGCTCCCACATTTAGGAAGCCCGCCCCTTCCACGACTCCTGCCACCCCTCGCACTCCCTCAGATGCGACGGGGAAGGCTATTGTTCCTGGGGGTCCCAAACCTAGGGGCGTCCAATGCTATCGTTGTTCCGGTAAAGGGCATTTCGCAGCACAGTGCCCTACCAGGAACTTGCTGATTGAAGATTCGAGCGAGCCCAGCAATGAAGCCGAGGATGTCACTGTTGAGGATGTCGCAGTGGTAGAGGAAAGATGGGAGAGCGATGCTGAGCGATCACTAGAAGTTGGAGTCCTTCGCCGCATCCTTCACACCCCACGTGCTGAGGAGGATTGGCGCCACACCACTATCTTTTATACATACTTCCCAAGTGCAGGTGGACCATGCAAGCTCGCTATCGATAGTGGTAGTTGCGTGAATATTATTGCAAAGAAAGGGTTGGAGAGGATGCAACTTGCTATTGAGCCTCATCCTCAGCCGTACCGCGTCCTATGGGTGGACAAGTCCACCATCCATATTACGCAGCGGTGCTTGGTGCCGATCCGCTTGGCATCTATTGAGGATCAAGTTTGGTGCGACGTTATTCCCATGGATGTCGCCCACGTGTTACTTGGAAGACCTTGGCTCTACGATCGCGATGCCACGTGTTACGGCCAATCCAACACGTGTGTATTCTTCGACAAGGGACGAAAGATTACTCTCACCCCAACTCAGCCCAGGGATATTCCCTAGGGCAAGGTTGACTCGTCAGTCAGTGCAGGGTCGTTGAGACCTTTACATGTTTTGAGACGGGGTGATTTTCAAAGAGAGAGCCTAGAGAGTGGCGTCATGTTCATTATATCAGCCACGATGGCGGCCGAGACCCCTATTAAGACTGAGAGTACTGACCCGGATGTTCGGCAGTTGATGAGGGATTTTTGTGATATTATACCCGAGGAGCTCCCCGATGAGCTTCCCCTACTAAGGGACATCCACCATGCGATTGACCTGATCCCTGGGGCATCTTTGCCCAATCTTCCGCATTACCGCTTAAATCCGACTGAGCATATCGAGTTAAAGCGGCAAGTCGATGGTCTCCTGCGGAAGAAGTTTATTCGAGAGAGTTTGAGTCCGTGCGCAGTGTCTGCCCTTCTTACTCCGAAGAAGGACGGGAGATGGCGCATATGCATTGATAGTCGTGTCATAAATAAGATCACGGTGAAGTATCGCTTTCAGATTCCCCGCCTCGATGATCTCCTGGATTCAATGGCTGGAGCCCGGATCTTTTCGAAGATCGACCTTCGCAGTGGATACCACCAAATTAGAGTTAGAGAGGGGGATGAATGGAAGACGGCCTTCAAAACAAAGGATGGCTTGTACGAGTGGTTAGTGATGTCGTTCGGATTATCGAACGCACCCAGTACATTCATGAGGGTGATGACTCAGGTTCTGCGGCCCTATATGAGCAAATTCTTGGTCGTATATTTTGATGATATTTTGATATACAGCCAGGGCCGCACCGAGCACTTACGTCATATTCGCATGGTGTTCGAGCTCCTCCGAAAGGAGCATCTCTACATCAACTTGAAGAAGTGTTCGTTCCTGTCCACATCTGTTCATTTCTTGGGTTATGTAGTATCGGCTTCTGGATTTTCTGTCGATCCAGACAAGGTCAGGGCGATTCGAGAGTGGCCTATTCCCACAAACATTCATGAGGCCCGGAGTTTTCATGGACTCGCCACCTTCTATAGGAGGTTTGTTCGTGCTTTCAGCTCTATCATGGCTCCCATTACGAGCTGCCTTCGAAAGGGTGACTTTGTTTAGACGAAGGCTGCCACTCGAGCCTTCGAGGAGATCAAGGAGAGACTGTCCACGGCTCCCGTGTTACGTTTACCAGATTTCTCCAAGCCCTTTGAGGTAGCTTGTGACGCGTCGGGAGTTGGTATCGGCGCAGTCCTTAGTCAGGAAAGCCACTCAGTGGCCTACTTTAGCGAGCAGTTGAACGAGGCCCGTCAAAAATATTTTAATTATGACTGGGAGTTCTATGCCATTGTGCAGGCACTGCGATATTGACGACATTATCTCCTGCACAAGGAGTTCATTCTATACTCAGATCATCGGGCCCTGAGATATCTGGACTCCCAGAAGAAATTGGGTCATTGTCACGCCAAATGGGTGGAGTACATGCAAGAGTTTCACTATGTTCTGAAGCACCGAGCAGGTGTTTGAGAACAAACCTGCAGACGCCTTGAGTCGCCGAGTTAGCATCCTCCACACCATGCGTACCCGAGTCGTGGGATTCGATCAGTTAGTCTATGCCTATCTTGAGTACCCAGATTTTGGGGACATTTACACAGCACTATCGAGGGACCCTCCCGATCTGCGAGAGGGCTACTCGATTTCTGACGGGTATCTATTTATGGGCTCTCGCCTTTGCATTCCAGGGTCATCTCTCCGAGATTTCCTTATTTGGGAGTTACATGCAGGCGGAGCTGCGGGGCACTTTGGTAGGGATAAGACGATTGCATTGGTAGAGGATCGTTTCTTCTAGCCAGGCCTAAAGAAAGACGTCACCAGGGTAGTGAGGCATTGTGGAGTTTGTCAGCTGGCAAAGGGATCTCGCCAACCTACAAGCCTATACACCCCACTTCCCATCCCTGAGAGACCCTGGTCTGATATTAGTATGGATTTTGTTCTCGGGCTCCCTCGCACTCTGAGGAAGCTAGACTCGATATTTGTTGTGGTTGATCCCTTCTCCAAGATGGCACATTTCATTCCTTGCCGAAAGACCGCTGACGCCTCCCACGTGGCAGTGTTATTCTTTAGAAAAGTATTTAAGTATCATGGTCTCCCCACCTCTATAGTTTTTGATCGCGACGTACGATTCATGAACTATTTCTAGAAGACTTTATGGAAAAAGACGGGTACGACCCTGGAGTTTTCCTCCACCTACCACCCGCAGACGGATGGACAAACGGAAGTGGTTAACCGTAGTCTTGGGACTCTTCTTCGTTGCCTAGTTGGGGATAGTCCATCGATCTGGGATTTTGTCCTACCCATAGTCGAATTTGCATACAATAGTTCAGTCAATAGGACAACGGACTTGAGTCCATTTCACATCATCTTAGGGTATGAGCCTAGGAAACCAGTTGATTTGGTGGATATTCCCCTAGGATCCCGACCTAGTGAGTCAGCTGAGTCTTTCATCCAGCATGTGCATGCATTACATGAGTCGGTCCGAAAAAAATTGCAGCTAGTAATGAGTATTATAAGAATCAAGCAGACCAACACAGACGGGAACAAATCTTTGAGACAGGGGAACAAGTATTGGTTCGCATTCGTTCTGAGAGGGCCCCACAAGGGCCAGCAAAAAAATTAAGCGCACGTAGAATGGGCCCATATACAGTTGTACGGCGGATTGGTACGATGCATATGAGGTAGATATCCCTCATGGTATGGGCATCAGCCGAGTATTCAACGTAGAGGATTTGACTCCTCACTACGAGGAGCATGCGTACGTGGACCCACTCCCCACACTGCCACCCGAACCCTCATCTGCCATATCTCCACCCCCTGAGCCTTCTCCTCCTGTTGCCCCTACTTGTCCCTCTTTGTTATCCCCGCGGCGTCGCGTCAGGCAGATGGGCTTGCACCATCAGCGGTTCCACTGATATCATCGCCAGACGGAGATACATCATTGCCAGACGGAGATACATTAGTGTCAGACGGAGACACATTGGTACCACCTGCTTCTACAGACGACGTGCTTCAGATCGTTGGACACAACTTCCACGCCGCGGGCGGGCAAGATACCCTACGCTATCTTGTCTGTTGGTGTGGCCAGTCCCTGCACGATGCTACTTGGATCTCACCAGAGGAGCTTGAGAGACTCCTCGCGGCTCCGCCGCTACTACGATCACGCGCACTCATCGGAGTTGAGTGCTTTTAAGCCCGGGGGAGTTGACGGCGCGCCACGACCCACTCGTGTGTACACCCGCAGGAGGCGGTGATCCGCTACCCGGACGGGCGATCGAAGTCCATGATCGCGCCCGGCTGCCCGATTCCAGTCACTTTCATGTCTTGTGTTTTTTGTTTGGATGTGTATTCAGCCCCTGATCAGCCCAAACATTGTGAGTCGTCCGATCGGGGTAGTTTTATTTATTTTTGTATTGTGTAAAAGTGTTTTGCTGGTTCGGTGGGGGGATGCACCGGTTCACCCCCTAGGGTTATAAAACCCGGTGGTTCTGATTGAGGGGGATCGAATGTTTGCAGCAAAAGCTCGGTAACCGCTCGGTCCAGAAGGAGCGATTGCTTCTTCCCGCTGTGCCTGGTGCGACGCCGGCGAGCCCGCCTCCTCCCTCTTCCCATTCCCGGTAAACCCTCCGCCTTCCCCTCCTCCTTCCCCTCCGCCTTCCTCCTTCCCTCTCCCCAGCGCCATCCCAAACCACCGGCTTCCTCTCTTTCCCGTGCAGCCCGCCCCGTCCCTCTCCCCCATTTCCGGTAACCCTCTGCCTTCCCCTCCGCCTTCCAGCCTCCGCCTTCCAGCCTCCGCTTCCCCGACGGCCAGCCACCGCTTCCCCGACGGCCAGCCACCGCTTCGCCGACGGCCAGCCACCGTCAGCCTCCACCTCTCCTCCGTACCCTAGCCACCCTCCTGACATTCCCCATCCAGCAACCTCCACCTCTCCCCCATCCAGTAAACCTCACACTCCCCATCCAGCAAACTCCCCAAAGCCCTCATCCTTCCCCTCCCTCTCTCCCTACTGTCGCTAGTCAACCGCCACAGCAGCCCCCAACACCCACCGCCGCCGCCGCTTACACGTGTGAACCGTGGTAACAATTATTGTTCCTTTATTAGTTGTTTATTTGGCACCTGTACTATGTGTTGGATTTTGTTTCGTTGCTATTAATATTGTCCACCATATGACTTGCAGGGTCCCTTCTGCATATGCCTAATTATTTGCACCTCTAGTGAATTACAGTTGATGCTTGTTCCCTTGTTTAATTATTTGTAAGCGCGCGTGTCTCTGCTAATTTACATAATATTAATTACTTGTTGTAATTTGAGCGGACCGCTCTCTGTACTAGCACTTCTCTGCATTTCATCTTAGGCTATATTTAGCAAGTCCACTGTGTTTGTCTTACCACTGCATCAATCTTCCAACGTCGTTTTTTGATATATGCATCCAGTTGAGCATGATTGATATATATACTCCAACTTAAAAGAGTGTGCTAAAGCCCAAACAGAAAAGCACGTCTTTAAGCTCATGTATATTTTCTTATTCTCATGTTTAGTACCACAACTCTTCGCACACTTCAATATATACAAAGAGGATTGTTGTAATAGTTTGATGGAAAAATAATGATAAATAAAATCTGTGTTTTCTCAAAGGCAAGCACCGAAGCACGCAAATCATATCAAATGTATTGGTTATGTAAGCAACTAAGAACAAAAGAAGTATACCATCATAGATAGCGGGCTTATCAACCTGCAAGATGATCCTCTTATAGACAGCATTTGCTCCTCTGATTGATCTGCTCTGCTTACTATAAAACAGCAATAACCTGAAAATTATACGTCGAAGGCCCTCATACTGCGGCTCTTCTATTCTCATAGGAGAACCACGAGGCAAAGCCAATGAACAAGGCTTGGACCAGAACAAAGAATTTAATTTAACCTGTAAAACCTTCTTAAGAAACAATTAAATTCGAAAAGTAGAAACAAGGGTGTAACACAAAATCAAAGAGAACGTTAATTTTCAGAGGTCTAACCAGCCTAAAAATTTGTAAGAGGCTATCATTGTTAACCAAGGAGCAAGAGTGTGTTACACAATAATCTTTGTTGCTAGCAATAGTCGTTCTCTAATTTTGTCGTCATAGTGTGACTCATTACCAGAAAGGTATTTAGCAGTTGAAACAAAAATGAAAATGTTGTCATTTCCTTCTCTCCATCTATAATCTCTGTTCTTTAAAAATTTTTTCTTCCAAGCCATACTTCTCTTTATGTATCTTGGGCTTAAAGAGTATGTTTTTCTTCTGTGCTGAACGAGCCTCAGAAGCAACCTTGAGCGTTGCAATTTTTGCAAGAAAAGGATATTATATGCTCTAGTGAAAAAGGTTTGACCTCGAATACTTAGGCTTGTTCTTTTGCTCTTAGATCAAATTATTTATTCTTTGGTGATGCTAATTTGCTGGTACTGGAATTAACGGTAAAATACATGAGCTCCTTGAAGCACGCATTTATTAAATAAGTATTTTTTTGACAGAACAAATATTAATATTGTAATTATATATTTACATATATATAAGAAAACACTTACTATTCAATGTTTAATAATATAATTTTGTGAAGAAATCTGAATTTCTTTACTAAATATATTTGTTTAGCATATAAATAATATAACTTAAGTGCAAAAGTTTTAGACATAAATATGAGAGAATTACAAAATCCAATGAAATGTTCATATATTTAAATTTAAATTACTATGGATACCAATTAAATGTTCTGTTATATATCCAGCTAACATATTTGATATATAAATTGCATTTTCTCTCTGATTAATAGACAAAGTGATATATCACTTCTATTACAAGTTATATCATATAAAAAAACATATTTGATTCTGCAGGTTAACATATAAAGTATTATATTGTATGGCCCCATTTGACTCTTGCACGAAGGGTAGTCAATGATACACGTGGGTGTCGTATTAGTTCCAGATGGCATGCTACGCACTGTCAAGGACATAGCAAGGGTGGTCTGGCGGACAACCTTGCAATCCATTTCAGTGAATATGTCGTCACTTGGGGATGCGTGGATACTGCTTAGCAAAAAGATTCATAGAATTGCGCACCAATTTCAGGAGTGCCTACCAGCATTCATCTATGGCAAAATCACATATTCTTATTTTGATGATAGCGAGGAGATCTTTCAGTGATAACATCGTAATGGAGTAAGTTCCAGGTGGGTTCAGGAAGACGTAACTCCTCTATTTCTCGTATCATAAAGACCCTCTTACTAACCTACAAAACATTGAATCGCAATTTCTTTTTGTAACCTAACCAATGCCCTTAAGATGCAAACTTTTCACAGTCACCAAATTGCAAGGCTCAACCGCATTTTTGTGTGATTTCAAGAGTAAATCATTCCTCGGGTTCACAACGTCATAAAAGAGAAGAATAACTTTCATGCCCTCTTCTGCACCAAGCAGGGCGAGGGAGAGACCATCGGCGATTACATGGACTGATTTCAGGAGCAGGTGTTGGAGATCCATCATGTTGATCATGGGTTGTATCAGGTGACTCTGGTGTGGAGACTAAAGGAAGGGTTGTTCAAATTTGAGGCAACAAGCTCCTTCTTGCTCCTATAGTAAACCAATTCACATGGAAAATCAATAACATTAAGGGATAGGCCTAAAAGATGGAATTTGTGTCATCACCAGCCTTGAGAGTTTCATCACATGAATGGAGGGAGGATCTTGTGGATTTCTCACCACTCCCGCGAGAAGGCCGACCAACACCAGTAGGTTCCCTTGAATCAGCAAGCTCTGCATCAACAAAACTAACTGCAAAGACACCTGAGATAGCAACCTATGTGATTTCCCCGCGTCTGCCACATAATCAGCATAAAGGGCTTAGCAACAACATCACTTGATAACCCCGAAAATTAACCATATTTTTCATTTTATAATAGATATTTTATATATGTTGACATATTGACTAGTTATTTTATTGTTTATCACCTTAGAATTTGTATATGATCGGTCACATCTAAAGCCGATTCCAGTAGTAGCATTAAAGGTGAAATTGATGCAATCAAAATTATAGTAAATATATAAAAAATCTTTCAATTTGCTTAGATTAAGTGCATTGCTTCTATAATTATTTAGTAACTTAGCTATATTTTAGTATTGTTACTCTCGAGAGACAAGACAGGCTCTTATCCAAGATTTATTTCATCCATATCACATGCCTCTATCAATATTTTGCTCTAAGAAACTATAGCATACCTATCTTTGTCTCTAAGGACATAATTTGGGTCAACAAGTTGAGAATGAATTTAGCGGGCCTATGGTGTGAATTATTATGAGATATTTTCTCTTATTGAAAATCTCACTTCATGTCGGATGGCAATTTTCTTTTTGCTTCTCTTCAATGGTGTCTTCATCAATTAGAAGTTAAGAATGTTTTTTCTATGGTAATCGAATATTATATAATTAAGAGTATTCCTTCTTTATTTATATGTAAGTTGTGGGTGTGACCAAACTACACAGCATACATTGTTTCATTTTACAATTTAATAATAGTACAAATTTACATGCAAAGTATTTATGCTACAAAATACTACCAAGATTTTGAATCATTTATATCAAGTTAAGAGCTTGTCAATTGAGAGATATACCTTTGCTAAAGGAAAAAAGAACCGCTAATAAATTGGAATAGAACCTAAACTCATGCACTTGAGCTAGTCGGTTGATAGGTATACTTTATCCACTCCAAAGGCAAAAAGGACCGTTGACAATTTAGAATGGAACCTAAATCATGCAACTATCAGAATGCTAAAACGTACTATGTCTATAAGTTTAGATTGTAAATCCAACTCTGCTGCTGATCCTTGACAGTTCTTCATCATATACTAAGTAGATTAAGGGTAACTAACAAATATATGGGCATTCATAAATTTCAAGTTAATTATCCAAATTTTAAACGTTTTTTACCATTAATTTAAGTAATTCGTAGTTGACATTCAAGATAGAGCAGAATATTACTTACATAAACAAGTAAAAACGCACTGGAATCAGTGTTGATGAAAACTATTGCTCAAAACAATATTGCATGCTTGCTGAATTCGTAATGTATAAGAATGCGACCCAGTGGAAGTGACGAACCTCCGGTTTACTAGAAGGGTGTCTCAGAACCGAATCAGGATAGCTAGCTGGTGCTGCAGCTGTAGGAACTTGGGAGTGGCTTCGACCGAACAAGTGAAGTTCTTCGGGAACCACAACTCTCTGCAGCGCTCCAAGTTGCCAGATCACAGAAGCTGACCTACTCCATCGGGATAGCATCCTTCCAAAACTTAAACTAAGTTCGTAAATCTCCTCTGAGAAAAATCGGGGGATACTTGGAGGCAGCCCGTGATGCCGGCGACAATGCGTCGAGAGATTGTCCGAGGATCGAAAAGGCGGTGCGGTGAGATCGGATCTATGGGATGCGGGCAAGGTGGAGGGATGCGTACGGCGATGTGCCAACGCGAGGGAAAAAATGTTGGTTTCGGCGATGTGCCAACCCGAGCAAGTGAGCACACGACCCTGGCTCACTCGCCTAGTGGTGCACAAAAAGCAGGACCAAGCAGGGCTTGGACTGGGCCGGTCGGATCCGGGCTTTTTGCCTATCGGGCCTGGTCCGGGCCCCACTTGAGCCGGGCTCCGGCATCCTCTCAAAGAGGGGGGCCGATAAGGCCCTCCAAGCTGGGCCGGGCCGGGGCGGCCTAATTTTCAGGCGGGATTAAAATCCCACCTGCATTAGGCAGGATTTTAATAGAAATCTCACCAATTATGAGGAATTTTAATCTCGCCTAAATAAGCCGGATTAAAATCCCTCCTAATTGGCGGGATTTTCCACCAGCCCGGGTGTCGGGCCCAGGCTAACCTGGCGCCCAGGCTTTGCCCGGCCCAGCCCGGTCAACCGGCTAAAATGGCGGCCCGGTAAGGCCCCCAAGCCCGGCCTTGGCCCGGGCTAGGCTTTTTATGGGTCGGGCCTAGCAAGGCTTTTCCCGGGCTCGGGCTTTTCCCATGCCCGGGCCTTTTGTACACGACTACTCGCCCCTACCACATGTAGGCATCTCACCCGGCAGCGCGGTCTTGCCCCACGCGCACAGATGCGGGTCGCGCATCTTGCGCCAAGCATCCCTTACGTGCAAAAAAAATTCGGTCCGCCACTCGAATCGTTTTTATGGTTCAAGCATAAATATTTTTTCTTGCAGTTGGACCCCACCATTTACCTTGTATTTCATTTGCACCTTTCGAAAATCTAGGTAGATTTGCCAGGAAAATCTATCGTCAGAGAAAAACAATGTGCCCTAACTCTTTGGTCACGCGAGCACAGAGGAGGTAGAGGATCCTTCCTTTCCGTTTTTCGAAGTTCAAATCTTCTCCGCTCAAACCCTCACCGTGAAAAGTCTCTCGCTGAAGAAAATAGATCGTGCTCTAACTCTTCGGCCACACGAGCGCAGAGGTAGAGGAAAATTTTTCGTCACTTGACGGAGACGTAGAGTAGTGTGGGGCGTTGAGGAGTCTAGGGTTTTAAGTACTATTGCAACTTGCGGAGACCGACCGTTCCGACCAGGTATGATCCTGTTGCTTGGAAAAAATTTTGATTTGGATGGATCTAGAATGAACTTTTAGGGTTTTCCGTAATATTGCTAATTTTGATTCCATATAATCAATGTTATAAGTTCTTTGGATGAAATTAGATTTGGAATGAACTTTTCTAGATAAAATGCCAATTTTTTTAGAACTGGTTATATACTGATTGTAAATTCTGAATTTGAGATTTTAAGGGATTATAAGAACTGCCCTTATTTTTGTACAGCTTATTTTTTTGTTGATGTCTATTTTTTTGGCCAAGCAACATGTATATCTGGTTGGATCTATACTGTATATGGCTGTAAGTACAAACCAACCAAACCGCATAACCTAATCGAACCGAACCAAACCGCACGGTTCGGTTTGGTTTTAGTATCTTGCGGTTCGGTCATGGTTTCGTTTTTTTGAAAAATCATGTGGTTCGGTTCGGTTCACGGTTTGGAATGTCATACCGAATAAAGTCGAACCGAACCGTATTAGCTTTAATAAAATTTTAATATATTATCAATATAGTTAGGTCTTCACTCTTGTTAGTTGTTACAACTTACTAGAACTAGAAGACACTGTTTTTGTTTCATAATTACTTATATTAGAACATGATTTATTAAAGAACATGACTTATTATAGAACACGATTTATTATAGTTGGGTACATAATTAAAAAAATCTTTCATAGGAATAAATTTACCTAAATTTGTTTATCTGTTTTTATGTTCATTCGTTATTTATTTCCATGCCCCAATTATTTTTTCATATTTTTAAACCACTCAAACCGAACCGAACTAAACCAAACCATACGGTTCAGTTCAGTTCGGTTCCAACAGTGCGCACGGTTTGATTTGGTTCCAGATTTTTGGAACCACATGGGGGTGGCTCGGTTTGTGATTTTAATCAAAAACCGAACCAAACCAAATAGTTACAGCCCGAATACTGTATCACAACATTGCAATTTTTTGTCCAAACACCATGTATATCCGGTTGGATCTATACAGTATCACAACATTATCATTTTTTTCTTAAGTTTTTTTTTATTCTGGCTGGATCTATCCAATATCTGAACATTATACTGTTTTTGCCTAAGTTTGTTTTTTTTATTTCTGACTGTATTTATCCTGAATCATAACATTGTTTTATCTATTTGTATATGCAAACGGAAGGCCAATCAATGGGTACATACTTAAACACTAGATGCGCTTTTTCAATATTTAAGAAACAAGAAGAACCCCTATTGGATGTTCTTTCAGATGCCTCAAGGGAGATATTAATCAACTCCTCGATGATACATTTCTTCACCCTACCTGACATATCCCAGAATATTCGTATTCTGTACCGACTCATTAGGTTGTATAGGACGGACAAGGCTGCATTTTATTAGGCTAGTATTACATAAAAATGATTGTCAATGAGGTGGCGTTGATACTTGGCCTACCAAATAGGGTACTTATTATGACTTCAGGAGATTACCATTATCAAATATGACACAAGCCGACCTAGTAATCCATCTTAATGAATTAGCTAATATATATGAGGCTTCCAATGAAATTGAAATGCAAAGAGTTGATGCTCTGGTGAAGTACATACTTTGCGGGTTTTTGTTTCCCTTGTAGTTTCTTCGACTTTCATTATGCTTGGAAAAGTTTGGTGAATTGGATGAGTTTAGAAGATATAATTGGCTGAAGACCATCCATATATTTCTACATAAGCAGTTTGAGGATCTACTTACACTCAACTGCTCCTGAAAAGAACCTGTCAGTCTGGGCTACCTCGAAGGTTACTCTAGCATTCTTGTGGTGAGTTCTTAATATATTTAATATTATTTATGTTGATGCACTATAGAGGTAATATTTTATTTTATTTTTTGGTTTATTATCTTCCAGGTTTTGTTTTTTGAGCACATCAACATCCAGGTGTCGGTGGATAGGAAGGCTCCGCCCCGTTTGTGTTGATGGACAACCAAAGGAGGTTTTAGTTATAGGTTATGTGAAGATCTACCAAGACTGTTATTTTCAAAGAAAGCGGTAGCTCCATGTTCTATAATTGTTTTGGTTTTGCTATCTTGTGTTTTTTTTTGTTTTTCCTACCAGCCAATGTTGGTCACAACTCATCTTATGTATAAGTAATGCCAACTTTTGTTTACTTAAGTATGGAGGAGCAAGATGTATTCGGTCCTAAGGAGTTAGACTCCTCTTTCGAGGAGGTGCTAAAGTTGAGGCTGGCGAAGAAGAATATTATAAAAAATAAGAAAGTGATAGAGGAGTCAATGGATAAGGAGAATGCTAAAAAAATGAAAGACAAGAGGAAGAAAGAGAAGGAGAAGAAGAAAAAAGAGAGAAAATTGAGGAGATTAATTAAAAGAGAGATTATTCAATCGGAAGAAAAGATTCTGACAAGGTCTGTGAGTTGTGAGGCTACTGCTAAGAGAGATTTGATTCTCTTGTTGCCCTGATTAAGACGATGTCACAAGGGCATAATCCCGAATCAGTTGCCACCACACCATATTCACCCATTGTTATGTTAGCCCGTCCCATACAAAAAACATCAAAGGAAACAATTTGTGTTAGTGAATCCACCCCGATTCTAAAGGCCGCAAGAGAACACGTTCTAATGTCCAAGTGGCGGGGAATTCCAAAAAATAAATTAAATTCTCGAGGCGGTCACATTTGACTGTTGCTGCAAGAGAACACGTAGACTCTACATTGAGTCACTATAGCGCCAGGAAAATTAAATTATTATTATTGATACAGTCACATTTAAATTGTTTATATGAATAGGTTTTAACAGTCACATTTGACTGATATTTGTGAATCTTACTTTACCTGCAAAACCTTCTTCCAAGTAGATACATTGAGTTTACACTATAGTGAATACATGTTAGTATTAAATGAATTTGTGTTAGTATCATGAAATGCCGCCCAAATAGTGAACGCTGCCCAGTTAGTATTTTTGTTAGTATTTAAAAATGCATTCCATCGCAAATTTTTGTTATTATGAAACTAATCCTAAGCATTTGTTAGTATTCAACGCATTTTTGTGTAGTTATGGTTCTCCAGAGATCACATTTGTATTTTTAACCCTAAGCATTTATATTTTTATCATGAAACTAACCAGGCAGCGCTAATAAGTAGCAAAAAAGGAACTTATTGCATGCATATAAGAGTCGATTATCCACTATGAACAAGACATACAACCATAGCTTGATAGCTTTGTAACTAGGTGACAAAAGATCAAAACTATTCAGAACAGAAAAGAAGTAGTGCCTGTAGAAAATCATCTTCCAGATCTGTAATATAACAAATTTAAAATAACTTGTGCAGAGGCCATACAATAGCCTATTAGTATGCCTTAGAAATTAGTGATTATATCTTTTTACTAAATTTCAAAAGATTTTCTTGTTTTTTTTACTTTGTGAAATGTATCTTTTTAATTTCTCCTGAAAGTTTTTGAATATATCTATGTTAGTAGCTAAAATCAATTCAGATATAGAATGCATATTCAAAATTCAGGCAATGGTGGATCGCTTATTTTATCTTTATATAAACCTATTATAGTGAATGCATATTCAAAAGTGGCAATGCAAGCCAAACAAGATTTGCGATAGAAGATCTGTTACGTCAGGGATGGCTGATGGATAGTCATATATATGTATTTGTTGTAGTGTTGAACCATCGAAGGCGTGATTCCCCAAAGTCATGGTAGAACTTTATTTACGTCTCGCCTACATATGCGGTAACATTTATACATATTATTATCTTAATTTAATTTTTTAAATTGATTGTCCTCTACTTATATTGTGTTAAATGCTCTAATAATTTTGCAGTACTTTAAGAGCTCTAATGTTTCATACCAATGTTTATTAGCAAACATTACACTAACAAATGCCTAAGTTGCATAAATTATCTTGATGTTTGTGCACTTACCAAGTCATTGGGCATTATTAACTGGCAATTTAACGCACCAATGATGGTATTTTTATGATTCAATGTCTGACAAGATGCATCAACTGACATTGTCATCATATGTATATTCAGTTCTATAATTTTTTGGTTATGCACTTAGTATTTTTTTTGTTCTAAGGTCATACGTTCTCACAGATAACCAGGCTACCAAAGGACACAAGTTGTACTCTTCCACCCGGGATTAATAATTGGGAGATAACACCAGTGGGGGAAGCACCAAGTCAAGATGGAGGTGATGACAATGGCATCTTTATGCTTAAGTACATGGAGGTGGATGCAAGCAATAAGTCAATTTCCTGGGCAAAATTCAAAGGTGGCAAAAAAGTAAGCCCAAATTTAGATCTGAGATTACGGTTGAAATGCTAGAAGTTTTTTGCACTAAGCAATAAATAACAGTTAGGTTTATATTGACGTTTGGTATGCATGTTATACCATTCAGTTTTATATTGACGTTTGGTATGTTGATTTGTTATATTGACATTGTCAGCTCAATTTTACATTGCGAGTTTGTTTTATATTAATGGTTTGGACCACTAAAAAGTATGCATGTAGTTAAGATACTGTTTTTACTACATTTTTAAGAGATTTTTTCAATTTAGTTATTCATTACTTTATGATCACTTTGTTAATCATGAATACACTATTCTGTTTTGTTCTTTTTTAAAAAAATTACAAGTTCAATAGAGTGAAATATGGTTCTTGGGAGAACATCTATATTGAGATGCTGAGAAGAGATCATTTTTTTGTAAATGAATTGTCATTTTCTGGATGAACTTATGCAAGATAATGATGCAATTCTTGAGGCCTATGCAAAGTCATGGACTTTTGGTTTTTCTTGTAAATGAACTGTCAGTTTTTTATATGTGTTATATATTTGGTTGAATATGGACTTCTGGTTGAATTCTGGTTAAATTGGTTCATTAAACATTGTCCACTAACAAATCTCATGATTAAATTCTAGTAATATATTGTCGGTTAAATATATTCGATTTTATTTATGTTTTAGAAAGAATTTATAGTGTCATATGGACTTCTGGTTAAAAATTCTAGCTAAATTTGTTCATTAAAAATTCTTGTTAAATATAGTCAGTTTTATATATGTGTTATATATAGTATTTTCAATATAGTGAAATATGGACTTCTAGATATATTCTTAGTTCTGTGATGGAATTCTGGTGAAATATGGACATATGTGGATAGATAATATGTGAAAAAATGAAAATTGTATGAATATTTACCAAATAAGCACATTAGGGACACTACAAAAATTAAAGGGCATCGACAAAGACACTTCGTTATTTAGTTTGTTGGTACCCTAGTTTGATTTGAGTTTAGTCTTGTCTTCTTAGTCTCTTGACCCATGAATTATCTATGGTCAAGGTTAGTTGTCTAGCTGTAGAGTTCCCAGCTTATCCAGATAAGAATTTGGTTAAGTAGTTTGTTCGTTCGACTATCGTCGAACGCCGCTCGACTATCGTCGACTAATTGTTCGACGATCGTCTATCAGTTGCTCGACGTTCTGTCTGCGTTGATAGCTCGACTATCTGTTGATAGGTCGACTATCTGTTTGTCTTGATAGTTCGACTATCTGTTGATAGGTCGACTATCTGCTTGTCTTTGATAGTTCGACTATCTGTCCTGATAGTTCAACTATCTGATAGCTCGACTATCGGTTGATAGATCGACTATCTGTGTCGCTTTGATAGTTCGACTATCTGTTGATAGGTCGACTATCTGTGTTGCTTCGATAGTTCGACTATCTACTTAGATAGTTCAACTATCTGATAGTTCGACTATCTGTTGATAGATCGACTATCTGTTTTGCTTTGATAGTTCGACTATCTGCTTGATAGGTCGACTATCTGTGTTTGTTTGGTAGTTCGACTATCTGTCCGGATAGATCGACTATCTGATAGGTCGTCTATCTGCTTGATAGGTCGACTATCTGCCTAGGTAGTTCGACTAACTTCTTTGATAGTTCGACTATCTGGATCGTTCGACTATCTGTCCGATAGTTCGACGATCTCCGTTCTTCGGTCGACGATCTCCGAGGGTCGTTCGACGTTTTCTGTTTGCCTTTTTATTTTGTATTTATTTATTCTATTTAATTAATTAATATATTATCTGGCATTTTATTTCAGTTGTTTTATGATAATATTTCCAGGCAATATCTGCTCCATCTCTTTTGCCTGAGTCAAATCTTTTCAGATAAAGTTGTTTGTCTTATTAGTTGACAGTGTATTTTACTTTATCTGCTGTCAGTCCTTTATAGCCGTTAGACTGAAAAGTCTTCCTTCTGCTATAAAGAGTTTGTCTCTGATGTGATTTTATTTAGTACCTTTATTATCAGATTACTTCCTGCAGCTTCCTTGAAAAAGGTTTTTATCCCTTTTATAGAATATTTTGCTGCAGAGTTTGTTTGTCTTTGTGATATTTGCAGCCCAGGTTTCAAGTTTCAGAAGAAGACAAACAGTTCAAATTGAAAAGAGTCGTTGCTTGTTGCTGCTATAAAAGGAATCCTTTGGAGAAGGATTTCAGCTAGCTAACCAGTTATTCTAAGAGTTATTCAATTAGCATTCAAGCTTTCATCAAGACCAAGTTCAATGCTCTCAAGCAATATTCATTCAACTGAGAAGTGTTAAGCTCTTCTGCTCTTCTTCAACCTGAGTTCTCCTGCTTCCAGGAAGTTCAGACTCAGAGTTCTTTTGAAGAAGAAGAAGAAGATAGCTGCTAGAAGATTTCTATTTTATATTTTATATCTTCTTGTAGTTTTTTCCTTCAGTTCTTACTGAAGAGTTTTCTGCACTGAAGCAAGACTTCACCTGGACATTCTTTGAGCCAGGGGGAGCCTTGATTCTTTTGAGCTTTCTAGCTCAGTGCAAGTCTTTGTGCTTCTCTAATCTATTGTAAAATAGAGAAGACTTTTTAACCTTCTTTCCCCCTCCTGTACAGGGTTATTACTCCCTTCAAAAGTATCCCTTGGTGGCAGGGCACCTGATCAAAAACCTGTGTTGGTTTTTAGACACCTGATCAAAAGTCTAAAGGGTTTCTAGATCTACCTGAAGCAGATCTTGTGGTGGCAGGGCACCTGATCAAAAACCTGTAGTGGATTCCTACCTTGTTGGTAGAAGAGTGGACGTACCCAAGTTGTTTGGGGAACCACTATAAATTCCTTGTGTCGTCTGGCTTGCTTAATTTAATTACCTGCATTGTGGCTGTGATTAGATATAACTAGGTTTGCTAGTTGCTGATTAGGATTTCCAAGCCTTAACTGTAATTACAGTTAGCTTGAGTCTGTGCACATCACTTGTGTTAGGCTTTAGGGTTATCTCCATATCTATAATCTTTTCATTACGCATTTCACTCCAAGGGAGTTGGGAAGACTATTAAGTTTTGTCTAGTGCAAAATTTGATAACTCTATTAACCTCCCTATTGTTCGACTACTCTACTTCTGGACCGATCGTCGAATGACCGTTCGACCATCGTGTCCAATATCTTTTAAATAGATCGACTATCTTCGGTCTAATATAAAGCCGATAGTCGACCTAGGTTAAAAGATCTGTGTTTTTATCGTCGACGAAGAGCGTCCTTTCGCATTCCGTCTTCCCGCTTGCTCTGTGTCTTGCGATTTTCTGCCGATTCGTCTTCTCCGTTTCTCTCGCGCCTTCTTCAGCAAATCGATGGCGATTTCTCCAGCTCTCCTCGCAGTAGTCAAGTTTGACGCAGGTTTCAGCGTGGATTTTGATGCATTCAGCTGCTGTGAATCAGATATCGTGGAAATTCTCCAGCTATGCAAAGATCAAGGATTGGAAAGGCTAATGTTTACAAGGATCAAGATAAACCCTCAAGAGATAAAAGAGTGGGCTTTCACCTCGTCTTCTACTGAAGATTCAATGACAGGATCTATTGGCGGAGTAGAGGTAATTTTGACTCCCGCCGTTTTGACTGATGTTTTTGGATTGACTAATGGCGAAGAAGAATATGAGCAAGATGCTCCAGAATTTGGAAGAATGTTGATTGAGCTGGGACATGCAGAAGGCATTCCCTCAAAGCTGCTCAAGGTAAATTTTCCTTTTAAGATTAAATTTCTTGCTGAGATTGTCGGAAAAGTGTTGCTAGGCAAACACTCTGCCCACGATAACATTACAAGACAACAATTTGCACTAATGTGTGCAATTGTCAACAAGAAAAGGATCAATTGGGCAGGTGTTCTGTTTGACTTGATAAGGAAGAAGAATATCAAGAAAGAGGTTACCCTAGGCAGGGTTATTGGGATTTTTCTGAAGGAAAGATATCCCCATCTACTAGTTTTAGCTGCTACCACTATTAATGCCAGCAAGAAGATGGATCCCAACTTGTTCTCAAAATGGAAGAGGACATTCCTGAAGCCCGCTCCTGCAGGGGCTGCTCCAGCTGCATTTGAGAGCACAAGGACTGACTCTGTCGCTCCCCACCCTCAAGAAGTTGGCTCAGCTCCTTCATCTATTCCTTCATCTTCTTCTGCTTTGCCGTCTACTGTAGTTGAAGTTCCTTCAACTTCAACTGAAGTACGACTTTCTGCCTCTCCTCCTGCATCTTCTCAACCCAACTTTGATTTGTTGGCGTCTGATATTGCCTCTCCAGTTCATTCTCCCATTCTAACTCCTCCTCACTCACCTTCTCCACATCATTCTCCAGTTAACTCTCCAGTTCGATCTCCAGTCCTCACCACATTTCATCCTGACATATCAACCATTTCTGCTGCTCCTTCATCCACTGCAGTTCCACCACCTTTTGAAATTACTCCAGAATTCATTTCCAGCATTGTGGAGTTAATTACCCTTCAATCAAAACCATGATTGAAGAGGCAATTGCTCCACTTGCTTCCTCCATTGCTTCTTTGACTGATGCCATCAAAATTCTCTCTAACTCTGCTGAGCCCTCTTCATCCAGGGGCTTGGTTTCAGTTCCCACTGAAATCAGATAGGGGGAGATGTTCAATGAAGATGTCTTTGAGCAGCTCCCAGCCTCCCCTCCAGCAGCTCAACTTGCAGTATCAGAAAAAGTAGCAGAAGTTTCAGCTCCTCCTCCATCTGAAAAAGAAAAAGAAATATCTGATGCAATAATGTTGTCTGAATTTGTTGTAAAAGTTTACCTGGAAGAAGCCTCAACTCCCTTAGTTGCCCTGTTCCTAGAAGGAATAATCACTTCCTTTCTAGATGATTTATGGGAGTTAGGTCATCCTGAAGAAAATCCTGAAGGTATGTCTCTTTCCCAATTTATAGATTACTTAATTGATAAGTTAGTATGGGAATATCTGGAAGGGATGACTAGATGTCATTTAGCAAGATTTTACTCCTAATCCTACAGATTTAATGGAAGAAGTAGTGGTTGTCCAAGAGCCAGAACCTGAACCGAACCTGCTAAAGAGCCTGAATCTGTATCAGCTCCTGATGCCCAAGTGATTGTAGAGCAAGCAGTGCTATCTGAGGCTGTAGAGCTGTTCTAGTTCCTGAAGTTGCTGAACCTGCTCAGCAAGCAGTGCTATCTGAACTGGTCTCCTCGACAGTTCCTGAGCGTCAAGAAATGGATCCTGAAAGCCAAGTTGGAAATAAAGATGATACCCCAAAACTGAGTTTGGAAGAAGAGAAAGCAAAAGCTGCTTGGCAACAAAGAGTAAAGACTGATTTGGAAGAGAAAGAGAAAGCTTGGCAAGCTGAAAAGTCTACAGTATGGGATGATTCCCCTGGTTTAGATTTGGATACTCTCCTGGCACAGGATGCCATGGAAGAAGAGAAAGAGAAGGCTGCTTTGAAAGAAAAGGAAAAGGCTGTATCAGAAGCCTATGATCCATATGATCATCCTCCTTCATCTCATTCTGAGGATGAAGAAGATTCAGATCTGTCTGAGGATTCTAAGAAAAAGAAAGCTGCAAAGAGGAAAAGAAAAGCTGTAGCTCCTCCTCCTCCCAATCCCGATCATGACACTCCTTACTACATTCTGAAAGGGATTGATCCTAAATCCAAAGAGTTCCAGCACTGGATGTGGTTCTATAAGAACCAGCAAAAGGAGAGGAAGAAATCTAAGAGGTATGATAGTCCTGCTCCCAGATGGACTCCCAGAGGTCCTCCTCCTCCACCTCCCGGTGCAGGAGCCTCTGGCAATATTTCAGCAAATCCATCTGCCCCTTCTGACAAATCTGCACCTTCTCAGCCTCCTTCAAGGAGAAGTTCTCAAAGCCATCAAGGTAAATCATATTCTGGATATCAAAGGCACGATGCGGAGACAAAAGAGCAAGTAAAGGAGGTGGTTTATCAAAAGCCAACATTTTCACCCCCTCCTTCACCCAAGAGAAAAGTTTCACCTGCTGCTAAAGACACTTCAAAGAGTAAAAGAACTGTTTTCTCAGAAAATTCCTGTAAGAAGTTTGCAGAGTTTGCTCCGCCGACATCTCTTATTATTCAAGAAGTAAAAGATCCAGCTGAAAGTTTATTAGATCTATCTACCAAGTTTAAAGCTGTGAAGCCTATAGATACTGCATCTGAAAATAAGTATGAAAGTCAAGAGTTAGATCCTGGTTTCAGGATGGCTCGTTTTCTAGAGCTTGTTGGCTCAGCCCAGATAAAGAAAGCTAAGGCTGAAGGAAAAGATTCTGCAGGATTTACTACAATGTCAAAATTCAGAATGAAGAACTTGATAAAATCCAGGTTAGCCCTGAAGTTTTTGACCCTTCTAAATATATGGAAAAGCATCCAGAAGCAGTCGTCCCAAGGGCATCAGAACAAAAAATTATTGGTGTACAAGATCTGAAGATGTCTAAGAAAGAAGCCATAGATCCCTTGAGGAAAGTATCTTTTGTTCCTAGCTCTTCTGATCCCAAACCTGATTTTGTAGATCCTTAATTTTGATTGACAGTTATATATCTGACTGATTGTTAATTGCCAATTAGTTGTTTAACTATTTCCTGTATTGATTTTATTGTTCTATAGCTAGCTCTGTGTTTTAGTTTTTGAGAGACTTAACTCAAATAGGGGGAGATTATTGGTACCCTAGTTTGATTTGAGTTTAGTTTTGTCTTCTTAGTCTCTTGACCCATGAATTATCTATGGTCAAGGTTAGTTGTCTAGCTGTAGAGTTCCCAGCTTATCCAGATAAGAATTTGGTTAAGTAGTTTGTTCGTTCGACTATGGTCGAACGCCGCTCGACTATCGTCGACTAACTGTTCGACGATCGTCTATCAGTTGCTCGACGTTCTGTCTGCGTTGATAGCTCGACTATCTATTGATAGGTCGACTATCTGTTTGTCTTGATAGTTCGACTATCTGTTGATAGGTCGACTATCTGCTTGTCTTTGATAGTTCGACTATCTGTCCTGATAGTTCAACTATCTGATAGCTCGACTATCGGTTGATAGATCGACTATCTGTGTCGCTTTGATAGTTCGACTATCTGTTGATAGGTCGACTATCTGTGTTGCTTCGATAGTTCGACTATCTGCTTGGATAGTTCAACTATCTGATAGTTCGACTATCTGTTGATAGATCGACTATCTGTTTTGCTTTGATAGTTCGACTATCTGCTTGATAGGTCGACTATCTGTGTTTGTTTGGTAGTTCGACTATCTGTCCGGATAGATCGACTATCTGATAGGTCGACTATCTGCTTGATAGGTCGACTATCTGCCTAGGTAGTTCGACTATCTTCTTTGATAGTTCGACTATCTGGATCGTTCGACTATCTGTCCGATAGTTCGACGATCTCCGTTCTTCGGTCGACGATCTCCGAGGGTCGTTCGACGTTTTCTGTTTGCCTTTTTATTTTGTATTTATTTATTCTATTTAATTAATTAATATATTATCTGGCATTTTATTTCAGTTGTTTTATGATAATATTTCCAGGCAATATCTGCTCCATCTCTTTTGCCTGAGTCAAATCTTTTCAGATAAAGTTGTTTGTCTTATTAGTTGACAGTGTATTTTACTTTATCTGCTGTCAGTCTTTTATAGCCGTTAGACTGAAAAGTCTTCCTTCTGCTATAAAGAGTTTGTCTCTGATGTGATTTTATTTAGTACCTTTATTATCAGATTGCTTCCTGCAGCTTCCTTGAAAAAGGTTTATCCCTTTTATAGAATATTTTGCTGCAGAGTTTGTTTGTCTTTGTGATATTTGCAGCCCAGGTTTCAAGTTTCAGAAGAAGACAAACAGTTCAAATTGAAAAGAGCCGTTGCTTGTTGCTGCTATAAAAGGAATCCTTTGGAGAAGGATTTCAGCTAGCTAACCAGTTATTCTAAGAGTTATTCAATTAGCATTCAAGCTTTCATCAAGACCAAGTTCACTGCTCTCAATAATATTCATTCAACTGAGAAGTGTTAAGCTCTTCTGCTCTTCTTCAACCTGAGTTCTCCTGCTTCCAGGAAGTTCAGACTCAGAGTTCTTTTGAAGAAGAAGAAGAAGAAGATAGCTGCTAGAAGATTTCTATTTTATATTTTATATCTTCTTGTAGTTTTTCCTTCAGTTCTTACTGTAGAGTTTTCTGCACTGAAGCAAGACTTCACCTGGACATTCTTTGAGCCAGGGGGAGCCTTGATTCTTTTGAGCTTTCTAGCTCAGTGCAAGTCTTTGTGCTTCTCTAATCTATTGTAAAATAGAGAAGACTTTTTAACCTTCTTTCCCCCTCCTGTACAGGGTTATTACTCCCTTCAAAAGTATCCCTTGGTGGCAGGGCACCTGATCAAAAACCTGTGTTAGTTTTTAGACACCTGATCAAAAGTCTAAAGGGTTTCTAGATCTACCTGAAGCAGATCTTGTGGTGGCAGGGCACCTGATCAAAAACCTGTAGTGGATTCCTACCTTGTTGGTAGAAGAGTGGACGTACCCAAGTTGTTTGGGGAACCACTATAAATTCCTTGTGTCGTCTGGCTTGCTTAATTTAATTACCTGCATTGTGGCTGTGATTAGATATAACTAGGTTTGCTAGTTGCTGATTAGGATTTCCAAGGCTTAACTGTAATTACAGTTAGCTTGAGTCTGTGCACATCACTTGTGTTAGGCTTTAGGATTATCTCCATATCTATAATCTTTTCATTCCGCATTTCACTCCAAGGGAGTTGGGAAGACTATTAAGTTTTGTCTAGTGCAAAATTTGATAACTCTATTCACCCCCCTCTAGAGTAGTATCTATCCCTTCACTTTCATAGTTCATTAAACACAGTGGGGGTACATTCTCGAGGCTTATTTCAAAGCTGCCACTTCCCATGAAGTCGAACTCCTTTGGCTCCTTTGGTTCTTCATTCAATCGTCCCATGGTAGTTTTAGGCTCTTTTTTCCTCCTTAGATAATTTGAACAGAAAATAAATTAAAAATTATCCTGACATTAGGAAAGTAATTTCAGAATTCAGATATAATAATGCAAACTAACTTTGCTTCTTTGTCAGTTTTTTCAAAAAAAACTCTTCAATCAAGCATTTGACACACCCTTACGACGCGCTCCTTTTGGATCCCTTAGTATGCTTGTACTTTGAAAATTCTCTTCATTAAATCCTTTCTTCAACCACTCTTCTTTGTCTATAATTTCTTCCATGCTCCTCCTCAATTCACTTAAGGTAGCCAAGACATGTTGGGCCGGATGGCATGTATCTATTATTTAGGCTAAGTCATAAGTGAACCTCAGAAGATGGTTTCTAAACACCAAGCTGGGTTGGGTCTCTTTCATGCATGTGCTCTTTGAAAGGTATAAGTCTTTATTGGCCGCGAGAGTGAATCTCTTTAGTATGTATTTAGAATGTATATATTTTATATTCTTCAAGTTGTAAACTCTTAAGATGTGTTTACACAACATACCTTTGGTTTCAAAACCCTTGCAAGAACACATGACATCAAATGTGTTATAATTAACTTTAACTAGTCATTGTTTGTCGTCCACAGATGCATCATAATGTCTTGTGACATATAATATATGGTCATCCTTGTATCTAACTTCTTCACTAATACGCACACTAACTGCTCCATACATAAAAATTTGTTCACAAACGGAGAACATTTTTCTTATGTACACTTTCAAAGCTTGTTTTAATAAAAGACAATTTTTAAATTTTAAAGTGATGCTACCATGCTTACACTTGAAATCTTAATCATGTTAAGATCTATGTCAAGATTAAATCATCTTCTCCATCCTAGTATAACACTCAACTGAAGAACTTGTAGGTTTTGCGCACCCATGTAAAATATTGTTTGCAGATTCGCTTCTCTGATTGAATTCCCAGGTCTAGAATATCTTTATTAAACGCAGTGGACCATTTATTTCTAACTTTGTGTAGATCGGAAAGCCATCTATTGTCCTTCAAGTTGCCTCTTGAAATCATCCTACTCCAATGTGAATCAAACGCAGTCTTATCATCGCATTTGCTAATGAAATGATAGAATTAAGCTCTGACACTCTTATCATTGTTGAAAGATAAAACCTTCGAAGGAGCTTTCTTCAAAATATATCACTAACAAAGGCGATGTCGAGTACTAGTAAAAACTCTCGTAATTGCAATGACCATCGCCTGATCTTGATCTGTAAAAATAGTGCTCGGTTGCTTTCCACCAGTAAATCTCAAAAATATATCAAAAACCCAGAAGAAAGATTTGATGGTTTCCTCTACAATGATAACGCCACCTGCAAAGACATTTTGCCAGTGATGGTTTATCACAATAGATGGAGCACAAACTAAATTATATTTATTCAACCAGTATGTGGTATCAAATATAATAACACCCCCGAACGAATCATAATCAATCTTGTTATGGTCATTCATCCAACAAAAACTAGTTAGACGTCCTAACTTATCTGTTTGGACATCGTAGGAGAACATGTTATCTTTCATCTATCTTTCCTTAATTATTTTCAGCAAGCTCATGACATCACTGCTTTCTATCAAGGCTCTTCGTTCTCGTTGTACGTAATTATACGCATATGTTATACAAAATCCAATGTTTTTGTATCCACCAACCTCATCAACCATAAAGTTGTATGCTTGAATTGTTTTGATCCTAACACTAGACATACTCTTTAGAAGAATTCCTTGAACATTAGATATATCCCAATGAGATCTCAAAAAATGGGCTGTCATTCTCTGGAGCAAGTGGATGATTGTGTTCCTCTACAAATCTTACAACCTCCCAATTATTTCCCTCTATATCAACAGTAAAATGCAAAAAAGCCAGACACCCTGTACGAGTATCAAGTTTGTGAAATTTCCTTTGCACATCCTTCTTTGGATTCAATCATTTAAACCCTGCTTTTGCACATGAAAACTGTCTCTCCTTGACAATCTGAGTATCCATCCAATATAAGATATGTTCTTTGCGCACATTGAATATAATTTTGCGTGCGTACTCTTTGTACATATTATAGTCTTCCTCATTAGAGTGCACAGTTGGAAAGACAACAACGTCATTCTCCTGTAGATAAATAACATAAGTAATTAGTTTAAGAGACAGAACAACTGGTTATAGTAGTGAATAAAAGACATCAGAGTGCCAAAATATAATACAAAAGTTCCTGGCACTCTGTAAGTTAGTTTAGATGAAAATAATGAGGGCAAAATTTCATTTTATAGAGCTAGTTATAGTAGTGAATGAAAGACATCTAATCGGAGAATAACCAAGATACCAAAAAAACGATCATAGATAAAACTGTGTAAAATCCGACCAGATAATAACCCAGTTAGCCTACAAGTGAACAAATTCTGGTCAGTTATAACTCAAACACCAAAATAAAATAAAATTCTCATTGCAAATTTCAAGAATCACAACTACAATAGAATCACACTTACAACAAAAAGGTAAGGAGGCACTTCAATTACCTTAACTGCCAGAATATTACCTATGACTGCTCTAGATTTTTCTATGGTGGAGGTTGAAGTGCAATATTTATCAAAAGAAGCTGATGTGTGGAGTATTCTGAGAGCAAAGGGGAGGATGTAACGCCCCAGTTTTTCTATTAATTTTTAATTCTCGTAGTGACGTCATTATGACGTCAGGGCGTTACGTTAGCATGAGATGTCGACGCGTTGCCGTTAGTGCGTATTTGCGTTTGTTGGGTCAAGCCGACCAAATCTTGGGATTCTGGTCAAAATTGGAAAGTTTTCGTTACAAAATTAAATCAATTAATTTTTGACTTGCTCGTCAAGTTTCGTCACATTCCGAGCGATATTGGAGCCTCTGCGAATTTCCGAAGTTTTGTATAGTTAATGCTCATCGTAAACTTTAAAAATTTATATCTCGAGAACGGTGCGTCAGATGTCGATTTCGACGTCGCCGTTGGGTTCGTAGCACCGGTTTTTGCCTAGGTTGCAAATTTCATTTTGATCGGCATGAGTTTGGCCCTCTGTAAAAAAATATAACAGTTATAATATGATTTTTTTATTATAATAATAATAATTAATATTATTATATTTACCTTTTCACCGATCGTCGAACGTAGCCCCCACCGATCGTCGAATGCAGCCCCAATCCGTTCGACGGATGCTTTGCATGCTTTCTCTCGCAGAATTTCTCCCGAGAAATTCTTCCCTCTCGCAAAATTCTTCCCTCTCGCGAAATCTCTCTCGCGAAATCCCTCCCTGATTTTTATCTTTCTATTATTAGTCTCTGTTATTATTATTAGTATTATTATAATAGTTATTATCGATATATATATACATATACAATTAGGCTATCACTTCATCCTCTCCCTGTTGATCTTCTTCCTCGGGCCGAAATCAGAGAGCGACGGCGAGACGATTTCCGTGAACCTTCCGGCGGCCACCATCGGAGCTACGGTGCTCGGAATCGCAAACTGAGCATAGATCCGGAAAGCTCTCGTCGAGATCTTCACGATCTTGATAAGTATTTCTTGTTTCGTGGATGTTTTTCGTTAGGGTTTTAGACCCTAACCTCTCTTTTGGACAAATCCTTGTAGATTCCGCTTCCCCACACCTTCTTTTGGGTAAATCCGTGACGTGGAGTAATTTGGAGGACCGATTGGAGTAGAAACCGAGGCAAGTGGTGTTCTTGCTCTCCCTCCTGCTCTTTTCTTCCAAATTTTAGCCATATTTCTTAAGATTTGACATGTTTAAATTTCCTAGAACCATTTCTCCCAAATTCTATCCCGTAGATTTGGTAAACAAATGTAGTTGTCGTGTCACTTTAACTATCGAGTCATTTTGATCGTTGCAACACCTTGTGCGTCCTGTTGTTTTGATCGTGCCGCACCTTGCTTAACCCTTGCAATGTCCTAATGCAGTCCAAGTCGTTTGTTGACCCTCTTTGAAATCTTGTCAGGTAGTCCTAGTTGGTAAGTGTTCTTTTGATGTGTCGGTCTCATTAAGGGTCGATTTATAGTCTGTTGACCGTTAGTCTATGTTGAATAAAAGAAACTCTGCGTAGATAAATATATAACTAAAGAAAACTCTGAAGGTCTGTGCGCGTTGGGGATTCTCCCTCAGCACAGTGCCTTATTGTTGAGTCTGTGCGCGTTGTGGACATTCATCCCCGGCACATTACCTTAGCTGAAGGCCTGTGCGCGTTGGGGTTTCTCCCTCGGCATGGTGCCTTTTGGCTGGGTTTGTGCGCATTGTGGACCTTTTCCCGGCACAGTACTCTTTCCTGTTGAGCTGATCAGTCTCGTTTAGAATGATGAATAAAATGAATAATAAAGAAAAATGAATATATGAACTTCTGATGTTTGACACTCTGTTCTGTCCAGTTGTTGTGATTAGCCTTTCTTGCTCAGCTAGATTTACTATTTTGTTTCTATTGCTTTGCTACTGACCTTTTGTTGTAGTCATCTTGTTGGTTTTCGTTCACCTTAAGGTTTGTTTGGTCTACCTTTACTTTCTGCACCACTTGTAACTTGTTATTCTGAGGTGTTCTTCTTTTGAATGTCTTAGGTCCAGAGCAGTAGCAGGTTTAGCTGACAGAGTTGTGCTTTTGGTGCTACGAGTTGTTGCGGCCGCTTGTGTAACACCCCAAAATTTGGAAGAGGAACCGATGTCGTTATTTTTTTTTGGAAAAAGTGGGTTTTGGGTAGGCTGACACGGCCTGTGACACGGGCGTGTCACAGGGCGTGTCGTGCTCGGGTTCGACGTTTTTTCGTCGACGATCGTTGAGTGAGAACACGGGCTTTGACACGGGCGTGTCAGGTGCGACACGGGCGTGTCACCTGAGACACGGGCGTGTCTTAGGGGGTGTCGAGCACTCAACGATTTTGTGGCATTGAGGGGGGGCACGGGCCGTGACACGGGACTTGACACGGGCGTGTCAGCCGTGACACGGGCATGTTCGAAGACGTGTCATGGGACGTGTCCTTCTCGGGTAGTTTGGAGGAGTTTGGTACACGGGCTTGACACGGCTAGTGACACGGCCGTGTCGGGTCTGACACGAGCGTGTCAGAGGCCGTGTTCCAGGCCGTGTTCTGGTTGGGAATTTTGGGATGACGGCGAATGGTTGATACGGCCCTGCACACGGCCGTGTTGCAACCCGTGTTCGGCCCAGATTTTTTATTTTGGGTTTCGATCGTGGTCGTTCATTCTTTTCTTGGGAAAATCCAATGGTGGGGAGCCTCCCTGGGCGGTTTACGGCCGGGAATAGGGTTCCAAACCCTCATTCCCCACTTTCTTTTATCTCTCTAAGTTCTAGAGAGAAGGGAGAGCAAGGAGGCCAAGTTCCGGCCGCCGACGAAGCTTCGGAGGTCCGTTTTGCGAGCGGAGTTCAAATCCGCGAAGGTGGGAGCGTTGCGGTGGTTTTCAACCGAGCAAATCTTCTCCATGGCTAGGAAGAGGGGACGGAAGGTAACGACACTTCTCCTCTCGGTTTTTAGGATTTTGGATGCATGAATAGCATCCCCTTCCTTTCGTGTTTTGAGCACCGGATCTCTCAAATAAGAGGGATTCGTGTAGCCTAGGTTCAAGAGTAACCTCCGGGTTGAGTATGTTCATCCCGGCATGCTTTGCATTAGAGATCCGCTCCGTTAGCGGATTAGGCATTGTGGGTGAAGCCGTGGTCGCGACCGTTAGTCCGACCCGGTGATGTTGCATAGCGAGCTTCGGGGATTCGGTAGAAATCCGTTGCGGCAATACGCCGTTGTGTGTATGCGTTTTCCCCCTTTTATTTGAGTGAGTACTCGTAGTCGGAACCAGACAAGGTTAGCTCCGCTTTGTGCGGTAGATGGTTTCCTTGGAGCACGGAAAAGATACGGTACGAATGGTGATTGGGGTGGGGAAACCTTGGTTTGTGCTGTGCAAAGGCACGACTATGTCTCCGTGGTCGGCTGGCTGTCCCGTGACGCGCAAGTCATGTGGGGAAAGTGTCCCGGCGAGACTAGCCCCTTGTGTGAGACTGACGAGAATGCCGAGCGGAGGGCAAGCCCGGGCAATGTAGCCATGAGCGGGTGGGGTCCAGCAAGGCTTCTTAGAATCGGTTAGTGTGAGTCAGAACCCTGACGTGCGAAGTCAGAATGTGCGGGCAAGCCCGGGGTTTATGACCCTTGTGCGGGTGGGGCCTTTGCAAGGTTCCGTGTAACGACGTGTGTGCCGTTAGGGACATGGTGGTTCCCTTTTGTTTGCGGCTTTAAGCCAATGGAGAAACGGAAGTACCCAGTGTTTGATGTTGTGCTAGATACATACGAGCTAGGGTGCCTTGGGTGAAACCCAGGTTGCATTCATGTTGCATAGTAGGCCCCTTTCACCTTGTACAAAACATAGAAAACATGTATGCTGTATGAGACATCCAAGCCTGTTTTACCGCTTTAATATATATGCTCTTTTGTGAAAGAGAAGGGATAGATACTACTCTAGAGGGGGGGGGGTGAATAGAGTAATCAAAAATTGCACTTAGCAAAGTTGACTTTCTACTCAACTCCCTTGGAGTTAAATGCGGAATGAAAGTTATAGATATTTAAGATTAAACCTTAGAGCCTAACACAAGTGTTGTGCACAAACTAAAGCTATCTGTAATTACAGTTTAGCTTTGGATCCTATCCAGCAACTAGCAAACCTAGTTAAGATCTAATCACAGCCACAATGCAAGTAATTAAACAAGGCAATCCAGACGACACAAGGAATTTATAATGGTTCCCCAAAGCACTTGGGTACGTCCACTCTTCTACCAACAAGGTAGGAATCCACTCAGGTTTTTGATCAGGTGCCCTGCCACCAACAAGATCTGCTTCAGGTAGATCAAGAGACCCTTTAGACTTTTAATCAGGTGTCTAAAAACCAAACACAGGTTTTTGATCAGGTGCCCTGCCACCAAGGGATACTTTTGAAGGGAGTAATAACCCTGTACAGGAGGGGGAAAAGGGGTTAAGGTGTCTTCTCTATTTTACAATAGATTAGAGAAGCATAATAACTTGCACTGAGCTAGACAGCTCTAAAAGAATCAAGACTCCCCCTGGCTCAAAGAACGTCCATGTGAAGTCTTGCTTCAGTGCAGAAACACTTCAGTAAATACTGAAGGAAGAACTACAAGAAGATATAAAATAAGAAATAAAAATCTTCTAGCAGCTATCTTCTTCTTCTTCTTCAAAAGATCTCTGAGTCAGAACTTCCTGGAATAGGAGAACTCAGGTTGAAGAAGAGCAGAAGAGCTAACACTTCTCAGTTGAGTGAAGATTGCTGAGAGCAGTTAAACTTGTTCTTGCTGTAAGCTTGCTGAATGAATATAATCTGAGAACTAGTTGATCTCTTTTCTCTGTGGACTAGTTGATTTCTTCTTCAAAGAAGTCTTTATATATCAGCAGCAACAACAGCTCTAATTGAGTTTGAATCTTGTCGTTTTCTGAACTCTGCAAGCTGGGCTGCAAAAAGCATAAAGCAAAAACAAACTACAGCAGGCAGATATCCTATAAAAGGATAAAGCTTTCTAAGAAGCTATAAATACTTCTGATGAAATAATATAAGAGAAAGTCACATCAGAAAGAACTCTTTACGGCCAAGGAAGACTTTTTGAGTCTAACGGCTATAAAGGACAGCCTGACAGATAAAGCAGATTGCATATCTCAGCTATAAGACAAACAACTTTGTCAGAAAAGATTAGCTCATGCATATAGAATAAAACTGATATTGCATGGAAATAATGTTACAAAATATTCAGATAATATTTTATAAAATATGCCTAAATAGATATGAAATTAGTCACATCATAGAAGACGACAAAACTAAATAAGAGCATACAGCAAAACGTCGAACGACCCTCGGAGATCGTCGAACAGCGCACGGAGATCGTCGACCTATCAGATAGATAGTCGAACGATCCAGATAGTCGAACTATCAAAGAAGATAGTCGAACTACCTTGACAGATAGTCGACCTATCAGAACAAATAGTCGAGCTATCAGATAGTCAATCTATCCGGACAGATAGTCGAACTACCAAACGAAACAGATAGTCGACCTATCAAGCAGATAGTCGGCCTATCACAGAAAACAGATAGTCGACCTATCAACAGATAGTCGACCTATCAAAACAAAACAGATAGTCGACCTATCAACAGATAGTCGAACTATCAGATAGTTGAACTATCCAAGCAGATAGTCGAACTATCGAAGCAACACAGATAGTCGACTCATCAACAGATAATCGAACTATCAAAACGACACAGATAGTCGACCTATCAACAGATAGTCGAGCTATCAAAGCAACACAGATAGTTGATCTATCAACAGATAGTCAAACTATCAAAACAAGCAGATAGTCGACCTATCAATAGATAGTCGAGCTATCAGATAGTTGAACTATCAGGACAGATAGTCGAACTATCAAAGACGACAGATAGTCGACCTATTAACAGATAGTCGAACTACCAAGACAAACAGATAGTCGATCTATCAACAGATAGTCGAGCTATCAACGCAGACAGAACGTCGACCAACTGATAGACGATCGTCGATCAGCCGATAGACGATAGCCGAGCGACGTTCGACTATAGTCGAACGAAAAACTACTTAACCAAATATTCTTCTGGAAAAGCAATTCTACACAACTAGGGAATCTAACCTATCAACTAACCTTTGACCATAGATAAATCTTTGGTCAAGAGACAAAAAGAGAGGACTGAAATCAAATCAAAACCTAGGGTACCAACAATCTCCCCCTATTTGAGTTAAGTCTCTCAACAAATAAAACAAACAACACTAATTACAGAAAGTAAATAAAATGCATAAAGGGAAATAACTAAGTAGATATCATCAATCAATCAGATAAAAATTAACTGTCAATCAATGACTAATTTAAGGTGCTTTAGAGTTAGATTCAGGATTAGAAGAACTAGAAACAAAAGTAATTTTCCTTGTAGGATCTAGAGCTTCTTTCTTTGATAGCTTCAAATCTTGTTCTCCAATAATTTTCAATTCAGTTGTTCTTGGGACCACTGCCTCTGGATGCTTTTCCATATATTTTGAAGGATCAAACATCTCAGGTCTGACCTGGAACTTTTCGAGCTCCTTCTTTCTGAATTTAGACATAGTAGTTAATCCGGCAGTGTCCTTTCCTTCTTCTTTAGCTTTCCTTATCTGCGCTGCTCCAACCAGTTCGAGAAAACGAGCCATCCTAAAGTTAGGATCAAGCTCAGGGCTTTCATAAACAATCTCAGAAGGAGTATCATCTGATTCTTTATCTTGATTAACTAGATAAGACAGGGGAGCAGACTTAGCAAAGTTCTTGCTAGAATTTTCAAACAAAATAAATTACTTACCTTTTGGAACAACTTTCTCAGAATGCACTGGCTTTGGAGATGGAACCTTTTTCTTTGGAGAAGGAGGAGGGGAAAAGGTTGGTCTTTGATAAACTACCTCCTTAACTTATTCCTTAACTGTATCAGTTCTTTGATAGCCAGATTGGCTTTTACCTTGGAAACTTTGAGAACTTTTCCTTTGAGTAGGCTGGGATGGATTTGATCTTTCAGATTGAGAGGCAGATTTAGAAGATAGATTTCCTGAGGCTCCTGCGCCGAGAGGTGGAGGAGGAGGACCTCTAGGATTCCATCTAGGAGCAGGAGGGTCATACCTCTTAGCCTTTTTCCTTTGCTTTTGTTGATTTTTAGAAAACCACATCCAATGCTGGAATTCTTTAGACTTGGGATCAATCCCTTTCAGTATATAATATGGTGTATCATTGTCTAGATTTGCAGGAGGAGGAGCCACAGCCTTTCTTTTCTTTTTAGCAATCCTTTTTCTCTTAGAATCAACAGATTCATCAGAATCAATTTCTTCTTCAGAATTTGAAGAGATAGGCATATCATAGGGATCAATAGCCTCTTTTAAAGCTCTTTCTTTTTTCCTTTATAGCAGCTTTTTCCATTTCTTCTTCCATGGCATCCTGTGCCAGGAGAGTATCTAAGTCCAAGCCTGGGGAATCATCCCATACGGTAGATTTTTCAATTTGACTTTCAGAATCCATTTCTTGAAGCTCAGGAACTGTCGTGGGGACCAGTTCAATTTGCACTGCTTGCTCAGAAGCCTCAGAAGCTAGAACACCTACTTCTGGTTCAGGTTGAACTTCAGAAGCAGGTTCACTTACTGGCTCTACAACCACTTGAACATCAGGAGCAGATACAGGTTCAGGCTCTTTAGCATCTAAAATCTCTAGAGCAGGTTCAGGTTCAGGTTCTGGCTCTTGGACAACAACTACTTCTTCCATTATATCTGTAGGATTAGGAATAAAATCTTGCTAAATGACATCTAGTCATCCCTTCCAGATATTCCCATACTAACATATCAATTAAGTAATCTACAAATTGGAAAAGAGACATACCTTCAGGATTTTCTTTAGGGTTTCCTAACTCCCATAAATCATCTAGAAAGGAGGTGATTATTCCTTCTAGGTACTGGGCAACCAAGGGAGTTGAGGATTCTTCTAAGTAAACTTTTACTACAAACTCTGTCAACATGATTGCATCAGATATTTCCTTTTCAGATGGTGGAGGAGGAGCTGAATCTTCTGCTACTTTCTCTGTTACTGCAAGATGAACTGCTAGAGGGGAGGCCAAAGGCTGCTCTGAGATATCTTCATCAAGCATCTCCCCCTGCCTGATTTCAGTAGAAACTGAAACCAGGTCCCTAGAAGAAGAGGGCTCAGCAGACTTTGAGAGTGCCTGAATAGCAGCAGTCAAAGCAGATATAGAAGAAACAAGGGGAGCAATTGCCTCATCAATCATAGTTTTGATTGAGGGGGTAATTAACTCCACAATGCTAGCAATAAATGCTGGAGATATAACAAAAGAAGATGATGAAGATGAAGGGATTTCTGAGGGTGGAAGAACAGCAGGGGTGGTATGTACAATATGAGCTGGAGAATGAGCTGGAGATGGAGCTGGAGAATGATGTGGAGATGCATGGGTGGATGCAGGGTGATCAACATGTTCTGAAGATAGAATTGGAGAGTGAGGAGGAGTTGGAATTGGAGAATGAACAGGAGAAGGAATTTCAGACGCCAACAAATCAAAGCTGGGTTGAGAAGTCCCAGCAAGATCAGTTGGGAGAGAAGATGCAGGAGGAGAATCAGAATGTCGTACTTCAGTGGAAGTTGAAGGAACTTCAACTGCAGTAGACAGCAAAGCTGAGGAAGAGGATGGAAGAGAGATATCAGCTGAGCCAGCTGCTAGAAGGGGGGGAGTGACTGCGACAGTCCTGGTGCTCTCAGATATAACTGGAGCAACCCCTGCGGGAGCGGGCTTCAGGAATGTCCTTTTGCACTTTGAGAACAGTGAAGGATCCATCTTCTTACTCGCGTTGATGGAGGTGGCGGCAGACACAAGCAAATGGGGGTATTTCTCCTTCAGAAAAATACCAACAACCCTTCCTAGGGTAACCTCTTTCTTTCCATTCTTCTTTCTTATTAAATCAAACATAACGCCAGCCCAATTTATCTGCTTCTTATTAACAATTGCACACATTAGTGCAAATTGTTGTCTGGTGATATTATCATGAGCTGAGTGCTTTCCTAGTAGCACTTTTCCAACTATTTCTGCAAGAAACTTGATCTTGAACGGGAAATTTACCTTGAGCAGCTTGGAGGGGATGCCTTCGGCATGTCCCAGCTCTATTAACATTCTTCCGAATTCAGGAGCATCTTGCTCATACTCTTCTTCACTATTAATTAATCCAAAAATTTCAGTTAGAACAGCGGGAGTCAAAATTACCTCTTCTCCGCTGATTGTTCCAGACATCGATTCGTCAGTCGACGATGAAGTGAAAGCCCATTCCTTGATTTCCTGAGTGTTTATCTTTACTCTGTAGGACATGAGCCTCTCTAGTCCTTGTTCTCTGCACAGATTTAGGATTTCTACTATCCCTGGTTCGCAACTGCTGAAGGCGTCGAAATCAAAGCTGAATCCGGCGTCAAACTTTACCACTGCAAGAAGTGCTGGAGCAATCGCCATTGAAAATGCTGTAGAAGTTGAGAGAGAGAGACAACGAGGACGGAGCGCAAGACAGAGAGCAAGACAAAGAGCAAGCGGGAAGACGGAATGCGAAAAGACGCTCTCCGTCGACGATAAAAGCAACTATCTTTTAACCTAGGTCGACTATCGGCTTTATATTAAAACAGCGATCGTCAATCTATTTAAAAGATACTGGAGACGATAGTCGAACGGTCATTCGACGATCGGTCCTGAAGCAGAGTAGTCGATCAATCGTTCAACTATTTCTATTTTCACACACAACAAGCTGTCGTCAACCATGGATCGACGATAAGCTCGACCTATTCGACGATCTTCGAACGCCGGTCGACGATCTTCAAGCAGATAAGCCATCATTAACCATAGGTCGACGATAGGCTTGATCCGTTCGACGATCTTCGAGCATCGTTCGACGATCTTCAAGCAGGTTTCAACACGGCAGATAGTCACACATAGTCTCGTCCATTAATCATGCCTAGTTGAACTAAAAAGAATAGATGCTTCTGTTCATCTAAGGGCTTGGTGAATATATCACCTCTCTGAAGGTCTGTGGATATGAACTCAAGGCTAATCTTGTTCTTTTCCACACAATCTCTTAGGAAATGGTGTCTAATCTCAATGTGCTTCGTTCTAGAGTAGTGCACTGGATTTTGTGCAATGGAGATAGCACTTGTACTGTCACACATGATTTTAGTGTTCTTGTGTGAGTACCCATAATCCAAAAGCTGATTTTGTATCCACAGGATCTGTGAACAACAACTGGCAGCTGTTATATATTTAGCTTCTGCAGTTGAAGTTGATACAGAGGCCTGCTTCTTACAGAACCAAGAGACCAATCTCTCTCCCAGGAACTGACAAGTTCCTGAGGTACTTTTCCTGTCAACTCGACAACCAGCATAATCAGAATCAGAATATCCAATTAATTTAAATTCTGACTCAGCTGGGTACTAGAGTCCTAGATTTGGACATCCCTTCAGGTATCTCAAAATTCTCTTGAGAAGAATCAGATGAGATTCCTTGGGGTTGACCTGGAATCTAGCACAAAGGCATGTAACAAACATTATGTCTGGCCTACTTACAGTTAAATACAATAGGGAACCAACAATGGCCCTATAATTTTTTTGATCTACAAGATTTCCCTGATCATCAAAATCAATAACTACATTAGTAGCCATAGGTGTATGCATTGCTGAAGCATCTGCCATCCCAAACTTCTTTACCAATTCCTTGGCATATTTGGATTGGGATATGAAGATGCCATCATCATCTTGCTTTACTTGGAGACCAAGAAAGTAAGACAGCTCACCCATACTACTCATCTCAAACTTGGAATGCATCAAGTTGGAAAACTTTTTGCAAAGTTTAGGATCAGTGGAACCAAAAATAATGTCATCCACATACACCTGAACTAACAGGATTGTGTCCTTATGGTGCTTGACGAAGAGGGTTCTATCAACTACTCCCCTAGTAAAGTTGTGCTCTAATAGGAAACTAGCTAAAGTCTCATACCAGGCTCTGGGAGCTTGCTTTAGTCCATAAAGAGCTTTCTACAACTTGAATACATGAGAGGGCTGAGTTGAAGAAACAAAACCGGGTGGCTGTTCAACAAACACCTCTTCCTTTAGCTCACCATTAAGAAAAGCACTTTTGACATCCATTTGAAAAACCTTAAACTTCATGTAGGCTGCATAGGCCAAGAAGATCCTTATTGCTTCTAGCCTTGCAACAGGAGCAAAGGTTTGGTCATAATCTATACCTTCCTCCTGTCTGTAGCCCTGAGCTACAAGCCTAGCTTTATTCCTTACAATGATGCCATTTGCATACAACTTGTTTCTATACACCCACTTGGTGCCTATGATCAGTTGGCCTTTAGGTCTTGGAACCAAAGTCCAAACTTTACATCTCTCAAACTGATTGAGTTCCTCTTGCATAGCAATGATCCAGTGGGGATCTAGCTCTGCATCTTTAATGGTGAGGGGCTCAATCTGTGAGAGGAAACAAGCATGCATCACATCCTGTCTTAACTGATGTCTTGTTTGAACACCAGCTGATATGTCTCCTATCACTTGAGATGTGGGGTGATCTCTAAGTGTGACAACATCAGCAGGTAGGATGTGATCTTCAGCAACAGTTGGGATTAATTCCTCAGGAGGAATTTGATCTACTGTTGGTGGAACAACAACAGCTTCAGCAATGTCTTCATCACTGTCTGATTCAGTGATATAAAGAGTTGAAAGATGGAGGATATCTTGAGTGACATCTTTGGAAGAAACTTGTACCTGTAATGAACTTGAGGAAGGAGAATTTTCCTTCTCCTTATAAAACATTTGGGATTCATCAAAGGACACATGAACAGACTCTTCAATTTTAGAAGATGATTTATTAAATACCCTATAAGCTTTGCTTACTTGGGAATATCCTAGAAAAATTCCCATTGAAGCCTTTGCTTCAAACTTTCTAAGATATTCTTTATTGTTATTATGAATATATACTACACAACCAAAAACTCTAAAATAATTTATTTTAGGTTTCTTTCCTTTAAGTAACTCATAAGGAGTTTTACACTTAAGCTTGTGTATCAGACTTCTATTCAAGACATAGTTGGCTGTGCTAACAGCTTCTGCCCAATAGGAAAGAGGCATATTAGCATCTGCCAACAATGTGCCAGCAGCTTCAATTAGTGTTCTGTTCTTCCTTTCAACTACCCCATTTTGTTGGGGAGTTCTAGGAGCTGAGAAGCTATGTTTGATACCTTCTCTCTCACAGAATTCTTGCATGAGAAGAGAGTCAAACTCAGTACCATGATCACTTCTGATCAAGGCCACATGAGTAGAGTACTCAGTCTGCACACATAATAGAAAGTCTGTAAGGGCTTTGAAGTTATCAGCCTTAGTTCTCAAAAAGAACACCCAAGTGAATCTAGAGAAGTCATCTACAATGACTAGGGTGTAATACTTCCCTCCTAAACTCTGTACATTTATTGGGCCAAATAGGTCCAAATGTAATAAATACAGGATTCTAGGAGAATCACTTTTATTTACTGATTTAAAAGAATTCTTGGTTTGCTTGCCTAGCTGACAAGCCTTACATAGGCTCTCCTTCTTGTAGGGGCAAGAAGGTAAACCTCTAACAATGTTGTGTTTAGATAACCTAGATATATTCTTGAGGTTAACATGGCTAAGCCTTTTATGCCACAAGGTGTTATTATTAGTTACTTCATTAAACAGGCAGATTTCAGAATCAGTTGAATTAAAATCTACTAAATAAATGTTACCTTGTCTAATGCCTACCAATACAACACTATTATTTAAAGTAATATTACAGAGAGAGTTAGAGAATGATACCTGGTATCCAGCATCACATAATTGACTTACTGAAATTAGATTGTGCTTCAGTCCAGTCACATAAGCAACTCTCTTGAATGTAACAGCTCCAATTGTCATCCTGCCATAGCCTTCAGTTTGACCACAGCTTGAATCTCCAAAGATTACCTTTGGGCCAAGCTTTGCCTTGAACTTTGGCAGATGTTCTTTGTTTCCTTTCATATGCTTGGAGCAACCACTATCCAAATACCACTTATTTTGAGTGATAGGATAGGTCTTCACCTGCAAATAAAACAATTTAAACATTGTGGACCCAGGTAACCTTGGGTCCCTTGTTTTTCACATAAGAAAAACTGGAAATAAAAGAATAAGCAGGCTGAGGGTGATAACCTAATGGGTAAGATCTCCTAGGTGGGATTCTCCATGCAGATGATGGGTCAATGAACCTAGGGTTTCTATTCATATTCGGGTTTCTAAAGTTCTGGGTGTAATTTTGAAATTCATATTGGAAACGTTGACCAGTGTTCGACGATGGCTGCTCAGATCGTCGATCTCCGTTCGACCACTGAGCTTGCGATCGTCGATCGACGTTCGACGATAGATGCTCAGATCGTCGAGCTTCGTTCGACCACTGAGCCTGTGATCGTCGAGCAGCGTTCGACGTTTTTTGTAATTCTTTAAATTTCTGTTTTCTTTTCTCTCTTTTAGCTTTATTTAAAGCTCTATTTACTTGATTGAATTGCTCAGTGTTCTTTATCCCATCAGCTGAGATAAAGTTCACTGGAGTTGAAAGTTGGTTTTTAAGAATGATTGGGGGTTCACTAGAAGATGCTCCTAAGCCTAATTTGTTATTGCCTGTCCTAGTGTTAGACATGCTGGTTATTTCAAGCAACTTAAGGCTTCTACCATTTAGAGACTCTTCTAACCTTTTGGATTTAGCTAATTCATTCTTAAGAAATTTAATTTCTTCACTATAATTAGTGAGATCTTCCTTTAACTTAATGTTTTTAATAGATGTGATTTCTGATTCAGCTAGCCTATGTCTAAGTTCTTTAATCTCCTTTTCAGAACTAATTAAATCTAAACATAAAGATTTAAATTCTAATTTAAATTCTGCAGAAGTAAAGTCATAAGAAGATAGTACCTCATCTTCTGTTGGCATTTCTTCATCTGAATCTGAAATCTCTGCAGCTGAGTGATTGCTGCAGGCATCAATTGCCATTAGGCAAACTTCCTTTGCCTTCTTTTCTTCTTCATCCTCACTGGAGCTTGAGGAAGAGGATTCCTCATCAGAATCAGTCCAAGTTTCAGCAACAAACCCTCTCTTCTTCTTTTTATTCTTGTAGGAGGATGGCTTGGAGTGCTTCCTGTGCTGATCCTTATCTTTCCTCTTTTCTTTATTCTTTTCCTCTAGACAATATGGAAGGATATGTCCAGGCTTCCTGCAACCATAGCAGATAATTTCTTTAGAAGGGGTGCGATCATACCTTGGCTTTTCTTCATATTTTGAAGACTTCTTTCTGAATTCCTTCCTTCCCATCTTGAGAAACCTTTTGGCAAATAATGCCATCAGTTCCTCATTTGACTGGCTTCCTTCAGAAGTGTCAGCAGCTTTAAGAGCAAGAGTTTGCTCTTTTCTTGTAGGAGTTGGGGTCTTTGCTTCAGCTTCTGCTTCCCTGGACTTCAGCACTTGCTCAAAAGACTTGAGCTTGCCGAGAAGGGCTTCTGTTGAAATTTCATTTGTGCTTCTGGCCTCCTTGATAGGCCAGATCCTTAGATCCCATGTGCTAGGGAAGCACATAAGAATCTTATCATTGACCTCTGTCAATGAAATGTCCTTGTCAAGGGTCCTCAGCTCATTGATGATTGAGCTGAGCCTTGTGTACATGGCTTCAACTGATTCAGCATCAGTTTTCTTGAAATTCTCATATTGTGAGATAAGGTTGGACCTCCTGTCCTTCCTTTCATCAGCTGAACCAGCTACAATCTGGTTCAGTGTATCCCACATAGCTTTTGCTGAGGAGCAGTCAGCAACCTTCTGGAATACTTCATCAGACATTGTCTGAGCCAGAATGTTCATTGCCTTGGCATCTGCTATCTTTGCCTTTTTGTACTCATCATTGTAGTCTGGAGGAGGCACTGCACTCATATCAGATGATGAGGCAGTGGCAGCAGCAGGTGCTCTTGGTGGTCCTGACAAAATAGAAGCAAAAATACTTTCATCAATAGAATTCATATATAATTTGATCCTTGCCTTCCAGATGCCAAACTTAGCTAAGTTGCATGCTGGAGGTCTGGTGCTAGAATAATCCTTGGACTGGGCCATGATAGTGAAAGTGAATATTTATAAACTTTGGTATCTATCAGGATCTTGTGACTTAGGTGTTAGCCTATTCAGTCAGTCAACCTCCCTCTGATACCAATTGAAAGAGAAGGGATAGATACTACTCTAGAGGGGGGGGGGGGGGGTGAATAGAGTAATCAAAAACTGCACTTAGCAAAGTTGACTTTCTACTCAACTCCCTTGGAGTTAAATGCGGAATGAAAGTTATAGATATTTAAGATTAAACCTTAGAGCCTAACACAAGTGTTGTGCACAAACTAAAGCTATCTGTAATTACAGTTTAGCTTTGGATCCTATCCAGCAACTAGCAAACCTATTTAAGATCTAATCACAGCCACAATGCAAGTAATTAAATAAGGCAATCCAGAAGACACAAGGAATTTATAGTGGTTCCCCAAACCACTTGGGTACGTCCACTCTTCTACCAACAAGGTAGGAATCCACTCAGGTTTTTGATCAGGTGCCCTGCCACCAACAAGATCTGCTTCAGGTAGATCAAGAGACCCTTTAGACTTTTGATCAGGTGTCTAAAAACTAAACACAGGTTTTTGATCAGGTGCCCTGCCACCAAGGGATACTTTTGAAGGGAGTAATAACCCTGTACAGGAGGGGGAAAAGGGGTTAAGGTGTCTTCTCTATTTTATAATAGATTAGAGAAGCACAATAACTTGCACTGAGCTAGATAGCTCTAAAAGAATCAAGGCTCCCCCTGGCTCAAAGAACGTCCAGGTGAAGTCTTGCTTCAGTGCAGAAACACTTCAGTAAATACTGAAGGAAGAACTACAAGAAGATATAAAATAAGAAATAAAAATCTTCTAGCAGCTATCTTCTTCTTCTTCTTCAAAAGATCTCTGAGTCAGAACTTCCTAGAACAGGAGAACTCAGGTTGAAGAAGAGCAGAAGAGCTAACACTTCTCAGTTGAGTGAAGATTGCTGAGAGCAGTTAAACTTGTTCTTGCTGTAAGCTTGCTGAATGAATATAATCTGAGAACTAGTTGATCTCTTTTCTCTGTGGACTAGTTGATTTCTTCTTCAAAGAAGTCTTTATATATCAGCAGCAGCAACGACTCTAATTGAGTTTGAATCTTGTCATTTTCTGAACTCTGCAAGCTGGGCTGCAAAAAGCATAAAGCAAAAACAAACTACAGCAGGCAGATATCCTATAAAAGGATAAAGCTTTCTAAGAAGCTATAAATACTTCTGATGAAATAATATAAGAGAAAGTCACATCAAAAAGAACTCTTTACGGCCAAGGAAGACTTTTTGAGTCTAACGGCTATAAAGGACAGCCTGGCAGATAAAGCAGATTGCATATCTCAGCTATAAGACAAATAACTTTGTCAGAAAAGATTAGCTCATGCATATAGAATAGAACTGATATTGCATGGAAATAATGTTACAAAATATTCAGATAATCTTTTATAAAATATGCCTAAATAGATATGAAATTAGTCACATCATAGAAGACGACAAAACTAAATAAGAGCATACAGCAAAACGTCGAACGACCCTCGGAGATCGTCGAACGGCGCACGGAGATCGTCGACCTATCAGACAGATAGTCGAACGATCCAGATAGTCGAACTATCAAAGAAGATAGTCGAACTACCTCGGCAGATAGTCGACCTATCAGAACAGATAGTCGAGCTATCAGATAGTTGATCTATCCGGACAGATAGTCGAACTACCAAACGAAACAGATAGTCGACCTATCAAGCAGATAGTCGACCTATCACAGAAAACAGATAGTTGACCTATCAACAGATAGTCGACCTATCAAAACAAAACAGATAGTCGACCTATCAACAGATAGTCGAACTATCAGATAGTTGAACTATCCAAGCAGATAGTCGAACTATCGAAGCAACACAGATAGTCGACTCATCAACAGATAGTCGAACTATCAAAACGACACAGATAGTCGACCTATCAACAGATAGTCGAGCTATCAAAGCAACACAGATAGTCGATCTATCAACAGATAGTCGAACTATCAAAACAAGCAGATAGTCGACCTATCAACAGATAGTCGAGCTATCAGATAGTTGAACTATCAGGACAGATAGTCGAACTATCAAAGACGACAGATAGTCGACCTATCAACAGATAGTCGAACTACCAAGACAAACAGATAGTCGATCTATCAACAGATAGTCGAGCTATCAACGCAGACAGAACGTCGACCAACTGATAGACGATCGTCGATCAGCCGATAGACGATAGCCGAGCGACGTTCGACTATAGTCGAACGAAAAACTACTTAACCAAATATTCTTCTGGAAAAGCAATTCTACACAACTAGGGAATCTAACCTATCAACTAACCTTTGACCATAGATAAATCTTGGGTCAAGAGACAGAAAGAGAGGACTGAACTCAAATCAAAACCTAGGGTACCAACATTTTGGTATACGAAGTGCTAACTTGCAGGTGGAGTGGTACCCCGGGGTCCATTAGGGATGGCCGGGAGGAGATGTGTTTGTTACACAGTAGAGGTCAGCCTTTGCTGACCCACGTTACTTCAAATCCTTACAGGGCAAGGATCGCATGCAGGAGCTAGCGCGCCGGGCGAAAAGCCCTAAGCCTCATGAAGTGTTGCTGTGCTTGGATTTTCCTTTTGTGTTTGCTACTCTTGTTATGTTTATGTCTGGCTTGCATGCCGAGGTAGCCTAGGAGTGCTTGGTACATTTTTATTTGGACTATTATTGTGTAAGGCCTTAATGTCATTTGATACTCTACTGCTAGTGGATAACTTCTGTCTATTAGTGTTCTGTTTCTGCTGTGTTTGTCTGGAGTTTTGAGATTGGGTAGTTTTCATATCATCTTTTAATACTAAAGCTGTGACGTCCGTATGTTGTGGGGCCCCGGACGGACCCATATTATATGGTCATTACAGGGGAGGTGTTACAATTTGGTATCAGAGGGAGGTTCAGCGTTCCAATAAGAAGTTTCGCGGTCGAAAGTATAAGTCGAGTCGCGTATAAGAAGTTATCTACATAGGAGTATCGCGGGACCATGAGTGTCCTTGTGTTCGAGTCTTGCGATTAGAGACTGATTTGCGTTTTCTTGCTTGTGTTTAGAGTGCAAGCAACGAGGCTGGGACCTCGAGGCCAAGAGAAGAGCTCTCAGCAAGTAGTGCGACTGCGCAAGGTCCGCTAGGGATGGGGGTCACACTGGCCGACTTCTGCCGTATGCTTGTAGAAGCGATGGTGGCGGCCAAAGCTGCAGCAACAGCACAAGTAGCAGCTCCCGTTGCTCAAGTAGCAACTCCTGCTACCCCAGACACAGTAGTGACCGTGCCGGTTGTGGAAGCCAGGCGGGCAGAGCCGCAGGCCGAGAGAGTGGTTGTCGTGCATGGGGACCGGCAAATGAAGTACTTTCTGAGTTTCCACCCTCCAACCTTCAAGGGAATCGACATGCCCACAGATGTAGAGGATTGGTGGGCTAGAATTCAGGAGCTTCTGAGGGCGGCAGAGGTGCCAGATGAGAAAAAGGCAGAGTTCGCAGCCTTTATGTTGGAGGGAGATGCCAAGTTATGGTGGGTGAGCCATAGTGGCAGGCAGTTTCTAGGACGCATACCGTCCATCGAGGAGTTTGGGAATGCCTTTCTGAAGAAGTACTTTCCCGCATCAATAAGGTTAGACCTCCAGAGGCAGTTTCTACATCTGGTGCAGCGAGACAAGTCAGTGGATAAATATGTTCAGGAATTTACTCGTTTGGGTTGTTATACGGGAACGACCATGGCAGACGATGAAGAGAGGGGCAATCTCTTCTATCATGGATTGAGGGAGAATCTAAGACAAACCCTCATATCGATGAAACGTGCGGGTTTCAACGAATTGGTGGAGGCGGCCCGAATTTTGGAGAGTGACATGGAGCGATCCCAGCGTTGCAAGGGTTTCACACCCAAACAGGGGGAAGAGAAGAAGCCTGCTCAGTCCCATGGAAAGGCGGAAGGGAGCCGATGGAAGAAGAATCCTTCCCCATATAAGTCGGGCGAGAAAAGTAATTGGACGTCCGGAGGGTCACGCTCTAAGGGATCGCAGACGTGTTACACTTGTGGCAAGCCAGGCCACATAGCAAGATTTTGTACCCAAGGGGGCGCTGAGCAAGAGCCAAGGCAGGTGCAGTCTGTGCGCTCCGACCCCAGTGCAACAGAGAAGTGGAAGATGGCGGAGTCGAGTGCTTCCCGGTTTTAACCAGTGCAGCCAAGGGCCTACAACCTTGGGCAGCAGGAAGCAATCCGCCAAACCGATGTGGTGACAGGTATGAGAGTTCAACCTGCACCTTAGATTTCTTCCTTTCAAGCCTTTTTATGTTTGTTGCATGTGTGTAGGCTTTGTAGTGGTATCTGGGTACCCCGCTAGGGTACTTTTTGATACGGGAGCGTCGCACTCCTTCCTTGCGAAAAGTTTCATCCGGAGGATTGGAGTTGAGTCCTTCTCAACAGACTCAGAGTTGAAAGTGCGCATGCCCAATGGGTCGTCTATGACAACCAGGGCTAAAGGGCGGATTTGTTGGAGTCTTGAGGAAGTCGACTTCATGTTGGTAGCGACGATCTTGCCGTTGTCCGAGTTCGATGTGATTTTGGGGATGGACTGGCTAGCGGAGCAGCGTGCCAGTATCGACTGTTTGTCCAAGGTGGTAACCCTGAGGGGCATGGGGAAAGCGGAAGTCAAGTTTGAGGGTCTGCAATGTGTGGCATGCTCCCTAGTTTCGACACTTCAACTAGTGCGAGTTGTTAACCAGGGAGGTGTAGCTCTAGTAGCGTTGTTGGAGGTTAGCCTTTCCAGGCTATCTCTTGGAGAAGTGCCCGTGGTGGCGGAGTTTGGAGATGTATTTCCTGAGGAGCTACCAGGAGCACCTCCTCGGCGGGAGATTGATTTCTCCATCGAGTTAGTGCCCGAGGCTAGACCGGTGTCACGTCCACCCTTTAGGATGGCACCAAATGAGTTGGCCGAGCTCAAGGTTCAGTTGCAGGAGCTTTTGGAGTAAGGGTATATCATACCCAGCTCTTCACCGTGGAGTGCGCCGGTGTTATTCGTAAAGAAGAAGGACGGTAGTATGCGTTTGTGCGTAGACTACCGAGAGTTGAACAAATTGACTATCAAGAATAAGTACTCCAAATTGGACTTGAAGTCCGGATACTATCAGTTGCGGATTCGAGACGAAGACATACCCACGACAGCGTTTGGTATGAGGTATGGTCATTTTGAGTTCTCGGTGATGCCGTTCGGGTTGACGAACGCGCCGTCCGTGTTCATGGACTTGATGAACCGAGTGTTTCGTGAATACTTGGACTGGTTCGTAGTCGTCTTTATCGATGATATTTTGGTGTATTCCAAGTAGAAAGCAGAGCACGAGTCGCACTTGAGGACAGTGTTGCAAGTATTGAGAGAGAACCAGCTTTATGCGAAGTTCTCCAAGTGCGAGTTCTGGTTGGAGAAGGTGGCGTTTTTAGGCCATGTGATTAGTGGGGATGGGGTGGCGGTAGATCCAACGAAAGTAGAAGCCATCAGAGAGTGGCCAGTTTTGAGGACCGTGGCGGAAGTCCGGAGTTTTCTTGGACTAGCCGGGTACTACCGAAGGTTTGTGGAAAACTTTTCGCGGATAGCTCTACCCCTCACTTCACTAACTCGTAAGGATCAGAAGTTTGTATGGACTCAAGAGTGCAATCAGGCGTTTGAAACCCTGAAAGAGAGGCTAATGATGTCACCGATCCTAAGTTTACCAAAGGGGACCGAAGGATTCCTGATTTTCAGCGACGCATCCGGATGCGGTTTAGGGTGCGTGTTGGTGCAACATGGTAGTGTGATAGCTTTTGGGTCGAGGCAGCTGAAGCCTCATGAGAGAAATTACCCCGTCCATGATTTGGAGTTGGCGGCGATAATTTTTGCTTTGAAGTTGTGGATGCACTACGTTTATGGTGCAAAGGTGGAGATCTTCACGGATCACAAGAGTCTGAAGTATCTCCTAGATCAGAAGGACCTAAATATGCGGCAGCGCAGGTGGGTCGAGTTCCTTGGGGACTACAAGGTGGCGATTCAGTATATGCCGGGGAAAGCCAATGTGGTGGCGGATGCTCTGAGCAGGAAATACTTGGGGCAAGGTAATTGGATCGAAGCTCATGATGAGCGGTTGAGGCGGGACTGGGAGTCCCTTGGTTTGGAATGTGTGGCAAGAGGCGAGTATAGCGTGGCTCGGCTAAACTGGATTGAGATGCAGAGTGACTTATGCGATCGTATTCGGGAAGCGACCCGTGTGGATGCGGAGTTCCAACCTTTCGTGGAGGAAGCTCTAAAGGGCGAGGGTAGCGCCTGGGAGATGGTTGATGGGATTCTGAGGAAAGGCGGAAGGATTTATGTACCGCAGTTCGGCAAACTCCGCGAGGAGTTGATGTTTGAGGCCCACTTCACTAAGTACTCCATTCACCCGGGTAGTATAAAGATGTACTTGGATTTGAGGAAGTCCTATTGGTGGCTTGGGATGAAGCGGGACGTAGCTTTGTTTGTGAGTCGGTGCCAAACTTGTGCCTTGGTGAAGGCCGAGTGTTAGAAGCCAGGAGGGTTCTTGAAGCCTCTTCCAATCCCCGAATGGAAATTTGAGGACATCTCCATGGATTTTGTGCATGGGTTGCCTAGATCGCAGCAGGGTAATGATGCCATTTGGGTGATTGTGGACCGCTTGACCAAAGTGGTACATTTCATCCCAAATCGGAAGGAGGACGGCGTGGAAAAGTTGGTGGAGTTGTACGTCCGCAATATTGTACGACTTCATGGGATTCTGAAGAGTATAGTCAGCAACCGGGATGGGCGTTTCACATCTAAGGATTGACGGTTGGTGCAGAAGAGCTTGGGCACAAAACTCAAGTTCAGTACGGCCATTTGATGGTCGCGGAACAGAGACCGACTGTGGGTGGTTCGAGATGGTCAGATTCCGCGAGCCGGTTAGAAGATCGAGTTTTCTAACGAGAGGAGGCAAGTGCACCTATTGCAAGTAGTACTCGGTATTCGGGAAAATACCGAGGTCGTATTATTCTCGGGGACGCGTTGATTATATCTACTCTTCCAGGAACACTATTATCTTACTGTCAATAAGGTGGGATTTTTTAGTTTAATTAAAACGGAAAGAAAGAGAGCGGAATTTGGCTAAGTTAGTTCGATGACGGGTTAACGCTCGGCATCGAATCGGATTAAGACTAAAATAATTCTCAACAATTATTAAACTTTATTTTTAAATTAATAAAAGGCACTTGGCCGTGGGGGTTCCAAAAATATGAGCGCACTTATCTCTAGGAACATTGCTCACCTAAACATTAAGACTATTCGACCGATCGTTATACCGACGAAGGATTCCTCTTAATGCCCACTTTACGCTAAGAACCCCGCTATTGGGTGGGGAACCCAATCCGGCAGAACTACGTTTCTCCTCTTTCAAGGGGGCGTACGCAGTTCTCTTTACCCAAGGGGGATCGGTCCATACGTGCGGCCTCTCGGCGTTGCGTATGGACAACGGAAATCGAGCCCACAAATCGATTATGTGGTCCTATGCGTCGTTAACCCGGGGCAAACCATAAGTCCTTAAATTAAAATAAAAATAAAGTTCTTTAATTATTTCAAATCATTTTATTTGTCCCAATGCTCTTCGATGCCGAAGACTAATAGAGATTAACCACTCATCGGTATGGGGACGGCTTTATGTTTTTAGGTGAAGCGTGAGTGTTAAATTAAGCACTGAACAATTATAAGAGAAAACACAAAAAATAGGACAATTAGATAAATTGAAGGATAATTGATGCAGACACTCACGCACACTTCAAAACCATAAAGAAAATTAAATAAAGCAAGCCCTACTCAAATGAGTAGGCGGAAATAAATGCACACACGCACACACTCTTCTTAATTGAAGAAAGCGATAAATAAAGCGTCAAAATTATCTCCTACACGCACGCACTCTACATAATTGAGAAAGCGATAAAATTGCGAGTCCCGGCTCAAATGAGTGGGCGGGGGTAAATTTATCTCACACACACACACACACTCTACTTGAAAGTAAAACACACACACACACTCTACATAAATGAAAACACACACACACGCACCCTAAGTTTCCTTCTCAAGTGAGTAGGAGAAAATAAAAGCAATAAAAAACAAGTCCCACTCAAACGAGTGGGCGGGAAATGAAAGCAGAGCGCCATTTAACTCTTAACGAGTAGGCGGAAATAAATGCATACGCACACGCGCACTCTACAGAAATTGAAATAAAGCAATAAAACCTAACTCATACACGCACACACACTTGCAAAAATAAGAAAAACAAAGTTGCTGAAAAATTAAAACGACTGCATTTCTACCTCTAGAATGCGGTAGAAATGCATAAAAAGTGAAAATAAAAATTAACCGAGCGAAAATATTTTGCAAATAAATGCAAAATGAAAGTACTCGAAAGATTAAAACAACTGCATTTCTACAGCTAGAATGCGGTAGAAATGCATAAAAAGATGAAATAAAAAATAAAGGGACTAAAAGTTTTACAATTAAAAAGCTAAAATGAAGTGAGCGAAAAATTATAACGACTATATTTTCATTCTTATATTTTTATAAAAACTCCTAAAAAGTGAAAATAAAACTAAAAAAAGACGAAAAAGTTTTACAATCCTAAAAACCCTAAGTTAAGGAAAATGAAAATCACACTTTTTTAGGTGTTTTTATAAACCCTTAAGAATGAAAAATAAGGAAAAAAGGAAAAGCTAAACCTAAACAAGTGCGGATTATGAAAATAAAACGGACATTACAACGGCTAGAAATGCCGATAAAATCCTAAACTAAGCGGGATTATGAAAGCTTTAAAAGATAAAACATAAAAAGAACAAAAAAGGGGGAACAAAAAAATTGCAAAGAGAAGGGCGCTTAATTGAATTCCAAACCATATGAAGAGAAAAAAAAACTAACATTTCATTTAATAAAAAGCTATTACATGGAAAGCTAAAACAAACAAACAACCTAATACAAGCTAAGAGAGAGAGGGGGGGGGGGGAGAAATTCTCCTTACATAAGTATGGAATCCAAATGGGCAGCACCTCCCCTAAGTAATTTGGACCAAAAAGTGGACAGAAATCTCATACAGCAGCTGGCCTTTTATAGGCAAAATTTCGGGTTGGTCACGCCCGTGACTAGGGCGTGACAGGGGGGCGTGTCGCTACTGTACATGAGCTGATCGGGTGACTTGACTGGAAAGTTGACTTCGGCTGAAAACGTGGCGGTCACGCCCTAGGTCACGGGTGTGACATGTGTCAGTCACGGGCGTGACTGGGGCGTGTCGGGGAGGTTGATCTGGGCGCGGTCCGGCCGCAAAGTCGCGCGCGTCACGTCGGGCCAGGTGGCTAAGTCACGCCCGTGTCACACTTTGACACGGGCGTGTCTGGGGGCGTGTCGAGCTCGGTTTGATGATCGCCGATCGTCGAGCTGACAACCTGTGGTCAGCGATCGTCGAGGGCGTGACACGGGCGTGTCGGTCATGTGACACGGGCGTGTTAGTCAACTTCTTGACTTTTTCTAGAATTTTTCTGGAATAAAAATAAAGCTAAGTTAGAAATAATATTTACAAAAATAAGCAATTTATTGAATAAAACTAAAAAAAAGACAAAAATAAACAAAATTGACTTAAATAAAATACGAAAATATAGGTATATTTACAACTCATCAAATACCCCCATACTTAAGCTTTTGTTATTCCAGAGCAAAAGTTTGAGGTGAACTTATAAGGAATAATAAAAAACCCTAAGTTCTGCTACCGCTAAATTAATTATAAGAGAGATCAAATAAAATATACGGGGTATAAGAGTTAAGTCCTAAAATTATTTAGATGATTTAAACAGGGCAAAAGTTTTGGCCAAAAGACTTCTTGATGTAATCAAATAGAAAGCAATAATTGTATTGGTTAGATTAACAGAAAATAGTTTGGAGTTATACGAACTTTAGCTTTTAGGAGTTTTACCGGAAATAATGCAATTTACGAATTATGCTCTCAAAAAGATTTTTGAATTAATTCTAGAGTCATGAAATTGGCTAAGGGGGGTTGATTTTGGTTTATGAAGATGCTTGGATTTTGAGGCGAGGTTATTATTTTTTTCTCGAACCTCCATTTTTTTTTATTTGGATGTTAAAGGAAAACAAAATCTTATTTTCCTTAACATAAATTTTTTTCTTCTTCATAAATAAAAATAACCCAATGTATATGTGTTGGAGTAATGAATTTTATCCTCTTACTCCGTAACGTATAATCTTTTAATTTATTGGGTGCCTATGTTTACGGAATGAAATCTTATTCCCATTGACATAAGATCTTTTTGGGGAAATATTTTTATCATACCAAGTAGGTTATGATAGGTAAGGGGAGAAAAGAGAACTAGATTTTTAATTGAAAAATAATTGAGAGCAACCTTTATAAATTGTACGTTCCAATTTTTCAGAAAGCTAAAAGCAAGCATAATTGAATTCTATAGTCGTTATTTTCTAACATGGTACACATGCTCCTATCTATGAAAAATTAGAAATAGTGCCTAAAGCGAGTCCCCTATTTTTAACAAAGTATAATAAATTCTTTAAAACTTAACCCCGACTATTTAGATTTTTCAATCTATAATTAACAAACGAATAGTGAACAAAGAATTGATCAAATTCGCATATAAATAAACTCAAAACTAAATTTTTGGATAGCAAGAAACTTAAGAATGAGATGCTTGATTTATTTGTTTTATAACTTACATAATTTTTTGAATTTTTTTGAAGTTATGCTCTTTTTTTTTGTATTTTTGTATTTATATCTTTAATATATACATACTAAAGAAAAAATAAAAAAAATGCGAAAATATTTTTTTTTTGGATTTTTAAGTTTTGTGAATTTTTTGGTATTTTTATGTTTTGTGAATTTTTTTGTATTTTAATGAAATTTTCATTCTATTTACAAAAATTTGGAAAAAAAAGAAAAGAAAAAATATTTACAAGGATGAGAGGGAAAAAGTGAGAGAGAAAGAATATTTACAAAAAGTACTTATAAAAATTATTTACAAAAAATATTTACAAGAATATTTACAAAAATATAAACTAAGTTGCCGCGAGATGACTCGTTATGTGGATGGCTCGATGAGCCTGATCTCGCGGACAAAGTTAAAAATAAGTCAAAGTTTCAAAAATGAAACTTCAAAATTTTTAATTAATTTTTTTTTTGATTTTTGTGTTATATATATATATATATTTATATTTTTTTTATTTTTGAAATTTTGTTTTTTTATATTTTTTATATTTTTTGTTTTGTTTTGTTTTTGTAAGTGAAAAAGAAAGTACGAAAATACGAAAATACCCCAATACTTAGATCCAACATTGTCCCCAATGTTGTAAGCTAAGCATGAGGAACAAAACATCAGGTATATGTACAAAAAAGGAAAAAGAGGGGGGGGGGGGCAGAAAACGTCCCTGATCCGCGCTCGGGGAAGCCCATTAGAAATCCTGCATTTATTAGAAAAATAGAAAACATAATTAATAAAGAAGTAAAAAAGATAGACGTGGGGTGCCTCCCAGGAGCGCTTTGTTTATAGTCGCATAGCTTGACTATAGTGGCGGGTTTATAAGTCGAGGAGGGATATGGTTTCGCTATACTCGATCACAGGGCCGCCCGCTATGTAAGTCTTTAATCGATGACCGTTTACTTTAAACGAGCCTTTTTCCGGGTGGGAGACGAGTACGGTCCCATATGGAAAAACTTCTTCAACTAAGAAGGGACCGGACCAACGGGATTTGAGTTTGCCAGGAAAAAGTTTAAGACGAGAATTATAAAGAAGGACTAGATCGCCTGGAGAAAAAATTTGGGGGGTTTTAATTTTTCGATCGTGATAGAACTTAGAACGCTCCTTATAGAACTTATTGCTCTCGTAAGCGTTCGCACGCCATTCATCGAGCTCGTTTAGTTGCAGTTTTCTATTCTGAGCGGCTAAGTTAGAGTCGAGGTTTAAGAGTTTTAATGCCCAAAGTGCGCGGTGCTCCAGTTCTACGGGTAAATGGCACGCTTTGCCATAGACTAATCGAAACGGGGTAAAACCGGTAGCGGTTTTGTATGCCGTACGATACGCCCATAATGCGTCGTCGAGCTTAGCGGACCAATCTTTCCTATTAAGTGAAACAGTTTTTTCTAATATGCGTTTTATCTCTTGATTTACTACCTCAACTTGGCCACTTGTTTGCGGGTGGTAGGGGGTGGCAAGCTTGTGCGTTTCTCCGTATTTAGCTAATGTCTTAGCCATTAGAGCATTACAGAAATGCGTTCCCCTATCACTAACAATAGCACGAGGCATGCCGAAGCGAGAAAATAATTTTTTTAGAAATGTAACGACGACTCGCGCATCGTTGGTGGGGAGAGCTTGCGCTTCCGCCCACCTTGATACGTAGTCGACCGCCACTAAAATATAAGAATTTTTATAAGAAGGAGTTAGGGGGCCTACAAAATCTATGCCCCATAAATCGAAAACTTCGTATTCTAAAAACATGTTTTGGGGCATCTCGTCTCGACGTGAGATGTTACCCGACCGCTGACAGCTATCGCATGCGCGCACAAAATTGTGCGCGTCTTTGAAGAGAGTGGGCCAAAAGTAGCCCGCCTCTAGCGCCTTCCTAGCGGTCCGGTTGGCTTGATAGTGCCCCCCGGCTGGACCCTCGTGGCAGTGCCTCAATATTTGTGTGCACTCCACTCCCGCGACGCATCTTCGAACCGCTTGGTCCGCGCAGATACGGAAAAGAAATGGGTCATCCCAAAAGAAATATTTCAAGTCGGAAAAGAATTTCTTCTTTTGATGACTTGAAAAATCTTTTGGAAGTACCCGCGTGACTAATTAGTTCGCAAAATCTGCGAACCAAGGCGAAGATGACGAAGACGAACGAATGGCGAGAAGGCATTCCTCGGGGAATCTGTCATTTATTTCAGATTTGACGAGCGCTTCCGCACCCGGATTTTCTAAACGGGAGAGGTGGTCTGCCGCTAGATTCTCCACGCCCTTCTTATCCCGGATCTCCAAGTCAAATTCTTGAAGGAGGAGAATCCATCGAAGAAGGCGGGGCTTCATGTCGGATTTGGCTAGTAAATACTTAAGGGCGGAGTGATCAGTGAAAACGATAACTTTAGATAGCGTAAGGTACGAGCGAAACTTATCGAAAGCGAAAACGACGGCTAAGAGTTCCTTTTCCGTCGTCGTGTAATTCACTTGTGCGGAAGTGAGCATCTTGCTAGCGTAATAAATAGGATGAAAATGTTTTTCTACGCGTTGGCCAAGAACGGCGCCTAAGGCAATATCACTAGCGTCGCACATGATTTCGAACGGAAGGGACCAATTAGGGGCCACTAGAATTGGAGAATTGATAAGTTTTTATTTTATAAAATTAAAAGCAGACTCGCAATCGCTACTAAAGACAAAAGGTGATTCCTTTTCCAAGAGGTGAGTAAGCGGCTTTGTTATTTTTGAAAAATCTTGAATGAAGCGCCTATAAAAGCCCGCGTGGCCTAAGAAACTCCTAATAGATTTTATGTTAGTCGGTTGAGGAAGCTTTTCTATGATTTCTACTTTGGCCTTATCGACCTCTATCCCCTTAATCGAAATCTTATGGCCGAGGACCAAACCTCCTCGAACCATAAAGTTACACTTTTCCCAATTTAAAACAAGATTTGTGTCCTCGCATCGCTGGAGGACACGATTGAGATTATGAAGACAATCCGGGAATGAGCATCCGAATACAGAAAAGTCATCCATAAATACTTCCATAATATCTTCTACTAGCTCGCCAAAGATTGCCAGCATACATCTTTGGAATGTAGCTGGCGCATTGCAGAGGCCAAATGACATTCTTCGATAGGCGAAGGTGCCAAACGGGCAAGTAAAAGTCGTTTTCTCTTGGTCTTCGGGGGAAATGGGGATTTGGAAAAACCCCGATAAACCATCGAGAAAACAATAAAATGGATGACCGGAAAGACGCTCGAGAATCTGGTCAAGGAACGGTAGTGAGAAATGGTCCTTGCGGGTGGCATCATTAAGTTTGCGATAATCGATGCACACACGCCAACCCATAATAGTACAAGTTGGGACGAGCTCGTTGTGCTCATTCGCCACTACGGTTAGACCGCCCTTTTTGGGCACGACATGAATGGGACTAACCCATGCACTATCAGAAATGGGATAAATAATCACCGCATCTAATAATTTGATTATCTCAGTTTTCACGACGTCTTTCATGTTTGGGTTAAGACGTCGCTGCGGCTGAATGGTTTTGCGGCAATTATCGTTTAAGAAAATTTTGTGAGTGCAGAAAGAAGGGTTAATCCCCTTTAGGTCATAAATTTGCCACGCAATTGCGTGGCGATGTTTAAGCAAAACCTCCAATAAATCGGAGGTCTCCGAATCGCTTAAATACGAAGAAATGATTATCGGGAGTGTATCATTTTCCCCCAAAAAGGCGTATTTGAGGGATTCGGGTAATGGTTTGAGATCTAGGGTGGGCGGTTCTTCTAGTGAGGTTTTAGTGCTAATGTCTTTTGAACCAATTGGTTAAAAAGGCATATTCGTAGACGCGTCCTCATCGCGATAAAAATTTTCGAGTGAAAAAATATTTTCGTTTAAAAACTCGGATTCGAAAACCGGAGAAGAACAATCTCCATAAAAAGAATCTAAAGAGTAGCAGAAATCGTCGCTCGGCGACGAGTCTTCCATTGAGGAGTTAATAGAAAAAGTAACTTGGTCATCTCCTACCCGAAGGAGAAGCTGACCATTACTTACATCGATTAACGCACGTGAGGTCGCGAGGAAAGGGCGACCAAGTATTATTGGTACGTTGGCGTCTTCCTCGATGTCCAACATGACGAAGTCCACCGGGAAGGTAAACTTGTCTACTCGGACAAGGACATCCTCAACAACCCCGATGGGGAACCTAACCGAGCGATCCGCTAGTTGGATGTGCATATTGGTAGGAGCAGGAGTACCCAAACCTAAACGTAGGAAGAGCGAGAACGACATCAAATTAATGCTCGCGCCTAAGTCTGCTAAGGCATATTTTACTAATACATTGCCAAAAAGGCACGGGATGGAAAACCGTCCCGGATCATTTTGTTTTGAGGGCAATTTACTAGTAAGAGCCACCGAACAGACAGCATTGAGAGATATATGCGAAATATCCTCGAGTTTGCGTTTATTAGAAAGTAGTTCTTTTAAAAATTTCGCATATTTAGGCATTTGCGAGATAGCCTCGCAAAAAGGAACATTAATATGAATTTGTTTAAGTAATAAAATAAATTTTTCATATTACGCGTTTACTCGCTCGTTATCTAACTTATGCGGGTAGGGCAACGCCTTGTTTAAAATAGTTTTGTCGTTAAAAATCGGTAAGGGTTGCGTAATCGAAGAAGAGGGAAGAGGGGTCGGAGGTGAAATATGTACCTGAGGATCGATCTGTTTTGGATAGACCACCTCCTTACCGCTACAGAGGGTTATAGCGTTGGCAGTTTCCCTTGGATTGGGCTCCGTGTTCCCTGGCAGTGCCCCCAGAGCGCGTTCCGACATAAGTCGCGCCAGCTGTCCAACCTGGATTTCTAAATTTTTTAGCGATCTGGTGATGTTCCGGATATTGGACTCGTTGGACGCGACATAACGATTAAAATTTTCCTCCACCGGGGATGGCTTCATAGGAGGGGGAGGAGGAAACGTTGGCGCAAAAGGAGGGGGAGGGGGACGCTGCGCGTTGTTCGGGTTGCTCCAGGAGAAATTCGGATGGTTCCTCCAACCCGGATTATAGTGGCTACTATAAGGGTTGTTTTGAAAGGAGGGACGCACCGGATTTCCCATGTAGTCCACGAACTCGTCGACTACGCAGACGTTAGAGGGGGGAAGAAAACAAGGCGGAGTGGAGGAGGCAACGGACATCTCCGCCACCTGCTTAGTTAGCCTTTCGACTTGAAGGGCTAGCTGAGCAGTGACGTCCACTTCAAAAATGCCCGCCTGCTTAGGGCGCGCCCGCGGGACATTCCACTGGTAGGCGTTCACCGTCATTTCCTCGAAGAGGGCCTGGGCGGCCTCGGGGGTCTTATTGTTCAGAGTGCCCCCGGCAGCCGCGTCAATCATTTGATGCGTCTGACTATTCAGTCCATTGTAAAAAATTTGTACATGCAACCACGTTGCAGAGCGTGGTGCGGGCACCGGCGGAGAAACTCCTTAAAGCGTTCCCAAGTCTCGTAAAGAGACTCGGAGTCATTTTGGACGAACGAAGATATGTCCGCCCGCAATCTTGCAGTTTTCGCGGGCGGAAAATACTTCGTAAGGAATTTCTCTGCCAACTCCGCCCAGGACGTGATGGATCCCCGCGGGAGTGAGAGTAACCACGCCTTAGCCTTGGACTTAAGAGAGAAGGGAAAAAGGCGCAAACGAATGGCATCATCAGTGACGCCATTAATTTTAAAAGTATCACAAATCTCAAGAAAATTAGACAAGTGGTTATTTGGGTCCTCATCCGGCAGTCCGTCGAACTGCACGACATTTTGGATCATTTGAATAACACTCGACTTAATTTCAAAATTATTGTTGGCCACAGCGGGCCGAACAATACTAGACCCCGTATCATCCAAGTTGGGCCGAGCGTAGTAAGACATAGTACGCTCGGCCGGTTGGGCATTATTTGGGTCGGCCATAGAAGAAGAAGAGGGTTCTCCGATGGATTCTGCGGGGTCTAAAAATGGAATTCGATGTAAAGATCGGATACGCGCAAGAGAGCGGTCGATCTCGGGGTCGAATTCAAGATTTTTCAGAACCTGAAGGTTGTCCACGGGTCATACACCCTAAAAAAAAATGAAAGGGGGAAGGATTTTTTTTTGTATAATTTTTTTTTGAAAATAAAGTAAAATTAACAGAGTCTCGAATTCAATATAACAACCGTGTTCCCCGTCAACGGTGCCAAAAACTTGATGGTCGCGGAACAGAGACCGTCTGTGGGTGGTTCGAGATGGTCAGATTCCGCGAGCCGGTTAGAAGATCGAGTTTTCTAACGAGAGGAGGCAAGTGCACCTATCGCAAGTAGTACTCAGTATTCGGGAAAATACCGAGGTCGTATTATTCTCGGGGACGCGTTGATTATATCTACTCTTCCAGGAATACTATTATCTTACTGTTAATAAGGTGGGATTTTTTAGTTTAATTAAAACGGAAAGAAAGAGAGCTGAATTTTGCTAAGTTAGTTCGATGATGAGTTAACGCTCGGCATCGAATCGGATTAAGACTAAAATAATTCTCAACAATTATTAAACTTTGTTTTTAAATTAATAAAAGGCACTTGGCCGTGGGAGTTCCAAAAATATGAGCGCACTTATCTCTAGGAATATTGCTCACCTAAACATTAAGACTATTCGACCGATCGTTAGACCGACGAAGGATTCCTCTTAATGCCCGCTTTACGCTAAGAACCCCGCTATTGGGTGGGGAACCCAATCCGGCAAAACTACGTTTCTCCTCTTTCGAGGGGGCGTACGCAGTTCTCTTTACCCAAGGGGGATCGGTCCATACGTGCGGCCTCTCGGCGTTGCGTATGGATAACGAAAATAGAGCCCACAAATCGATTATGTGGTCCTATGCGTCGTTAACCCGGGGCAAACCATAAGTCCTTAAATTAAAATAAAAATAAAGTTCTTTAATTATTTCAAATCATTTTATTTGTCCCAATGCTCTTCGATGCCGAAGGCTAATAGAGATTAGCCACTCATCGGTATGGGGATGGCTTTATGTTTTTAGGTGAAGCGTGAGTGTTAAATTAAGCACTGAACAATTATAAGAGAAAACACAAAAAATAGGACAATTAGATAAATTGAAGGCTAATTGATGCAGGCACTCACGCACACTTCAAAACTATAAAGAAAATTAAATAAAGCAAGCCCTACTCAAATGAGTAGGCGGAAATAAATGCACACACGCACACACTCTTCTTAATTGAAGAAAGCGATAAATAAAGCATCAAAATTATCTCCTACACGCACGCACTCTACATAATTGAGAAAGCGATAAAATTGCGAGTCCCGGCTCAAATGAGTGGGCGGGGGTAAATTTATCTCATACACACACACACTCTACTTGAAAGTAAAACACACACACACACACTCTACATAAATGAAAACACACACACACGCACCCTAAGTTTCCTTCTCAAGTGAGTAGGAGAAAATAAAAGCAATAAAAAACAAGTCCCACTCAAACGAGTGGGCGGAAAATGAAAGCAGAGCGCCATTTAACTCTTAACGAGTAGGCGGAAATAAATGCATATGCACACGCGCACTCTACAGAAATTGAAATAAAGCAATAAAACCTAACTCATACACGCACACACACTTGCAAAAATAAGAAAAACAAAGTTGCTGAAAAATTAAAACGACTGCATTTCTACCGCTAGAATGCGGTAGAAATGCATAAAAAGTGAAAATAAAAATTAACCGAGCGAAAATGTTTTGCAAATAAACGCAAAATGAAAGTACTCGAAAGATTAAAACAACTGCATTTCTACCGCTAGAATGCGGTAGAAATGCATAAAAAGATGAAATAAAAAATAAAGGGATAAACGTTTTAAAATTAAAAAGCTAAAATGAAATGAGCGAAAAATTATAACGACTATATTTTCATTCTTATATTTTTATAAAAACTCCTAAAAAGTGAAAATAAAACTAAAAAAAGACGAAAAAGTTTTACAATCCTAAAAACCCTAAGTTAAGGAAAATGAAAATCACACTTTTTTAGGTGTTTTTATAAACCCTTAAGAATGAAAAATAAGGAAAAAAGGAAAAGCTAAACCTAAACAAGTGCGGATTATGAAAATAAAACGGACATTACAACGGCTAGAAATGCCGATAAAATCCTAAACTAAGCGGGATTATGAAAGCTTTAAAAGATAAAACATAAAAAGAACAAAAAAGGGGGAACGAAAAAATTGCAAAGAGAAGGGCGCTTAATTGAATTCAAAACCATATGAAGAGAAAAAAACTAATATTTCATTTAATAAAAAGCTATTACATTGAAAGCTAAAACAAACAAACAACCTAATACAAGCTAAGAGAGATGGGGGGGGGGGGAGAAATTCTCCTTACATAAGCATGGAATCCAAATGGGCAGCACCTCCCCTAAGTAATTTGGACCAAAAAGTGGACAGAAATCTCATACAGCAGCTGGCCTTTTATTGGCAAAATTTCGGGTTGGTCACGCCCGTGACTAGGGCGTGATAGGGGGGCGTGTCGCTACTGTACATGAGCTGATCGGGTGACTTGACTGGAAAGTTGACTTCGGCTGAAAATGTGGCAGTCACGCCCTAGGTAACGGGCGTGACATGTGTCAGTCACGGGCGTGACTGGGGCGTGTCGGGGAGGTCGATCTGGGCGCGGTCCGGCCGCAAAGTCGCGCGCGTCACATCGGGCCAGGTGGCTAAGTCATGCCCGTGTCACACTTTGACACGGGCGTGTCTGGGGGCGTGTTGAGCTCGGTTTGATGATCGCCGATCGTTGAGCTGGCAACCTGTGGCCGGCGATCGTCGAGGGCGTGACACGGGCGTTTCGGTCATGTGACGCGGGCGTGTCAGTCAACTTTTTGACTTTTTCTGGAATTTTTTTGGAATAAAAATAAAGCTAAGTTAAAAATAATATTTACAAAAATAAGCAATTTATTGAATAAAACTAATAAAAAGGACAAAAATAAACAAAATTGACTTAAATAAAATACGAAAATATAGGTATATTTACAACTCATCACCTTTCATCCTCAAATCGATAGGCAAACCGAGAGAACGAACCGTACTATGGTGGATATGCTTAGGATGTGTACTCTTGACTTCGGCAAGAAGTGGGAGGATCACCTCTTCATGGTGGAGTTTGCTTATAACAATAGTTACCAAGCTAGTATCAAGATGGCGCCATACGAAGCTTTGTATGGGAGGCGGTGTCGAACACCGATGTCTTGGACAGAGGCGGGAGACACCAAACTTTTGGGAAAAGAGGTGGTAGCCGACGCTAGTGAGCTCGTGCGAACCATTCAAGAGCGCATGAAGGTAGCTCAAGATCGGCAAGCTAAGTATTTCAACGCTCGCCACAGGCATGTGGAGTTCACGGTGGGCGACTGGGTTTATCTTAAAATCAAGCCATTCAAAGGCGTTTCACGGATTCGTCGACTCAAGAAGCTGAGTCCGAGATTTTTGGGACCATTCAAGGTCATCGAGCGAGTGGGAGAGGCAGCGCACCGGTTAGCGTTGTCCACGGAGCTAAGTGGATTACACGATGTATTTCACGTCTCCGTCTTGAGGAAATCTTTGTTAGAAGCCAACGTGGTGATTGAGCCGACGGCGGTGCCGGTAGAGGAAAACTTGAGGATGCGAGTTCGTCCAATCGGGATAGAAGATTCAGAGGTTCGGCATCTGCGGAACAAGGAGGTTAGAATCGTACAGGTCCGTTGGGACAACTGTGGCCGCGAGAAGCTCTCATGGGAGCGAGAGCAGGCCATGCTGGAGGAGTACCCCGAGCATTTCTCCTCAGGTACCGTTTAGTTTTGTTTACTTTCCATGTTTTAAAATTTCGGGACGAAATTATTTTTAAGGGGGGGAGAGTTGTAACACCCCAAAATTTGGAAGAGGAACCGATGGCATTATTTTTTGGCTAAAGTGGGTTCTGGGTAGGCTGACACGGCCTGTGACATAGGGGTGTCACAGGGCGTGTCATGCTCGGGTTCGACATTTTTCTGTCGACGATCGTTGAGTGAGAACACGGGCTTTGACACGGGCGTGTCAGGTGCGATACGGGCGTGTCACCTGAGACACGGGCATGTCTCAGGGCGTGTCGAGCACTCAACGATTTTGTGGCATTGAGGGGGGGGGGGGGGGGCACGGGCCGTGAAACGGGACTTGACACGGGCGTGTCAGCCGTGACACAGGCGTGTTCGAAGATGTGTCAAGGGACGTGTCCTTCTCGGGTAGTTTGGAGGAGTTTGGTATACGGGCTTGACACGGCTAGTGACACAGTCGTGTCGGGTCTGACACGGGCATGTCAGAGGCCGTGTTCTGGTTGGGAATTTTGGGATGACGGCGAATGGTTAACACGGCCCTGCACACGGCCGTGTTGCAACCCGTGTTCGGCCCAAATTTTTTATTTTGGGTTCCGATCGTGGCCGTTCATTCTTTTCTTGGGAAGATCCAACGGTGGGGAGCCTCCCTGGGCGGTTTAAGGCCAGGAATAGGGTTCCAAACCCTTATTCCCCACTTTCTTTTATCTCTCTAAGTTCTAAAGAGAAGGGAGAGCAAGGAGGCCAAGTTCCGGCCGCCGACGAAGCTTCGGAGGTCCGTTTCGTGAGCGGAGTTCAGATCCGCGAAGGTGGGAGCGTTGCGGTGGTTTTCAACCGAGCAAATCTTCTCTATGGCTAGGAAGAGGGGAAGGAAGGTAACGACACTTCTCCTCTCGGTTTTTAGGATTTAGGATGCATGAATAGCATCCCCTTCCTTTCGTGTTTTGAGCACCGGATCTCTCAAATTAGAGGGATTCGTGTAGCCTAGGTTCAAGAGTAACCTCCGGGTTGAGTATGTTCATCCCGGCATGCTTTGAATTAGAGATCCGCTCCGTTAGCGGATTAGGCATTGTGGGTGAAGCCGTGGTCGCGACCGTTAGTCCGACCCGGTGATGTTGCATAGCGAGCTTCGGGGATTTGGTAGAAATCCGTTGCGACAATATGCCGTTGTGTGTATGCGTTTTCCCCCTTTTATTTGAGTGAGTACTCGTAGTCGGAACCGGACAAGGTTAGCTCCGCTTTGTGCGGTAGATGGTTTCCTTGGAGCACAGGAAAGATACGGTACGAATGGTGATTGGGGTGGGGAAACCTTGGTTTGTGCTGTGCAAAGGCGCGGCTATGTCTCCGTGGTCGGCTGGCTGTCCCGTGACGCGCAAGTCATGTGGGGAAAGTGTCCCGACGAGACTAGCCCCATGTATGAGACTTACGAGAATGCGGAGCAGAGGGCAAGCCCGGGCAATATAGCCATGAGCGGGTGGGGTCCAGCAAGGCTTCTTAGAATCGGTCAGTGTGAGATGGAACCCTGACGTGCGAAGTCAGAATGTGCAGGCAAGCCCGGGGTTTATGACCCTTGTGCGGGTGGGGCCTTTGCAAGGTTCCATGTGACGGCGTGTGTATCGTTAGGGACATGGTGGTTCCCTTTTGTTTGCGGCTTTAAGCCAATGGGGAAACGGAAGTACCCAGTGTTTGATGTTGTGCTAGATGCATACGAGCTAGGGTGCCTTGGGTGAAACCCGGGTTGCATTCATATTGCATAGTAGGCCCCTTTCACCTTGTACAAAACATAGAAAACATGTATGCTGTATGAGACATCCAATCCTGTTTTACCGCTTTAATATATATGCTCTTTTGGTATACGAAGTGCTAACATGCAGGTGGAGTGGTACCCCGGGGTCCGTTAGGGACGGCCGGGAGGAGATGTGTTTGTTAAACAGTAGAGGTCAGCCTTTGCTGACCCACGTTACTTCAAATCCTTACAGGGCAAGGATCGCATGCAGGAGCTAGCGCGCCGGGCGAAAAGCCCTAAGCCTCATGAAGTGTTGCTGTGCTTGGATTTTCCTTTTGGGTTTGCTACTCTTGTTATGTTTATGTCCGGCTTGCATGCCGAGGTAGCCTAGGAGTGCTTGGCACATTTTTATTTGGACTATTATTGTGTAAGGCCTTAAGGCCATTTGATACTCTACTGCTAGTGGATAACTTCTGTCTGTTAGCGTTCTATTTCCGCTGTGTTTGTCTGGAGTTTTGAGATTGGGTTGTTTTCATATCATCTTTTAATACTAAAGCTGTGACGTCCGTATGTTGTGGGGCCCCGGCCGGACCCATATTATATGGTCATTATAGGGGAGGTGTTACAATTTGTTTCCATCTCAGAGTGTTGAGGTAGTTGTTTTGTTAGACATGACAGTTTTTCTATGGGTTCGTGTCAGTTGTTAATGCCCATAGTCTTAGATTTTCTGTATTAGATTTCTTGCTTTTTTGCTGCTGTTACCTTTTTAAAGTTTTCTCACTTGCTCTCTGGGAAAATTTTATGTTAGGATGCATGTAGTTACTTTTAAATATACCAAGCTGCATTCTGAAATATTGGCATGACATAATTTTTTTTAAACCATAAAACATACTACTTTTAAGCGTTATAAAAATCCCTTTCAATTACTTATACTAAATTTAGAAGCTATCCTCATTGCATTATTTGCTAGTTATACATTCTCATATAGGATAATAAATGAAATAAACTTAGTATTTTCTGCTGGTAAACTTATATATTTTCTGACTTATGGACTAGCGATCCACCCGACCGAGGGACACGGTCAGTAAACTCAAGAACTTAAATTTGTTTTTAAAACTTAAAACATAAGTCTCTTCCATTAAGGTAAATGAAAGGACAGGGTTGCCTGAATGTCTGCAGTTATCTCCTACACGGCGTGACATCACGATCGCGTAGTTTCTCGTACTCTGATAGTACTTGAATACTGAGAAAATGCGGGCTGTGACAGTTGGTATCAGAGGGAGGTTTTGCAAGAGGGTTGGTTGGTTTGGCAAGCCAATCATACATATTTTCCTTAAGCAAAACTCTAATCGTATCATTTCATTGCATACACACACTGATATGTCATCAGTAGATCTTGATGGAAGCATGAACACTACACTCATAGCATGATAAGAAGTAAACCTGGCATATTATGTAGTATGAGATGCATAATGTGTTGTATATGGATTTACCATAGGTGGCGACATGTGACGGTTATGTAGTATGGGATGCATAACCATCACCACATGGATGCCCATTAACACGTTTTTTTTTTCGTTACATACAATATTATATAGTATGAGATGCATAATATTGTATGTGTACGCTGCTCATAACATGCACTAAGGTCTTTTTAGAATGCATATCACTGCATACATATCATATCATCGCAAAAGCACACGTGTCAAGTTAAAGATCTGCATGATGACATGTGTGCACATATGATTTGAAATGAAACTAAACATTCAAGCATTCATATTATAAGCACAAGTTAGAGGCATATCATCATTTCATGAATTTCCTAGAGCAAGGTAACAATAAGAGCAAGTATCTGTTCATTCCCGATCTGATTTGAGTCTGTTTGTTTCTAATCTGATCTGGGTTAGGATATTCGAGTTTACTAGCTTATGTGTCTTAAGCTAGGTCCTTGATTAGTCGTTTGTTCATATCTGTAGAATATGACCCGAAACAGTTTTGCTACGGGAATATCTTCCCAGTTTGTGTTATCTTAGGCAAGGTTTTGACTAGATATCTATTTGTTCTATAGAAATGCCGGCTAAACGTGTTGCGATGAGGTCGAATCCCGATTCGGAGGGTGAGTCTTCTGGTGCCCAGAGTGAAGCAGTGATTGAAGGACTACAACAGAGTAATGAGGCCCTGATAAGGTAGATGGTGGAGATGCAATCGCAGATACAATCGTTGTTGGTTGTCGTCGCCGGGCAGCAGACTAGAGCACAGGACCCGGCTGTGGGCCAAACTGTTCCTACTCCTCCCGCTGCTCTAGTACCCCCAGTTGCACTGCCGCTAGAGATGAATTTCATTTCTCACTTCCAGCGACTAGGACCTCCTACGTATGATGGTAGGGCAGACTTCATGGCATTGTATGATTGTATCGTCCCCATCGAAGAAATGTTTTCTTATTCTGGCATTTCCTCCGATTAGAAGGTGATGATTGTAGTGTACACCCTCAAAGGACTTGCAAAGAGTTGGTGTATTAGAGAAATGGAGAATCTTACTAATGGGTGCTCTTGGGATTCGTTCAAGAGTATGTTACAGAAGAAATTTCTGCCATCGGTCGAGCAAGACTGTCAGATGAATAACTTTTTACACCTGAAGCAGAGGTAACTCACTGTTAGTGAGTACGAGATCGTGTTTAGCAAGCTCAGTCATTTCTCCCCAGATTTAGTAGCGTCCGAAGAAGGCATAGTAAAACGCTTCCTGGGTGGTCTTAGGTATAACATCCAGCAGTTGGCTAGCGCGTACAAATCTGAGACCCTTACAGAAGTAGTAGAAGCCGCCTTGAAGGTTGAGGCGATAAATAATGCGAAGAATCAGTGATTACATGCAAAGAAGGACAAGAGGAAATCTGATGATGGTGGAAGTACAAGGGAATCTGGCACTGCAGTAAAGAAGGATCGAAAGGAAGCGTGTAGCTCCTATGGCAAGCCAGACCACCCTTTTGAAAAGTGATTTAAGAGACTGGATACGCAGAAGCAGTCTTAGTTACATGCGATCCAGGATGCACCAAAGGGAGGCCCTGTCTGTACTTATTGTCAGGAGGGTGGGCATGATGCGGCCCATTGTCGCAAGAAGGCTGGAGCTTGTTTCCTCTGTGGCCAGAAAGGACACTTGAGGGCTAATTTCCCGCAGAGCCAGCCTACGCTGCATGCAGTTCCGTTGCAAACTCTACCGCCACCTCCACAACATGTGGATAAGGGAAAAGGTAAGCTTAATGTGCTGACCAAGGAGGAAGCCGAATCATCGACTCAAGTGATCTCAGGTTAGTCTCCGACTCAGCTAGTTATCTCTTACGGTAGATTTATAGTTTCTGCATTTTAGTTACGCGCGCAATGTGTTTAGGTGAATTTAAGGTGAAGAATAAGTGGACGCGCGTTCTGTTCGATTCAGGTGCTACTCACTCCTTTGTGGCAAGGAGTTTTGTAGACCAACATCGCTGGGTTCTCGACCAGTTAGATACTTCCCTTAATGTCAAATTCCCTTCAAGAGAGCTGGTGATGTCAAGTCAGGGTATCCAAAAATGCCCTATCATCTAGGTGGTTTTCTAGCCTTTGCGGATTTGAAGGTGTTAGACTTGGAAGACTTCGACGTGATCTTGGGTATGGACTGGCTGTCCAACTATGATGTCGTCATTCAGTGCAAGCACAATCACTTAAATTTCAAAGGCGGCAAAGGTCAGGTCATGAGTGTGTATGGTTTGCCGCGTTAGAAATCTCCAATCATTTCTTCAGTACGTGCTCGTAAATTTCTAGAGTTTGGCTGTGATTCTTTCCTTGTTTCCGTTTCTGTTTTGGAAGCTACACCTGTTGTGCCTCGGGTTGAGGACATTTTTGTGGTGCGTGAGTTTCATGATGTTTTTCCTGTTAGTCTTCCTGGACTTCCTCCTGAGAGAGAGGTGGAGTTCATTATAGACCTTGAGCCAGACACTCATCCTATTACAAAAGCACCGTACCGCATAGCACCGCGTGAGTTGGAGGAGCTGCGTACTCAGTTGGATGAGTTTCTACAGTGCGGATTTATTAGACCAAGTTATTCCCCCTGGGGTGCACTAGTCCTCTTCGTGAAGAAAAAGGATGGAACGATGAGGCTGTGCATAGATTATAGAGAGCTAAACAAGGTGACCATCAAGAACAGATATCCGTTGCCTAGGATTGATGACTTGTTTGACCACCTGCGAGGTAGTTCCGTGTTCTCGAAGATTGACCTTCGTTTAGGCTACCATCAGTTGAGAATCCGTGAGTCAGACATTCCGCGAACTGCTTTTCGTTCCCGATATGGTCACTTTGAATTTTTGGTAATGTCGTTTGGATTAACGAACGCACCGTCAGCTTTTATGGACATGATGAACGGGTGTTCAAGGACTTTGTGGCTAAGTTCATGGTTATATTCATTGACGATGTCCTGGTATATTTCAGAAATGCAGAAGAGCACACCTTGCACTTGTGCTTGGTCTTGGCAACTCTTAGGGAGCACAAGCTGTATGCGAAGCTTAGCAAGTGCGAGTTCTGGTTGTCTCAGGTGTCATTCCTAGAAAACATTGTAAACAAGGACGGTATCTCAGTGGATCCCGCAAAGATAGCTGCTGTTTTGGATTGGAAGAGACCTTCATCACCTAAGGAGATAAGGAGCTTCTTAGGGTTGGCTGGATACTACAGAAGATTTGTGGAGGGATTCTCAGTGTTTTCTGTGCCGTTGATCAAGCTTACGCAAAAGAGCGCAGCATTTGTTTGGAGTGATGCCTGTGAGGAAGCCTTTCAAGAGCTCAAGAGAAGACTGTATTCTGCTCCAGTTTTGGCGTTGCCTACGGAAGGAGTAGAGTATGTTGTTTATGTGGACGCTTCGCGAGTAGGACTCGGATACGTGTTAATGCAGGGCGGCAAAGTGATTGCGTATGGATCGAGACAACTGAAGGTCCATGAAAAGAATTATCCTACACATGACTTAGAATTTGCTGCCGTCATTTATGCCTTGAAGTTGTGGAGGCATCTTCTGTATGGAATGTCATGCAAATCAGCATAGGGTTGATCTGGAGTTTGCGGTTGGGGACATGGTATTTCTGAAGGTCTCTCCAATGCCAGGTGTTAAGAGATTTGGAAGGAACCATAAGCTGGATACCAGGTATGTTAGACCTTTTCAGATTCTGGAGCGCATCAGAGTTTCTGCCTATACACTGGAATTGCCTGATTCTTTCCCTGGTGTTCACGACGTGTTTCATGTGAGCCAGTTGAGAAAGTGTGTTCGTAGTGATCGGAATGTCCTAGACTCAGTACCCTAGTTGCTGTCTAATATCTCGTATATCGAAGAGCCCGTCCGTATTCTGGAGGCGCAAGATCGAGTGCTGAGAAGGAAGACAATTCCAATGGTTAAAGTTCTCTTGCAAAATAAGGACATCAGGAGTGTGACTTGGGAATTGGAGTCTGCAATGAGAAAATCTCACCCTCAGCTATTCTCCTAGTCTTCCCTGGTTAGTATTCTTGTTTAATAAATTCTTGTATCATGCCTCTCCCTCTGCCCTCTTGTTTCAATTCATGTTCAAAGTTTCGGGACAAAATTTTTTTTAGAGGGGTGGCTGTAACGCCCAAATTTTTTTTCCTGTTAATTTTTAATCCTTGTAGTGACGTCATTATGACGACAGGGCGTTACATTAGCATGAGATGTCAACGCGTTGTCATTAGTGCGTATTTGCGTTTGTTGTGTCAAGGCGACCAAATCTTGGGATTCTGGTCGAAATTGGAAATTTTGCATTGTAAAATTAAATCAATTAATTTTTGACTTGCTCGTTAAGTTTCGTCGCGTTCCGAGCGATATTAGAGCCCCGACGAATTTCCGAAGTTTTGTATAGTAAATGTTCACCGTAAACTTAAAAAATTTATATCTCGAGAATGGTGCATCGGATTTCGATTTCGACATTTTCTTTGGGTTTGTAGCACCGACTTTTGCCTAGGGTGCGAATTTCGTTTTGATCGGCATGTGTTTGGCCCTCCGTAAAAATATATTAGTTATAATATGATTTTTATTATAATAATATTTATTAATATTATTATATTACTGAAAGATTTGGTTAATAAATCCTAAACACCTAGAGGGGGGGGGGGGTGAATAGATTCAAATCCAATTTTAACTTAGGCAATTAAAATGTTAATCACAACATAGCAAATTAAGCTACAACTATCACAACACAGATAAATCAAGCACAGGAAAACACAGCACAACACACAGTGTTTTATAGTGGTTCCCCAATTCGTGGGTATGTCCACTCCCCCCTTCACCTATCCAGCAGAGAGCTGGATTCGGCCAAACTTCCTTCCACTAACTCAGATCCTCAGATTTTACAACTCAGAACCCAACTGGTTCCTACAGCTCAGACTTATTCAAGTCCTACAACTCAGATTCTTCCCAAGAATCCTACCTTAAGCAAATAACCCTACCTCAAGCCTTATCACTAGGCCTACAACTCAGATCACAGAGATTCTACCTTAGACATTCAGCCCTACCTCAGCCTTTATAAACTTAGGCTTACAACTCAGAGAGATAACTCTCTTACACTCGGATCTATAAAAGATCTTACAGAAAAATTAATTATAAAAAGTAATAAATCCTTCACCCAGGTAGAAAGAAAGGGGTGAAGGCTTCTTGATCAGTTCTTGATTGATCTGATTGCTTAAGATCCAACTTGTCTTAGCTTCTTCAAAGCTTCTTAAATCTGAATAAAGTAAGGTTTATCTTCTTGTGAAGTTTGAGATGATCCTCAATCCAGCTTCCTTTTTTTATTCAGAATTTGATCTGAAATCTTCTTGCAGACTTGTTCAGGATCTGCCTTCTCTTGATGACTTGTAGATTTCAACTATTAGAAAAATGTCAAGTCCTTTCTTCTTAGATCTCTCTGGTTTGATGATAAAACAAGTCTTTATATAGACCCATCTTAGGTTACCGGTTGATCCGGTTCATAACCGCCTTCTGACAGCTCTGACAGATACAACAACTTTGTTAGTTATGACAGCTGTCAAGCCTTCAGTCTTGAAACCTGATACCTCATTGTACTCTATCTCAGCAGAAAAGCATCGAGACAATACTTCATATGTGTCAACACAAATAGACCATGTGTCGACACAATTCTTGATGATGTCGACACAGCTCAACAATGTCGACACATCCCTTCTTTATCTTCTCGACACAGCTTCTACAAAATGTGTCGACACAAGTCCTGGGTGTCGACACAATACTTGTAGTCTCGACATAGTTGGTGTTGACAGAATTTTTGTGTGTGTCGACACAATTGCTGCTGACAGAATTTCTGTATGTTGACACAAGTCCTGTGTGTCGACACAAACTGGCTTCCAGTGTTGATACATTTCCTTCACAAGTGTCGACACTTGTACTTAGAATATTTTTCTGCATTTTCTTAATCTGCACATTAAAACTCAATATCCCATCAAATACACATTGATGTATATCATTGAGTTAAGTGAGACTTCATCCAAATCAGGTACACAGTTTCTAATATACCCAACAATCTCCCCCTATTTGGAGAAGTCATAACCCTTAGTCAATGATATACACCACTTATAATAAAACTAAGATTATGATGTATAAAATCATTACTCAGACAGGGCAACTCATAAACCAAAACAGCATGTAATATCATCACAAAATATGATAAAATACAGTGAACAAGAATCAGTTTATTTTGTAAATTACAAGGTTTTTAGAACAAAAGATTACATAGTTCTAAACCTAGTCAATCTATCCCTAGGATTAATCAGGCTCCTTGATGACAATTCCTTTGCCAGACTGAATCCTAGCTTGTACATTAGCTTTTGTGTCATCAGCCGACTTCTTTCCTTTCAGATCCTTCTTCTTGAGCTCTTCAGCCTTGATCTTTTACCTTTCAAAGTAATGAAAAGGCTTTGGGAAATACTTGTTAGGCTCCACAGAGTTAGCAGGTATCTTCCCAGCTCTAAGATCTCTTTTGAACTGATATATGGCATCTTGCCGCTCCTGATATTTACTCCATTCCTGTTCAGAATACCACTTACCTCTATCATGCATATTTTCTTTAACAGCATTCCAAGCAGTAAGAATAATATTCCTGGAGGTTGGACTCCATTGTTCAAAATCAGGCTTTAATTCTGCCTGTTCTCTGAACTTTTTCCTAGACAGCTGAGCTTCTTTCTGAGCATCCCTTGCTCTTTGTGCTTCTTGTTCTCTTTGTAATGCAGCTGCAGGCATTTTGACTTTTTCAAAAATAATATTATGTGCCTCTTGTGGAGGGCTATACATTTGGTGTACTGCCTGCTGGATTTCTTCAAAATCAGAAGGGGATAAATGACTTGGGCTACTTCCTGCTGAACCCCTTCATTGTAAGCAGGTTGAATTCCAGATTCAACAGTGTTATCATCATCACAAAGGGGTGGATAACCAAGAGTTGCTCTGATGCTATTGGTTATCCATTTAGCATGATCTGAGCTTGCTTTGACTAATACTCTCTCCCCCTTTATGACTTCTCTTTCTATATAGTCTCTTAGATTATCCTTTTGAAACCTTATCAGCCAGATAATTTGTTCATTCTTTGTAGTAGGTCCCGAACTTCTGCATTTGATCTGAGATAGCTTTTTAAGATGCCTAGATTGCTATTTGGACAGCTGCTAAATCTTCTTTGATTTGCTTTGGCACTTCAGTCTTTACATCAGTGGCAATACTCCCAAGCTTTGTTAGCATAGTATTATGAGAGTCTACTACATTATCATTCATTCTGATTTGATTTTCCAGGACATAACCTTGTTTGACTGCAATGTCCTCTATTGCAGTCTTAACCTCCTGTTGTTGATTGGCCAAGTAGACTACATCATTACCTCCCTTATGGAAGCAATCTGTCATCTCTTTTTTATTTTTATTGACTTTAAATCTGATGGATTTGATATCCTGGGCCAGCTGAAATTATTGGTCCTTGTGGTTCTTATCCACATATTTTTCAAGAGTAGTTCTTTGCTCATCCATCTTCACTTGCAGTTTCACCAAAAGTGAACTGAAGTCTACTGCTAGAGCTGGTGATTGTGGGGCAGTCTTCAAGGCCTTTTTATAGCCTGAGCTCCTCTTCCTGAGCTCCATAAGTTTCCTTTTCTTTTCCCTGGAGGCTTCTTTATCTTCATAGGAATCAGATGAACTAGCTATGTCCATTGTGTCTTTTGGACTAGAGGTGTAAGAAACAAACAGAAAATAAACCGGACGGGTTTAACTGAAATTTTATTATCCCAAAAAGGTATCTATTACAAAGGTATGACCTCCCTTATATAGAATGGAGGAGAGATGAGAGAATACAAATAAGAGATGTGGGACTAAAAAATTAGCGGACTATACAGACACAAACCGCACAAGCCGCGCGGTTAGACAGATGGACTAACCGCTCGGCTACGACTACACAGAGAGAGAGACCGCCATGTGAGACCGCTAGACTGCTCGGTATCCAAGTCACCAGAGATAAACCGCTAGACTGCTTGGACCTCATACAACAACACACAGCAACCAAACCGCTGAAGGGAAACCACCAGACCGCGCAGTCATCAACCCGCCAAGCCAGACCGCCAGACCGCCCGGTCACTAACTTCAACACTCCCCCTCAAGTTGGAGCATATATATCGATCATACCCAGCTTGTCATAAATATGAAGAAACGAGGCGGATAGTGTCTTGGTGAAGATGTCAGCCAGCTCTTTATTAGAAGTGACGAAGGGAGTGCAAATTTGTTTCTTCAAAATCTCTTCACGAATGAAATGACAGTCGACCTCAATGTGCTTGGTTCTTTCATGGAAGACCGTATTTTTGGAGAGATATATGGCAGCCTTGTTGTCACAGAACATAGGTAGAAGATGGTTGTAGACCTCTCCTAAATCCAGTATGAGAGCCCGTAGCCATTTTAACTCACAAGTGGTCGATGTCATACTCCGATACTCTGCTTCAGCACTGGACCTGGAAACGACAGACTGCTTCTTGCTCTTTCAGCTAACCAGATTTCCCCCAATAAAGGTGCAAAAACTGGAGGTAGACTTATGATCCCCGCGTAACTCGCATCTGAGTAAGCTTCAACCCTCAGATGACCATTCTTCTGAAAGAGTAATCCTTTCCCAGGCGCTGCTTTGACATACTCCAATATCCGTAATACGGACTGTAGGTGGCACTCCCTAGGTGCTTGCATGAACTGACTCACCTTGCCCACAACATAGGAAATGTCGGGCCTGATCACTGTGAGATATATGAGCTTACCAACTAGACGCCTGTACCGCGTAGTATCTGAAAGAAGAGGCGAATCATTTGTACAGGTTTTGTCTTCTCCAATTGCCATGGGGCATCGGGCAGGTTTGGCTCTAGTCAATCCTGCCTCTTTTAATAGATCAAGGGCATACTTACGCTGAGAGAGGACTAAGGAGTTGGGCTTCCGAGAGATTTCGATCCCCAGAAAGTATTTTTGAGAGCCCATATCTTTTGTGACCAGATGTTGACGAAGATGCCGCTTTGTCAAGGCTACCCCTTCCTGGTCATCGCCGGTGAGAAGAATATCATCGACGTACACAGCAAGAAACACCAGTCCCAAGGCAGTCTTGCGAATAAATAGCAAGTGATCGGCAGAGCTTCGCGCAAAACCAACGGCCGACACGATACTGCTGAACTTGTCAAACCAAGCTCGAGGGCTCTGCTTGAGGCCATAGATTGCCTTCTACAGCCGGCATACTCGTGTCTCCCCCTGAGCAACATACCCAGGAGGTTGCTCCATATAGACGACCTCCTGAAGATCACCATAAAGGAAGGCATTCTTTACATCCAGTTGGAAAATCGGCCAATCTCTATTGACCGCCACAGAGAGAATAACCCGTATAGTGCTGAGACGAGCCACAGGAGAGAAGGTGTCAAAGTAATCAACCCCATAGGTCTGAGTAAAGCCCTTAGCAACAAGGCGAGCCTTATAATGATCCACAGTGCCATTTGGGCCAAATTTGACCACAAAGACCCAGCGAAAGCCAACAACATCAGTACCGAAGGGAGACGGAACAAGAGTCCAGGTACCCTGCTCCGTTAGGGTCGCCATTTCCTCATCCATGGCCATATTCCAGTGAGGAATAACAAGGGCCTCCTGGTAAGAACGAGGTGTGGCAGTGGCAGAGATAACAAATGCAAAGGCCCTGCGAGAAGAGGTAAGACGATTATATGAAACAACAACGGCAAGGGGGTGTAGGGTACACGTCCGCACCCCTTTGCGAAGAGCTACAGGAAGATCCAGATCGGCGGGTACCTCGGCATCCGGAGCATCCATGGCAGAGAGAGATGGCCCGGGAGGAGAGAGCGACGGTGGTGGAGACGAGGGAGATGGTGGTGGAGAAGTGGGAGAGAGAGGCGGAGGGAGAGGAGTGGATGAAGACGGTGTAGGGGTGGATATCGTAGAAGGAGAGGAGGGCACACAAGGAATAGCAACAGAATCAGAAGATGGGGGAAGAGGAGAGGAAGAAGTAAGAGGAATTCTCGAAGAAGGTAACGCCAGCGGAGACGAACTGCTTACGAAGAATGGGGTCAAAGCAAAAATAGCCTTTCTGAGTGGGGGAGTACCCCAAAAAGACACATTTGGTGGAGCGAGGGGATAGCTTATCACGGGTGGCAGAAGGGGCATGCACAAAGGCCGTGCACCCAAAGATTCGGAGAGGGAGTGGAAAAGGCTCATTGCTCGGATACAGAATGGAGAATGGGGTTTTCCCATGGAGAACTGTGGAGGGAATGCGATTGATGAGGTAGCAGGCAAGGAGAACAGCATAACCCAATATGAGTGAGGAACATGCATCTGGGTCATCAATGTGCGAGCGACATCAAGGAGGTGACGTTTTTTGCGTTCCGCCACCCCATTTTGCTGGGAGGAATAAACACAGCTAGTCTTATGAATAATGCCATGTTGCACACAAAAGGAGGTAAAAGCATGACTCAAATATTCTTTAGCATTATCGGAGCGAAAGGTTTTAATACAAACACCAAACTGAGTTTTAATTAACTGATAAAAAGAGAGCCATACATCGAATAGTTCAGAGCGATCTCGTAAGAGATACACCCAAGTACATCTAGAAAAATCATCAATAAAGGTTACAAAATAAGAACTACCCCGACCAATGGTGAGGGTAGGAGCAGGTCCCCAAACGTCGGAGTGGACTAGATCAAAAGGACGAGTAGAGCCTCGACCTTGCTTCGGCGGGAAGGAGGAACGGTGATGCTTGCCCAGTTGACTAGCGTCGTAGTTGAGAGGAGTACTAGAGGGAGGGAGGTGGGGCAGAAACTGAAGTATAAGCCATGGTGGGGGATGACCGAGGTGGAGATGCCATTAGAGAAGATCCATACAAGAAGATGAGAAGGCAGACAAGGTGGAAACGTTGTCGAGGAAGTAGAGGCCGCAGCTCTCAGTCCCAATAGCAATCGTCTGTTGGGAGCTCAGATCCTGAAAAGAGCAAGAAGTTGGAGTAAACGTCACAGAACACTGAAGCTGCTTGCATAAAGAGGTAATCGACAATAAATTGCACGGAAACTTGGGCACATAGAGAGTGTCAGCTAGTCGAAGGGACGGAGTACCACTCCCGACCCATGAACTGGGGAGGGAGAACCATCTGCAATGAGGACCGGGGGAAACCGATCATGCTATTCGAGGAGAGAGAAGCACTGAGGATTGCCCGTCATATGATTAGTCACACCAGAGTCGAATAAACCATTTACCTTGTATCACCACGTGGTCACTACCTGATGATGTGACCACGGAGGCAGATGGCTTGGAAGATGAGGCGGAAGAGTCACTGGCAGGGCGGAGATGGGGATGCTTCATCCAGCATCGTTCTGAAGTATATCCGGTGCGGCCACAGTGAGAGCAGAGGTAGCGGTAAGAAGCACATCCGCCATACTGATGATTGCGGCTACCAGAGCCACTCCGCTGAGTTTGATGAGCATAGTTGTCTGGTGGAGGAGGAGCGGGCAGAAGCGAGCGCTGAAGGAGAGAGATGACAGCGGCAATGCGGGCAACGGTGGCATCTAAGGTAGGAGATTCCGCCTCACCCAGAATTTGTTGGCAGATCATGTCATAGGTATCAGGAAGCCGAAGCAGATAACACACAACCAGAAGCTCCTGGAAGTGCTTGTGTTATTGAGCCAAATCCGCAGAAAAGGGGCGATTCTGAAGAATCTCAGCCCCAAGAGCCTGAACCTTTTGGTAGGCAGCAGCAAGAGATAAGGTAGGACGGGCAAAGAGGTCCGCATACAACGTATAGATACGGGATGTCTGAGCCCCCTTGGAGTACAGAGCAGCAAGATGAAGCCAAGCGGCCTTAACCGTCTCATCATGATGGATGACGGGAAGGCACTCATCAGATAGGCTGTTAGCGAGCCAAGTACGCACAAACGCGTCACTCGCATCCCAGTCATCAAAGAGAGGTGAAGTGGTAGGAGGAGAGTCATCAACGAGATGGTGGAGTTTGCGTTGTGAGCGAAGGAGAAAGATGAAAGAGACGCTCCAATCCGGGTAGTTGGAGCCGACAAGCTTGGAAACGGTGCCAAGGTTCCCAGAAGAAGTAGGAGGAAGAGGCGGAGCCGGATTGACGACAAGAGTGGTGGCAGTAGAAGCATCAGAAATATCCATAGGAGCAAGCAACGGGAAGCCGCGCGGTTAGGAAACAAGCCGCGCGGATAGGGAGAAGAAGAGCTGCAGCAGTCACGATGTCAGACACCAGCGGCCAGGAAAGCCACGACCAAGCCACAGAGCCAAGTAGAGGGAAAGAAGTCGAGCGGCTAAAAGACAGCCCTCGTGAACAGAAGCAAGACCAAACAAGGCAACAGGTCGCGGCAAATAGGGCACGGCGACTTAAGAAGAGGAGCAACAAAAAAAGGGGGGGGGGGCGGAGACAAGCACAGGTCGCGATGACTAAGTAAAGGGAACAAAGAGGTCATGCACACAAGGGCAACGATAAGGAGAGAAACAAGCCGCGCGGACAGGGCGCAAGCAGGCGAAGCAAGCCGTGCGGACAGGGAGGGCGCACAGAATCAGGAGCAAAGGAGCGAGTCCTCTGATACCATGTAAGAAACGAACAGAAAACAAAACGGACGGGTTTAACTGAAATTTTATTATCTCAAAAAGGTATGTATTACAAAGGTATGGCCTCCCTTATATAGAATGGAGGAGAGATGAGAGAATATAAATAAGAGATGTGAGACTAAAAAATTAGCGGACTATTCAGACACAAACCGCACAAGCCGCATGGTTAAACAGACGGACTAACCGCTCGGCTACTACTACATAGAGAGAGAGACCGCCATGTGAGACCGCTAGACCGCCCGGTCTCCAAGTCGCCAAAGACAAACCGCTAGACCGCTTGAACCTCATACAACAACACATAGTAACCAAACCGCTGAAGGGAAACTGCCAGACTGTGCGGTCATCAACCCGCCAAGCCAGACCGCCAGACCGCCCGGTCACTAACTTCAATAAGAGGCAAAGTTTGGCATCTCCCCCTCAGTTCTTAACATCACCCGCTTAGTTCTTGCTCCTTGTAAGTCAGTAAATAACTCCTCTAGAGTTACCTCTTGTTGCAGCTGAACTGGAAGAATAACTTTCTCCTTCTCAACAGATGGATCCCCTTGGACATCAAAGTCTTCTTCCAGGGTTTTCTCTTTATTAGGAGAGTTTTGTTGTTCAGATTGATTTGGATCAGATATATGCGCATGCTATGCTTCTTTCTCAGTAGTTGTGGTTGCATCATTGTTGATTTCTGAAACTATTGTCATGACTATGTTAGTTGCATTTTCACTATCCAGTGCAACTTCATTTATACCTCCCCTAGGTCTGGTAGCTGTGGATTTTTTGGTTCATAGATAAGTGTAGTTTCAGTTTTGTCTCCCCTGGAGTTGATACCATGTGGTTGTATGGAACTTAGATGCTCTCCCCTGGGACTTATCAACATTGCCAGTTTATTATCCTCTCTAGTCCTTCATCTGAGCTGAAGAAAACTTCCTCCTCTGAATCACTAGAAGATTCAGCTTCCTTGGTTGGAGTTTTCTTTTTCTGAACCTTTTTCATGTGTTTCTGAGGTGTAGAAATATCTTTAGTCAATACTCTTTCCCATCTAGACAGGATTCGTAAATCCATCTTTCTCATGTGATTAATTTTAGAACCAGTAGTCTGATTCATCACTTCTGGAATATTGATAGCCATATACAGGCTTAGTATTCTACCCAGATTAGGTTTCTTGAGACTTTCTTTGATCTTTTCAAACACAATAGCAGACCAGTTAGTTTTCACTTTGAATATAACCCTGGTCATGAGATTGAACATATAGGCTGAAATCCTATCATGTCCTCCTGATTTGCACAAAATTACCTTGCCGATAATCTCAAACAGGAATTTGCCCTGGGAATTCATTCCCTTCCTGTTCATTGATGATCCAATCGTGGTAGTGAGATCCAGTCTAGACCATTGGAGAGCATCTTTTGTCATAGAAGATGCTATGTCATCTTCTTCCTTTATCCTAGGAAGCTGAAGTGTTTTAATTAAACTCTTTTGTGTGAGCTTCACCTTAGTACCTTGGATAGATGACCTAATCTTCACGCCCTTCGAATCCATTGATGCCGAAGAGTAGAATTCAAGAACCTCCTTCTTCCATATCCCTGTAGGTTCTGAGACTAGGTACTCCAATCCGTCGTCGGTGATTAGGGTAATCACGGCTTTGATTTCTTGTGAGGCAGACTCAAACGCATTGCGAACCAGTTCATATCCCTCATTTACTTTGTCTTCCATCTGTGGCGCCATGGATGAAAGAGAGAGAAGAGAGTAGACTGTAGAATTTCTTGTTGACACAGGGTTTAGAGTCGAGAGTTCTGGATAGCACAATCGATAAGATTTTGTTTCTTCTATTTATAGAATTCTTGTAAAGGGTAGGTCAAAAGACGCGCCTAAATAAGAATCATATGAGTCGACATAATTTTGCATGAGTCGACATAGACTACTTAGGTCTCGACAGAGAATTGTAGGTGTCGACATGTCTTTGTGTCGACATAGATGTTTGTGTGTCGACACAGAAATCTCCTTATACAAGGTCTCGACAGAGTTATGTCGACACAAAAATCTCCTAATACAAGGTCTCGACAGAGTTGTGTCAACACAAACCTTTTCTGTCGACACAGATTTTATTTCTGTGTCGACACAGTTTATTCCTTTGTCGACACAACTCGCCGATAGTGACGACACAGTGAGCTTGTGTTGACACCAACTTTCTAACTTAGCCAATTTTTGAGAAATTTTGTGCTGACCTAACATTTTACTCTAGGTTTAATATACCTAATTCAATCTTAAAATAATTGAATTTACTTTCATCCAGAGGTTTTGTAAATATGTCAGCAATTTGATTGTTAGTGTTGACAAATTCTAGACTTATGTCTTTTTTTCTACATGTTCTCTGATGAAATGAAACCTGATTTCTATATGCTTAGTTCTGCTATGAGAAACAAGATTTCTAGCAATAGATATATCACTAGTAGAATCATAATATAATGGAGTTCTACTTACCTTGATGTCATAGTCTTCAAGTTGATGTTGTATCCACAACAGCTGAGCACAGCAACTGCCTGCAGCTACATATTCTGACTCTGCGGTGGACATAGCCACACTTGTCTGCTTTTTGCTGCTCAATGACACCAATCTTCCACCTAGGAACTGACATGTGCCTGTGGTTCTTTTCCTATCTTCTTTGCAGCCTGCAAAGTCTGCATTTGAATAACCTGTTAGCAAAAAATCTCTATTCTTAGAGTACAAAAGACCAAGATTTGGTGTCCCCTTAAGACATCTTAAAATTCTCTTGACAGGAGAATAATGAGATTCCTTTGGGCAAGCTTGGTACCTAGCACAGACACATGTGGCATACATGATGTCAGGTCTACTAGCAGTCAAGTAAAGAAGGGAGCCAATTATCCCTCTATACAAAGACTCATCAACATGTTTTCCTGCCTCATCTTTGCTTATAGGCATACTTGATCCCATTGGAGTTCTCATGGTGGAGGCTGACTCCATACCATATTTCTTAATTAAATCCTTGGTGAACTTAGACTGGGATATGGACAAGCCATCATCAGTCTGTCTAACTTGGAGTCCCAAGAAAAATTTCAGCTCACCCATGTTGCTCATCTCAAACTTCCCTTGTATAAGTTTGGCAAACTTTCTACAAAGGTTGTTTTCAGTTGATCCAAAGATAATATCATCAACATATATCTGGACTAGGATGATCTTGCCTTTTGATTCCCTAAAGAATAGAGTCTTGTCAATTTTCCCCCTTGAGAATTTATTCTTAATGAGGAAGGTAGATAGAGTTTTATACCAAGCCCTAGGGGCTTGTTTCAATCCATATAGAGCTTTCTTAAGCCTCTAAACATAGTTAGAATAAAGAGGATCTACAAAACCTGAAGGTTGTTCAACATAAACTTCCTCTTTTAAGTCACCATTCAAAAATGCTGACTTTACATCCATTTGGAATACCTTGAACCCTCAGTAAGCTGCATAGGCAAGGAACATCCTTATTACTTCTAACCTTGCCACTGGGGCAAATGTCTGGTCAAAGTCTATTCCTTCTTCCTATCTATAGACTTTTTCTACTAGTCTAGCGTTGTTCTTCACTACAATGCCATTTTCATCTAACTTGTTCCTGTAGATCCACTTAGTCCCTATGACATTGTGATTCTTTGGTTTAGGAACCAACTTCCAGACTTTTCATCTTTTGAATTGATTCAGCTATTCCTGCATGGCATCAATCCAATTTGGGTCTTGTATAGCCTCTTCATATTTCTTAGGTTCCATCTAGGACAGAAAGCTTGAATATAGAACTGTGTTCATGCTCTTGCTTCTAGTCAGAACTCCATGTCTTGCATCACCAATGATTTGGTGTGCAGGATGATCCCTCAGATGTCTTATGTAACACCCCTATCCGTCACATGGCATATAGCAGTAGGTCCGGCCGGGGCCCGACGCCATATACCGCAGACAGACCGTGGAGTTACGCATCGCATTATCATACTCACAATTTGAAAGACAACGTCCTACGCAACACCTAGCGGAAGCATTTTAGGTTATTAAAAAGAACCCAACAATAAGCATGAATGTCCACTAATAATAAAACCCATAGGAATGAAACGATTAAAAATACACAAAACAGTCCTCGGCCTTAAGGCCTTACAAACATTGTTCTCTTAACCAAATAGTGTCTTTCATACATCGGCGCGCAGGCCGGCCAAACATGAATATGAAAAACAAAACTAAATCTTCAGCCTTCATGGGCTAGCGCTGCAACTTGGGCTTTAGCCTGCTATTTGCCGCTCGGCTCCGCAGCAGCACCTGTAAGAAGCAATCCACCAAAGAGGTGGCAATTTACACGAGTAACCGGTCAGCAATGCTGACCAAATTATAACGACCCCGTCCCGCAGTTGCGGGACGGCGGTGCTCCTTCCCTGCATAACAACTAACATAGCAATATATAAATCTATATAACTATTCGCCACAAGTGTCGGCACGCACGGCCGTACACCCCGTGCTCTCAGGGCACTAAATGGTGAATCCGGTCCGGACCCGGTCCGTTCCCGCGATTCCACCGTCGTCTCGTGGACGACAATTCTCGTGAGCAAATAGCCCTTTCAGCCGAAGCCTAGGCCCGTTTCCAGCCCCCCGGGAAGTCCCATGTACTTTAGGTCGCTTCTACCGAGACCACTTGGAATGGGTAGAGTTCCACCCGCCCGTTGCTCACTTCACCACGGCCATTTAGCCATCGGTGCGGGCCAAGTTTCTCCTCCTTCCCACAATCGATCAAAACACGCACATAACCCCGTTATGTACCGATTTGCCCTCCAAGGCAACATCGTGGCGGCAATGCGATTCCGCCCAAACTTTCCGGGTGCGCCTCGAGGTTAATCCCCAAGGATCCCTGTATGCAATCTACCGCGTAGAAATTTCGGAAAACTGAAATCATCGGCGCGGAGTCTTCTCCGACCATGCAATGCAACAACACCGATTCGGGCTAAACCCGAATAGGCTTCACACACAATGCCTACGCCCGTACTTCGATTCCGGGCTCTAACAACGGGGACTTTACATATCTACCCGAAGGGATTCCGCTCCTCGACGCTTACTCGCGAGAGGGGGATTTCCCCATGCAAAGGAAGAAGGGCGACTACACATGCCCTATGAAGAGGATCGTTATCCTCGCAGATTTTCGCGCGCCCGTCATGAAGAAGTAGACGGTTGAAAAGCTTCGCCTCGCTCTTGCCGTCGAGGATCCGGTCTCGGATCGAGATTCGGTGCTCCGGTGCTCCGCCGGCGGCCGGATCTCCTCTTCTCCTTCCTTGCTCTCCCTTCTCTCTAAACTTTTAGAAAGAGAGTCTAGGGTTTGAAATGAGGGTTTAGAACCCTTCAACCCTAAATTAAAAGTTTGGGCGGACCATCCTAGGCCGTTAGATGAGATTTGATGGAAAATCGGACGGCCACGGAGTCATTTTACGGATTCTGCACCCGTCCGCACGACCAGTGGCGCACGGTCAGTGGTCGTGCGCCCTATGTCAGTGATCGTGCGTTTTCGTTAAACAGGGATTTGGCATTATATTTTCTTTATGCACGACCAGTGGCGCACGGTCAGTGGTCGTGCGCCCTGTGGTCAGTGATCGTGCGCTAAGGGAAAAACTGCACAGTTCAACGCCCTTCCGCCGACGGTTACTCTACCGCGAGGCGTTAACTCCCACCGACTCCAGGACTGAACATGGGGTGTTACAACTCTCCCCCCTTAAAAGAATTTCGTCCCGAAATTACGAATAGCAAGTAAACAACTTAAACTTAAACGGTACCTGAGTTGAAGAGTTCGGGGTACTCCTCGAGCATGGTTTGCTCTCGTTCCCACGATAGCTCCTCACGACCGCAACTGTCCCATCGGACTTTCACCATCCTGATTTCTTTGTTCCGAAGCCGCTTGACCTCGAAATCTTCGATAGAAATGGGCTTGACTTTGGTCGTCAACCCTTCCTCAACCGGTACTTGATCAACCGCTAACACTTGCGACGGCTCTTGCACCGCCTTCCGCAATACTGAGATGTGGAATACGTCATGCAAACAACTCAGTTCCACAGATAATCTCAACCGGTAGGCCACTTCTCCGATCCGTTCTAGAATCTCGAATGGCCCAAGGTATCTCGGACTCAACTTTTTCAAGCGTCGAACCCGTGACACCCCCTTGAACGGTTTGATCTTCAGGTATACCCATTCGCCAACATTGAACTCCACGTTCCTATGTTTGGCATTAAAATACTTAGCCTGCCTGTCCTGAGCTATAAGCAAGCGCTCTCGTATCGTTTGCACCAAAGAAGTCGCATCTTCGATCTCCTGACGATTGTAAAGTTTCGACTCACCCGTCTCCAACCATGACAACGGCGTGCGACACTTTCTCCCATAAAGAGCTTCGAACGGTGCCATCTGGATACTTGCTTGGTAACTGTTATTGTACGCAAACTCGACCAAGTATAAGTGATCCTCCCACCGTTTTCCGAAGTCCAACGCACACATGCGAAGCATGTCTTCCAATGTCCTGTTGACTCGCTCGGTCTGGCCATCCGTCTGCGGATGAAACGCCGTGCTAAACTTCAGTTTCGAGCCCAACATCTGATGTACTAGCCTCCAGTCATTGGACGTGAAGCGTCCATCGCGATCACTCACAATGCTGCGGGGCACTCCGTGCATTCGCACAATATTATCCACGTAGAGTTTTGCTAACTTCTCCACCGGATCATCCTTCCTCATCGGAATGAAACGCGACACTTTTGTCAATCTGTCCACGATCACCCAGATGGCGTCGTTTCCCTTCTGCGATCTTGGCAATCCATGCACAAAATCCATAGATATGTCGTCGAATTTCCACTCCGGAATGGGTAAGGACTTCAAGAAACCTCCCGGCTTTTGACATTCCGCCTTCACTAGGGCGCAGGTTTGACACCTCGCCACATACAGCGCTACATCTTTCTTCAGTCCTGGCCACCAGAATAGTTTCTTCACGTCTTTGTACATTTTTGTACTCCCCGGGTGGATTGAGTACTTGGTATAGTGAGCCTCGTACAACAATTCCTCCCGTAGATTACCCACGTTGGGGACGCACAAACGATCGTCCTTTCTGAGCAATCCGTCCTCCATCATAAATTGGGAATTTGACCCATCCAAAACACCATCCATGAGTTGCTTCATAACATCATCCACAGCTAAAGCCTGCCGAATCCTATCAGCCAGGTCATACTGCACCTCTGTCCAACTCAAACGCGCTTCGGCGCCCGTTTGTCTATCTACACAGAAGATCTCCAAATCCTCTAACTCTTGAATCAATCGTGCATCATGCACCAACAGCCAACTAGCACGTGCGGGAGTTCTGCGACTCAACGCATCTGCCACCGCATTGCCCTTCCCCGGCACATAATGAATTTTGAAGGTGTAGTCCCCCAGGAACTCCATCCACCTCCTTTGCCGCATATTCAAGTCCTTCTGATCCAGCAAGTACTTCAAGCTCTTGTGGTCGGTGTAGATATCAACTTTCACACCGTAAAGGTAGTGTCTCCACAGCTTCAGTGCATGTATCACGGCCGCTAACTCCAAGTCATGGACCGGATAATTCCTCTCGTGTACCTTCAGCTGCCGCGAGCCGTAGGCAATCACACTCCCACGCTGTAGTAGTACACATCCCAAGCCACTCCCCGAAGCATCACTGTAGATTTCGAATCCCTCGGTCCCACTCGGCGAACATAAGATTGGCGCCGTGGTCAACCGACCCTTTAACTCCTCAAAAGCTTGTGCGCACTCCGGCGACCACACAAACCTTTGATCCTTTCTTGTCAACGACGTGAGAGGTAACGCTATTCGCGAGAAGTTCTCTACGAAGCGCCTGTAGTAGCCGGCAAGTCCTAGGAAACTTCGGACTTCCGCTACCGAGGAAAGAACAGGCCACTCCCGTATCGCCACTATCTTCGCCGGATCTACCGCAATCCCTGCTCCACTAATGATGTGGCCAAGGAAAGCCACCGAGGATAACCAGAACTCGCATTTGGAGAACTTAGCATAGAGCTGGTTCCTCCTCAGTGTCTCCAACACCATGTGCAGATGCTTGTAGTGATCATCTACGCTCTGAGAGTATACCAGGATGTCGTCGATAAACACGATCACAAACTGATCCAAGTACTCTCTGAATGTTCTGTTCATCAGATCCATAAATACGGACGGCGCATTTGTCAGTCCAAACGGCATAACCGTGAACTCGTAATGCCCATAACGCGTGCTGAACGCCGTTTTAGGGATATCACTCTCCCTGATCTTCAACTGGTAGTACCCAGACTTCAGATCCAACTTCGAATAAACTGTAGACCCCACTAGCTGGTCAAACAGATCGTCGATCCTCGGAATCGGGTATTTGTTCTTCTCGGTGAGCTTGTTCAACTCTCGGTAGTCGATACACAGCCTCAGACTTCCATCCTTCTTCTTGACGAAGAGGACCGGTGCACTCCAAGGTGACGAGCTTGGACGCACGTACCCCTGTTCCAACAGTTCTTGCAATTGGACCTTCAGCTCTGCCATCTCCTTCGGCGCTAGCCGATAAGGTGAGCGGGACACAGGTTTGGCACCTGGCACCAGCTCTATTGTGAAATCAATCTCTCTTTGGGGTGGAGCCCCAGGGAGATCATCGGGAAACACGTCAGGATACTCCGAAACCACCGGGATACTATCCAGACTCGTCTTAGGCTTTGCGGCCTCCACTAACGTGAAAAACAGCTCTGCTCCAGCCCGAATTGCCTTGACCACCTGAAGAGCAGACATCAGTGTCTTGCTCGCCCCTTTAATGCCCTCGAACGTAGTCTCGCGACTAGTATTTGCCCCCAGTTTAACTTCCTTCCGACTGCAGTCAATATAGGCTCGCTGCTCTGAGAGCCAATCCATCCCAAGGATCACGTCAAACTCCACTAGCGGAAGTAACGACGCCTGCAGATCGAATTCCTGATCCCCAATCTGAATCTTCACGAGGCATACTCTATCTACGCGCATAGAGCATCCATTAGGGAGTAGCACATCCAGTTTGTCCTTAGCCATCGAAGAAGGGACTCCGATGCGCGATACGAATTCTTCGGACATAAAGGAGTGCGACGCTCCCGTATCAAATAATGCCCTTGCTGGGCTATCGGATATCAAAACGAAGCCTGTCACCACGTCAGCCTGTTTGATGGCTTCTTGTAGGCCAAGGTTGTACACCCTGGGCTGAGCTGGAGTATGGTGAGATGCGGATGACTCCGCCATCTTCCCTTTCTCCTCATAAGTTGCTCCTGGCTTTCTCTCGGACTTTGGACGTCCGCTCCAACAATCACGGGCAAAGTGCCCTGGCCTCCCACAGTTATAACAAGCACCTGGGGTGCGCGCTGTCGTTGCTCCCGAGGCGCCAGAAGAGGGGGCTTGACTTGACGTCTTGGCCCTCTTATTCCACCTCTGAAACTTTGACTTCGTAGCGTTCGGCACCTTGAACTCGGGCTTCTGCACACCCAGCTCTTTCTTTCCAGAGATTCTTGCCAACTCTCGCTCCAACGATCGAGCCGAGCCGACCAAGGTTAGAAATCCTTGCGTCAACGGCCCTGACAGAAGCACCTTGAGATCATCTCGCAGTCCTTCATAGAAACGGTTCGTCTTCCGTTCCTCATCGCCAAAAGTAGGAGCTGCATAACGACCCAGCCTTGTGAACTCATGCAGATAATCATCCACATTTTGACTCCCTTGTTGCAGTCTGAGGAATTGATTTTCCAGTTCTATCTTCTCGGTCGACGGTAGGTACCGCGCCATGAACATTCTCGAGAATTCTTCAATAGAAACCTCTTCCAACTGTCTTTCGACTAGATGGTGTTGCTCCACACCGTCCCACCACAGCCTTGCCTCGCCATCCAATAAGAAAGTTGCTATGGCGGTTTTCTGATCCGCTTCGGTTCTGGTTGTCGAAAGGATCCGCTTAACGCGTGATAGCCAATCCTCCGCTTGCGATGGGGTTCCACCCCCCGAGAATATTGGCGGATTGAAGCTCATCACGTGCTTCAGCTGACAATCCGTCGTACGCCTTGGTGGTCTAGGCTCCTCAGCCACCACAGGCACTGTCGCTCTCGCAGGTTCTTGCTCAATCTCCGGTGCTGGACGTTGTACCTGCCCTGCAGGTTGGGCATTTAGTGCGGCAAGCACCGCCTCGGTAACCAGCCGAATAGTTTCAGCAGATGGAGGTGTTGCAGGCGCCTCGCTTGGTGCCCTACTCTCCGCTGAACGTGTACGGGCTGACTGCCCTGCCCCACTCCTAGTCACTTAGATAAACAAAACCGACAAATAAGCGACATGCACATTGCTAAAAAGCAATCATTTGAACATTTAACTTGTTCAAAACTGTGTATTTTCATTCCTAAGTGGACATTCATGGGTTCTTTTTTCATGTTATAACGATGACGCACGTGATAGTGCTCACCACCCCTTAAAAGAATTCGTCCGCGAATTCTAATAAGCAAGACCGAAACCGTTAGTCTGATACCAATTTGTAACACCCCTATCCGTCACATGGCATATAGCAGTAGGTCCGGCCGGGGCCCGACGCCATATACCGCAAACAGACCGTGGAGTTACGCATCGCATTATCATACTCACAATTTGAAAGACAACGTCCTACGCAACACCTAGCGGAAGCATTTTAGGTTATTAAAAAGAACCCAACAATAAGCATGAATGTCCACTAATAATAAAACCCATAGGAATGAAACGATTAAAAATACACAAAACAGTCCTCGGCCTTAAGGCCTTACAAACATTGTTCTCTTAACCAAATAGTGTCTTTCATACATCGGCGCGCAGGCCGGCCAAACATGAATATGAAAAACAAAACTAAATCTTCAGCCTTCATGGGCTAGCGCTGCAACTTGGGCTTTAGCCTGCTATTTGCCGCTCGGCTCCGCAGCAGCACCTGTAAGAAGCAATCCACCGAAGAGGTGGCAATTTACACGAGTAACCGGTCAGCAATGCTGACCAAATTATAACGACCCCGTCCCGCAGTTGCGGGACGGCGGTGCTCCTTCCCTGCATAACAACTAACATAGCAATATATAAATCTATATAACTATTCGCCACAAGTGTCGGCACGCACGGCCGTACACCCCGTGCTCTCAGGGCACTAAATGGTGAATCCGGTCCGGACCCGGTCCGTTCCCGCGATTCCACCGTCGTCTCGTGGACGACAATTCTCGTGAGCAAATAGCCCTTTCAGCCGAAGCCTAGGCCCGTTTCCAGCCCCCCGGGAAGTCCCATGTACTTTAGGTCGCTTCTACCGAGACCACTTGGAATGGGTAGAGTTCCACCCGCCCGTTGCTCACTTCACCACGGCCATTTAGCCATCGGTGCGGGCCAAGTTTCTCCTCCTTCCCACAATCGATCAAAACACGCACATAACCCCGTTATGTACCGATTTGCCCTCCAAGGCAACATCGTGGCGGCAATGCGATTCCGCCCAAACTTTCCGGGTGCGCCTCGAGGTTAATCCCCAAGGATCCCTGTATGCAATCTACCGCGTAGAAATTTCGGAAAACTGAAATCATCGGCGCGGAGTCTTCTCCGACCATGCAATGCAACAACACCGATTCGGGCTAAACCCGAATAGGCTTCACACACAATGCCTACGCCCGTACTTCGATTCCGGGCTCTAACAACGGGGACTTTACATATCTACCCGAAGGGATTCCGCTCCTCGACGCTTACTCGCGAGAGGGGGATTTCCCCATGCAAAGGAAGAAGGGCGACTACACATGCCCTATGAAGAGGATCGTTACCCTCGCAGATTTTCGCGCGCCCGTCATGAAGAAGTAGACGGTTGAAAAGCTTCGCCTCGCTCTTGCCGTCGAGGATCCGGTCTCGGATCGAGATTCGGTGCTCCGGTGCTCCGCCGGCGGCCGGATCTCCTCTTCTCCTTCCTTGCTCTCCCTTCTCTCTAAACTTTTAGAAAGAGAGTCTAGGGTTTGAAATGAGGGTTTAGAACCCTTCAAACCTAAATTAAAAGTTTGGGCGGACCATCCTAGGCCGTTAGATGAGATTTGATGGAAAATCGGACGGCCACGGAGTCATTTTACGGATTCTGCACCCGTCCGCACGACCAGTGGCGCACGGTCAGTGGTCGTGCGCCCTATGTCAGTGATCGTGCGTTTTCGTTAAACAGGGATTTGGCATTATATTTTCTTTATGCACGACCAGTGGCGCACGGTCAGTGGTCGTGCGCCCTGTGGTCAGTGATCGTGCGCTAAGGGAAAAACTGCACAGTTCAACGCCCTTCCGCCGACGGTTACTCTACCGCGAGGCGTTAACTCCCACCGACTCCAGGACTGAACATGGGGTGTTACATCTTATTGCTGGAGGAAATCTGTCCACCTCTTGATTTTCTTCATTCTCTTCACCAAGCTGTACTTAATTGTCTTCATCTTCATCTTGTGGGTCTTGTACTCCCCCTGGACAGCATCCATCATTTTACTCATCCTGTCTTATAGATTGGTCTTCACTAATGGTTAGCTTGTCCATCTTTTCCTTCAAACCTGTAGGGCTAGAAGAAGTACTAGATAGCTCACTGTTGATGAGCTTAGATTCATCAAAGACTACATGAACAGATTCTTCTACAACTTGAGAAGTCAAGTTGTAGACCCTGTATGCCTTACTACTATTGCTGTACCCAAAAAATATCCCTTCTTGGGATTTGGCAGCAAACTTAGCTAAATAGTGCTTGCCATTATTAAGAACATAACACTTGCTACCAAAGATTCTAAAGTAGGCTAAATTTGGTTTTCTGCCTTTCATAATCTCATAGGGTGTCTTCTTGTGGCTTTTGGTGATGGAAGCTCTGTTGAGAACATGACATGCAGTGTTTACTGCCTCAGCCCAAAAATATTCTGGGAGAGAAGTGTCACTAAGTAGTATTCTACTAGCCTCAATAAGAGTCATATTCTTTCTTTCAGCAATCCCATTTTACTGGGGAGTTCTAGGTGAGGAGAACTCTTGATGAATCCCAAGTTGTTCACAGAACCTTGTCATGCATTCAGAATGAAATTCAGTCCCATGGTCACTTCTGATTTTGACCACTGAATTGTTAAGTTCGTTCTGAATTTTCCTAACAAAATTCTGGAAGACAGCAGGGGTTTCATATTTCTGCCTCAGGAAGAAAACCCATGTAAATCTAGAATAGTCATCCACAACCACAAATGTGTAAGCTTTCCTACTTAGACTATGAACTGACATAGGACCAAATAGATTCATATGCAGGAGGTATAAACATCTCACAGAATCTTTGGTATCATGGCCATGGAAAGAGGTCTTGGTCTATTTGCCCTTTTGGCAAGCTGAACATACACCCTCTTTAATGTACTTGACCTGAGGACCATTCCTCACTAACTCCATACTAAAGAGTTGGCCTATTGACTTGTAATTCAGGTGAGCTAGCCTCTTGTGCCATTGGACACAATGAGATGCTTTATCATCTGCAACTAGACAAATAGGAGAGTTCTTATTCTCATAATCAAAATTAAAACAGTAGAAATTTCCTTTCCTAGTGCCTGTCAGAATGATCTCTTGATCTCTTGATCTTCTTATTTAGCACACACCCTTGAGTAGAGAAGTGTCATAACCAAGATCACTTAGTTGGCTTATGCTTATTAGGTTATGTTTCAGACCTTTCACATAAGCCACTTGGGTGATGGTGATAGAGCTATTGGAAATGTTACCAAACCCTTTGATGACCCCCTTTTTAGATCCACCAAAGATCACTTTGGGTCCATTTTCTATGGGAGAGTAATCCTTCAGCATCCTTCTTATTCCGGTCATGTGCCTGGAAGATCCACTGTCCAAGTACCATATTGGGGTATGGTCACTTGGACTCACCTGCATCAAATAAAATTACCTATCCTTAGAACCCCAATTATTATTGGGTCCTAGGTTCAGGTTAGCTTGGAATTTGACATGCTTGCCTGTAGCCTTTCTGACAGGTAAGCTGGTATTTCTCTGGACACTAGCATTGTGCCAACAATCAATGGCATAGTGGCTCACTTTACCACAACACCAGCACTCATATCTGTTATACATTCTTTTAAGTACAGGCTTAACAGCATTGCTGTCAGCAGTCTTTTTAAGTGCTGGGGCTGGTGCATCAAACAAAGATGATTCCTTAAGGACATGGTGTGTTTGCTCATGCGGCCCTATTAGCAATTGCACCATTGCCATCCTGATCACCATGCTTATAGTGACTATATGTAATGTCATGATCATACCTGTTAGTAGGCTGCATCACTTTCCTGAAAGAAATAGGGGGGTTTGAAGGCTAGTGGCTGAACTGGGGCTTTACCTTTTCTTTTGGAATTAGCTGCCCTTGTTCTTCCCTTGAAGCCTAATACTGTCTTACCCTTTTGGGAGATGAAGTTATCAATTAAGGGTAAGACTGACTTTAGCTTTGAGAATTTAGCCACAAGATCCTTCTCTCTTTGAAGTCTGACTTCCAGACTCTTGATGTGATCATTTTTGAAGGTAATTGTACCCATCTAAATAACAGTTATGTTTTTCAGTTTGGTAACTTCATTAAACTTCAAATCCAGCACTTCTGCTGAATCTGATGCAGCCAATTTGAGAGATGCAATTTCCTTAGCCTGCTTTTTGACAAGGATTCTGCTTCTCTTAAGAGCTTGCAATGGACCACTATACTCATCAATTAGTTGATGAACATCCCCTTCAGATTCAGAACCATCCACATCTCCTTATGCAGATGGTTCTGATTCTGATCTAGTATAATAATCAGAAGGTGATGATAGAGTATATACCTTACAAGGACCAGGCTGTTCTTGGCAATGATCTTCCTCAGATAAGGCCATCAGCCCTCTACATTGAGGTTCTTCTATTCCATTTATAGAATCCAACATTTGCGAGAATTCAGTTTCCACTAAATCTTCTTCAGTTGTGAATAGCCCAATGTAAGCTTCAACTTCATCTTCTCTTTTAGATTCTGATGAAGATGAATCAGTCCAAGTTTTCTATTTCTTGGCAACAAAGGATTTCTCCGTCTTGCCCTTCTGTTGATGCTTCTTTTTGTCACTAGATTCCTTTCTTTTATCAGGACAGTCAACTATGACATGTCCTGGCCTATTGCAACAATAACAGATAATTTTAGAAGATGTTTGTTTACTGAGATTAGAGCCATACCTGTCATCCTTAGAAGTTTTCTTTTTCTTGTAGTAGTCATCCTTGGAGGAAGATGAAGATGGCTTTGTTCTCCATTTCGTTTTTCTTCATGAACCTTTGAAACTGCCTTATGAAGGTAGCAAAGTCTTCATCAGAGTTGTGGCTGTCTGAAGTGTTGATGTCAGTATTTTTTGATTCAACTTCAGTAATTTTACTAGGAGGAGAAGGAGACTTTCTCCTGCCCTTTCTTGTGGCTTCAGCCTTGAGGGCTACTAACTTATCTTTGTATTCAGACCTATTGCTTTTCTCCTCCTCCTTTCTGGCAGTGAGGTGCATCTCATATGATAACAGTTTTCCAAATAAGGTCGGTAGAGGTGTATCAGCAAGCCTAACCACCTCTCTGATGGCACATATTTTAATATCCCAGTCCTTGGTTAATGATCTGAGAAACTTGTCATTTAGTTCATATGTGCTAAAGACTCTTCCATAGGTCATTAACTCATTTACAATTCTAAAGAATTTCTTATAGCATTCAACTATGCTATCTGTCTTGGCTTGTCTAAAACTCTCATATTCTTGATTTAGCAAAGACTTTATATCCTCTCTTACTTCTTCTATTCCCTCCTTGTAGACAATCAAAGTTTCCCACATCTCTTAGGAGGTTTTACAATGGACCAGATTCTGGAATATAGAATCATCTATGACACTCACAATTATGTTCTAAGCCCTCTTATCTAAGGTTGCTAGGATGATCTCTTTCTTAGTCATTTCATAATAACTTTTTGGAGTCTTGAGGTTGGCATCAAGAACTTAAATGTTCATAGGAATAAATTGCCATTCTAGAATTGTGATGTAAATTCTTGGATCAGATACTTCCATGAACAATCTGACCCTCTCTTTCTATATGCCAAAATTTTCTTTCCTACAGATAGGAAGTTTCATGGATCCAAGTTCCTTCTGATTTTCACTTGAATCCATTCTGGCTAATAGATAACTGCCTTGGAGATCAACTCAGACTGTTAGGTCTATATTTGAGTGAACCTCCCTCTGATACCACTTGAAAGATTTGGTTAATATATCCTAAACACCTAGAGGGGGGGGGGGGTGAATAGGTTCAAATCTAATTTTAACTTAGGCAATTAAAATGTTAATCACAACATAGCAAATTAAGCTACAACTATCTCAACACAGGATAAAGCAAGCACAGGAAAACACAGCACAACACACAGTGTTTTATAGTGGTTTCCCAATTTGTGGGTACGTCCACTCTCCCCCTTCACCTATCCAGCAGTGATCTGGATTCGGCCAAACTTCCTTCCACTAACTCAGATCTTCAGATCTTATAACTCAGAACCCAACTGGTTCTTACAGCTCAGAATTCTTCAAGTCCTACAACTCAGATTCTTCCCAAGAATCCTACCTCAGGAAAACAACCCTACCTCAGCCCTTATCACCAGGCCTACAACTCAGATCACAGAGATCCTACCTCAGTCACTCAGCCCTACCTCAGCCTTTATAAACTTAGGCTTACAACTCAGAGAGATAACTCTCGTACACTCAGATCTATAAAAGATCTTACAAAAAAATTGATTATAAAAAGTAATAAATCCTTCACCCAGGTAGAGAGAAAGGGGTGGAGGCTTCTTGATTGATCTGACTGCTTAAGATCCAACCTATTTTAGCTTCTTCAAAGCTTCTTGAATCTGAATAAAATAAGGTTGATCTTCTTGTGAAGTTGGAGATGATCCTCAATCAAGCTTCCTTTTTCTATTCAGAATTTGATCTGAAATATTCTTGCAGACTTGTATAGGATCTGCCTTCTCTTGATGACTTGTAGATTTCAACTGTTAGAAAAATATCAAGTCCTTTCTTCTTAGATCTCTCTGGTTTGATGATAGAATAAGTCTTTATATAGACCCATATGAGGTTACCAGTTGATCCGGTTCATAACTGCCTTCTGACAGCACTGACAGATGCAACAACTTTATTAGTTATGACAGTTGTCAAGTCTTCAGTCTTGACACCTGATACCTCATTGTACTCTATCTCAGCAAAAAAGCATCGAGACAATACTTCATATGTGTCAACACAAATAGACCATGTGTCGACACAATTCTTGATGATGTCGACACAGCTCAAAAATGTCGACACAACCCTTCTTTATCTTCTCGACACAGCTTCTGCAGAATGTGTCGACACAAGTCCTGGGTGTCAACACAATAACTTGTAGTCTCGACATAGTTGGTGTTGACAGAATTTCTATGTGTGTCGACACAATTGTTGCTGACAGAATTTCTGTGTGTTGACACAAGTCCTGTGTGTCGACACAAACTAACTTCCAGTGTCGACACATTTCCTTCACAAGTGTCGACACTTGTACTTTGAATATTTTTCTGCATTTCCTTAATCTGCACATTAAAACTCAACATCCCATCAAATACACATTGATGTATATCATTGAGTTAAGTGAGACTTCATCCAAATCAGGTACACAGTTTCCAATGTACCAAACAATCTCCCCCTATTTGGAGAAGTCATAACCCTTAGTCAATGATATACACCACTTATAATAAAATAAAGATTATGATGTATAAAATCATTACTCAGACAGGGTAACTCATAAACAGAAACAACATATAATATCATCACAAAATATGATAAAATAAAGTGAACAAGAATCAGTTTTTTTGTAAATTACAAGGTTTTTAGAACAAAAGATTACATAGTTCTAAACCTAGTCAAACTATCTCTAGGATTAATCAGGCTTCTTGATGACAATTCCTTTGCCAGATTGAATCCTAGCTTGTACATTAGCTTCTGTGTCATCAACCGGCTTCTTTCCTTTCAGATCCTTCTTCTTGAGCTCTTCAGCCTTGATCTTTTGCCTTTCAAAGTAATGAAAAGACTTTGGGAAATACTTGTTAGGCTCCACAAAGTTAGCAGGTATCTTCCCAGCTCTAAGATCTCTTTTGAACTGATATACGACATCTTGCCGCTCTTGATATTTGTTCCATTTCTGGTCAGAATACCACTTGCCTCTATCATGCATATTTTCTTTAACAGCATTCCAAGCAGTAAGAATTATATTCCTGGAGGTTGGACTCAATTGTTCAAAATCAGGCTTTAATTCTGCCTATTCTCTGAATCTTTTCCTAGACAACTGAGCTTCTTTTAGAGCATCCCTTGCTCTTTGTGCTTCTTGTTCTCTTTGTAATGTAGCTGCAGGCATTTCATCTTTTTCAAGAATAACATTATGTGCCTCCTATGGAGGGCTATACATTTGGTGTACTGTTTGCTGGATTTATTCAAAATCAGAAGGGGGATAAATGACTTGGGCTACTTCCTGCTGAACCCCTTCATTGTAAGCAGGTTGAATTCCAGATTCAGCAGTGTTGTCATCATCACAAAGGGGTGGATAACCAAGAGTTTCTCTAATGCTATTGGTTATCCATTTAGCATGATCTGAGCTTGCTTTGACTAATACTCTCTCCCCCTTTATGACTTCTCTTTCTATATAGTCTCTTACAACACCAGCGCTCCCAATCAGCAACAATAATGTAAAGGAGAATTTTCATATGGCCTGTGCGATGATCTGGTCTTTAAATAGATCTAGATAGCTACTGCTGACGGTAGAAGTTACTACAGGGCGATATCGAATCGAGGCAGATATTGTGTGCGAATCGTAGGAGATATGATAGTCGTGCTCCGCCATTTAAACCACGACGGATAACGCCCTGCCGTAATGGCTTGCCCTCCATGTTAGGTTGAATTATGACATCGTCGTATCTCCATTTGGCTCCTTAATCACTTGTTGATTGATAATCTTTTCATAGTTTACTGTTGGGCGATAACGTTACCGCACTGTGGTAAGAACTTTACATGTATGGCTTTCTCTCCGACAATCTATTTCTTCTCGCCGACAAGGTCTCTTCTTGTTGATATGTTACCACCAACATTAGGTATTACCTCCCAGCAGTATCACACAAATATGAGATCATACTTCCATCTTGTCTCCATATTCAATATATTCTTGTATTTGTACGTCCTGCACACTATAACCACACAAAAATACTAGATCAAATTCATTATGGTATTTGTTATTTTCAAGCAAAGATATGTGAAATACATGTTCAAACAAACTCCATCTTTTGACAATAACAAATAATTGGATGGGAAATTAGTGAAATTAAGATTATATTTGTGTTTATAGATATGTGCGATAAAAGATAAACATGAAAAACATGTATGTTAGCGTGATAAATTTAAATGCAATAATGCATACTCTTTCAATAAGAACTCTCCCCCTACATAAGTGTTCTCCTATAATTTACTGCCCCCTCGCCTCCTAAATATCTATTCCACTAGATTTCTCAGTTTATTTTCCCACTTTTGTTATTAGCAAAAGTGGTTAAAGATCAGTATATAGCTTATAAGATTGATTAGGAACAACTTATTGGAAGGATGGTTATGATCGAGCAATGAATAAAGTATGCACCTCCTAAATGATTACTCCCCCTACATAGATGCTTTCTATGAATTTATTAATGTACTCCACCTTAATTATTAGATTTATGCAATTTATTTTCTCTTTTTGGAAGTATTAAAAGAGGGTAGAAGTGAGTGTGTACAGTAAGAATTACTTGTGTCCTAAGTGGAGATGAAAAAATAGGATGCAATGTAAAGTTTGTTAAATACTACTTATTGAAAAAATATAAGCAAGATTGAAATTAGTAGTAAGTAACACATCAAAAACTATAATATAAGCATTCTTATTTGAAGATACCTCTTGTTAAAAAGTATTCATAGTCGTGATAGAGTACAATTAGTGAACACAATGAAAAATATAATAATCACTCTTAAAAATGAACATCTTGTTAGAAGATAATAACATATAAAAGATAATGAGTTTTATAAGTAAAATATGTAGATGTTTGATTTGTAGTATAAGAGATGAAATTTCATTGGAAAAGTACAAGCATGATTTAACATATTAAGAAAGGATATGACTATAATGTAAAATAATTTGCATTTTAAAATAAGACTAGACATTGTAGCGGTCATGCTTTTCTATCTAGTGCATTTACTAGTGTTTGTAGAGAATAATGTAAATGTGTTTTAGGATCCAATCCTCATTAGTGGAAATTTTATATAGGATAATGATGCGTACAAAAGTATTTTTTTATAAAGAATACTCATGCATTAAATCAAAACACATAACATATATAATGAAATAAAAACAACATTAAAGTACATAAATAATGCTACTTCCATAATATTTCAATGCACATAAAATAAAAAGTACAAGAGAAATCACGGTTCAAGAGGAGTTCAGACTGATGGGGGTAGCTTGCACTTACTTCTCTTGAGTCGGTACGTTAGGACAATAACTCAGAACTAAGAACCTCACGCATAAGGGTAGAAAACTGAGAAAAGACCTCGTGAGTTACATTGAGGAGGACCTGCCACAAACCCAGAAGACCAAAAGGAGCTTCCCCTCCCAAGCCAATCTTGAGTCAGGGACCATGAAGGGCACTTGAGAGCACTAGACTGTAAAACCAGAAACCACGGTGAACAACATGCTAGAGATCTCGCCAACCGGAACAACAAAAGGAGATATGAAGCCTAAAGTCCCTCTTAAGGTGCCCTTGGGGGTCTATTTGTAGTTTTTTGAAAATGGTTTGCGGATAGCGGAATCCCGTCTTTTGGCTTTACTAATTGCAGCCCAAATTTGCCTGCCAACATCATAACCCCGTTATTTTGAATGGTTAGGAGCAAGACAAGATGAGATTTCCTGGAAAAATAGGTTCAACACCTATATGTGTGTCCAGGCTGTTTTAGGCCTACATAGCTAGGGGTGGCAAGTACCTATTGAGGCTGACACTCGCCACTCGCCCGGAGACCGGGGCGAGTGTTGGATTATTTGCCCCACTAGCCCCTCTAACTCGCTTGGACCTAGTATCCCCCAGACTGCTTGATGACTTAATGAGTGCACTCAACAAATACGGGGTTGTACACAAACCCCCGCTCTTTGTGAGTTTTCCCCGAGCTTGGAAAAATAGTTCAAAACCGAGAATTTGGCGAGTGCCTTGATTTAGGGGGAATATTTTAGTGGGACCCACTGAAGGCTATATATATCAAAGGGAGGGGAAGGCTACTCTAAAGACCCTCCCTCACTTCCTCCCTTGCTTTCACTCGACTAGTCACTTTCTCTCATTAAGGCACATACAATCATAATGACGGTCTCCTTTGGGTGTCTCCCAATTTGACTTACCATTTTTCCGACCAAAACAAATTTCCTTTTTTGTCACCCAAGTGATTGGCCTATCCTGCCAGCTTGTGAGAGCCCATCCAATAAGATCTTCTTGAAGGTTACTATCAACCAAATACCCTATTTCTATCTTGCCACTTGAGTGATTGGCCTTCCCTGCCGGCTTATGAGGGTCCGAACAGCGGGATCTTCTTGGGGTCCTTTCCAACTAAATACCATTTTTTCGTCATGTCACCTGAGTGATTGACCTGCCCTGCCGGCCTTTGAGAGCCCAATCAATGGGATCTTCTTGGGGGTTCTTTTCAAGCAAATACAATTTTTCTAGCCTACCACCCAAGTGATTAGCTTGCATTACCATCTTGTGAGAGCTTGATCAACAAGATCTTCTCGGGAATCTTTTCCAACAAAATACTCTTTTTACCTCCTACCACCTGAGTGATTGACCTGCCTTGCTAGCTTGTGAGACCCCAGTAAGCAAGATCTTCTTGGGGGTCCATTTCAACTAACCCCGTTAGGTAGAAATAATCTCTAACACAAGAGAGTACAAAGATAAAATTTTCAATGCTTGCATTTAAGGGTAAAATCATTTTTGGTCGTCGCCACTCCAAATATTACTAGGGGGGGGGAGCTCACTCAGAATTCTGGTGGCGATAATCCCCTGATTTAAAAGACTCCAAAGTTATAAAAGGACCTTACCAGTTGGGGTAAAGTTTCCCAACAGCCGTTGATCTTCCCGAGATGTAGACCTTTTTGAGAACTAGGACCCCCTTTATGAATTGTTTAATCCGAATGTGTTTATCAAAATACTTAGCCATTCTACCCTTAATCTCCTCATAAAGCATCGTTGCCAGGTCATGGAGCTCTTCCACAAGATAAAGTGAGAGTCGTTGCTCTTGCTCGTTCTCCACAATCCACTCATCATCTCCTTCACCCGTGGTGATGACTCGCGGGGACCTCAACTTGAACTCCATAATAATACAAACTCTGATGTGCTGACGGTAAGTGCACCAGTCGCTCAAGTAATAAAAAATAGAGAGTGTTCCCCAAGTATCGATATCAGAGATGAAAGGTGTGAGTTATTCAGATCTACTCTAGAGGGGGGGGGGGGGTGAATAGAGTGTTTAAAAAATTTATGCTGTTTTAATCTATTATATCAGAGTACAAAAATAGGTGATACCAATAAATATATAAGCAGAAGGAAAACTAGAGAACTATTTCAAATATCACAGAAACTAGCAAGAGCAATAAGAAAAGGTACAACCAGACGACACAAGAAATTATAGTGGTTCCCCAAATCTGGGTACATTCACTCTTCTACCACCCTGGTAGGAATCACTCTCAGGTTTTTGATCAGGTGACTACCACCAAATAATTTCTATTTCAAGGGAGATATTGCAACCCTTCTGGCTTTTGATCAGGTGCCGAAAAACCAACTTGAAGTCTTTTGATCAGGTGACCTCACAACCAGGAATTACTTTTGAAGGGAGTAAAAACCCTTTACACAGAGGGGGGAAAGAAAAAGTTGAGTTGTCTTCTCTTTTCTCAAGCAAATGAGAGAAGACTTGAGAGTGATCCTGATGGAGTCAAGGCTTGTCCTATGATTTGAGTGGTTTAGGAAATCAGAGCCTTGTACAAGGTGTAGGACTTGAAATCCAAAAAGCTGAGACTGATTGAAGAGGATTGTCTCCATAAGCTTTCTGAATGAATTTTTGTTCTTGAAACTGAGAGCTGTTCTTCTTCTTTTTCTTGCAGCCTTGTTATCACTTTCAAAAGTCTATAGACTGCATCAAGAAGTGAGTGAAGAATAATAATTCTCTCTGTCTTTTATTCTCTGAGTCCCATTCCTTTGAGTAATTACAAACTGAGTTTGAAATTGTCCACCTTGATTGACTTCCGGAATCATGGGAACTTGTGCAATGGCTATAAGATAATTAACTCATTTCCTTAATTGTCCCGAGAAAGGCTGTATAATAACTCTGTGAAAACTAGCAATTAATGTTTGCCAAGGAACAGCTATATTCAGAGAATATATACATTAATCACTCAGAGTCATATAAGCAAAAGAATAAATAGTCAAATTAGAAAAGCAATAACTGCAGGGAATAAAATGATGATTTGGCAGAAAATGTCGATCTGGTCCTGAGATCGTCGAGCTCAAACATCATCTATCGTCGAGCTGAGCCTTGTGATAGTTGACCTGAAAATCTGCTTTCCAAATTGGGCTTCATGATCGTCGAACTGAGATGGTTGAACGTCGATCTCAATCCTGAAAGTAGATCAGAGATCGTCGACCTGAGTTCAGCAATCGTCGATCTCAGCATTTAGAGATTTAACTCTGAGATTGTCGAGCGCAGAACGAAGATCGTCAAGCTCTCTTCAGAGATCGTTGAATGACTTTTTACTTAGAGAAATTTCTGCCTTGTTTACTCTCTTCTGTCTTCAAAGTCTCTGATGCCTTGGTCTTGTATCATTTAGTTGTTGACCTGACTGACACCTAAGACACTAGACTAGACCCTGACTATACAATGTGGGTCTGACATAGCCTAGATTAGTTAACCTAGCCCAAATCCAAACTAGGGATCCAACAAGAGGAATGCAAGCTGGGGTCGTTTTTCAATTGTATAGAAAATGAATTATAAGGTTGAATAATGGATACGATTTTGGTTTGATGTGGTAGTGGTGATGTGAGTGCTAAAAAAAGTTATGGGTCACCTTCCTTGCATCGCTCGAGTCTACACAAGGCTATCTCAATCTTGTTGGTGCATGTCGTCGCCTTCACCGCTTTACAAAGTGATGGTTTATGCAGGCTGTTAGCACCGCTTCTCTAGGTTAGTGGATGTGAGAGCAAATGGTGTTGAAGTGAGAGTGCGAATGTGGAATCGAGGATCAAAATTACCTCTTCACAATAACAATCTTAATCAAAAATCATCTACCTTCACACATAAACATGAACACAAACATCAAAAGAAAACTCACAATAATAATTGAGCATTGAAGCACAAGTGTTCATCGAAGTTCTATATCAAAATAACATGAGATTCCAATCCAATAACCTAGTTTTGCGGAAGAGAAAAGGAAGAAATACAAACGACGACGAGACTTTGCCGATGAAGTGGGAGGTTGCACTAGGTTGTCAAGTATTGACCTGTTGGACACTTGTTGGTTGCATCCGGGGTCAGAGAAGACTCTCACCTCTTCCTAAGCTCCCATCTTCTCATTGGTTAATGCCAGTTGCATTCAACCTAGCACTTCCTTTCTTGGAGGCGATTGGAGGATGAAAACTCACTCAAGGATAGCTCGGATGAGAGGAATCTTCATTGGGAACTTATCCCTAACTTGAAGGAAGAATATGGAGTGCAGGAGACATGCCCCTTAGAGTTTCGACAAAAATTCACGTCAAAAGATGGAATTCTAAAAATGAGGCTCAAGCTGCACTTAAATACAAATTCTGTTAAAATATTTTTGTGCACGGATAGTCACACGGTCCCGTGTATAAATGTGCATCGAACAATTCTATTAAATTACAAAATAAGTAACATTGTACATGTACGATTTTGTTCGCGCACGGGTAAAAATGACTGTGAGGTAAGGAATTACACGACCCACAACCGATCACCGATTTTCAGGTTGAAAAGATTGCTCGTGCAATTTTCTTCACGCACGATTGAAAACATCCATGCGAGAAGGGATCGCACTGGATATCAATGTAACTTCAACAAAAATTCAGAACAACCACATATGTTGAAATCAACGCTACTTCAAGATAGATGTCAACGTATTCATCGATATGATATCGACTCAACTTCAACTACAGACTTATTTTATACAGAAGACAGAAGTCATTGTTACTCTTATATGAAGTCAACGTAGCGTCAAGTATAGTCCATAATGGAGATATTGAGAGAATCATTCCAGACTTAATTCAAGGAACTTCCATGGATTTTTTTTCATAATTCTAACCATTGGGTGATAGATTAAAACAAAGATTTCTCTATCAAATTCAGAGATAGGTTTATAGAAAGTTTGTGAAGAATATATCAAGATTGATGAAATTATTTTTGGATGATTATATCAGCATTCCTTCAGAAGATTTCATGCTAAAAATTGATAATTCAAAATCATTCAGGAATGATATAATCATAGAAGAGAATGAAAGAAACAAGAATACACACACAGTCAACGAGAAATACAAGCGACTTATTGCTCGTCTTCTTCCTCATCTTACTCTTCATTCTTCTCTGCTAGTGCTAGAACATTTAATCTGCTAGAACATTCAGAGAAGTTAACTGGATCCAGAGCTTATAACCCCTCCAATACTTCTATGATAAAGGGGTTCATCGTATTGAATGATCAAAAACACTTAGTGCATAATTTTCCTCAGATTTTTGCTGAGGACTCATCAAGAAGACTCTTCTCCACAACTCTCTCTCTCTCTCTCTCTCTCTTAATTTCTCTCTATTTATCTTTTGTACTTATTGAGTAAAGAGTTATTAGAATCCCTCTTCAAAGGATTCAAGTTATGGTTCTGAGAGTCTCCTCATCAAAAGACTCAGTTGTAGTGGTTCAAGATCTTCTTACCAAAAGATTTAGTTGTTAGTTCTAAGAGTCTCCTTATCAAAAGACTCGGGCACTGGATAGTTTATTCTTACCAAGGTGGTAGAAAAGTGGATGTACCTAAATTTTGGGGGAACAACTATAACTTTGGTGTCTTCTGTATTTTTTTCTTACTTTAGAGTTTAAGGGAACCACTATAACTTTTGTGTTGTGCTATACTGTGATGTGACTAAGTTTTTGGTCTGAATTTTGTGTATTCTTCAAATCATTAGTTATTTAAAATAATTTAAAGAAGAATTTTTAAATCTCTATTAACCCCCTCTAGAGAATTCTCAGAGGTTTACATAATTGTTCACACTTTTCAATTAGTATTAGAGCTAGGTTGAATAAATAAAGGCTAACACCTTAATCACAAAAATCTTAATAGTTGCAAAGCTACACATATAAAGAAATATCTATTTTAAAAAAATGACTTCAAACAATTTCAAGGGATTTGCATTTACCAGACCTTCAATGTGTAACTTGTATATGTTTACACTCCAGAAGGCCAGAATAAAATTATACATGAACTCTATTGATGAGGGCATTTTTGGTTCTATCTTGACATGACCACCCATGCTATACAAGAAAGATGCATAGGGCAACACTACATTTTAACCTTTGCCAAGATCATAATAGATAAATGATGAGAAGAAGATAAAGGATTGGGATGCTAAAGCTATGAACATTTTAGTTTCAATCATGTCAGATGACATTTTTTAGAAGGTTGCTGACTACCAGACAGCTAAGGAGATCTAAGAGTCATTGTATAAAATTGTAGATGGAAGTTCAGATGAATGAAATAATAAGAGATCCCTTCTCATATCCATGTATGAGAACTTCCAAAAGAAATTTGAAGAGATAGTGGAAGAGATGAATTAAATATTCAACATCATAGTCAAAGAATTGAAGGGACTAGATAAGGAGATCTCACTGACTGAGATCAATGACAAGCTTCTCATGTGCTTTCCAACCACTTAGGATTTAAGGATATGGGCCATCAGAGAGTCCAAATGCTATTGGGAAATCATAACTGATGCGTTGTTAGGTAAGCTTAAGTCCTATAAACTCCTATTAAAAAGTAGGGCTGAGTCTGAAGTGATGGACCAACTCTCTAACCATAAAGAGAAGTCCATTGCTCTTAAAGTTGAATGAAAGTATCTAGCATCTACCTAAATCACCTAGAGGGGGGGGGGTGGTGAATAGGTGATATTTGTGTCTTTTTGCGGAATAAAATTCACGTAAAAATCAAGCACACAAACACAGAGATTTATAGTGGTTCCCTGAGTTGGGTATGTCCACTTTCCCGCCTCGCCTATCTACCACAAAGGGCTAGATTCAGCTACTTCAAAAAACTCAGATTTTTTCAAATCTTATACCTCAGAGCTGTATGTCACAACCCGCATTTTTCCTGTATTAAATGATATATCAGAGTAAGGGAAAACACGAGTCATGATGCCACGTTCGCAGAGGATAACTGCAGACGCTCAGACAAAACTGCAACTAAAAAATTTATGAAAGATCTATAAGTTATTTATAGAAAATCCTGTTTAAGTTAAAGGGTTAGCTGTATCCCTCGGCTTAGTGGCTCATCTAGTCCATGAGAAAAGATAGTTATAGGCTGCGAAAAATACTTTATTTATAAGATTAGACATCCTATATGAGTATAAACATCCTCAGAGGACAACTCATGATATGCAAGACTCTAGATTTATAATAGTAGTGAAAGTAGCTTTTACGGTCGCTAAATATAGTGATTTAAATTTCAAATATGGTATGCATGAAGTAATAATAATAATTTTTATACTTTAAAATATCTAACATGCAACTTAGCACAAAACCTTCCCAGAGAGTAAGTAAAAACAACCACAACAGCTCAGTAAAGTATTCGATATTTCAAAGAAAACTACCAATGGGCGTCAACAACCTGACATAAACCCACTGAGAGTATGCAAGTATGAACTAAAAAACGAAACAACAACTACCTCACGACGATGAGGAAAACCATTGCAACAACTGCAGTCCACTAGCTACTACCCAATAAAGCCGCTCCACCGGCTACAGCCCTGAACCCGAGGCATTCAAAAGAAGAACACCTCAGCAAGAAAATACAAGTGGCAAAGGAAATAAATAGGTAAAAAGTACAAAGTAAAGGAAGGGTTTACCAAACCCGACAACAAGAAATGCTGAAAACCATAGATGATAAGTCAAATAAAGTAGGTAAGTAAAAGTATGTAATAAAGTAGTTAAATGAACATATGCACTGAGTGCGGAACGAAGCCATGCTTCGACAAGAAAATCTGCAAGGATTAGCATAAACAACATAGACTTATCTAAGAAGAAAACTGAGCACAAAATAGCTAAAAAGCGTGAGTCATTAACACTTGGTGAAAACAACCAGGCCGGAGTCGGTGACCAAAACGTCTCATCCCGAACTACCAAACCCAAACGTCTCAAAAAGGGCACTGCGGTGGTGGCCACCTAGCCAAACACAACCCAAAAGTCCACAAAAAAGGGACCAAACCAAACCACTAAGGGCAATGACCCACAAATCGGCGTCCAGTTGGTGGTCCTTTATCCACTGCCAACCTACCTAGCCGAAAAAACATCATAACCGAACACCCCAACCAAAACCCAAGGCTAAACCCAAGGGAAAACCTTACACAAGCCCTAAAACCATCCTAGGGACCATACAAGATGAATCCTACACGAAATGGTGAAAATATTCCAAGTCCTGGCCAAATTCGGTGAGTATACCCAATGAATTATGATGATACTCCACGAATTTGACAACACTCGGCGAAAAAGGACCAACGAAACTCGACGAATTCTACATTACTCGGTGAAAATGAACTAACGATACTCGATGAATTCCTATGATATACGTTGAATTTCCCTTGGTAATTCTACGATATTCGACGAATTCAACCCTACGATACACGCCGAATCTCACTTGGACTACCTTACCCGACGGAAATGCCCTAAGAAAATCTGGCGATACTCAACGAATTCTACCCTACCGATATTCGACGAATTAGGCTAGCGATACTCGCCAAATTCTACTTAACAACTTACGACGGATTCTTACCCGGCTAACCTACCATATTCGACGAAACCTACCGACGATACTCGACGAATTTTCTAACCTAAACTCGCCGAATTACACTTAGTCTCTATTCCTATTTTCCAAGCCTTGGCCGAAAATCTGCCCTAACCTAGGGATTCTTTTCATGAATCTACCTACAGAACTCCTACTCTCTAAAGGAGGAGGAAAGAAGGGAAGAAAACAACAAGAAAACGGACATGCAAGGGGAAAATCCACTTGCCTTGAAAACTCAAGAATAGGCGCCTCCCGCTCGCACCGCGACAAGGATCGGCCACCAAATGATCCTAGCAACGTTTTTTTGAAACTTTTGAAGGAGAAAAGAGGTCAAAACCTCAAACCCTAACTCACAAAAATAGGGGAAACAGGAAGACCTTACCACGATCGCGCAGCTCTAGACGAGAGCTCTCCAAATCTCAACTCCGTCAAAACCGACCATTGGAGCTCTCTCAATCATCGGCCAAACGCACGCTCGTCCGCCGCTCCTCTTATGATTTCGTGAAAATAGTCTGCCATCGGGTTTAGGAAGAAGATGAATAGGGTTTGATGCGACCTAATACCGTTCTTATATATATACATACATAATTAATTATTATAACATAAAACAATATAATAATCCATAGTCCAAACATGACCCGAAACCCAAATTAACTCAAAATCCTACAAAAATCACACCGTAGCTAAACACCGACGCTACGAATCTAACAACAAACTCAAAATCCAAATCCGACAAACCAAACTCGGGTAAAACACAACTCGAAGATAAAACACCACCACATCCCTACAAAAGCTCCATCAAGTCACCAAAATAGACCCGACTCGCGAGGGAAGGTGCACAACCAAACCAAAACCAATCACACAGGTGTTGGAACACCCTATTACTAATTTGGGCTAGGATCACTATATGCTTTAGGACATGTATCTTGACCTTCCTGTATAGATTTAAAGGTCAATTAGTTTGAGTCTAAGGGTTAGTAACTAGGTTTGGTAGCTGCCCTCAAGACCCTCAAGCCAGACAGTTTTGTTCAGAGACTAAGGCATTTTGTCGAGCTTAGGTCGACGAATCGTCGAACTCCATTCGACGATCGCTGAGCTCACTTCGACAAGTCGCCGAACTACGTTCAACGATCTTCGAGCTCAGGTCGACGATCTTGTCTGTAGTTATTTCCAGATCGCTGAGCTCAGTTCGACGATCGTAGAGCTCAGTTTTACGTTTTCTGTCTGATGTTCAAATCCAAACTCTGAGCTCAGTTCAACGAGCGTAGAGCTCAGATCGACATTTTTCTGAGAGATCGACGACTTTAAGGATTCAAATTCAGTCAGCTTTTGGAATGTTTTTCAAACTCTCTCAGCATTTATTACCAGAGATTTTTTAGCCGTTTTCATTTATTCTGTAGCAAGTTTCAAGGGATTTCTCAGGAAATGTTTATTGGACTTTCCTCCAGAAGACAAAATATATTTATGGAAGACATTTATGACTGCTAACGGCTATCTTTGACAGAGAATTATCAGAGAATATAAGAGTTTTTCTTCTTCAGTCTGCTAGAGATATTAAGATATCAAAAAAATATAGAAGAATAAGAGACACATAAGATACAGTGATCAACACAGACAATACAAAGAGATACAGAAGAATTAGTTTACATTACAGAAGATTGAACAATACAATTTCTCTGATCAAGATTTCAACTTCTGTGATTTACAAATCTACTGAATCTTCAAGTGTTCAAAGGCTTCAACATCAAGGACTCCAAGACACCAAATATTTCAGTATCTGCTGAAATCATCTTCTGCTGGAGATCTGAAGCTTCTGAAGGCCTATCACCCTAACAAAGCTCTCACTCCTGAACTATTATACATCTCAGGGGGAGCTTTGACAACACCAACAATCCATTAGTCTTCTCTCAGTGATTTGAGACAGAGAAGACATCATCATCTCTTTCATTTTTTCTTTTCCTGCTGTAAAAGGGTTATCAAAACTCCCTTCAAAAGTTCTGAATTTGGTTTCTGAGACCTGATCAAAACTCAGTGGTGGCAAGACACCTTATCAAAAAATCTAGATCTGGTTTTTGAGCACCTTATCAAAAGCTCATTGGTGCCCAGGACACCTGATCAACTCATCCTGCAGTGGATTCCTACCAAGGGTGGTAGAAGAGTGGATGTACCCAAGTTTTGGGGAACCACTATAGATCCTTGTGTCTTCTGGTTGCTGTGTGTTTGTTAATGTTATGTGCTATGTGATTCTTATTTCTTGCTTTAACTTTATTTTTCAACAAGCACTATACATATATAATTAAATTTAATCTTCCACTGTCTTACAATTTTTAATTGTAAACATTATTTTAAAATACTCTATTCACCCCCCCTCTAGAGTCAAGGTAGATCTTTCTCTCACTTTCAATTGGTATCAGAGGGAGGTTGGTTGTTCATACAGGCTAACACCTGAACCAAAAGATCCTTGATAAGATCAATCCTTTAAGAGAGTTATTTTCATTATAATTAATTTTATATAAAGACATGGCACAGAACAAAGATTATGCAAGCACCAGGCCTCCAGTGTGCAATCTATCCAAGTTTGCACTTTGGAAAGCAAGGATTAAACTTTATATGAATTCTATTGATGAAGATATATTTAATTATGTTTTGACAGTGTGCCCAAGTCCACCAGCAAACTCAAGTACAAATGCTGTTCCACCTCCTTCAGGAACATATGCTAAAATAAAGAAGTGGAAGACTGTAGATGCCAAGGCCATGAATATCTTAGCTCAGACAATGTCTGATGAGATATTTCAGAAGGTAGCTGAATGCAACTCAGCTAAATAAATTTGGGACAAACTTTCTGAGATTGTCTCAGGATCTGCTGATGAAAGAAAGGACAGAAGATCCCATCTCATAACCCAATATGAGAATTTCAAAAAGGGAGAAGCTGAGTCAGTAGCAGACATGTACAACAGATTAAGTCTGATTGTCAATGAGTTAAAGACTCTGGATAAAGAAATCTCATTGACTGAGCTGAATGACAAAATCCTAATGTGTTTCCCCAGCACTTGGGATTCAAGAATCTGGCCAATCAAAGATGCCAGAAGTCTAAATGAAATTACCACTGAAGCTCTCCTGGGCAAGCTCAAATCTTATGAGCTGCTCATTAAAAATAGAGAAGAAGAACAGAAGGCTGCCTCACCAGCCACAAGGAAAGAGAAGTCAATAGCCTTCAAAGCTATTGAGGACCTGCCTGAAGAAAAGGTCACAGGCAATGAGGAGCTACTCAGCCTATTGGACAAAAGATTCTACAAAATGGCCAGAAAAGATTCCAGAAAAAGGTCATACAAGGGACATGATAAGCCAAGGTATGATAAATCAAATAACAACAAAGAAATTATCTGTTTTGGTTGCAGGAAACCAGGCCATATTGTGCCTGACTGTCCAGAAAACAAAAATAAGGACAAGAAGGATAGAAGATAAAGAAGAAAGGAGAAGGACTTTAAGAAGAACAGCTCAGACAAACCCTCCTCCAGCAAGAACAAACATACAAGGAAGGGATTTGTTGCTGAGACATGGAGTGAAACTGAAAAGGATTCTGAAGCTTAATCAAGCTCCAATGATGATGAGGATGATGCTGATGAAAAGGAATTTTGCATGATGGCTATCAATGCCTCTCAATCAAATTCAGAAGCAGAAGAGTCAGAGTCAGATTCAGAAACTCAATCAGAAGAAGACCAGGTAATCAATTCATTTGATTTCAGTTCTGAAGACTTTAAACATGAGTTTAAAGCACTATGCCTAGATCTATTAGAGTCTGAGAAGGAAATCATTTCCCTCAAAAGACAACTATCTGAGCATAGCACTTTAAAATTAGAGAACCTCAAACTTTCTGAAGAGTTAGAATGCTATAGGGAGCAGATAGCTTCACTGAAAAGTGAACTATCCAAGGCCAAGCAGTTTGAAGAATCCCTTAATGGGAGAAGCATCAGACTGATGGACATTACAAGCACAGTGAACTCAAGATTCAACAGTACACTGGGCTTGGGTGCTTCATCCAGCCAACCTATAGTATTAATAACCCCAATTAAATTTATTTCTGATAAAGGAAAGGGTGTTGTAGAGGTAGCTAGGAATAATCCAGATTTACCTAAGGAAAATCAAGTTCAACAGAAAACGTCGAACAGAGCTCGACGATCGTCGAACAGAGCTCGGCGATCCAATGCTGGATCGTCGAACTCAGATCGAGGACTTCTGAACTCTGTTATAGTCGATCTTCGAACGGAGCTCGACAATCTGACCCAAGATCGTCGAACTCAGGTCGACGATCGTCGAACGGAGCTCAGAGCTTTGAACCATCTTTCAGAGGTAAATCTCAAGTCAATCCTAGAAGTCCTTCATCCCAAAGCTTCAACCCTTATACTGAATGGATAGTACCTCCTAGGAGATACCATCCTGAAGGTTATAAGAGTCAACCTGGGATGTCTTTTATTTCAGAATTTAAAGGTTATCAACCTAGGCCCAAGGTAAATTGGGTCAAAAACAAGTAAATCTTTTTTTGTGCAGGTAAAGACCTATCCAACATCAAACCAGCAATGGTATCTGGATAGTGGGTGCTCACAGCACATGATAGGGAACAAGGACAACTTCACATCCTTTAAAGCCAAGCTTGGACCCAAAGTAATTTTTGGTGATTCAAACTTTGGAACAACAAAAGGATATGGTGCAGTCCAAATTGGGACAGTTACCTTCAAGAAAGTAGCTTATGTTTAAGGACTCAAGCACAACTTGATAAGTATCAGTCAACTTTGTGATGAAGGATATCAAGTGACTTTCAACAAAGCTATATGCAAGATCAAGTCAGAAGACAACACAACTATGTTGACAGGTAACAAAAAAGATAACATTTACTTAGTAGATTTTCATTCATCTAAAGTAGATATCTGCTTGTTCAATTCCATATCTAGACCTATTATACTATGGCATAAGAGACTAGGGCATATTAACCTTAGAACTATTGCTAGGCTATCCAAGGACAACCTTGTTAGAGGACTACCTTCTGGCTCCTACAAGAAGGAAGGACTTTGCAAGGCTTGTCAATTAGGCAAGCAAATTAAAAACAGTTTTAAGTCACTTAATAAGAGTGATTCACCTAGGATTTTGTATCTGTTACACATGGATCTTTTTGGACCCATTACAGTACAAAGCTTAGGAGGGAAATCTTATACTTTGGTGATTGTAGATGACTTTTCCAGATTCACTTGGGTATTCTTTCTGAGGAAGAAGTCTGATAATTTTAAGTGTCTGATAGAGTTTCTCAAATGTATACAGATTGAGTTCAATACTCACATTGCCCTGATCAGAAGTGATCATGGGACAGAGTTTGATTCTCTTATTATGTAAGAGTTCTGTCAGAGTGAAGGGATCAGGCATACTTTCTCAGCTCCTAGAACTCCTCAACAAAATGGGGTAGCAGAAAGGAAAAATAGAACCCTAATTGAATATGCAACTACATTATTGACAGATGCTCACCTTCCTCTATCCTTTTGGGCAGAAGCAGTGAGCACCTCCAACTATGTGCTGAACAGAAGTTTGATACATAAACTGAAGGGCAAGACTCCCTATGAATTACTCAATGGTAAGAAACCTAAAGTAGATTACTTCAAAATTTTTGGTTGCATTTGTTATATTCACAATAATGACAAGAGATATTTAGCAAAATTTCAAGCAAAAGCTGATGAAGGAGTGTTTCTGGGATACTCCATGATCAGTAAAGCTTATAGGGTTTATAATAAAACTACTCTAAAAATAGAAGAATCTGTCCATATTTCCTTTGATAAAACTAATATGTCTTTCAAGGAGAAGAATACTTCTACCATAGAACATTTGCAGGTACATTCTCTAGCTGAAGACTTGGACAGATTGCAAGTTACCCAAAAGGATGAAAGTAGTGAAGATGAAGAAGTTGCTCAATATCTGGAAGAAAATCTTCTTGAAGAGCCAGTTGCTGTTCCACAAGAGGAAACAATAATACAAGTTGGTGAACAATCAACACCCCCTGTTGATTTAGTAACATCAAGAGATCATCCAATCTCCCAAGTGATTGGAGACATCAACTGGTGTGCAAACCAGAAATCAGGTCAACCAAAACCTGATGCACACTTGCTTTCTCTCTCAAATTGAACCTCAATCCATTCAAGATGCAGAGCAAGATCCAAACTGGGTCATTGCAATGTAAGAGGAGCTGCATCAATTTGAAAGAAACAAAGTTTGGGAACTAGTGCCTAAGCCAAAGGATCATTCCATTGTTGGAACAAAATGGGTGTTCAGGAATAAGTTGGATGATCAGGGAGTCATTGTAAGGAACAAGGAAAGGCTAGTTGCTCAAGGCTACTCTCAAGAAGAAGGAATAAACTATGACTAGACCTTTGCACTAGTTGCAAGGTTAGAGGCCATCAGAATATTCCTAGCTTATGCTGCTCACAAGGGATTCAAGGTCTACCAAATGGATGTGAAGAGTGCTTTTCTCAATGGAGACATCAAAGAGGAAGTCTATGTTAGACAACCTCCAGGTTTTATCTCTTCAACTTATCCTGATCATATTTTCAAATTGCACAAAGCATTATATGGTCTCAAGCAAGCTCCTAGAGCATGGTATGAGACCTTAGCATGCTTTCTTCTAGAAAATGATTTTATAAGGGGTAGAGTAGACCAAACTCTTTTTATTAGAACCCATAAGTCCCATACCCTACTAGTACAAATATATGTAGATGACATTATTTTTGGTTCTACGAATTCAAATTTGTGCAAAAAGTTTTCCAAGCTGATGCACTCTAAATTTGAAATGAGTAGCATGGGTGAGCTTTCCTTCTTTCTAGGATTGCAAGTCAAACAACATGCTGAAGGCATATTCATTTCTCAAACCAAGTATGCAAAGGAACTGGTTAAGAAATTTGGTATGTCTGAAGCATCTTGTATGAAAACACCTATGCCTACTAATGCTGTATTAGATGCTGATGAACATGGAAAACATGTTGATCAGACAACATATAGAGCAATGATTGGCTTTCTATTGTACCTTACAGTTAGTAGACCTGATATAATGTTTGCTACATGCATATGTGCTAGGTTCCAAGTGAGCCCTAGAGAGTCACACCAAATTTTAGTTAAAAGGATTCTTAGATATGTTAAAGGTTGTCCAAATCTAGGACTCTGGTATCCAAAAGACTCAGGATTTGAATTAACTGGATTTTCAGATGCTAATTATGCTGGATGCAGAGTAGACAGGAAAAACACCAGTGGAACCTGTCAGTTCCTTGGTGACAGACTTGTCTCCTGGTTCTATAAGAAACAGACATCTGTGTCTACTTCAACTGCTGAAGCTGAATACATGGTAGCAGACAGTTGTTGCTCACAAATTTTGTGGATTCAAAACCAGCTTCTAGACTATGGCTACAACTTAGAAGGGTCAAAAATCTTTTGTGATAACACTAGTGCTATTTCCATTACACAAAATCCAGTCCTCCAAAGTAGGACAAAACACATAGAAATTAGGCATCATTTTCTAAGGGATAATGGTTATAAAAACAAAATTGAACTTCAATATATCCCAACTGATTTGCAAAGGGGAGATATTTTCACCAAACCATTGGATGAAAAGAAACATACATTTTTCCTAAATCAGTTAGGCATGTTAGATGGAGGAAGCCTAAAATAAATTACAAGATCTTAAAAGCTAAAAATTGACCAAGAATAGGCTAAACAGAATGAATTTTATAGCATGTAACTATGTTTCCGGTCTATGAACTGCACTCGACGATTTTCATCAAGATCATCGAATGGAGATCGACGATTTCCCAAATCGTCGACCGGAGTTCAGCGCTTGTCAGATAGTTTTATACTATCTCTTTAAGGTCAACAATCGTCGAAAGTAGATCGACGCTCTCAAGATCATCGAACTGTGATCGATGATTTTGAAGACCTTTCAGATTCCCTTAGGAGCCCCGATCGTCGAACGGAGATCGACGATCCTTCATTTTCTGCGTCGAACCCTAATATAAAAATCATTTTTCGGCCGTCGTTCTCCTTTGCGCTTTCATAGTTTCTGCAGAAAAACTATTTTTCCCTCCAAACTTTTGCTGCACTTGTTCTTTATTTGTTCATATTTGCAGGATCAAATGGCCGTTTCAGTTGCAGCTCTGTCAGTAATGAAATTCGACACCGGATTTGACATCGATATGGATTCTTTTGAAAGTAGTGATCAAATATTCAAAGACATACTTGAGCTCTTCAAAGAATAACAACTAGAGAACATCATGACAACAAGAATCAAGATAATAGCAGATGAAATTAAAGAATGGGTATATACAGCACAGAATCTGAATAACAACACCATCGTCGGCACGATCTCGGGAAACCAGGTATCACTTTCACCTGAGGTTTTATCATAAGTTTTTCAGTTGAGTACAGGAGAAGATTGCATTGATTTGTCTGGAGAAGAATTCTCCAATATGCTTGAAAGGATGGGGCATACAGCAGCTAACCCCAACAAGCTTTTGAAGAAAGATCTGTCAGTGGAATACAAATTTTTGGCAGATGTGGTAGGGAAAGTGCTATTGGCTAAGCACTCTGCTCATGATACAATTTCCAGGTATCAGCTCTGTTTGATGGGAGCTCTTGTGGATAAAAAGCACCTAAACTGGGGAGAACTCTTTTTTGATTTAATCAAAAAGAAAATAAATAAGAGTTTTGTTAATTTTGGTAGAATAATTGGGCTATTTCTTCATGCTAAGTGCCCTGAATTGTTAGTTTCAAGTGGAATGCATATCAATGCTTCCAAGAGGCTGACTTGTGCCTTATTTGGAAAATGGGATAGACAGATTGTCAAGCCCAGCAGACCTATAGCAATTCCATCTTCAGGCACAAGGACTGCTACAGTCACTTCCCCTCAGGTCTCTGCCCAAGCAGAAGATTTGCCTGCTTCCTCTCCACCTTATTCTACAACCATCTCCACAACAACCACAACAATCACCTCAACCATATCTATCTCTTCCCCCATTACCATTTCATCACCCTTATCTCCTCCAGCCACTTCAGAAACATTCCACCCTCTCCATTATCATCCACCTCTCACCATTCCATCATTCTGAGAGTGCTAAGTTGTTAGACTAAATCACCTAGAGGGGGGGTGAATAGGTGAAATGCGTGTCAAATGCGGAATTAAAAAATGAACACAGCACACATCAAGCAATCACAGACGACAAGAGATTTATAGTGGTTCCCCAATCTTGGGTACATCCACTTTCCTCACCGATCTAGCAAATCACTAGACTCGGCTACTCCACTATTTCGGATTGAAAACAATCCTACACCTCGGAACCACGTTCCTACAAAACTCAATCCAACTGGATCTACAAAACTCGGAAGAAAAAGCCTTCCTACAAATCTCGGAGAACAAAGCTCCTACAAAGTAAATTGTTTGAAAGGAAAAATACAAACAACAATATTCTCAGATCTGGATCTTGACAGTCTTCTTCCTTAAGAACTTTGGCTTGATCAGAGTATGTTGAAGATGACTTGAGAGAGATCCACAAATCTGAAAAACGGAATCACCTCGATCGAAAAAAATAGATCTGAAATCTTTGAGGCTTGGCGAGATCGAGTGATTAACTTTCGTCTGGATCGCTGGAGAATAAAAGTTTAAGGCAGCGATTGAAGATCGTCGATCCAGAGCTTCTTCCGTGAACGTCAATGGCGGCGGCGGCGGCGTGAGGAATTAGGGTTCACGGGATTTCCTTTTTCTCTTACATAAAATAATAATCTTTCAAAGACTTGTTATTAGTCAAATCTGAGAGGACCTATTTATAGGTGGACTCCAACGGTCAGAAAATTAATTAGGGATGACACGTGGACCAATCAGAAATGATTGATTTGAAACACACAGAGGAAATGACTTAGAGAAATTTAAGGAAAAATTTAAACAGATATACTCGAGTCATAAGAGAATACACTCGAGTATTAGATGGTATATACTCGAGTGGATAAGAAGGAGCATACTCGAGTATATGAAGAGAAACTACTCGAGTGATTCAAAGATCAGCACTCGAGTGAATTTAGAACTACTCGAGTATGAGAGTATATACTCGAGTAAAAATACTTAGAAAAAAATTTCTCAGATAAGAGGAGGAACTACTCGAGTAGAAGAGTTGGAGATACTCGAGTAAGAGAAGAATGAAGTACTCGAGTATCTTGGAAAAGCTACTCGGGTAATCATTGAACTACTCGAGTATGAAAAACATCTACTCGAGTTCAGCGTCACTTACTCGAGTATATAGGGAACTACTCGAGTATGTAGACTTAGAATTATTCTGAGATGAGAAGCACAGATCTACTCGAGTATGAACAGACCACTTACTCGAGTAACTAACCAACTACTCGAGTACAAGTTATCATCTACTCGAGTAAAACAGTCTACTCGAGTATGTAATCCAACTTACTCGAGTGCAGACCCACTTACTCGAGTATACAAGAGATGTACTCGAGTATGTGGACTTAGAGAAAATTCTGGATCTAAAAGCAGAAGAATTTACTCGAGTGTAGGATATGACCTACTCGAGTGACTGACTATCTACTCGAGTATAAACTTATCTACACGAGTACACAGAGTCTACAAGAGTATGTCTAATGATCTACTCGAGTACTAAGTCACTTACTCGAGTATATGAAGAAACATACTCGAGTATGTGGACTTGGAAATATTTCTTCTGAAAAGATAAACTTCAAAACTTCAGTCCACCAATCCAAGTGCTTGTATAGGAAGTGTATCCCAATAGAGAGGCTATACATGGGCCAACACTTTGGATCACACAATGAGGGATTACATTGTATGGTCCTATGTTTGGTGACCCATTATAGACTGACATTGGTCTACACTTGGCAATGAGAACCTGCACACATACAACTTAAACACAATATCAAATACACCTTAATTCATCTTAGTTCAAGGTCTGACCTCCTACAAATCTGAGGTATTGTGGAGACAAATCCCAACACATTACACCTCCTGGAAGACTCCTTCATGGATGATTCTCCTTCCTCTCCTCCTGAGATTCCATCTACCTCCTCCTACCAACAACTCCTTCAGGATATACTCTCACAACCATCCTTTACTCCATCCATTTCCACACCCATATAATCCATCTACACTCCAGTACCATCCATCTCCACAATCTCTACTCCTGAGCCAACCATCTCTATACCTCCTACCACCACACCATCAAACATTATGCCAGCAACATCAACTCCTACCTCTACTCAAGCCCATCTTGAGCATGTAGATCTTCCTGCACTGGCAGACAGGCTGTATTAGCTGATAGCCCCCAGGCTATCCTCATTGCTGGAGACCACAATGGCCCCACTTCTGAAACATGTTCAGGAGCTGTCTGACAGGCTATCTTAATTCCTCTCTTCTCAGGCAATCCCTTCCTCTGAGTGCCTTGATCCAGTTCAAACTGAATCAAGGCAGGGGGAGATGCCTAATGAAGTTCTGGAATTGCCTGCTGCTGCTGAAGGTTCAGTTGCTACTCCAGTGTTTGTAGTGGATCTCCAGAGCCTGCTCTAAGTTTTTGATGCTGTTTACTTCAACTATCTACCAGCTCAACAGTGTGAAGATCTCTCCAAGGCAATTGTGCCTGTTCCAGTATGTGAGCTAATTTTGCTAGCTTCTTTTATAGAATTTGTCCAAGCTGAGGATAAGGCCACTACTGCTATTGCTGCTGCTGCTAATGATAATGTTAATGACTTTTCAGTTGATTCTGTTATTAGTTCTGTAATTATTTCTGAAGATATTATGATGACAGAGGCATGTATTGATGAGCCTACTGATTCTGCTAGTTTTGTTTCTAAAAGTGTTATTCCTCCTGTTCAAGTTGCTGCTCCTATTGTTGCTGCTCCAGTACTCTCTCAAGCCAAAAATCTTCAACAAGAATACATTAAGAGAATAGATGCTCTATATGATGATCCCCAGAGCTCTTACAGTGACCAGTTCAGAACAGATAGTGATGACTCCTCAGCTACCATAGCAAGGAAAAGAAAAGCTAGAAGCAAAGCCATGAAAAGAGTTCCTCCAGAAAAAGTTACAGATGCAAATGATGTACCTTATTATATATTGCATAGTTGTGAAATCACTGAACCTTGGATGCAATACTCCATAAATCAGCTTAAGGCAATAAAAAAGAAAAGAAAGTTTGACAAAGGATCTTCCAAGTCTTATCTTCCCCCTTCTCCACCTCCTCCTGATGCAGGTGTAGGTGGCAGCTCTGCCTTCTCATCTACTCAAAGAGGCCAAGGCTCTTATCAGTTCCAGGGCAGATCTCAGCTTAGGGGAGGCCACTCTAGAGGTTACCAACCTAGAAGAGGTACATTCAGAGGTAATCAGAGAGACTTAAGGGTTTATTCAAGACAAAGGGAACAAGGCCCCAGAGATCCTTCTTCTGGCCCTTTTCCTTATAAAATCAAAGACATTGTGTCTACCAGAACCCCTGCTGAAGTGACTTCTAATAGATATGAAGCTCCAGTGCCATTTGAAGATCCAGAGAATAATCCTAATTCCTGGACAGCCAGAATGAAAAAGTCAGCTGCACTAGAACAAATTAGGAAAGCAAGAGAACAAGCCAGAGATATTTCCAGCTTCACAACTCTCTCAGATCAAAGAAAGAAAGAACTAGAAAGGTATGCTTCAAGCAAGTTCTTTGATTCAGAAAGTTATATGAGACTGCATCCTGAGGCTATAGTTCCAAGAACAAAGTAGCAGACAACCTTAGGTGCAAATGATGATAGAAGATCAAAGAAGGAAGCTTTAAATCCTAACAGAGATATCATCTTCAAGCAAAGCAAAGAGAAGGATTAATTTTGTAAGCAGATATTATGTTTTTTTTTCTGAAAAATCTGAGACTTATATGTGATTCTGCAATGCTCTCATATTTTTTTTTGCATTATATGTTTTTAATTCTTATGTCTGTAAATAGTAATCCCAAACCAAATAGGGGGAGATTGTTGGAACACCCTATTACTAATTTGGGCTAGGATCACTATATGCTTTAGGACATGTATCTTGACCTTCCTGTATAGATTTAAAGGTCAATTAGTTTGAGTCTAAGGGTTAGTAACAAGGTTTGGTAGCTGCTCTCAAGACCCTCAAGCCAGACAGTTTTGTTCAGAGACTAAGGCATTTCATCGAGCTTAGGTCAACGAATCGTCGAACTCCATTCGACGATCGCTGAGCTCACTTCGACAAGTCGCCGAACTACATTCAACGATCTTCGAGCTCAGGTCGACGATCTTGTCTCTAGTTGTTTCCAGATCATTGAGCTCAGTTCGATGATCGTAGAGCTTAGTTCGACGTTTTCTGTCTGATGTTCAAATCCAAACTCTGAGCTCAGTTCAACGAGCGTAGAGCTCAGATCGACGTTTTTCTGAGAGATCGATGACTTTAAGGATTCAAATTCAGTCAGCTTTTGGAATGTTTTTCAAACTCTCTCAGCATTTATTACCAGAGATTTTTTAGCCGTTTTCATTTATTCTGTAGCAAGTTTCAAGGGATTTCTCAGGGAATGTTTATTGGACTTTCCTCCAGAAGACAAAATATATTTATGGAAGACATTTATGACTGCTAACGACTATCTTTGACAGAGAATTATCAGAGAATATAAGAGTTTTTCTTCTTCAGTCTGCTAGAGATATTAAGATATCAAAAAAAATACAGAAGAATAAGAGACACACAAGATACAGTGATCAACACAGACAATACAAAGAGATACAGAAGAATTAGTTTACATTACAGAAGATTGAACAACACAATTTCTCTGATCAAGATTTCAACTTCTGTGATTTACAAATCTACTCAATCTTCAAGTGTTCAAAGGCTTCAACATCAAGGACTCCAGACACCAAATATTTCAGCATCTGCTGAAATCATCTTCTGCTGGAGATCTGAAGCTTCTGAAGGCCTATCACCCTAACAAATCTCTCACTCCTGAACCATTATACATCTCAGGGGGAGCTTTGACAACACCAACAATCCACTAGTCTTCTCTCAGTGATTTGAGACAGAGAAGACATCATCATATCTTTCTTTTTTTCTTTTCCTGCTGTAAAAGGGTTATCAAAACTCCCTTCAAAAGTTCTGAATTTGGTTTCTGAGACCTGATCAAAACTCAGTGGTGGCAAGACACCTTATCAAAAAATCTAGATCTGGTTTTTGAGCACCTTATCAAAAGCTCATTGGTGCCCAGGACACCTGATCAACTCATCCTGCAGTGGATTCCTACCAAGGGTGGTAGAAGAGTGGATGTACCCAAGTTTTGGGGAACCACTATAGATCCTTGTGTCTTCTGGTTGCTGTGTGTTTGTTATTGTTGTATGCTGTGTGATTCTTATTTCTTGCTTTAACTTTATTTTTCAACAAGCACTATACACATATAATTAAATTTAATCTTCTACTGCCTTACAATTTTTAATTGTACACATTATTTTAAAATACTCTATTCACCCCCCTCTAGAGTCAAGGTAGATCTTTCTCTCACTTTCAATTGGTATCAGAGGGAGGTTGGTTGTTCATACAGGCTAACACCTGAACCAAAAGATCCTTGATAAGATTAATCCTTTAAGAGGGTTATTTTCATTATATTTAATTTTATATAAAGACATGACACAGAATAAATATTATGCAAGCACCAGGCCTCCAGTGTGCAATCTATCCAAGTTTGCACTTTGGAAAGCAAGGATTAAACTTTATATGAATTCTATTGATGAAGATATATTTAATTCTATTTTGACAGTGTGCCCAAGTCCACCAGCAAACTCAAGTACAAATGCTGTTCCACCTCCTTCAGGAACAGATGCTGAAATAAAGAAGTGGAAGACTTCAGATGCCAAGGCCATGAACATCTTAGCTCAAATAATGTCTGATTAGATATTTCAGAAGGTAGCTGAATGCAACTCAGCTAAAGAAATTTGGGACAAACTTTCTGAGATTGTCTCAGGATCTGCTGATGAAAGAAAGGATAGAAGATCCCATCTCATAACCCAATATGAGAATTTCAAAAAGGGAGAAGCTGAGTCAGTAGCAGACATGTACAATAGATTAAGTCTGATTATCAATGAGTTAAAGACTCTGGATAAAGAAATCTCATTGACTGAGCTGAATGATAAAATCCAAATGTGTTTTCCCAGCACTTGAGATTCAAGAATCTGGCCAATCAAAGATGCCAGAAGTCTAAATGAAATTATCACTGAAGCTCTCCTGTGCAAGCTTAAATCTTATGAGCTGCTCATTAAAAATAGAGAAGAAGAACAGAAGGCTGCCTCACCAGCCACAAGGAAAGAGAAGTCAATAGCCTTCAAAGCTATTGAGGACCTGCCTGAAGAAAAGGTCACAGGCAATGAGGAGCTACTCAGCCTATTGGCCAAAAGATTCTACAAAATGACTAGAAAAGTTTTCAGAAAAAGGTCATACAAGGGACATGATAAGCCAAGGTATGAAAAATCAAATAACAACAAAGATATTATCTATTTTGGTTGCAGGAAACCAGGCCATATTGTGCCTGACTGTTCAGAAAACAAAAACAAGGACAAGAAGGATAGAAGATAAAGAAGAAAGGAGAAGGACTTTAAGAAGAACAGCTCAGACAAACCCTCCTCCAGCAAGAACAAACATACAAGGAAGGGATTTGTTGCTGAGACATGGAGTGAAACTGAAGAGGATTCTGAAGCTTCATCCAGCCCCAGTGATGATGAGGATGATGTTGATGAAAAGGAATTTTGCATGATAGCTATGAATGCCTCTCAATCAAATTCAGAAGCAGAAGAGTCAGAGTCAGATTCAGAAACTCAACTAGAAGAAGACCAGGTAATCAATTCATTTGATTTCAGTTCTGAGGACTTTAAACATGAGTTTAAAGCACTATGCCTAGATCTATTAGAGTATGAGAAGGAAATCATTTCCCTTAGAAGACAACTATCTGAGCATAGCACTTTAAAATCAGAGAACCTCAAACTCTCTGAAGAGTTAGAATGCTATAGGGAGCAGATTGCTTCACTGAAAAGTGAACTATCCAAGGCCAAGCAGTTTGAAGAATCCCTTAATGGGAGAAGCATCAGACTGATGGACATTACAAGCACAGTGAACTCAAGATTCAACAGTACACTGGGCTTGGGTGCTTCATCCATCCAACCTATAGTATTAACAACCCCAATTAAATTTATTTCTGATAAAGGAAAGGGTGTTGTAGAGGTAGCTAGGAAGAATCCAGATTTACCTAAGGAAAATCAAGTTCAACAGAAAACGTCGAACAGAGCTCGACGATCGTCGAACAGAGCTCGACGATCGTCGAACAGAGCTCGACGATCCAAGGCTGGATCGTCGAACTCAGATCGACGACTTCTGAACTCTGGTATAGTCGATATTCGAACGGAGCTCGACGATCTGACCCAAGATTGTCGAACTAAGGTCGACGATCGTCGAACGGAGATCAGAGCTTTGAACCATCTTTCAGAGGTAAATCTCAAGTCAATTCTAGAAGCCCCTCATCCCAAAGCTTCAACCCTTATACTGAATGGATAGTACCTCCTAGGAGATACCATCCTGAAGGTTATAAGAGTCAACCTGGGATGTCTTTTATTTCAGAATTTAAAGGTTATCAACCTAGGCCCAAGGTAAACTGGGTCAAAAACAAGTAAATCTTTTTTTGAGCAGGTGAAGACCTATCCAACATCAAACCAGCAATGGTATCTGGATACTGGGTGCTCAAAGCACATGACAGGGAACAAGGACAACTTCACATCCTTTAAAGCCAAGCTTGGACCCAAAGTAATTTTTGGTGATTCAAACTTTGGAACAACAAAAGGATATGGTGCAGTCCAAATTGGAACAGTCACCTTCAAGAAAGTAGCTTATGTTGAAGGACTCAAGCACAACTTGATAAGTATCAGTCAACTTTGTGATGAAGGATATCAAGTGACTTTCAACAAAGCTATATGCAAGATCAAGTCAGAAGACAACACAACTGTGATGACAGGTAACAGAAAAGGTAACATTTACTTAGTAGATTTACATTCATCTAAAGTAGATATCTGCTTGTTCAATTCCATATTTAGACCTAATATACTATGGCATAAGAGACTAGGGCATATTAACCTTAGAACTATTGCTAGGATATCCAAGGACAACCTTGTTAGAGGACTACCTTCTGGCTCCTACAAGAAGGAAGGACTTTGCAAGGCTTGTCAATTAGGCAAGCAAACTAAAAACAGTTTTAAGTCACTTAATAAGAGTGATTCACCTAGGATTTTGTATCTGTTACACATGGATCTTTTTGGACCCATTACAGTACAAAGCTTAGGAGGGAAATCTTATACTTTGGTGATTGTAGATGACTTCTCTAGATTCACTTGGGTATTCTTTCTTAGGAAGAAGTCTGATAACTTTAAGTGTCTGACAGAGTTTCTTAAATGTATACAGATTGAGTTCAATACTCACATTGCCCTGATCAGAAGTGATCATGGGATAGAGTTTGATTCTCTTCTTATGCAAGAGTTCTGTCAGAGTGAAGGGATCAAGCATACTTTCTCAGCTCATAGAACTCCTCAAAAAAATGGGGTAGCAGAAAGGAAAAATAGAACCCTAATTGAATCTGCAACTACATTATTGATAGATGCTCACCTTCCTCCATCCTTTTGGGCAGAAGCAGTGAGCACCTCCAACTATGTGCTGAACAGTAGTTTGATACATAAACTGAAGGGCAAGACTCCCTATGAATTACTCAAAGGGAAGAAACCCAAAGTAGATTACTTCAAAATTTTTGGTTGCATTTGTTATATTCACAATAATGACAAGAGATATTTAGCAAAATTTCAAGCAAAAGCTGATGAAGGAGTGTTTCTGGGATACTCCATGATCAGTAAAGCTTATAGGGTTTATAATAAAACTACTCTAAAAATAGAAGAATATGTCCATATTTCCTTTGATGAAACTAATATGCCTTTCAAGGAGAAGAATACTTCTACCATAGAACATTTGCAGGTACATTCTCTAGCTGAAGACTTGGACAGATTGCAAGTTACTCAAAAGGATGAAAGTAGTGAAGATGAAGAAGTTGCTCAACATCTGGAAGAAAATCTTCTTGAAGAGCCAGTTGCTGTTCCACAAGAGGAAACAACAACACAAGTTGGTGAACAATCAACACCCCCTGTTGATTTAGTAACATCAAGAGATCATCCAATCTCCCAAGTGATTGGAGACATCTCAGCTGGTGTGCAAACCAGAAATCAGGTCAACCAAAACCTAATGCACACTTGCTTTCTCCCTCAAATTGAACCTCAATCCATTCAAGATGCAGAGCAAGATCCACACTGGATCATTGCAATGCAAGAGGAGCTGCATCAATTTGAAAGAAACAAAGTTTGGGAACTAGTGCCTAAGCCAAAGGATCATTCCATTATTGGAACAAAATGGGTGTTCAGGAACAAGTTGGATGATCAGGGAGTCATTGTAAGGAACAAGGAAAGGCTAGTTGCTCAAGGCTACTCTCAAGAAGAAGGAATAGACTATGACCAGACCTTTGCACCAGTTGCAAGGTTAGAGGCCATCAGAATATTCCTAGCTTATGCTGCTCACAAGGGATTCAAGGTCTACCAAATGGATGTGAAGAGTGCTTTTCTCAATGGAGACATCAAAGAGGAAGTCTATGTTAGACAACCTCCATGTTTTATCTCTTCAACTTATCCTGATCATGTTTTCAAATTGCACAAAGCATTATATGGTCTCAAGCAAGCTCCTAGAGCATGGTATGAGACCTTAACATGCTTTCTTCTGGAAAATGATTTTATAAGGGGTAGAGTAGACCAAACTCTTTTTATTAGAACCCATAAGTCCCATACCCTACTAGTACAAATATATGTAGATGACATTATTTTTGGTTCTACGGATTCAAATTTGTGCAAAAAGTTTTCCAAGCTGATGCACTCTAAATTTGAAATGAGTAGCATGGGTGAGCTTTCCTTCTTTCTAGGATTGCAAGTCAAACAACATGCTGAAGGCATATTCATTTCTCAAACCAAGTATGCAAAGGAACTTGTTAAGAAATTTAGTATGTCTGAAGCATCTTGTATGAAAACACCTATGCCTACTAATACTGTATTAGATGCTGATGAACATGGAAAACATGTTGATCAGACAACATATAGAGCAATGATTGGCTCTCTATTGTACCTTACAGTTAGTAGACCTGATATAATGTTTGCTACATGCATATGTGCTAGGTTCCAAGTGAGCCCTAGAGAGTCACACCAAATTTTAGTTAAAAGGATTCTTAGATATGTTAAAGGTTGTCCAAATCTAGGACTCTGGTATCCAAAAGACTCAGGATTTGAATTAACTGGATTTTCAGATGCTAATTATGCTGGATGCAGAGTAGACAGGAAAAGCACCAGTGGAACCTGTCAGTTCCTTGGTGACAGACTTGTCTCCTGGTTCTATAAGAAACAGACATCTGTGTCTACTTCAACTGCTGAAGCTGAATACATGGTAGCAGGCAGTTGTTGCTCACAAATTCTGTGGATTCAAAACTAGCTTCTAGACTATGGCTATAACTTAGAAGGGTCAAAAATCTTTTGTGATAACACTAGTGCTATTTCCATTACACAAAATCCAGTCCTCCATAGTAGGACAAAACACATAGAAATTAGGCATCATTTTCTAAGGGATAATGGTTAGAAAAACAAAATTGAACTTCAATATATCCCAACTGATTTGCAAAGGGGAGATATTTTCACCAAACCATTGGATGAAAAGAAACATACATTCTTCCTAAATCAGTTAGGCATGTTAGATGGAGGAAGCCTAAAATAAATTACAAGATCTTAAAAGCTAAAATTGACCAAGACTAGGCTAAACAGAATGAATTTTATAGCATGTAACTATGTTTCCGGTCTATGAACTGCACTCGACGATTTTCCTCAAGATCATCGAACGGAGATCTACGATTTCCCAAATCGTCGACCGGAGTTCAGCGCTTGTCAGATAGTTTTATACTATCTCTTTCAGGTCAACGATCGTCGAACGTAGATCGACGCTCTCAAGATCGTCGAACTGTGATCGACAATTTTGAAGACCTTTCAGATTCCCTTAGGAGCCCCGATCGTCGAACGGAGATCGACGATCCTTCATTTTCTGCGTCGAACCCTAATATAAAAATCATTTTTCGCCCGTCGTTCTCCTTTGCGCTTTCATAGTTTCTGCAGAAAAACTCTTTTTCCCTCCAAACTTTTGCTGCACATGTTCTTTGTTTGTTCATATTTGCAGGATCAAATGGCCGTTTCAGTTGCAGCTCTGTCGGCAATGAAATTCGACATCGGATTTGACATCGATATGGATTCTTTTGAAAGTAGTGATCAAATATTCAAAGACATACTTGAGCTCTTCAAAGAATAACAACTAGAGAACATAATGACAACAAGAATCAAGATAATAGCAGATGAAATTAAAGAATGGGTATATACAACACAAAATCTGAATAACAACACCATCGTCGGCACGATCTCGGGAAACCAGGTATCACTTTCACCTGAGGTTTTATCAGAAGTTTTTCAGTTGAGTACAGGAGAAGATTGCATTGATTTGTCTGGAGAAGAATTCTCCAATATGCTTGAAAGGATGGGGCATACAGCAGCTAACCCCAACAAGCTTTTGAAGAAAGATCTGTCAGTGGAATACAAATTTTTGGCAGATGTGGTAGGGAAAGTGTTATTGGCTAAGCACTCTGCTCATGATACAATTTCCAGGTATCAGCTCTGTTTGATGGGAGCTCTTGTGGATAAAAAGCACCTAAACTGGGGAGAACTCTTTTTTGATTTAATCAAAAAGAAAATAAACAAGAGTTTTGTTAATTTTGGTAGAATAATTGGGCTATTTCTTCATGCTAAGTGCCCTGAATTGTTAGTTTCAAGTGGAATGCATATCAATGCTTCCAAGAGGCTGACTTGTGGCTTATTTGGAAAATGGGATAGACAGATTGTCATGCCCAGCAGACCTACAACAATTCCATCTTCAGGCACAAGGACTGCTACAGTCACTTCCCCTCAGGTCTCTGCCCAAGCAGAAGATTTGCCTGCTTCCTCTCCACCTTTTTCTACAACCATCTCCACATCAACCACAACAATCACCTCAACCATATCTATCTCTTCCCCCATTACCATTTCATCACCCTTATCTCCTCCAGCCACTTCAGAAACATTCCACCCTCTCCATTATTATCCACCTCTCACCATTCCATCATTCCACCTCCTGGAAGACTCCTTCATGGATGATTCTCCTTCCTCTCCTCCTGAGATTCCATCTACCTCCTCTTACCAACAACTCCTTCAGGATATACTCTCACAACCATCCTTTACTCCATCCATTTCCACACCCATATAATCCATCTACACTCCAGTACCATCCATCTCCACAATCTCTACTCCTGAGCCAACCATCCCTATACCTCCTACCACCACACTATCAAACATTATGCCAGCAACATCAACTCCTACCTCTACTCAAGCCCATCTTAAGCATGTAGATCTTCCTGCACTGACAGATAGGATGTATTAGCTGATAGCCCCCAGGCTATCCTCATTGCTGGAGACCACAATGGCCCCACTTCTGAAACATGTTCAGGAGCTGTCTGACAGGCTATCTTCATTCCTCTCTTCTCAGGCAATCCCTTCCTCTGAGTGCCTTGATCCAGTTCATACTGAATCCAGGCAGGGGGAGATGCCTAATGAAGTTCTGGAATTTCCTGCTGCTGCTGAAGCTTCAGTTGCTACTCCAGTGTTTGCAGTGGATCTCCAGAGCCTGCTCTAAGTTTTTGATGCTGTTTACTTCAACTATCTACCAGCTCAACAGTGTGAAGATCTCTCCAAGGCAATTGTGCCTGTTCCAGTATGTGAGCCAATTTTGCTAGCTTCTTTTATAGAATTTGTCCAAGCTGAGGATAAGGCCACTACTGTTGTTGCTGCTGCTGCTAATGATAATGTTAATGACTTTTCAGTTGATTCAATTATTAGTTCTGTAATTGTTTCTGAAGATATTATGATGACAGAGGCATGTATTGATGAGCCTGTTGATTCTGCTAGTTTTGTTTCTAAAAGTGTTATTCCTCCTGTTCAAGTTGCTGCTTCTATTATTGCTGCTCCAGTACTCTCTCAAGCCAAAAATCTTCAACAAGAATACATTAAGAGAATAGATGCTCTATATGATGATCCCCAGAGCTGAAGCTTTGACAACACCAACAATCCACTAGTCTTCTCTCAGTGATTTGAGACAGAGAAGACATCATCATCTCTTTCTTTTTTTCTTTTCCTGCTGTAAAAGGGTTATCAAAACTCCCTTCAAAAGTTCTGAATTTGGTTTCTGAGACCTGATCAAAACTCAGTGGTGGCAAGACACCTTATCAAAAAATCTAGATCTGGTTTTTAAGCACCTTATCAAAAGCTCATTGGTGCCCAGGACACCTGATCAACTCATCCTGCAGTGGATTCCTACTAAGGGTGGTAGAAGAGTGGATGTACCCAAGTTTTTGGGAACCACTATAGATCCTTGTGTCTTCTGGTTGCTGTGTGTTTGTTATTGTTGTGTGCTGTGTGATTCTTATTTCCATCTTTAACTTTATTTTTCAACAAGCACTATACACATATAATTAAATTTAATCTTCCACTGCCTTACAATTTTTAATTGTAAACATTATTTTAAAATAATCTATTCACCCCCCTCTAGAGTCAAGGTAGATCTTTCTCTTACTTTCAATAGGTAAACCGACTAAGCAAACCCATGCTCCAACAAACCACACCCGTTAACTACGCGTCAACGTAATGCCCTGATGCCAAAATTACGTCACTATGGGAATTAAAATAAATACCGAAAAATCAGGGGCGTTACAACCACCCCCCCCTAAAAAGAAGTTTTATCCTGAAACATAACATAAATAGAATCAAATCCAAAACAGGATAAAAGCAATCATAGGCTAACAAAAAAAAACACTTACCAAAGCATCAGGAGAACAGATGAGGATGCGCCTCCCTCATAGCTAACTCCAACTCCTAAGTCACGCTCTCCACATCTTGGTTTCTCCACCAAACCTTAACCATGGGTATAGTCTTCGTTCGCAATAACCAATCCCGAGTATCCAAAACAAGAACATGAACTTCCACATATGAAAGATTAGGCTCCAACTGCGACACAATATCAAGAATTTGCCCGTCGCTCAGCACACACTTTCGCAATTAGCTCACATGAAAAACATCGTGCACACCCGAAAAATTTGTTGGCAAATCAAGTCTGTAGGCTGATACACCAATCCGCTCAACAACTTTGAATGGTACCACATACCTAGGATCCAACTTATGGTTCTTACCAAACCTCTTAACACCAGACATTGGGGAAACCTTAAGAAAAACCATGTACCTAGCAACAAAATCCAAATCAGTCCTACACCGATTGGCATTCTTTTCATAACGCTCTTGAGCTATCCGAAGCTTATCTCGAATATGTTTTACAGAAACATCCATCTCTTCTAACGATTCAGAAACCAACAATGGTATCTCATCAACCTCGAACCAAAAAAAGGGAGTCCTTCAATGTCTCCTATACAAAGCCAAAAATAGGGCCATCTACAAACTCTCTTGGTAACTGTTATTGTATGCAAATTCCATCAGTCTCAAATGCTCATCCCACGCTCCTCCGTGGTCCAAGATATAACACATGGTCATATCCTCCACGATCTGATTTACTCTCTCCGTCTGACCATTTTTCTGCGGATGATAGGCTGTGGAATACCTTAAATCGATACCCAACCCATCCTATAAACTCTTCCAAAAGCGAGACGTAAACCTAGAGTCTCGATCCGATACAATACTAACAGGCACTCCATGCATTTGATGACCTCATCCAAATATAGCTCAGTTATTTTCTTCATGGAGTAGTCGATCTTGAACGGCATAAAGTGAGCACACTTCGTCAATCTTTCCACTATAACCCAAACTGAATCATGCCCTCAGGGAGATATCGGCAACCCAGTAATAAAATCCATCGAAATACTCTCCTACTTCCAACTCGGAATTTCTAAGGGCGCCAACTTGCCTCTAGGCCTTCCATGATTGACCTTCACTCGCTTGTAAGTAAAACATTCTGAGGCAAACTTAGCTATATCGCCCTTCATACCATACCACCAAACGATCTGCTTCAGATCCTTATACATTTTTATAGAACCGGGGTAGTAGGCAACGCTAGAACCATGCGCCACTTTGCACAACTTACCTTGAATATCCTCAACTGCGAGAATACAAAATCTGCCGCGGTACTTCAAGGTACCCGTGTCATCAATAGAGAAATCCCGTAATTCCCCTTTTGTAGTTCTATTATAAAGGTGCAACAAATCAGGATCATCCCTTTGATGTAGCCTTGTAAGTGTAATCCATGAAGGCTCTATTACTTCCAAACTGCTGGGTGAGTCGCTACTCCATACTGATATATCCATCAAGAGAAATTCCTCCACCAGTGAATCCACAGAAAGGTTACAAATTTTCGCTATCTTCCTACTCAGGGCATCAACTACCACATTAGCTTTTACCGGATGGTATTGGATCTCAACATCATAATCTGCAACATACTCAAGCCATCTCCGTTGGCGCAAGTTCAATTACTTTTGAGTGAATATGTACTTCAAACTCTTATGATCCGTATAAATCTTACATAAAGCGCCATATAACATATGTCTCCAAAACTTCAAGGCATAAATCACAGCTGCAAATTATAAATCATGCGTAGGGTAATTTATCTCATATTCCTTTAACCGTCACCACCCCTATGCAATCACTTTGCCCTCTTGCATCAATACGCAACCAAGTCCAACGTGCTATGCGTCCACATACACAAGATACTTTATCCCTTCGGTAGGCAAGGTCAAAACTGGAGCAGTGCACAATCTCCTCTTTAATTCTTGAAAAGCCTCTTCACACTTATCGCTCCAAACAGAAGCTGCGTTCTTCTGCATCAATTTAGTCAAAGGCACAAACAACGTAGAGAAACCCTCTACAAATCTTCTGTAATAGTCGGCTAGCCCTAGGAAGCTCCTTATCTCCTTAGGAGTAGCAGGTCTATTCCAATCCATAACAAAACCTATCTTCTCTGGGTCAATAAATATCCTGTCCTTATTAACCACATGACCCAAGAATGAAACCTAAGTCAACCAAAACTCACACTTGCTCAGCTTAGCATACAACTTATGCTCCCTTAAAGTAGACAAAACTAAACGCAAGTGCTGTGCATGCTCTTCAGCACTACGGGAGTATACTAGAACATCATTTATAAATACGACCACAAAGCAGTCCAGGAAATCCATAAAAACTCTATTCATCATATCCATAAAGGAAGAGGGTGCATTAGTCAATCCAAAAGACATAACCAAGATCTCGAAATGCCCATGCTAGGAATGAAAAGTAGTCTGTGGAATATCTGTCTCACGAATCCTCAACTGATGGTAGCCTGAACGAAGATCAATCTTTACAAACACAGCGCTACCGCGCAACTGATCAAACAAGTCATCTATTCTCGGCAGGGGATACCTATTTTTATGGTTAATTTATTGAATTCTCTATAATCTATGCACAACCTCATTGATCCATCCTTTTTCTTCACAAACAGCACAGGAGCACCCCACGGTGAAGAACTTGGACTAATGAATCCATTTTGCAGCAACTCATCCAATTGGGTACGTATCTCCTCCAGCTCACGCGGGGCCATATGGTATGACGCCTTAGCAGCAGGACGGGTACCCGACTCTAGATCTATGATGAACTACACGTCTCTCTCAGGTGGAATACCAGGAAGGTTATCAGGAAAAATGTCAGGAAACTCGCGCACTACAACAATCTTCTCTACACGCGGAAAACTACTACCGATCGCCAACTCCGAAACCAAACAGATAAAACATCTGGAATTTACAAGCTTCCGAGCATGTACCGCAGAAATAATCAGAGAAACTTGGCGCGGAAAAACATAAATGCTCCTGGGCTGTCCGTTGTCAAACTTAAAGTCCTAGCACTTAACCTTGTATTAGATGACTGCATCATACTTAGAAAACCAGTCCATCCCCAAAATGACATTGAAATCTTCCAAGTCTATCACCTTCAGATCAGCAATGACTAGAAAATCACCTAATAGAATAAGACAACTCTGAATGCCTTGGTCCGACACTACTGAATCGCCAGAGGGAAACTTGACACTAAATGCATCGCCAACACAATCGAGGGTCAAACAGTGATGCTCTAGGAAGGTTCTAGCCACGAACGAGTGGGTAGCACCGGAATCGACGCGCGCCAGTGGTTCTTTACCTTAAACTTTCCTATAAAATTGCATATGCATCTAAGGGAAGGGACGTCGAAACTACAGCTACAAATTAAAAGCTAAAACTAGGTTAGAATTTAACCTTAAATCACTTAAGTAGATGTCTGATCTTCCTCCAAAGACACCATGTTCAGCTTTCCCTTCCCCTTGTCCAATGGCTGTGGTGGCGGCAAGGCCTGAAGTGGAACCGGTTGCAACAGGGGCTGAGCCTGCAGGCACTTCGACCTGAAATGTCCTTTCTGTCCGCACTGGAAGAAGAACTTTTCCTTTCCCCAATAATGGGAAGCGTCATGCCTTCTCCGCTTACACACAGAACAAACCAAATCTCCTTTCAGAGCACTCTGAATCACATGAACTTGCTCCTGCTTATGAGCTCCTAGCCTCTTGTAACACCTTTCGAAGGGATGTCTTGACCGGCCACAGAAACTACATATCTCTTTTCTCCTTTTCCTCGAAGCAGCATCGGATTATTGGTAATTCTTACCCTCACCAGTCTTCCTTTTGTCCTTTCTTATTTGTTGACCTTGGCTCTTGGCATTATCAATCGCCTTAACCATCAGAGCAGCCTCCACAACTTCAATATAGATCTCAGATCCATAAGCACTAGCTAGCTACTAGATGTCATTCCTAAGACCACCTAGAAAATGTTTAAATCGACTAGATTCTGAAGACATCATGTTAGGGGCAAAACGACACAGTTTGCTGAACTCCACCTCATACTCACTAACAATGAGCTGCCTTTGCTTAAGATGTAGAAAATCATTCATCAAACGGTCTCTCTCGAACGACGGCAGAAACTTTTTCAACAGCAATTCCTTAAAGGATTCCCATGAATACCCATCCTTAAGATTTTTCTTCTCTCTCAACCACACAATCTTTGCAAGTCCCTTGAGATGATACGCAGCGACCATTACCCTCTGGTCCGCTGAAACTCATGAATAAGAGAACATCTCCTCGATGGCTATAATCTAATCATCCAAAGCCATAAAATATGCCCTACCATTATAGGTAGGGGTTCCTAGTCTCTGAAATGCGAAATAAATGTCATCTCTGGTGGTAACAACACCGGGGGCACCAGTGAAGCAGGTGGAACAGGAACGATTTGACCCACAGCCGGGTCCTGCACTCTAGGCGACTAACTACCAACAACTGACAACAACGCTTGGATCTACGACTACATCTCCAACATTTTCCTCGATAGAGCCTCATTGCTCTTCCGCAATCCTTCTATCACGGCCTCACTCTAGGAACCAGACGATTCTCCCTCCGATTGGAGAGTCGACCTCGTCGCAGGACATCTTGACATTCTAATAACACAATTAACCACTAATCAAAACTTAGCTTACCGCTAGAACCAAACAACTTTGTTCAGACAATACAAAATTAAATACTTGCTCATGCTGTTAACTTGCTCTGGGATTTTCATTTATGATGTCATGCCTAAACTTAGGATGATATACCGTCATCCTACTGACTCATGTGCCTAAACCATGAATGCATGAATTATTATTCTTTTGACTCAAAACCATATGTGTACGTATGTCATCATGTAAATCTTTAGCTTGGCATGTGTGCTTATGCAATGTTATGTCATGCATGTTGTGCTATGCAATCTCAAAAAAGACCTTAATGCATGTTATGAGCGGCATACACATGAAATGTTATACATCCCATACTACATAACATTACATGTAATGAAAGAGAAAAGGTGCTAATGGGCATCCATGTGATGGTGGTTATGCATCCCATACTACATAACCGTCACATGTTACCACCTATGGTAGATCCATATACAAACACATATTATGCATCCTATACTACATAGTATGCCCCGTATACTTCTTATCATGCTTATGAGTATTATGTTCATGCTTCAGCCAAGACGCACTGAAGACATATCGATGTGTGTATGAAATGACACTAGAAAACTAACACAAACCTGAGATAATTGTTCGACTAATTGTCAAACAACCCATCCCTCTGATACCAACTGTCACAACCCGCATTTTCCCCATATTAAATGATATATCAGAATAAGGGAAAACACGCGTCATGATGCCATGTCTGCAGTGGATAACTGCAGACGCCAATGCAAAACTCCAACTAAACACTTTATGAAAGATCTATAAGTTATTTATAGAAAATTCAGTTTAAGTTAAAGGGTTAGCCGTATCCCTCGGCTTAGTGAATCATCTAGTCCATGAGAAAAGATAGTTATACACTGCGAAAAATACTTTATCTACAAGATTAGACGTCCTACATGAGTATAAACATACCTAAGGACAACTCATGGTATGCAAGACTCTAGATTTATAATAGTAGTGAAAGTAACTTTTACGGTCGCTAAATATAGTGATTTAGATTTCAAATATGGTATGCATAAAGTTGTAATAGTAATTTTTATATTTTAAAATATCTAACATGCAACCTAGCATAAAACCTTCCCAGAGACCAAGTAAAAACAACCACAAGAGGTAAACTAACAGCTTAGCAAAGTATTCATGTTGGGTATTGTATCCACAATAACCTAGATTTGTGTGAAGTCACCCTTGAACTAAGATGAATTAAGTTTGTATTTGATGCTATCTTTTAGTTGAGTGCTTGCAGGTCAATATTGCTAAGTGTAGACAAATGTCAGTTTATAATGAGTCACTAAACATAGGACCATACAATGTAATACCTCATTATGTGATCCATGATTTTGAATCATGTGTAACCTCTCTATTAGGATGCACTTTATTTTCAAGTACTAAAGAAATAGAAGAAGGGAAGGGTTGCTTGTTTCCAATAAAGAAGAAAAGAAATTTTTTCCAAAAAATTCCTAAATCCATTTCTCGAGAAAGTGAAGACTGTTTCTCGAGAAAGCATTGCTATTCTCGATAAAGCATTGCTGTTCTTGAGAAACCATAAGACTTCTCGGGAAGTTGACTGAAAATACTCTAAGCCCTTTTCTCGAGAAATGCCCTGAAGATTTCTCGAGAAGCCAAGTTAGTTCTTGAGAAATGCAAAGCAGTTCTCGAGAAGTTGAAATCATTTCTCGAGAAGCTAAGTCTTTTTCTCGAGAAATCAATTCCTTCTCGTGAAGTCATTGCATCAGTTTACATAATTTTGCGCTAAGTCAATTTCTCGAGAAGCCATATTATTTCTCAAGAAAGCAATTCGTTTCTCGAGAAATCATTTTATTCTCGAGAAATCTGGCTCCAGTTCTAAAAATGTGCCAAGTCACTTTCTCGAGAAATAATATTCTTCTCGAGAAATTAGTGATTTTCTTCACAGAAATTTCTTCAAGTCTTTTATGGAGAAGCCAAGTCATTTCTCGAGACAGCCTTTCATTTCTTGAGAAATCTACTTCTTCTCGAGAAATGGACTTGCGGATTTTTCTTTCAATATATTCTGACGGGATTTCAAATTATTATGATTTAATGTTGATTTATCCATTAATGGATCTTTCTTTAATGATTCATGACCGTTGAAGATGATATATATATATATATATTATTTTCAATCCGATTCTCGAACCCTAATCTAATCAGACTTGTAAATCAGAATCGCTCTTTCAAAATTTGGGAGAAGCTGCACGTCGCCATCGCCGTTCTTCTCTGTCGCTAATCTATTGATCCATCAATTCGAAGAGAGAAAAGATTCGGCAGATCTAAAGTTCAAGATTCTTCATCATCTATTTGATCGGGTCGAATCCTATTTTTCAGATCAGCCTTCTTGGTTTTCTTCCTCAACCTTCTTCATCAAGGTTTTCAAGTTTCAAGAAGGAAGACCCTCGAAGTTCTCAGATCTGGAAGTATAAAGTTTATATTATACTTGTAAAATTTATTTTAACTCTTGTAGGAGCTTTGTATCCGAGATTGTAGGAAGTTTATTCTTCCGAGTGTTGATCCGTTGGTGGATTGAGTTTGTAGATCCGGTTTGTGGATCAAGTTGTAGATTCGTTTGTTGATCGAGGTATAGATCCGATTGTGGATCGAGGTGTAGGAGCGTTGATCTGAGTTATAAGATTTTTATAATCTAAGAAAGGTAAAGTAGCCAAATCTATCCCTTCGTGGTTGATAGGCTAGGAGAGACAGTGGACGTACACAATATGGGGAACCACTATAAATATCTGTGTTTGTGTGCTTGAGTTTTTAAATATTTTTATTTCGCAAAAAGACACAAACATCACCTATTCACCCCCTCTTGGTGATTTAGGTAGATGCTAGATACTTTAAATTGGTATCAGTGGGGCATTTTGTTCGATAAGGCTAACACCTTGAACAAGATCCCTGATCTAGCATTTAGAGATTTCGCATATTCACCATGGATCAAAGCAAAGACATGTCATCCATGAAGCTACCGGCGTGGACAAAGGAAAACTTTCGCATGTGGAAAGAACGAGTATGATTCCACATGGAAGCTGTTGATCCAAGGATTTTTTAAATAGTGGAAGAAGGAACACACATCCCTACACAGCCTTCAACGATAAATCCAGTGATCATGATTCGAAAGAAGATGATGGATCTTACTAAGGATGAGATTGCCTTAGTGTCCCTTGACAAGAAGGCAAAGAATATCATAGCGATTGTAGTGGACGTTTCAATGCTCCAGAACTTATTCCACTGTAAGTATGCCAAAGAGATGTGAGACTATCTTGTATTCCTAATGGAAGGTACTAAAGAAGTGAGAAACGATCGCAGATCATTGTTGAACCAGGAGTACGAGGCCTTTAATCAAGGTGCCAATGACTCCATAGCTGACAGTTTTAAGAAGTTCTTCAAGATAGTCAACGGCCTCAGGAACTATAGCCGTGCATTCACTCATGGTGAACTGAATGACAAATTCCTCAGATCCTTAACAAAGGGCTGGGATACAAAAATTCTTGCCATTAAAGAATTTGGGAACCTGCTAGAGATAGATCCACAGAACCAGTGGATCTGAAGGGGGAAGGGTCTAGAAAATCTAAAGCTGTGTCACTTATAAGGACACGAGCTCCTGACACTCCAGAAGACTCTGAGCCAAGCACTTTTGGCTCCGAGCTATCTGATGGAGAATTTTCCCTCATCTACAAACAATTCAAGAAGCTACTGATCAAGAGGACACAAATGAAAAATAGGTCATTTTCTTCAGATTCCAGAAGATCACATCGTGATGGTGATCGAGCGACGAAAAGCTACAATAAAGAGGACATGTACAAATCCAAACCAAATAAATAGTTTCCCTCTGACGTTGTTTGCTACTATTGTAATAAAATATGTCACATGACTGCGAAGTGTCCTTACAAGAAGAAGGATAGCTCCAGGAAGGACGAGAAGAGATCCTTCAAAGGAAAGAAGAGAGAAGAAAAGAGCTTCGTCGCCAAAAAGTCGAAGACTCTCAGCGACAGTGACTTGAGCGAGTCAAGTTCTGAAAACGAAGAAGCTTACTTTGAGCTTATGGATCAATCTGACAAGGAAGTGGGTGACTCCGAATACCATGGGAAGTTAAACTTGCACACTATTCTTTCAGAATCTAAAACGTCCTCCAATGGTCATGAAGACTACTCCTCTGATGAGAATGATTCAGAGTTGATGGCTCAGTATGAGCACTTATTAAAGGCTTTCGACAAATGCCATAAGGTAGTATGAAAGCAGGTAAAAGAGATTGCCTCCCTCAAGGCAGTGGAAGTAAATCTAAAGGAAGAAATTACAAAATTACTTCCTCTCAGAGATGATGTCCGATCCTTGAAAGAGGAACTCAAGGGCTCGACTGAGTCATTAAGCCTGAAGGAGAAATATCTTGATGATATGGAAGAAAAGCTCGCGGTAGAGAGAAAACTTATTGAGAGTTTCTCCAAGCTAAAGACTGTTATCCCTCTCATCGATGAGTTTTCAACTCAGAAGAAGGGTAGTGATCTTGGCCATGTTGGTGAAAAGGGTAAGGCTGCCAAGAAGGCTAGCGCCAAAGAAAAGGGGAAGACACCCATGGGTCAACCTTCATTTAGGAAAGTAATCTTTCCGACAAACAAGTTTGACCTTGAGTCATCCTATGGTCATCATGCTAGGACTACTCATATAGAGCCCAAGAAAAGATACCAGGGATGGACCCGTCCCCGTTATTTTGGTGCTAGCGTGCTCAAAGCACCATTTGAGGAAATTCAGATGAAGAGTTATGGTCCATATGTGCATGGCCATAACAATAAGAAGGCACCAAAATCTAAATCTGCTGTGCCTAAGGCTAAGGAGATGGGAAGCCCTTGTATTTGCTACAACTATACCTCACGTTCAAAGGGTAAAACAGGAGTAAAAAAGGAGGTACAATAGATTCGACTGTTGGTGTTGTGGCAAAATTGGTCATTTTGGCGCAGATTGTTGGTATAACCCTGCCAATCTTGTAACTCCTAGAGTTAGCTATGCAAGACCCACCACTCATAAGGCTAATGTTCCTAGGGGGAGTATGCTATCCAGGAACCAAGGACCCAAATACATTTGGGTTCCTAAGGTAAACTTATTTATCTTTGCAGGTATTTCCAAAGGCCAATAGAACTCCGATCTGGTATTTGGACAGTGGATGCTCTTGGCACATGACCGGGATAAGAAGCCTTTTGCGTGATTATACCCCAGTCAAAGACGGACCCAAAGTCATATTTGGAGGTTCAGATAGGGGAACTAAAAAAGGTTATGGTATGATTTCCAACAACGTAGTCTCTTTGACAGATGTTGCTTATGTTGACGGATTACACCATAATCTCATAAGCATAAGTCAACTATGTGACAAAGGTTACATCGTTGAGTTCTGTAAGGACAAGTGTTTGATAAAGTCATCTGCAAATTTGGAGACGGTTTTAACGGGCACTTGGAGCAGAAATATTTTCTATTTAAATTTCCTTTGCTTAGATAATTCTACCCAGTATGTTTTATTGTAAAAGATAGTGCGTCTCTTTGTGACCAATGACACAAGAGATTATCACATAATAATTTCAAAACCTTAAACATACTAATTTCTCACAACTTAGTGTGCGATACCCCTAACTTACAGTGCCTTAAAGAGAGTCCATGTCACTCCTATCAAATGGGTAAGCAGACACGAGCTACCTTCAAGGGTATTGCTGAAAAGGATTTTTCACGAAGCTTATACTTGCTTCATATGGACTTATTCAGTCCTATGCCAATTCACAGCTTAGGAGGTAAGGTCTATACGTTAGTGATTATTGATGACTACTCACATTTCATTTGGGTGTTATTTCTGAAACACAAGTCAGACACCTTCGATTCTTTCACTAATTTTGTCCGACAAATTCAGAACGATTTGGACTGCTGGAAAGAGGGCAAGGAATCTAGGATTCCGATACCTAAGAGATCATTCAGCTGATCTAATCATTGGAGAGCCAGGCGATGGTATGAGAACTAGAAGAGGTACAACTAACGAAGTTTTGCATCTAAACTTTCTGTCTCAGGTTGGACCGAAGAAGTTCGAGGAAGCGAACAAAGATGCCTCTTGGATAATGGCAATACAAGAGGAGCTTAGCCAGTTTGAATGATGCAAAGTCTGGGAGCTAGTGCCCAGGCCAAAGGGACAAAATGTGATCGACACCAAGTGGATATTTAGAAACAAGCTAGACGAAAACGGAGTAATTATCAAGAACAAAACCAGGCTTGTAGCTCAAGGTTACAGACAAGAAGAGGGGATCGACTTCGACCAGAAATTTGCTCTATTGGCTCGGCTCGAGGCGATCAGGTTATTTCTTGCGTATGCTGCTCTCAAAGGCTTCACCATCTACCAAATGGACGTGAAGTAAGCATTCCTCAACGAGGATCTGTAAGAGGAAGTATACGTAGCACAACCCCCAGGTTTTGTCAATTCTCAATTCCCTGACTATGTTTATTTCTTAAATAAAGCCCTTTATGGTTTAAAGCAAGCTCCCCGAGCTTGGTATGTGACGTTGTCTAGCTTTGTTCTTGAGAACAAGCTCACAAGGGGAAAGATAGACAAGACATTATTTCTTATGGAAGTTAAAGGCAAGATTTTGCTAGTGCATATCTATATCGACGACATCATATTTGGCTCTACAGAAGACAACCTTTGCAACTAGTTCTCCAAAATTATGTAAGGGAAGTTTGAAATGAGCAGTATGGGCGAGTTGAAGTATTTCTTAGGACTTCAGGTGAAGCAATCTGAAGATGGAATTTTCATCTCTTAGACAAAATCCACCAAAGAGCTTCTTAAGAAATTCGGAATGGAGAGCGCAACCTCGATGAGGACTCCAATGGGTTCAGCTGTGTCTCTAGACAAGGATGAGAAAGGGAAGTCTTTTGATGAAACTAAGTACAGAAGCATAATTGGATCCTTGCTCTACCTGACTGCTAGTAGACCAGATATAATGTTTTCAACATGTGTCTGCGCTAGATATCAGGTGAACTCTAAGGATCTTTTTACGTCACTGCAAAGCGAATTTTAAGATACCTTAAGGGTACACCTAATCTTGGCTTATGGTACCCAAGAAGTAATGATGTCGAGCTAATTGGATTTTCAGATGCTGATTTTGCAGGAAGCAGGGACGATAGGAAAAAGCACTTCTAGGACGTGCCAATTCCTCCGATGACGGCTTATCTCTTGGAGTAGTAAGAAGCAAAATTGTGTGGCAACATCTACTGCCGAGTCAGAGTATATCTCTGTGGGTAGTTGTTGCGCACAACTTCTTTGGATAAGGAATCAACTTCAAGACTATAATTTGAAGTTCATAGAAATTCCAATGTATTGGGACTCTTCCAGCGCAATAGCTATTGCCAACAATCCAGTCTCCCACAGCCGGACTAAGCACATCAAAGTATGCTACCATTTCATCCGGGAGCATATGGAGAATAAGAACATAGCCCTCAGCTATGTCCCGATGGACAAGTAGGCGGCAGATATTTTCACGAAGCCGCTGGACGTGGCCAAGTTCTCCTTTTTCAATACAGAACTCGACATGCTCAACATAGGACCCTGAAGTGATCATATCTGAAGTCTAGGACAAATTCTAAGAAGATCTTGTGTTTCTCGGAAACTTGTGTAGATTTCTCGAAAACATGATAAATTTTTCGAGAAAAGGACTAAATTTCTCGAGAAGCCTTTATATATTTCTCAAGAACTAACTTGTTTCTAGGGAAACAGACTGGATTTCTTGAAAGCCTCTATATTTCTTGAGAAAAGTTTTCTATACTTCTCGGAAAATTACTTCCATTTCTCAAGAAATGATTTATGGATTTCTCGAAAGACATCAATTTTCTTGAGAAAAGCCCTAATTTGACATGATGAATTTTTGAAGAATTTGAACTGTCGTTCCAGGTACGCTTCTCTTAATTCTTTGAAATTTAAATTTTATATAATAGATATGTCCATAGAAATCCAAATCCATAAATTTGAATAGCCTTCAGTTCTGCCAGAGCGTTCAACCATCTCTCTCGCAAAATCCTCCGCTTCTTCTCCGGCAAACCAGAATTTTCTCATTCTCTGTAATCGATGGCTCCATCTTCCAAGATCAGTTTAAGAAGTGAATTCGTTCGCGCAGGCATAGAGGAAATTTCAGATGACTTTAAGAATGTTATACTACTTCTGGAATCCGCCGACTTCTCATTCTTCCTGGAACATCCCTGTAAAGTGTTATTACCTAAAGTTGAGGAGTTTTTTTAGAAATGCCAATGTCAAGAGGTCTGGGAAATTGCTAAAGAGCTCAGTCAGAGACATCAAGATCAAAGTCAAGCCATCTACACTGACACAGTTTCTCCGATTATCATTAGTTTATGAGGAAGACTATCTGGAATAAGATGACTACTCAAGAACATTTACCTTCTATGGTCTTCCCCAGTCCACCACTTCAGGTAGAAGGCAGCATATGATAGATGAAAGCAAACTTTTTGCCGACATTCTAGGCAAGGTTCTTCTATGCAAAATAAGGTCTATTGGATATATTTCTTTATATTTCTTCGATATGATGACAACAGTGGTATGTAGAAAGAACTTCCATTGGGGACAAATGTTTGAGAAAATTAAAGAAAGCTTGAAAGCACCAAATTTTGGTAGAATTATTTATTTGTACTTGAATCAAGCTCACTTAGAAATCTTTGACCTATCCAAAGGTGTGTCCATCAACCACCTAAAGAAGGTCACCATCTCAACCATCAGTATATGGGAAATAAACATTCCAAGGCCAGGCCCCTCCAAGAATTATAGTAGATGACGAGGACAGGATTCCATCTCCTCCCCACACAGATACAACTGACACATTTGGTGCTGCTGCTGAGAGGGAGCCTGCTCCTTCAATTCATGTAGAGGTACAACATACTGAAGTATAAGTCACAAAAGTTCAATCAAATGCTCCTGCAGCAAAGGTTTAAGAATAAGTTGTAGATGTGTTGAGATAGTAGAAAAAGATAGTCTAGCTCAGTCTGATGATGAGCAGAGCACCTCTATGGGTGATGGTTGCTAAGGTTTGAATGTTCACTCCTCCTCTGATCAAGACACTCTACTGGATACTACTATAGAGGACATTAATAGGATGATTGAAAGTCTAACTTCAGATGACCCCCCGTTCTTCCCCCCTGAAGAGACTACTGAAAAGTCTCCTGAAATGGTTTCTGAAGATATTCCTGAAGACATTCCTGACAAGTCTTCTGCAGATATTCCTAAAGATATCCCTGCAGAAACTCAGAAAAATTCTCATCCCCAGGAACACATTGAGGGGGAGAATGTTGATTTGCTCCCTGAGGAAGAAATTACTCCAGAAACAGCAGAACCTCCTCTAAGGAACATGGATTTTCCATGCCTATTATTCTTGGAGAGGAAGGAGATGTCATGACTTATACCCAAAGAGTGAGAAGTAAAGTTGTCATTGATGAAATCCCAGTTTGGACACGTCCAGCTCTACCTCCTCCACCTCCTCCAGCTGATATTATCCATGATGATAACCTCTTGGGTAAAATAAAATCTATGCTTACAAAGCAAAGAGAGTACTTTGACAGGTCTCCAAGAGGTAACTGCAAAAATATCTGCTATAGAGAAGGAAATGAGCAGAGGATTTGCTGAGATTCAGCACAATACAGATGAGTTCAAGAGGTTGATGAACATTGGTGGCAAGGCTATAGACCACACTATCACTAGTGTTGGTTAGGTCATAGAACAAGCACTTACAGTGGCAAACAATCAGATTCTATTGGAAAAGAAAGCTCAAGAACACAACTTCAAAACATGTGAAAAAGTTTGCAAGTTTAAAGAAGATGCCATAACGAACCTCTCTGTAGAAGTCAGAAAGGGGGAGGATAAAGTTAAAGAAGTTCTTGGAAAGAAGGTGCAAGAGATGAAAAGTCAGTGGCGTGATCAGTTGAAAGAGATCAATACCAGTGTTGAAAATCCAATTAAAGGGGTAAACTTATATACTTTTGAGTCTATTGTATGAATGCACAACAAAATCTTCCCAAATTTTTCAGGTTGACCCTAATGAAGCTCCATCTCCTAATCTTGATCCCAATACCTTCAAGCCTACTTTCTCTCCTGGACCTGGACAATTTAAACATCCTTCTGAAAGTTATTCTCATGTATGGACTTCAGAACAGCCAAAGTTACATCAAGATCTACCTCCTGAGATTCCAGTGCAGAAGAAGAGAAAATATGGTTAGGGTGTCTCTACTAGTAGATCCATCCCAGGTCAAACAGCTGCCTAGAGGATAAAAAAAGAATTTGCTGAAGTATGGAGCCCAACTTCAAAATCTCTCATTTTGGATACCTTGAAGCTAGTTGTATAATATAATGAAAACAAAGATGATCATTACAGTCATAAAGAATGGGAGTTGTATGAAAAATCTTTCACTAAGAGGAGGATCTATGATAGAGAATATGGCAGAAACAATCCTACAGCTCCTCCTCGACCTCCTAAGTACTACCCCAAACCTTACAGCTACTAGAAAAGACAACAAGAAAAGAAGGATAGACAGCATCAACAACAATTCAAATGATTAGAGATTAGCTATAGTATAGAATCTTGTGGATCTGGATGTATCAATGGACAAATTCTATACATATATAAAATTTTGAATTTTGATGATCTTATTTATTCTCTTCTGTCATTACTTACTTTGTTTTGCTTGTTTGTTAATTCTTTAATTATCTTGATATAATTCACCTTAGTGTAAAGGGTTTTGACTTCTATAAATAGGGGGATATTGTTGGGTATTGTATCCACAATAACCCAGATTTGTGTGAAGCCACCCTTGAACTAAGATGAATTAAGTTTGTATTTGATGCCATCTTTTAGTTGAGTGCTTGCAGGTCAATATTGCTAAGTGTAGACCAATGTCAATTTACAATGAGTCACTAAACACAAGACCATACAATATAATCCCTCATTGTGTGATCCATGGTGTTGACTCATGTGTAACCTTTATATTGGAATGCACTTCATTTTAAAGTAATAAAGAAATAGAAGAAGGGAAGGGTTGCTGGTTTCCAATAAAGAAGATTTTTTTTTCAAAAATATCCTAAGTCCATTTCTCGAGAAAGTGAAGACTGTTTCTTGAGAAGTCTAAGTCTATTTCTCGAGAAAGCATTACTGTTCTCGAGAAACCATAAGACTTCTCGGGAAGTTGTCTGAAAATACTCTAAGTCCTTTTCTCGAGAAATGCCCTGAAGATTTCTCAAGAAGCCAAGTTAGTTCTCAAGAAAGGCAAATCAGTTCTCGAGAAGTCAAAATCATTTCTCAAGAAGCTAAGTCTTTTTCTCTAGAAATCAATTCCTTCTCGAGAAGTCATTGTATCCGTTTACAGAATTTTGCGCTAAGTCAATTTCTCGATAAGCCATATTATTTCTCGAGAAAGCAATTCATTTCTCGAGAAATCTGGCTCCAGTTCTAAAAATGCGCTAAGTCACTTTCTCGAGAAATAATATTCTTCTCGAGAAATCAGTGATTTTATTCACAGAAATTTCTTCAAGTCTTTTCTCGAGAAGCCAAGTCATTTCTCGAGAAAGCCTTTCATTTCTCGAGAAATCTACTTCTTCTCGAGAAATAGACTTGTAGATTTTTCTTTCTATATATTCTGATAGGATTTCAAATTATTCTGATTTAATGTTGATTGATCCATTAGTGGATATTTCCTTAATGATTCATGACCGTTGAAGATGATCTATATATATTCTTTTTAATCGGATTCTCAAACCCTAATCTAATCAGAATTAAAAATCAGAATCGCTCTTTCAAAATTCAGTAGAAGCCGCACGTCGCCATCACCGTTCTTCTCTACTGCTAATCTCTTGATCCAGCGATTCGAAGAGAAAAGATTTGACATATTCAAAGTTCAAGATTCTTCATCATCTATTTGATCGGGTCAAATCCTAGTTTTCAGATCAGCGTTCTCGATTTCCTTCCTCAACCTTCTTCATCAAGTTTTTCAAGTTTCAAGAAGGAAGACCCTTGAAGTTCTCAGATTTGGAAGTATAAAGTTTGTATTGTACTTGTAAAATTTATTTTAACTCTTGTAGGAGCTTTGTCTCCGAGATTATAGGACGTTTATTCTTCCGAGTGTAGGTACGTTGGTGGATCGAGTTTGTGGATCCGGTTTGTGGATCGAGTTGTAGATCCGTTTGTGGATCGTGGTGTAGATCCGGTTATGGATCGAGGTGTAGGAGCGTTTCTCCGAATCATAGGATTGTTATAATCTGAGAAAGGTGAAGTAGCCGAATGTATACCTTCATGGTAGATAGGTGAGGCAGGATAGTGGACGTACCCAATACGAGGATCCACTATAAATCTCTCTGTTTGTGTGCTTGGGTTTTTAAATATTTTTATTCCGTAAAAAGACAACCATCACCTATTCATCCCCCTCTAGGTTATTTAGGTAGACGCTAGATACTTTCAATTCAATTTTCTAAAGAAAACTACTAGTGGACGTCAACAACATGACACAAACCCACTGAGAGTATGCAAGTCTGAACTAAAAAACGAAACAACAACTACCTCACGATGGTGAGGAAAACTACTGCAACAACTATAGTCCACAAGCTACTATCCAACAAAGCCGCTCCATTGGTTACAACCCTAAACCTGAGGCACTCAAAAGAAGAACACCTCAGTAAGAAAATACAAGTGGCAAAGGAAATAAATAGGTAAAAAGTACAAAGACAAGGAAGGGTTTACCAAACCCGATTACAAGAAATGCTGAAAAACCCCAGCTGATTAGTTAAATAAAACATGTAAGTAAAAGTGTGTAATAAAGTAGTTAAATGAACATATGCACCGAGTGTAGAACAAAGCCATGCTTCGATAAGACAATCTGCAAGGATTAGAATAAATAACATAGACTGATCTAAGAAGCAAACTGAGCACAAAATAGCTCAAAAATGTTAGTCGTTAACACTTGGTGAACATAACCGGGCCGGAGTCGGTGACCAAAATATCTAATCCCGAACTACCAAACCCAAACGTCTCAAAAAGGGCACTGCAGTGGTGGCCACCTAGCCAAACACAACCCAACAGTCCACAAAAAATAGAGACCAAACCAAACCACCAAGGGCAATGTCCCACAAATCAACATCTAGTTGGTGGTCCATTATCCACTGCCAACCTACCTAGCCGAAGAAACATCATAACCGAACACCCCAAACAAAACCCAAGACTAATCAGAGGGTAAACCTTTCACAAGCCCTAAAACCATCCTAGGGACCATACAAGATGAATCCTACACGAAACAATGAAAATAGTCTAAGTCCTGGCCAAATTCGGCGATTATACCTGACGAATTACGATGATACTCGATGAATTTGACAACACTTGGCGAAAAAGGACCAGCATTACTCGACGAATTCTACATTACTCGACGAAAATGAACTAATGATACTCGATGAATTCCAATGATATACGTCGAATTTACCTTTGTAATTCTAAGATATTCGACGAATTCAACCCTACGATACACGCCGAATCTACCTTCGACTTCCTTACCCGACAAAAATGCCCTAAGAAAATCTAGCGATACTCAACGAATTCTACCCTACTGATATTCGACGTATTAGGCTAGCGATACTCGTCGAATTCTACTTAATGACTTACGACGCATTCTTACCCGGCAAACCTACCATATTCAACAAAACCTACCAACGATACTCGACGAATTTTCTAACCTAAACTCGCCAAATTACACTTAGTCACTATTCCTATTCTCCAAGCCTTGGCCAAAATCTGCCCTAACCTAGGTATTCTTTTCATGGATCTACCTACACAACTCCTACTCTCTAAAGCAGGAGGAAAAAAGGGAAGAAAATAACAAGAAAACAGACATGCAATGGGAAAATCCACTTGCCTTGAAAACTCCGGAAAAGGCACCTCCCGCTCGCACCGCGACAAGGATCGACCACCAAAAGATCCGAGAAACATTTCTTAAAACTTTTGGAGGAGAAAAGTGGTCAAAAACTCAAACCCTAACACACAAAAATTGGGGAAATGAGAATATCTTACCATGATTGTGTAGCCCTCGCCGAGAACTCTCCAAATCTCTACTCCTTCGTCGAAAATGACCACCAGAGCTCTCTAACTTGTCGGTCGAACGCACGCCCGTCCGCCGCTCCTCTTCCGATTTCGCGAAAACAGTCCGCCGTCGGTTTTAAGAAGAAGATGAATAGGGTTTGACGTGACTTAATACAATTCTTATATATACATACATAATTAATTATTATAACATAAAAAATATAATAATTTATAGTCCAAACACAACCCGAAACCTAAATTAACTTGAAATCTTACGAAAATCGCACCGTAGCTAAATATCGATGGTATGAATCTAATGGCGAAGTCGGAATCCAAATTTTACAAACCAAACTCGTATAAAACACCACCCGAAGATAAAACGCCACCAGATTCCTATAAAAGCTCCACCGAGTCACCAAAACAGAACAGGCTCGCGAGGGAAGGTGCACAACCAAACCAAAACAAACCACACAGGAAAATTCACTGAGCAAACCCATGCTCCAACAAACCACACCCATTAACTACGCGTCAACGTAATGCCCTGACACCAAAATTACGTCACTACAGGAATTAAAATAAATACCGAAAAATCAGGGGCATTACACTATAACTCCTACAACTCGGAGACGACACTCCTACTACTCGGAGAACAACCTCTTCTACAACTCGATCCACAAACTGGATCTACTCACTCGATCCACAATCGGATCTACTCATTTGATCCACAAAGGATCTACAAACTCGGAGAAAAATGTCTTATAATATGTAAAAGAATATTACAACAACAATAACAATTACAAGTCTTTGCTCCGACGTTCTTCGTAAAAGTAGATCTAGAAGCTTGGAGAACTTGGGAAGTTGAAATATTGAAGAACTTGAATCTTGAGTCTTCACCCGTCTAGATCTGGAATATTAGAAGTCTTTAGAAGGCAACAATCCAGATGTAGAGGTCGAAGAATACGAGATCTTGCTGTGCTTGTGGGTATCGACCGATCGGAAGGTCACGTGAGTATAGGAGGCTGGCGATCGCTGATTTTGGAAAGTTTTTCTCATTTGAATTGGAGAGAAAATTAACACAAATAGCAAGATTAGCAATAAATAATAATATTCCTAAGTATTTACAGAGATAAACTCTACAACAGTATAAAGAGTATTTTTAAAAATGAAAGCTAAAAAGCATTATACATGGCCGACCGAACCCGTGATAGGAGGAAGAAATTTTTGGAAAAATGACCTAAGTCAAATTCGTCGAGTATTGTCGAGTATCATAATGATACTTGTCAAATACATCTTGATATACGACGAAAAGGACTTGGCCAAAACATCCCAGGCAGGCTGGTCACTCAACGCTATAGCGAGGAGTCATACTCGACGAATTCGTCGAATATCACTAGGTATACTCGACGAATTCATCGAGTATCAATCAACAGACTCGATGCTCTCAATACCATTATACTCGACACTTTGAGTTCACTCAACTCCATAGGCATCATTCGTCGAATATCGTCGAGTTAACTCAAAGCACACAACACTTTGATATTCGATGAATTAGACTTGGAAAAATCTAGAGAAGTAGTGTCAACTTATCTCGACGAATTCAGCGTGTATCACTTAGCATATTAGATGAATTCAGCGAGTATCGTTAGATATATTCGACGAATTTGACGAGTATGCACAATGATACTCGATGAATTTTACTTAATAGATTTTTCACTTCTCCAATGAATTTACCCTAAGTATATACGATGAATTCGACGGGTATTGGTAAGTATACTCGACGAATTTGGCGTGTATCAACGATGATACTCCACGAATTCGTTTTGTATGCTTATCCATACTCAATGAATTTTACTTAGGTAAAATTCCTATTTTTCTTGGGTCTAACCCTTGACCATCCTTGAGCCTTCTCTTGTACTTGGGATAAAAGTACACCCCAATAGAGAGATTACATGTGAGTCAACACATTGGCCTACACAATGAGGAAATACATCGTATAGTCCTGTGTTTACTGACCAACTGTAACCTGACATTGGTGTGTACTTAGCAATGAAAACCTGCAAGTACATAACTCAATAGCAACATCAAATACAATCACAATTCATCTTAGCTTAACTAGGCCCTCCTTCAAATCCGAGTCATTGTGGATACAATACCCAACAATCTCCCCCTATTTGAAGAAGTCAGAACCTTATAAGCTAAGGTGAATTGTACATAAAAATAATGAAATAAGAAAACTTGAAAAGATAAATAATATTAACAAAAACAAGCATTCCAAGACAATTGTGAAAATCACACACATATATATATATATTAGAAATTGTTCATAGATTTTGATAGGGGGGACCCATAACTCAACACAAAATATAACTACTGCTCCTGCTTGCTCTGACTCTTTTACCTTTGTCTATAAAATTAACTTGTATTTGGAAAGTACTTTGGAGGAGGTACATGCATCAGATCAACATTTCTATGATTTCTGAAGTGAATTCTCCTTTTGGTGCACGACAGCTTGTACTTGTTCCATTCTTCCTGATCATAATGGTGCTGATGTTTTTCACCACCAATGTCAACCAAGGAGAATGTGTCCAATATAATACCTCAAGAAATGGGACTCCACACTTCTTCCAATTCTCTGCTTGGTTCAGACCTGACAGCAGACGGGCATTCCCCATATCTTCTTCGCTTGAGAGCTAGAGGCGGGAAGTCTTCAACAAATTATACCTCTAAAACCTCAGTAGCAGTAGCAGCAACATTATCAGTCTGAGAAAAATCCTGTGCATCTGACCAGACCTGAGAGTAATCTTGGGCAGGATGAGTCTCGTCATGTGCTGGTACAGGAACAATAGGTACTTGAGATCCTGTCAACTGACTATGTAGTTGTTGATGCACAAAATATGCCTCTCCGTGCTCTAGAGAGGTGAACACATTCGATCCAAGGATGCGGGGGTAAAAGGAGGTTGATGAGGAACTGTCGAGCAGCTAGTTACTTTAACGGTTAGGGTTAGCGGCAAAGGCAGAGAGAAGGGAGAAGGGAAGAAGGGAGGCTGCTTGCAGCGGCAATAACAGAGTTCGCTCGCCGCGGCTTAAATGCCACTCCTGCGACGGTCTTTCCTTTGATTATAAATCAATATTACAGCTTGAGTCCACTCCTTTACATGGAAAAATATAAAGGGTATAAGGGGAAGCTGGCGGCTAGAAGAGAGAGGTTGTAGTGGCCGCGCAGACTAAACTGGCAAGTCGCCAAGTCGCGCGGACTGCTAAGGCAAAGTTGTTCGCCAAGCTGGTAGTTGCCGACCTGATGACCTAGCCACGCAGACTGATCAAATAGGTCGACAGACCGCGGGGACTGCTGATCCCGCATCTCGATACCTTAGGCTGCATGGACTATATGATCAACATGGAGGATTGCTGAAATCGCTGAGGTAAAGGGAAGACGGGAAGGCTATCAGCTCGGGCTGACTGCTAAATCTTCCCGGACAGATTAGTGAAGGGGTTGCTTGAGCCAAGTACAGGGACTAGGCTGCAAGGGATAGGCATCGAGGCAATAAGGACAGGCGATCAGTCCGCGAGAAGGGTTGGCGGACAGGAATTTATATCTGCAAGGTTTGCTGCCAATGTTGCTCCTCGATACTTCCTTCCTAAATGAGAGGTATGGGGGCCTATTTATAGGCTCGAGGAGGAGATGTCCAGAACTGGGCTTGATGACGTCACCCCTTGAAAGTGAGGGATAAATCTACTTTACACTCAAGGGGGGTGAATATTGTATATTAAACACTTTAATTTAGTTTTATAGCGGGTTTAAAACTAGTGATATATATATAGAAGCAATCACAACACACAAATAAAATGAATAACAATTACAAAAAACACAAGGAATTTATAGTGATTCTCCAATAAACCTGGGTACATCTACTCTTCTATCACCCTGTAGGAATCCACTACATGTTTTTGCTTAGGTGCCCTGCCACCACATGTTTTTGCTTAGGTTCCCTGCCACCACAAGATCAAGTTTTCTAAAGGAGATCTAGCAACCCTTTGAGCTTTTGATCAGGTGCCCAAAAACCAACTTAAGTCTTTTGATTAGGAGACTTAGGAATCAAAAAGTAACTTTTGAAGGGAGTTAAAACCATGTACACAGTTTATGAAAATAAACAAAAATGATGTATTCTTTGTGAATATTATTTGGGAAGACTAGTGGATGTTGAAGCAGAAAGCTCCCCATGATTTGAGTAGAGTTTATGATCAGGAGAGGAAGTCCTTTCTTCAGGGTGTAGGCCTTCTTATATCTGAGAGATTGAAGACTTTACATAAGCAGAGACTGAAGATCTAATTCTATAAGAGTATGTTGATCTGCAAGTCTCTAAGTCAGAAAATATAAGTGAGCAACCTTAGCTTGTAACCTCGAGACTGCAATTTTCTGTATATATATATAGAGAATGTAGAGAAGAATTCAAACAATCGAATTAGTCAATTTTGAATCGTCTGAGATATTTCCCGAGAATGGAAATTGCCTTGGAAATAGATTAGCCTTAATCTCTGTGATAAATCCATATTTAATGCTGCCTCTAAACAGCTATATTCATTAGAATATTTGGCATTAAATATCATATTTATATCTCTCTGTATTTAAGCCTATAAATCATTTTACCTTCAGAATATATAATAGCCTAAAATTAAGCCTGAAACTGTTCTGCCTGCTGTAAATAATTAGTCGAACTCAGCAAACATTTCGTCGACCTGAGCCTGAAGTTCATCGAACTGAATCTTCTTATTCGTCGACCTGAGCTCAAAGTTCGGCGAGCTGAGCTTGACTTTTGTCGAGCTGGTTTCTGAGTAGAGATCGGAGTTCGTCGACTGGAGCTCAAAGTTCATCGAGCTAAACTTCAGAGTTAAGAATCTGATTCATTGAACTGAGATCGCCGTTCGTCGAACGCAGCTCTGCTTTCTTCGAACTGAATTTCTACTGGAATTCTTCTGAGGCAATGACCCTAGAAATAAACCTATGACACTAGAGTATGCAAAATGGGTCAATCTAAACATCCTAATAGTAATCCTAGCCCAAATCAGTATTAGGGTTCCAACAATCTCCCCCTATTTGGGTGAGGATACTATTACACAAAATCAAAACACAAAGCATAAAATATCTAGTAGAAATAAAATTTTCAGCAGATATAACATAAGTGCTTTGAGAGTTATAAACATAAATAAAGTTATAAGAACATAAAAACAATCAAAGACTTAGAGTCTTTCTTAGAATCTTCAGATGATGATTTAGTGAAGACCAGCTTCCTATTGAGATCTACAGCTTCCTGTTGACTCATCTTCAGATTTTGAGAGCAAATAATTTTCAAAGATGTAGTCCTAGGCACTACTACCTCTGGATGTAAATTCATGTATTTGTCCACATTGAATAAGTTTTTCTTAGCATACCTGTAAAGCTCTTTTTGTCTATAAGAAGACATAGTTGAAAATTGAGAAGTGTCCTTTCCTTCTGCTTTAGCTTTATTAATTTGAGATAGAGCAATAAGCTCATTGAATCTTATCATTCTAAAGTTTGGGTCCAACTCTAGATCATAAGCTAGGGAAGGAGGCCTCTCTGGGCTTGGCTACTACTACTGCTGTCTTCTTTGACCTGGATGTTGCTGGCTGTTGCTCTGAGATTCTGACCTTAAAGGTCTGTCTTTTCTGTCCTGAGAAGCTTTTGGATAATGAGAAGAAGGCTTTTGAGAATGAGGAACACTACCTGCTGCTCCTGTTGCTGGAGGAGGAGGAGGAGGTCCTCTGCTAGAACTTGGAGGTGAATTATATCTCTTCATTTTCTTCCTCCTTTTCATCTCATTTTTGGAATATCTCATCCAATGTGGATGATCTGGAGTGAGAGTGATCCCATGCAAAATGTAATAGAGAATGTCAGCAGTAGAAGAAGGTTGAGGAGCAACCTTTGCAGGAGCTTTCTTTTTCTTGAACTTCCATTTCTTAGAACTAGAGTCATCTGACTCATCTGATTCATCATCACCATTAGAATCTTATACAGGTTGATCATATAGATTATCTAGCTGTTTAAGCAATTCAGACTGATCAAGAACTTGAACTACTGGCTGTGTATTTGTAATATCTGTATCTGCTGCTTGAATATTTACACTGTCATCTTGTTCCATATCTTCAAAAAGGATGTCATCAAAACTTGGCATAGGAGTATCATCCCAAGCATAAGTAGGAGGGGAAGAAATTGGCTCTATAAGATCTATTATACTATCAGTTACTACAGTCTTAGGGACTGGATTATTACTGGGAGAAATAACTGAAAAATGTTTCTTAGTTGTTCTAGAACTGAAGAATCAACTTGGGTAGTATTACATATTATAGCTTTAGAAGAATTCTCAAAAATTGGAAAATAACTATTGTGCAGAGTATCAAAATCTGATAACAAAGAACACAAGTTGACTGTGGGATTAATAGAGACATCCCCACCAGTAGCAACTTTTGGAATAATTGCTAACTCATCTAAAACAACTGTAAGCATATCTGAATCTTAAGATTGACTGACCACTGCTACTGTTGCTGTTGAAACCTCTGGAACTGATACTATAGATAGAGGAGCTTCTTCATGAAACATCTCCCCCTGCCTAGATCCAGGGAGACCCGAATCTAGGCCCCCAGAAGAAGGGATAGTAGAGAAAGAGGAGAGCTGAGAAGAGAGAGCAGAAATGGAAGTAGCAAGAGGAGCTATAACTTCATCTATTAGCTTTTTCAGAGTTGGAGTAATGAATTCAATAAGATTTTATGCAATGGAAGAGAAATCCAAAAAACATAAACTCAGGAGTAGTCTGAGTAGATGTAGATGGTGGATTTGGGGTAGAAGAAGATGGGTCAGATCTATTTGCACAGATTTGGCATATGGTGAAAGCTTTAGGTATAGATGATGCTGTAATGTCAGAAGGAGTGACATCAGGAATAGCTTCTTCCTGTATAGGGGAGTGAGGTGGAGATATATGAATTTGAGGTGAATGAGGTGGAGATGGAGGAAGTAGATTGAAGTTAGGTAGATTATATAGTAGAGGAGATGAGGGTGACTGAGGAATGGGTGATTCTGGATGAAATGAAGTTGATGGTATATATTCAGATGTAATGGGTGGTATAGGCGACTGAAGAATGAGGAAGTCATCATGTGGAGTTGATGACTAAATAGGAGAATGATGTGGAGATGGAGGAGGAGAAGAAATAAGAGGAGAAGAGATTTCTGCTGGGGTTTGGAGAGTGGCTGATTCAGCCCTTGTATTTTCAGAAGCTGCTCTGGAAGAGGTAGACCTTGATGTCTTTGGGATAACCCTCTCCCATATTCCAAACAAGGTAGAAGTAAGCCACTTGGATGCATTAATATGGGTGGTCTGTGAGACCAGGAGTTCAGGGCACTTAGTTTGTAGGAAAATTCCTAGTACCCTACCATAACAGACATCCTTCTTATTTATTTTCTTCTTAATTGAGTCAAATAAAACTATTCCCCAATTTACGGATTTCTTATTCACCAAAGAACACATCAACATGAATTGGTTCTTGGTGACATAATCATGTGCAGAATGTTTTCCCAACAAACCTTTACCGACCACATCGGCCAAAAACATTTATTCAACAAAAAAATTCATTTTCAGTAGGTGATTAGGGTTTCCCTGATTATGTCCCATTCTATCTAAAAGTGAAGGGATAGATCACACTAACTCTAGAGGGAGGGGGGGGGGGGGTGGGTGAATAGAATATTAAAAACTTTTGATTAATTTTTATAGCGGATTAATAAAATAAGTGATATCTATATGAAAATAGGCAGAAATAAAACAGAAAATCACAGCATAGAAAATAACAAATAGAGCAACCAGATGACATAAAGATTTTATAGTGGTTCCCCTAAAACTTGGGTACATCCACTATTCTACCACCCTGGTAGGAATCCACTATAGGTTTTTGATCAGGTTCCCTACCACCTCAGGTTTTTGCTCAGGTGCCCTGTCACCACAAGATCTATTTTCAAGTGAGATCTAGCAACCCTTTGAGCTTTTGACCAGGTGCCCAAAAACCAAACTAAGTCTTTTGATCAGGAGACTTAATAACCAAAGGCTAACTTTTAAAGAGAGTTAAAATCCTATACACAGGAAATTTACAAAGAAAATGATATTGTCTTCTCTTTCTCAAAGTTCTGAGAAGACTAGTGGATTATTGTTGATGTCAAAACTCCCCCTGAGATGTAGAATAGTTCAGGAGATAGGAAGCTTTGCTCAGGGTGTAGGCCTTAAGAATGCTTGTTGATCTTCAGGAAGCTTCTAGACAGATGTTGATGAATTGTCTCTTGAAAGTCCTGAAGCAAAAACTGATGAAGAACTTGAGTTGTATGAGAGCTGTTCTTCTTTAAGTTTTCTGTAGAATATTCTTTCTATCATAGGTAACTGACTTGCTGTCTAAAAAGATATACCTTATATATTCCTTGTAGAATTTAGCCTTTGAAATTTTGAATTCCTTTCCTTGACTGACTGTAGAAATTTTTGGAGTTGAACTGCTATAATTTGTCTTTAATGAATTTCCCTAACTGTCTAATTGAAATAAGTTAAGTAATAACTCTGTGAAGACCATAATTAATGCTGCCATGGAACGACTATATTCTTGAGAATATGAGCATTAATTGTTAGAGTATTACTACCTTAATATAATCGAATTTGAAATGATAGTCGATCTAAGAAACTGTAGAGGAAAAACATTGAACAGAACCTGGAAGGAAAAAGTCGAACTCAGGAATAATTTAGTCGACCTGAACTCCAAGTTTGTCGAACTGAGAATTCTCCTTCGTCAAGCTGAGCTCAGCAATCATCGATCTGAAAATGAACTGCCAATCTGAGCTCCAAGTTCGTCGACCAGAGATAGACTTTATCGAGCTGAACTTCTTATATGAGATCAAAGATCGTCGATCTCAGTTGGACTTTCGTCGAGCTCAACTAAGAGAAGGAACTCTGAGTTTGTCGATCTGAGATCGACGATCGTCGAGCTGAGTTCATCTTTCGTCGAGCTAAACTTCTGAAATCTTTTTAACTGCATTTCCTTGAAGTCTTGAGTCTCTGAAGTTTTCTAAAGGCAGGTTCAATAATCTAACTTAATGAGACTAACCTTAACCCTAAAACTAACAAATGACCCTAAGCTATACAAGTTAGGTCAACAAACCTAATAGTGAACCAAGCCCAAATCCAAACTGGGGTTCCAACACTATCTAGTATCTCATCAAATTCAGAACTAGATATATCTATTTCATCTTCACCATTCACAAAACCAAAAATTTCAGAAAGAATTTCTGTTGATAAAGTAACCTGATTTCAAGAGATTGATCCAATAACTATTATCTGATAAGGAAACCTTGTAGAGTGAACCCATTAAGAGTTTTCTTTGAATAGAAATATTAAGAGTTTTTCTTTGAATCAACAATAAAGGGATTCAAAATAGGTTTTGTGAAAACCATTATCCTTTTTGGGTCTTCTGCTTCTCTTTAGGTCATCTTCATGTCTTGAGCCCCAAGAATCTTTACAATTGCAGATCTGGGCACTATAGCTAATGGATGTAAATGCATATAAAAAGCAATATTGAAAAGTTTTTGTACCTGATATTTACTCAGTTCTTTCTTTCTGTAAGAAGACATGTTTGTAAATTGATAAATATATTCTCCTTCTTCCCTGACTTTTCTGATCTGAGAAAGAGCTATAATTTCCTTAAATTTGGCCATTCTAGAATTGGGGTCGATTTCTGGATCACAAACTGGAGATAGTGGCCTTTCAGGGCTTGCTTTATCTTGCTGATTTGTTTCAGATGTCTTATGTTGTCTGCTTTGCTCATTATACTGTTGCTGTTTGCTGCTGCTGGAGCTGTGATGCTGTCTGCTATAAGATGGTTTGGAATGAGAAGATGTAGATTTTTTAACTTGAGAAACACTTCCTGCTGATCCTGTTGTAGGAGGAGGAGGACCTCTCCTGAGTTGATGTGGTGGAGAGTATCTCCTGCTCTTCTTCCTTGCTTTCATTTCATTCTTAGAATATATCATCCAGTTGGGCATGTCTTGAGTGAGAGGAATGTTGTGTAGAATATAATAGGGAGTGTCAGCAGTGGGAGAGGGTTTTGGAGAAGCCTTTGCTGGAACTTTCTTCTTGAACTTTCTCTTCTTAGAACTAGAATCTTCTGAGTCATCTGAATCTTATTCATCATCATCAACAGATTCATTTGCAGGATTATCATAAAGTGCATTGATCTGCTTCAGCATTTCATCAGAAAATATTGGATGAGCTCTTGGCTGTATGGCTTTAGCTTGAGGCTGTGCTTGAACTTTTGGCTCTGTAAGATCTGCATCCATGTCTTGAAATATAATTTCATCAAGATCTGGCATGGGGGACTCAACCCAGCCAAAATTTGGAGGAGAAGAAGCCTTTGGCTCTGAGTTTTCTATTTCTATAATATTCTCACTAACTGAAGAGCTTGTCCTTAGTTGTTCCAAAATTATAAGACTTATAGGTGCTGTGTAGCAGACAATGGCTTTAGAATAATCATAAACTTATCAATAACTAGTATATTTCTGCTATAAATTATATCAAAAGAATGAAGCAAAGAAAGAATATCAACTGAGCGATTTATAATGAAATTACCAATAGTATTTATTGCTGCATCAACTAGCTCTTCTTCAAAAGAAGTCATTTTTGTATCATAATCAAGAATTTCAATTATCTCTGGAATTTCTAGAATATCTGTTGTTGCTGCTGCTACTACTGCTGGAACTGCTGGAGGAGATTCTTCATAAAACATCTCCCCTGCCTGGTTTTAGAGAGTCCTGAACCCAGGCCCCCAAAAGAAGAAGGGATAGAGGAGGAGGAAGCAAGTTGAGCAGAGAGAAGAGAGATAGAAGCAGCAAGAGGGGCAACAACCTCATCTATTAGCTTCTTCAGAGATGGAGTGATGAATTTGAGAAGATCAGTATCAATGTTAGAGAAGTTTAGATACAATAGCTCAGGAGTAGAAGGGGTATAGGTGGATTGGTGACCACAGTTCTGATAGATGGAGAGTACTTGAGGTAGGTCAGATTGTTGAAAATGTGGGAATGTTGGTGGAAGATTTGACGGAGGGATGGAATCAGGATGTTCATCTTGAAGAGGAGAATGTTATGGAGATGGAGATGAAAGAAAATTTAATGTAGGGAATGGCATAAGTTAATCTTGATAAGTAGATGAGGATGGGAGATCATTAACATGTGATGGTTGAGGTGATTGAGGTTGAGATGGTGCATCCTTAGAGATATGGATTGGTGATGGTGGTTAATATGGTGAGACTGGAGGAATGGAGGTAGAAGGTTGTTGAAGTGGAGTTGATGAAGGAAATATAGAATGAGGTGGAGATGGAGGAGGAGCAGGAGCTTCTTCTAGGGTTGGAGAAGTGGCTATTTTAGCCCTTGTGTCCTCCAAATAACCCTGGAGGAGGAGGCCTTGGAGGGCTTGGGGATAGTCCTCTCCCATCTACCAAATAAGGCAGAGGTAAGCCTCTTAGAGGCATTAATTAAAATGGTCTGGGAGACCAATAACTCTGGAACCTTTGACTGGAGAAAAATTCCCAGAATCCTTCCAAGACTCACATCCTTCTTACTGATTTTCTTTTTGATTAAATCAAACAGAATTTCTCCCCAGTTCACTGATTTCTTGTTAACTAAGGCACACATCAGTTGAAATTGGTGCCTGAAAATATGATTATGAGCAGAGTGTTTTTCTAACAACACTTTGCCAACAATGTCTGCCAAGAATCTATATTCTATAGATATATTTTTCTTAAGGAGGTGGTTAGGGTTTCCTTCAGTATGACCTAACCTTTCTAACATTTCATTAAATTCATTGCTAGATAAATCTATTTCATCATTACCATTAACAAACTCAAAAACTTCAGTCAAGAGTTCTGGAGAAAGAGGAACCTAATGTCCTGAAATTGTCCCAACAAGAATTGGAGTTTCCTGAATCTTTGCTGTAAATGCCCATTCTTTGATCTTTGTTACTGGAAGTTTAATCCTTGTTGTCATAAGTTTCCTTAACTACTGAGTCTCAAACAACTGTAGGATGTTCTGGAAGACTTGGTCAGAGTGGCTGAAAGAATCAATGTCAATGTCGAAACAAGCATCAAATTTCATTCTGGAGAGGATCACCGCCGAAATCGCCATTACCTGCAAGAGCAAAAGATCAAGTGCAAAAGAACTGGAAAGTGTGGGATGGAGTTCAATGAAAACCCTATTATAAGTTTTTAGAAGGTAAAACGGCGAACTCCGTCCGACGCAAAAGGACAACTTCGAACTCAGGTTGACGAAAAATTTCATGAAGAAATAAGAAGCGTCGATCTCAGTTTTAAGAGGGGGAAAATAGTTCATCGTTCTCAGGTCGACGAAATATTTTCTGAAGCAATATCGTTGATCTCCGTTCGATGAAGAAGACTTCACAAAGAGATTTCATCGATCTCAAGTCGACGAAAAATCTCAGGAAGAGTTCACATATCGTCGATCTTCGTTCGACGAAATATGATCAATTCTTCGACCTCAGACAGAAATCAAATTTGAATCCACAAAATTTGTGAACAACAACTGCCAGCTACTATATATTCAGCTTCAGCAGTTGAAGTTGACACAAATGTCTATTTCTTATAAAACCAAGACACAAAACTATCACCAAGGAACTGACATGTTCTAGATGTGCTTTTCCTGTCAACTCTACATCCAGCAAAGTCAGCATCTGAGAATCTAGTTAATTCAAATTCTGACTCAGTTGGATACCAGAGTCCTAGATTTGGACAACCCTTTATATATCTCAAAATTCTTTTAAGTAAAATAAGATGAGATTCTTTAGGGTTCACTTGGAACCTAGCACAAAGACATGTAGCAAATATTATATCTAGCCTACTAGCTGTGAGATACAATAAAGACCCAATAATAGCCCTATATGTTTTCTGATCAACTGGCTTGCCCTATTCATCAGAATCAATCACAACATTGGAAGCCATGGGTGTTTTCATAGCTGAGGCATCAGACATCCCAAATCTCTTAATTAGCTCCTTAACATATTTGGATTGGGAGATGAAAATGCCATCGGGGGATTGCTTCACTTGAAGACCAAGGAAGTAGGAAAGCTCACCCATGCTACTCATTTTAAACTTGGAATACATCAGGTCAGAAAACCTTTTGCATAGATTGGAATCAGTAGAGCCAAATATGATGTCATCTATATATATTTGTACTAGCAAAATTTTATCTTTATGATGCCTAAAAAACAAAGTCCTATCTACAATGCCCCTAGTGAACTTATGCTCTAAAAGAAAACTAGCTAGGGTCTCATACCAAGCTCTTGGAGCTTGCTTTAAACCATAGAGAGCTTTATTCAACTTAAAAATAAAAGAGGGATGACTTAGAGACATAAAACCTGGTGGTTGCTCCACATACACTTCCTCTTCGAGTTCACCATTAAGGAATGCACTTTTGACATCCATTTGGTAGACTTTGAATTTCTGATATGCTGCATAAATAAGAAATATTCTGATAGCCTCTAGCCTTGCAACATGGCCAAAGGTCTGGTCATAATAAATTCCTTCCTCCTGTGAATAGCCTTGAGCTACCAATCTTGCTTTGTTCCTAACAATTCATCCTTGAGCATCCAACTTGTTCCTGAAAACCCATTTAGTTCCAATGACTGGGTAGTCTTTGGGTCTTGGAACTAAATCCCAAACTCTGCATCTCTCAAATTGATTGAGCTTCTCTTGCATTACAATAATCTAGTGGGGATCTTGCTCTGCATCTTTTATGGATTGAGGTTCAATCTGAGATATGAAGCAAGCATGCATTAATTCTTGGTTGAGTTGATGCCTTGTTTGCACACCAACTAATTTGTCTCCAATCACTTGAGATATGGGATGATCTCTAAGTGTGACAAGATCAGTAGGAGGAGTTGGTTCATCAACTACTTGGGGAATTAATTCCTCTTGTGGAATTATGTTAGCTGTTGTTAGTTCAACTATTCCAACAATTTCTTCTTCACTCTCTTCATCAATCTGTGGAGAGGGATGCAATGTAACCTCTTGGGTGAGGTTTAAGTCATCCAATTTCTCACACAGAAGGGGTACCTGCAAAGTATCTCTGGTAGAAGAATCATTCTCCTTATAAAACATGTTAGCTTCATCAAAAGATATATGTATAGATTCTTCCATTTTTAATGATGATTTGTTAAATACCCTATAAGCCTTGCAGACTTGGGAATATCCAAGAAAAATTCCCTTGGCAGCTTTGACTTCGAACTTTCTAAGATGTTTCTTGTTATTATTGTGAATGTAACATCTACAACTAGATACTCTAAAATAATCTATTTTAGGTTGCTTCCCTTTAAGCAATTCATAGGGAGTCTTACCCTTAAGTTTATGTATTAAACTTCTATTCAGAACATAATTGTCTGTGCTTACAGACTCTACCTAAAAGGATAGGGGCAAGTAAGCATCTGCAAGCAATGTCCCTACAGCTTCAATAAGGTTTCTATTTTTCCTTTCTACTACCCCATTTTGTTGAGGAGTTCTAGGAGCAGAGATGCAATGCCTGATACCTTCTGTTGCGCGCTAGGGTTCGAAGAAAATAAATGCAACCGAACTAGCAACCCGATGAGGCAAGTATACCTATCGAATTGTAGCTAGGGGACACAAGTGTCGTATTGAAATCCGGGAACTGTTGGCTATGCTTACTCACACGAACGCTATTATCTTATCGACGGAAAAACTAGGGTTTAGAGAATCTAATTGAGATTAATGAAATAAAACTAATGCTAGAAAGAGAGCTAATGCAATTAAGTAAAGTGCTATTAAGTAAAACAATTACGACAGAAGGTTGAAACTATGAAATGGAAATGCACTCGATCAAGAATCACCTCGGCTAAAGACGATTAAGAAAATGCGATAAAAATCTAAACTTAATAGGATAAAGGTCCTTGACCGTGGAGGTTCCTAAAGCTTGAACACGCTTCTCTCAAAGTCGTGCCCAACTGAGTTTAGGAAGGTTCGACCGACTCTCGTCTAAATCAGAGGCCTAAAACTCGCTTTACGCGGTGAACCCCACTATTGGATTTTACTCCAATCCGGGAGATTTGGACGTCTGCCTCTCTCGAGGGGTGCGTACAACTCCCTTTACTCTTGAATGCTCACTTCATTCTTTCGGCCTCTCGGCTAGCCCAGAATGAAAGCAAAGGCGGAGAGTATATATCGATAATATACCTCTAACCCGTGATTAATCAAGAGTAATTCAAGGCCCTAACCTAAAAAGAAAAGATTAATTAAAATATCATAACTTAATCGCTCTAACCTCGGATCATCAAGATCGAGTACAAGGAGGATTAGTTAATCATAATGGAGTGGAGGAGGGGGGATGAGTAGTAAAGCATAAAAAGAACACAAGCTAAACAAATAACACTTCTATTAATAAAAAGGGGCAAGTTACACTATTGAAATTAAAATTACAAGTGCATGAAATTGAAATCCTATTCTAGCCCTACAAGTAGCACTAAGCAAGAGCAATATTACAATAAAAGCTAAAACAAACTAAGATTAAACTCAGGTTAAACAAAAATTACAAAGAGAGAGAGAGAGAGAGAGAAAAAGCATGAAAAAAAAACTCAAGAACCAAAGGGGCAGCACCTCCCCCACTCAACCAAAGCTTGCTGAAATGGAGAGGGGGGGGGGGGTCTCAATTTATAGAATTTTTTCTCGGGTTGGTCACGCCCTCCGACATGCCCTAGGGGGGGCGTGTCAGGGGGCGTGACAGTACTATGTTGACCTCGGGCTCTGGATTCTGGCGGGAGGGATGATTGCTTCGGTACGTCCGTGGTCACGCCCTAGGTCATGCCCGTGTAGGGGGGGCGTGACAGGCACGTCATGTCCAAATCATTGGTCGGAAATCCTTCAGTCGTCGAAAAGTTGATGTCATGCCCCAGGTCACGCCCGTGACGGGGGGGGGGGGGGGGGGGGGCGTGACAGTACTGTTTTCGTGCTGTGGAGAAACGACATTTAATGCGGCGGCAGGCTTTGCGGCAGAGGGCGACACGCCCACGGTCACGCCTGGTGACACGCCCAGGAAGGGCATGTCAGGGGGCGTGACAGCAATTTTGTCTGTTTTCCTGTCCCTTCCAACAAAATTCCTCGGGATCGGGTGACACGCCCTAGGTCACACCTAGGGAGGGCGTGACAGGGGGGCGTGTCAGGTCATTTTTGACGAATTTCCTGAAAACCTGCAAAAGGACAAGAAAATGTTAGTGGCAATAATATTTACATAAAAAGGATAAAAATAAACTAATAATAGACATGATTTGTACACTATAAAATAGAAAATACGATAATAGTTTAGGCTACAAAACGTATTATCAAATTCCCCCAAGCTTAAGCTTTGCTTGTCCCCAAGCAAAAATATAAAAACTAGATATTTATAAAAAGGACTTATCAAAAAGTTCTAATTATGCCTACACAAGTACTATGCGAAATTCTAAGTAGGGAAAAGGTGAAATGTAAGTCTAAAATAATTATTTAGGTATGGTAAAACTTTTATAAACTTTACTCAATAAAAACAAATCATCCAAAATTTTAACAAGATTTTTTAAATAGACTTAAGCAAAGCAACGAAAATGAAAAACACGCATTGAGTTATTACTAGATCCAAGCAACGCATTATAATTATATCAATTTAATTAACAAAAATCTAGGTTTAAATCCAAAACTAAAACTGATTTACTGTTTTTCTTTTCTTAGTTGTTAAATAAAAATCAAAAAGCGTGAATCAAAAGGACTTAAATAGGACAGAAACGTTTGGTTTAGGAATATGATTAGGAGTGGAATTCAAAGATAAACGTGAAGGTTTTAAAATCACACTAAACTAAAGCAAAGAGTTTCAAAAAAAACTTTCATAAAAATATATACACATTTTTTTTCTTTTTTTTTCATATATATTTTTTTTAAATAAAGGCCATAAATATTTTTATTTTCCTTTTTGAATTGGCCAAACAAAAATAAACATCACTTTTGAACATACTACTTTTTTTTTCGAAAACCTTTCTCCCACAAAAATCACAAAATACCCTATCAAAATCGTCAAAATAATTTATGAAACTCAAAAAGGCTAGTGTGATTCGATAGGTTGGAAATTTTGGCTTTGGTGAAACTGAAATGAAGGGAGGAGCTATCAAATGAAATCGGAAAAAGACTCAAAAATGGCTAACTAGTGGTAAAAGTTTTTAGGTTGGCAGGAAAGCTCAAACGAAAACAAAAACGGCCTAAATTATTTTCACGCTTTTGAATTTATTTAAAACAAAGGTTTGAAAATTTTCAAAAAGCGAGTCCTAGATAATAAAAGAAGATTGATGAAATTAACTTGAAAATATAAATAATAGGTGACTTGGATCGTTCACATCTACTACGTTATTCAAAAGTTGACTTTACAAAAATTATTCAAAAACGAAAAAGAAAATAGTGGATGATGAATTTTTGAGAAAGTAAAGGAAATAAAAAACAAAAAACCATAATAGAAATGCGAGTTTTAGAAAAATATTTCACCTTAACATGCTACCGTGAATTAGAAACACAGCATGACCAACATTTTACTTGTGAAACATAATTAAAAAGGACGATTAGAAATATTATAATTAACTAAGTTGGTTATAGGAGATTTTGAGTAAAACAAAAACAAAAACTAGGGGTACTATTGAAATACCAAAATGTCTAAACTATTCAAAAACACATATATATATTTTTTTTAATCTTGAGAAATATTCTCTTTTTTTTTGGAATTTTAAGATATTCAAAATATTTTTTATTTTGGAAATATTTAAAATATATACAAAAAGAAAAATATTTACACTAAGCAAAAATGAAGGAGGAAGTCCTCCCCCAAGCTTAAAACAGACATTGTCCTCAATGGCTAAAGAAGAGGATTGGAGAAGGAGAGAAAAATAAAGTACAGAATTGAAAGACAGAATTGAAATACAGGTACTTCCCCGGATTTATTTGCTGCGAAAGCTGAGTGATGCCGCTCCTCCGAATGTCTTCTTTGGACTTCGTGATGGATTCAGCAATGTTGGAGCAGGCGATCGCAGAAGCTTCAGCTTGTCGGAGCCGTCCGAGGCAAAAATTGTAAAATAAAGAAAACAGAAAAAGATAACTTGGGTTGCCTCCCAAGAGCGCCCTTTGGTTAAAGCGTCGTTGAGCTCGACGCATCAAAAGAATAATATTGTCCAAAAATATTGTTGTCCAGAAATAAAATTGTTTTTAGCAAAAATTTAAAAGTTCAAGATTAAAGTTCGTGAAACAGAAACTTAATAATGTTTGGACTGTCATCATCATCACCAGAAAAGTAGAGTTTAAGACGCTGACCATTCACTTTGAAATTACCCTTATCAGGGTGAGAAATTAAAACAGTTCCATAAGGAAATACTTCTAAAACAGAAAACGGGCCAGACCAGCGAGATTTTAATTTGCCCGGAAATAAACGTAAACGAGAATTATATAAAAGGACTCGATCGCCGGGCTTAAAGTTTTTAGGGTGCCTTAAGTGTTTATCGTGTAAACGCTTCGTCCGCTCTTTATAAAGTTTATTATTTTCATAAGCATAAGAGCGCCACTCATCGAGTTCATTTAGTTGAAATTTTCGAAGGTCACCGACTGAGTGGGGATCGAAGTTTAAAAATTTTAAGGCCCAAAAGGCGCGGTGTTCTAACTCTACGGGCAGATGGCACGATTTTCCATAGACCAGCCGATACGGCGTACATCCGAGGGCGGTTTTGTACGCTGTTCGGTAGGCCCATAGAGCATCGTCAAGTTTGGCTGACCAGTCTTTTCTAGAAGTTGAAACAGTCTTTTCTAAAATTCTTTTTATTTCTCTATTAACTACTTCGACTTGTCTGTTATTTGGGGGTGGTAGGCAGTGGAAAGCTTATGTGTAACGCCGTATTTGGTAAGGATTTTTGAAAATTGCGCGTTACAGAAATGGGAACCCCTATCGCTAACGATTGCGCGAGGCGTACCGAATCTAGAAAATAATTTTTTTAAAAACGTGACTACAACTCGGGAGTCGTTCGTAGGAAGATCTTGGGCCTCAGCCCATCGTGAAACATAATCAATAGCAACTAAAATATATTTGTTTCCGAAGCTAGAAGGAAGGGGGCCAACAAAATCAATTCCCCAGAGGTCGAAAATTTCGCACTCTAAGAAATAATTTTGCGGCATTTCATTTTTATTAGAAATGTTGCCCGACCGTTGGCAACTATCACACTTGCTCACAAAGGCTTGCGCGTCTTTAAACAGGCTAGGCCAGTAAAAACCTGCGCAAAGCACCTTGTGAGCGGTGCGAGCAGCTTGATAGTGCCCACCTGTCGGACCTTCATGCAAATGTTTTAGAATATCAATTCCTTCATCATAAGAAACACATCTCCTTATCACTTGATCCGCACAAATTTTGAAAAGATATGGGTCTTCCCAAAAGTAGTTCTTCAGCTCAGAAAAGAATTTCTTCTTTTGCTGAGAGGAGAACTCTTTTGGGAGCACCCGGGCCACTAGATAGTTGGCGATGTGCGCGAACCAAGGAGAAGTAGATGTATTAACTAAAAGCAGCTTCTCATCAGGAAAATAGTCATTAAAAGATTTTTCATTTAATTTTTCTATAAAGGGTTATCTAATCTGGATAAATGGTCGGCGGCCAAGTTCTCGGCTCCTCGCTTATCACGGATCTCTAAGTCAAACTCCTGGAGGAGTAAGACCCAGCGAATCAAGCGAGGCTTGGCATCCATTTTAGCAAGAAGGTACTTGAGGGCCGAGTGGTCCGTAAAAACAATGATTTTTGAAAGTGTAATGTAAGGGCGGAATTTATCAAAGGCGAATACTACAGCTAAGAGCTCCTTCTCGGTTGTGGTGTAATTTTCTTGTGCAGATGTGAGGGTTTTACTGGCGTAATAGATGGGGTGGAAGTTTTTAGATATGCGTTGACCTAATACGGCTCCCACCGCAAAACTACTCACATCACACATAATCTCGAAAGGAAGGTCCCACACCGGAGCTATCATAATCGGTGCGTTAATTAACTATTCTTTAATTGATTCAAAGGCAGAAATACAAGAGTCATCAAAAATGAATGGAGTGTCTTTTTCTAAGAGATGGGTGAGGGGCTTTGTGATCTTGGAGAAGTCCTTTATAAAACGATGATAAAAACCAGCGTGGCCTAGGAAACTTCTTATAGCTTTTATGTTTGTAGGCGGCGGCAACTTGTCAATAACTTCTATCTTGGCAACGTCTACCTCAATACCTTTAGCAGAAATTTTATGACCCAAAACTAACCCTTCCCTCACCATAAAATGGCATTTTTCCCAATTTAGGGCAAGGTTAGTTTCTTCGCATCGTTCTAAGACTTTTTCGAGGTTTTCTAAACATCTATCGAAGGAATCGCCGAACACGGAGAAATCGTCCATGAATACCTCCATAATGCTTTCTACGTACTTGTCAAATATTGCGAGCATACATCGCTGGAATGTAGCTTGCGCATTGCATAATCCAAACGGCATTCTTCGGTAAGCGAAGGTGCCGAAGGGACAAGTAAACGTAGTTTTCTCTTGGTCCTCGGGAGAGATGGGTATTTGAAAGTACCCCGAGAGGCCATCGAGAAAACAATAAAAGCTATGGCCGGAGAGACGTTCTAAAATCTGGTCGATAAACGGTAAAGGAAAGTGGTCCTTGCGGGTGGCGTCATTTAACTTACGGTAATCTATGCACATACGCCAACCCATCACCGTCCGTGTCGGGATTAATTCATTATTCTTATTACTAACTACGGTTATCCCTCCCTTCTTTGGAACTACCTGAACGGGGCTAACCCACTTACTGTCCGATATAGGGTAGATAATTCCTGCGTCTAATAGTTTCATAACCTCGCCCTTAACTACTTCTTTCATATTCGGGTTTATACGGCGCTGAGGTTGGATAGAGTTACGCGAATTATCTTCCATTAAAATTTTATGGGTACAGAAAGATGGGCTTATGCCCTTGATATCAGAAATTTGCCAAGCAATAGCCCGGCGATGCTTACGTAGAACTAGAAGAAGTTTATCGTTTTGCGTATCCGTGAGGTAGGCTGAAACGATAACTGGTAACTTGGAATCTTTTTCTAAGAAAGCATACTTAAGGTGTTCGGGAAGTTCTTTAAGTTCTAGGGTAGGGGGTTCTTCATAAGAGGATTTTGAGATTCTTTCTTTTTCAAAAATAATATCTTCATAAACATTTCTATAAGGAACGTAATAAGGGGTGGGGCTAGCAGCCAAGACGGCTTCTTGTAGCGATTCAGTGGGAAGAACAGAGGAAGAACAAAAATCAGAAAATTCTTTTTCAAACTCAGAAAGACAATAAGAAGATTCATCACTTCCTTGCAGTGATTCAGTTGTAAGAGAAGAGGAGCAAAAAGTAGAAAATTATTTTTTAAAGTCGGAGAGGCAGTAGGAAGAATCATCACTCGCGGCGTCTACGAAAAAGCATGAGTCATCGTTTGCTAAGGTGTTCTTCATCGAAGGGGTGATAGAAAATGTGACTTCGTCGTCGCCTACTCGAAGAAAGAGCTTACCATTGCTTACGTCAATGATGGCTCGGGAGGTGGCAAGGAAGGGTCGGCCAAGGATTAGGGGAACCTCGACGTCTTCTTCGATGTCCAAAATGACAAAGTCCACCGGGAAGATGAACTTGTCGACTTTCAGTAGAACATCCTCCACTATTCCTAACGGGTACTTGACAGATCTATCGGCTAGCTGGATACTCATACGCGTGGGGTTAAGGCTACCAATCCCTAACTTTTTAAACAACGAAAAGTGCATCAGGTTGATACTCGCGCCTAAGTCGGCTAACGCATGTTTAACAAAAAGATCACCGAAGACACACGGGATAGAGAAACTACCCGGGTCACTAATTTTCTTCGGCAAACCATTTGTTAAAACGACAGAGCACTCGACATTTAGCGTGACGTGCGAAAGATTCTCTAACTTCTTCTTGTTTGTGAGGAGGTCTTTAAGATATTTGGCATATTTCGGCATCTGCGAAATAGCCTCGTGGAAGGGAAGATTAATGTGGATTTGTTTGAAGATCTCTAAGAAGCGGGAGTACTGATCATCTTGACGTTGTCTATTAAGTTCAGAGGGGTATGGAGGAGTTGAATTATTTTTGAAGATGGGTGGTGGAGTGAGATTATTTTCTAAAATAGGGGTGATAACTTCTTCAGCCGAGGGTGGAATTTTTAAAACGGGAGCGGAGCTTTGATTTTTAGAGGCGAGAGCGGAGCTTGCCTCGGGCTCTTCACTTACCATACCGGAGACTTGCTTCCCACTCCGAAGAGTTATAGCTTTCGCTTGCTCTCTCGGGTTGGGTTCGGTATTGGAAGGAAGAGACCCCGCGGTTCGCTCAGAAATTATTTTCGCGAGCTGTCCTACCTGATTTTCTAGACTTTTTACGCTTTCGGTTAAAGTTCTTATAGTGGCGTCATTTGTGGTGATATATTTAGAAAGTAATTCCTCCAAGCTTGGAGGTTTTAAGTAATTTTGAAGAGGTGGTGGTGGTGGTGGTGCAGAAAAATCATTTTGCAGGGGTGGGCGCATCGCATTCGATGGATTACTCCATGAAAAGTTTGGATGATTTCTTAAAGCAGGGTTATAACTATTCGGAAAATTAAAACCAGGCAGATGAAAATTCGCAGTAGAAAAATTATTAAAAGCAGTTCTAGGCATATTATTAACATATTCTAAATGTTCTGGAGTAGGGGTTGCAGATTCCCATACCTGAGGGGCGGAGGCAGCAGTCATCTCCGTGATTTTTTTGCTTAGGATTTCTACTTGCAGAGCGAGCTGAGAGATGTTGTTCACTTCATAGATACCTGCAGGCTTGTTCGGGCAGGACCTAGGCACATTCCACTGATAAGTATTCATGGCCATGTCCTCGAAAAGATCAAGAGCTGCTTCCGGGGTCTTATGATTTAAAGTACCGCCAGAGGCTGCGTCTATCATTTGCTTTATATTTTGATTTAGCCCGTTATAGAACGTCTGCACTTGTAACCATACAAGCAGCGCGTGATGTGGGCATCGTCTTAATAGTTCTTTAAATCTCTCCCAAGTTTCATATAGGGTTTCAGAGTCTATTTGTCCGAAGGCAGAGATGTCATTCCTAAGTTTTGCAGTTTTAGCTGGCGGAAAATACATCGCCAAAAATTTTTCAGTTAATTCATTCCAAGTGGTTATGCTATTCTTCGGAAGTGTGTTCAGCCACTGCTTAGATTTAGTTCTTAGAGAGAAGGGGAAGTGTCTCAGCCTGATTGCATCATTTGTGACACCATTTATCTTGAAGGTGTCGCAAATTTCAAGAAAGCTAGCTATATGTGCGTTCAGATCTTCATCTTGAAGTCCGTCAAATTGCACATATTGCTGCACCATTTGAATTATTCTAGGCTTTAATTCGAAGTTATTATTTGCTATAGCAGGGCGGACTATACTTGATTCTGTTCCCTCGAGGTTCGGTTGTGCATAATAGGACATAGTCCTTTGCACGGCCTCATCTACGTTGGGTTCTTCCATTCTTAAAGTAGCAAATGACTCGGAGTCCTCAACCGACACTTGGATAGTAGGACCTTGAAATCGCGATCTTCTCCGAAGAGTACGCTCAATTTCGTGGTCCAAGTCCAAAATGACCGACGGACTCCCGCGGGTCATGCACTTAAAGAACAGAAAAGAAGAAGAGGAAGAAAAAAAAGGATAAACTAGAAAAAAGATTAAATTTTTTTTTCTTTTTGAAATAGATTTTTTATAGATTAACTCCCGAACTTCCCAAGGACTACCCCGTGAAGGGTTCGCAAGGTACTAGACAAGACAGTGGCGCTTAAAGCCCTTTGCCCTTTTCGAGAGAATTAGGTGGAGTAGAACAATTGTGAGGTTGGTTACTATTAAGAGCGGTGATAAAATTTTTTGATTTTTAAAATTTAAAGAAGGAGGATGAGAAAGAGAAAAGATAAAATTAATAGGTTCGTGTTTTCAATATATCAACAGAAATTGGTTCCCCGGCAATGGCGCCAAAAACTTGTTGCGCGCTAGGGTTCGAAGAAAATAAACGCAACCGAACTAGCAACCCGATGAGGCAAGTATACCTATCGAATTGTAGCTAGGGGACACAAGTGTCGTATTGAAATCCGGGAACTGTTGGCTATGCTTACTCACACGAACGCTATTATCTTATCGACGGAAAAACTAGGGTTTAGAGAATCTAATTGAGATTAATGAAATAAAACTAATGCTAGAAAGAGAGCTAATGCAATTAAGTAAAGTGTTATTAAGTAAAACGATTACGACAGAAGGTTGAAACTATGTAATGGAAATGCACTCGATCAAGAATCACCTCGGCTAAAGACGATTAAGAAAATGTGATAAAAATCTAAACTTAATAGGATAAAGGTCCTTGACCGTGGAGGTTCCTAAAGCTTGAACACGCTTCTCTCGAAGTCATGCCCAACTGAGTTTAGGAAGGTCCGACCGACTCTCGTCTAAATCGGAGGCCTAAAACTCGCTTTACGCGGTGAACCCCACTATTGGATTTTACTCCAATCCGGGAGATTTGGACGTCTGCCTCTCTCGAGGGGTGCGTACAACTCCCTTTACTCTTGAATGCTCACTTCATTCTTTCGGCCTCTCGGCTAGCCCAGAATGAAAGCAAAGGCGGAGAGTATATATCGATAATATACCTCCAACCCGTGATTAATCAAGAGTAATTCAAGGCCCTAACCTAAAAAAGAAAAGATTAATTAAAACATCATAACTTAATCGCTCTAACCTCGGATCATCAAGATCGAGTACAAGGAGGATTAGTTAATCATAATGGAGTGGAGGAGGGGGGATGAGTAGTAAAGCATAAAAAGAACACAAGCTAAACAAATAACACTTCTATTAATAAAAAGGGGCAAGTTACACTATTGAAATTAAAATTACAAGTGCATGAAATTGAAATCCTATTCTAGCCCTACAAGTAGCACTAAGCAAGAGCAATATTACAATAAAAGCTAAAACAAACTAAGATTAAACTAGGGTTAAACAAAAATTACAAAGAGAGAGAGAGAGAGAGAGAGAGAGAGAGAGAAAAAGCATGAAAAAAAAAACTCAAGAACCAAAGGGGCAGCACCTCCCCCACTCAACCAAAGCTTGCTGAAATGGAGAGGGGGGGTCTCAATTTATAGAATTTTTTCTCGGGTTGGTCACTCCCTCCGACACGCCCTAGGGGGGGCGTGTCAGGGGGCGTGACAATACTATGTTGACCTCGGGCTCTGGATTCTGGCGGGAGGGATGATTGCTTCGGTACATCGGTGGTCACGCCTTAGGTCACGCCCGTATAGGGGGGGCGTGACAGGCACGTCATGTCCAAATCATTGGTCGGAAATCCGTCAGTCGTCGAAAAGTTGATGTCACGCCCCAGGTCACGCCCGTGACGGGGGGGGGGGGGGAGTGACAGTACTATTTTCGTGCTGTGGAGAAACGACATTTAATGCGGCGGCAGGCTTTGCGGCAGAGGGCGACACGCCCACGGTCACGCCTGGTGACACGCCCAGGGAGGGCGTATCAGGGGGGCGTGACAGCGGTTTTGTCTGTTTTCCTGTCCCTTCCAACAAAAGTCCTCGGGATCGGGTGACACGCCCTAGGTCACGCCCAGGGAGGGCGTGACAGGGGGCGAGTCAGGTCATTTTTGACGAATTTCCTGAAAACCTGCAAAAGGACAAGAAAATGTTAGTGGCAATAATATTTACATAAAAAGGATAAAAATAAACTAATAATAGACATGATTTGTACACTATAAAATAGAAAATACGATAATAGTTTAGGCTACAAAACGTATTATCACCTTCCTTCTTACAGAATTCTTGCATAAGAAGAGATTCAAACTCAGTACCATGATCACTTCTGATCAATGTAACTAGAGTAGAGTACTCAATTTTTATGCTCCTAAGAAAGTCTGTAAGAACTTTAAAGTTATCCGACTTGTTTCTCAGAAAGAACACCCAAGTGAATCTATAGAAGTTTTCTACAATAACTAGAGTGTAATATTTCCCTCCAAAACTTTGTACAACAATGGGTCCAAAAAGATCCATTTGTAGAAAATACAAGATTCTGGGTGAATCACTCTTATTAATTGATTTAAAATTATATTTAGTTTGCTTGCCTAATTGACAAGCCCTGCAGAGACTTTCCTTCTTGTTGGGGCCAGAAGGCAATCCTCTAACAAGGTTGTCCCTAGATAGTTTAATAATATTTCTTAAATTTACATATCCTAGTATTTTATGACATAAATCATTAGTATTACTAACCTGATTAAATAAACATATTTCTGAAATTGCAGACTTAAAATTTACAACAAATATGTTTCCTTGTCTAAGTCCAGTTAAAACAGTTTTATTATTACAAGAAGTAATAATACAGTTAGATTGATTAAATGATACCTGATAACCTTCATCACATAATTGGCTTATGGATATCAGGTTATGCTTGAGACCACTCACATATGCTACCTTCCTGAAGGTGATAGCTCCAACTTTGACATTTCATATCCTTTTGTTTGGCCATAGTTGTAATCTCCAAAGATCACCTTTGGTCCAAGCTTTGACTTGTAATCAGTTAGATTATCCTTGCTGCCTGTCATATGACCTGAACAACCACTATCCAAGTACAACTGTTGCTCTAAGGTAGGATAGTTCATCACCTGCATGAAAATAGATTAGGTGTTCTTGACCTAGGTAACCTTGGGTCCTTGATTCTTCTCAAATTTATAACTGGAAATATAAGAACAATCAGGTTGGTCTTTATATCTTAAGGGGTGAAATATTCTAGGTGGAATTATCCACTGGGTAAAGGGATTAACAAGTTTTGGTTTTTGATATTTAGTTTGATAGAAATTAAAATTTCTGTTTTCAAAATTTGGGGTCGACGAATTTAGTTGAGTTCGCCGAGCTGAGGTCGACGAAAAGTATTGATGTCGTCGATCTTGGTGCACAAAATGATAATACTCATTTTTTGCATTCCACGATTGTCGATCTCTGTTTGACAAAACATGTTGATTTCGTCGAGCACCCTCTCTTGAGTAATCATACCCAAAATCTGGGTTTAGAGTTCGTCGATCACCGTTCGACACAAAATACTGATTTCGTCGATTTGATTTCGACGAATTTTGTTGAAAATGATTTTTATGTGAATTTTTATTTTTCTTTTATTTAGGTTTTTTAAACACTTCATTTTGTTGGTTGTTATTTTCTATTTTCTCTTTGCCTTTTTCAGATATGAATTTAATAGGGGTAGAAAGAATGTTTTTCTTAAGAAGAGGAGGCTGACTTGATGAAGCTCCCAAGCCCAGTTTGCCATTAAGCCTGACATTGACTGTACTTGTGATATTCATCAATTTGATGCTTCTCCCATTAAGGGATTCTTCAAATTCTTTAGCCTTATTTAATTTAGTTTTTAATAAAATTATTTGTTCAGAAGCAAAGTCTAATTCATCTTTCAGTTTAATGTTTTCAGAAAAGAGATTGTCATATTTAATTTGTTTTTCTCTGAGAAGTTTGATTTCCTTCTCAGATTTGATTAAATCATTGCATAGAAGTTTGAATTCAGCTTTAAAATGATCAGAAGTGAAATCAAAACAAGCTATTACCTGGTCCTCTTCTGATTCAGATTCTTTTGCTGATTATTTAGCTGCTGAGTGGCTGTATGATACATCAATTACCATCAAGCAGATCTCTCTAGCTTTTGCCTCTTCTTCATCCTCACTAGAACTGGATGAAGTTTCTTCTTCTCAGTCACTCCAGGTCTCAGCCACAAATCTCTTATCCTTCTTGTATTTGTTGGAGGAGGGCTTGCTGAAGTGCTTCTTATACTCTTTCTCTTTTCTATTGTCCTTCTTTTGAGCCTCTAGACATTCTGGGAGAATGTGTCCTGGATTCCTGCATCCATAGCAAATAACTTCCTTAGTAGGAGTCTTGTCATACCTTGGCTTGTCCTCATTTCTGGTTGACCTTCTTCTGAAGTCCTTCTTAGCCATTTTGTAGAATCTTTTAGCTAATACACTCATTAGCTCTTCATTGGCAGGTAGAGCTTCTGATTCCTCAGATGCCTTGAAGACAATACTTTGCTCCTTACTTCCTGAGGTAGAAGTCTTTGGTTTAGCTGCTTCCCTGGTTTTGATAAGCTGCTCATAAAACTTGAGCTTGCCTAACAATGACTCAGTAGAAATCTCATTTAGGCTTCTGGCCTCCTTGATTGACCAGATCCTAAAATCCCTTGTGCTGGGGAAGCACATAAGAATCTTAACATTAATTTCTATTAATGAAATATTCTTGTCCAAGTTCTTCAGCTCATTGATAATCAGGCTGAGTCTGTTGTACATATCTACAACTGACTCTGACTCTTCCTTCTTGAAGTTCTCATATTGTGAAATGAGAAGGGATCTCCTATCTTTCCTTTCATCAGCAGATCCTGCTACCATTTGGTTAAGGGAATCCCAAATGACTTTTGCTGATGTGCTTTCTGAAACCTTCTGAAATATGTCATCAGACATTGTTTGGGCCAGAATATTCATTACCTTAGCATTAGTAATCTTGGCTTTCTTTTGAGCATCAATCCACTCAAGTGGTGGAACTGCACTTGTGTTGGTTGTTGCAATTGAAGTAGGGGGACCTATCAAGATGGAATTATAAATGTCTTCATCAATTTAATTCATATACAGCATAATCATTGCCTTCCAAAGTGCAAACTTGTTAAGATTGCATACTGGAGGTCTGGTGCTTGAGTACTCCTTATTTTGTGCCATGATGAAAAAAAACTAGAGAGAATAGGATTTATCAAAGATATTTTGGTTCAGGTGTTAGCCTGTGAAACTAAACAACCTTTCACCTCTGATACAAATTGAAAGTCAAGGGATAGATCACACTAACTCTAGAGGGGGGGGGGGGGTGAATAGAGTATTGAAAACTTTTGATTAATTTTTATAGCAGATTAATAAAATAAGTGATATCTATATGAAAATAGGCAGAAAAAATAGAAAATCACAGCACAGAAAATAACAAATAGAGCAAACAGACGACATAAAGATTTTATAGTGGTTCCCCTAAAACTTTGGTACCTCCACTCTTCTACCACCCTGGTAGGAATACACTATAGGTTTTTGATCAGGTGCCCTGCCACCATAGGTTTTTGCTCAGGTGCCCTGTCACCACAATATCTATTTTCAAGGGAGATCTAGTAATCCTTTGAGCTTTTGATCAGGTGCCCAAAAACCAAACTAAGTCTTTTGATCATGAGACTTAACAAACAAAGGCTAACTTTTGAAGGGAGTTAAAACCCTGTACACAGGAAATGGTAAAAGAAAATGATATTGTCTACTCTTTCTCAAAGTTCTGAGAATACTAGTGGATTGCTGTTGATGTCAAAGCTCCCCCTGAGATGTAGAATAGTTCAGGAGAAAGGAAGCTTTGCTTAGGGTGTAGGCCTTCAGAATGCTTGTTGATCTTCAAGAAGCTTTTAGACAGATGTTGATGAATTGTCTCTTGAAAGTCCTGAAGCAAAAACTGATGAAGAACTTGAGTTGTATGAGAGCTGTTCTTCTTTCAATTTTTTGTAGTATTTCTATCACAGGTAACTGACTTGTTATCTGAAAAGATAAACCTTATAAATTCCTTGCAGAATTTAGCCTTTGAATTTTTGAATTCCTTTCCTTGACTGTAGAAATTTTGGGAGTTGAACTGCTATAATTTGTCTTTAATGAATTTCCCTAACTGTCTCATTGAAATAAGCCAAGTAATAACTCTATGAAGACCATAATTAATGCTGCCATGGAACAACTATATTCTTGAGAATATGAGCATTAATTATCAGAGTATTACTGCCTTAATATAATCGAATTTGAAATGATAGTCGATTTGAGAAACTACAGAGGAAAAACGTCGAACAAAACCTGGAAGGAAATAGTCGAACTCAAGAATAATTTCGTCGACCTTAACTCCAAGTTTGTCGAGATGAGAATTCTCCTTCATCGAGCTGAGCTCAGCGATCATCGATCTAAAAATGAACTGCCAATCTGAGCTCCAAGTTCATCGACCAGAGATAGACTTTTGTCGAGCTGAACTTCTGATATGAGATCAGAGATTGTCAATCTCAGCTGGACTTTCGTCGAGCTCAAATTAGAGAAGTAACTCTGAGTTCGTCGATCTGAGATTGATGATCGTCGAGTTGAGTTCAACTATCGTCGAGATGAACTTCTGAAATCTTTTTAACTGCATTTTCTTGAAGTCTTGAGTCACTGAAGTCTTCTAAATGCATGTTAAATAATCTAACTTAATGAGACTAACCTTAACCCTAGAACGAACAAATGACCGTAGGCTATACAAGTTGGGTCAACAAATCTAATAGTGAACCAAGCCCAAATCAAAACTGGGGTTCCAACACTGAAACATAGGGGATAGACCTGATTTACTCTGGAGGGGGGGGGGGGGGGGGTGGGGTGGGGGGGGGGTGGGTGGGGGTTAATAGAGTATTTAAAACTTTTGGCTGTTTTTAATTTATCAGATAAAATAAGTGATACCAGTAATAGGATAAAAGAAATGGAAACAGGTTAAGCTACTCTATCACATCACAGAAGAAACAAAAAGAAAATAAACAACCAGACAACACAAGAATTTTATAGTGGTTCCCCAACCTGGGTACATCCACTCTTCTACCACCCTGGTAGGAATCTAATAGCAGGTTTTTGATCAGGTGACTGCCACCACAAGATCTATTTATAGGGAGATCTCACAACCCTTAAGGCTTTTGATCAGGTGCCCAAAAACCAATAATAAACTTTTGAAGGGAGTTAATAAACCCTTTTACAGGAGGTTGAGAGAGTTGATGATGTCTTCTCTTTTCTCTATACAACATAGAACACTTAGTGGATTATTGTTCTCAAAGCTCCTTCTGAAATATTGAGATGTTAAGAAAGCTTGGAGCCTTACTCAGGGTGTAGGTCTTTAGCCTTGTCTTGAAGAGATCCAGGAACTTGCAGACTGATCAAGAGTTGTTGTCTTTGAAGATTCCTGGAGTAGAAGTTGAAGAAGACTCTTGATATGGGATGGTTGTTCTTCTTCAGCTTTCTGTAAGATCAAGGGAAAACATAATGTTTTCTTGCACAGTGAAGATGCAGATATTCTTCTATATATTTCTGTGTATCTTCTCTATGTTTTCTAAGTACTCAGTATCTGTGGCCGTCTGAAGAGAAAGTCTCTTTCATATTCTGCTGTCAAAATTCTGCTTTGAAATTTGAATTCCAAGCATTAATTGCTGACTAATCTGGAGAATGAAATGGCTGGAATATTTGACTTAAATGAGTTTCCCCAACTGTCCTATTAAAAAAAGAAAGTAATTAACCCTTATGAAGACCATAATTAATGGTGCCAATAACGGCTATATTCTGGAGAATATAAGCATTAATTACTCAGAGAATTACTACTAAATAATATAATAAATAAGGAAAAAAATAAGGAAAACTTCTAAGTCTGGCTCGGGACAGAATTCGTCGACCTCTGAACATAATTCATCGACTGGAGTTCTAAGATCATCGAGCTGAGAATTCCTGTTCGTCGACCTGTGCTCAACGAACTGCATTATGGAAATAACTTGCCAATTCTGCACTCTAAGTTTGTAGAGCTGAGAATCTGTCTGAATGAAGAGATCGTCTACCTGAGCTCGAATATCGTCAAACTCAACTCAGAGAGAGATTTCTGAGTTCGTCGATCTGCGATCGACGATCGTCGAGCTGAGTTCGAAGAACTTAAAACTGATAATTTTGAACTCTGAGTTCTTCTAAGTCTGAGTCTACTGAAGTCCTTTGCTGGCTGGTTCATGAAGGTTGAATCTAATGACAAGCCTAAACTCTAGGACTCATAGACTTGAAGCCTAGCTGTACAATGTGGGTCAAACTCATCCTAATTAGTGAACCTAGCCCAAATCCAAACTAGGGACCAACAATCTCCCCCTATTTGGGTGAGGTTACTAATACAAACAAAAGAAAATAATCACAAAGCAGAATAAAATATATTTGGTAGAAAATAAAACATCCAGCAAATATGTACAAAGGTGCTTCATGATTAACAAATAGAGTTCAGAAAATAAAAACTAAACACAACAGTCATTTGTTCTTCTTTGGTTTCTCTTTCTCAGCTTTGTCAGAGGGCTGCCTGAAAATAATATCTCTATTTGGGTTTGCAGCTACTCTCTTTAACATTGTCATGTCTAATGCTCCAATTATATTGCAAGAAGCGGCTCTCTAAAGTGAGCTGGAGTTTGTTCTTGTCGGATACTATCTGTAAACGGCGATGGCTCTCCCTGTTCTCCTAGAACATAAGGAAAAGGAAAAAATGGAGGATAAGCTGCAGTTGAAAAATGAGCGGGAGGATAGATAGGAAAAGCTGCTGCGGGAAGAGAAATTACAGGAACTGAAGGGTAGGGATGAATTTCCTGAAAATTCAAAAATCTTGCTGGTCTTCCTCGGGAAGCTTCCCGGAATAAGTTTTGATGAGCTATGAACTCGTCATTTTGAGATCGCAGAGGTGCTGCTACCTGCCCTGGAGGATAGGTTGTTGGACAAGTCGGTGGATAAACAGGAGTATAGACCAACTGATAGGTCTGCGGATTCCCTAATGCTTGTGTTGGATTGATTGGAGGAATTGGCGCTGCTGCGGATTGCGCCTCTAATCTCTGCGTGATAGCAGCTAGAGCATGGTTGATTTCTTAGAACTGCTGGGCTGTTTCCTGATGCGTTTGATCTAAGTCTTCCCAGAGAGGATCTTCACTAGGACTTGAAGGAGCGAGGTTCTCAACAGGTTGATGGTCTGACATGGCTAACCATTAGATTTCATCGTATGTTCAAAATATAAAGGTCGCGTGTTAACTGTTGATGCACAAAATGTGACTCTCCGTGCTCTAGAGAGGTAAACACGTTCGATCCAAGGATGCAGGGGTAAAAGGAGGTTGATGAGGAACTGTCGAGCAGCTAATTACTTTAACGGTTTGGGTTAGCGGTAAAGGCCGAGAGAAGGGAGAAGGGAGGCCACTTGTAGTGGCAACAACAGAGTTCACCCGCCGTAGCTTAAATACCACTCCTGCGACAGGCTTTCCTTTATTTATGAATCAATATTACAGCTTGAGTTCGCTCCTTTACATGGAAAAATATAAAGGGTACAAGGGGAAACTGGCGGTTAGAACAGAGAGGTTGCTGAAGCCGCATGGACTGAAATGGAAAGTCGCCAAGTCGTATGGACTGCCATGGCAGAGCTGTTCACCAAGCTGGTAGTTGTCGGCCTAATGACCTAGCCACGCGGACTGATCAAACAAGTCGGCAGACCGCGCAGACTGCTGATCCCGCAGTTCGATGCCTTAGGCCACGCGGACTGCTCGATCAATAGGGAGGATTGCTGAAATCGCTGAGGCAGAGGAAAGCTAGGAAGGCAATTTACTTGGGCTGACTGCTGAATTCGCCCAGACAGATTTGTGAAGGGGTTGCTAGAGCCAAGTCCAGGTACTAGGCCACAAGGGTTTGCCGTCGAGTCCACGCAGACAGACAGTTAATCCGCTAGAAGGGTTGGCGGACAAAAATTTGTATCCACAGGGTTTGCTGCAAATGTTGCTCCCCGATGCTTCCTTCCTAAATGAGAGGTATGAGGGCCTATTAATAGGCTCGAGGAGGAGACGTCCAAGACTGGGCTTGATTACGTCACACTAGATGGTTTGGGCGAGCTGCGAACGAGTCCGCATCATGTAGTGCGAGCTGAGGAGTAGTTTGCCTACTTCTAGGAATAGGCCGGTGCGGGGAAGCCGTTTCTTCTGGTGGATTGAATAATGAGTCCGCCTAGTGTATAGTGGACAGGGTGAGTCCGCCTCTATTGCTGGATGAAGCGAGTCCGCCACTGCTGGCGGATAGAAGGCTAGTCACCCATACTGCTTGGCGAGATGGCAGACTGAAGGAACATGTCGCCTCTGCTGCTGGGCAACCTAATGGCTTGTCGCCCACTGGTTGGGCCAGGGAACAATCCGCCTCCTGTTGCAGGGATAGAGGAGCAGTCCGCCTCTGCTAGGTGGACATAGAGAACTGGAAATTGCCTATCGAACAGGGAGACAGGAAGGTCGCTCCTGCTGCTGGGCAGACACGGCGAGCTGAAGCTCACCTCCATTAATCAGAGTGATGGGTCTATGCAGACTAGGCGGATACCTGGAAAATGAGTCCGCTGTTACCGCACGGAGAAGGTCTGAGTCCACCGCCTAGCTGGGCAGTCTACACCTATTGGAATAGAGAGAACTACTGCGCGGTTAGCCAAACTAACCATACAGCCTGCATGGATGGACTGTTGAAGCAGTTCGCACCCCTACAGAATGCACCTGCTGTGCGACCTAGACGGTCAGACCGGGTAGACCTCTCTAGCCGTGCGGTCAGAGCGGATAAATAAGTTTGTTAACCCGACCCAAAAAGAGGTCTGAGAAAGGCTGAGACCTCTATGGGAAATTTGGAGCAGGCTGCGACTTTCGAGCTAGATACCTTGGGGAGGATCGCCGATTTTTGGGTTAACAGTAGCCACATGCAATTGTAATAGCTGTAGTCAGTAGACTTTTTGAAGTTTTCTACCATAGCAGCTTCAACAACAATTAGCTTAGCTTTCATAGCTTCCTCCCCCTTTTTGACTTCAACAATGACAACATTAGAATATATAGGAATAGTGCTATCAAAATGAGCCATAGATCTGTTACGGGCATCTATCATAGTCTTTACATTCGTGTCCACATTATCAGCAGTTTCTTTTGTATATTGGAGGCCATCCATGTTTAGCTTTATTGATTTTCCACCCTCTACAAATAGTAAGTCAAGCTTTGTAGCAAGCGCTTCAATCTGAATTTTGACTTTAGCAAGGCCTTTGTTAACGTCTTATTCAGTCTCTTTTACTTTATCCATAACTTTCTTCATTGTCGCTTCAACCTGTGCTTGCTGTCTTGCCAACATGACCTCTATTGTCTTTAGAATTGAACTATCAGCACTGGAGGTAGCAACTATCTTAGAATAAATAGGAGGGAGAGAAGGCAGATCTTCACTGAGAGACTCATTGATTGGAGATAACCGAGCTTTAGAACTCAGCAAGGACACTTCAACAGCTAGGATAGGCAGGATGCTCCTCTGCATCTCCTTCCTCATCACAAATCTCAACTACCTCCTCCGGAAGAACTGGAGGTAATCCTGTTGCCTTGGCAACTCTCTTCTAAAGATTGCGGATAAACCTATCAACCTTAGTACCAACCGATATCGAAGGTCTAGTCACCTCCCCCCTCAAAAGATGAAGCAGGAACAATCTCTGGGAGAGGGACAATCTGATTTTTTGTAGAAACTAGCTCAGACCCATCATTAACGTTATATACATCTTTGGGCTCATCAACAACAATCATTTCCTCATCAACATCAATCTCATAGTAATCCACATTCAAATAAGCATCAGTAGCAACACTATCCTCAACCTTATCAGGTACTAATTCCTCAACAGCAGTCTGAGCAATCTGAGCAACCTCTGTCAGCAGATTCTCTGGCTCTAGGAATGGAATAACTAACTCCCCATGTATTCTTGCCATTGAACTCACAGGAATGACACTAGGGTGTGGAGAAGGAATCTTATCCTCAGGAGCATGATCTTCCTCCTCCACAACCATATCTGGTGCTCCCCTGCCCTGGTGATCCTCCTATCCCATCTTTTGAATATTGTGGAGTCGATTTTCTTGAGATGATGGATAGGTACTCCTTTGGTCATATTAAACCTATCACCATCCATCTGATTCAGGTACAGGCTGATATTCCTCCCAAAGTTTGGAGTGCGGAGGCTGTCCATGATCTTGTCAAACAGCAAAGCACCCTAGTCCAACCTCTTCCGACAAATAATTGCAACTAGCACCTTGAACATTTCTATAGAAATTTAGTCATGTGATCCAGTTTTGTATAGCAATACTTTGCCAATGATGTCTGAAAGAAGTTTTCCTTCATCGTTCATCCCCTTGCGCCTAACTGTGTCTTCGTCTAGGTACTCGGCCTCTTCACAGATTGGAAGCCGCAAATACCTGGACAGAAGAGATGCTTTCACCTTTACCTTGTATTGCTGAATCTTGCTCTTGATAACTGTGTCTTCATGTCTGAGCTTTGTGTGCTATAAGAACTCAAGAACTTCCTTGTACAAAACTTTGCAAGGGTGTTCTAGGACAAAGGACAGTCCTGCAGTCTCCAACATGAGAATGACATTCCTGAACTCGTCGGATGTAGCAGCAAAGCCTGTGCTGAATAACTCACCTCCCCATAGCAAGCCACCGGTGCTTCTAGGAGCCATAGAGAAAAATGAATCTGTATAGAACTAGATTTCTGATTGCTTCAAACTAGACTTCGGACACTGTAGGAATCAGCGATAGCAGAGTCTCGGCGGCAGCGCGGTTTCAGGAAATCCTGATCCTTGTTTGTCGGCTAGGGTTTGGAAGGAGTTCAAAAACCTAATCGAAGATGAACAAATCCTTGGACACAGGAGGAATACGACGAAGGTGTCACGGGAGCCGAATCATCGAGTTTCTATTTTCGGCGAATCGGCGGAAGGTTTCGACGAAATGTAATAGTGTGGCTGCCCCCCTTGTCATATATATATATATATATGTATATAAATTTCAAATTGAACTTGAAGGCGCGTATCTTATTTATCGTCGGTTCTTCGGATCCAATATAGTAAGAAAGAATTTCTTTACAAGTTAAATTCGACGAGAATCATCGGAAGCTGATTTAGATTCAGCTAGTATCCACTGATGTCTGACGAATCGGCGAGTTTGTTGTCCGATATTAGCCGATTTTTTCTTTGAAAAATTTTCTGCCTTTCAGACGTAGTTCCCGAGTGATTTTCTGCTTGCATAGCCTTCTTCACGAGTCCATCTTTAACATGCCTAGTTCCATTTTGAAGAACGAAAACTTGGCCTCGTCCAGCGGCTTCATGAAAATATCTACAACTTGCTTGTCCATTGGGACATAGCCAAGGTCTATGTCCTTGTTCTCCACATGCTCCCAAATGAAGTGATAGCGCACCTCAATGTGCTTTGTCCAGCTGTGGGAGACTAGATTGTTTGCGATTGCTATTGAGTTGGATGAGTCGCAATACATTACAATCTCTCTGAACTTCAAATTATAATCTTTTAGTTGATTCCTGATCCATATAAGCTATGTGCAATAACTACCCGCAGAGATATAATTTGACTCAGCGTTAGAAGTTGCCACACAATTCTGCTTCTTACTGCTCCATGAGATATGCCGTCTTCCGTGGAATTAGTATGTCACGAAAGTGCTTTCCTATCATCCCTGATTCCTAGAAAATCAGCATCTGAAAAAACAATTAGCTTGACATCATTATTTATCGGATACCATAAGCCAAGATTGGGTGTACCCTTAAGGTATCTTAAAATCTTCTTTGCAATGACGTAATGAGATTCCTTAGAGTTCACCTGATATTTAACGCAGAAACATGTTGAGAACATTATATCTGGTCTACTGGCAGTCAGGTAGAGTAAGGATCCAATTATGCTTATGTACTTGGTTTTATCAAAAAGTTTCCCTTTATCATCCTTGTCCAGAGATACAGTTGAACCCATTGGAGTCCTCATAGAGGTTGCGTTCTCCATTCCGAATTTTGTAAGAAGCTCCTTGGTGAACTTCATCCGAGAGATGAAAGTCTAAGAAATACTTCAACTCTCCCATACTGCTCATTTCAAAGTTTCCTTGCATAAGTTTAGAAAACTTTTTGCAAAGGTTGTCTTCCGTAGAGCCACATATGATGTCGTCGACATAGATTTGCACTAGCAGAATCTTGCCTTTAACTTCCCTAAGAAATAATGTCTTTCCTATATTTCCTCTTGTAAACTTGTTCTCAAAAAGAAAGCAAGACAACGTCTCATACCAAGCTCGGGGATTTTGCTTTAAGCCATATAATGCTTTATTCAAAAAGTAAACGTAATCAGGGAATTTAGAATTTACAAAACCTGGGGGTTGCACTACGTATACTTCCTCTTTCAGATTCCCATTGAGGAATGCTGAATTCACGTCAATTTGGTAGACGGTTAAGCCTTTGAGGGCAGCATATGTAAGAAACAACCTACCCTCGAGCTGAGCCACTAGAGCAAAGGTCTTGTCAAAGTCGATCCCCTCTTCTTGTCTGTATCCTTGTACAACAAGTCTGTCCTCATTCTTGATGATTACTCTATGTTCGTCCAGCTTGTTTATGAATATCCACTTGGTGTCGATCACATTCTGTCCCTTTGTCCTGAGTACCAGCTCCTAGAATTTGCAACATTCAAATCGATTGAGCTCCTCTTGCATTGCTAATATCCAAGAAGCGACCTTGTTTGCTTTTTTGAACTTCTTCGGCTTAACCTGAGACAAAAAACTAAGATGCATAACCTCATTAGCTGTACCTCTTCTTGTTCTCACACCGTCTCCTGGATCTCCTATTATCTGATCAGCTGGGTAATCTCTTAGGTTTCTGAACCCTAGATTCCTTTCTCTCCCTCCAGCAGGCTCTGCAACATCTGGTCACATGTTAATACCACAACACCATCGCATACTAACTCAGAGCATGCTAGCACAAGATTTTAACAATAAAGATGAACTCATACAAGGAATGTCCACTATATATATAAACCACATTTATTTATCAACTCATGAAAGAGTGTACAACAAATAAAACATAAGTTGGCATTAAGGCCTTACAGTTCCTCTTTTCACAGTATGGATTACAAACATCGACGTGCAGGCTGGTCACACATGAACAAAATACAAGAGAAAGCAGCCTTTAAGGGATAGCAGCAGCAGCATCCACAGGGAATTCAGCCCTTTTACTTCCCACTCGGCTCTCCAGCACCTGCATAGGGATAGCCCGCCCAAAAGGTGGTAAACAAGACAACGGTCAGCATTCAGCTTACCAATTTATAACAATCCTACCCCTTTCCCGGGGCAGTGGTATTCCTTCCCTGCAAGCATAATAATGCATAGACAGATATCACATATATTGTGCTCTCACGCACAATCAATCCAACACAACCGTCAGCCACACGGCCCGACGATTTGTGCACTCAGGGCACATTTTTGGTGCACCCGCAAACCAGGGACAACACCACCGTTTACACGGTATTGAGCATTTAGTCTTAATGGTGCGCAGGCCTAGGACTCTCATTATGCCACTGACGAAAGCTCAATTCCTTGAGGCTCTCCTGTAAAGTCGACATAACACAGGTACGGATCAGCCACCCCCCGTTTCTTAAGTCGCCTTGCCATCACTGAGTACGGCGTACTAGCGTCTATAACCAAAGGCGCGGGTCGGTTTCACCTTTCCTGTTAGGCACGAAGTCTTTTTAAGAGCATTCAGCTCACAATAGCCATAACATCCACCATGGACTGGCTTCACAATGGCCACGCTGTTCGCCAAGGACTGGCCTCACAATGTCCACACTGTCCACAAAGGACTGGCTGCACTGTCGACAAAGGACTGGCCTCACTGCCCACAAAGGAATGGCCACAACACAAGCAATACAAGGGTATTTCCTAGAACTCCTCATTCCAGTACTTCCTGCTACTCCCCTTCACAAGTACAACCCTTCGACTCCACAAACCACACGTTTCATGGCAGAGTCTTCTCCGGTGCGCAAGATGCAACATCACCAATCCAGACCAACCTGTCGAGATGGGCTTCACACGGCATGCCTATCCCGTACTACACATTTCCGGGTCTAGATGCAGACTCAACCGGTGATAGAAACTATCAACCCATTGGAATCACTTCCTCTTCCCACCACTTGGTAGAGGATTCCATGCGCATGCATAAAGGAGGACTTCACTTGTCCAAGAAGGAAAATTATTACCCTTGACGATCGCTTCAGAGCCATGGAAAACTGGCCGGTTGGAAATCACTACAATGGCCTTGCCTCCAAAACGCTGGCCTCGGATCTCGAGTCGGACCGCTGTAGCTCCTCCGGTGGCCAGAAGACTTCTCTCATCTCATCCTAGCTCTCCTCTCTCTTCTCTCTTTAGAAAGATAATGGCCAAGTGAAGAATGACATCTTCACTCAATACTGGAGTTAAACCCAGCATGAAATAACCTAGGCCATTGGATCTAGGATGAGGGAAACAAACGGCCACAAATCGTCTGAAAAGTCTATTTTTTCGGCTGACACGGCCTGTGACACGCCCGTATCACAGGCAATGTACTGCAAGCGGTACACGAACTGACTCACCCAGACCAGAACATGGGCTGAGACACGCTCGTGTCAATCCCCTAACATGCCTGTGTTAGTAAGTATACGCCCGTGTTAAGGGGCGTGTCCATCAAACGACACAGGATCAACATTCCCGAAAAGGACACGGCTGAGGCACACGCCCGTATCCTTAGCCATGTGCCAAACACGCCCCTATGACACGCCTGTGTCACAGGCTGTGTGCCACACTCAACACTGTCTGGTTACCCACCCAAGCAGGACACGACCTCGAACACGCCCGTGTCCCTGGCTGTGCTACCTCTCGACGATCGTCGACTGTACTGTGTCGAAAACTCGACTCGACACACACAGTGAAGTACACTCCCTGGGACACACTCGTGTCCAAAGCCGTGTGCCGCTAGACACGCCCTGGGACACGCCCGTGTCCCACGCCGTGTCACCCAGCCTGAACTCCAATTTGGATTTGGGGTGTTACAACCCTCCCCTCCTTACAATAAATTTCATCCCAAAATTTGCTCACAGTAAGGTAACCCAGCAACCATAATGCTATAACTTCAAAATTTCTATTACAACACAAGACACACTTTACAACAGTTCAAATAAACAACTCGGGAAAAATCAGCTCGCATGGTCTGCTCCCGCTCCCATGTTAGCTCCTCACAACCACAATTGTCCCACCGGACTTTGACCATTCCTATTGTTTTGTTCTGCAACTGTTTATCAGCTCTATCTTTGATCTGAATGGGTCTATCCATTGTCGTTAGCCCATATTCGATCGGTACACGATCATTCTCAATCACTTGAGCTGGATCCTTGACGGCATTTCGAAGCACTGAGATATAAAACACATCATGCAAGCCACTCAATTCTGCCGAAAGAGCTAGCCGATAGGCAGCTTCCCCAACTCCCTCCACCACTTCAAACAGACCAAGATATCTCGGACTTAGCTTTTTAAACTGCCGAATCCTGGACACGCCTTTGAAGGGTTTGATCTTCAAATATACCCAATCGCCCACCGCAAACTCCACGTTCCGGTGTTTGGCATTGTAGTACTTTGCTTATAGATCCTGGGCTATCAGTAGCCTCTCCTGAATAGAGCGTATCGTCGAAGTAGCTTCTTCGACATCCTTACGCAGATATACTTTTGATTCGCCTGCTTCTGCCCAATCTAGCAGTGTACGACATTTCTGACCGTACAAAGCTTCATATGGAGCCATACCGATGTTTGCTTGGTAGCTATTATTGTAGGAAAACTCCACCATATAGAGATGATCTTCCCATCTCTTACCAAAATCCAGGGCGCACATTCGGAGCATATACTCCATAGTCCTGTTGGTTGTCACGACCCCATCCGTTACATGACGTATAGTAGAAGGTCCGGCCGGGGCCCCACACTATATGCCACAAACAGACGGTGAGGTCACAGGATAATACCAAACCATACACGAATCCTAACTCAGAGCATTCTAGCGGAAGCTTTAAGTTGTAAATTTGAACTCTAACCAGAAATGTCCAATATATATAAACCACAGTTATATATACAACCACGGAATGTACAACAAAGGTTTGGCCTTAAGGCCTTACTATTCCTCTTTCCATACAACATGGATTACAAACCTCGGCGCGCAGGCCGGCCATACATGAGGAAAACAAAACAAACAAAACCATTTGCTCAGCCTTCAAGGGCTAGCCGCAGCAGCAGCAGCAACAGCAGCAAGGGCTTCAGCCCTTCACTTACCACTTGGCTCTCCAGCACCTGCATAGGGACAATCCACCCAATGGTGGCAAACAAGGCAACGATCAGCATTCAGCTGACCCAATTATAACAATCCTACCCCTTTCTCGGGGCAGTCGCAATCTTTCCCTGCACAGCATGGTATCAACAATAGCAACTATGTGCGCGCAGGCACATTCAAGCCATCACAACCGTCGGCCACACGACCCGACAGTCCGTGCACTCAGGGCACATTCTTGGTGTACCGGAATACCAGGGTCAACACCACCGTCTACACGGTATTTGAGCATTCTAGTCTTTTCGGCGCGCGGGCCTAAGACTCTCATTAGGCGCTCCAACAAAACCCATAACCAGGCTTCCAAGTCGGACGGACCTAACGCAGGTACGGATCAGCCACCCCCCGTTGCTCAAGTCGCCGTGCCACCTCGAATACGGAAGTATTCATGGCAATTTATAGGCGCGGGTCGGTTTCACCTTTCCTGTTCGGCAATCTGCCTTTTCATCGAGTTGCAGCCCAACGGCTCAACCGCACACAAAGTGGCAACGCACAGCCACAAGAGTTGCATCCAACCCTCTTCATTTCCTGGACTTCATCCAGTACTTCCTGCTGCACCAAGCAACAGGTAGGCACAAGGCAACGCAAGCCATAATCACGGAGCCTTCTCCGATATGCAAACAAGCATCACCAATCCAGACTAGCATGTCCAGATGGGCTTCACACAGCATGCCTAGATCCGTACTCCAATTCCGGACTCTAACAAGGGGGACTTCACATATCTACCCCAAGGGACACCACAACCCACCGCCCACTCGCGGGGAAGGGTTTTCCCTATGCAATGCAGAAAAGAAGGACTTCACATGTCCAAGAAGGGAGATCGTTACCCTTGTCGATCTCTTGGGAGCCATCGAAAACTAGCCGGTGAGAAAGAACCGCAGCAGCTTTGCCTTCACAACGCTGGCCTCGGATCACGAATCGGACCACGGGAGCTCCGCCGGTGGCTTGATCTCCTCCTCCTTCTTCTTCCTCCTCTCTCTTTCTCTCTTCCTTAACCAAATGAAGAATGACTTTTTTCATCAAGCCTCTGCTGATTAAATCCAGCCAGGAATCACCTGAGCCCTTGGATCCAAAGAGAGAAAATGAACGGCCACGATTTGCCCAAAACCCCACTTTTTTGGCTGACACGGCCTGTGACACGCCCGTGTCACAGGCCGTGTACCCTTAAGCGGCACACGCGGTATTCGTACCGACTGAACTTTACCAGAACACGGGCATCGACACGCCCGTGTCGAACCTGACACGCCCGTGTCAGTCATGAGACACGCCCGTGTCACCCTTGCCTCGCCGAGCTACAAGCAGTACACGGGTAGGCACACGGCATCGGACACGCCCGTGTCAAATCTGACACGGCCGTGTTCAAGGCTTAGTTCCAGGCCATGTAATCTTCTGAACCAAATCACCTATTATTTGAGTGACACGCCCTGGGACATGCCCGTGTCCCCGGCCGTGTACCCCCGACACGCCCTAGGACACGCCCGTGTCCCAGGCCGTGTAAAACAACCTGCACCTCAAATCCATTTTTGAGACTTTTTGGGGTGTTACAATCCTCCCCCCCTTAACAAAATTTCGTCCCGAAATTTGCACGGTAAGGAAACAAGGAAAAACAATGCTATAACTTGATAACTCTGTTATAACACAAGGTACACGGTCTACAGTTTATACAAACAGTTCGGGAAATTCAGCTCGCATGGTCTGCTCTCGCTCCCATGTGAGCTCTTCACGGCCACAATTGTCCCATCGGACCTTGACCATCCCGATCACTTTGTTCCGCAACTGTTTCTCGGCTCGATCCTCGATCCGAATGTGTCGAACCCTCGTCGTTAGCCCATACTCGATCGGTACCCGATCATTCTCCACTACTTGAGCTGGATCGTTGACAGCCTTACGAAGTACTGAGATGTGAAATACATCATGTAATCCACCCAAGTCTGCTGAAAGTGCTAGTCGATAAGCAGCTTCCCCAACTCGCTCCACCACCTCAAATGGACCAAGATACCTCGGACTTAGCTTTTTCAAACGCCGAATCCTGGACACGCCTTTGAAGGGTTTGATCTTCAAATATACCCAATCACCCACCGCGAACTCCACGTTCCGATGTTTGGCATTGTAGTACTTTGCTTGACGATCTTGGGCTATCAATAGCCTCTCCCGAATAGAGCGTATGAGCGAGGTAGCTTCTTCGACTTCCTTTTTCCCACTCAGCTTAGATTCGCCTGCTTCTGCCCAAGCTAACGGTGTACGGCATTTACGACCATACAACGCCTCAAATGGTGCCATACCGATGCTCGCTTGCTAGCTATTATTATAGGCAAATTCGACAAGAAATATATAATCTTCCCATCTCTTACCAAAGTCTAGGGCGCACATGCGGAGCATATCCTCCATCGTCCTGTTGGTTCGTTCAGTCTGGCCATCCGTTTGGGGATGAAAGGCCGTACTAAACGCTAATTTTGTACCCAACATTTGATGAACTAGACGCCAATCATTCGATGTGAATCGCCCATCACGGTCACTGACGATGCTCCGAGGAACACCGTGCAGTCGAACAACCTGCTCCACATAGAGCTTGGCCAAGGTTTCCACTAAATCGTCTCTTCTGTTTGAAAGGAAGTGCGCCACTTTTGTCAACCGGTCCACAATCACCCAGATTGAATCATGACCGCGTTGAGATCTCGGCAACCCGTGCACGAAATCCATCGAAATGTCATCGAACTTCCACTCTGGAATAGGTAACGACTTCAGGAAACCGCCAGGCTTCTGGCATTCCGCTTTCACCAATGCACAAGTATGGCATTCCGCCACATAACGTGCTACATCTTTCTTTAGTCCGGGCCACCAGAACAGCTTCTTCAGATCTCTGTACATCTTTGTGCTCCTTGGGTGAACTGAGTACTTTGCAAAGTGAGCTTCGTACATCAACTCGTCCCTCAGTTTACCCACACTCGGGACGCACACTCGACCATTTCTTCGTAACAAACCGTTATCCCAAGAGAATTGGTCATCCGGCCCATCTTTTGCATAGCGCTAGAGACTTTCATCAAGCTCCGTTGCTCGCCAAACTCTGTCCGTAAGGTCATATTGCACCTCCGTCCAGTTCAAGCATGCATCGGTCGACGAACCCTTGTCAACACAAGATATCTCCAATGCTTCCAATTCCTGGATTAAACGCTGATCATGCCTCTGCAACCAGCTTGCCCGTACCGGAGTCTTCCGACTCAAAGCATCAGCGACCACATTTCCCTTCCCGGGAGTATAGTGAATCTCGAAGGTGTAGTCCCCAAGGAACTCCATCCATCTTCGTTGTCGCATATTCAGATCCTTCTGATCCAACAAGTACTTTAGGCTTTTGTGATCTGTATAGATGTCCACTTTAACGCCATAAAGATTGTGCCGCCACAACTTGAGCGCAAAGATTACTGCCGCCAACTCCAAATCATGGACGGGGTAATTCCGCTCATGCACTTTCAACTGGCGCGAGCCATACGCAATCACTTGACCAAACTGCAGAAGAACGCAGCCTAAGCCGCTCCCGGAAGCATCACTATAGATCTCATACCCATCTGTACCACATGGCGATGTCAACACAAGCGCCGTGGTCAAACGACTCTTCAAGTCTTCAAAAGCTCGCGCGCACTCCGGCGTCCAAATGAACTTTTGATCTTTTCTCGTCAGCGTGGTCAGAGGTAAAGCAATCCGTGAGAAGTTTGCCACAAACCGTCTATAGTAGCCCGCAAGTCCAAGGAAGCTCCTGACCTCGGCCACTGAAGACATCACTAGCCAATCTCGAATGGCACTTATCTTCAACGGATCCACCGCGATACCTTCTCCACTTACCACATGGCCTAAAAAGGCTACTGAAGAGAGCCAGAACTCACACTTTGAGAACTTGGCATAAAGCTTATTCCTCCGCAGGGTATGCAAGACCAACCGCAAATGGTTTGCATGATCCTCTTCCGACTGAGAGTATACTAAGATATCATCGATAAACACAATCACGAACAAATCCAAGTACTCTCGGAACGTTCGATGCATTAGGTCCATAAATACCGAAGGCGCATTACATAGGCCAAACGGCATTACCGTGAACTCATAATGACCGTAGCGTGTTCCAAACGCCGTCTTGAGAATGTCACCTTCCCGAATCCTCAACTGATAATATCCCGATTTCAAATCCAACTTGGAATAGACCGTTGATCCTGCCAGCTGATCAAATAGGTCATGAATCCGTGGAATCGGATATTTATTTTTCTCTGTCAGCTTGTTCAATTCGCGGTAGTCAATACATAACCGCAAACTACCGTCTTTCTTTTTCACAAATAGAACAGGCGCGCTCCAAGGTGACATACTTGGGCATATGTATCCCTGCTCCAATAACTCTTGCAATTAGACTTTCAACTCAGCCATCTCTTTTGGCGCGACGCGATATGGTGAGCGGGCCACAGGTTTAGCACCTGGCACCAACTCAATAGAGAAGTTAATCTCCCGCTGGGGTGGTAACCCAGGAAGATCTTTAGGAAACACATCGGCAAACTCTGACACAACCAGTAATTCACCGACACTGGCCTTTGGCTCAACAGCCTGAATTAGCGTGAAGAATAACTCCGCGCCCTTCCGAACAGCATTGACGACTTGGAGCGCAGACAACAGAGTCCCGCCAACTCCTCGCATACCAGCGAACTTCGTCACAAGTCCGGTATTCTGGCCCAGTGTGATCTCCTTGGAGTGGAAATCAATAAAGGCACGCTGCTCTGAGAGCCAGTCCATGCCAAAGATCACATCAAACTCCGATAACGGTAGCACAGCTGCACTCAAACCGAAATCCCGACTTCCTATTTGAACATCCACATTGCAAGCCCTATCCGCAAGCATCACACAGCCATTCGGCAATAGCACCCTTGTACTATCCACCGTCACATGACTCGGTACCCCAATTCGAGATACGAAATCCTCAGACAGAAAAGAATGCGAAGCACCCGTATCAAACAGGGCTCTCGCCAGATTATTCCGAATCAGGACAAAGTCTGCAGCACACACATCATGCACAAGCTATACATAACCACAAATAATAGCACGCAAGTAAGTAAGCTAATCACTCGTACCTGTGACGATGTCACTTTGCTTAATCGCTTCCTGTTGGCCAAGCTGATAGATTCAGGGCTGTGCCTGGGACGCAGAGGAATCAACCACCGCTTTGCCCTTCTCAGCATAAGACGCACCCGTCTTCTTTTCCCCTTTGGGCTGAACAACCCGACAGTCACGGGCTATATGCCCCACCCGGCCATAGTTATAGCATGTACGAGAATCCGGCCTTGATGTCGCCCCCGACACAACAGTCGTAGTCACTTGCCCAGACGGCTTGGACCTCTTGCCCCCTTTCTTCTGGTAGAACGATTTGCTAGGGAGAGGTGTTTGAACCTCGAGCTTTGACACCACCAAGCCCTTGCTCCCTTGCACCCGCCGCATGTCCTTCTCCAACGCACATGCAGTATCAACCAACGCCTGAAACCCTTGGTTCACTGAACTCGAAAGCATGAACCTCAACTCGTCCCGCAATCCTTCATAGAACCTATTCGTTTTCCTTTGGTCATCCGCGAAGATTGTTCCCGCATACCGCCCCAACCTGGTAAACTCATGCAAGTAGATATCCACGCTATCTTCTCCTTGCTTTAACCGTTGGAACTCATTTTCCATGGCAATGCGTTGCGCTGCTGGGACATGTTTTGCCTGAAATATTCGAGAGAACTCCTCAATCGATACTTGCGTTAATTTCCTGCCCGCCAAATGGTGTACCTCAACCTCGTCCCACCACAACCGCGCCTCTCCTTCAAGCATGAAGGTGGCCAAGGTGACCTTTAGAGTTTCCTCCGCCCTGATCGCTGTCATTATCCACTTGACACGCGATAACCAATCCTCTGCCTGCGTTGGGGATCCCATTCCCGTAAACGTAGGCGGACTGAAGCTCATGAATTGCTTCAACTGTCGGTCAGCTGCTCGGGGATCTACAGCCTCAACCGGCTCGGGTCGTACAACAACACGAACTGGTTCTACTACCGGCTGCGCTTGCCCGGTCGGCTGAATCATGGCAAATAGAGCCTCAGCAACTAAGCGAACAGTTTCCGCAGATGGAGGAGGTGTGGGCACCTCAGCTGGTGCCGCACTCTCATCAGAGCGCTGGAGCTCAGACTGCCCAGCACCACTACGCGTCACCTATAGGTGGACAAGACACACATTAGCGAACGTATGCAAGCAAAACAACACAAAAAGGAACGCGCAGATTCCTTAAACAAGATTTTGTACATTCCTTAGTGGACATTCCAGAGTTCATTAGCGTTACAGCAAGGCGCATAAACACGCGCTCGCCACCCCAGAAAAGAATTTGACCACGAATTCGAGAGAGGAAGACCGAACGAAGCTGATACCAAAATGTAACGACCCCATCCGTTACATGACGTATAGTAGAAGGTCCGGCCGGGGCCCCACACTATATGCCACAAACAGACGGTGAGGTCACAGGATAATACCAAACCATACACGAATCCTAACACAGAGCATTCTAGTGGAAGCTTTAAGTTGTAAATTTGAACTCTAACCAGAAATGTCCAATATATATAAACCACAGTTATATATACAACCACGGAATGTACAACAAAGGTTTGGCCTTAAGGCCTTACTGTTCCTCTTTCCATACAACATGGATTACAAACCTCGGCGCGCAGGCCGACCATACATGAGGAAAACAAAACAAACAAAACCATTTGCTCAGCCTTCAAGGGCTAGCCGCAGCAGCAGCAACAACAGCAGCAAGGGCTTCAGCCCTTCACTTACCACTTGGCTCTCCAGCACCTGCATAGGGACAATCCACCCAACGGTGGCAAACAAGGCAACGGTCAGCATTCAGCTGACCCAATTATAACAATCCTACCCCTTTCTCGGGGCAGTCGCAATCTTTCCCTGCACAACATGGTATCAACAATAGCAGCTATGTGCGCGCAGGCACATTCAAGCCATCACAACCGTCAGCCACACGGCCCGACAGTCCGTGCACTCAGGGCACATTCTTGGTGTATCGGAATACCAGGGTCAACACCACCATCTACACAGTATTTGAGCATTCTAGTCTTTTTGGCGCGCGGGCCTAAGACTCTCATTAGGCGCTCCAACAAAACCCATAACCAGGCTTCCAAGTCAGACGGACCTAACGCAGGTACGTATCAGCCACCCCCCGTTGCTCAAGTCGCCGTGCCACCTCGAATACGGAAGTATCCATGGCAATTTATAGGCGCGGGTCGGTTTCACCTTTCCTGTTCGGCAATCTGCCTTTTCATCGAGTTGCAGCCCAACGGCTCAACCGCACACAAAGTGGCAATGCACAGCCACAAGAGTTGCATCCAACCCTCTTCATTTCCTGGACTTCATCCAGTACTTCCTGCTGCACCAAGCAACAGGTAGGCACAAGGCAACACAAGCCATAATCACGGAACCTTCTCCGAAATGCAAACAAGCATCACCAATCCAGACTAGCATGTCCAGATGGGCTTTACACAGCATGCCTAGATCCGTACTCTAATTCCGGACTCTAACAAGGGGGACTTCACATATCTACCCCAAGGGACACCTCAACCCACCGCCCACTCGTGGGGAAGGGTTTTCCCTATGCAATGCAGAAAAGAAGGACTTCACATGTCCAAGAAGGGAGATCGTTACCCTTGTCGATCTCTTGGGAGCCATCGAAAACTAGCCTGTGAGAAAGAACCGTAGCAGCTTTGCCTTCACAACGCTGGCCTCGGATCACGAATCGGACCACGGGAGCTCTGCCGGTGGCTTGATCTCCTCCTCCTTCTTCTTCCTCCTCTCTCTTTCTCTCTTCCTTAACCAAATGAAGAATGACTTTTTTCATCAAGCCTCTGCTGATTAAATCCAGCCAGGAATCACCTGAGCCCTTGGATCCAAAGAGAGAAAATGAACGGCCACGATTTGCCCAAAACCCCACTTTTTTGGCTGACACGGCCTGTGACACGCCCGTGTCACAGGCCGTGTACCCTTAAGCGGCACACGCGGTATTTGTACCGACTGAACTTTACTAGAACACGGGCATCGACACGCCCGTGTTGAACCTGACACGCCCGTGTCAGTCTTGAGACACGCCCGTGTCACCCTTGCCTTGCCGAGCTACAAGCAGTACACGGGTAGGCACACAGCATCAGACACGCCCGTGTCAAATCTGACACGGCCGTGTTCAAGGCTTGGTTCCAGGCCGTGTAATCTTCTGACCCAAATCGCCTATTATTTGAGTGACACGCCCTGGGACACGCCCGTGTCCCAGGCCATGTACCCCCGACACGCCCTGGGACATGTCCGTGTCCCAGGCCGTGTAAAACAACCTGCACCTCAAATCCATTTTTGAGACTTTTTGGGGTGTTATAATGGTCCTCTCTGTCTGGCCATTCGTTTGGGGATGAAAAGCCGTACTGAATGCTAACTTTGTTCCCAATAGCTGATGGATTAGCCTCCAATAATTTGATGTGAATCTCCCATCACGGTCACGTATGATGCTCTGAGGAACACCGTACAATCGGACTATCTGCTCCACATAATGTTTTGCCAAGGTTTCCACTGAATCGTCCCTCTTATTTGGTAGGAAGTGAGCCACTTTTGTCAACCGGTCTACAATTACCCAGATTGAATCATTCCCGCATTGAGATCTCGGCAACCCATGCACGAAATCCATTGAGATATCATCAAACTTCCAATCCGAAATAGGTAACGACTTCAGGAAACTGCCAGGCTTCTGACATTCCGCTTTGACCAATGCACAAGTTTGACACTTAGCCACATAATGTGCTATGTCTTTCTTTAGTCAAGACCACCAGAATAACTTCTTCATATCCTTGTACATCTTTGTGCTCCCAGGGTGAATTGAGTACTTTGCAAAGTGAGATTCATACATCAACTCTTCTCTCAACTTACCCATACTTGGGAAGCACAACCGACCATTTTTCTGTAATAAGCCGTCATCCCAGGAGAATCGGCCATCTGACCCATCCTTTGCATAGTGTTGGAGACTTTCATCAAGCTCCGTTGCTCGTCGAACCCTGTCCTCAAGGTCAAACTGTACCTCCGTCCAGTTCAAGCATGCATCGGCTATGGAATTCTTATCAACACAATAAATCTCTAATGCTTCCAACTCCTGGATCAGACGCTCATCATGCATCTGCAACCAACTTGCCCATACCGGAGTCCTACGACTCAACGCATTAGCGACCACATTTCCCTTCCCGGGAGTATAGTTAATATCAAAGGTGTAGTCCCCAAGGAACTCCATCCACCTTCGTTGTCGTATATTCAGCTCTTTCTGGTCCAACAGATACTTTAGGCTCTTATGATCTGTATAGATATCAACTTTAACGGCATAAAGATAATGCCGCCACAATTTAAGCGCAAAGATCACCGCCGCCAACTCCAAGTCGTGGACGGGATAATTCCGCTCATGCACTTTTAACTGGCACGAGCCATAAGCAATCACTTTGCCAAACTGCAGAAGAACGCAGCCTAAGCCGCTCCCTGACACATCACTATAGATTTCATAGCCGTCTGTACAATATGGCGATGTCAACACAGGCGCCATGGTCAAACGACTCTTCAGCTCTTCAAAATCTCGCACGCACTCTGACATCCAAATGAACTTCTGATCTTTCCTCGTCAATGTGGTAAGAGGCAAAGCGATCCGTGAGAAGTTTTTTACAAACCGCCTGTAGTACCCTGCCAAACCAAGGAAACTTCTAACTTCAGCCACTGAGGACAACACCGGCCACTCCTGTATGGCGCTTATCTTTGACGGATCCACTGCTATGCCCTCTCCACTTACCACGTGGCCAAGAAAAGCCACCGACGACAGCCAAAACTCACACTTTGAGAATTTGGCATAAAGCTTGTTCCTCCGCAAGGTGTGCAACACCATCCACAAATGATTTGCATGATCAACTTCCGACTTAGAGTACACCAATATATCATCAATGAATATGATCACAAAGAGATCCAAGTACTCTCGGAATGTTCGGTGCATTAGATCCATGAATACCGAAGGTGCATTACATAGCCCAAACGACATTACCGTGAATTCATAATGACCGTAGCGTGTTCCAAATGCGGTCTTGGGAATGTCACATTCCCTAATCCTCAACTGGTAATATCCAGATTTCAAATCCAGTTTGGAATAGACGGTTGATCCCACTAGCTGATCAAATAAGCCATCTATCCGTGGAATCAGATACTTATTTTTCTCTATCAGCTTATTCAATTCGCAATATTCGATACATAACCGCAGACTACTATCTTTCTTTTTCACAAACAGAACAGGCGCGCTCCAAGGTGACATACTTGGGCGTATGTATCCCTGTTCCAACAATTCTTGCAACTGGACCTTCAACTCAGCCATCTCCTTTGGCGCTACGTGATATGGCGAGCGGGCAACAGGTTTTGCACCTGGCACCAACTCAATCGTGAAGTCAATCTCCCGCTGGGGTGGTAAACCAGGAAGATCCTTAGGAAATACATCAGTAAACTACGATACAATCGGAACATCATGCATACTGGCCTTTGGCTCAACAGCCTGAATATGCGTGAAGAATAACTCTGCGCCCTTCTGAATAGCATTGACGACTTGGAGTGTACACATCAAGGTCCCGCTCACTCCTTGCATATAAGCGAACTTAGTCTCAAGCTTGGTATTCTGGCCCAGTGTGATCTCCTTTGAATTGCAATCAATACAGGAACGCTGCTCCGAGAGCCAGTCCATACAAAAGATCACATCAAATTCCGATATTGGTAGCACAGATGCACTCAAACCGAAATCTTGACTTCCAATTTGCACAACCACATCGCAGACCCGATCCGCAAGCATCACACATCCATTCAGTAATAATACCTTTACCCTATCTGTCGTCCCACGACTTGGTACTACAATTCGAGACACGAAGTCCTTAGACAGAAATGAATGTGAAGCACCCGTATCAACTAGGGCTCTCGCCGGGTTGTTCCGAATCAGGACAAAGCTTGTAGCACACAAATCATGCACAAGCTACAAACAAATTATGAAATAAAAACAAAGCAAGCAATATCTTAAATCATACCTGTGACGACGTCACTTTTATTTATAGCCTCCTGCTGGCCAAGATTATAAACTCTGGGCTTCGCCTGGGATGCAGAGGACTCTATCACTGCTTTTTCCTTCTCAGCATAAGACATGCCCGCCTTCTTTTCCCCTTTTGGTTGAGCAACCTGACAATCACAGGCTATATACCCCACTCTGCCACAGGTAAAGCAGGTACGAGGCTCCTGCCTTAAAGTTGCTCCCGACGCAACTGTCGTAGAAGCTTGCCCAGAAGGCTTGGACCTCTTTCCCCACTTCTTCTGGTAGTACGATTTTCCAGTGCGGGGTACTTTGAACTCTGGCTTTCTCACAACCAAGTCCTTTTTGCCTTGCACCCGTTTCATATCCTTTTTCAGCACACACACAGTATCAAACAAGGCTTGGAACCCTTAGTTCACCGAACTCGAGAGCAGGAACCTCAACTCGTCCCGCAACCCTTCTAGAACCGGTTTGTTTTCCTTTATTCATCTCTGAAGATTGACCCCGCATACCGTCCTAACCTGGTAAACTCATGCAAGTACGTATCCACGTTATTTTCTTTTTGCGTTAACTGTTGGAACTCGTTCTCCATAGCAATGCGTTGTGCCGCTGGCAAGTGCTCTGCCAAGAACATTCGAGAGAATTCGTCCATCGAAACTTGAGTCAATTGCCTGCCCGCTAAATGGTGTAACTCAACCTCGTCCCACCATAACCGTGCCTCTCCTTCCAACAAGAAGATAGCCAAAGTGACCTTCTGATCTTCCTTCATCCTGATCGCCGTCAATATACGCTTGACGCGCGATAACCAATCCTTGCCCTGCGTTGGGGATCCTATGCCCGTGAACGTAGGTAGATTGAAGCTCATAAACTGCTTTAACTGCCGTTCAGCTGCTCGATGGTCAACAGCTGCAACAGGTTCTGGCCTTACAACAAATCGTTCTAGCACCACTACTGGCTGTGCTTGCCCAACAGGCTGAGCTTGAAACATTACAAAGAGGGCCTCAACAACTAAGCAGTCAGTTTCCGCAGAAGGGGGAGGTACAGACACCTAGGCTGGTGACATACTCTCATCAGAACGCTGGGGCTCAGACTGCCGAACACCACTACGAGTCATCTATAGGTGGATAAGACACACATTAGCGACCTCACACAAGCAATAACAATAATATAGGAACGCGCAGGTTCCTCAAACAAGTGTATTTGCATTCCTTAGTGGACATTCAAGAGTTCATTAGTGTTAAAGCAGTTCGCATAGACACGTGCTCGCCACCCCACAAAAGAATTCGACCACGAATTCGAAAGAGAAAGACTGAGACAAGCTAATACCAAAATGTAACGACTCCACCCGTTAAATAACATATAATAGAAGGTCCGGCCGGGGCCCCACACTATTTTCCTCAAAAAGACGGCGAGGTCATAGGTTAATACCATAACACCATCGCATCCTAACTCAGAGCATGCAAGCGGAAGATTTTAACAATAAAGATGAACTCATACCAGGAATGTCCACTATATATAAACCACATTTATATATCAACTCATGAAAGAGTGTGCATCAAATACAACACAAGTTGGCTTTAAGGCCTTACAGTTCCTCTTTTCACAGTGTGGATTATAAATATCGGCGCGCAGACCGGCCACACATGAACAAAATACAAGAGAAAGCAGCCTTCAAGGGCTAGCAGCAACAGCAGCATCCGCAGGGACTTTAGCCCTTTTACTTCCCACTCGGCTCTCCAGCACCTGCATAGAGACAGCCCATCCAGAAGGTGGTAAATAAGGCAACAGTCAGCATTCAGCTGACCAATTTATAACAATCCTACCCCTTTCTTGGGGCAGTGGTATTCCTTCCCTGCAGGCATAGCAATGCATAGACAGATATCACATATATTGTGCTCTCACGCACAATAAATCCATCATAACCATCAGACACATGGCCTGACGATTCATGCACTCAGGGCACATTTTTGGTGCACCGGCGAACCAGGGTCAACACCACCGTTTAAACGGTATTAAGCATTTAGTCTTAATAGCGCAAAGGCCTGAGACTCTCATTATGCCACTGACAAAAGCTCAATGCCTTAATGCTATCCTGTACAGTCGACATAATGCAGGTACGAATCAGCCACCCCCTGTTGCTCAAGTCTCCTTGCCATCACCGAGTACAGCGTAGTCGTGGCTATAACCAAAGGCGCGGGTCGGTTTCACCTTTCCTGTTCGGCACGAAGCCTTTTTAAGAGCATTCAGCTCACAATAGCCATAACGTCCGCCAAGGGCTGGCTTTACAATGACCACGCTGTACGCCAAGGACTGGCCTCCCAATGGCCATACTGTCTATAAAGGATTGGCCGCACTGTCCAAAAAGGACTTGCCTTACTTCCCACAAAGGACTGGCCATAGCATAAGCAATACAAGGGTATTTCCTGGAACTCCTCATTCCAGTACTTCCTGCTACTCCCCTTCACAGGCACAACCCTTCGAATCCACAAACCACACGTTTCAAGGTGGAGTCTTCTCCGGTGTGCAAGATGCAACATCACCAATCTAGACCAACCTATCTAGATAGGCTTCACACAACATGCCTATCTCGTAATACACATTTCCGGGTCTAGATACAAACTCAACCGGGGATAACAACTATCAACCCATTGGAATCACTTCCTCTTTCCACCACTTGGTGGAGGATTCCATGCGAATGTATAAAGGAGGACTTCACTTGTCCAAGAAGGAAGATCGTTACCCTTGATGATCGCTTCAGAGCCCTGGAAAACTGGCCGGTTGGAAATCACTACAATGGCCTTGCCTCCAAAACACTGGCCTCGAATCTTGAGTCGGACCGCTGTAGCTCCACCGGTGGCCGGAAGACTTCTCCCTTCCCCTCCTAGCTCTCCTCTCTCTCTTCTCTCTTTAGAAAGATAATGGCCAAGTGAAGAATGACATCTTCACTCAATCCCAGAGTTAAACCCCACAAGAAATAACCTGGGCCATTGGATCTAGGATGAGGGAAATGAATGACCATAAATCGTCTGAAAAGTCTATTTTTTTGGCTGACACGGCCTGTTACACGCCCGTGTCACAGACCGTGTACTACAAGCGGTACACAAACTGACTCACCCAGACCAGAACATGGGTTGAGACACGCCCGTGTCATGCCCCTGACATGCCCGTGTTAGTAAGTACATGCCCGTGTTAAGGGGTGTGTCCCTCAATGGCACATGATAAATATTCCCGAAAAGGACACGGCTAAACCACACACCTGCGTCCTTAGTCGTTTGCCAAATACTCCCCTGTGACACGCCCGTGTCACAGGCCGTGTGCCACACTCAACGCTGCCCGGTTATCCACCTGAGCAGGACACGGCCTCAGACACGCCCGTGTCCCTGGCCGTGTTACCTCTTGACGATCATCGACTGTACTGTGTCGAGAACTCGATTCGACACACACAGCGAATGACACGCCATGGGACACGCCCGTGTGCCGCTGGACACGCCCTGGGACACGCCAGTGTCCCAGGCCATGTCACCCAGCCTAAACTCCAATTTGGATTTGGGGTGTTACAACCACGATCAAGGAGAAGATTTGTAGAGGATGAACAACTTGATCGGTTGAATCCTTCTTGTCTAAATCTTTGAGATTGAGAAAATTGGCGATGAAAAATAGGTCTAGTCAGCGACGACATTTCCCGATTAGGAAAGTCGAAAATAATTCAAAAATCTGTAAGAAAAATTCTTAGGGTTTGTCGATTCTGACAAGGCCTTTTATATGCTTAATGTAACGGTCTGATTTCATTAATTACCATCCACGCGGACCAATAAAAAATTAATTACATTTGAAATCGAATCCATCTAGCACTTAGCAAAATTTCAGAATCCTGACTTCCATTTCTCGAGAGAGATAAGAATTATTCGATAAGAGGTTTCTATTTCTTGAGAAGAGTTATGAAGTTCTCGAGAAGAATTACTTAAACAAAATGGAGAAAATGAATTCTGGCTTCTCAAGAAAGAGAATACTTTTCCAGAGAAAGAATTTTTGTTACTTGAGAACAAGAAGCCAACTTGAGAAAAATGTTTCTGTCTCCCGAGTAAGAACATCTGGTTCTCGATAACAACTTCAGACTACTCGAGAAATAACTTTGGTCTTCTCGATAAAAAGACTTAGAAAAATTATGAACTCAATTTTGAGTTAACTTGAGAAAGAAACGAGTCTTACTTGAGTACTGCATGGCTTTCTCGAGAACTATACCAAGCTTTCTCGAGAACATCTTCTGCTACTCGAATACCTGACTGAACTGACTCGAGAAATGACTTCAATTCTACTCGAGTACTTATTAGCCTTACTCGAGAAAAACACTTAGAAAAATTTTGTCATTCTGAAAAATAATTTTCTTCAAGGAATTCAGCAACTAGTCTTTCTCCCATTACTTTAGTACTTGAAAATAAAGTGTGCCCCAATAGAGAGGTTACATATGAGTCAATACCATGGATCACATAATGAGGGATTATATTGTATAGTCTTGTGTTTGGTGACCCATTGTAAACTGAGATTGGTCAACACTTGGCAATTATAACCTACAAACACTTAACTTGAACAAGGCATCAAATACAAACTTAATTCATCTTAGTTCAAGGGTGACTTCATATAAATTTGGGTTATGGTGGATGCAATACCCAACAATCTTCCTCTATTTGTAGAAGTCAGAACCCTCTACACTAAGGTGAATTACATCAAGATAAACAAGTAAAATAACTAATAAACAGAATCATGGAAGAAATGCTATGCAATAGAAAATTTAGATCATCAAAATTTGAAGATATATATATATATATATATATATATATATATATATATATATATATATATATATATATATATATATATATATATAGACAAAGTCCAGGAAAAAATCCTATTCCATGAATTTTCATATAATAATCTACTTATCATCTTCAATTTCTACTTGCTCTGCTGTTGATGCTGCCTCTCTTTCTTCTCTTGCTGCCTCTTCTGATAACTGTATAGTTTAGGGTAGTACTTGGAAGGTTTGGGAGGAGCCTTTGGATTGTTCTTGCTATACTCTCTGTCATATATTATTCTCTTGGTAAGAGATTTCTCATACAAGTCTCATTCATAGGAGCTATAATGATCATTTCTATTTTCATTAAAATCAACAACAAGTTTTAGATTGTCAAGAATTAGTGACTTGGAGGTTGGGCTCCATACATCAGCAAATTCTTGAGCTCTTCTCCTTTCAATTTCTGGATTTGGATTGGACCGACTTGCATAAGCGCCGTCACCATATTTTCTTTTCTTAGGAGCTGGAATTTCTGGAGGTGGAATCTGAGGCATCTCTTGTTCTGACCAAACTTGGGAATACTTTGCAGGAGGGGCTTCAAAGTCTTCAGGTCTAGGAGAGAATAAGGGCATCTGGGCAGAAGTTTGCTGAGCAATAGGATTGAGATGAGGAGGAGCAGCAGCATTTGGATCTACTTGAAATTCAAGGAAGATTTGGTTATGTATCCAAACTGCTGTATCATATTATATGAAATTAAATACCAACAATTTGGGATTGAACATCAGTATTTATTTCTTTTAGCTTCGCTTCCCAAAGTGTTTTCATGTTTCCATCAGACTTTTCTAGATATTCCTTTACCAATTTCTCCCCCTTTCTGAATTCTACAGAGAGGTTGCTTATAAATTCTTTTTTGAACTTTCCAACTTCTTCATAAGTCTTGAAGTTGTGCACTTCAGCATTCTTTTCCAATTGAATTTGATTATTTGCCAAGGTGACTGATTGGTCCATGACGTGACCAATACTAGTAATTGTATGATCTAAGGCTTTACCACCTATTTGGAACAGGTGTTTGAGGGATAGGAGTGGTAGTAGAAATTGAAATAACATATAAAAGTGCAGAAATAATATCCGTCCCAACCATCTTAATCATGCGCTAAAAATTTCTTAGCCTCTCATCCGGGATGGGGGTGGTAGTAGAAATTGAAAGAAAGAAATGAAATAATACTTGAACAATAACTTGAAAACTGAAATTTATTTGACTTAAAAAGTGTTACACACAGAACCCAAAATAGGGTTTGAAAAATATCACTCAAAGCTACTCATAAACACTAAGAAGAACTATGTGGAACTCTACCAGTTCTCCCTAACCATTAGCCTTGGACATCTATTTATAGAGAAAAAAATAAATGCTTTTGGAAAAGTTGCCAAACAATTTTTCGAAAAGCTGAAAATCAGCTTTTGGAAAGATGAAAATCAGCTTATAGGATAGCTGTCGATTTGAGAAGCGGACATGTGGCGGATGATGAGCTGACAGCTGATTTGGTGGCTAGATAAGGGAAACTGATTTTGAGCTGGCTGGATAAGGAGGCTGGTGGGTCGGGCTAGCGGGTCGAGCTGGCGAGTCGGGCAGGCGGGTCGAGATGGCGGGTCGAGCTGGTGAGTTGGGATGGCAGGTCGAGCTAGCAAGTCGGGCTGGCGGGTCGAGCTGCCGAGTCGGGCTGGCGGGTCAGGATTAAATTGGCGCAAAATTGCTTCTACTTGGATTATCTTAATCAAACACTAAAAAGTAATTCTTAGCCTCTCATCCGGGATAGAGGTGGTAGTAGAAATTAAAATAACATATAAAAGTGCAGAAATAATATCCGTCCCAACCATCTTAATCAAGCGCTAAAAGTTCTTAGCCTCTCATCCGGGATGAGGGTGGTAGTAGAAATTTAAAAAAAGAAATGAAATAATACTTGAACAATAACTTGAAAACTGAAATTTATTAGACTTAAAAAGTGTTACACACAGAACCCAAAATAGGGTTTGAAAAATATCACTCAAAACTACTCATAAACACTAAGAAGAACTATGTGGAACTCTACCAGTTCTCCCTAACCATCAGACTCGACCATTTATTTATAGAGAAAAAAAATAAATGCTTTTGGAAAAGTACTTTTGGAAAGGTTGCCAAACAGCTTTTGGAAAAGCTGAAAATCAGATTTTGGAAAAGCTAAAAATCAACTTATGGGATAGCTGTCTAATTGAGAAGCGGACTTTTGGTGGATGAGGATGAGCTGACAGCTGATTTGGTGGCTGGATAAGGGCAACTGATTTTGAGCTGGCTGGATAAGGAGGCTGGCGGGTCGGGCTGGCGGGTCAAGCTTGCGAGTCGGGCTTGCAGGTCGAGATGGCGGGTCGAGCTGGCGAGTCAGGATGACGGGTCAAGTTGGCGAGTCAGGCTGGCGGGTCGAGCTGGCGAGTTGAGCTGGCGATAGGGGTGGTAGTAGAAATTGAAATAACAAATAAAAGTGCAGAAATAATATCTGTCCCAACCATCTTAATCAAGCGCTAAAAAGTTCTTAGCCTCTTATCCAAGATGGGGGTGGTAGTAGAAATTGAAAGAAAGAAATTAAATAATACTTGAACAATAACTTGAAAACTGAAATTTATTAGACTTAAAAAGTGTTACACACAGAACCCAAAATAGGGTTTGAAAAATATCACTCAAAAGCTACTCATAAACACTAAGAAGAACTGTGTTGAACACTACAAGTTCTCCCTAACCATCAGCCTCGACCATCTATTTATAGAGGAAAAAATAAATGCTTTTGGAAAAGTACTTTTGGAAAAGTTGCCAAATAGCTTTTGGAAAAGCTGAAACTAAGATTTTTAAAAAGCTGAAAATCAGCTTATGGGATAGCTGTCGATTTGAGAAGCAGACATGTGGCGGATGATGATGAGCTGGCAGCTGATTTGGTTGCTGGATAAGGGCAACTGATTTTGAGGTGGCTAGATAAGAAGGCTGGTGGGTCGGGCTAGCAGGTCCAGCTAGCGAGTCGGGCTGGCGGGTCGAGCTGGCGGGTAAAGCTGGCGAGTCGGGATGGAGAGACGGGCTGGCGAGTCGAGCTGGTGAGTCGGGCTGGCGGGTCGGGATTAAGTTGGCGCAAAATTGCTTCTACTTGGATTCGAAACCGCGACCTCAAGAAACTTAACAAAGCTTCCACTCCAATAGACCAGCTGATCATTTCTGCATAAATCCAGAAATATTTTATTTATATTATGTATTTCCAGATTTTACATATTGAATAATTATCTTAATTAATTATTTATTTTGTTATAAAATTCCTTTATATATATAATCATACAAGCATATATAAATATTATATATACATTCAAATATATATATATATATATATATATATATATTCATATGATAAAATTATTTTATCATTGTTTTTATTTTTATTTTTATTTACATATATAGATATAGTTTTATATAATATATATTTTTATATATACCTAAATTTAATTATTTAATATAATTAATATATAGGTTTAATTTTAACTTTATATATACATATAATGATATATTAATTATATATATACTATTATTATAAGCTATGATTATTATTATTATTAAATAATATAATAATTATTATATACTAAAGACTATAGTTATTTTGTTATATATATATATATTATATTATATACTATATGAAAATAGTATAAATATTTATATTATCATTATAACTATACTATTATATTTAATATTTATTATAATAGTTATAATCTACTTTTATTTTTATATATATATATATATATATATTATATAAATACAATAATTATATATTTTATTTAAGTTATATCTAAACAACTTATATTTGTTATAATATAGTATTTAATTTCTAAAAATATTTATTTAGAGAATAAAAAAAGAGATCATTTATTCAATAATTTACATAAAATATTACAAATTATATTTAGAAATTAAACTAAAACGTATACTAAAATGTTTATAAATAACTACTCATCATTGCCCCTGCGTTCCTCAGCCCAAAGGGCATCATGTTATAGCTATAGAATTTGTTGCTTGTGATGAAAGACACGTACTTTACATTTGGAGGGTGCATCGTGATCTGGTGATAACCTGAAAAAGCATCCAAAAAACTCATTACAGGGAAACCGACGACTGAGTCAACCAGCACGTCGATCCGAGGAAAGGAGTAGCAATCCTTGGGGCTTACTTTATTCAATAATGAAAAATCAACAAACATTCTCCACCCCCCTCTCCCTTTTTTTACCATTACAACGTTTGAGATCTAGCTTAGAAACTGGATCTCGGACATAAACCCGACCTTGAGAAGTTTCTCAACCCCCTCCTGTATAGGCCCCTCGAGCTTGTCAGCCATGTTCCTTTTCTTATGGAGGATTCATCGGGCCTTCAGATCGAAGTTCAACCGATGGCAGGCCACGTCCGTATCGATGCCGGGCATATCCGCTGCGCTCCATGCGAAGATGTCCACGTACTTATGAATGTACGCCAGCAGCCTCTCTTGATCCTCTTCGCCTAAGCCCCCGTTGACCCGCACCTTCTCCACCTTGCCTGCTCAGGTCAGAACCTCCAGCTCTACCACCGCTTCTACAACCTCCAGCCAAGACTGCTTCTCCCACTCTTCAGCTGCCCACTCTTCTTGGGTGAGGACCTCCTCTTCTATTGCTTCCTCCACCACCATCATCTCCTCCCCTCCTCTTGTCTCTTCTCCTGCACTCTCCTCCGAAACGCAGACCCGCTCTTCCCCTGATTCTGCCGACGCTTCATCCTTCACCTTCCTTATTGCTTTGACCTCCCCCTTGATGAGATGGTGTTAACCGCGGTGAAATAGCACTGCCTCGCCACCCTGGGATCTTCCCTGACTTGAACTTGCACCCCCTGTCATTGAACTTGAGGCACTGATGGAATGACGAGGGGATGCATCAAAATGTGCTAATTAGAGGCCAACCAAAGATGGAATTGTAGCTACCAGGGGAATCTATGATCACGAACCGGCAGTTATGGGACTGACCCCCAGAGTCACATTAAGCCCTACTCCTCCTTCTACCTTTTTTCTCTCTCTCGAGAATACAAAGAGTGGTCCATCTGAGGCTAACACCCTCTTAACCTCCACCTTCATCCCATCAAACACCTTTTTGAAGATGACGTTGACCGATCTCCCGTTGTCCACCAAGATCCGGGAGACAGTGAAGTTCTCGACCGCTAGCTGCACTACCAGCGCATTGCATAACAAATCCTCATGATCCGGCATGTCACCCGAGGTGAAGGTAGTCCTCTCCACGGGAGGTGGGGGTATGGGATGTCGCGGCAACGCTTTGCCAGAATATGGTTTGGAGGCTCCCCCTATGAGTGGACTCTATCCGCGCTCCCACGTAGATTACTCCAATCCTTCCAAAGCCTCCTATGTCGGCCCTCTCCTCATACCAGTCCTCGTAGGCCCCCACGAACACCTCCTTGATCCGCACTACTGGCTGCTTCCCTTGTCCTCTCGCCCTCCTCAGCTCCAAGAACTCGGGGCAGGTGGCAATTGCGTGACCTTCTTCAAGATGGAAGTCACAGTATGGAAACTCAACAACTTCTCTCTGTCCTCCCCGAACATTCCTTCCTCGAGCTATTGTCATGACTTGATGCTGTGGGGGGAGAGGTGGCCTCGGGCCCTGTCTCCAATCGGGGGGATTGAACCTCCCCTGCCCCTTGGTAGTTTCCTCCCCCTTGGAACCTTCTTCCTTGGCCTTAGACATGCCCTTCATGCTGCCTCAATCCCAGCTGGTTGGTGGGTTCCTGATAACCCCACCCTTGTTACTGTCTTGGAAAACCCTGCCCCTCAGCTCATCCCTTCTTCTTTACTCCTGACGCCTGCTCGTCCCCTGCTCCTCCTTGCTTCCTCCCAACCTGGCCAGCTTCCTAGCAAAGTTGGGGTTTGCTACCTCTCCTTCGATCTCCTGCGTCGCTCTTTCCATTACTTCCATGAAAGACAGCGATGGACTCCGCTTCAGCGCTACCCTAAAGAATCCTTCATGCATCCCCAAGGTGAAGACCATCATCAGGGTAAACCCTGGCACCTCCTCTACAACAAGGACTTCCTCCTGGAATTGGTCAACATAACTTATCAGGGTGTAACACCAAAAATTCTAATTTGGAGTTCAAGCTGGGTGACATAGCCTGGGACACGGGCGTGTCCCAGGGCGTGTCCCGGGGCGTGTCCAGCTCTAGGTACTCGGGTGTGTCACGAGAGCTCGACGAAAATAAAGTCGACGATCGTTGAGAGCCGACACGGCCTAGGACACGGGCGTGTCCCAGGGCGTGTCCTGCTCGGGTTGGTAACCGAGCGGCATTGAGTGTGGCACACGTCCTGTGACACGGGCGTGTCACAGGGGCGTATTTGGCACATGGCTAAGGACACAGGCATGTACCTTAGCCGTGTACTTCTCGGGAGTGGTGGTCTTGTGTCGATTGAGGGACACGCCCCACAACACGAGCATGTACCTGTTAACACGGGCATGTCAGGGGCTTGATACGAGCGTGTCTCAGCCCGTGTTCTGGTCTGGGTGAGTTGGTTCATGTACCGCTTGCAATACACGACCTGTGATACGGACGTGTCACAGGCCGTGTCAGCCGAAAAATAGACTTTTCAGCCGATTTGTGGCTGTTCGTTTCCCTCATCCTAGATCCAATGGCCCAGGGTATTCCCTGCTGGGTTTAACTCCGGGATTGGCATGAAGTTTTCATTAAATGCTTGTGCCATTATCTTTCTAAAGAGAAGAGAGAGGAGATCTAGAAGAGGAAGGGAGAGGTCTTTCGGCCGCCTGGTGGAGCTACAACTATCACAACCCGCATTTTCTGCGAGGAAAACGAATTATCAGAGTAGGAGAAAACACGCGTCATGATGCCACGTTGAGCAGGGGATAACTGTCGACGCTCAGGCAAACCACAACCAACTATACTTTATGAAAATTCATAAGTGAAATGATTAGAAAATCAGTTATATTTTTAGAGACCGTATCCCTCGGCTCGGTGGATCACCAAGTCCACAATTTAAAAACTATACTTATACGCTGCAGAAAATACTTTATTCAGGTTTGACATCCTAAAAGAATGCATAAGTGTCCCCAGAGGACAACTTATACTATGCAGGATCCTACTTTTAATTTATTCTTTATATAAGAAAACGATCTTTTTATGTTGTTTAAAAAATAGTATTGAGTTTTATAAAACATGCTGATCATGAGTAATACTTATAATAGTGTTTTTAGGTTTAAAAGTAACTAGTAACCTAGCATATATCATCCAAAGAGCAAGTAGACTATCACCAAAAAAAAGGTAGCAGCAAAAAGTAACATATCTAGTATCAAGGTAAAAACTACCAGTGGGCGCCAACAAACTGACACGAACCCACTGATAAGTATGTATGTCTGTAAGAAAAACAACACCAAAACTACCTCGCAAAAAAACAAGGAACTAACCTCTATAGCACCAGAGATGACCAGCAACAGTACCGCACAACTAGCCGTCAGAGCGACTACTATCCAGAGCCTGAGGCATTCAAAGAAGAAAGAATACCTCAGCAAGCAAACTAGAAAACTGCTCGAAAGTGTCAATCAAAAGATAAGTAAAAGAGGAAAACAAAGCAGTAACAGTCACAACTGCCCAAGGCAAGGCAAAGAAAAAGTGCACTGAGTGCGAGGACACAATAGTAACTCTGCCCAAAAGCTGTAGAGTCAACAAGGCTACCATGAGCGTTGAGTGAGGTTCACTCACTCAACGCCCTCCGCAAGAACAACTCTGGCATTGAGTGAGCTAACCTCACTCAGTGCTAGAAATAACGATGACGTTGAGTGAGGATAACTCACTCAATGCCCTCCGCAAGAACAGCTCTGGCGTTGAGCGAGCTAACCTCACTCAATGCCAAAACAGCTATGGCGTAAGTGAGGTCAACTCCCTCAACGCCTTCAACAAAAGAGGTAGTGGCGTTGAGTGAGCTAACCTCACTCAATGCCAAAACAGCTACGACGTTGAGTGAGGTATACTCACTCAACGCCTTAGCACTTTACCGCAGGAAAACCCTAAACCAACACCATCCGGAAGAGGTCGGCGGGAATGCCGACTGATTCTCGCCGAATCGGCGGGTATCCAGATTGATTCTCGCCGAATCGGCGGGATCCAGATTGATTCTCGTCGAATCGGCGGGAATCCAGATTGATTCTCGCCGAATCGGCGGGAATCACTGACGATACTCGTCGAATCGGCGAGAATCCGATTTTGACTTAGATGAATTTTCTCACTCAATCGCCTCACTACTTAGCCGCAAAAGAACAGACAATACTATGGCTTTGAGTGTGTGCACCACACTCAACGCCAAACCTGGGCGGATTTTGGCTTTGAGTGTGTGCACCACACCCAACACCAAATCCCGAGAGCCTACCAAGACTGGTTCTAACCAGAGCACTACCACAGTAACCTCCCTCTCTCTCTCTCGGCTCCACCCGCAAAAGCACCAAACCAGAAATAAAAATCTGGAGTCTAAATGGTGAAAAAAACCAGCGAGTTGAGCAAAAACAGCACAAGGAGGGGGGCTCATAAAGGGAAACTAAAGCACATAGTTTTAAGCAAACAAAAAGAGAGAAAGCTTGGCTTTCATCCTAGGGCTAACCGGGTAATAAAGAGGGGTAAGATAAAAACAGCAAGTACAAGAACCACTTTCCTTGGTTTTTCAGCGAAGCTTCACTCGAGCCCTTCCTCTCCCTCGGTACCAGCAGCAGCAACACCTAGCGAGCACATCCCGAGCTTTAATGGCGGAAAGAGCAAAAACCGAAAATCGAAACCTCCTAAAAACCCTACGAAACACAAATCTCTTATCGTAGAAACGAAGGTCTGAGCGAGAGCAATCAAGATCCACTCTCGGAATCGAAATCTGCCCACAAACGCTCCCGGAATCGCCGTCTAAAGAGGTAGCAGGTCCGGCGGTTTTCCTCTGTTTTCCGCGAACAGGAGCAAGTGACGGTTTTTGGGAAGAAGAAGAATGGAGCCGCTAATTTGGCTTAAGGCTTTTAAATAAATCCAATCACGCATAATCAGCCTTAACCGCCTTCTAAGCTGCCTGTTAATTACCAAAGCTTTTGGCCGCAGAAATCATCTAAATAGCTTTAAATATACACATTTGCTTTTACTATTAGCACACCCAAAATGACGCGAAAACCAAACTATCTCAGAATTCGACGAAACTCGCACCGTAGCTAAATACCCATGCTACGAACGCAACGGCAAAGTCGAAATTAACTTTCGACGAATAGAACTCGAGTTATACCCACTCGAAGCCAAAACACAAGCATCCCCCGAGAGGCCACACCGGGTCACCCAAAATGACTCGGCTAGCTAGGGAGATCTTGCCAATAGGCTACAAAATAGGCCAGCAGTTCTAAGGAGTTAAGACCACACTCCACAGATGGCACAATCCAAGAAAACGCGTCGACGTAACGCCAAATGAGAATTAAATAATCGTAGAAAAATCGGGGGCGTTACAGTCACTCCCCCTAAAAGAAAGTTTCGTCCCGAAACTTTACACACAACACTTCTACTATAGAAGGAAAGTAATAAGCCAAACATTACAAGAAGGAAACAAACCAATCTAATCAGGGAAATAGTTGAGGGTGAGCCTCTCTCATAGACGACTCTAACTCCCAAGTCGCGCTTTCCAAACCCTAATTCTTTCATAGAACTTTTACCATCGGGATGGACTTCCTTCGCAGCACCCGATCTTTTGTATCCAAAATACGGACCGGTACTTCAATAAAAGAGAGATTAGGCTCCAACTGGGGCACAACATCCAAGACTTGCCCACTACTGCGCACACACTTCCGCAATTGGCTTACGTGAAATACATTATGAACACCTGGGAAGTTTGCTGGCAAATCAAACTTATAAGCTGACATGCCAATCCGTTCAACAATCTTAAACGGGCCCACATAGCTCGGGTCCAATTTCCGATTCTTACCGAACCTCTTAACTCCAACCATCGGGGAAACCTTAAGAAACACAAGGTCCCCTACAGAAAAATCCAAGTCCGACCTACGCCGATTGGTGTTCTTTTTGTATCTCTCCTAAGCTATACGAAGCTTCTCTCGAATAAGCTTCACTGCGACTTCCATCTCCTCGAGCGCATCCGGACCCAACAAGGGTCTCTCACCTGCCTCAGCCCAAAACAGGGGAGTTCTGCAGCGCCTCCCATACAACGCTTCAAACGGAGCCATTTGCAAACTTTCTTGATAACTGTTATTGTATGCAAACTCCATAATTCGCAACCGCTCATCCCACGCTCCACCGTGGTCTAGAATATAACATCTGATCATATCCTCAACTATCTGGTTCACCCGCTTCGTCTGCCCATTGGTCTGTGGGTGGTAAGCAGTTTAATACCTCAGATCGGTACCCAAACCCTCCTGCAGACTCTTCCAAAAGCGAGAAGTAAACCGGGAGTCTCAATCCGAAATGATGCTAACAGGCACACCGTGTAATCTGATGACCTCATTCAAGTACAACTCTGCTATCTTCTTCATCAGGTAGTCAATCTTATACGGCAAGAAGGGAGCACACTTTGTCAGTCTATCCAATATAACCCAAACAGAATCAAATCCCCTTGGAGATTTCGGTAAGCCCATGATGAAGTCCATAGAAATACTTTCCCACTTCCAGGTCGGGATCTCTAACGGAGTCAACTTTCCACCAGGCCTTCCGTGATCGGCCTTCACATGCTTGCAAGTGTGGCACTCAGCAACAAATCGGGCTATATCACTTTTCATGCCATACCACCAGACAATTTGCTTCAAATCATGATACATCTTCGTAGATCCTGGATGGTAGGCAACACTAGATCCATGAGCCTCTCTGCATACCATACCCTTGATGTCTCTAAAAGTAGGGATGCAAAATCTGCCGCGGAACTTCAAAGTACCCGCATCATCGATGGAAAAATCCGGCAACTCCCCTCTCTCAGTCCTGAGGTATAAGTGCAGAAGGTCCGGATCATCCTTCTGGTGCAACTTAGTAAGGGAAATCCAAGACGGCTCTGCCACTGCCAAACTACTCTGCATGACGCAGCATCCCACTGAGATATCCATAAGGAGGAACTCTTCCACTAAACGGTCGACGGAGAGATTAAAGATCTTCCTCGTCTTCCGACTCAGGGCGTCGTCCACCACATTGGCCTTGCCTGGATGGTACTGGATCTCTACATAATAATCGGCCACATACTCTTGCAACCGACACTAGCGCAGATTTAACTCCTGCGTGAACACATACTTCAGGCTCCTGTGATCAGTGAAGATCTTGCACTAAGCCCCATAAAGTACATGCCTCCACAGCTTCAATGCATAAATCACCGCTGCAAACTCAAGGTCATGCGTAAGGTAATTTATCTCGTGAGTCTTTAATTGCCTTGACCCATACGCAATCACTTTTCCAACTTGCATCAACACGCAACCTAGACCAACATGCGAAGCATCCATGTAAATGTCATACTCCACACCCTCAGTAGGTAGGGTCAGAACGGGAGCAGTGCACAATCTGTTCTTTAGCCCTAGGAAGGCTTCTTCGCACTTCTCGCTCTAAATAAAGGCTGCGTTCTTCTGAGTCAACCTGGTCAAAGGTGCAACTAGGGTAGAGAAACCCTCCACGAACCTCCTATAGCAGCCGGCCAACCCTAGAAAGCTCCTGATCTCCTTGGGCGTGCCCGGCCTACTCCAATTCATCACTGCTGCGATCTTTTCCGGGTCGACCGAAATCCCATACTTGTTCACCATGTGGCCCAGAAACGAGACCTGAGGCAACCAAAATTCGCACTTGCTCAACTTGGCGTATAATTTGTGATTCCTCAACTCCGATAGAACCAAGCGCAGATGCTGCTCATGCTCCTCAGCATTGCGAGAATAGACCAGCACGTCATCAATGAAAACCACCACGAACTTATCCAGGAAATCTTTGAACACCCGGTTCATCATATCCATGAAAGCTAATGGTGCGTTGGTCAGACCAAACGACATCACCAAGAACTCAAAAATGACCATGCCTCGATCTAAACGCAGTCCGTGGAATATCTGCATCATGGATCCTAAGCTGATGATAGCCAGAACGAAGATCGATCTTGGAAAACACTGTGCTACCGCACAGCTGATCAAACAAGTCATCGATCCTCGGCAGAGGGTACCTGTTCTTAACAGTGACTTTATTCAACTCCCTGTAGTCGATGCAAAGCCGCATCGACCCATCCTTCTTCTTCACAAATAGAACAGGAGCACCCCAAGGCGACGAACTCTTCCTGATAAACCCTTTTGCCAACAACTCATCTAACTGGACTCGCAACTCCTCTAGCTCACGAGGGGCCATCCGGTACGACGCCTTAACAATAGGACGTGTACCCAGTTCCAAATCAATCACAAACTCGACATCCCGATGGGGAGGAAGACCTGGAAGGTCATCAGGAAACACATCAGCGAAACCGCGAACAACAGGAATCTCCTCTAAGCGCGGTATACAAACAGCGGTCCCAACCACTGAGACTAAACAAGCAAAACAATAAGAAGGAAACAACCTTTGAGCACATACCGCAGAAAAGACAGGAGAATCTTGGCACGGATCAGCATACACGATTCCCGGCTGACCATTGTCCTTGATGAAATCCAAGCGCTTCCCTTTGCACTGAATGACCGCATCATACTTAGATAGCCAGTCCATGCCCAGAATGACATCGAAGTCGTCCAGATCAATCATCCTCAAGTCTGCCCTCGCAAGAAAATCCCCTAACAAAACAGGGCAATCTAGAATGCCCAAATCTGATAACACAGATTCACCAGAAGGGAACTTGACGCGGAAGGTATCACGAACTCGATCTAGAGTTAACCGATGTCGCTCCACAAAGGCTCTAGCCACAAACGAGTGGGTAGCGCCGGAGTCGAACAGAACGCGCGCCCAGCGGTTCTTCACCTTAAATTTCCCTATAGGAGTATATACAACTAAGGATCTACCAAAACCCAACTGTAACTATTCTAGCAAATAAAACTTCCAAGCTGGAAAAAGAAACAACTAACCTAAGATAACCTGAGTCGAAGCTTGGGCCTCCTCGGAAGAGATCACGTTCAGCTTTCCTTTTCCCTTGTCCACATGCTAAGGTGGAGGTAGTGCCTGAAGTGGAACTGCATGCAGAGTAGGCTGGACCTGAGGACACCTAGACTTGATGTGACCCTTCTGCCCACACTGATAGTAGACTTTATCCTTGGACCAGTACTGGGCAGCATCATGCCCAGGTCGCTTGCAAACAGAACATGAAACATCCCTCCTAGGAGCACCCTGAATAGCATGAACTTGCTCCTTCTTCTGAGATGCTGCCTTCTTAAAACACCTCTCGACAGGGTGGCCCGCCTGGCCATAGAAGCTACACACCACCTTGCTCTTCTTTCCCAAAGCAGCATCGGGTACCTGGGGTTTCTTCTCCTCAATGGACTTCCTCTTGTTCTTCCTCATTTGCTGGCCTCTGCTCTTTGTAGTCTCGATAGCCTCCACCTTCAGAGCAGCCTCCACTACCCCTGCATAAGTATCCGATCCATAAGCACTGGCCAACTGCTGCACCTCGCTCCTCAAGCCACCAAGGAATCGCTTGACTCGTTCAGCCTCAACACTCACCAACCAAGGAGCAAACCAGCTCAACTTGCTGAACTCTATCTCATACTCACCGACCGTGAGTTGTCTTTGCTTCAGGTGGAGGAATTCATTCATAAGACGGTCACGCTCGACCGAAGGAAAGAACTTCCTCAGCAGCATTTCCTTGAACACTTCCCAGGAGCAACCAGCTACCAAGCTTTCCTTTTCTCTAAGCCACCAACTCTTAGCCAAACCCTTGAGCTGATAGGCGGCTATCATCACTCTCTGATCATCTACAATACCGTAGTACGAGAATATCCCCCCATGGAGATCAGCCAATCGTCTATGACCATGAAATCTGCCTTCCCATCATAAGTAGGAGGGTTAAGTCTCTGAAACTGCGAGATGAAAGCCATTTCTGCTAGCACCACCACTGGAGGTCTCAGGGGTGTAGGAGGAGGAGGAACAACTAACCCTCCTGCAGGGCCTTGCACTCCCTGAGTCTGACCTGCCATAACTGCCACTAGAGACTGGATCTGGGCTCGCACCTCCATCAACTGCCTGCTCAAGGAATCGCTACTCTGTCGCAGGCTCTCAATCACCGCATCATTTTGCGCTCTAGATGACTCAACCTCAGACAGGGGCGTCGATCTAGTCGAAGGACGTCTTGCCATCCTAAAATCATAGAGATATTAGTCAGATCCTAGTACGACTGTTGCAACTAACTACAAGTACAGACAATACATACATAAATATGAACTTAAAGCTGCTAAACTTGCTCTGGGAGTTTATTTTTACAAGAATTGATGTTATGCCTTAACCTAGGATGGTTAACCACCACCATACTAACTCTTGTGCCTAGATCGGGAATGCATGACTTTATATTATTTTTGACTCGAAAACTTATGTGTGTACATATGTCATCCTGCCAGTCTTTAGCTTGGCACGCTATGCTTATGCAATGTTATGCTATGCATGTTTGTGCTATGCATTCTAAAAAGGCCCTAATGCATGTTATGAGCGGCGTACGCATGAAATTATTATGCATCCCACACTACATAACATCCTCATGCAATGAAAAAGAAAACGAGCTAGTCGCAGCCATGTGGTGAGGTTATGTATCCCATACTACATAACCCTCACATGTTGCTCCTATGGTGGATCCATATACGAACACATATTATGCATCCCATACTACATAATATGCCATGTATACTTCATGTTATGCTATGAGTGTAGTGTTCGTGCTTTTGCCAAGACGTGCCGATGACATATCGGTGTGTGAATGACGTGATGCTGAACTACTAATACAATCAAAAGGGAAGGTTGCCCGACTAGCTTGTCAAGCAACCTCCCTCTGATACCAACTGTCACAACCCGCATTTTCTGCGAGGAAAACGAATTATCAGAGTAGGAGAAAACACGCGTCATGATGCCACGTCGAGCAGGGGATAACTACCGACGCTCAGGCAAACCACAACCAACTATACTTTATGAAAATTCATAAGTTAAATGATTAGAAAATCAGTTATATTTTTAGAGACCGTATCCCTCGGCTAGGTGGATCACCTAGTCCACAATTTAAAAACTATACTTATACGCTGCGGAAAATACTTTATTCAGGTTTGACATCCTAAAAGAGTGCATAAGTGTCCCCAGAGGACAACTTATACTATGCAGGATGCTACTTTTAATTTATTCTTTATATAAGAAAATGATCTTTTTACGTTGTTTGAAAAATAGTGTTGAGTTTTATAAAACATGCTGACCATGGGTAATACTTATAATAGTGTTTTTAGGTTTAAAAGTAACTAGTAACCTAGCATATATCATCCCAAGAGAAAGTAGACTATCACCAAAAAAAAGGTAGCAGCAAAAAGTAACATATCTAGTATCAAGGTAAAAACTACCAGTGGGCGCCAACAAACTGACACGAACCCACTAATAAGTATGTATGTCTGTAAGAAAAACAACACCAAAACTACCTCGCAAAAAACAAGGAACTGATCTCTATAACACCAGAGACCACAGCAACAGTACCGCACCACTAGCCGTCAGAGTGGCTACTATCCAGAACCTGAGGCATTCAAAGAAGAAAGAATACCTCAGCAAGCAAACTAGAAAACTGCTCGAAAGTGTCAAACAGAAGATAAGTAAAAGAGGAAAACAAAGCAGTAACAGTCACAACTGCCCAATGCAAGGCAAAGAAAAAGTGCACTGAGTGCGAGGACACAATAGTAACACTACCCAAAAGCTGCAGAGTCAACAAGGCTACCATGAGCAAAAAGGCTGTAATCTACCAAGGAAGAAACGTCTAACACCCTAAGCTGTGAGAGATGGTAGTAGCAAAAACATCATGGATCCAGGTTGGAGGAAAACTCAGTCCCCCAACCACTATTTCCAAGAAACCAAGCTCAGGGGTGTACATGTGAAAGCACTAGGGACCTCCCACCACCTTGCCCAGTCCGTACCTAGAGCAAGATAAAAGAAAAAGGGTGGCCTTGGCTAAATTACACAACACCTCACCAATTAAGAGCTTCAAACCACCACTACTAACCATGACCCACGATTTGGCCTTTTTGGAAAAAAACAAGAAAATAGCCGACAAGGAACCTCAAAATCAAGAAATTCACTCGGGGGAGAAAATCGAGGTAAGGGAAAAGCGTTAAGATGACTCAACACGGCCTGACATTGAGTGAGCCCCACTCACTCAATGCCTAACCAGACCTTGGCGTTGAGTGAGTTAGCCTCAATCAGTGCCAGAAATAACCATGGCGTTGAGTGAGGTTCACTCACTCAACGCCCTCCGCAAGAACAGCTCTGGCGTTTAGTGAGCTAACCTCACTCAACGCCAAAACAACTATGGCGTTGAGTGAGGTCCACTCCCTCAACGCCTTCAACAAAAGAGGCAGTGGCGTTGAGTTAGCTAACCTCACTAAACGCCAAACCAGCTACGATGTTGAGTGAGGTCTACTAACTCAAATCCTTAGCACTTTACTGCAGGAAAACCCTAAACCAACACCATCCGGAAGAGGTCGGCGGGAATGCCGACTTATTCTCGCCGAATCGGCGGGAATCCAGATTGATTCTCGCCGAATCGGCGGGAATCAAGATTGATTCTAGCCGAATCGGCGGGAATTAAGATTGATTCTCGCTGAATCGGCGGGAATCCAGATTGATTCTCGCTGAATCGGCGGGAATCACTGACGATACTCGTCGAAATCGGCGAGAATCACTTAGTGATTCCCGTCGATTTTGACTTAGACGAATTTTCTCACTCAATCGCCTCACTAATTAGCCGCAAAAGAACAGACAAAACTATAGCTTTGAGTGTGTGCACCACACTCAATGCCAAACCCAGGCGGCTTTTGGCTTTGAGTGTGTGCACCACACCCAACACCAAATCCCGAGAGCCTACCAAGATTGGTTCTAACCAGAGCACTACCACAACAACCTCCCTCTCTCTCTCTCGGCTCCACCCGCAAAATCACCAAACCAGAAATAAAAATCTGGAGTATAAATGGTGAAAACAACCAGCGGGTTGAGCAAAAACAACATAAGGAGGGGGCTCATAAAGGGAAACTAAAGCACATAGTTTTAAGCAAACAAAAAGAGAGAAAGCTTGGCTTCTATCCTAGGGCTAACTGGGTAGTAAAGAGGGGGAAGATCAAATAGCAAGTGCAAGAACCACTTGCCTCAGTTTTTCAGCGAAGCTTCACTTGAGCCCTTCCTCTCCCTCGGCACCAGCAGCAGCAACACCTAGCCAGCACATCCTGAGCTTTAATGGCGGAAAGAGCAAAAACCGAAAATCCAAACCTCCTAAAAACCCTACGAAACTCAAATCTCTTACCGTAGAAACGAAGGTCTGAGCGAGAGCAATCCATATCCACTCTCGGAATCGAAATCCGCCCACAAATGCTCCTGGAATCGCCGTCCGAAGGGGTAGCAGGTCTAGCAGTTTTCCTCTGTTTTTCGCAAATAGGAGCAGGCGACGGTTTTCGGGAAGAAGAAGAATGGACCTGCTAATTTGGCTTAAGGCTTTTAAATAAATCCAATCACGCCTAATCAGCCTTAACCGCCTCCTAAGCCGCCGGTTCATTACCAAAACTTTTGGCCGCAGAAATTATCTAAATAGCTTTAAATATACACATTTGCTTTTACTATTAGCACACCCAAAATGACGCGAAAACCAAACTACCTTGGAATTCGATGAAACTCACATCGTAGCTAAATACCCATGCTACAAACGGAACGACAAAGTCGAAATTAACTTTCGACGAACAGAACTCGAGTTATACCCACCCTAAGCCAAAACACAAGCATCCCCCGAGAGGCCACACCGGGTCACCCAAAACGACTCGGCTTGCTAGGGAGATCTTGCCAATAGGCTACAAAATAGGCCACCAGTTCTGTGGAGTTAAGACCACACTCCACAGATGGCACAAGCCAAGAAAATGCGTCGACGTAACGCCAAACGAGAATTAAATAATCAGATAAAAATCGGGGGCGTTACAACAACGGTCTGACTTGAGATCCGAGGCCAGCGTTTAGGAGGAAAGGCCGTCGCGGTGCTTTCCAACTGGCCAGTTTTCCATTGCTTCGAAGCGATCGTCAAGGGTAATAATCTCCTTCTTGGACAAGTGAAGTCCTACTTTATGCATGTGCACGGGATCCTCCACCAAGAGGTGGAAAGCGTAAGCGATTCCAGCGGTTGAGTCTGCATCTAGATCCGGAACTGTGTAGTACGGAATAGGCATACTGTGTGAAGCCCATATAGACGGGTAGTCTAGATTGGTGATGCTACGAACCGGAGAAGACTCCGTGTATAAAACGCATAGTTTTAGAGTTGGTGAGGATGCATGTGTATTGGGGGTTATGTAAACTCCTTTTGTTGTGGGCTCTGTGTGAGCTGTTTATTGATTGGGGAAGCTTTGCGTAAGCTCCTTGTGCTGTGAGTACAAGTGTGCACTGGATGCTCTGTGTGAGCTATGAAGCTGTGGCTGACTGGGAGAGGATAGCTGACCCGCGTCAAGTTATGCGCAACTCACGAGTTGAGCAACGGCAAAGTGTTGTCCTGTCTCTGGTTATTAGAGAGATTGATTGGTGGCAATGCAATTGGGGGCTGCGGCCATACCCGGCTTGTTACACTACTGTGGTAGGTCGGTCTGAAATGCTCAAGTATTGCCAGGAGGTGAACACCTCTGAGTGGAATGGGCGCGAGAGGTCTCCAACATGCGTGTTGTAGTAGACTATTGCCCATATCCAACAAGTTAAGCACCTCTGATCGGTGGTGTTACCAAGGGTTGTTTGGTATACCGTATATGTGCCCTAAGTGCACGGAGTGTCAGGCTGCGACTGGCATTTGTGATGGTGTTGTGCTTGCGAGCACTTGGAGTGCTATAAAGATATTTGTTGTGAGTGTTATGCATGCAGGGAAGGAACCACTGCCTCGTGTAAGGGGTAGGGTCATTATAATTGGTCGGTTGAATGCTGACCGTTTCTTTGTTTATCACCCTTGGGGTGGACTTCCATATGAAGGTATTGCGGGCTGACTTGGATTGAGCGGGCTGAAGCCCTTGCCGCTGCTGCTGCTTTTGCTTGTAGGCCCTTGAAGGCCGTGCAAAGAATTGGATTTCAAGTGTGGTCGGCCTGCGTGCCGATGTATGAACCTATATTTTGTAAAGAGAAACTTGTAAGTCCTTAAAGCTGTGAGTAGTGTGTGCTTGTATACATTCCTGGTGTTATATATAAATGTGCTATTTATATGTGTAGTGGACATTCGTTGAATGAGTTCTTATAAGATTTAAACTTCTGCTAGAATGCTCTAGGTTAGGGTGCAATGGTATTGTGGTATTAACCTGTGACCTTGCCATCTGTTTGTAGCATATAGTGTGGGGCCCCGACCGGACCTTCTATTATATGTTATTTAACGGGTGGAGTCGTTACACAGGGTCTCCTCCGGCCCCTGCTTGATTGCGAAAAGGAATTCCGCACCCTTCATCCTCTTCTTCAAAGTTGAGAACCTCAACAGAAAAGCCCGACGCAAGTCTGCGTAGTAGTAAATTGAACTATTGGGAAACTGGTGGAACTAGTCCCTCTCCTTGTCTTTGAAGGACATGGAAAAAAGCCGGCTCTTGAAGGCATCAGTCATCTGCCTAATTGAGACCGCGTCCTCAACCCACTGGACGTACAGAACTGGGTCATCCCTGCCGGTGTAATAAGACATCTCTGGCTCCCTAAACCTCTCGGGAACCGAGGCTGACACGACCAGCTTGCTAAAGGGGCTTCCGCCTACCATGTGAGTGGGGGGTTCTCGCAAGGCCACCTCATTGATTCGGCCTGCACTTAACGAGTCGGGGAATAGTTCTCGCCTGGGGGGATCCTTCCCGCTGATCTCGCCTTCCTTCCCCTTCCCAGTCCGCCTAAACGGGGCGTTCTTGCCCATAGCGGGCTGCGCGAACACTAGAACGATCAGAGTTGAGCACTCACCACGAGTGGCGCTGAGCTAGTGGTGCAAGGTCTTTATGACCTCCTTTCTGAAATCCTCCAGCGGGGGTGGCGACTGTTCCCGACCAGATCCTTGCCCTTCGTCTCCAATAATTAAACCAACTGAGGTTCTTCTGTGCTGGTCACTCTCCATGCTCACCGCACCAAAGTGTTGAAACCCGAAATTAGTCTTTGTGGTTCGGGGTACCAAAAAGGGTGTGACCACACACTTACTTCCCTCAGGCTAGCACACCAGACTAAAGATTCAGGAACCTAGGAACAAAACCAAGGTCTCAGCCAGGATATCCCACTACACACCCAGAAGACCAAAAAGCTCTTCTTCTCCCAAGCCAATGCTGAGCTTGGGCACCTTGAAGAGAGCCTGAAGAAGAAGGAAGCAATAGAAAGCTATTGATTTGTCTTTCCAAAGGTGCCCCCTCGATTTTATTTATAGATTTCCAACCTTGTCTGCCAACAATGTAATTTCACTATCCAAAAATGCTAAATGCAGCCCAATTGGGTCTGCCAACAGCGTAACTCCGTTGTTCTGAAAGGCTACCTGCAGACCCTCAAGGACATCCAAGTAATTCTGCCTCTAGACCCCACTGGGTTGGTGGTCCATAAAGGCACCACTCGCCTAAAGGGGGTGAGTGCTAGGATAACCGGGCACTCACCTTCACAGCTCTCCTAGAGGCGGATGCGAGAGCCTTTCCGCCTGCCACTTGCTTATTCTGGCGAGAATCCTTCCGCCTGTTATGGGCGGTGTTGGGTCCATTGATCCCATTGTCCTGTATTTGAAAAAGGCCTAGCAAACAATATATATACATATGGTGATCTAACTTGTGCTCAAGTTCAGTGATTGCAGGATGTCTACTATATATTGATTGAACAGGTTGTCCAAGTGGCCAAAACAGGTACTGTCTAGGCAAACCTGTGGATAAAAAAAAATTTATCTAAGTCCATAGGCATTGAGTGAAGGTTACTCACACAATGCCAGATGAATTATAGTGCTGAGTGGAGCCTATACAGTAAAAGCCAAAGCAGTGGCAAACTGAGAAAGTGGATAAGTCCACAGGCATTGAGTGAAGTCAACTCACTCAACGCCATACAGCAAAAGGCTATGAGACAGGCTAATGCAGTAATAGCCTAAGAAGAAATAGACATAGAAATTTGGCTATGTCCAAATGCGTTGAGTGTAGCTCACTAACTCAACGCCAGATAAACAGAATAAAATCTGTTAACTAGGTTGGTGTTGAGTGGAGCTTACTCACTCAATGCCAAGGAGCAGAAAAATCTAGTTAAGTCAGAAAGCATTGAGTGAAACATGCTCACTCAACGCTCTCAACGCCATGATTCAAAAAATCTGGCTAAAGAAAAAAGCATTGAGTAAGGCGTGCTCACTCAATGCTTTCAATGCTTAAGATGCTGAAGAAGCAGGAAATTGATTAAGGCAAAAAGCATTAAGTGAGGAGTGTTCACTCAACGTTCTCATCACCTAAAATACAGAAAGCATGGCTAAGGAATAAAGCATTGTGTGAGGCGTGCTCGCTCAATGCTCTCAATGCCAAGCATACAGTGAAGGCTGCAGAATAAGCTAAGGCAAAAAGCGTTGAGTGAGGCTTGCTCACTCAACGCTGTCAATACCAAGATAGACATAATTCTGTCTAAGTATTTTGGCATTGAGTGAAGCTCACTCACACAATGTCTATGTTAATATTGCTTGATTTTGGCCAAGTCCACAGCTGGTGACGTTAGCAAGTCAACAAGTTACCATTATTCAAATTGATAGCAGGAAAGCTACAATACATGACAAAAAGCGCCGCACAGCTACTGTACGACAGTTGGTGTTAAAGCAAGGCTGCAGCTGGCCATTAATGGTGTGGGCCCCACTACTAAAATAGTCGTTGGGTTGCAATCAATAAAAGGACAAGCCTTTTTTTCAGAAAAAGGAGCTATTGGTGTTCTTCTTCTTCATCGCCATTCTTGCTGTGATTGAAGAACATGAAGCTCAAGATAATAAGTCTGAAGGCTATACAAGTTAGCTGATTGTCTTCTCCATGGACATCAGCAAGATCAGAGCAAATCTCTGAAGGAAAAAAAATCAGGATAGCTGGTGATATTTTCCATCTGCACCAATAAGTTCTTCTCAGATCCACCTGTACAACTCTGAAGAACATTTACTGGAGGCTGTGAAGAAGAAGTTAGGGCTGAATCTCCTTAGCCCAGGAAAGAAAGAAGAAGCAGAATAGTTGTCTTCCAAGCGCTTCCAGCACAAGTCAAAGCAAGATCTACATCCCTGTTGTTGAGAAGAAGTTAGGCTGGATTCTCTCAGCTCAGGTAGCAACAAGTTTTGATACAGTCACTTCTCATTCCCAATAAGAAAAATCCCTGGTACTGTGAAGAAGAAGTTAGGACTGAGTATATCTCAATTCAGGTAAAAGTAGACTCAGGAAATATTTTCCTGGAGTCATAGTGGGGCTGAGTTTATCTCTATCCAGAACCTTGGCACAAAGAAACATCTCTTGTGTCAAGATCAATCACACAACCCACTTCCATCTTGTAGGATCCTTTTGGATCTGAGTAGTAGGAGCAAATTTGCTCTGAGGTAGGATTCTATTGAGAATCTAGGGTGTAGGACTTGGTTTCAAGTCTGAGGTAGGTGAGTCATTCTCACTGAACTCCAGTGCACTTGTGCTTAAGGTAGGATCTGGTTGCAGATCTGAGGTAGGGCCTTTGTTCCTGAGATTGTAGAAGAGTCATTCTCTCTAAGGTAGGATCCCTAGTGAATCTGAGGTAGGATTGTCCTCCCAGCCTGAGTTTAGGGCCTTTGGCATGAGGTAGGTGATTTGCTGATCACTGAGTTGTAGGCCATTATGGCTGAGTTGTAAGTCTTGGAGGAGATTGAGAGATTCTGAGGGATCTGAGGTGTAAGCTCTTTGGAACAGAGTTTTGGAGAAGTGACTAGTCCAACAAGATAATTGGATAGGTGGTAGGGAAAGTGGATGTACCCTTGTTAGGGGAACCACTATAAATCTTTTGTGTGCTATATATGTTTTTTGTGTTGCAGGTTATATATCTTGAAAAATTTTTCCAACCAACTAATAAAGCTCCTAAAGAAAAGAAAATAAAAGATAAGTCACTAAGGACTAAGAAACCTATTCACCCCCCCTCTAGGTGATTTAGCTATCCTTGAAATCAAAGACTTTCAGGCGGGAGTCCTTTGCTCCTCTAGGAAAGTGCGGTACTGCATGCCACACTCGCCTATTTGGAAACTTGGACCCGAATGTCCTACAAATCCTTGAACTTGCCAGAGGCGCCCACTCAGCGAATACGGGGTTGTACACAATCCCCGCTCTTTGTGAGCTAGTCCTACGTTCGGAATGAAAATTCAAACCCTTGGTAATTGATGAGTGCTTGTTGACCTAAAAGGGAATCTTTTGTTGGTCCCTCCATGGCTTTATAAATATCTCTGGACTCGGCCCTGAAGACGGTATATTTGCTCGTCCTCAGTTCATCTTCTGAGTTCTCGCTACTTCGATAATGTCCGCTAAACTGACCGCAAAGCCGCTCTCGAGAGAGATTTTGGACCGTCTCGCTGTTGTGCAGGAAAAAGCCAGCTCCAAAACTTCCAAATATGCCTCATGGCTCTCGTCCAAGAGGCCCGCGAATTCGCCTTTTCGGTCAAAAAGGGCTAAAATTATTCGGCCGAACCTTGCGGCGAATGAGTCTGCCTCTCCGACCCCTACCCCCAATCGCCAGAATCTCACCATCCTAGCAGAGGTATTTTACTTACCCCCATCCTGCTGAAAATCCCGAAAATGGGCTTGTTGAACTGAGCTACAAGTCTACTCGCAGGAGCCACTGCTAGAGAGCGACGCTGGCGTCCCCCCGGCGGGAGCCGAGGCACCCTGGCTACCCTGACATGAATGAACAGCCGGTCCTGGAGATTACCCCCAAGATTCCCAGGTCGAACCAATAATCACTCCTGGTAGCCAACTCATCACCTTCTCACACTTCTTAACCCATATCCTTCTGCTTACACAGTTTCCCATCTTTCTTCATTCTCTCTCTCTATTGGTTCTTGAGGAAAGACAAGGAAGAAGTTTGGAGGTAAAGGGAAAAGGTGATCCAAGGCATTTGTGTGATTGGATTTGCGAGTCGAAGCCAGATCCATGGAGTGGAAGCTGTGGTGATCAGTGTTGGGTATTGTATCCACAATAACCCAAATTTGTGTGAAGTCACCCTTGAACTAAGATGAATTAAGTTTGTATTTGATGTTATTCTGTGGTTAAGTGCTTGCAGGTCATAATTGCTAAGTGTAGACCAATGTCAGTTTATAGTGAGTCACCAAACATAGGACCATACAATGTAATCCCTCAATGTGTGACCCATAGTGTTGACTCATGTGTTACCTCTCTATTGGCACGCACTTCATTTTCAAGCACTAAGGAAATGGAAGAATTCAAGGGTAGTTGTTTTCAATAAAGAAGAATAACAAATTATTCAGAAAATTTTTCTAAGTTCATTTCTCGGGAAATGAAAATGTTTATCTCGAGAAGCATAAGTCTAGTTCTCGAGAAAGCCTTGATGTTCTCGAGTTACTATAAGGATTCTCGGGAAATTGTCTTAAAGTTTTTTAAGTCTCTTTCTTGAGAAGTGTCATGAAGATTTCTCGAAAGCCAAGTCAGTCTCGGATAACGCAATGAAGTTCTCGAGAAGTCGAATTTATTTCTCGAGAAGCTGAAACTTTTTTCTCGAGAAATCCACTCCTTCGAGAAATCATTTCTCTAGTTTCAGAAGTTCTGTTAAGGAAATTTCTCAAAAGACTTGGATTCTTTCTCGAGAAACTATTTTCTTCTTGAGAAACCTGGCTCCTGCTCTAAAATTCTGCCAAGTCTCTTTCTCGAGAAATAAGGTTCTTCTCGAGAAATTGGTATTCCCTCTCACAGAATTTTCTTCAAGTTATTTTCTTGAGAAGTCAAGTTCTTTTCTCAAGAAGTCAACTTATTTTCTCGAGAAGACAAGTTCTTTACTCAAGAAGACAATTTCTTTTCTCAGGAAGTCTTCTTCTTCTCAAGAAATGCTATTGCAGATTCTGAAGATTAAACAGTCCGACGGAATTTCAAATTCAGATCTAAGTTTAGAAAGTTTAATCCACGTGGAGGGTTCTCTTAATGAAATTTGACTATTGGGCGATGTCCTATATAAAGTCACTTCAAGAATTTCGCAAACCCTAATCTTATCACTACTAATCTTATTCGAAATCAAAATCGCCGCACATTTCCAGATCAGGAAAAAGTTGCCCCGCCGACATCTTCGTTCTTCACGGAAGCTTGTTCCTTGATCCAATGATTCGAAAGTAGAAGAAAGATTCGACAAGATTCCTGCTTTTAGATTCTCAATCTCTCATTTGATCGTGTCGGATCCAAGAAATTTCAGTTTGCATTTATCTCAAGAATTCTTCCTCAACTTCTTCTCCAAGCTATCAGTTTTTCAAGAAGGAAGAAATCTGAAGGTTTCAGATCTGAAGTGAAGTTGTTTTCATTATTGTTGTAAAAACTTATTTCAAATTTTGTAGGAGCTTTGCCTCCGAGCTTGTAGCAAGATTTATCTTCCGAGTGTAGATCCCGTTTTGGGGGATCGAGTTTGTAGGAGTGTGTTTACTCCGAGTTATAAGAGCATTGCTCCAAGGTGTAGGATTGTTTAATCTGAGATATAGTGAAGTAGCCAAGTCTAGTAGTGGTGCTAGATTGGTGTGGTGGAGAGTAGACGTACCCAAGCTTAGGGAACCACTATAATTCCTTGTATCGTATGGATTGTGCTTGGTTATTCTGTGTTAATCCCTGTAAATTTTTTATTCAACAAAAGACACAGATCTCCCCTATTCAACCCCTCTAGGTGATTTAGGTAGACAGCTAGATTCTTTTAATCAGTTCCATTCGGCTCAAGAGAAAGAACATGGCTCCTAAGCGATCAACTAGGGTAAAGACTTTCTCCTTGGACAAGTGAAGTCCTTGATTTACATATTTGCATGGAACCCCTCACCAAAGGGTGGAAAAAAGGGTGGTTTCTGGCAGGTAGATCTTTACGATCCCCGGTAGAAATTGAATTTAGAATCCGGAATAGAAGTACAAAATATGCATGTTGTGTGAAGCCCATCTGGACAGGTTGGTCTGGATTGGTGATGATTTGTTTTGCATGCAGGAGAATACTTCATAGATAAATGTTTAGAATCCGGGGTCATGGGGTGTGAAGGATACTGCAGTAAAAATACAAAAATTGGTTTCTAGGAAAAATACCAAAAAATGGGGGAAGAAATGACTTTTGTCCCCTACTGCATGACGGTAGTGCTATCGCTGACGATAGCTCTCAATGAGCTTAGTTTTTGAGGCCTGTCTCTTGGAGACCTGGGGGACATTACTTGAAGCAATTGAGTCTGAAGAGCCCACCTATTGAGGCCATGAGAGCCATTGCTTGTGTTGATTGTGAGCTCAGGTCCTGGGGATATTGTGAGCGACAATTGAAAGGAAAATAGGGGAACCGTGCGTTTTACTCGCGCATGGGCGCATTTGCCCGTGCGTGAAGGAAACACACGATTTACCCCAGAATGCAGGAAAACAGAGAAAAATGTGCAGACCGTGCGATTCCTTCTCGTACGGTTTGGCCTAAACCGTGTGGGAAAAAATGCACGGGTAGAAACAGAAGTCCCCAGAATAGCTGTGTGAAATGCACGATTGCACTGGAACCGTGCGCGAAGAAATGCGCACGACCGTGCATTTTACACAGAACTTAAAATGAGCTTCGGGACATCCCGACTACCTGCACAACAATGAAACCAACTGGGGAACCAGCTCCCAGCACCAAAATGGAATCAACAACTACAAAAAGAAACATGGGGAGCACCATGTGCTTACCCCCAACAAAAGAATGCGCAATTGCACACCCTTGGGCTAAAACAATGCACATTTGGTTAAGTGAAGCCCTAAACAAAAATATAACTTTTCAAATAGAAAAAGTAGTGCATATGCAAGAAAATAAGCCAAGATGAGTCCTAAAAACCCTATATAAATCGGACTCATCATGCGTGCGGATAGGTCTTGCTGTGTTGAGGTGCGGATAGGAAGTCGAGATTTTGGATTGGAAGCGTCCGTGCTTCCGATATCTGAGTTCGATGTAATCATTGGTATGGACTAGCTCTGGGAGTAGCGTGCCTGTATATATTGCAACGCAAAGGAAGTCACACTGGGATAGAACACCGAGCTAGAGACTAAATTCGCTGGTATGCGAGGATCGAGCAAGATATTGATGTCTGCTTTCCAGGTAGTCAAGGCTATTTGGAAGGGCGTGAAGTTGTTCTTCACGCTGTTGGTGGCTATTGAGCCAAAGTTTAGTTTGAGTGACGCTCCTATCGTATCAGAGTACGCATATGTGTTTCCTAAGGATCTTCCTAGGTTACCACCCCAGTGAGAGATTGACTTCTCTATATAGTTGGTGCCAGGTGTGAAACATGTGGCCCGCTCACCATACCGTGTTGCGCCAAAAGAGATGGCAGAACTAAAGGTTCATTTGCAAGAATTGCTAAAGCAAGGCTATATACGTCCAAGTGTGTCACCTTGGAGTGCACCGGTCCTCTTTGTGATGATAAAGGACGGAAGCTTGCGTCTATGCATTAACTATTGAGAGCTAAACAAGCTGACGGAGAAAAACAAGTATCTGATACAACAGATCGATGACTTGTTCGATCAGCTGGTGGGATCAACGGTTTACTCGAATTTGGATTTAAAGTCTGGCTATTACCATTTGAGTATTCAGGAAGATGACATTCCGAAGATAGCGTTTAGTACGTGCTACAGTCATTATGAGTTCACTGTAATGCCGTTTGGGCTAACAAATGCGCCATCGGTATTCATGGACTTAATGCATCGAACGTTTAGAGAGTACTTGGACCTATTTGTGATCATCATTATTGACAATATATTGGTGTACTCTCAGTCCGAAGAAGATCATGCAAATCATTTGCGGATGGTTTTGCACACCCTGAGGAGAAACAAGCATTATGCCAAGTTCTCAAAGTGCGAGTTTTGACTGTTGTCAGTGTCTTTTCTTGGTCATGTGGTTAGTTGAAAAGGTATTGCGGTGGATCCGGTGAAGATAGTTGTGATACGAGAGTGGCCTGTATGGTCTTCTATAGCATAAGTCAGGAGTTTCCTTGGACTGCTAGCTACTATAGGCGCTTCATAGAGAACTTTTTACAGATAGCCTTACCTCTCACCATACTGACGAGGACATATCAGAAGTTCGTTTGGACTCCTGAGTGTGCGCGAGCTTTTGAGGAGCTAAAGAGTTGTTTGACAACGGTGCCTATCTTGAGTTTGCCATGTGGTACATACAGCTACGAGATTTATAGTGATGCTTCGAGGAGCGGCTTAGGTTGTGCTCCTCTTTAGTTTGGAAAGGTTATTGCTTATGGATCACACCAGTTGAAAGTGCACGAGCGGAATTATCCAGTCCACGAATTTGAGTTAGTGGCTATGATCTTTGCACTGAAGGTGTGGAGTCATTACATATATGGCGTGAAAGTGGATATATTCACGGACCATACGAGCCTAAAATACGTATTAGATCAGAAGGATCTGAATATGTGGCATAGGAGGTGGATGGAGTTCCTCGGGGACTACACCTTCCAGATACATTATACTTTTGGAAAGGGAAATGTAGTTGCAGATGCCTTGAGTAGCAGGACTCCGGTAAGGGAAAATTGGTTGCAGATGCATGATGAACATCTGATTCAGGAGTTAGATACCATAAAGATTTCTTATGTTAACAAGAATTCTAATGCTAATGCGTGCCTGAACTGGATGGAGGTACAGTATGATCTTGCGAATAGGGTTTGGCGAGCAACAGAACTCGACGAGAGTATGCACCGCTATGTAGCGGATGGGTCAAGGTCCTAATTCTCCTTGGAAGATAGCCTTTTGCAGAAAGAGGGTCGTTTGTGTGTCCTGAATGTGGGAAAATTATGGGAGGAATTGATGTATGAGGCACACTTCACGAAGTACTCAATTCACCCAGGGAGCACAAAGATGTATCAGGACATGAAAAAGATGTTCTGGTGGCCAGGTTTGAAGAAAGACATAACACTTTATGTATCAAAGTGCCAAACTTGTGCCTTAGTAAAAGCTGAATGTCAAAAGCCTGGAGGTTTCCTGAAGTCATTACCAATTCTGGTACGAAAGTTCGATGATATATATATGGATTTTGTGCATGGCTGCCAAGATCACAAAGCAAAAATGATTTCATATGGGTAATCGTTGACAGGTTGAAAAAAGTAACTCACTTCATACCGAACAAGAAGGACGATTCAGTGGAAAAATTGGCTAAGTTGTACGTGGACAATATAGTATGATTGCACAGTGTGCCCTGTAGCATCATCAGTGACCGAGATAGGCGCTTTACTTCACATGATTGGAGGCTAATCCACCAGTTGTTAGGTACTCAACTGAACTTCAGTACAACCTTTCATCCCCAAATGGATGGTCAGACCGAGAGGACCAACAAGACAATTGAGGATATGCTCCGGATGTGCGCCTTGGATTTCCGGAAGAGATGGGAGGACCATATATATATGATTGAGTTTGCCTATAATAATAGTTATCAAGCTAGCATTCAGATGACGCCCTTCAAAGCTTTATACGGTAGGGAGTGTTGTACTCCTTTAGCTTGGGCGAAAATAGGCAAATTGAAGTTGTATAAGCGAAAGGAAGTCGAAGATGAAAATTCGACTATTCACTTGATACGTGAGTGGCTACTAATAGCCCAAGATATGCAAGAGAAATACTATAATGCCAAGTACCAAAACATGTAGTTTGCAGTAGGCGATTGGGTATATTTGAAAATCAACCATTCAAAGGCGTTTCTAGGATTCGACGTTTGAAAAAGTTAAGTCCGAGGTATCTTGGTCCGTTTGAAGTGGTTGAGCGGATTGAAGAAGCTGCCTATCGGTTAGCTCTTTTGGCAGAGCTAAGCGCCTTGCATGATGTGTTTCACATATCGATGCTGCCAAAAGCTTTGAAAGTGCCTACATAAGTGGTCGTTGCTTATTAAGTACCGATCAATGGTGGGCTGACGATGAATGTTAGACCCATTTGAATCGAGGATACGGAGGTCAGACAGCTACGAAACAAGACAATCGGGATGACAAAATCTGTTGTGAAAATTATGGCCGAGAAGAACTAATATGGGAGAGTGAGCAAACCATGCGTGATGAGTTTCCCGAGTTATTTGAAAAATAATATTGTAACATTCTTTTATGAAAGGAAAATATGTTGTAACATATTAGTTGCTGTTTTTATTACCTACAACTGAGTAAATTTTGGGACAAAATTTCTGTAAGGATGGGAGGTTTGTAATACCCCAAAAATAGAAATAGAACTTTTGGTAGCTATCGCCGGGAGACAGTGGGTATCGCTGGCAGTAGCGATAACACTCAACGCCTTCAACAATGAATTGAGTAGAATCAATGCACTCGATGCTTTTGACGAATTATCGAGTGAGCTGTCGGAGTGGCGATAGTGGGCGTAACACCCCAAATTTGACAACAGAAAGGTTGTCACTATCGCTGGGAGATACTGGGTATCACTTGATAGCGATAGCGACGCAGAGTTCATCGAGCTACACTCGACGCACTCAACGCATTCGATGAATCGTCGAAATGATATCTCTGAGTGGCGACAGTGGGTATCGCCAGGTGGTGATAGAGGTAAGTGTTGAGTCGACACTCGATGCACTCAACGCCTGAAAGCGTTGAGTGGCTTGATATCTCAGGCGATAGCGGATATTGCCGGGCGATAGTGCCGCATGGCGTGAGACACGTGTCAGATTGGCTGTTAAGCGACCAATAAGTAGTGGTTGACCTAGGTCAATGCTGTCAAAGCAGTGAACTCGATATCGCCAAGTGGCGGTAGTGGATATCGCCAAGCGATAGCGCCAAAGTTGACAAGTCAACTCAAATCCTGACCTTTGCTTTGTTTTGAATGAGAGATCATGTGGCTGGGATTAATCCCGAATCCACCTAACCAGAGAAGAATAGGAAGAAGGTTTCATTCTCTCTCTCTCTCCTCTCTTCATTTCTTGATTTTCCTTGAGTGAAAATGAAGAAGAAGCTAAGGAAGTGTTGGGATGAGCTTTGTGAGCTAGATGTAGGAGATCTTGTGGTCGGAGGCCAGATCCGAGGATAGATCCGCAAAGAGGAGAGAGACGTGCCCCTTTCCATCTATATAGAAAAGCTTCATCATGGCTTCGAAGAGAACTACAAGGGTAATGAGTTTCTCCCGGACAATTGAAGTCCTCAATATGCATATTTGCATGGATCCCCTCACCAAAAGGTGAAAAAGGGTGGATTCCAATGGAAAGATCGGTTTGATCCCCATATATTCCTGCATTTAGATCCGGAAATGTAGAGTATGGAATAGGCATGCTGTGAGAAGCCCATATGGACAAGTTGGTCTTGATTGGTGATGTTTAATTTGCATGCCAGAGAAGACTCTGTGGATATGTGTGTGATGTACATATGAAATCCGGGGTCTAGGGGTATGCAGGATGTTGCATCATACTACTAGAAGCCATTCCAGGAAAAGACCCAGAAAATATCCCAATCTGAAGAACCGTGGATATCTTCGGGCGACAGCGATAGTCGCCGGTGATAGCTCCCAGGGAGCTACAATGTTGTGAGGCCTGTCTCTATGAGATCTGGGGGCCATTGTGGTTGGCACCAGCCTGAAATGGTAAATGATGAATTGTGTCGTGATGGCCAATTACTGTGCCATCAAGTTAAGTACCTCTGACCGACAGAGTCGTTAAGTTAAGCACCTCTTAATGAGAAGTTGGTCATTAAGTTAATTACCTTTGAACGATGCAGTCATCAAGTTAAGGAACTCTGAACGACAAAGTTAACCGTGAAGTATTTTTGAACGGTGGTGATACATGGGAAGACGTGGACACCGAAAATGTGCCCTGAGTGCACGGGGCGTGTGGTTGTTGAGCCTACGTCTGTGGTGAATGGTGCTTAAATTGCACGAGGTAAAAGCCACGATATATATATGATGCCTTGTTTGCAGGGATGGAGAAATACTGTCTTGAGTAAGGGGTGGGATTGTTATAAATGGGTCAGCAAAATGCTGACCGTTGCTTTGTTTGCCACATTTTGGTGGGCTCTTTTGTGCAGGTGCTGGAGAGCCAAGTTGGAAGTAGCGGGCTGAATCCCTTATGCTGCGAGTGGTTGGCCCTTGAAGGCCCAAAGATGAACTTTAATGTTTTCTTGTGTGGCCGGCCTGCATGCCAATGTATGAAGCCACTTTTTGTATAATGAAACAGTTGCAATAAGGCTATGACCTAAACATGTGTTATATGTATATATATATCATTCCTGTTGTGTAGTGGACATTCTTGTTACGTCTGGGTTCATAAACTAAAATGCTTTCGCTAGAATGCTCTGAGTTAGGGTGCGTTCATAAGTGAACTTGGATTTGGAAACAACTTGTAATCTCCTTACCTGTCCGTAGTATATGGCGTTGGGCCCCGGTCGGACCTTCTGTCATATGCTATATAACGGATGGGGGCATTACAAAATTGGTATCAAATTCCATTCTCGATCTTTCTTATTTGAATTCGTGGTCGAATTCTTTTAAGGGATCGTGAACACGTGTATGTGCGCTACCATGATAACATAACTTAACCAATGAATGCCCATTTTGGAATGAAAATACACATGTTTGAAGAACTTGTATGTTCCTATAATTGCTTTTGGCAATATTCATAGTTGCTTAATTGTGTGTTTCACATTGTAGGCGACTAGAAGTGGTGCGGGGCAGCATGAACCCCATTGCTCTGTGGAAAGTAATGCACCAAATGAGGTGTCAACACCTCCTTCTACGAAAACTATATGGTTAGTTGTTGAGGCCGTGTTTGCAATGATGAAAGAGCAACCTGGAGGTCAGGGACAACCTCCTATTCCTATGATGGTACAGGAACCGGTTGGCGTAGTGGAGCGTATAGCGGTGAGATAAGTGGTTGTTGAGCAAGTGGCCGCAAGGAGAGCAATGGAGAAGAAACTGAAACATGTGATGAGTTTCAATCCCCCTGTATTTATGGGTACTGGAACCCCTACACAAGCCAAAGATTGGCTCTCAAGAATAAAGAGGGTCCTGACGGCAACTAAAACAGAAGAGTGGCAAAAAGTCATTGTGACTACCTTCTTGTTGGATGGTGAGGTAAGACTTTGGTGTGATGAGTTGGAGCTGCACCAGTTTGCTAGTCGGCCGTTGAGCGAGATCTCAATGGAGGAGTTCTCAAGGTGTTTTCTGGCGAGATATGTTCCATCGGCACATCGGATTTGGATGGAGAACCAATTTCAAAGGCTAACTCAAGGCAAGAGGTCTGTGGATGACTACTTGCACGAGTTTACGAGATTGGGAAGGTATGCAGGCTTTATAGTTTGCAGATGAGGAACAAAAAAACAAACTAGTTTTATGAAGGGTTGAGATATGACCTACGATTGCTTCTCTCAGGACCGATGACGCAAGGTTTCCTTACCTTGGTAAATATGGTCTGTTCCCTTGAGTTGGACATGAAGCGCATGCAACATAAGAATGACTTGGCATGGAAGAAACCAGAGTTCAAGGTACCTAGTTCTTCAAAGTTTGGGTATCGATGGTGGAAAAAGAAGCCTAAAACTTATGCGCTGACCCCTTCTCCTCCGTCTGGAGCAACATCTGGGAGAGGTCCGCTCACATGTTATACATGTGACAAGGTGGGGCATATGGCTCGAGATTGGTGGAGTAGCCTTCCAAAAGGGGAGAAAAAGATGGGTGCATCTTATGCTGAGAAGGGAAAGGCAGTGGTGGAATCAACTGCATTTCAAGCGCAACCCCGAGTCTATAATCTTGGCCAACAGAAGGCCATAAAACAAAGTGACATCGTAACAGTTATGAGTTAAGATACAGTTTTTACTGCTTTCCATACTTAATACCTTGTGTGTTGCTTGCGCATGATTGGTTTGATTTAGGCTTTGTCTGATTTAGGAGTGTCCGACAAGAGCACTGTTAGATACAAGAGCTTATCATTCTTTTTTGTCGGAAGAGTTTGTGGGGCGTATTGGAGTGCCTTCGTTTATGCTGACAGATCGAGTGAATGTGCTGCTACTTAACAGGTGCTTGATGCGCGCGGATCGAGCCTATTGTGTTGAGGTGCGAATAGGAAGTCAGGACTTTGGATTGGAAGCATCAGTGCTACCGATATCGGAGTTTGATGTAATCCCTTCGAAGAACATGGAGAGTAGTCTTTGGTATGGACTGGCTCTCGGAGCAGTGTGCCTATATAGATTGCAACTATAAGGAAGTCAAACTATGGCAGAACACCGAACGAGAGACTAAATTTGCTGGTATGTGAGGATCGAGCAAGACATTGATGTCTGCTATCCAAGTGGTCAAGGCAGTTCGGAAGGGCGTGGAGTTATTCTTCACGCTGTTGGAGGCTGTTGAGCCGAGGCCCAGTGTGAGTGATGTTCCTATTGTATCATAGTATGCTGATGTGTTTACTAAGGATCTTCCGGGGTTACCGCCCCAGCGAGTGATCGAATTCACAATTGATTTGGTGCCAGGTGCGAAACCTGTGGCCCGCTCGCCATATTGTGTTCCGCCAAAGGAGATGGCAGAGCTAAAGGTTTTATTGCAAGAGTTGCTGGAGCAAGGATTTATATGCCCAAGTATGTCACCTTGGAGCGCTCCGGTCCTATTTGTAAAAAAGAAGGATGGAAGCTTGCGTCTATGCATTGACTATTGAGAGCTGAATAAGCTGACCGAAAACAACAAATATCCGATTCCACGGATTGATAACTTATTCGATCAGCTAGTGAGCTCAACTGTCTACTCAAAGATGGATTTAAAGTCTGGCTATTACCAATTGCGCATTCGGGAATATGACATTCCCAAGATAGCGTTTGGTACACGCTATGGTCATTACGAGTTCACAGTAATGCCGTTTGGGCTAACAAATGCGCCATCGGTATTTATGGACCTAATGCACCAAACGTTTCGAGAGTACTTAGATTTATTTGTCATCATCTTTATTGACGACATTTTGTTGTACTCTCAGTCTGAAGAAGATCATGTGAACCATCTGCGAATGGTGTTGCATAACCTGAGAAAGAACAAGCTCTATGTCAAGTTCTCGAAGTGCGAGTTCTGGTTATCATCAGTGGCCTTTCTTGGCCATTTGTTAGTGGAGAGGGCATTGCGGTGGATCCTGTGAAGATAGTTGTGATACAGGAGTGGACGATGTTGTTTTCTATCGCCGATGTCAGGAGTTTCCTTGGACTGACGGACTCTTATAGGCGCTTCGTAGAGAACTTTTCGTGGATAGTCTTGCCTCTCACCATACTAACGAAAAAAGATTAGAAGTTTGTTTGGATGCCGGAGTGCGCACGAGTATTTGAGGAGCTGAAAGGTTGTCTGACTACGACGCCAATCTTGACGATGCCATGTGGTTCGGATGGCTATGAAATTTATAGTGATGCGTCAAGGAGCGGCTTAGGCTGCATTCTTCTTTAGTTTGGTAAGGTGATAGCTTATGGCTCACACCAGTTGAAAGTGCATGAGCGGAACTATCCCGTCCACAACTTGGAGTTAGCGGCGGTGATTTTTGCACTTAAATTGTGGTGTCACTACTTATATGGTGTGAAAGTAGACATCATCACAAACCATAAGAGCCTTAAGTATCTATTGGATCAGAAGGATCTCAATATGCGACAGCGAAGGTGGATAGAGTTCCTCAGGGACTACACCTTCCAAATTCATTATACTCCCAAGAAGGGAAATGTGGTCGTAGATGCCTTGAGTCGTAGGACTTCGGCAAGAGCAAGTTGGTTATAGATGCATTATGAGCATCTAATCCAGGAGTTGGAGGCCTTGGACATCTCTTGTGTGGACAAGAATGCTACTGCAAGTGCATGCCTGAACTGGACGGAGGTACAATATGACATTCCGGACAGGATTCGACAATCAACGGAACTTGATGAAAGTCTACAATGCTATGCAGTGGATGGGTCAAATGCTCAATTCTCCTATGATGACGGCCTTTTGCAGAAAGGTGGTTGTTTGTGCATCCTGAATGTGGGTAAATTAAGTGAAGAATTGCTGTATGAGTGTTGGGTACATTGGAAAATGTGTACCTGATTTGAAGAAGCCCAACTTAGCTCAATGATATACATCAAGGTGTATTTGATGTTGTTTTGAGTTGACATGTGCAGGTGAAGAATTGATAAAGTATGCAGAAAAATTCTAAGTCCAAGTGTCGACACAGAGAAGGATGTGTCGACACATAGAAGAAATTAGTCGACACAACACTGGGAAGCAGTGTCGACACATAGCAGTTAGTCTACAACTACACTGGGAAAAAGTGTCGACACAGAGGAAGTATGTCGACACATAGCAGTTAGTCTACAACAATACTGGGAAAGTGTGTCGACACAGAAGAAGTAAGTCGACACAACACTGGGAATTTGTGTCGACACAGAAGAAAAGCGTCGACCTCAACATTGGGAAAATGTGTCGACACAGAAGAATATAGTCAACCTCAAGTTTGTCTACACCAGTAGAATGTGTCGACACATTGTGATTGAGTCGACACATTATAGCAGAGTTAAAAGAAGACTGTGTCGACACCTGAAGGCTAAGTCAACACTTACTAAGTTATGATTCTACAACAACTGTGTCGACACACAGGACTTGTGTCGACACACTGAAGAGTCAAGACCAAGTTATTTTCAGAAGAAGCTGTGTCGACTCAAAGGCAACTTAGTCGACATCACTGAAGACTGTGTCGACACCAAGGTCAATTGTGTCGACACAGATAGACAAATGGTCTCGACACTTTCTGACAGACTGTCTCGACAACTTGTGGTTCAAGACTAAGGCACAGGACTTGTTTGAAGACTTGACAGCTGTGGGTTGCCACCGGTTAACTGAAGCAGTCAGACTTGTCAGAAAACAGTTAGAAACCGGATCAGCCGGTTACCATGAAGAAAGTCTATAAATAGACAGATTCAGATGGAGAAAGTAACTTTTAAAAAAACATTGATAAGAATCAAAAAGTTGAGAAGGATTACAATCCAATTCATTTCAAGAAAGTGCTAGGCACTTAAGAAGATCTTCTCCAGAAGATCTAAGAAGACTATCTAAGGATAGATCAAAGAAGAGTTCTAATCAGAATTCAGAAGAATCATTCAAAGTGCTGGATAGAGAGAGATCAAGCCAGAATTTGAAGAAGAAGAAAGAAACCACCAGTGGATTCTCAAGAAGCTGTTTGGAAATCAACTCAGCTAAGTTCATATTCAAGAAGCTTTGAAGAAAGCTCAGATACAGTTGATTTCATCAGCTGATCAAGAATTGTCTTGGCCTTTTCTCTCTCAATTTAGGCAAGACAGTTAAATAATCTTTTCTATATTTCTGTAGGATCTGTTTACACAGATCTGAGTTGTAAGCCTGTGTTATAAAGGCTGAGTGTAGGAGTGTTGAACTCTGAGTGGTAGGGCTGTTTGCCTGAGTGTAGGAGAAGGGTCTTCTCTGAGTTGTAGGCCTTGGGGCAAGGCTGAGGTAGGGCTGTTGTGCCTGAGTTGTAGGAACCAGTTGGGTTCTGAGTTGTAGGATCTGTTGATCTGAGATTAGTGGAAGTTTGGCCGAATCTAGCATACTGCTAGATAGGTGAAGGGGGAAAGTGGATGTACCCAGACCTTGGGGAACCACTATAAAACATTGTGCAATCTGTGATGTTTTATTTTCTGTGATTGCTGTGATTATTGTGTTAGCCATTAAATTGAATTCTGCCTAGTAGTTTTTATAAAGAAGTAGAACCTATTCACCCCCCCTCTAGGTGTTTAGGCTGTCTTGAAAGTTAAACTATCAAGTGGTATCAGAGGGAGGTTCCTCAAAAAGGACTTAACAGTCTGAGGTAGATCTGAAAGGCAGATTCAAGATTCAAGAAGATGGGTTCTGGAGAGAATCATAAGGAGCTAGGGTCTATGAAATTACCCATATGCAGGAAGGAAATCTTTGGGATCTGGAAAGAAAGAGTCAGACTGTTTATGGAAGCATCTGACACAAGAATTTACATCACAGTACAGGAAGGCCCCTTCATTCCAATGAAGGTATCTGTTCTTGATGCATATATCCAAACTCCAAAGAATTATTCAGAAATGACCAAGGATGAAATCATCTTGGCAACCATGGATAAAAGAGCTCAGAACATTATTGTTAGTGCCATAGATGATTCAACATTTCAGAATCTGATTCACTGCAAGACCTCCAAGGAGATGTGAGATACATTGATTGTCTATATGGAGGGATCTGAAGAAGTAAGGCTGGACAGGAAGTCTATGCTAAATCAGGAGTATGAAAGCTTTAGACAAGGAAAATCTGATAGCATAACTGAGTGCTATAAGAAATTCTATAGAATTGTGAATGAGCTAATATCCTATGGAAGAGTCTTCAGTACCTATGAACTGAATGACAAATTCTTAAGATCCTTATCAAAGGATTGGGATACAAAGATCTGTGCCATAAGAGAAGTGGCTAAATTGGCAGAGATATCTCCTCCAACCCTGTTTGGAAAGTTGCTATCCTATGAAATGCAACTTATGGTAAGGAAGGAAGAGGAAAGAAACTCAAGAGGAGAGCATAGAGAAAAGACTGTGGCATTCAATGCAGAAGCCACTAGAAAGAATAGGTGGATATCACCATCTCCTCCTAAGGAAGTTACAGAAGATAGTTTTGAAAGTTCAAACAAGGGTTCTGAAAGCTGTGATTCAGATGCAGATTTTGCTGCATTCACAAGACAATACCAGAGGTTCTTGAAGAAGAAGCAGTGGAAGTCTAGGCCTTCCCCATCACAGCAAGTTGATGACTATTATAAGAAGAAAAGGTCATCAAGGAAAGAGAAGAGCAGATCAAAACCCAGCAAAGCCACTACTTCAAAGATTGTCTGTTATTGTTGCAATAGGCCTGGACATGTAGTGGCTGATTGTCCTGACAAGAGAAAGGAATCTTCAGAAAAGAAGAAGACTTATCAGAAAGGCAAGAAGGAGAAATCCTTTGTAGCAAAGAAAGATAAGAGTCTATCAGACCAGTCAACTTCAGAATCAGGATCTGAAGCTGAAGCATATATTGGACTATATGCTGCATCTGAGGAAGAGGAGTTTATGCAGTTGCTAGACTCCATCAATGAACATCAATGCATGGGGTTGACGACAAGATCAGAAGAGGACATATGCCAGAATCAGTCTGGTCCTAATGAGGTAAAATGTCCTTCCAGTACATCTGTTTGTAGTACAAGTGAAGAATCAGCTACATCTGCATCAAGTGATGAAGATGCATCTGAATCTGAAGGAGATGTCTATCAATTGATAGATAAGTATGGGGACTTGTTGCAGGCCCTTAAGAAAAGCAAGAACCTGGTTAAATCTCAGGCTCAGGAAATTGCTGAACTAAGGGTTGCAACAACTGAGTTAGAAAAAGTCCTTGATCAAAAATGAAATGAAATTGCCAAGCTGAAGAATATAACCATTATTCAGATTGGCACAATTAATTATACTAATGATCAAGTGAAGAGTCTGGAGGCCAGACTTAGAATTGAAAGGGATTTAGTGGCTAGTTACTCTAAGCCAAAATCTGTCTTACCCTTGATAGATGAATTTGTCACTCAAAAGGGTAAGGCTGGATTAGGATTTAAAGGTAACTACAGGGCTGGCAGATTCAAGAGGAAAGGCAAAGCTCCTGTTCAGCCACTAAACCTTTCAGTCCCCATAAAGTTTAGTAAGGTGAAAGTGCCTTCTAACAAATATGATCATGAAGACATTCAAGGTCATATTAAGACTAATGTTCTGAAGAACAAGGGTGTAAATGCAAGCAGGCCTACCTATGGTCATAAACCCAATGATTTTAAGAAATCAGTAGGTGAAGTTGCAACAGCACCAGCAATGAACAGAAATTCTTCTGACAAGGATGTATCTAGATCTAGATACAATAAGTTTGAATGTTGGTGCTGTGGCAAGAGATGCCATTTTGCATTAGACTGCTGGTATAACACAAGTGTTATAAAGAATAAGAGTCTACCTGTTAGAAGAGGTTATGATAGCTTTATTAATGCTAACCTGAACCAAGGACCCAAGACTTACTTGGGTTCTAAGGGTAAGTAATTCTGTATTGCAGGTGAATCCAAGTAACCATGCCCCTATATGGTACTTGGATAGTGGTTGTTCCAGGCACATGACTGGAACAAAGGGGCTGCTGAAGGAGTATTCATCAGTCAAAGATGGACCTAAAGTGATCTTTGGTGGATCTGAAAAAGGAGTCATCAAAGGGTTTGGTAACATTTCTTCTAACCTAATTACTATCACTCAAGTGGCTTATGTAAAAGGTTTGAAACATAATCTAATAAGCATAACCCAGCTAAGTGATTTAGGATATGACATTTCATTTGTTACAGATGGATGTCAAATCAAGAGGTCAAGTGATCAAAAGATCATATTGACTGGGTATAGGAAGAGAAATGTATATTGTCTTAATTTTGAATGTGAGAATAAGGCTTCTCCCATCTGTCTTGTAGCTGATGACAATGCTTCTCATTGTGTTAAGTGGCACAAGAGATTGGCTCATCTAAACTACAAGACAATTGGCCAACTCTTTAGCAAAGAGCTAGTGAGGAATGGACCTCAAATTAAGTGTATAAAGGAAGGGATATGCTCAGCTTGTCAAAAGGGAAAGCAGACAAAATCCTCCTTTCAAAGCCTTGAAAACAAGGATTCTGTGAGGTGCTTATACCTCTTGCATATGGATCTTTTTGGTCCTATGCCAGTTCATAGTCTAGGTAGGAAGGTCTACACTTTTGTGGTTGTAGATGACTATTCTAGATTTACATGGGTGTTCTTTCTGAGACAAAAATCTGAAACCCCAAGTGTATTACTTAATTTTGTAAAGCAAATTCAGAATGAACTGAATAGTACAGTGGTCAAAATCAGAAGTGACCATGGTACTGAGTTTCAATCTGAAAGCATAACAAACTTGTGTAAAGACTTTGGGATTTTCCAAGAGTTCTCCTAACCTAGAACACCTCAGCAAAATGGAATTGCTGAAAGAAAGAATAGAACATTAATTGAAGCTGGTAGAACTCTATTGAGTGACACCTCTCTCCCAGAATATTTCTGGGCTGAGGCAGTTAACACTGCTTGTCATGTCATCAATAGGGCTTCTATCACCAAAAGCCACAGAAAGACTCCCTATGAGATTGTGAAAGGCAGAAAACCAAATCTATCCTATTTTAGGATCTTTGGTTGCAAGTGCTATATACTTAACAATGGCAAGTCATATTTGACTAAGTTTGCTGCCAAATCCCAGGATGGGATATTTGTTGGGTACAGCACAAATAGTAAGGCCTATAGAGTCTTCAACTTAACTACTCAAGTTGTTGAAGAATCTGTGCATGTTGTATTTGATGAAACAAGATTAATCAATTGTGAGTTGTCTTGTAGATCAAATGACTCAACAGGTATAAGCAAGAGGATGGACAAGCTCTCCATTGTTGAAGCTTCAAACGAAGATGGAGCATTGGAAAATGAAGGCTGCTGTCCAGGGGGAGTACAAGAGATAATGGAAGCTGATGAAAACCAAGAGGTTCAGCAGAATGAAGAAGCTGGAGATGCTCAACCTGAAGGGAATCTTCCTCCAGCTATAAGATATCTAAGAGATCATCCTGCTGATCAGATAATAGGTGATCCAAGACAAGGAGTGCAAACTAGAAGCAGAAATCAAAGCACAGTTTTGCATTCAAGTTTCTTGTCTCAAATGGAACCTAAGAAGTTTGAAGAAGCTATCCAAGACCAGCACTGGATTGATGCTATGCAAGAGGAGCTGAATCAATTCAGAAGGTGCAAAGTCTGGGAGCTTGTTCCTAAACCAAGAGGCCACAACATAATTGGCACTAAGTGGATCTATAGGAACAAGCTAGATGAAAGTGGGATAATAGTGAAGAATAAAGCAAGATTGGTTGCAAAAGGATACAGGCAGGAAGAAGGGATTGACTTTGATCAAACCTTTGCTCCAGTAGCAAGGCTGGAGGCTATCAGAATATTCCTTGCCTATGCAGCCTATCAAGACTTCAAAGTATACCAGATGGATGTGAAGTCAACATTTCTGAATGGTGATCTTAAAGAAGAAGTATATGTAGAGCAGCCATCAGGTTTTGTAGATCCTTTTAAACCTGATTCTGTGTATAAGCTTAGGAAAGCTTTGTATGGGTTAAAACAAGCTCCAAGGGCTTGGTATGAAACCCTGTCTACCTTCCTCATTGAGAATAAATTCTCAAGAGAAAAGATAGACAAAACTCTATTCTTTAGGGAATCCAAAGGTAAGATCATCTTAGTTCAGATCTATGTTGATGACATAATCTTTGGATCTACTGAAAACAACCTTTGTAAAAAGTTTGCCAAACTTATGCAAGGGAAGTTTGAGATGAGCAGTATGGGAGAACTTAAGTTCTTCTTGGGACTCCAAGTAAGACAGACTGATGATGGATTGTCCATATCCCAGTCTAAGTTCACCAAAGAATTAATTAAGAAATATGGTATGGAGTCATCCTCCACCATGAGAACTCCTATGGGAACAAGTATGCCTATATGCAAAGATGAGGCAGGTAAACCTGTTGATGAATCATTGTATAGAGGAATAGTTGGGTCTCTACTATATCTCACTGCTAGTAGACCAGACATTATGTATGCAACATGTGTCTGTGCTAGGTACCAAGCCTGTCCTAAAGAATCTCATTATACTGCAGTCAAAAGGATTTGAGATATCTTAAGGGCACACCTAATCTAGGTCTTTGGTACCCTAGGAATAGAGATTTTCAACTAACAGGCTATTCAGATGCAGATTTTGCAGGATGTAGAGAGGATAGAAAGAGTACTACAGGTACTTGTCAATTCCTGGGAGGAAGACTAATATCATGGAGTAGTAAGAAGCAGACCAGTGTGGCAATTTCCACAGCTGAGTCAGAGTATGTTGCTGCTGGAAGCTGCTGTGCACAGCTATTGTGGATGCAGCATCAGCTTAAGGATTATGGTATTCAGGTAAGTAGAACACCCCTTTTATGTGATTCTAAGAGTGCTATTTCTATTGCTAATAATCCAGTTTCTCATAGTAGAACTAAGCATATAGAAATCAAATACCATTTTCTTAGAGAACATGTAGAAAAAGGAGACATCTCATTGGAATTTGTAAAAACAGATTATCAAATTGCAGATGTATTTACTAAGCCTTTAGATGAAACCAAATTCAATAAATTCAAAATTGAATTAGGTATGTTAACCATTGATTAATGTATTAACAAAATCATTAACAATGCAATTGAAGTGGTATTTAAGTAAGTTAAAGTAATAACAACATAATTAAGTGTTAAAAAAAGGACACATTGAAGTAACACTTACAAGTGGTGTTGAACCAACAGAAATTGGCTAAGTAAGAATGTGTCGACACATTCAGTAATAATGTGTCGACTCAGAGAAATAATGTCGACAAGTCAGAAATATTGTGTCAACATAGAGAATATGTGTCGACACTTAAGAGTTATATTGTCGACTTAACCAGAAATGTAATGTCGAATCAACCAGGAAAATGGTGTCGACACTTACAGAATATGTGTCGACACTTATCCTTAGAGTCGACACAGAATTTCTGTCTATCTACTATGTATCCAAGGTGTCGACATAACCACAAATTGGTGTCGACACATAGTAGGCTGAAGTAATGTCGAGACAATAGAAGTTTGTGTCGACACATTCCGTCTGTGTCGACACATTTAGTCTGTTTTTGGCGCCTTTTGAACTTCTTTCAACAGAAGGTATAAATAGGTGAAAAACGCTTTCTGTCGACACGCTTCCAAGTTTTCGAGACTAAAACCCTGTGTCGACAGTCTATCTTTCTCTCTTCTCTCAAGCTTTCTCGACGAATCGATGGCGCCAAGGATGGAAGACAACGTTAATGAGGGGTATGAGTTGGTGCGCCAGGCCTTTGCAGATGCGCCGCCAGATGTTCAAGGGGTTATCACCCTCCTCTCCGAGTCAGGGTTAGAATTTCTAATCTCAGAACCGACTAAAATCTGGAAGAAGGAGGTGCACGAGTTCTTTATCTCTGCATCAGTCCACTCAAATGGCCTCAAGATTAAGTCCAATGTACAAGGGACTAAGGTGAAGATTACTCCAAGAAGTTTAAGAAAGATCTTTCAATTACAAGTAGTTGAGTATGAAGAGGAAGTTCCTAGTTCTAAGATAAGGGAATCCCTTCAATGGTGTGGACTGGACTCGAGCATGAAGATTGGAGCTACATTCAACAGGAAGGGTATGAATCAGCAAGGGAAGTTCTTGTCTGAAATTGTTGGGAAAGTGCTCCTCTGCAAGACAGGTGGACATGATAGGATTTCTGCCTATATGTTCAGCCTTATGACCAGGATTGTTTTTACAATTCCTACTGACTGGTCAGGAGTACTCTTTGACAAGATCAAAGAAGGAATCAAGAAGCCCAACATGGCTAGAATCATGAGCTTATATCTCACTGGAGTGATTCCTGAAGTGATGCAGCAACTGCCAGGGACTAAGATCAATCATATGAGAAGGATGGATATGAGACTGTTCTCTAGGTGGGATAGGGTGCTGTCCAAGGATGTGCCTGAAGAGAGCAGGCCAGACACCCCTGTGAAATCCCCTTCTCAAACTCAAGAAACTGAACAACAACAAGAAGACCCACTCAGGACACAGGTTGAAGAACAGCCTGACTCAACTATACTCCAGCAAGTGTCAACACCTGCACAGATACAGGGGGAGCCAGTTCACTCTCCTGCTCAAAATGTATCTACTCCTGATCAGGTACAAGTGTAGGGGGAGCTAATGTATTTTACTATAAAAGACATTGCTCATATTCTTATTACTGCACAGGTTCAGGGGGAGCTGTTGTCAGTACAAGTGCAAGAGGAAGCACAGTTAGACTTATCTCAAGATTTAACTGCTGCAGAAGTTACAGCTCAACTGGAATTTACTCTGGAGGAGTTATTCCCTGATGCTGATACTACTACTGATAAAGAAAGAGGGGGACAAGAAATTGAGAAGTCCATAGGTATAGAAATTGATCAGGAAGCTGAAGTTGAGCCACAGGTTGAGGGGGAGCCAGTGAATGTTGAGACTGAGCAACAGGTCACTGGGACAGATACACTTCATCCTCCTCAGGAAAGAATTCACCTAGATACTTCATCTGATACTGAAACTGAAGAAGCCAGGCTGGCCAAGAAAAGAAAACTTGTTGTCTTTAAGAGAAGAAGCAAGAATTATAAGCAAGCTTTACAGACAACACCTCAACAGGTATCTCCTGCCTTTGATCATAACAAGTTTATGGTAGATCTACAGGTGAAATTGGATGAACAAAGAATGGATCTGGAAAAGTATGTTGATGAAAATAGCAAGTCACTTCAGTTTGACTTAGCTTAGGATATAAAGTCCATCCAGTTTCAAGTAAACATGCATAAGAAAGAAATGACAGATTGCTTCCAAAAGGGAGGCCATGCTGTGGTTCATCTAGCTCAACAACAGGAGGCTATTACTAAAAAGGTAGATGATATTGTCCTGAAGCAAAGCTATGTCTTGGAAAATCAGTTAAGAATGAATGATAATTTAACTGAATCTCATCATGAGATAATAGAGGAAGTGAAAAAGATTGTTCCAGGCCTGCCTGCAGATAAAACAAAAGAAAAGGAAGAGTTTAATAAGCAATTTCAAGATGCCATTGCCTCAGTACAAACTGCTATCTCCACCTGCCAACAGGAAATATCAACCAAGCTGTAAAAGTTGAAACCATTTTTTAAAGAGGGTGTCAATTATCTGGATGGACAAATCAGATTTCAAAAGGAAGATCTCAGAGATCATATGACCAGAGAAGTCATAAAGGGGGAGAGGTTATTGATTCATGCAGGCCAAGAGCACTCTAAATGGGTGACAAATAGTATAAGAGCCACCTTGGGATGTCCACCCTTGTGTGATGATGATATGATGGCTGAATCAGGCATTCAAGCAGGACTACTTGAAGGCAACCAACCTGAGGTTGCCCAAGTTATTTACCCCCCTTCTGATTTTGATATTCTGGATAAGCAAGTGCAGGATATGTATAGTCCTCCAAAGGAGGTGAATAATGTTGTGATTGAGAAAGTTGAGATGCCAGAGGCCTTCCTGAAAGAACAGCAAGATGCTCTATTAGCAAAGAAGAGATTTAGAGAGCAAGCTGCACTTAAGCCAGATTATGAGCAGTGGAGTCCTACTTCAAGGAACATAATACTCACTGCATGGAAGGCTGTACAAGACAAAGTTCATGAGAGAGGGAAGTGGTACAATGAGATAGAATGGCAGAAGTATGAGGCAAGACAGGAAGCTATAGTACAATTCAGAAGGAAAGCTAAGCTGGGGAGGCTGCCACCAGATGCTAAGGAGCCAAGCAAATACTTCCCAAAGCCTTTTCACTATTTTGAAAGGCAAAGGCTCAAGGAAGAAGCTAAGAAGAAAGCTGATCTAAAAGGAAAAAAGATAGCTGAAGAATCAGAAGCTCCTGTGACAGCTAAAATTCAATCTCGCAAAGGGATTATCATTAGAGAGCCTGATCAATCCTGATTATGTTTTAGTTCCTTCATAATGTTTTGTAATGTTGTGATGTGATCATTAAATGTAAAACAATGTAGTCAAACATTACCCAGTAATAAACAAAATATTGTTTAAATCTGTGATAGATTGTTTTATCTATGATGTTTTTATTATTTTGTTTATAATTAAGTATCCCTGTGTTTTTGTCATATATCATCATTTAGTACTGTTTATAAATGGTGTATATCATTGGCTATAGGGTTATGACTTCTCCAAATAGGGGGAGATTGTTGGGTACATTGGAAAATGTGTACCTGATTTGAAGAAGCCCAACTTAGCTCAATGATATACATCAAGGTGTATTTGATGTTGTTTTGAGTTGACATGTGCAGGTGAAGAATTGATAAAGTATGCAGAAAAATTCTAAGTCCAAGTGTCGACACAGAGAAGGATGTGTCGACACATAGAAGAAATTAGTCGACACAACACTGGGAAGCAGTGTCGACACATAGCAGTTAGTCTACAACTACACTGGGAAAAAGTGTCGACACAGAGGAAGTATGTCGACACATTGCAGTTAGTCTACAACAATACTGGGAAAGTGTGTCGACACAGAAGAAGTAAGTCGACACAACACTGGGAATTTGTGTCGACACAGAAGAAAAGCGTCGACCTCAACATTGGGAAAATGTGTCGACACAGAAGAATATAGTCGACCTCAAGTTTGTCTACACCAGCAGAATGTGTCGACACATTGTGATTGAGTCGACACATTATAGCAGAGTTAAAAGAAGACTGTGTCGATACCTGAAGGCTAAGTCGACACTTACTAAGTTATGATTCTACAACAACTGTGTCGACACACAGGACTTGTGTCGACACACTGAAGAGTCAAGACCAAGTTATTTTCAGAAGAAGCTGTGTCGACTCAAAGGCAACTTAGTCGACATCACTGAAGACTGTGTCGACACCAAGGTCAATTGTGTCGACACAGATAGACAGATGGTCTCGACACTTTCTGACAGACTGTCTCGACAACTTGTGGTTCAAGACTAAGGCACAGGACTTGTTTGAAGACTTGACAGCTGTGGGTTGCCACCGGTTAACTGAAGCAGTCAGACTTGTCAGAAAACAGTTAGAAACCGGATCAGCCAGTTACCATGAAGAAAGTCTATAAATAGACAGATTTAGATGGAGAAAGTAACTTTTAAAAAAACATTGATAAGAATCAAAAAGTTGAGAAGGATTACAATCCAATTCATTTCAAGAAAGTGCTAGGCACTTAAGAAGATCTTCTCCGGAAGATCTAAGAAGACTATCTAAGGATAGATCAAAGAAGAGTTCTAATCAGAATTCAGAAGAATCATTCAAAGTGCTGGATAGAGAGAGATCAAGCCAGAATTTGAAGAAGAAGAAAGAAACCACCAGTGGATTCTCAAGAAGCTGTTTGGAAATCAACTCAGCTAAGTTCATATTCAAGAAGCTTTGAAGAAAGCTCAGATACAGTTGATTTCATCAGCTGATCAAGAATTGTCTTGGCCTTTTCTCTCTCAATTTAGGCAAGACAGTTAAATAATCTTTTCTATATTTCTGAAGGATCTGTTTACACAGATCTGAGTTGTAAGCCTGTGTTATAAAGGCTGAGTGTAGGAGTGTTGAACTCTGAGTGGTAGGGATGTTTGCCTGAGTGTAGGAGAAGGGTCTTCTCTGAGTTGTAGGCCTTGGGGTAAGGCTGAGGTAGGGCTGTTGTGCCTGAGTTGTAGGAACCAGTTGGGTTCTGAGTTGTAGGATCTGTTGATCTGAGATTAGTGGAAGTTTGGCCGAATCTAGCATACTGCTAGATAGGTGAAGGGGGAAAGTGGATGTACCCAGACCTTGGGGAACCACTATAAAACATTGTGCAATCTGTGATGTTTTATTTTCTGTGATTGCTGTGATTATTGTGTTAGCCATTAAATTGAATTCTGCCTAGAAGTTTTTATAAAGAAGTAGAACCTATTCACCCCCCCTCTAGGTGTTTAGGCTGTCTTGAAAGTTAAACTATCAATGAGGCACACTTCACGAAGTATTCAATCCACCCAGGGAGCACAAAAATGTATAAGGACATGAAAAAGATGTTCTGGTGGCTGGGCCTGAAGAAAGATATAGCCCATTACATGGCAAAATGTCAGACTTGCGCCTTGGTAAAAGTTTAATGTCATAATCCTAGAGGTTTCCTGAAGTCGCTACCTATTTCGGAATGGAAGTTTGATGATATTTAAATGGATTTTGTGCACAATTTGTCAAAATCACAATGCGGGAATGATTCTATTTGGGTGATCGTGGACCGATTGACTAAAGTGACTCACTTCATTCCGAACAAGAGGGACGATTCAATGGAAAGCTTGTCTAAGCTTTATGTCAAACAAATAGTACGATTGCACGGTGTGCCCCGTAGCATCGTCAGTGATCGAGATGGGCATTTTACTTCGAAAAATTTGAGGCTAATCCGCCAACTATTGGGTACCAAGTTAAAGTTCAATACGGCCATTCATCCGCAAACGGATGGTAAGACTGAGAGGACCAACAGAACAATGAAGGACATGCTCCGTATGTGCGCCCTGGATTTTGGGAAGAGGTGGGAAGATCACCTCTATATGATTGAGTTTGCCTATCAAGCTAGTATACAGATGGCGCCCATTGAAGTATTATACGATAGGAAGTGTCGTACACCATTATCTTGGGCGGAAACAGGAGAATCAAAGATATATAAGCGTAAGGAAGTCGAAGAGTCTAATTCGACAATATGCTATATCTGAGAGAGGCTATTGATAGCCTAGGATAGGCAGGCAAAATACTACAACACCAAACATCGAAACATGAAGTTTGTGGTGGGAGATTGGGTATATTTGAAAATCAAGCCATTCAAAGTTGTGTCCAGGATTCGGCGCAAGAAAAAGTTAAGTCTGAGGTACCTTGGTCCGTTTGAAGTGGTAGAGCGAGTTGGATAAGCTGTCTATCGGTTAGTTCTATCTGCGGAGCTAAGTGGTTTGCACGATGTGTTTCAATATCAGCGCTGTGAAAAGCTGTGAAAGAACCAACTCAAATGGTTATTGCGGATCAAGTTCCGGTCGATAGTAGGCAAACAACGAAAGTTATGCCAATTCAGATCGAGGATACAAATATCAAACATCTACGGAACAAGACAATCGGGATGGTCAAAGTCTGGTGGGACAACTGTGGTCGTGAAGAGCTAACATGGGAGCGTGAGCAGACCATGCGTGATGAATATCCCGAATTATTTGTGTATGTTGTTGTAACATAATTTGTATGAATAAAAAGTTGTAGTAACTTTTACGTTGCTATCTTCCTTATAGCTATTTGCAAATTTCGGGAAGAATTTTCTGTAAGGAGGGGAGAGTTGTAACACCCCAAATTTGACAGCAGAAATTGTCACTATCGCTGGGCGATACTGGGTATCTCCTGATGGCGATAGTGATGCAGAGTTCGTCGAGCTACACTCGACGCACTCAACGTGTTTGACGAATCATCGAAATGATATCGCCGAGTGGAGACAGTGGGTATCACCAGGTGGCGATAGCGGTAAGCGTTGAGTCGAGACTCGAAGCACTCAACACCTAAAAGCATTGAGTGGCTTGATATCACGGGCGACAGTGGATATCGTCGGGCGATAGTGCCGCGTGGCATGAGACACGTGTCAGATTGGCTGTTAAGCGGCCAATAAGTGGTGGTTGACCTAGGTCAAAGCGGTGAACTCGATATCGGCAAGTGGCGACAGTCGATATCGCTAGGCGATAGCGCCAAAGTTGACCAGTCAACTCAAATCCTTGCCTTTGCTTTGTTTTGAATAAGAGATCATGTGGCTGGGATTAATACCGAATCCACTTAACCAGAGAAGAATAGGAAGGAGGTTTCATTCTCTTTATCTATCTCTCTCTTCATTTCTTAATTTTCCTTGAGATAAAAGGAAGAAGAAGCAAAGGAAGTGTTGGGCTGAGCTTTGTGAGCTACCTGAAGGAGATCTTGTGGTCGGAGGCCAGATCCGAGGATAGATCCGCGAAGAGGAGAGCGACGTGCCCCTTTCCATCTGCATAGAAAAGCTTTCGATATGGCTCCAAAGAGAACTATATGGGTAACGAGTTTCTCCCAGACAAGTGAAGTCCTCAATATGCATATTTGCATGGATCCCCTCACCAAAAGGTGAAAAAGGGTGAATTCTAATGGAAAGATCGGTTTAATCCCCATATATTCCTGCATTTAGATCCGGAAATGTAGAGTACGGAATATGCATGCTGTGAGCAGCCCATCTGGACAAGTTGGTCTTGATTGGTGATGTTTAATTTGCGTTTCGGAGAAGACTCTGTGTATATGCGTGTGATGTACGTGTGAAATCCGGGGTCTAGGGGTGTGCAGGATGTTGCATCATACTACTGGAAGCAATTCCAGAAAAAGACCCAGAAAAGATCCCAGTTTGAAGAACTGTGGATATCGTCGGGAGACAGTGACAAATGCCGGTGATAGCTCCCAAGGAGCTACAATTTTGTGAGGCCTGTCTCTATGAGACTTGGGGGCCATTGTGGTGGGTACCAGCCTGAAATGGTAAAGGATGAATTATGTAGTGATGGCCAATTACTGTGCCATCAAGTTAAGTACATCTTAACGACAGAGTCGTTAAGTTAAGAACCTCTGAATGGGTAGTTGGTCATTAAGTTAATTACCTCTGAATGACACAGTCGTCAAGTTAAGGACCTCTGAATGAAAAAGTTAACCGTGAAGTATTTCTGAATGGTGGTGATACATAGGAAGACGTGGACACCGAAAATGTGCCCTGAGTGTACGGGGCGTGTGTTCGTTGAGCCTACATCTATGGTGAATGGTGCTTAAATTACACATTGTAAAAGCCACAATATATATATGATGCCTTGTTTGTAGGGATGGAAAAATACTACCCCGAGTATGGGGTGGGATCGTTATAAACGGGTCAGCAAAATGCTGACCGTTGCTTTGTTTGCCATATTTTGGTGGGCCCTTTTGTGCAGGTGCTGGAGAGCCAAGTGGGAAGTAGCGGGCTGAAGCCCTTATGCTGCGAGTGGCTGGCCCTTGAAGGCCTAAAGGAGAAATTTACTGTTTTCATGTGTGGCTGGCCCGCGTGCCGATGTATGAAGCCACTTTTTGTAAAATGAAACAATTGTAATATGGCTACAACCTAAACATATGTTATATGTACATCAATATCATTCCTGTTGTGTAGTGGACATTCTTATTACGTCTGGGTTCATAAACTAAAATGCTTCTACTAGAATGCTCTGAGTTAGGGTGCATTCATAAGTGAACTTGCATTTGGAAACAACTTGTAATATCCATACCTGTTCGTAGTATATGGCGTCGGGCTCCGGCCGGACGTTCTATCATATGCTATACGATGGATGGGGGCGTTACAGTGGGTATTGCCGGGCAATACTTCCACATATGGTAGGACACATGTCAGATGGTTTGTAAGCGGCCGATGAGCGGTGGTTGACTGGGTCAAAGCGACTGTCGATGATATAGCTCAGGCGATAACGGATATCGCAAGGAGATAGCGTTAATATTGACTATTCAGCTAAAATCGTGACCTTTTCTTCCTTTTGATGAAATGAGCCTGTGGCTGCTGAGACCTCTTAACCAAAGGAGAGGTGGAGAGAAGTCTCATTTTTTACTTCTCTCTCTCTCTCTCTCTTCATTTTCAATTGATCTCTTGGAAGAAGGAGCTAAGGGAGAAGGCTGAGGCTGAGCTTAACAAAGCTTGGTGAAGGAGATCCTATAGTCGAAAGCAAGAACTGAGGCTAGATCTGTAGAGATGAAAGCGAGGTGCTTATTTCCAACCGGACAGAAAAGCGTTCATGGCTCCAAAGAAAACTACAAGGGTAACGATCTTCCTTCTTGGACAAGTGAAATGCTCCTTTTGTATATGCATAGAATCCACCACCAAAAGGTGGAGAATCGAGGAGATTTTGATGGGTTGATACGTAGTATCCTCGGGGTTTGGTTTTTCATATAGATTCAAAAAATTACAGTATGGAATAGGCATGCTGTGTGAAGCCTATCCGAACAAGTTGATTTGGATTTCTGATATTTTATTTTGCGTGTCGGAGAAGACTCTGAGTATAAAGGAGTAGTTTACGGGGTTTGTGGGTTATACCTATAAAATGAGAGTAGTAGGGAGTACTAGAGGTATGCTCTAGGAAAACACCCAAAAAATACCACAGTTTGCATAACTGTTGGATATCACCGAGCGATAGAGAGTATTGTTGGCGATAGCTCTTGGTAAACTGTGATTGTTGTGAAAGTCCAGTTTTATGGCACTGTAAGATGCGGTAAGGTTTTGGCTGGAAAGATGTTTTAGTTATGGCTAATTCTGGAGACAAATGAGAGTTATGTTGCTAACACAAGGCAATAGTAGCTATCGCTAGCGATAGCTTCTAGATTGTTTTGGACTTGCAGGGCCTGTCTCTCGGAGACTGAAGGGTTAACAGGTGAGATGTGAGCCTGGGCGCCCAGCTATGGCCGTGAGTGTCATTGTGTGTCGATTGCAGGCTCTGGTCCTGGGGACTTGGTGGGCGGTAGTCTAGGAAAGGCCAGTGAGACGAATGAGAAAGGGGAGGCTGACCCACATCTTGTCGTTCGCCATGATGCCTGGGACCGTCGGCATTGACATGGCGATTTAAGCAATAGGAAATAGCTGAATTGTACCCACGTTATGTCGTTCGGGCTGGATTGCCTAAAGTAATTGGCTTTTGCCGTTGAAATAATGAGAGTATTAGGCCCCGGGCTGGAAAGACTGGAATGCTCAAGTATACCATCAAGTCCGGGACTGTGGATGGTGGTGGGACCCGAAGAAGTTCGGTACACCGAGAATGTGCCCTGAGTGCACGAAACGTTTGCCCGTTGAGGCACTCATTTGTGATATATTGAATGGTGCTTAAGTGTGCCTTTCAGTGATATATCTTTGTGTTAATACTATGCCTACAAAGAAGGAATACCGCTACCCAGGGTATGGGGTAGGGTCATTATAAATTGGTTAGCTGAATGATGACCGTTGCCTTATTTATCATCCTTGTGGTGGATTATCTTTATGCAGGTGTTGGAGAGACGAGCGGGAAATAGCGAGCTGAATCCCTTGATGCTATGCCGGCCCTTGAAGGCCAAGAGAAGGCTTTATTGTTTTCATATGTGGCCGGCCTGCGTGCCGATGTCTGTAAACCACACTTTATAAGTGTAACTGTAAGGCCTTAAGGCCGTAACTTTTGTGTATTTCTGTAAAACATTCATGTTTTGTATATAATGGACATTAGTGTGTTCTTGAGTTCAAAAGTTAACCCTTGAAGCTTCCTCTAGAATGCTCTTAGTTAGTGTTGGGTCCATTGTCCACAATGTCCTGGATTTGAGTGAAGTCAATCTTATCAACGATATACACATGTCTATAGATGACTATGATAGGTCAGGTAGCCTAATTGGCTAAGTCAGGTAAACACTTACCTAAGGAGTGGGATGACAGAAATCTGTCTAAGTCCACAGACATTGAGTGAAGAAACATCACTCAACGCGAGATGACTTATAGCGCTGAGTGTAACCTATACTGTCATAGCCTAAGTTGGAATGAGCTAAAATATGGCTAAGTCCACATGCGTTGAGTGAAGTCAACTCACTCAATGTCATGCTATAGAAGTAGAAATTTGGCTATGGCAGAAAGCATTGAGTGAGGCATGTTCACTCAACGCTCTCAACGCTTTAGTTGTGAAGAAGCAGAAATTTGGTTAAGGCAAAAAGCGTTGAGTGGAGATTACTGACTCAACGCTGTCAATGCCTAGTATAGACAGAATTTTGTCTAAAGTGTTTTGGCATTGAGTGATGCTTACTCACTCAACGCCAAGCAGCTGAAAGCGGATAAAGTAAGATTGGCATTGAGTGGAGCTGAATCACTCAACGCCTAGGATCAGACTTCTTATTCTAAGTAGTTTGGCATTGAGTGAAGGTTACTCACTCAGCACCAAGAGACAATGAATCTGTCTAAGTGCTTTAGCATTGAGTGATGCTTACTCACTCAACGCCTACTCTCTGATGCTCGATTTTGGCTAAGTCTACAGGTGCTGACATCAGCAAAATCAACAAAGTCAACAAAGGTCAAATCAGACAAGGGGAAACTACACTATACGACAAAACTTGTCGTTAAGCTATTGTATGTCTTCTTCCGTTAAAGCAAGGCATGGCTGGGAGCTGCAGGTGGGGCCCACTAATATCTAAGAGCCTTTGATCAGTGAACTACAAAAGGAAGAGATAGTGCCAAGACAAACTTAACTTTTAGGGCATACTTTATTCAAAAAGGGAGAGCAGCTATCTTCATCTTCTTCTCCATTGCTGCATGTGAAAAGCTTGAAGCTCTCCAGCAAGAAAAGTTCAGTTAGCTATGCAAGTCTCCATCTACCACAACAGATTCAGAATCTGTTCTAAAGAAAGAAGAACCTTCATCCTTTGACAGGTTTAGTGAGCTGTTTGAAGACTCAAGATCAAAAGATCTTTAAACTTCAGCAGCAAGTTCAGGAGTTATCTTTTGAGTTCCTCCAGCAAATCCTTTCCCTAGTGTGAGAAGAGTTGGAGCAAAAAGTTTTCTGCTCAAGTGGTTGACACAGAGAAATTTCTTTTTGTCAAAGTTAATTAAACTATTTATTTTTGTAGGATCCTTCTGGATCTGAGCTGTAGGACCTTTGGGTTTGAGGTAAGGCAAATTTGCCTTAGCTATAAGAGCTTGCTGCTCTCTGAGGTAGGTGAGTTTTACTCACTAAGAAGTAGTGCAATCTTGCCCGAACTTTAGGAGAGTGTATCTCTCTAAGTTGTAGGAGCAAGCTTGCTCTGAGGTAGGGCTATCCTCCATAGCCTGAGTGGTAGGGCTTAAGTGCCTGAGATAGGTGATACTTGTATCAATGAGTGTAGCCCTTTGTGGCTGAGGTGTAAGTATTGGAGGAGACTGAGAGAATCTGAGCAATCTGAGGTGTAAGCTCCTTGTAGCATTAGTTTGGAGAAGTGCCTTGACTAACAGGGAGTTAGCAAGGTGGGAGGAGAGTGGATATACCCATAATTTTGGGGAACCACTATAAAATACTTGTGTGCTTTTCTATGTTTGCTTTTATTTTCTTAATTGCAGGACCTAAGGACAAGCTCTAGATCACTATAAGCTGAAAGCTAAAAGAAACAATCAAGTGATTCAAAAAGACCATCAAAAGACTTAAGTAGACCTATTCACCCCCCACCCCCCTCTAGGTTGCTAGCTAACTTGAAAATAAGATCTTTCAAGTGGTATCAGAGGGAGGTTGCTCAAAAAGGATTTAACAATCTGAGTGATCCTCCAAGGCAACTACTGTTAAGTGGTCATGGGCTCAGGAAAGAGACAGAGAGAGTTGAGTTAAATGAAATTCCCCATTTACAGAAAGGAGCAGTTTGGAATATGGAAGGAGAGAATGAGGTATTCATGGAATCCTATAATCAGGGAATTTTTGCAACTATTAAGGAGGGACCTGTCATTACCATGAAAGTCTCTGCTCTGGATGCCAACATCCAGACACCAAAGAAACTCTCTAAAATGAACAAATATGAGGTCATACTCGCTGGCCTAGACAAGAGAGCACATAACATTATTGCCAGTGCTGTTGATGCCTCAACCTTCCTGAACTTGGTTCACTGCCAGAACTCCAAGGAGATGTGGGACACCCTTATGGTCTATATGGAGGGTACTGATGAGGTAAGAGATGATAGGAAGTCTCTGCTCAATCAAGAGTATGAGGCTTTCAGGAAAATCCTGAAAAAGAACATAACTACCTATTATGAAAGATTCTTCAGGATCATAAATGAGTTGAAGACTTATGGAAGGGTCTTTAATAATTATGGAATCAATGACAAGTTTCTCAGATCTCTCACTAGAGACTGGGATACTAAGATCTGTGCCATCAAAGAGATGGCCAAGCTTGCTAACACTCCTCCCCAAATATTATTTGGGAAGCTGCTCTCCTATGAGATGCAGTTGGCTGCCAGGAAGGAGGATGATGCCTCCAACAAATCACTGGCCAAAGAAAAGTCCTTGGCCTTCAAAGCTAAAAGCACAAGGAAAGGCAAGAAAAGGATTCCTTCTCCACCAAGGAGACCAGCTGAGTCAGACAGATCTGACTCAGAGGGATCAGACAACAATATGTCTGATGAAGATTTTGCAGCCTTTTCCAAACAAGTCCAGAGGTTAATGAAGATGAAGCATTGGAAGAAAAGGCCTTCCAATTCCACCAATCACAGAAAGAACCAGTCCAAGACTGACAGGTATGGTTCTAAACATAATAAATATAACTCCTTTAAAGTAATTTGCTACTATTGCAGCAAGCATGGGCATGTGATAGCTGACTGCCCAGAGAAGAGGAAGGAGACTAAGGAGAAGAAGCATCACCAGCACAAAGTAAAGAAGGAAAAGGCCTTCATGACCAAGAAGGAAAAGAGTTGGACAGACTCATCATCTTCTGAGTCTGAAGAAGAGGAAGCCTATAATGGTCTAGTTGCTGCTACTATTAAAGATGAAGCTATTGCAGCAGGAGAAGTCAATCCTCCAGGGAGGATAGGAATCAGAGCCCATCTGACACTGTTAGACAGTTAGTCAGAGGTGGATGAAGATGTCCACGGTTACATAGGGCTGATGCAATGACAGATGAGGAAGGCAACCAGGATCAGCCTGATCAGAGCAAGGTACATTTATCACCTAACTCTGCTTATCTGTCTGGGTTTGAGACTAGTCCTTACTTAGAGGCCTCTTCACCATGTGGTGAAGAAGATTCTGGATATAAAGGAGATGTCAATCAACTGATTGACAAGTATGAAGAACTTCTGAATGCCTTCAAGAAGGTCAAGAATTTGTCTAAGAAGCAAGCTAAAGAGATATTATCTCTTAAACTTGCAGTTGCCCAGCAAACTGTAACAACAAATCTGCTGGACTAGAAGGCTAGGGAAATTAGCCAACTGAAGTCCCTCTTGGACATTCAGGTAGCCTCCATCAAGCACAAGAACTGTCTCATCAGGGAGCTTGAAGATAAGCTTGAGAAGGAGAAAAAATTAGTGGCTAGCTATTCTAAGCCATGTACTGTCCTCCCCTTGATAGACTCCATCTCCTCTCAAAAGGGCAAGAAGGGGTTGGGATTCAAGGGAAGCACAAGAGTTGCTCCTTCCAAAAGGAAGGGCAAAGCTCCAGTTCCACCTCAGGCTTTTGCTTTTAAGCCACCCATTCTTTTCAGAAAAGTTTTGATACCTTCTAAAAGGTATGACCAAGAAAGTTCTTATGGTCACTGGGAGAGGGGTTATTCATTTGGAGTGAACAAAGATGTTCACTGCCATGATGAAAGTTTTGGCAGGGTGTGTGCAGTCAAGGTTGCCAATGAGAAATTTCAAATGGCCTAATCTGGACCATTTGTCTTTGGTGCTTCTGCACTAACTCTCAAGAATGTTGCTGCAGCCAAGGCTCAGAATCTGATAGCAAAGGTTCTGACTAAGGGCAAGTCTAAGAATCAGGCTAATCTGGGCATATCTAAGCCATCAGAAGCTTGCTTTCTGAAAAGAAGCTAGCTGCTACTGGCACTCAGGGCAGACCAAATCAGCCAGCTATAAGACTTACCTTCAGTCAAATTCTGGCTGAAAGAAATCAGAAAAAGGCTGCAGTACATCTTCCTCCTGTCAAGGTTGCTGCTCATCATGCTGCAGGGCCTTCACAGAAAAGAAGATATAACATACATGATTATTGGTGCTGTTGTAAGATAGGTCATTTTGCCATTGACTGCTGGCACAATCCCAATATGGAAATAGCTAGGGTCAGTCCACCAGTCAGAAATTCTGCTGGTGGACATGTTCAGTTTCATGCTAACATGCACCTAGGACCCAATAAATATTAGGGTCCTAAGGTTAAGTAATTTGTATATTGTAGGATAGTTTAAGGTGTCATACCCATATATAGTACTTGGATAGTGGCTGTTCCAAGCACATGACTAGAACAAGGAGCAACTTGAAGGAATATACTCCAGTAAAAGATGGACCCAAAGTCATCTTTGGAGGTTCAGATAGAGGTGTAACCAGAGGATATGGTATAATCACCAATGGCATAGTCACCATCACCAAGGTGGCTTCTGTTGAAGGGTTGCAGCACAACCTTATAAGCATAAGCCAGCTTTCTGATCTTGTCTATGTAATTGTCTTCCATAAGAATGAGTGCCTAATTAGGAGGTCAAGTTACCAAGAGGTCATCTTGATAAGCACTAGGAGTGGAAACGTTTATTGCTTGAACTTTCTATGTCTAGAAAAAGATTCTTCTATCTGTTTGGTGGCAAATGAAAAAGTCTCCTACTGTGTCCAGTGGCACAAGAGACTAGCCCATTTGAATTACAAGACTATTGACAAGCCATTTCGTCAAGAGCTAGTTAGGAATGTCCCCAATGTGAAGTGCTCTAAGGAGGGCATTTGCTCAACTTGCCAAAAGGGTAAGCAGACAAAAGTCTCCTTCAAGGGTATTAGGACCAAAGACTCTATGAAGTGCTTATACCTCTTACACTTGGACCTATTTGGTCCAATGCCAATTCACAGTCTTGGTAGGAAAGTCTACACTCTTGTGGTAGTTGATTACTATTCCAAGTTTACTTGGGTGTTCTTTCTTAAGAAGAAGGATGAAGCCCTTGATATCTTCATGAGGTTTGTCAAGAAAATTCAGAATGAGCTTGGCTGTTCTGTGGTCAAAATCAGAAGTGAGAATGAGAAAAAATTCCAGTCTGATTGTATGACAAAGTTCTGTGAAGAGCATGAGATTCATCAAGAATTTTCTTCCCCTAGAACACCCCAGCAAAATGGGATAGTTGAGAGGAAAAATAGGACTCTCATAGAGGCTGGTAGAACACTGTTGAGTGACATATCTCTCCCAGAATATTTTTGGGCTGAGGCAGTAAATTCTGCATGTCATGTCATCAATAGAGCCTCTATCACCAGCCACAAGAAGACTCCTTATGAGATCCTGAAGGGCAGAAAACCAAATCTGGGCTATCTCAGAATCTTTGGTAGTAAATGCTTTGTGCTTCACAATGGCAAGTCCTCTGTGACTAAGTTTGCTGCCAAATCCTATGATGGAATATTTGTTGGGTATAACAATCATAGCAAAGCCTATAGGATCTACAAATTGAAAAAGCGAAGTTGTAGAAGAATCAGTTCATGTAGTCTTTTATGGGTCTACCATGATTAACAATGGACTGCCTAGTTCCTCTTATAGTACTGCAGGTACATAAGAGATGATGGATAAACTGACCATCATGGAAGCATACCCAGTCATCCAAGATGATATGGATACTCCAGAAGATCTACCTGGCATACTGGGAGTGGATGAAGATCAACAAGAAGATGCCTCTGTTGCTGAAAGAAGACTACCACCCACAGTCAGACATATGAGAGATCATCTAGCACACCTAATCATTGGTGAGGCAAGACATGGAGTAATGACAAGGAGCAGAAGTCAGAACATAGCCATGTATTCAAGCTTTCTATCCTAAGTGGAGCCCAAGAAGTTTGAAGATACCAACATAAACCAACATTGGATTGGAGCTATGCAGGAGGAACAGAACCAGTTCAAGAGGTGCAGGGTCTGGAGCTAGTTCCCAGACCTCATATTCATAATATCATTGGATTCAAGTGGATCTACAGAAACAGGCTTGATGAAAATGGCATTATAATTAAGAATAAGGCCAGACTAGTAGCTAAGGGGAACAGTCAAGAAGAAGGGATTGATTTGATCAAACCTTTGCCACTGAAGCAAGATTGGAGGCCATCAGATTATTCCTTGCATATGCATATCACAAGGGTTTCAAGGTCTACCAAATGGATGTGAAGTCAGCCTTCCTAAATGGTGACTTAAAAGAAGAAGTTTATGTTGAGCAGCCTAAAGGTTTTGAAGTTCCTAACTCACCTGCTTTTATTTATAGGCTTAAGAAGGCTCTATATAGGCTGAAGCAAGCCCCTAGAGCATGGTATGAGACATTGTCTAGTTTCCTCATTGAGAACAAATTCTCAAGGGGGAAGATAGATAAGACCCTATTCCTAAGGGAATCTAGAGGTAAGATCATCCTAGTCCAGATCTATGTAGATGACATCATCCTTGGATCTACTGATGACAACCTCTGCAAAAAGTTTGCTAAACTCATGCAGGGGAAGTTTGAGATGAGTTGTATGGGTGAACTTAAGTTCTTCTTGGGCCTCCAAGTAAGACAAACTGATGATGGTTTGTCCATATCTCAGTCTAAGTTCACTAGGGATTTAATCAAAAAGTTTGGCATGGAGAATTCCTCCACTATGAGAACTCTCATGGGGTCAACTATGCTTGTAGTCAAAGATGAAGCAGGGAAACCTTTTGATAAAACTTTGTATAGAGGGATAATTGGCTTCATTCTATATCTGACTACAAGTAGGTCATACATCATGTATGCTACATGTGTTTGTGCTAGGTATCAGGCTTGCCCTAAAGAATCTCACTACTCTGCAGCTAAGAGAATCTTGAGGTATCTTAAGGGCACTCCAGATCTTAGACTTTGGTACCCTAGGAATGGGGAGTTTGAACTAACTGGCTATTCAGATGCAGATGTTGCAGGCTGCAAAGGGGATAGGAAGAGCACATCTGTCACCTGTCAGTTCTTGAGAGGGAGACGAGTATCTTGGAGCAACAAGAAACAAACCAGTGTGGCAATATCAACTGCAGAGTCAGAGTACGTCTCAGTAAGAAGTTGTTATGCTCGACGTTTCAAGGGAAAGAGTGGGTAGAGAAAACAGTTGTTGTGGATCCAGCACCAGCTTAAAGACTACAACCTCCAGATAAGTATAACTCCTTTATTCTGTGATTCTACTAGTGCAATCTCTATTGCTAGGAATCCTGTCTCCCATAGCAGGACTAAGTACATAGAGATTAGATATCATTTCATTAGAGAGCATGTGGAATGTGAATACATCACCCTTGAGTTTGTCCCAACAGACAAGAAAGTGTCTGACATCTTCACTAAGCCACTAGATGAAGCCAAGTTTAACACCTTCAAATTTGAGTTGGGTATGTTAAACTTAGTATAGCTTAAGTTGCTCCTCATCTGGTTGCAAACTATTTGTCTTTATGCAGATAGGATGGTGCTTTAAAGTAATGAAGATTCTCCAATTGAGGGGGAGCAAGTCAAACACAATTCCAACATTTCACTGCTGCCAAATTGTTGATGTTAGCGACCGGGCGGTCTGGCGGCCTGTATTGGAGGATTGAAGGCCGCACAGTCTAGCGGTTTGTCTCTGGCGGCTTGGAGACCGAGCGGCCTAGCGGTCTCCCCTGGCGGCTTCCCTCTCTCTGGTGGTAGCCGAGCGGTTAGACCTTCTCATTTAATTGCGCGGCTTGTGCGGTCTCCCCTGACGGCTTCCCTCTCTCTGGTGGTAGCCAAGCGGTTAGCCCTTCTCATCTAACCGCGCGGCTTGTGCGGTTTTGTTTGTGTATAGGCCGCTGTCCTGTAAATTTTTAGTCCCGCATCTCTTATTTGTATTCTCTCTTCTCCCCTCCATTCTATAAAAGGGAGGTCATACCTTTGTAATAGATACCTTTTTTCAGATAATAAAATTTATGTTAAACCTCTCCGGTTTGTTTTTTGTTCGTTTCTTACAGGGTATCAGAGGGACTTGATTTCTCCTCCTGATTTTGGGTGCCTTCTCTGACCGCCGCGACCTGTCCGCGCGACTTGCTTCTTCTTTTCACGACCTATCCTCGCGGTCTGTCTCTTCGGCCTGCTTGCGACCTGTTTGCGCGGCCTCTTCCTCTCCGTGTCATTTCCCTTGTGTGCGCGACCTCCTTGTTCCCCTTTCTTCTAGCTGCGACCAGTCCTTAGTCGCCGCACCCTCTTCTCTAGTCGCCGCTACCTGTTGTCGTGTTTGCCTTCCCGCGGACCTTTCTCGGGTCACGCGGTCTTCTCCTTTCTCAGTTCGCGTGGGTTGCTTTCTAGCCACATGACTTCTTTCCTGCTGCTTGGTTCTGTGGCTTGGTCGTGGTTTCTCTGACCGCTGGTGTCTTTCATCGTGACCGCTGCAGCTCTTTTTCTTCTAACCACTGTGTTTTATCGCACACGGTTTTCGTGCCTAACTGCCCGGTTTCGTTCCTAACCGCACGACTTCCTATTGTTTTCTCCTATGGATCTCTCTGATGCTTCTACTGCCACCACTTCTGTCACCAATCCGGCTCCGCCTCTTCCTCCTACTCCTTCCAGGAACCTTGGCACCGTTTCCAAACTTGTCGGCTCCAACTATCCGGATTAGAGCATCTCCTTCACCTTTCTCCTTCACTCACAACGCAAACGTCATCATCTCGTTGATGACCCTCTGCCCACCACTTCACCTCTCTTTGATGACTGGGATGCGAGTGATGCACTTGTGCGTACTTGGCTCGCTAACAGCCTCTCCGATGAATGCCGCCCCGTTATCCGTCATTATGAGACGGTCAAGGACGCTTGGCTTCATCTTGCCGCTCTATACTCAAAGGGGGCTCAGAATCCCGCATCTATACGTTGTATGCAAACATATTTGCCCGTTCTACTTTATCCCCTACTGCTGCCTACCAACAGGTTCAAGCTCTTGGGGCTGAGATTCTTCAGAATCGCCCCTTTTCTACAGATTTCGCTCAACAACACACGCATTTCTAGAAGCTTTTGGTTGTGTGTTATCTGCTCTGGCTTCCTGATACTTATGATATGATCCGCCAACAAATTCTGGGCGAGGCGGAATCCCCTACCCTAGATTCCACTGCTGCCCGCATCGCTGCTATCACCTCCCTTCTTCAGCGCCCGCTTCTGCCCGCTCCTTCTCCATCGGACAACTTTGCTCACAAAACTCAGTGGAGTGGCTCTGGTAGCCGTAGTCACCAGTCTGGCAGACGTGCTCCTTCCCACTACCTCTGCTCTCACTGTGGTCGCACCGGCCACACTATGGAACACTACTTGATGAAGCATCCCCATCTTTGTCCCTCTAGTGACTCTTCCGCCTCCTCTTCCAAGCTGTCTGCCTCCGTGGTTACATCATCAGGTAGTGCCCATGTGGTGACTCAAGGTAAATGGCTTATCGACTCTGGTGCAACTAATCACATGATGGGCAATCCTCAGTTCTTCTCTCTCCTTGAACAACATGATTGGATGTCTCCTATCCTCATTGTAGACGGTTATCCCTCCCCGGTTCATGGGTCGGGAGTCGTTCATGTCACTCCATCTCTTCGCCTAGCGGACACTCTTTATGTGCCCAAGTTTTCGTGCAATTTATTGTCAGTTACTTCTTTATGCAAGCAGCTTCAGTGCTCTGTGACGTTCACTCCTACTTCTTGTTCTTTTCAGGATCCGAGCTCCCACCAGACGATTGCTACTGGGACTGAGAGTGGCAGCCTATGCTTTCTCGACAACGTTTCCGCCTTCTCCGCCTTCTCCTCCTCTTGTACGGATCTTCTCCAGTGGCATCTCTGCCTCGGTCATCCTCCTCCACAGCTTCTACACCAGCTTCTTCCCCACCTCCCTCCTTCCAGTACTCCTCTCAACTGCGACGCTTGTATGCTTGGCAAGCATCACCGTTCCTCCTTCCCGCCGAAGCACGGTCGGGGCTCTTCCCGTCCGTTTGATCTAGTCCACTCCGATTTCTGGGGACCTGCTCCTACCCTCACCATTGGTTGGGGTAGTTCTTATTTTGTAACCTTTATTGATGATTTTTCTAGATGTACTTGGGTGTATCTCTTACGAGATCGCTATGAACTTTTGGATGTATGGATCTCCTTTTATCAGCTAATTAAAACTCAATTTAATGTTTGTATTAAAACTTTTCGCTCCGATAATGCTAAAGAATATTTGAGTCATGCGTTCGTCTCTTTCTGTGTGCAACATGGCATTATTCATCAGACTAGCTGTGTTTATACCTCCCAACAAAATAGGGTGGCGGAACGCAAAAACTGTCATCTCCTCGATGTCGCTTATACTTTAATGACCCAGATGCATGTCCCTCGCTCCTATTGGGGCTATGCTGTTCTCCTTTCCTGTTACCTCATCAATCGCATTCCACCCACCGTTCTCCTACGGGAAAACCCCATTCTCCATTCTGTATCCGGGCAAGGAGCCTTTCCCTCTCCCTCTCCGAATCTTTGGGTGCACTGCCTTTGTGCATGCCCCATCTACCACCCGGGATAAGCTCTCCCCTCGCTCCACCAAATGTGTCTTTCTGGGGTACTCTCCCACTTAGAAAGGCTACTGTTGCTTTGACCCCATTCTTCGCAAGCAGTTCGTCTCTGCTGACGTCACCTTCTTCGAGAATGCCTCCTACTTCTCGGATGACCCCTCTACTTCTCTCTCCCCAGCTTCTAATACTCCCGCTATTCTCTTCGTCCCCTCGTCTCCTACTGCGATCTCCACCCCCACTCCGTCTCTGTCTGCTCCTCTCCCTCCGCCTCTCACACTCCCCTCCGTCACCATCTCCCTCATCTCCGCCACCGTCACTCTCTTCTCCTGGGCCAGCTCTCTCTGCCACGGATGCTCCGGATGCCGAGGGACCCGCCAACCTGGATCTTCCGGTAGCTCTTCGCAAAGGGGTGCAGACGTGTACTCTACACCCCCTTGCTGCTGTTGTTTCATATGATCGTCTTATCTCTTCTCACAGGGCCTTTGCACTTGCTATCTCAGCCACTGCCACTCCCCGTTCCTACCAGGAGGCCCTTGATATCCCTCATTGGAAGATGGCCATGGATGAGGAAATGACAACCCTCACTGAGTGGGGTACCTGGACTCTTGTTTCTCCTCCCTTCGGTACTGATGTTGTTGGCTGTCGTTTGGTCTTTGTGGTCAAATTTGGCCCAGACGGCACTGTCGATCGTTATAAGGCCCACCTTGTTGCTAAGGGCTTTACTTAGACATATGGGGTTGATTACTTTGGCACCTTCTCTCCCGTGGCTCGTCTGAGTACTATCCGAGTCCTTCTCTCTGTAGCTGTCAATAAAGATTGATAGATTTCTCAGCTGGATGTCAAGAATGCCTTCCTTTATGGTGTTCTTCAGGAGGCCATCTACATGGAGCAACCTCCTGGGTATGTTGCTCAGGGGGAGACACGGGTATGTCGGCTAAAGAAGGAAATCTATGGCCTCAAGCAGAGCCCTCGAGCTTGGTTTGACAAGTTCAGCGGCATCATGGCGGCCGTTGGGTTTACGCGAAGCTCTGCCGATCACTCGTTATTCATTCGCAAAACCTCCTCGGGTCTGGTGGTTCTTGTTGTGTACGTTGATGATATTCTTCTCACTGGCGATGATCAGGAAGGGGTAGCCTTGACAAAGCGGCATCTTCGTCAACATCTGGTCACGAAAGATATGGGCTCTCCGAAGTACTTTCTGGGGATTGAAATCTCTCGAAATCCCAACTCCTTAGTCCTCTCCCAATGTAAGTATGCTCTTGATCTATTAAAAGAGGCAGGATTAGCTGGAGAAAAACCTGCGTGATGCCCCATGACAACTAGAGAAGACAAAACCTTGACAGATGATTCGACTCCTCTTTCAGATGTTACGCTGTATAGGCGTCTGGTTGGTAAGCTCATATATCTCACAATGACCAGGCCCGACATTTCCTATGCTGTGGGCAAGGTGAGTCAATTCATGCAAGTGCCTAGGGAGTGCCATCTACAGTCCACCTTGCGGATCTTGGAGTATGTCAAAGCAGCACCTGGGAAAGGATTACTCTTTCAGAAGAATGGTCATCTGAGGGTTGAAGCATACTCAGATGCGAGTTACGCTGATGACAAAGGGGATCACAAGTCAACCTCAAGTTTTTGCACCTTTGTTGGGGGAAATCTAGTGAGCTGGAAGAGCAAGAAGCAGTCTGTTGTTTCCAGGTCCAGTGCAGAAGCAGAGTATCGAAGTATGACATCGACCACTTGTGACTTAAAATGGTTACGAGCGCTCATGATGGATTTAGGAGAGGTCTACAACCATCCTCTACCTATGTTCTGTGATAACAAGGCTTCCATATACATCTCTAAAAATCCAGTATTTCATGAAAGAATGAAGCACATTGAGGTCGACTGTCATTTTATTCGTGGGGAGATTTTGAATGAACAAATTTGCACTCCCTTCGTCACGTCCGATAAAGAGTTGGCTGACATATTCACCAAGCTAGTGTCCGCCTCGTTTATTCATATTTGTGACAAGCTGGGCATGATCGATATATATGCTCCAGCTTGAGGGGGAGTGTTGATGTTAGTGACCGGGCAGTCTGGCGGCCTGTCTTGGCGGATTGAAGGCCGCGCGGTCTAGCGGTTTGTCTCTGGCGGCTTGGAGACCGAGCGGCCTAGCGGTCTCCCCTGGCGGCTTCCCTCTCTCTAGTGGTAGCCGAGCGGTTAGCCCTTCTCATCTAACTACGCGGCTTGTGCGATCTCCCCTGGCGGCTTCCCTCTCTCTAGTGGTAGCCGAGCGGTTAGCCCTTCTCATCTAACCACGCGGCTTGTGCCGTTTGGTTTGTGTATATGCTGCTTCTCCTGTACATTTTTAGTCCCACATCTCTTATTTGTATTCTCTCTTCTCCCCTCACTTCTATAAAAGAGAGGCCATACCTTTGTAATAGATACCTTTTTTCAGATAATAAAATTTCTGTTAAACCTCTCCGGTTTGTTTTTTGTTCGTTTCTTACAAAAATTGAGGGGGAGCAGGTGATAAGATGATCAGTTGATCAGGTGCATCCTACCAGCTATTTACTGTAGTCAAAAAGGGGGAGAGGATAAGATGATCAGATGATCAGATAAGCAAGGTAGCAGTAATTCAGGGGAAGGGAAGCAGATGGCAGATGCAGTAATGTATTCTACAAGCTGGGAAGTGTGGTAACTATAGATCACATCTCAATTATTTAATTTTCTTTTATTATGCCTTGTGCTGAATGGTTCTGTGTATGCCATTATCTTTGAATAAGAGTTTTGACTTTCTCAAATAGGGAGAGATTGTTGGGTCCATTGCCAACAATGTCCTGGATTTGAGTGAAGTCAATCTTATCAATGATATACACATGTCTGTAGATGACTATCATAGGTCAGGTAGCCTAAGTGGCTAAATCAGGTAAACACTTACCTAAGGTATGGGATGACAGAAATCTATCTAATTCCACAGGCGTTGAGTGATGGAACATCACTCAATGCCAGATGAATTATAGCGCTAAGTGTAGCCTATACTGTCATAACCTAAGTTGGAATGAGCTAAAATGTGGCTAAGTCCACGGGCGTTAAGTTAAGTTAACTCACTCAACTCCATGCTACAGAAGAAGAAATTTGGCTAAGGTAGAAAGCGTTGAGTGAGGCATGTTCACTCAATGCTTAAGTTGTGAAGAAGCAAAAATTTGGTTAAGGCAAAAAGCGTTGAGTGGAGTTTACTGACTTAACACTGTCAATGCCTAGTGTAGACAGAATTTTGTCTAAAGTGTTTTGGCGTTGAGTGATGCGTACTCATTCAACACCAAGCAGCTGAAAATTGATAAAGCAAGATTAGCGTTGAGTGGAGATGAATCACTCAATGCCTAGGATCAGACTTTTTATTCTAAGTAGCTTGGCGTTGAGTGAAGGTTACTCACTCAACACCAATAGACAGTGAATCTGTCTAAGTATTTTGGCGTTGAGTGATGCTTACTCACTCAACGCCTATTTTCTGATGCTCGATTTTTGTAAGTCCACAGGTGCTGACGTCAGCAAAATCAACAAAGTCAACTAAGGTCAAATCAGACATGGGGAAGCTACACTACACGACAAAACTTATCGTTAAGCTACTGTACGTCTTCTTCCGTTAAAGCAAGGCACAACTGGGACCTGTAGGAGGGGCCCACCGATCTCTAAGAGCCGTTGATCGACGAACTACAAAAGGAAGAGATAGGAACAAGACAAACTTAACTTTTAGGGCATACTTTATTCAAAAAGGGAGAGCATTCATCTTCATCTTCTTCGCCATTGCTGCATGTGAAAAGCTTGAAGCTCTCCAGCAAGAAAAGTTCATTTAGATGTGCAAGTCTCCATCTGCCACAGTAGATTCAAAATCTATTCTGAAGAAAGAAGAACCTTCATCCTTTGGCAGGTTTAGTTAGCTGTTTGAAGACTTAAGATCAAAAAATCTTTAGCCTTTAGCAGCAAGTTCAAGAGTTATCTTCTGAGTTCCTCCAGTAAATCCTTTCCCTGTTGTGAGGAGAGTTGGAGCAGAAAGTTTTCTGCTCAAGCGGTTGACACAGAGAAATTTCTCTGTGTCAAAGTTAATTAAACTATTTATTTTTGTAGGATCCTTTTGGATCTGAGCTGTAGGACCTTTGGGTCTGAGGTAGGGAAAATTTGCCTGAGCTATAGGAGAGTGTTGCTCTCTAAGGTAGGTGAGTTTTACTCACTGAGAAGTAGGGCAGTTTTAACTAAACTTTAGGAGAGTGTATCTCTCTAAGTTGTAGGAGCAAGCTTGCTCTGAGGTAGGGCTATCCACCATAGCCTAAGTGGTAGGGCTTAAGTGCCTGAGGTTGGTGATACTTGTATTACTGAGTGTAGGCCTTTGTGGATGAGGTGTAAGTCTTGGAGGAGACTGAGAGATTTTGAGGAATCTGAGGTGTAAGCTCCTTGGAGCATTGGTTTGGAGAAGTGCCTTGACTAACAGGGAGTTAACAAGGTGGGAGGGGAGTGGATGTACCCATAATTTTGGGGAAACACTATAAAATACTTGTGTGCTTTTCTATGTTTGCTTTTATTTTCTCAACTGCATGTGCTAAGGACAAGCTCTAGATAACTATAAGATGAAAGCTAAAAGAAAAATCAAGTGATTCAAAAAGACTATCAAAAGACTTAAGCAGACCTATTCACCCCCCCTCTAGGTTGCTAGCTACCATGAAATAAGATCTTTCAGTTAGGATGCGTGTAGTTTTGATATTAATACGTAACTCCGCCGATTATATGTGGGATATGGCGTGGGGCCCGGTCAGACTCTTTGTTATAATTCTTGTGACGAATGGAGGTTGTTGGTACCCTAGTTTTGATTTGAGTTCAGTCCTCTCTTTCTGTCTCTTGACCCAAGATTTATCTATGGTCAAAGGTTAGTTGTTTAGTTAGTTTGCTCTAGATTTAGAGTTGTCACTTTTCCAGATGAAAATTTGGTTAAGTTGTTTTTTGTTCGACTATGGTCGAACGCCGCTCGACTATCGTCTATCGACTGGTCGACGATCGTCTATCCGTTGGTCGACGTTTGTCTGTCAGCAGATCGTCTATCTCTGAGTTAGTTCAACTCTTGGTAGCTCGACGTTCTGTGGAATCTGCCTCGTCGATCGTCGAACCCCGCTCGACGTCTTTTGACCAGACAGATTTCTTGATAGTTCAACTATCTACTTGGATAGTTCAACTATCCGATAGTTCGACTATCTGTTTGATAGGTCGACTATCTGTGTTGCTTGATAGTTCGACTATCTGCTTGGATAGTTCAACTATCTGATAGTTCGACTATCTGTTTGATAGGTCGACTATCTGTTTTCTTTAATAGTTCGACTATCTGTTTGATAGGTCGACTATCTGTTTTCTTTGATAGTTCGACTATCTGTTTGATAGGTCGACTATCTGTTTTCTTTGATAGTTCGACTATCTGTTTGATAGGTCGACTATCTGTTTTCTTTGATAGTTCGACTATCTGTTTGATAGGTCGATTATCTGTTTTCTTTGATAGTTCGACTATCTGTTTGATAGGTCGACTATCTGTTTTCTTTGATAGTTCGATTATCTGTTTGATAGGTCGACTATCTGTTTTCTTTGATAGTTCGACTATCTGTTTGATAGGTCGACTATCTGTTTTCTTTGATAGTTCGACTATCTGTTTGATAGGTCGACTATCTGTTTTCTCTGATAGCTCGACTATCTGTTTGATAGGTCGACTATCTGTTTTCTGTGATAGTTCGCCTATCTGTTTGATAGGTCGACTATCTGCTTTCTTTGATAGTTCGACTATCAGTTTGATAGGTCGACTATCTGTTTTGCTTTGGTAGTTCGACTATCTGTCCTAATAGATCGACTATCTGATAACTCGACTATCTGTCCTGATAGTTCGACTATCTGCTGTGGTAGTTCGACTATCTGCTGTGGTAGTTCGACTATCTGCTTGGGTAGTTCGACTATCTGTATCGTTCGACTATCTGTCTGATAGGTCGACGATCTCTGTGCTTCGTTCGACGATCTCCGAGGGTCGTTCGACGTTTTGCTGTATGTCTTTAATAATTTTGTCCTCTTCTATTTTATGATTTATTTCATATTTATTTGGCATATTATTTCTGTAAATTTGTGATATTATTTCCATGCAATCTCTGCTCCATTCCTTATGCATGAGCCAATCTTTATTTGACAAAGTGTTTTGTCTTATTAGTTGAAATGCATTTTCTGCTTTATCTGCCAGGCTGTCCTTTATAGCCGTTAGACTCAGAAAGTCTTCTCTGGCTGTAAAGAGTTCTTTCTGATGTGATCTTTTTCCTGCACCCTTCTTATCTGATTGGTTCTGCAGCTTCTTAGAAAGCTTTATCCTCTTATAGTAAGTCTGTCTGCAGGATTTGTTTTTGCTTTATGCTTTTTGCAGCCCAGATTGCTGATGCCAGAAGAAGACAAAGATTCAAACTCAAATTAAAGCCGTTGCAAAGGCTCATATAAAAAGAGCTTCTTTTGAAAGAAGAAATAACTTACAAGATAGAACTGATATACAACACATACACTCAGCAGCATAGAAAAAGAGAGAAAGCAAGAAAGTTCTATAGCTCTCAGCATTTCATATTCAACTGAGAAGATCAAAGCTTCTTCTGCATTCTTCTTCATCCTGAGTTCATCCTGCTTACAGGAAGACTTTCACTCAGAGGCCTTTAGAAGAAGAAGAAGAAGAAAGGAAGCTGTTTGAAGAAGAACATTCAGAATCCTCTTCAAGCTTCTCCTTCAGAACCTCAAGACAATTCTTTGTCTTAGTTCAGAAGAGTTCTTGCACCCTGAAGCAAGACTCTTTCCTGGATATTCTCTAAGCTAGGTGGAGCCTTGATTCATTAGAGCTATCTAGCTCTGTGCAATCCACTAGCTTCTCTAATTTGTTTAACAATAGAGAAGAAGCCTTAACTCTCTCAACCTCCTGTACAAAGGGTTATTACTCCTTTCAAAAGTGAACCATTGGTGGCAGGGCACCTGATCAAAAACCTGTGTTGGATATTGAGCTCCTAATCAAAAGCTCAAAGGGTCTACTTGATCTACTTGAAGCAGATCAGTTGGTGGCAGGGCACCTGAACAAAAACCTGTAGTGGATTCCTACCAGGGTGGTAGAAGAGTGGACGTACCTATTTAGAGGGAACCACTATAAAATTCCTTGTGTCGTCTGTGTTGTTTATTTAATTCATTGTACTGTGGCTGTGAGTAGAATTAACTAGGATTGCTAGTTGCTGTGATAGGATCCCAGCTTAACTGTAATTACAGTTAGCTCTCTCTTGTGCACTACACTTTGTGTTAGGCTCTAGGGTTCTCAATATCTATAAACTAATTCCGCAAGTTAACTCTAAGGGAGTTGAGTAGGTGTTCTAATTTTTGAATACTCTATTCACCCCCCCCCCTCTAGAGTTGTATCTATCATCACTTTCAATTGGTATCAGAGGGAGGTTGACTGACTGTACAGGCTAACACCTGAGTCACAAGATCCTGATAGATACCAAGCTTATAGATATTCACTTCATGGCCCAGTCCAAGGATTACTCAAGCACCAGACCTCCAGCATGCAACTTAGCTAAGTTTAGCATCTGGAAGGCAAGGATTAAGTTATATATGAACTCTATTGATGAGAGTATTTTTGCTTCTATTTTGACAGGACCACCAAGAGCACCTGCTGCAGCTACTGTTTTATCATCAACTGATATGAGTGCAGTGCCTCCTCCAGATTACAATGATGAATACAAAAAGGCAAAGATAGCAGATGCCAAAGCAATGAATATTCTGGCTCAGACAATGTCTGATGAAGTATTCCAGAAAGTTGCTGACTATCCCTCAGCAAAAGCAATGTGGGATACACTGAACTAGATTGTAGCTGGTTCAGCTGATGAAAGGAAGGACAGAAGGTCCAATCTTATCTCCCAGTATGAAAACTTCAAGAAAACTGATGCTGAATCAGTTGAAGTAATGTACACTCAGCTCAGCTCAATCATCAATGAGCTGAGGACTCTTGACAAGGATATATCATTGACAGAGGTCAATAACAAGATTCTTATGTGTTTCCCTAGCACATGGGATCTGAGGATCTGGCCTATCAAGGAGGCCAGAAGTACAAATGAAATCTCAACAGAAGCTCTCCTTGGCAAGCTCAAGTCTTTTGAGCAAGTGCTGAAGACCAGGGAAGCTGAGGCTGAAGCAAAGACTCCAACTCCAACAAGAAAAGAGCAATCTCTTGCTCTCAAAGCTGCTGAAGCTTCTGAAGGAAGCCAATCCAATGAGGAACTAATGACATTATTTGCCAAGAGGTTTCTCAAGATGGGAAGAAAAGACTTCAGAAAGAAATCTTCACGATATGAAGATAAACCAAGGTATGATCGTTCTCCTGCTAAAGAAATAATTTGCTATGGTTACAGGAAGCCTGGACATATCCTACCAGAGTGTCCAGAGGAAAAGAATAAAGAGAAAAGGAAGGAAAAAGAACAGCACGGGAAGCATTCCAAGCCCTGCTCCTACAAAAACAAAAAGAAGGAGAGAGGTTTCGTTGCTGAAACCTGGAGCGATTCTGATGAGGAATCTTCCTCCTCAAGCTCCAGTGAGGATGAGGAAGAGAAGAAGGCAAAGGAAATTTGCCTGATGGCAATTGATGCCTGCAGCAATCACTCAGCTGCAGAGAGTTCAGATTCTGATGAAGAAATGCCAACAGAAGATGAGGTACTGTCTTCTTACGATTTTACATCTGTTGAATTTAAATCAGATTTTAAATCTTTGTGTTTAGATTTAATTAGTTCTGAAAAGGAAATTAAGGACCTTAGAAATAAGCTTGCTGAATCTGAAATTATCTATAATGAAAACATTAGGTTAACAACAGAACTCACTAATTCTAGTGAAGAAATAAAATTTCTTAAGAATGAATTAGCTAAGTCAAAAAGGTTAGAAGAATCTCTAAATGGTAGAAGCCTTAAGTTGCTTGAAATAACCAGCATGTCAAACACTAGGTCAGGCAACAATAAGCTAGGCTTAGGAGCTTCATCATGTGAACCCCCAATTATCCTTAAAAATCATCTTTCAACTCCAGTGAACTTTATCTCAGCTGATGGGATAAAGAATACTGAGCAAGTAAGACAAGTTAATCAAGCCTTAAACAAAGCTAAGAGAGAAAAGAGGAAACAAAAATTTAAGGAAATACAAAAAGCGTCGAACGCTGCTCGACGATCGCATGCTCAATGGTCGAACAAAGCTCGACGATCTGTGCATCCATCGTCGAACGCCGATCGACGTTTTCAACATGAATTTCAAAATTATAATCAGAATCCTAGAAACCTCAATATGAATAGAAACCCTAGGTTTGTGGACCCATTAACTGCATGGAGCATCCCACCTAGGAGATCTTACCCTTTAGGTTATAAACCTCAACCTGCTTATTCTTTTATTTCTAGTTTTTATTATGTGAAGAATAATGGACCCAAGGTTACCTGGGTCCACAATGTTTAACTTAACTCACTGCAGGTGAAGACCTATCCTATCACTCAGGACAAGTGGTATTTGGATAGTGGTTGCTCCAAACATATGACAGGGAATAGAGAAAATCTGTCAAAGTTCAAGGCCAAGCTTGGACCAAAGGTGATCTTTGGGGATTCTAGCTGTGGTCAAACTGAAGGATATGGTAGGATTACAATTGGAGCAGTAACTTTCAAGAGGGTTGCATAAGTAACTGGACTGAAGCATAACCTTATCTCAGTAAGTCAGTTATGTGATGCAGGATATCAGGTATCATTCACTAACACTCTTTGTAATATTACTTTAAATAGTAATGTTGTGTTAGTAGGTATTAGACAAGGCAATATTTATTTAGTAGATTTTAATTCAACCCATTCTAAAATCTCCTTATTTAATGAAGTAACTAATAACAACACTTTATAGCATAAAAGGCTTAGCCATGTTAACCTCAAGAATATATCTAGGTTATCTAAATACAACCTTGTTAGAGGTTTACCTTCTTGCCCCTACAAGAAGGAGAGCCTATGCAAGGCTTGTCAATTAGGCAAGCAAACCAAAATTTCATTTAAATCTGTAAATAAAAGTGATTCTCCTAGAATCCGGTATCTATTACATTTGGACCTCTTTGGCCCAATAAATGTACAGAGTCTAGGAGGGAAGTATTACACTTTAGTAATTGTAGACGACTTCTCTAGGTTCACTTGGGTGTTCTTTTTGAGAACTAAGGCTGATAACTTCAAAGCCCTTACAGATTTTCTATTATGTGTGCAGACTGAGTACTCTACTCATGTGGCCTTGATCAGAAGTGATCATGGTACTGAGTTTGACTCTCTTCTCATGCAAGAATTCTGTGAGAGAGAAGATATCAAACATAGCTTCTCAGCTCCTAGAACTCCCCAACAAAATGGGGTAGTGGAAAGGAAAAATAGAACCCTGATTGAAGTTGTAGGAACATTATTGGCAGATGCTAACATGCCTCTCTCCTATTGGGCAGAAGCTGTTAGCACAGCTAATTATGTGCTGAACAGAAGTCTTATACACAAGCTTAAGTGTAAAACTCCTTATGAGTTGCTTAAAGGAAAGAAACCTAAAATAAATTATTTTAGAGTATTTGGCTGTGTAGTTTACATTCATAACAATAATAAAGAATACCTTAGAAAGTTTGAAGCAAAAGCTTCAATGGGAATTTTTCTTGGATATTCCCAAGTAAGCAAAGCTTATAGGGTATTTAATAAATCATCTTCTAAAATTGAGGAATCTGTGCATGTGTCTTTTGATGAATCTCAGATGTTTTTCAAGGAGAAGGAAACTTCCCCTTCCTCAAGTTCATTGCAGGTACCAGAATCTAGTAAAGATGTCACTCAAGAGATTCTCCATCTATCAACTCTTCATATCACTGAATCAGACAGTGATGAAGACCTTGCAGAAGCTGTTGTTGTTCCACCAATAGTAGATCAAATTCCTCCTGAGGAATTAATCCCAACTATTGCTGAAGATCACATCCCACCTGCTGATGTTGTCACACTTAGAGATCATCCTACATCTCAAGTGATAGGAGATATATCAGCTGGTGTTCAAACAAGACATCAATTAAGACAGGATGTGATGCATGCTTGTTTCCTTTCACAGATTGAGCCCCTCACCATTAAAGATGCTGAGCTAGATCCTCACTGGATCATTGCTATGCAAGAGGAACTCAATCAGTTTGAAAGATGTAAAGTATGGACTTTGGTTCCAAGACCTAAAGGCCAACTGATCATAGGAACCAAGTGGGTGTTTAGAAACAAGTTGGATGCAAATGGAATCATTGTAAGGAACAAAGCTAGGCTTGTAGCTCAGGGCTACAGACAGGAGGAAGGTATAGATTATGACCAAACCTTTGCTCCTATTGCAAGGCTAGAGGCAATAAGGATCTTTCTAGCCTATGCAGCCTATATAAAGTTTAAGGTTTTTCAGATGGATGTCAAAAGTGCCTTTCTAAATAGTGAGCTAAAGGAAGAGGTATTTGTTGAACAACCACCTGGGTTTGTTTCTTCAACTCATCCCTCACATGTTTTCAAGTTGCAAAAAGCTCTTTATGGACTCAAACAAGCACCCAGAGCCTGGTATGAGACTCTGGCTAGTTTCCTGTTAGAGCACAACTTTGTTAGGGGAGTAGTTGATAGAACCCTTTTCATCAAGCACCACAAGGACACAATCCTGTTAGTTCAAGTGTATGTGGATGACATTATTTTTGGTTCCACTGATCCCAAATTGTGCAAAAAGTTCTCTGACTTGATGCATTCTAAGTTTGAGATGAGTAGTATGGGTGAGCTATCTTACTTTCTTGGTCTCCATATAAAGCAAGATGCTGATGACATCTTCATCTCCCAATCCAAATATGCCATGGAATTAGTAAAGAAGTTTGGGATGGCAGATGCTTCAGCAATGCATACACCTATGGCTACTAATGTAGTTATAAATTCTGATGATCAGGGAAAGCCTGTTGATCAAAAGAATTATAGGGCCATTGTTGGTTCCCTATTGTATTTAACTGCAAGTAGGCCAGATATAATGTTTGCTATATGCCTGCGTGCTAGATTCCAGGTCAACCCCAAGGAATCTCATTTGATTCTTCTTAAGAGAATCTTGAGATACCTGAAGAGATGTCCAAATCTAGGACTATGGTACCCAGCTGAATCAGAATTTGAATTAATTGGATACTCTGATTCTGATTATGCTGGTTGTAGAGTTGACAGGAAAAGTACCTCAGGAACTTGTCAGTTCTTGGGAGAGAGATTGGTCTCTTGGTTCTGTAAGAAGCATGCTTCTGTCTCAACTTCAACTGCAGAGGCTGAATATATAGCAGCTGCTAGTTGTTGTTCACAGATCCTGTGGATTCAAAACCAGCTTTTGGATTATGGGTACACACACAAGAACACAAAAATCATGTGTGACAGTACCAGTGCTATCTCCATTGCACAAAATCCTGTGCACCACTCTAGAACCAAGCATATTGAGATTAGACACCATTTCCTGAGAGATTGTGTGGAAAAGAACAAGATCAGCCTTGAGTTCATATCCACTGACCTTCAGAGAGGTGATATTTTCACCAAGCCCTTAGATGAACAGAAGCATCTGTTCGTTTTGGTTCAACTAGGCATGATTAATGGAAAAGACTAAGTGTGACGTCTGCCTTTGTTGAAACCTGTTTGAAGATCGTCAAACGACGTTCGAAGATAGTCGATCAGATCAAGCCTATCGTCGACCTATGGTTGATGATAGCTTATCTGCTTGAAGATCGTCGACCGACGTTCGAAGATCGTCGAACAGGTCGAGCCTATCGTCGATCTATGGTTGACGACAGCTTGTTGTTTGTGAAGACAGAAATAGTCGAACGATGGATCGACTACTCTGCTTCAGGAACGTTCGTCGAACGACCGTTCGACCATCGTCTCCAGTATCTTTTAAAATAGATCGACTATTGTTGGTTTAATATAAAACCGATGGTCGACCTAGGTTAAGAGATCGTTCTTTTTATCGTCGACGGAGAGCGTCCTCTCGCATTCCGTCTTTCTGCTTGCTCCCTGTCTCGCGATTTCTGCCATTTCGCCTTTGCCGTCTTTCTCATCTTCTCCAACCTCTTCGATGGCGATTGCTCCAGCCCTCCTGTCCGTAGTAAAGTTCGATGCTGGCTTCAGTGTGGACTTCGACTCTTTCAGCTGCCGCGAGTCTGCTATAGTGGAAATTCTCAACTTATGCAAAGATCAAGGTTTGGAAAAGCTCATGTCAACAAGAATAAAGATAAACATTCCTGAGATTAAAGAATGGGCATTTACTTCATCTTCCAATGATGATTCTATGACCGGAACTATAGGCGGAGAAGAGGTAATTTTGACTCCCGCCATTTTAACTGAAGTTTTTGGATTGTTAAATGGGGAAGAGGATTATGAGCAAGATACCCCTGAGTTTGGGAGGATGTTAACTGAACTGGGACATGTCAATGGCATTCCCTCTAAGCTGCTTAAGGTAAATTTTCCGTTGAAGATTAAGTTCCTTGCTGAACTCGTCGGAAAAGTACTACTGGGAAAGCACTCTGCCCATGACAATATCACCAGGCAACAGTTTGCCCTGATGTGTGCCATCGTGAACAAGAAGCAAATTAATTGGGCAGGAGTTCTGTTTGATTTGATCAGGAAAAAGAATAACAAGAAGGAAATCACCCTGAGTAGGGTGGTTGGGATTTTTCTAAAGGAGAAATATCCCTATTTATTGGTCTCAGTCTCTACTTCAATAAATGCCAGCAAAAAGATGGACCCAATGCTGTTTGTCAAGTGGAAAAGGAGTTTCCTGAAGCCCGCTCCTGCAGGGGTAGCTCCAGTTGAATCTGAGAGCACAAGGACTGCTTCAGTCACTCCCCTCCTTCAAGAAGCAGGCTCAGCCTCTCTCTCCCTTCCATCCACTTCTTCTGCACTACCTTCAACCTCTACTGAAGTGCCACCATCTACTTCAGTTGTAGTTCCATCCTCTGTATCTCATCTCCTTGACTCCTCCACAATTCTCCATGCATCACCTCATGCATCTCCTCTCCCTTCTCATCTTGCTAGGATATCTCATCCTAGTTTTGATTTATTGGCTTCTGAGCTTTCTACTCCTCCTTAGTCTCCAACTCTTCATTCTGATCATGTTGATCTTCTTGCATCTACCCATCATTCTCCAGTTCACTCTCCATCTCATCAAGAATACACCATCCCTGCTGATCATCCATCTTCTGTGATTCCCCCACCTTCTTTTGAAATCACCCCAACTTTCATCTCTAGCATCCTGGAGTTAATTACTCCTTCAATCAAAATCATGATTGAAGAGGCAATTGCTCCCCTTGCATCCTCCATCTCTTCTTTGACTGCTTCCATCCAAGCTCTCTCAAAATCTGCTGAGCCCTCTTCATCTAGGGGCCTGGTTTCAGTTTGTACTGAAATCAGGCAGGGGGAGATGCTTTATGAAGATGCCTCTGAGCTGTCTTTGGCCTCCCTTCCAGCAGATCCTCCTGCAGTTGCAGAAAAAGAGATAGAAGAATCAGCTCCTCCTCCATTGTCTGAAAAAAATATTTCTGATGCTGTAATGAAATCTGAGTTTATTGTCAAAGTATGCCTAGAAGAATGCTCCACTCCCCTGGTTGCCCTCTACCTAGAAGGAGTCATTACTTCCTTCCTAGATGAATTATGGGAGTTAGGACATTCAAAGGAAAATTCTGAAGGTATCCCTTTTGCTCATTTTTTAGACTTGATAACTGACATGCTAGTATGGGAATACCTAGAAGGAATGATACGATGTCATTTAGCAAATTTTTGTTCATAATACTACAGATATAATGGAAGAAGTATTAGATGTCCAAGTGCTTGATCACCAACCAGCTCCAGAAGTTCAAACTGAATCAGAACCAATTGTTCAAGATTCTGAGCTAGCAGTGCAAGAAGAACTGGTCCCCATGACAGTTGCTGATGAACAAGAAAAGGTTTCAGAAATTCAAATTGAAAAGTCTACTGTCTGGGATGACACTCCTGGATTAGATTTAGATACTCTTCTGGCACATGATGCCATGGAAGAAGAGTTAGAAAGAGCTGCCTTAAAAGAGAAGGAAAGAGCTGTGCAAGAGGCGATTGATCCGTATGATCTTCCTCCTTCTTCAAATTCTGAGGATGAGATTGATTCTGATGAATCTGATGAGTCCAAGAAAAAGAGATCTGCTAAGAAGAAAAGGAAAGCTGTGGCTCCTCCTCCTCCAAATCCTGACAATGATGTCCCCTTCTATATCTTGAAAGGCATTGATCCTAAATCTAAAGAATTCCAGCACTGGATGGCATTTTCTAAGAATCAGCAGAAGTTAAGGAAGAAGTCGAAGAGGTATGACAGTCCTGCCCCAAGATGGACTCCTAGAGGTCCTCCTCCTCCACCTCCCAGTGCAGGAGCCTTTGGAAGCCTATCTGCAAATCCTTCTGCTCAGTCTGACAAGTTTAACCCATCCCAGTCATCTCAAAGGAAAAGTTCTCAAGGATATCAAGGCAGAACGCAATCTGGTTATCAAAGACTTGATGCTGATGTAAAAGAACAAGTGAAGGAGGTGGTTTATCAAAGACCAACTTTTTCTCCTCCTCCTTCCAAAGAACTCAAGAGCACAACCTCTCCAAAGCCAGATCATGCAGTAAAAGCTATTTCAAAAGGTAAAAGAATTATTTTCTCTGAAAAATCTAGCAAGAAATTTGCTGAGTTTGCTCCTCCTTCTTATCTAGTTATTCAGGATAAAGAGCCAGCTGAAAGTCTGCTAGATATGTCTATTAAATTTAAAGCTGTGAAACCTGTTGATACAACCTCTGAAAATGTGTATGAAAGCCCAGAGATTGATCCTGATTTCAGGATCGCTCGATTTCTTGAACTTGTTGGTTCAGCCCAAATTAAGAAAGCTAAAGCTGAAGGCAAAGACACTGCAGGATTAACCACTATGTCCAAATTCAGAATGAAGGAGCTTGATTAATTCCAGGTTAGACCTGAGGTATTTGACCCTTCAAAATACATGGAAAAGCATCCTGAAGCAGTTGTCCCAAGAGCATCAGAAACTAAAATCATTGGAGAGCAAGATTTAAAGTTGTCAAAGAAAGAAGCTCTAGATCCTTCTAAGAAAATTACTTTTATTCCTAGTTCTTCTGAACCTAAACCTAATTCTGCAGTTTCTTAAAATTTCATTGATTGACAGTTATTTGCTTATCTGATTGATTGATGTTATCTACTTAGCTATTTCCCTTCATGCATTTTATTTATTTTCAGTAGTTTGTTTTGTGTGTTTTGTTGTTGAGAGACTTAACTCAAATAGGGGGAGATTGTTGGTACCCTAGTTTTGATTTGAGTTCAGTCCTCTCTTTCTGTCCCTTGACCCAAGATTTATTTATGGTCAAAGGTTAGTTGTTTAGTTAGTTTGCTCTAGATTTAGAGTTGTCACTTTTCCAGATGAAAATTTGGTTAAGTTGTTTTTTGTTCGATTATGGTCGAACGCCGCTCGACTATCGTCTATCGACTGGTCGACGATTGTCTATCCGTTGGTCGACGTTTGTCTGTCAGTAGATCGTCTATCTCTGAGTTAGTTCAACTCTTGGTAGCTCGACGTTCTGTGGAATCTGCCTCGCCGATCGTCGAACCCCGCTCGACGTCTTTTGACCAGACAGATTTCTTGATAGTTCAACTATCTGCTTGGATAGTTCAATTATCTGATAGTTCGACTATCTGTTTGATAGGTCGACTATCTGTGTTGCTTGATAGTTCGACTATCTGCTTGGATAGTTCAACTATCTAATAGTTCGACTATCTGTTTGATAGGTCGACTATCTGTTTTCTTTGATAGTTCGACTATCTGTTTGATAGGTCGACTATCTGTTTTCTTTGATAGTTCGACTATCTGTTTGATAGGTCGACTATCTGTTTTCTTTGATAGTTCGACTATCTGTTTGATAGGTCGACTATCTGTTTTCTTTGATAGTTCGACTATCTGTTTGATAGGTCGACTATCTGTTTTCTTTGATAGTTCGACTATCTATTTGATAGGTCGACTATCTGTTTTCTTTGATAGTTCGACTATCTGTTTGATAGGTCGACTATCTATTTTCTTTGATAGTTCGACTATCTGTTTGATAGGTCGACTATCTGTTTTCTTTGATAGTTCGACTATCTGTTTGATAGGTCGACTATCTGTTTTCTCTGATAGCTCGACTATCTGTTTGATAGGTCGACTATCTGTTTTCTGTGATAGTTCGACTATCTGTTTGATAGGTCGACTATCTGTTTTCTTTGATAGTTCGACTATCTGTTTGATAGGTCGACTATCTGTTTTGCTTTGGTAGTTCGACTATCTGTCCTAATAGATCGACTATCTGATAGCTCGACTATCTGTCCTGATAGTTCGACTATCTGTTGTGGTAGTTCGACTATCTGCTTGGGTAGTTCGACTATCTGTATCGTTCGACTATCTGTCTGATAGGTCGACGATCTCTGTGCTTCGTTCGACGATCTCCGAGGGTCGTTCGACATTTTGCTGTATGTCTTTAATAATTTTGTCCTCTTCTATTTTATGATTTATTTCATATTTATTTGGCATATTATTTCTGTAAATTTGTGATATTATTTCCATGCAATCTCTGCTCCATTCCTTATGCATGAGCCAATCTTTATCTGACAAAGTGTTTTGTCTTATTAGTTGAAATGCATTTTCTGCTTTATCTGCCAGGCTGTCCTTTATAGCCGTTAGACTCAGAAAGTCTTCTCTGGCTGTAAAGAGTTCTTTCTGATGTGATCTTTTTCCTGCACCCTTCTTATCTGATTGGTTCTGCAGCTTCTTAGAAAGCTTTATCCTCTTATAGTAAGTCTGTCTGCAAGATTTGTTTTTGCTTTATGCTTTTTGCAGCCCAGATTGCTGATGCCAGAAGAAGACAAAGATTCAAACTCAAATTAAAGCCGTTGCAAAGGCTCATATAAAAAGAACTTCTTTTGAAAGAAGAAATAACTTACAAGATAGAACTGATATACAACACATACACTCAGCAGCATAGAAAAAGAGAGAAAGCAAGAAAGTTCTACAGCTCTCAGCATTTCATATTCAACTGAGAAGATGAAAGCTTCTTCTGCATTCTTCTTCATCCTGAGTTCATCCTGCTTACAGAAAGACTTTCACTCAGAGGCCTTTAAAAGAAGAAGAAGAAGAAAGGAAGCTGTTTGAAGAAGAACATTCAGAATCCTCTTCAAGCTTCTCCTTCAAAACCTCAAGACAATTCTTTGTCTTAGTTCAGAAGAGTTCCTGCACCCTGAAGCAAGACTCTTTCCTGGATATTCTCTAAGCCAGGGGGAGCCTTGATTCATTAGAGCTATCTAGCTCTGTGCAATCCACTAGCTTCTCTAATTTGTTTAACAATAGAGAAGAAGCCTTAACTCTCTCAACCTCCTGTACAAATGGTTATTACTCCCTTCAAAAGTGAACCATTGGTGGCAGGGCACCTGATCAAAAACCTGTGTTGGATATTGAGCTCCTGATCAAAAGCTCAAAGGGTCTACTTGATCTACCTGAAGCAGATCAGTTGGTGGCAGGGCACCTGAACAAAAACTTGTAGTGGATTCCTACCAGGGTGGTAGAAGAGTGGACGTACCTATTTAAAGGGAACCACAATAAAATTCCTTGTGTCGTCTGTGTTGTTTATTAAATTCATTGTACTGTGGCTGTGAGTAGAATTAACTAGGATTGCTAGTTGCTGTGATAGGATCCCATCTTAACTGTAATTACAGTTAGCTCTCTCTTGTGCACTACACTTTGTGTTAGGCTCTAGGGTTCTCAATATCTATAAACTAATTCCGCAAGTTAACTCTAAGGGAGTTGAGTTGGGTGTTCTAATTTTTGAATACTCTAACCCCCCCTCTAGAGTTGTATCTATCATCACTTTCAGAGGTGTTACAGATGTAGTGCCTTAATGACTTGTCTGGCCCTTTATTTAAGAGAAAAAGGGTTGTCATCTTATTCTTCCTGTTCTTTGAAGTTGCGAAACATAATATAAGGCCTCTACACAAGTCCTCGAAGAAGTAAATAGAACCTGTTAGTAACTGGTGGAACTAGTATCTGGCATTCCCTTTGAAGGTGATTGCAAACAGTCAACACTTGAATGGGTATGTCATTTCCCAGATGGAGATGATGCCCTCATACCATTATATATGTTTAATGGGCTCGCTCTTACCCTGTAATAGTTGAGCATGGGCTTATAGAAGTCCTCAAGGATTGGTGCGATTATGACCTTATCACAGAATGGACTGGATTTTCCATTGTGGAAATCTATCCTCTAGCAAGCTCCCTCATCCTCGTGAAAGTAAAGAGCTCATGGGTTGATGTACGGACTTTCGCCAAATAGTATTTGCTCCATGTTGGGCATGGCTGCTGGATCTTTTTCAGGTCCTCACGACGGTCTGACAACTACTAGCAGGATGATGATAGATGATGAGGTCTCCGTAAGCTCGATAGTAGGTGAAAGAGTAGCTCGCATGGACTCCAGCATCCCATACCTAAATTCTGCAAGGTCGGTTTGGTGATGAACATGCTTGGGGATTGTATACTGTCGATCTTCATCTTCCTTACATCTTCGCTCAACATTAAACCATACACTAGATGTTCTTACTTTGATCGCAGTCTACGCTCACCACATATAAAATGTTGGAATTGGAAAAATACTAGTTCACAAGAAGTTCGAAACGAGAGGGGCCAATGGCTACTTGTCTAGCAGGTGGACGAGCGAGATTAGACTAGGGCGAGATGAGAGATGGAGGAGATTTTATAGATTACCTGTAAATAGGAGATTTTGAGTTGTAGTGAGGAGGTCTCATCATGTTTCCAGAAGTTTATAGGAACTTCTCCTCCAAAACGAGAGATGAGCTCGACATGGGTGAGAAACGAAAAGGTTTTAGGAACCTTGGGGGGGGGGGGGGGTAAAATTACTCAAAATCTGCCATGAGGGTCCTATTTATAAGAAAATACAAGTGGTGGTCTATGATTAACACTCTCCTAATGTTCTAAGAAGTCACCAAACTAGTTGATAATATTGCCCTACTTGCAAGGTCTTGCCAGTGAGCTCGCTTCACAAGTTCGTGTAGGATGATATAAGAGCTTGCGGATGAAATAGACTCAGGCATAGCAAACTCGTCAATCTGACTTATATAGAGCTCGTCGTCGGGCTGCAGTTGGCTTAGATAAGGGATCATAGCAGGGGAAAAGAAGAATAAGGAGGAAAAGAGATTGGAAGAAGAAGAAGCTAAAGGCCAAAACCTTTAACCAGGAGAATTGCGTTGCGAGGAATGTGTTATTTGGAGATTTTCTTGAATACCTTCATCTTCTCCCCCCTTCTCGGAATTGTTAGAATGAGAATTTTTGTTTGCTTTTTCTAATTCTGTGTGTTGTCTCTTTATTTGGTGTAGACAACCCCTCTATTTATAGCCTTTGCAGATGGTTGGTTTCTGGATGATGACATCAACATCTGACATCATTCTTAAAATTCTCCACTTAAACAGTTTCTATTGACGTATCACATTTCTGTAGCTGAAGTGATAGTTCTGACTTATCTTGCCACTTCTTTGTTGACTCTGCACATCTTCAGAAACATAAGTGTCGAGATGTCCAAAGTGTCTTGACACTTATGTCGAGACATCATACTAGTCTCGACACAATTCTACTTGGAAGAATTTTCTTTTGAAGCTTGATAGTGTCGAGACAGTTGATTTGTCTTGACACAACAATCTTCTGTGTCAACCTCTTTAATTCTGCTTGATGTCAAGACAGTTGGATTGTCTGGACACAACTTTCTGCCTGATGTCTACATATTTTATTTTTGCCTTGTGTCGAGACTTCTATACTTTAATCCTTTATTGTCTCGAGATAGTTGGTTTGTCTCAACACAATTTTACTTAGGAAAATATCCTGCCTTCTTTGTGTCGAGACAGTTGTATTATCTCGACACAATTGCTTCAAGCTTTATAGTGTCATGTATGCTGACTTATCTCGACACTGCTTACCCAGTCTTCAAGGTATCGAGACAACTGACTTATCTTGACACTGCTTACTCAGTCTTCAAGGTGTCGAGACAACTGACTTGTCTCAACACAACTGTCTTGAATCTTCTTTGTGTCATCTTAGTTGTCTTGTCTCGACATAGCTCCTGCAAGTGTGTCGACACATTTTTACTTAGCCATTTTTGCACTACAGGTTGTTGAATGTCCACTGTGCTGACTTCACTCAGCATTTTGCTGACTTGTTTTGACACAACTTCTACAAAGGTGTCGACACAGTTGATGTGTGTCGACACTTTTGTACTTAGCCTTTTTTCTTCAAAATCTAGTTAGCTTATTGTGTCCACCTGTCCAATCAATATGAAATAGACATCCTGCACAAATAAACTTAAATATACATCAAATACAAATATGTCTATATCATTGAGTTGAAGGGGGCTTCTTCAAATCAAGTACATTATAACTAATGTACCCAACAATCTCCCCCTATTTGGAGAAGTCATAACCCCAATTCAATTATATACAACATGATAATAGAGTTATAAATTCAACAATGTTGTATAACATACGAAGTGACACAATTGATAACACATATAGATAACATAATGCAACCAAAATTTTCATTATAAATTTGTTTAAGGGTTACATTTGTGTAATTTGTTATACTGATCTAAAAGTAAAAATACAAAAATGCCTAGAAAACATATTCTAAGGATGCTCTGGTTTTTGATGACTATATCTTTTCTAGATTGTATCTTTGCTTTTACTTCAGGCATATTGGCATCTGCTATCTTTTTACCTTTATCAACCTTGGCCTTAGAAATCTCTTCCTCCTTGAGACTTTGCCTCTCAAAATAGTGATAAGGCTTGGGAAAGTATTTACTGGGCTCAACAGAATTAGCAGGGATCTTCCCTGTCTTCAGATCATGTCTTAATTTCTAGATAACCTCTTGCTGCTTTAAATATTTAGCCCATTCTTGCTCTTGGTACCATTTTCCCCTATCAGTAATATTAGCATTAATTGCTTTCCATGTAGTTAGTATGATTGATCTAGAGGTTGTGCTCCACTGTTCAAAGTCAGGCCTAGCTTCAGCTTGTTCCCTAAACCTTTTCTTTGACAGTTGAGCCTCTTTCTCTTTCAGCATAACAGATACAGACATCTCCACCTCATCACATATAACATTTTGAACTAGTGGTGGAGGACTGTATATATGTTGAATAGTAGCTTGAATGGCTTCAAATTGAATTTATACTGGAGGATTGTACATACATTGCTTAGTAGTATGATTTACTTCAAATTGAGTTGGTTGACAACCAGACTCAGCAGTTTGGTCACCATCATACCAAAGGGGAGGATGGCCTAAAGTGTCTCTGATGTTGTTTGATATCCATGTAGTATGCTCAGAACTGGCCCTTATCATTACCCTCTCCCCCTTTATGACTTTTCTTTCTATGTGATCTCTGAGGTCATTCTTGTGAAACCTTACTTGATCATCTAAATAATTGATGCCTGAGGTTACAGTGTTTTTGACGTTCAGTAAATTATTATCCAAATCCTAATCAGAAGCTTTGATATATTTTAACAGTGAGGCTGAGTGAGTTTTTAGTTGAGTTTCCATGTCCTTTGTAGTAGCAACTATTTTGGTTTCTAGAACAGTAGTTTGCTCAGTTAGCTTGACTAAGGATTCATTGTGCATAATAGTCATGTTTTCATCCAAAATCCTTTGATTTTCAAGGACATATCCTTGTTTGACTATCATTTCATCCCCAGTCTTCTTTGCATCTTGCTTTTGTTTAGTAATATAAACAACAACATGAGCTCCTTTCTGAAAGTAATCTGTCATATCTTTTTTAAGAAGGTTTACTTCAAATCTTATAGATTTTATGTCCTGAGCTAGCTGAAATTGCAGCTCCTTATTCCTTTCATCCACATACTTTTCAAGCAATGTTCTTTGTTTGTCAAACATAATTTGTAGTTGTACAAGAAAAGAACTTAAATCCAAAGCTGGAGCAGGAGTTGTTCCAGACTGTATTGTTTTCTCGTAGCTTTTTCTCCTTTGTTTGACTTCCTCAATCTTCTTTTTCTTCAGCTGAGAGGCTTCCTCCCCCTCAGAAGAAGATGAGCTGTTAATGGCAACTGTTGGTGGTGTTTTATCTCTATCAGTATTAGGAAGCATATTTTCTATCTCCCCCTCAACCCTTGCATCTTCTTGAACAATGGAGAGGTCTTCTATTATGATATTATCCTGTTGACCTTGAGGGTCAGGAATAGGATCATGTGGGAGAATGTCTTCCAACTCCCCCTGAACTTCATCTTCTTTATCAAAATGAATTTATTATTAAGTCTCCTTATAAACTGCATTTCCAGTGTCTTTATCTGTCATTTGCAGATCTTGTGCAGTAGCATCAGCCCGTCCTTTTGCTGTGTTCAGGTCAAGGATCACATCCATCACGGTTTTGTAAATAATTCACTTTCTAAAGTTGGAAGCACATTGAGGTTTTCTTCTTCAATGTATTCCTTCTCTGGAATTATCTCCCCCTGCATCTGATCCCTAGTTCCAGATGATGGCCTGGTAGATTTCTCAGTAATTGCTTCTTGTTGTGTCTCAGAATTTGAACTTCCTTGTTCACCTAAATTACTGGAAGACTCATCATCCACAACTACATTATTCCTCTTTTTCTCTTTCTTTGAGCTAGTTTTAGGTGCTTCCCTTATCAAGACTCTGTCCCACCTTGCTAGAATCCTCATATCCATCCTTCTTATATGGTTGATTTTTGATCCAATCTTAAGATTTAGAATGTCTGGTATGACCTAGACTATGTATAGACTTAGAATCCTGGCCATGTTTGGCTTCTTGATACTATCTGCTATCTTCTCAAAGACTACTCCACTTTAGTCAGTCTTGAGTTTGAATATTACTCTTGTCATAAGCTCAAACATCTGAGCTGATATCCTGTCATGTGCTCCAGTTTTACATAGCAACACCTTCCCAATAATTTCTGATAGCAATTTCCCTTGGGAATTCATACCTTTCATGTTTAGGGTGCCTCCAACCTTAGAGACAGAAGCCAATCCACACCACACCAATCCTTCAGCAGTCTTTGTTGTGTCGACTTCATCAGCCTGCTCAATTCTTAAAATTTGTAAAACCTTTGCCAACCTCCTGGGTGTGATTTTAACTTTGGATCCATTCACTGAAGACTTAATCTTAGTTTAACTTGTATCCAGTATTGCATTAGAGAAGAATTCTGTTACTTCTCTCTTCCAGATGTTCGTTGGTTCAGAAAGCAGATAATCTAACCCTATTACTTTGATTAGGTCAATGCCATTCTTGATTTCTACTTGTGTAGAGACGAATCCATTGCGCACGAGTTCATAACCCTCATTGATGTTGTTGTCGATCTTGGGAGCCATTGTAATGGAGAGAAAGTGAGGAAGAAGATGTGTCGACTAATGAAATTCTAGGTCTCGACACTCAGTGATCAATCTCTTAGGATTTTAGGTAAGCGTAGACGACAACTTCTTTCTCACCCTATTTATAGTAGATGCCGCAGAAGTTTAAAAGGCGCGCACTGTTAAAAATTTAGGAAATGACTTAGTGTCGACACCTGTTTTGAGTATCGACACAAGTTTTTTAAGATGTGTCGACACAATACAAAACAAGTTTGTCGAGATGTGTCGACTCAAGTCGACGCAGATTTTATGTCTCACTACACGTATACCTTAGGGTCTTGACACTTGTATGTCTCGACACCCACTTTAGTATCTCGACACCTAAAATTATCTTGTGTCGACACACTTTGATGTGTATTGACACATTACTATCTATAGTGTCGACACATTTTCTTGAGTCTTGACACAGACTAGTTAAAATTTTGATTTTCTTAATTGTAGATTCTTGACACTTATGAAGTTTCCCTTGAAATCTAAATTAGTAGACTTATTTACTGACCAATCAATTGTATATCTATGCTATAATGGTTTTACTCAAGGTTTAACATTCCAAGTTCAAATTTGAAGAAATTAAATTTCTCTTCTTCCAAAGGCTTAATAAAAATATCAGCAACTTATTTACTTGATGGAACAAATTCTAAGCTAAAATCTTCATTTTCTACATGTTCTCTAATAAAATGATATCTAATTTCAATGTGCTTTGTTCTACTATGCGACACAAGATTGTTTGCAATAGAAATAACACTAGTAGAATCACAGAATAAAGGAATTTTACTTAGCTGTAAGTTGTAGTCTTGTAACTGGTGCTTAATCCAAAGCAATTGTGCACAACAACCACCTGCTAAAATGTACTCAGATTCAGCTGTGGATATTACTACACATGTTTTTTTTTGCTGCTTCATGACACCAGCCTCCTTCCAAGAAATTAACATGAGCTTGATGTGCTTTTCCTGTCTTTCTTACATCCTGCATAATCTGCATCTGAAAAGCCTGTCAGTTCAAAATCACTATTCCTGGGATACTATAGGTCAAGATTAGGTGTGCCCTTTAGATATCTTAATATTCTTTTAACTTCTGTATAGTGAGATTCCTTAGGGCATGCTTGATACCCGGCACAGACACATGTGACATACATTATGTCTGGTCTACTGGCTGTTAGATAGAGCAGTGATCGAACTATTCCCCTATACAAGGTGATATCAACTAGCTTCCCGCACCATCCTTGTCTAAAGACATACTGGACCCCATGGGAGTTCTCATTGAAGTGGCAGTTTCCATGTCATACTTCTTGATTAACTCCTTGGTGAACTTAGACTGACTAATGAAAAGTCCATCTAAAGTTTGCTTAACTTGGAGGCCCAAGAAAAACTTGAGTTCATCCATGCTACTTATCTCAAACTTTCCTTGCATTAACTTAGCAATCTTAGTGCAAAGTGACTCATCAGTAGAACCAAATATAATATCATAAATATATATTTGTACTAGGATGGTCTTGCCTTTGACTTTCCTTAGGAATAGTGTTTTGTCAATTTTTCCTCTTGAGAATTTATTCTCCAGAAAGAACTTAGACAGAGTCTCATACCAAGCTCTTGGGGATTGTTTTAAACCATAGAGAGCTCTTAAAAGCAAAAAAACATGAGTAGGTTTAGTAGAATCAACAAAACCTGAGGATTGCTCAACATAGACTCTTTCTTTAAGGTTACCATTTAGGAAGGCCGACTTCACATCCATTTGGTAAACTTTGAAACTTTTGTAGGCTGCATATTCTAGGAAGAGTCTTATTGCCTCCAATCTAGCCACTAGTGCAAAGGTCTGATCAAAATCTATTCCCTCTTCTTGTCTATATCTCTTTGCAATCAGTCTAGCTTTGTTTCTGACTATAACCCCATTCTCATTTAGTTTGTTTCTATATATCAATTTGGTTCTTATGATGTTGCAGTTATCTTATCTTGGAACCATCTTTAAGACATTACACCTCTTGAACTGGTTCAATTCTTCCTGCATTGCACCTATCCAAAATGGATCCAAATTAGCTTCTTCAAATTTCTTTGGTTCTGTCTGGGACAGAAAGCTTGAGTACATCATTGTGTTGTGATGTTTGCTTCTTATGGTCACCCCTGTGCAACATCTCCTATGATCAATTCCCTTGGATGATCCCTTAGATGTTTGATAATAATAGGTAATGTGACTTATTCCCCTTGACCACCTACAAAATGCTGAGTTTCTTCTCCTTGTTGTTCCTGTGCAAGTACTTCCTCAACAATGTTGACTCCATCTTCCATATCATTGTAAAACATAGAACATTCATCAAATATAACATGAAAAGACTCCTCCACAACTTGATCCCTCAAGTTGCAGACCCTATAGGACTTACTGTGGTCACTATAACCAACAAATATGCCATCATAGGACTTCTCAGTAAACTTGGATATGCATGTTTTCCCATTATTTAAGACATAACATCTACATCCAAAGATTCTGAAATATGCCAAGTTTGGTTTTCTGCCCTTCATAAGTTCATAAGGAGTTTTATTCAATCTTTTGTTGATTGAAGCTCTATAAGAACATGACATGCTGTGTTGACAGCTTCAGCCCAGAAGTATTCTGGGAGTGAAGAATCACTCAACATAGTTCTTCCAGCTTCAATGAGAGTCCTATTCTTCCTCTCAGCAATCTCATTTTGCTGGGGTATTCTTGGTGAGGAAAACTCTTATTGAATTCCTAGTTCTTCACAAATATTTGTCATATAATCAGATTGAAACTCTTTTCCATGATCACTTCTAATTCTGACCACAGAGCTGTTCAGTTCATTCTGAATTTGTTTGACAAAAGTCTTGAAGACATCAAGGGTTTTAGACTTTTTCCTTAAGAAGAAAACCTAAGTGAATATGCAATAGTCATCAACAATTACATAGGTGTAGACTCTCCTTCCTAGACTATGAACTGGCATAGGACCAAACAAGTCCATATGCAAGAGGTATAAACAGCTCATTGAGTCTTTGCATTCAATACTTTTGAATGAAGCTTTTGTTTGCTTGACTTTTTTGCATGCTGAGCATATGCTCTCCTTAGAGCATTTAATGTTAGGTCCATTCCTAACAAGCTCTTTACTGAAAAGTTTTGCCTATGGCCTTGTAGTTCAAATGAGCTAACCTCTTGTGCCATTTGACACAGTGCGAGGCTTTCTCATTTGCAACTAGACATAGGGGTGACTCTGACTTTAAACAAAGAAAATTCAAACAATACACATTCCCACATCTAGTGCCTATCAAGATGACCTCTTAGTAACTTGACTTCTTTATTAGGCACTCATCTTTGTGGAATGTAATGTCATAGCCAAGATCACAAAGTTGGCTTATGCTTATAAGGTTGTGTTGCAATACTTCCACATAAACTACTTTGGTGAGTGTGACTAAGCAATTTGTGATCTTACCATAACCTTTGGTTATTCCTTTGTCTGCTCCACCAAAGAACACCTTTGGTCCTTTCTCCATGGAAACAAATTCCCTCAAATTGCCTCATGTTCTAGTCATGCGTCTGTAACACCCACTATCCAAGTACCAGATTGGTCTATCTCTGGTTCTTGGACATTCCTGCAAAATAAGAATTTATTTTTCCTTAGGAACCTAAGTTATTTTGGGTCCTAAGTTCTTGTTAGTTGTGGCTCTATTGAAACCACCAGTGTGTTTCTTAATTGGATATCTTTTCTGAATATTAGACACAGTGTAATTGAACCAACAGTCCAAGGCAAATTATCCTATCTTCCCACAACACCAGCATTCATACTTGTTGTACCTCCTCTTAGTTGGGACGAAAGGAACTTTGTGCTGACATTCCTTAGAACAGGAATCAACACACTTGACAGTTGTATTTTGACTGGGTGAAAACAAGTTGTTTTTCCTCTCAGTTACAACTATCCTCCTTGGAGCAGGCACATTAGGAATAGCTTTCCTATTCACGTATGAACTTGGTCCAACTAGTCCAGACTTCTGTATTTCTTTTCCTTTAGATTGAAACATAGTCTGTGGAATGACTGGACCCTTTTGTTTTGCCAATTTTTTGCCTCTTTTCCTCTGGGGTTTAACATACCCAAGACCACTTCCAGGTGTTCCTGAGAAGGTATCTATAATGCGCAATATAGTTTTAGGTTTAGAAAATTTTTGTATTCATCTTTTCTCATTCTAGAGTTTAAGTTCCAACTCCTGAATGGTTGCATTCTCCTGCTTCAGCAATAGGATTTGATCATCAATGATCTTAGTCAGCATTGCCAACTTAGAACTTTGAAGACCAATTTTTTGAGCATCCATCTTATGATGATACTCAATACCTTTGAGTGATGCTATTTCAATAGCTTGTTCTTTGACAAGCTTTTTGCTATTTACTAGGGCTTCCAATAGCATTCCAAATTTGACTGTGAGCTACTGTAGTTCATTCACAGAGTTAGTCTCATATGAATCAAACTTTGAGTCACATAAGTCTAGCTCATCCCAAGTCTCATATACAGAAGTTTTAGAACATGTTGAATTATCTTAGATTACCTGAGTATTCTGACAGTATAGAGCTTCTATTTCATGATCATAAGATAGTGCCATTAAATTGCTCTCCATATCTTCTTCAGAATCACCATAGTATGATGAAGTTATAGAGCTTTTCCCTTTGTATATGGCCTTTTTGATGAACTCTTCTTCATAGGAGAACAGTACAGCAAGTTCTTCTTCTGACTCAGTTGAGTCAGTATCACTATCAGATAAGGTCTTGGATTTCTTTGCCATCAGACCCTTCTCTGATTTTTTGTTCTTATAAAACTTCTTTTCTTTAAACTTTTTGTTCTCATTCCTTTTTACTAGACAGTCAGCTTTGGCATACCCAGGCATGTTACAATAAAAACAAATAATGTCAGTCTTAAATTATTTATTCTGATGAGAATCATACCTAACCACAGATTTGTCTCTATGATTATCTTTGCTTTTACTGGAGCTTGATCTAGAAGGATTCCATTTATTCCACTACTTCCTTCTTCTAATCATTTTCTTGAATTGTCTGGTAAACAGTGCCAATTCATCATCTGATAGATCTTCTGATGAAGAATAGACTCCAGTGATATCTGTATCTTCATCCCTTCTGGGTGATGATGAGATTTCTCTTCTATCTTTCTTAGATGTATTTGCTTTGAAGGCCACAAATTTAGTTTGGGTTAAACGTCTGGCAAAATCTGCTTCAGCTTTTCTAGAGTTTAGTTGAAGCTCATGTGACATTAGCTTCCCATACAAGTCTTGGGGTAACATATTTCTTAGATTCCCCATTTCTCTTACAGCACAATTCTTGATGTCCCATTCTTTATTTAGGGATCTCAAGAATTTGTCATTCAGCTCATAGTTTGAGAAATTTCTGCCATAGTTTCTTAAGTCATTTACTATTCTAAACAACTTTTCATAACATTGTTCTATAAAACTAGTTTTTCCTTGTCTGAAGGCCTCATACTTCTGGTTGAGGAGAGATTTTTTGTCATCTCTTAATTCTTCTGTACCTTACATGTATACTATGAGAGTATCCCACATCTCCTTGGATGTATTACAGTGCACTAGATTCTGAAAAGTTGAATTATCTATTGCTGAAAGATTTGGTTTATAGAGCCCAAACACCTAGAGGGGGGGGGGGGTGAATAGGTTCAAATCTTTTTTAACAACTTAGACAATTAAAAATGTTAAACACAGCACAACTATCACAGCACAAAGAATAACAATCACAGAAAATTCACAACAAAACACACAATGGTTTATAGTGGTTCCCCAATTTATGAGTACGTCCACTCTCCCCCTTCACCTATCCAGTAGAGTACTAGATTCAGCCAAACTTCCTTTCACTATCTCAGATCCACAGATCTTAAAACTCAGAACCCAACTGGTTCCTACAACTCAGAATTCTTTAAGTCCTACACCTCAGATTCTTCTCAAGAATCCTACCTCAGGCAACAACCCTACCTCAACCCTTATCACCAGGCCTACAACTCAGATCACCAAGATCCTACCTCTGGCTCTCAGCCCTACCTCAACCTTTATAAATTTAGTCTTACAACTCAGATCTACAAAAGATCTTACAAGAAAATTGATTGTTTAAAATAATAAATTCTTCACCCAGATAGAAAAAGAATGGGGTGAAAGCTTCTTGATCAGTTCTTGATTGAATTGATTTCTTATGATCCAACCTATCTTAGCTTCTTCAAAGCTTCTTGAATCTGAACAAAGTAAGGTTGCTCTTCAAATAAAATCGGAGATGATCTTCAATCCATCTTCCTTCTTGTATTTAGAATTAGATCTGAACTCCTCTTGTAGACTTGTTCAGGATCTGCTTTCTTCTTACTTTACTTCTTCTGTGTTTGTCTCTTCGTTCACCATTTTTTTGTGATAGAATAGGTCTTTATATAGAACCCATCCAACGTTACCGGTTGATCTGGTTCATAATGGCTTTTTGACAACTCTGACAGATGTGATAGCTTTGTTACTTATGACAACTGTCAGGTCTTCAGTCTTGATACCTGACCCCTCCTTGAACTTCTATCATAGCAGAGAATTGTCCGGATAACACTTCAAATATGTCAACACAAATAGACCATGTGTCCACAAAAGTCTTGATGATGTCGAAATAGATCCTAATATGTCAACACAGTCATTCTTTATCTTCTCAACACAGCTTCAATTGGATGTGTCGACACAAGTCCTGTGTGTCGACACAACTGCTTCTAGTCTCGACATAGTTGGTGTTGACAGATTTCTTGAGTGTGTTGACACAAGTCCTGTGTATCGACACAACTGCTTCTAGTCTAAACTTCTGTGTGTCGACACAAGTCCTGTGTGTCTACCTAACTGCCACTGACAGAATTTCTGTGTGTCGACATAAGTCCTGTGTGTCGACACAATCTGGCTTATGGTGTCGACACTTTTCCCTCACAAGTGTTGACACTTGTACTTAGAATATTTTCCTGCATTTCTTTAACCTGCACATTAAAATTCAACATCCCATCAAATACACATTGATGTATATCATTGAGTTAAGTGAGGCTTCTTCAAATCTGGTACACAGTTTCCAATGTACCCAACAATCTCCCCCTACTTGGAGAAGTCATAACCCTTTGTCAATGATATACACCACTTATAATAAAACAAACATTAAGAAGTATATAATCATTTCACAGGCCAGGTAACTTATAAATACAAATAACATTTATTATCATCACAGAATATGATAAAATTCATTAATCATGAATTAGTTTTTGATTTACAAGATTTTTTAGAACAGAAAATTACAAAGTTCTAAAACTAGCCTATCTATCCCTAAGATTGATCAGGCTCCTTGATAACTATTCCTTTGCTAGATTTAATCCTATCTTGCACATTGGATTCTGTGTCATCAGCTGGCTTCTTCCCTTTTAGATTTTTCTTTTTGAGTTTTTCTGCCATAATCTTTTGCCTTTCAAAGTAATGATAAGGCTTTGGGAAGTACTTGCTAGGATCCATAGAGTTAGCATGTATTTTCCCAGCTTTGAGATCCCTTCTGAACTGATGTATGGCATCTTGCCTTTCCTGATACTTGCTACATTCTTGTTCAGAGTACCATTTGCCTCTATCATGCAGTTTATCTTTAACAGCATTCCAAGCAGTAAGAATGATATTTCTAGAAGTTTGACTCTATTGCTCAAAATCAGGCTTTAATTCAGCCTGCTCTCTGAATCTTTTCTTAGATAGTTGAGCTTCTTTCTGAGCATCCCTAGCTTTTTGTGCTTCTCGCTCTCTTTATAAAGCAGCTTCAGACATTTTAACCTTTTTAATAATAATATTACGTGCCTCCTGTGGAGGGCTATACATTTGATGTACTGCCTGCTGTACTTCTTCAAAATCAGATGGAGGATAGATGACTTGGGCAACTTCCTGCTGAACCCGTTCAATGTAAGCAGGTTGAATACCAGATTCAGCAGTATTATCATCATCACAAAGGGGTGGATATCCAAGAGTATCTCTAATGGTATTGGATACCCATTTAGCATGATCTGAGCTTGCTTTGGCTAACAATCTCCCCCTTTATGACTTCTCTGGCCACATGATCTCTTAGATCATCCTTTTGAAACTTTACCTGATCAGCCAGATAATCTATTCCCTCTTTGTAGTAGAGTTTGAACTTCTGCAGTTGATCAGAAATAGCCTTTTGAGATTCCTGAATTGTTGTTTGGACAACAGCTAGATCTTCTTTGATCTGGTTAGATACTTCAGTTTTCACATCAGTAGCAATGCCTCCCATTTTTGTGAGAATAGCATCATGTGAGAGATTTTCATTCATTCTGAATTGATTTTCTAGAACATATTCTTGTTTATCTGCAATGTCAGCTATTTTAGTTTTCATGTCCTGTTGTTGTGTGACCGAGTATACTACAGCATTACCTTCCTTATGGAAGCAATCTATCATCTCCTTCTTATGCAAATTTACTTCAAATCTGATAGATTTGATATCTTGGGCCAGCTGGAAATGCATTTATTTGCGGGAATCATCCACATATTTCTCCAGAGCAAGTCTTTGCTCATCCATTTTCACTTGCAATTGCACCAAAAGTGAACTAAAGTCTATTCCTGGAGCAGATGTTTGAGGGACTGTTTGTAAGGCTTTCTTATAGCATGTGCTCCTCTTCCTAAGTGCCACCAGCTTCCTTTTCTTGGCCCTGGTGGCTTCTTCATCTTAAGAAGAATTAGATGAACTTTCTATATCCATAGTGTCCTTTGGACAAGAGGCAAGGAGTGGCATCTCCCCCTCAATCCTTGTCATCTCCCCCTCAGTTAGAGCTCCTTGTAAATAAGGAAATAACTCTTCTAGAGTTACCTCCTGTTGCACCTGAACAGGAGGGATAATGTTCTCTTTTTCAACAAATGGTTCTCCCTAGACATCAAGATTCTTTTCTAGGGTTTTCTCTAAACTGGAGGAGTGGAGTTGCTCAGCTTGATTTAGGTCTGACATATGCACATCCTATGCTTCTTTCTCAGTGATGACAGTTGCAACATTGTTGATTTCTGAGACTATATCCATTTAACTGTATCAGTTGCATTCTCACTATCCAGTGCAACTTCAGCTATACCTCTCCCTAGGTCTGGCGACTGTGATTGTTTAGGTTCTTGAACAACTGTAATCTCAGTGTAGTCTCCCCCTGGAGTGGAGACCATCTGTTTTTCTGGTAGTTGAATGCTCTCCCCTTGGGCTTGAGCCTCTTTATCGGGTGTTGGTGTAGGTGATTTTCTTGGTTATTCTTCATCTAAGCTGAAGTCAACCTGCTCTTCAGAATCACTAGAAGATTGTGCTGCCTGGGAGGTAGTTTTCTTTTTCTTATCCTTCTTCACTTGTTTCTGTGGGGTAGAAACATCTTTTGTCAAAACTCTATCCCATCTGGATAGTATTCTCAGATCTATTATCCTTATGTGATTAATCTTGGTTCCTGGAGTTTGATTCATCACTTTTGGAATGGTGAAAACCAGATACAGGCTTAGTATTCTACCCAGATTGGGCTTCGTAGCACTTTCTTTGACCTTATCAAATATGACAGCAGAACAGTCTGTTTTCACCTTGAATATTACTCTGGTCATGAGTCTTAACATATAGGTAGAAATCCTATCATGTACTCCTATTTTGCATAGAATAACCTTGCCTATTATCTCTGACAGGAACTTACCCTCGGAATTCATTCCCTTCCTGGTCATTGAAGATCCAATCTTGGTAGTGGGATCCTGTCCACACCATTGGAGTGCATCCCTTATCATGGATGATGTGATGTCATCTTCTTCCTTAATCCTTAGAAGTGGAAGTGATTTTCTTATACTCTTGTGAGTGATTTTTACTTTAGTACCGTTTACAGAGGATTTAATCTTCATTCCCGTAGAATCCATTATTGCTGACGAGTAAAATTCAAGAACCTCCTTCTTCCATATCCTTGTAGGTTCTGAGACCAAGTATTCCAATCCATTTTCGGTGATTAGGGTAATCACGACCTTTATTTCTGGGGAGGCAGTCTCGAACGCCTTGCATACTAGTTCATATCTCTCGTTGACCTTGTCTTCCTATTGTGGCACCATTAGTGAAAGAGAGAGAAGAGAGTCGACGAGAGAATTTCTTGTCGACACAAAGTCTAGAGTCGAGAGTTCTGAAAGCACAGTGAGCCATATTTTGTCTTCTCCTATTTATAGGATACTTATAAAAGGTAGGTCAAAAGACGCGCCTAACTAGGGATTTTACTAGTCGACAAAATTTTACATGTGTCGACATAGACGACCTAGGTCTGTCAGAGCTTTTTAGGTGTCGTCATGTCTATGTGTCGACATACTTTTGCCTGTGTCGACATAGACTACTTAATTCTTGATAGAGTATTGAGGGTGTTGATATTTCTATGTGTCGACAACAATTTTTGTGTGTCGACACAAAAATCTACTAGTGCAAGGTCTCGACAGAGTGGTGTCGACACAAACTTTCTAACTTAGCCAAATTTCTTGAGAAATTTTTTGCTGACCTAACATCTCATTATAGGTTCAACATACCTAATCCAATTTTAAAATAATTGAATTTACTTTTATCTAGAGGTTTTGTAAATATGTCAGCAATTTGATTGTTAGTGTTGAAAAATTCTAGACTTATGTCTTCTTTTCCAACATGTTCTCTAATAAAGTGAAACCTGATTTCTATATGCTTAGTTCTGCTATGTGATACAGGATTTCTAGCAATAAATATAGCACTAGTAGAATCACAATATAATGAAATTCTACTTACCTTGATGTCATAGTCTTCAAGTTGAGGTTGTATCCACAACAACTGAGCACAGCAACTGCCTGCAGCTACATATTCAGATTCAGCAGTGGAAATAGCTACACTTGTCTGCTTTTTGCTGCTTCATGACACCAACCTTCCACCTAGGAACTGACATGTGCCTGTAGTGCTTTTCCCATCTTCTTTGCAGGCTGCAAAGTCTGCATCTGAAAACCTGTTACAAGAAATCTCTATTCTTAGGGTACCAAAGACCTAGATTAGGTGTGCCCTTAAGATATCTTATGTTTGGTATTGAATCCACAATAGACCTGATTTGAAGAAGCCCAAGCTAAGTTAAATTGACAATGTATTTGACAATTCTATCAAGTTGTGCTTGCAGCTATTCCATGCTAAGTACTCACCAATGTTAGGGTGCAGTGGGTCAATATATACGGGTCTTCGAAACGTAATCCCTCGTTGTGTAGATCATTGTGTTGATTCACGCGTGCTCTCTCTATTGGAGTGTACTTACTTTCATGTATACGGTCAAGGTAGATCAAGAGCAGCAGAAGGAGCAAGGATGGGTCAAAGACCAAGTTATCAAAAGAAGGAAGAAGAAAAATTCTTCCAAGTCAAAATCGACGGGAATCGCTAGTGATTCCCGCCGACTTCGACGGGAGTGGTGAGTGATTCCCACCGACTTTGACAGGAATCAATAACGACTCCCGCCGACTTCTTCCGGCTGACAGATTTCAAACAGAAATTCTGCCAAGGCAGAATCGACGGGAGTCGTGAGCGATTCCCGCCGACATCGACGGGAATCACAAACGACTCCTGCCGATTTTACCTGAGGTAAATTTTCTCCGTTTGCTGGACCGAACCATGCCGCCGTGCGCTGTTTCGGTCGGGGCTAGGGCTTCTCCTCGTGGGCCCCACAATGGTAATTAGGGTTGGCTCCTGGTATAAATATACGCATATTTTGAATCTCCAAACAGATACACATTCATGAAAATACGAAACAAGAAGACGGTGACCTAGCCGATCGCGAAATTGCCGAACGCTTGTCGCCGCTCGTAAGATCGTCGCCGCCGCTAATCTCAGATCTTCTCTGATCGTCCGACGATAGAACCGAGGCAAGCAGCCGGTCTCACGTATCTCTCTCGAGATCTCTTGTCTTCCGATTCGTTGAACAAGACTTGTTCTCCCTTCCAAATCTTGGTTTGTGGTACCCAAGAAACAATGATGTCGAGCTGATAGGCTTTTTAGATGCTGACTTTGCAGGAAGTAGGGATGATAGGAAAAGCACTTCCGGGACGTGCCAATTCCTAGGAAGAAGGCTTATATCGTGGAACAGTAAAAAGCAGAACTGTGTAGCAACCTCTATGGCCGAATCTGAGTACATCTAAGCAGGCAGCTGTTGCGCACAACTTCTATGGATTAGAAATCAACTAAAAGATTATGACTTACAGTTCAGAGAAGTTCCTATGTATTGCGACTCCTCGAGCGCAATTGCAATTGCGAACAATCCAGTGTCGCACAGCAGAACAAAGCATATTAAAGTGCGCTACCACTTCATTCGGGAGCATGTGGAAAACAAAGATATATCTCTCTGCTATGTCCCCCATGGATAAGCAGATTGCAGATATCTTCACGAAGCCACTATACGAGGCCAAGTTCAGTCTCTTCAAAACTGAACTCAGCATACGGAACTATGAAGATTGAAGACTGAAAGGCTCAAGGCTCTTGAATCAAGGGGAAGCATCTGCTAGGCACTCAAGATCGGGCACGGATGCAAGAACTGAGGGGGAGCATTTTGATCCAAGTGAAGTCCCAGGTTTGCAGAAGCCGAAAAGGGGGAGATTACCCTCTCGGCCAAGACTAAGGTGGCTGCCAATGCTAAGTAGGCCACAAAGGCTATGTTTCTCTCAGAAAAATGGTAATTAATTCCACTCTCAACTGAATTTTCATTTTATGATTTTCATTCCCATCTGTTCTATTCACCTTAGCTTGTAGGGTTTAGGCTTCTTCAAATAGGGGGAGATTGTTGGGTATTGCATCCACAATAGACCTGATTTGAAGAAGCCCCTGAACAAGCTAAGTTGAATTGACAATGTATTTGACAATTCTATCAAGTTGTGCTTGCAGCTATTCCATGCTAAGTACTCACCAATGTTAGGGTACAGTGGGTTAATATACACGGGTCTGCGCAATGTAATCTCTCGTTATGTAGATCAGTGTGTTGATTCACGTGTGCTCTCCCTATTTGAGTGTACTTACTTTCAAGTACAGGGTCTAGGTAGATCAAGAGCAGCAGAAGGAGAAAGGATGGGTCAAAGACCAAGTTATCCAAAGAAGGAAGAAGAAAAAATCTTCCAAGTCAAAATCGACGAGAATCGCTAGTGATTCTCGCCGACTTCGACGAGAGTGGTTAGTGATTCCCGCCGACTTCGACGGGAATCAATAACGACTCCCGCCGACTTCTTCCGGCTGACAGATTTCAAACAGAAATTCTGCCAAGGCAGAATCGACGGGAGTCGTGAGCGATTCCCGCCGACATCGACAGGAATCACCAACGACTACCGCCAATTTTGCCTTAGGTAAATTTTCTCCGTTCGCTGGACTGAACCAAGCCGCCGTGTGCTGTTTCGGCCAGGGATAGGGATTCTCCTCGTGGGCCCCACAACGGTCATTAGGGTTGGCTCCTGGTATAAATATACGCGTATTTTGAAACTCCAAACAGATACACATTCACTAAAATACGAAACAAGAAGACGGTGACCTAGCCGATCGCAAAATTGCCGAACGCTTGTCGCCGCTCGCAAGATCGTCGCCGCCGCTGATCTCAGATCTTCTCTGATCGTCCAACGACAGAACTGAGGCAAGCAACCGGTCTCACGTATCTCTCTCGAGATCTCTTGTCTTCCGATTCGCTGAACGAGACTTGTTCTCCCTTCCGAATCGGTTGAGACGTTTGATCCGATTGAGATCGTTTGAAGACCTAGCTTGCTTCGTCAAGAAGTTTGGATCTACAAAGCATCGCTGCCACACTCACTTGCTACCGCCGATCGTGACAAGATCCATTCCAAGTGAGAAATCCGGTAGTGGACTCTTTGTACTTTTCATGCAAGCTTCAACGAACGAAGAAGGACATCGGAATCTCCAAAGCATTGTTTGTATTTTTATTTACATTCAATTTTGTTGTAAAGGAATTTTCATTCCTAGTTATAAGGGCTGGGTGCAACCCGCTGTGGTGGAGTTGTGACTCCGTTGTAGGAAGGTTTCCTTCCATGGTTAGGGGAGCGTTGCTCATAGTATGAGGATTGGATTTTAATCCATTTAAAGAAGTGACTGAGTCGTCCCTTGGTGGGAGATAGGTCGAAGGGGGAATGTGGACGTACCTAAATCGGGGAACCACTATAATTCTTTGTGTGTTTTCTATGTTGTGTTTGCTTATTTGTGCAGGTTATTTTAATTCTGCAAAAGACTGCACGACACCTATTTCCCCCCATAGGTGGATTAGGTTGACACTAGATACTTATATCTTAAGATTCTCTAAACATAAGAATAATGAGATTCTTTTGGGCAAGCTTGGTACCTAGCACAGACACATGTGGCATATATGATGTCAGGTCTACTAGTAGTCAAGTAAAGTAAGGAACTAATTATCCCTCTATACAAAGACTCATCAACAATTTTTCCTGCCACATCTTTGCCTATAGGCATACTTGTCCCCATTGGAGTTTTCATGGTGGAGGCTGACTCCATGCCATATTTCGTAATTAACTCCTTGGTGAACTTAGACTGAGATATGGATAATGCATCATCAGTCTGTCTAACTTGGAGTCCCAAGAAGAATTTCAGCTCACCCATCCTGCTCATCTCAAACTTCCCTTGCATAAGTTTGGCAAACTTTCTACAAATGTTGTTTTCACTTGAACCAAAGATAATGTCATCAACATATATCTAGACTAGGATAATCTTACCTTTTGATTCCCTAAAGAATAGAGTCTTGTAAATTTTCCCTCTTGAGAATTTATTCTCAATAAGGAAAGCAGACAGTGTTTCATACCAAGACCTAGGGGCTTGTTTCAATCCATATAGAGCTTTCTTAAGCCTATATACATAGTTGGGATAAAGAGGATCTACAAAACCTGAAGGTTGTTCAACATAAACTTCCTTTTTTAAGTCACCATTCAAAAATGCTGACTTTACATCCATTTGAAATACTTTGAACCCTTGATAAGCTGCATAAGCCAGGAACAGTCTTATTACTTTCAACCTTGCCACTGGGGCAAATGTCTGATCAAAGTCTATCCTTTCTTCCTGTCTGTAGCCCTTTTCTACCAGTTTGTCTTTGTTCTTGATTATAGTGCCATTTTCATCTAACTTGTTCCTGTAGATCCACTTAGTTCCTAGATCATTGTGATTCTTTGGTTTAGGAACCAACTCCCAGACTTTACATCTTCTGAATTGATTTAACTCTTCCTGCATAGCATCAATCAAATTTGTGTCTTTTATAGCCTCTTCAATCTTCTTAGGTCCCATCTGGGATAGGAAGCTTGAACTTAGAACTGTGTTCATGCTCTTGCTTCTAGTCAGAACTCCATGTCTTGCATCACCAATGATTTGGTGTGCTGGATGATCCTTCAAATGTCTTCTTGCTGGAGGAAATCTATCCACCTCTTGGTCTTCTTCATTGTCCTCATCTAGATGTACTTCATTGTCTTCATCTTCATCTAGTGAGTCTTGTACCCCCCCTGGACAGCATCCATATTTTTTTCATCCTGTCTTGTAGATTGGTCTTCACTAATTATTGGCTTGTCCATCTTTTCCTTCAAACCTATAGGGCTAAAAGAAGTGCTAGGCAGCTCATAGTTAATTAGCTTAGATTCCTCAAAAACTACATGGACAGATTCTTCTACAACTTGTATAGTCAAGTTGTAGATCCTGTATGACCTACTATTATTGCTGTACCCAACAAATATCCCTTGTTGGGATTTGGCAGCAAACTTAGTTAGATATTGCTTGCCATTATTAAGAACATAACACTTGCTACCAAAGATTCTAAAGTAGGATATGTTTGGTTTTCTACCTTTCATAATCTCATAGGGTGTCTTCTTGTGCCTTTTGTTGATGGATGCTCTATTGAGAACATGACATGTAGTATTTACTGCCTCAGCCCAGAAATATTCTGGGAGAGAAGTGTCACTTAGTAGTGTTCTACTTGCCTCAATAAGAGTCCTATTCTTTCTTTCAGCAACCCCATTTTGCTGGGGAGTTTCTAGGTGAGGAGAACTAATGATGAATCCCAAGTTCTTCACAGAACATTGTCATACATTCAGACTGAAATTTAGTCCCATGATCACTTCTAATTTTGACCACTAAATTGTTAAGTTCATTCTAAATTTGCCTAACAAAATTCTGGAAGACAGTAGGGGTTTCAGATTTTTACCTTAAGAAGAAAACCCATGTAAATCTAGAATAGTCATCCACAATTACAAATGTGTAAGCTTTCCTACCTAGACAATGAACTGGCATAGGACCAAATAAATCCATATACAGGAGGTAAAGACATCTCACAGAATCTTTGGTATCATGTCCATGGAAAGAGGTCTTGGTCTGTTTGCCCTTTTGGCAAGTTGAACATACACCCTCTTTAATGCACTTGACCTGAGGACCATTCCTCACTAATTCCATACTAAAGAGTTCTCATATTGACTTGTAGTTTAGGTGAGCTAGCCTCTTATGCCATTAGACACAATGAGATGCTTTCTCATCTGTAACTAGACAAATAGGAGAGATCTTATTCTCACAATCAAAGTTAAGACAGTAGACATTTCTATTCCTCGTGCCTGTCAGAATGATCTCTTGATCATTTGACCTTCTTATTTGGCATATATCCTTGTGGAAAGAAGTGTCATAACCTAGATCCCTTAGTTGGCTTATGCTAATTTGGTTATGTTTTAGACCTTTCACATAAGCCGCTTGGGTGATAGTAATAGAGTAATTGGAAATATTACCAAACCCTTTGATGACTCCCTTTTCAGATCCACCAAAGATTACTTTGGGTCCATTTTCTATAGGAAAGTAATTCTTCAGCATCCTTCTTGTTCCAGTCATGTACCTGGAACATCCACTGTCCAAGTACCATATTGGGGTATGGCTACTTGGACTCACATACATCAAATAAAATTACCTATCCTTAGAACCCCAATTGTTATTGGGTCCTAGGTTCAGGTTAGCTTGATATTTGATATGCTTACCTACAACCTTTCTGACAGGTAAGCTGGCCTTTTTCAAAACACTAGCATTGTATCAACAATCAATGGCATAGTGGCCCACTTTGCCACAACACCAACACTCATATCTATTGTACCTTCTTTTAAGTACATGCTTAACAGTATTGTTGTTAGTAGTCCTCAAGTCTATAGGAACAATTATCTTTTTAAGTGCTGGTGCTGGAGCATCAAACACAGATGACTCCTGAAGAACATGGTGTGTTTGCTTATGGGCTGCCCTATTAGCATTTGCTCCCTTGCCATTCAGATTACCATACTTACAGTGACCGTGAGTTATGTCATGATCATACCTATTAGTAGGCTGCATCACTTTTCTGAAAGAAATAGGGGGTTTGAAGGCTAGTGGCTGAACTGGGGCTTTGCCTTTTCTTTTGAAATTAACTGCCCTAGTTCTTTCCTTGAAGCCTAATTCCGTCTTACTCTTTTGGGAGATAAAGTTGTCTATTAAGGGTAAGACTGACTTTGGCTTTGAGAATTTAGCCACAAGATCCTTCTCTCTTTGAAGTCTAACTTCCAGACTCTTGATGTGATCATTTTTGAAAGTAATTGTACCCATCTGAATAACAGTTATGTTTTTTTAGTTTGGCAACTTCATTCAGCTTCAAATCCAGCACTTTTGCTGAATCTGATGCGGCCAATTTAAGAGATGCAATTTCCTTAGCCAGATCTTTGACAAGGATTCTGCTTCTCTTAAGAGCTTGCAACAGACCACCATACTCATCAATTAGTTGATGGACATCCCCTTTAGATTCAGAACCATCCTCATCTCTTGATGTCGATGCTTCTGATTCTGATCCAATATAATAATCAGAAACTGAAGATGGATTGTATACCTTACTGGGAGCAGGCTGATCCTGGCACTGATCTTCCTCAGACAAAGCCATCAGCACTCTACAATAATGACCTTCACTCCCATTTATAGAATCCAGCATTTGCAGGAATTCAGTTTCTACAGAATCCTCTTTTGTAGTGAATAATCCAATATAGGCTTCTGCTTCATCCTCTTCTTCAGATTTAGATGATGAAGTGTCAGTCCAACTCTTCTGCTTCTGGGCAACAAGGGATCTCTCCTTCTTTCCCTTATTTTGATGCTTCTTCTTGTCCTTAGATTCCTTTTTTTATTAGGACAATCAGCTATGACATGTCCTGGCCTGTTGCAATAATAACAAATAATTTTTGAAGAAGTTTGTTTACTAGGATTAGAGCCATACCTGTCATCCTTAGAAGTTTTCTTCTTCTTGTAATAGTCATCCTTGGAGAATGATGAAGATGGATTTGTTCTCCACTTCTTCTTTATGAACCTTTGAAATTGCCTTGTAAAGGCAGCAAAGTCTTCATCAGAGTTGTGGCTATCTGAAGTGTTGATGTCAGGATTTTCTGATTCAACCTCAGTAATTCTCTTGGGTTGATAAGGAGACTTTATCCTACCCTTTCTTGTGGCTTCAGCCTTGAAGGCTACTGACATTTCTTTGTATTCAGACCTATTAGTTTTCTCCTCCTCCTTTCTAGCAGTGAGTTGCATCTCATATGATAATAGTTTTCCAAATAATGTTGGTAAAGGTGTATCAGCAAGCCTTGCCACCTCTCTGATGACATATATTTTAGTATCCCAGTCCTTGGTTAGTGATCTGAGAAACTCGTCATTCAGTTCATATGTGCTAAAGACTCTTCCATAGGTCATTAGCTCATTTACAGTTCTAAATAATTTCTTGTAACATTCAGTTATGTTATCTGTCTTGGCTTGTCTAAAGCTCTCATATTCTTGATTTAGCAAGGACTTTCTATCCTCTCTTACTTCTTCAGTTCCCTCCATGTAGACAATCAAAGTGTCCCACACCTCCTTGGAGGTTTTGCAATGTACAAGATTCTGGAATGTAGAATCATCTATGACACTCACAATTATGTTTTGTTCTCTCTTGTCTAAGGTTGCTAGGATGATCTCTTCCTTAATCATTTCAGAATAGCTCTTTGGAGTTTTGAGATTTGTATTAAGAACTGATATGTTCATAGGAATGAAAGGTCCTTCTAAACTGTGATGTAGATTCTTGGATCAGATGCTTCCATGAACAATCTGACCCTCTCTTTCCATATGCCAAAGTTTTCTTTCCTACAGATAGGAAGTTTCATGGATCCAAGTTACTTCTAATTTTCACTTGAACCCATTCTGGCAAACAGTTAATTGCCTTGGAGATCTACTCAGACTGTTAGGTATATATTTGAGTGAACCTCCCTCTAATACCACTTAAAAGATTTGGTTTATAGAGACCAAACACCTAGAGGGGGGGGGTGAATAGGTTCAAATCTTTTTTAACAACTTAGGCAATTAAAAATGTTAAACACAACACAACTATCACAACACAAAGAATAACAATCATAGAAAATTCACAGCACACGATGGTTTATAGTGGTGCCCCAATTTATGGGTACGTCCACTCTCCCCCTTCACCTATTCAGTAGAGTACTGGATTCAGCCAAACTTCCTTCCACTATCTCAGATCCATAGATCTTACAACTCAGAACCCAACTGGTTCCTTCAACTCAGACTTCTTCAAGTCCTACACCTCAGATTCTTCCCAAGAATCCTATGTCAGGCAATAACCCTACCTCAGCCCTTATCACCAGGCCTACAACTCAGATCACCAAGATCCTACCTTAGGCTCTCAGCCCTACCTCAGCCTTTATAAATTTAGGCTTACAACTCAGATCTACAAAAGATCTTACAAGAAAATTGATTGTTTAAAACAATAAATTCTTCACCCAGATAGAAAGAGAATAGGGTGAAAGCTTCTTGATCAGTTCTTGATTGAACTGATTTCTTAAGATCAGACCTATCTTAGCTTCTTCAAAGCTTCTTGAATCTGAACAAAGTAAGGTTGATCTTCAAATGAATTTGGAGATGATCTTTAATCCAGCTTCCTTCTTGTATTCAGAATTAGATCTGAACTCCTCTTACAGACTTGTTCAGGATCTGCCTTCTTCTTACTTTACTTCTTCTGTGTTTGTCTCTTCGTTCACCGTTTTTTTGTGATAGAATAGGTCTTTATATAGAACCCATCCAAGGTTACCGATTGATCCGATTCATAATGACCTTCTGACAGCTCTGACAGATGTGACAGCTTTGTTACTTCTGACAGCTGTCAAGTATTTAATCTTGATACCTGACCCCTCCTTGAACTTCTATCACAGTAGAGAATTGTCCGGATAACACTTCAAATGTGTCAACACAAATAGACCATGTGTCGACACAAGTGTTGATGATGTCAACACAGCTCCTAGTATGTCGACTCAACTATTCTTTATCTTCTCGACACAGCTTCTGTGGGATGTGTCAACACAAGTCCTGTGTGTCGACACAACTGCTTCTAGTTTGAACTTCTGTGTGTCGACACAAGTCCCGTGTGTCGACATAACTGCCACTGACAGAATTTTTGTATGTCGACACAAGTCCTGTGTGTCGACACAATCTGGCTTCTAGTGTTGACACATTTCCCTCACAAGTGTCGACACTTGTACTTAAAATATTTTTCTGCATTTCTTTAACCTGCACATTGAAACTCAACATCCCATCAAATACACATTGATGTATATCATTTAGTTAAGTAAGTCTTCTCCAAATATGGTACACAGTTTCTAGTATACCCAACAATTTCACTGACTATTATGTTTTGTGATCTTTTGTCCATGGTGGCAAGTACCACCTCATACTTTGTCATTTCTGATAATTTCTTAGGTGTTTGAACATTTGCATCTAAAACAGATGTCTTCATTGGGACATATGGTCCTTCTTGTACAGTGATAAAGATTCTTGGATCTAAGGCTTCCATGAATAATCTTACTCTCTATTTCCATATAACAAAGTTGTCCTTAGTATAAATAAGCAGTTTCATATAACTGAGTTCTCTGCGAGATTTAGAATCCATAGATCTGATATTTTTCTAATACCCTTTGGATCTTTTTCAGACTGTTAGGTCTTTCTTGAATAACCTCTCTCTGATACCACTTGAAAGATAATCTTATGGGTAGATAACCATTTTGAGGGGGGTGAATGGGTTACTTTTAAAATACTTTAGCAAATCTTTATAACTTAATAATTTCAGAAGTTATAGAATTTTGAACACAACACAAGCAACAACAATCCACAACTCACTACACATACAGAATTTATAGTGGTTCCCCTATTTAGGGTACATCAATTTTCTCCCTTCTTCCTCACTAATAATGTTCTAGATAAGGTTATAGATCCTCCTCTTTAACTCAGATCCAAAGATCCTAGAGTCTCATTTTCTGTTATGAAACCTACACTCAGACCAATAGGTCCTACCTTTGAGATTCTCCCAATCTCCTACCTCAGGTCCCTCAAGAACCCTACCTCAGCCTTTATAAACTAGGCTTGCAACTCAGTGATTCACCCAAAACTACCTTCCTCAGGTTGCTTAAGAACCACACCTCAGCCTTTATAAATTAGGCTTACAACTCAGAGATAAGATCTCCTATCCACTCAGATATCAAGAAGATCTTACAAAATAAAGAGGTAAAGTGTAAACAATAACCTTCAGAAAATAAAATGTCTGTAATTCTGACTTATCTGTTAGTATATATTCTTCGACTCAGCAGCAATGGATTTCTTCTTGATAAATTGATTTGCTAAAAAGTTGATTCTCTGGATCTGTAATCTTCTTAATGTTTATCGTCTTGAATTTCTTGAAGAAATTGTAGATCAGATCCACCTTAATCTTCAGATAAACCTGGTGATGGGATCTGGAGGTTTTCTTGAAGACCTTCGTCTTCTTCCCCCTTATCAGAATTGTAAGAATGAGAATTTCTGTTCTCTTTTTCCGATTCTGTGTGTTGTCTCTTTATTTAGTGTAGACAACGCCTCTATTTATTGCCTTCACGGATGGCTAGTTTCTGGATGATGACATCAGCATTTGACATCATTCTTAAAATTCTTCCCTTAAAAAATTTCTATTGACGTATCACATTTCTATAGCTGAAGTGACAATTCTGACTTGTCTTGATACATCTGTTTTGACTCTACATAGATTCAAAAAAATAAGTGTAGAGATGTACAAAGTGTCTCGATACTTATGTCGAGACATCATAGCAGTCTCGACACAATTTTACTTGGAAGAATTTTCATCTGAAGCTTGACAGTGTCGAGATAGTTGATTTTCCTCAACACAACCATCTTCTGTGTCAACCTCATTAATTATGATTGGTGTCGAGACAGTTGGATTGTCTCAACACAACTGTCTGCCTGATGTCTACATATTTTATTTCTGCCTTGTGTCGAGACTTCTATACTTTAATCCTTCATTGTCTTGAGATAGTTGGTTTGTCTCGACACAATTTTACTTTGGAATATCTCCTGCCTTCTTTGCGTAGAGACAATTGTATTGTCTCGACACAACTACTTCAAGCTTTATAGTGTCAAGTATGCTGACTTATCTCGACACTGCTTATCAGTCTTCAAGGTGTCGAGACAACTGACTTATCTCGACACTGCTTACTCAGTCTTCAAGGTGTTGAGACAACTGACTTGTCTCGACACAAATGTCTTGAATCTTCTTTGTGTCGACTTAGTTGTCTTATCTCGACATAGCTCCTGCAAGTGTGTCGACACATTTGTACTTAGCCATTTTTCTGCACTGCAAGTTGCTGAATGTCCACTGTGCTGACTTCACTCAACATTTTGCTGACTGGTCTCGACACAACTTTTGCAAAGGTGTCAACACAGTTGAAGTGTGTCGACACTTTTGTACTTAGCCATTTTTCTTCAAAATCTAGTCAGCTTCTTGTGTCCACCTGTCCAATCAATATGAAATAGACATCCTACACACATAAACTTAAATATACATAAAATACAAATATGTGTATATCATTGAGTTGAAGTGAGCTTCTTCAAATCAAGTACATTGTAACCAATATACCCAACACAATCGGGCCTCCATTTCAATGCTCCTCCCCTCATGGATAGAGTAGGATTCCACCTATGGCGACTCCTTCGCATTCACCTTCGGGCTATACAACCGAGAGGATGGCAGCATTTTTGATGTGGAGTCGACCCAGACCCTCGAGCATGAGTCTGTGCGAGCCCAACTTCGAGCCCTCGAGCTTGCGTATATGTCGTCGCGTCGTAACCTCAAGCTCGAGCGGAACCTTGGCGACATTTAGAAGTCATGGGATTTTCACTTGGCATAGGTTGCCTCCCTAAAGGACAAGCAGAAGGTATCTGCGGCGCTTCTCGCCCGTCGCCAAGCGCAAGGGGTGAGTGAAACCCCGCAAGTCTTTCGCACACTTATTTTATTTTTATACCAAATCTTTTAAAATCCTTTCTGTAGGAGTCAGTGAATGCTGAATAGCTGCGCGTGGGGGTGTCTAGCTGTGAACGCAAGGTCATGGGGTTGAAGGATGAGAACAAGCGCCTTCAATAGCTCCTCGTCCCACCACCTCTCTAAAGGATCAAGCGCATACCCAACTGCACCAAAAGCCCAGACTATTGGAGAGGGCGCTACTTAATTTTTTATATAAGTAGCAGAGCGCCACGGGTCAAGTAAAGGAACGCCGGACCCAATAATCCCCCCCGGCATCCAGCACAACCCGTCGGCTCAGAGGTGGGGTTACCACATGGCCCACACAGCTCAGAGGTGGGGTTACCACATGTCCACGGTTTCATGACCCACCGGACCCACACAGGTAGAAGGGAAAAATAAGGATTTAATAGCGCCCCCCCGGTCTTGAACCCGTGACCTCCTCTGATACCAATTGAACGAACAAGCGCATACCCAACTGCACCAAAAGCCCAGACTGTTGGAGAGGGTGCTAATTAATTTTTTATATAAGTAGCAGAGCGCCACAGGTCAAGTGAAGGAACACCGGACCCAACACTCTCGACGAGGTGGGTAAACTACATCAGTACACCAACTATGAGATCAAGGTGATGATGCAGGAGAACGACCGGGGGCCAAACATGCAATGGAGGTGCTGCATGAGGCTAGATTACAGAACAAAGGTGGCGAGAACCTCACAGCGCGCAGCATTCTCCCCTGGCTATTCACTCCCATTGACGCGCCTGAGGACGAGGATGATCTCCATCATAAGAACAACGACAATTCACCCCTCCACGGGAGCGAAGGATCCTCCAGCAAGAAGCCTGATGACTCCTCCTGAAGACCTTCCGCTTTTCTTTTTTAAAACTTTGTACTTTGCTTTTCTTGATCCTTCATGCAAGGGGCGAAAACCCCACTTCTAAGAATACTTTTTGAGATACAAATATAAATTTTCTATGTTTTTGTCTCTGCTGAAATGGTTGTTAATATTAATTTTTTTTATTTTTGTTTCTTTCCATTCGAAAACGCTCCTGTGCATTCTCTGGTCGCTGACCCTTAGTTCCTAGGTTGCGATCGGATCGCTCCCATCCCAAAGAGAGTTTTTAATAAAAGCCTAACCTCAGCTATGTGCATTCGTACTAGCCTTAGGGTCTTAGGTGGTCACTGTAATGGCCTTGTGTTCGTAAATTGAGTCTGGTGCGAGATGACCTAGATTCCTCACTTAGAGAGGCTAACCCGTCGAGTGAGCCTGTCGAGTGGGTCTTTGCCAAGTGGGTCTTTATGCTACACAGAGCCCACTCACGCAACTAGGTCCCACCTGCCATATTCTGAATAAGTATCATTCTTCTTTGACCATCCCCTTCTGAAGCGCTTTACCCCATCCACCGAGGGCCCTCCAAACCTATTAGCTAGGTGAGAGCCTAATAGCGGGATCAGTTTGGGACTGACATTTTCACCTACCATCAAGTGACTTCAAGACCGGTCATCTAATAGGAGCCTTGTCAGTGGGATCTTCTCGGGGTCAACATTTCAAACCACCGCCGAGTGACTTCCAGCCCTGCCTTCTAATGAGAGCCTAGTCAGCGGAATCTTCTCGGGGTCAACATTTCTGAAATTCTTTAGTTTCAAGGATAGCTAATGCCTAGAGGGGGGTGAATAGATTTTAGGCCTTTTTTGTTTCTCCTGTTTTGGGTGTGTTGTGATTTAATAATACTTAGCTTTTAAGATAATCAACAACAGTACACACAAGATTTATAGTGGTTCCCCAGATTATGGGTACATCCATTTCCGTCCCACCTTTATAATAGTATGTTAGACAAGGCACTTATCCAAACTTGGCTCCAAAGATCTAACAACACAGATCCTTCGGGATCTCTCAGTCTCCTCAAATACCTAACTCAGGAACAAGGCCCTACAACTTAGAGCAAGCTTGCTCCTACTGCTCACTGATCCTAAGATCACCTACCTCCGACAAAGTTAATAGTCCTACACTCGGGCTAGAAGGATAGTTCTATAACTCAAAGAGAATGACTCTCCTATAACTCAGGAACAAAGACCCTACCTCAGATCTATAGAAGGATCCTACCTCAGCCTTTATAAAATAGGCATACACTCAGATCTTTTAAGATCCTATAGATGAAAGGTTGATGGTTGGTGTTGATTTGACTACAGAGAAATGATCTCTGAGCCTGTCTTCCTGGACTGAGAATAACAAAACCCTAACTTTGACTCTAAGGAGATGATTCTCTGAGCCTTATTCTTGCTGAACTAAGAAAGCTCAGTTTTATCTCCTTCACAACCACAAGATGGTTGATCTTTAAGTTGAGTTGGCTTGTGCTGAGAAGTATCTTGCATAGCACTGCTTCTTCCTTATTTCTTCTTCTTTCTCAAAGAAGTATCTCTAAACTTGATGGTGAGAAGGACAACAACAATCTCCTATCAGCTTCCAGATCAGCTGCAGCTAGACTTTGGTCTTACTACTTCTTCTTTCTTAGAGAAGTATCTCTGAACTCGTTGTTTTAGGTGAGAATGACAACATCTATCTTCTATCAGCTTCCAAATCAGCTACAGCTAGGGTTTGGCCTTGCTGCTTCTTTTTTCTCAGAAACGTTTCTCTAAACTTGCTGTTGAAGGTGAGAATCGCAACAGATAGCTTCTTGAACTCTTAGATTAGAAGTTTCAACTTCTTATTCAGGATCTGCAATAGTATCGAGAGGAAGAAGATGAAGTTCCACCCCTTTTCGAAAATCAATCACCAAGAGTTATCTTCTTCCTTCTGATCAGAATTATTTTTATTATCTTCCACCGTCCAATAGCTTTTTGAGCCATGGGCCCACTTAGATTTGGTAGCTGCAATCTTGCTTTTGCATTAAATGCAATACAGAGGCATGTTGTGCCATTTGTCGCGTACTGTAGACTTCCTGCAATGATTTTGAATTTTGTTAACGTCAATATCTATGGACTTAGCCAAATTCAAGCAATTTAGTATATGCGTTGAGTGAATGACCTTCACTCAATGCAAAAACACTTAGATAGTTTTCTGTCTCACTAGGCGTCGAGTGATTAGTCATCACTCGATGAATTTGGATTTAGCGAATATTTTTGTTGAGGAAGCATTGAGTGAACAACATTCACTCAACGCTTTTGTCCTTAAAAAAACTATCAGTTGATAGGGGTTGAATGCGTTGGCTTCCCTCAACAGTTTTGTCCTTAGATAAACTTTCTGTTGATAGGCGTTGAGTGTGTTGGCTTCACTCAATGCTTTCGTCCTTGGACAAACTTTCTATTGATAGGCGTTGAGTGCATTGAGTGAGCCTTTATCACTCAACGCATACTTGACTTTCCTATCATCTTGATGAGGCATTGAGTGAACAGCCTTCACTCAATGCTTTGGTACTTAGTTGATTTTTATCAGTATGAAGGCGTTGAGTGAGCTGTCTTCACTCAATGCTTTTTGAATTTACCTATCTTCTCAATGAGGGATTGAGTGAACTGTCTTCACTGAATGCTTCTGTACTTAGCTGATTTCTCTATTGAGTTGGCATTTAGTGAACTGCCTTGACTCAACATTTTTGGACTTAGACAGATTTTTTGTCTACATCTTCTGAGGCTTTGACTGAAGCTTGTTTTGTCGACGCTTTCTGAGCTTGGTGTTGAGTGAACTGGCTTCACTAAATGCTTCTAGACTTAGCCAGATTTCTTCTCAGTTTCTCTAGCTTTGACAGCATAGAGCTTTACTCGGCTCTTATTTCTTCAAGCGTTGAGTGAGCTGTCCTCACTCGATGCTTTTGGACTTAACCATAAATCTTCCTTGTCAATACAGAATCTTTGACTGTCTTAGCTTTATTCGATGCCTCTTGTTATATGGCGTTGAGTGAACTGCCTTCACTCAATGCCTGTTGACTTAACCAAAATTCTGCTTTGTCAATAGTTGGGCTTTGACTTCTCATGCTTTACTCAGCGCTTTTTGTCATCTGGCATTAAGTGAACTAGCTTCACTCAACTCACGTGGACTTAGACTAATTTCTGTCTTCCCAGCATTCTTCCTTATGTCCACCTGTCACTATCACTTAAACAACCTGTCTAATCATTATGACAAAAAACATCTTGCACATATTGAACTTAGAGCATGCATCAATACATCTATGCTCTTAGTATTGATGGTGATGCCTTTTCAAATCTAGGGAACATTTAAGGGCAATATTCCCAACAATTTCCCCCTATTTGAAGAAGGTAAAATACACAGCAATACCAAGGTACATTACTACATAAAACATATCAATTAAGCAAATGTAAGATAGCAACTATAGCTTGTCTTAAGTTCCCATTTTAATACAGTGACTTAACATGTCAAGTCATTGCTCTCCTCATACCACATGAAAGTTTCCAAGTATTATGCATTGACTCAACGAGTAGTCATTTCTCTCCTCACACCACTTGAATCATTCCAAGTATTATGCACTGCCTTAACATGTCAAGTCATGTCAAGTCATTTCTCTCCAACTCCTCCCCCTTTCTGGCTTCTTCAATAAGCATTCATCTATTTGAGGGTGGAGAAAGGATCATGGGTGAATTATACTCTTGTTCCTTTTAACCATCATGCCCAGGAAGAGTTTATTCCTCAGCCAACTTGGTGGATGTAATGACCTCATCTTGAGTAGTAACTTGTGAATGCTCCCCCTCAACTACACCATTATTTTTGGAGGAACATCATTCTTATCCTACACTGTATCTTTCTCAGCTGATTCAGCTGATCTCACTGAAATTTAACCTAGTTAGTTAAAGTGATTAATTGCTATCTATCTATCTAACCTTGCTAAAGTTATACTTTAATAATAAGGCAGATAAACATCATTATGACTTGAAAACAGAAATATAGAAATGTAGATCTATAATTGAAACAAATAATGTATATGAGTCATTCAACATTTAGCATTCCTAACTCAATTTTGAAAGAGTTAAACTTAGCCTCATCAAATGACTTTGTGGAGATACCAGCAACTTGATTGTCAGTGGGGACAAATTTAGGGCAAATGTTTTCACTTTCTATATGTTGTCTAATAGAATGATATCTAATTTCTATAAGCTTAGTCCTGATATGTGAGACAGGAATCTTAGTAGTAAAAATTGAACTGGATGAGTTACACTATAGGGGTGAATGACATACCTTGATATTGTAGTCCTCTAGCTGATGTTATATCAACAGAAGTTGTGCACAACTACTCCCTGCAGATTTGTATTCTAACTTAGCAGTGGATATAGTCATACTGGTCTGTTTCCCGCTACTCCTTAAAATCAGACTTCTCCCTTGGAATTGATAAGTTCCATCCTTGCTTTTCCTATCTTCCTTGCACACTATAAAGTCTCTTCTTGCTGAGCCAGATCTCTTCCTCTTATTTAGCAATAGATTTTCCTCTGGCTCTAGCTATCTGATCAACAGCAGTACAAGAGGGTTCATCCCACTAAGAACTTTATTAATCATCACATTGATCTGCCCTCTGTTCACCATACAGTTCATCATACAATCCATCTTTGATCGGGTATACTGTTCAAGCTATAATGAACCTTATATTGGTAACCCAAACAGTATTCTCCCCCTTGATCATTACCTTCTTCCTTGATCAATGTCTACCTCCCTTTATAATTTCTTCAGATACAACTGCAGTCAGGTAGGTTTTATCCTGATCTATCTTTTCATCCAAATAGATCATCATCCTTAGAAAATTAAATGACATTCTCATCTCCTTGAGCATGAAGTTCTGTTGGAATCTCCCCCTCAATCTCTTCATTTCCCATAGAAAGTAGCTGACTTGTATCAACTATAGCTAGAGCAATCCAGCTGTTCTTAAACTGATTGTACTTTCTCCTCCACAGTAGGGGCAACCATCTGGGTTGTCTACCCCTCAACCACAGCATTGTCCATAGGGACATGCTGATCTTCAGCAGTATTCTTCTAATTTATTTTGTGCTGGAGATACTCAACATAAGACTCAAGCTTGTCCAGCATACCAGACTATACTAGCTCTCCTTCAATAGGAGCATCTAGCTTGTCAGTCTCCCCCTCAATATTTGCACAGATCTTGTCCACAATACTTTCAGTTACCATTTCAGCTACCTCTACCAGAATATTCTCTGATTGGTAGCCACTGACTTGGACATTCTTTGCTGCAAGTTTAGAATATATTGAAACCTGAGCATTATTATCTCTTTTTATTTTCTCAGAAGAATCTGATAGTTGAGGATCATATATCTCTTCCTTACTGCTCTTAGAAGAGTAACTTCATGTGCTCTCCTTTGTGATGAGTACAACCTCCTTTTTCTTTTTCTCACTAGTCTGCTTATGTGGAAATAAAACTTTGTCCCACCAGACAAACATCTTGAACTTTAATGGTTGGATCCTACTGATCTTCACCCAAGTCCTGTGTACTTTAACCTTTTTTAGGAATGCACACATCTTTTTCCTCTTGGGCAGTAGGAGGAGTATCCTTGATGGTCAATTTATCCATATCCAACTACCCAACTGCTGATCTTGGGTCCATTCCTCACTGGAGAATGATCCTTAAGATAGCTCCTTGTTCTGGTGATATACCTGGAACATCCACTGCTCAAGTACTATATGGGAGTATGAGCACTTGGACTATCCTGCAAAACAAGATTTAAGTTACCTTAAAACCCTAATTTTTGTTTAGTCTTAGGTTTTGGTTAGCCTGAAAATGAAATTGTCTTCCTGCAGATTTTTTGATAGGAAGACTACCACTTTGCTCTGGGCACAGTAAGATTGTGCCAGCAATCTAAGGCAAAATGACCCACTTTACCACAGAACCAACACTCATGAATATTATATCTTATTTTTTGAATAGTTCTGGTAGCAGCTAACTGTTCAGAAGGAAGAGCAGCTTCCTTTTTCTTATTTCTCTCAGCCACAATCTGACTGAAGGTGAGTCTGCTAGTAAAAAAACTTTGTTTTTCTTGAGATCTACCAACAATGGTCTTCTTTGCAGAAAACATACTATTGATGGCCTCAGAAAAGCACAAGTCTGGCTTGCTGACAGACTTGCCCTTGGTCCTAGTGTGTGCTGAGAGATCTTGAGAAAAGGCCACTACCTTATTCTTGAGTGTGGGATCTGGTGCACCAAATATAAATGGTCTATAATGTCCATTTGAATTTCCTCATGGGGAGCCTTAAAGGCACCCATCCCCCCTCTATATCTTCCACCAAAGTTGTGAACATTTTTGTTCACATTTGTGGATCGTCCATCCAACCAGTAACCATAGATACTCTCTTGGTCACACTTGTTTGAAGGTAACACCACCTTCTTAAAAGGGATAAGAGGCTTTGATGTCAGGGGCTGTACTGAAGCTTTGTTTTTCTCTTTGGGATGGGCAACTCTAGTGTTCCCTTTGAATCCAAATCCCTTCTTACACTTTTGAGAGGAGAAGGAGTCTATCAAGGGTAACACTGACTTAGTCTTAGAGAAACTAGCGACAATTCTTTTCTCTTTAGAGTTTCTCTTCAAGATACAAAATGATATTGTTCTTGTTGTTGATGGTCCAAATCTAGACGATTGAGATGACCTTTAGTTGGCTGACTTCCCTCATTTTCTGATCCATCAAGGATGCTGACTCAGACTGCTGAGAAGTAGTTAGCTGTAGGGAGATAATCTCCTCAGCATGCTTCTTGGACAACTTCTTGCTTTTTTTAAAGCATATAAAAGGGCACCATACTTATCAATCAATTGATTGACATATTCCTCAGATTCTGACCCATCTTCATCACATGATGATGATGCATCAGAATTTGTACTAGTGTCATAATCTTAGTCAGAAGAGGAGCTAGATAGAGAGTGTACCTTTTCTAGATCAAGCTGATCCAGGCAGGATTCTTCATCTGATATGGCCATCAGCCCATAGCAGATGTTGGCATTTTCATCCTCATCATCCTCCTATGAGTCACTGTCTGAATGTGATAGAGGGGCCCTATTACCCATTCTAGCATCAGGATAGTCTTCAGATTCATCTACAATAGCATAAAGTAGCCTTATAAAGACTTCTTCTTCTTCAAACTTTCAGGAAGATGAGTCAGTCTTACTCTGACTCTTTCCAGACTTGGTAAGGAAGTTCTTTTCCTTTCTACAGACTTGAAGCTTCATTGAGCTCCACTCCTTATGGTTCTCTCCTGAACTTATAAGTACAATCCTTTTCGCTACCTTTGGAGATCAACTCAGACTGTTAAGTCCTTTTTGAGGAACCTCTCTCTGATACCACTTGAAAGTTTTTAGTTTCAAGGATAGCTAACACCTAGAGGGGGGTGAATAGGTTTTAGGCCTTTTTTATGTTTTTCCAATTTTGGGTGTGTTGTTATTTAGTTATACTTGGCTTTCAAGATAATCAACAACACCACACACAAGATTTATAGTGGTTTCTCAGATTATGGGTACATCCATTATCCCTCCCACCTTTCTAACAGTGTGTTAGACAAAGCACTTCTCCAAACTTAGCTCCAAAAAGCTTACAACACAGATCCCTCGGGATCTCTTAGTCTCCTCCAAGACCAACCTCAGACACAAGGCCCTCCAACTCAGAGCAAGATTACTCCTACAGCTCAGTGATCCAAAGATTACCTACCTCAGAATAAGTTAAGAGTCCTACACTCAGGCTAGTAGGATATCCCTACAACTCAGAGAGAATGACTCTCCTATAGCTCATGCATAAAGGCCCTACCTCAGATCTACAGAAGGATCCTACTTCAGCCTTAATAAAATAGGCTTACACTTAGATCTGTTAAGATCCTATATATGAAGAATTGATAGTTGGTGTTGATTTGACTATAGAGAAATGATCTATGAGCCTGCCTTCCTGGACTGAGAATAACTCAGACCTAACTTTAACTCCAATAAGATGATTCTCTGAGCCTGCTTCTTGTTGAAATGGGAAAGCTCAGTTCTATATCCTTCATATCAACAAGATGGTTGATCTTCAAGTTGACTTGGCTTGTGCTAATAAGTATCTTGCAGAGCACTGCTGTAACATCCCATTTCCAGCTAGACCCCTAGGAGTTGGTCTGTCGTGAGAGAACCCTAGAAGCCCAAGAATTGAAGTACAACGACTGATATTTCGGGTCACGGGTTGGTCACGCCCGTGACCTATGTGTCACGCCCGTGACATAGGGCGTGACTCCTTCGACGATCGTCGAGCTCTGTGAGACGATCGTCGAATTTGAAACTCGGGCCTGTCATGCCCGTGACCTATGTGTCACGCCCGTGACATAGGGCGTGACTCCTTCGACGATCGTCGATCTCTGTGAGACGATCGTCGAATTTGGAACTCGGGCCTGTCACGCCCATGACCTATGTGTCACGCCCGTGACCTAGGGCATGACTCCTTCGACGATCATTGATCTCCGTGAGACGATCGTCGAACTTGCAACCCGGGCCTGTCACGCCCGTGACCTATGTGTCACGCCCGTGACCTAGGGCGTGACCCCTTCGACGATCGTCGATCTCAGCGGGACGATCGTCGATCTCAGCGGGACGATCGTCGATCTCAGCGGGACGATCGTCGAAGCGCAGAATTTGCGTCATGGCCATGTCACGCCCGTGACCCAGGTGTCATGCCCGTGACCTAGGGCGTGACCCCCTTCGGCGATCGTCGATCTCAGCGAGACGATCGTCGAGCGCGGAATTTGCATCTTGACCCTGTCACGCCCGTGACCCATGTGTCACGCCCGTGACCTAGGGCGTGACCACCCTTCAACGACCGTCGATCTCAGTTCGACGATCGTCGACCTCAGAATTTTCCACACGGGCCTGTCACGCCCGTGACCTATGTGTCACGCCCGTGACAAGGGCCGAAACGTCAGCTAGACTGGAAATTTCGGTAACCGACGTCATAATAAATTCTGATTATGGGAAAGTACAGCAGGAATATTTATGGGCCGTTTTCTTCTCTAATTATTTAATATAAAAATAGAGAGTGAGGTCCAATAGGAAATCGCCACCTGGATCAGCCAATTCATTTCCACCTTTTCCTCTTCCCTGCATCATAACCGAAACGTTATTAAGAAAAAACATTCATGGCCATGAATGTTTCATCCTTTCCCCTCCCCATTGGGAAATCTATAAAAGCCCACTTGGAGCAAGAGGAGAAGGTTACACGCTCGATCAAATAAATTCAGACTTTTGCTCTTGCTGTAGGAGAAGTTCGGGAATGCCATCACCGCGCCATGACAATCCAACGTTCTTCTCGCCTTCAAACCACGAACAAGGTCCTCCTCTACTTCTTCTCTTATGGGTAGATCTTATGATCTTAGAAATGAAGTTCGTGCTCAAAGGAGCCGTACCTACCTCGTGTTTTCATGGAAAACCATGGAAAAATATTGTTTTGAGTTCGCCGGAAACCGCCACCTCCGGCGGCCAACCCACCGCAGAACGATAGCCATCGCCTCAACGGAGGTGGTGGTGGTGGTGGCTGGCCAGGGAGGTGATCGGATTGCCGGCGACGGATTACAGAAAGGTTACAGGAGATATGAGTTTCTGTGTTCTGTTTTTCGGGTTCATGTAGAAGATGAATAGTAAAATCACTTTATAATATATAAATTATGTATATAGTACATAATGAAAAGATCATTATTTGAGTATATTTTTAGGCTGAAAAACGAGGCACTTAGAGGCCGATTTAGGAAAAATGGCCAGTCACGAAAGTTGTATCCCTTCGAGTCTAGATTAATTTAAAATTAGTTTCAACTTGTTTGGGTAAGAGGTTTCACCGCGGCACCTGTTTTAGTGGGGGCTTTACCTAGAGTTGGGCAGAAATTAAAATGGATGCCCACTCTTCGTCCCTTGTCCAAATGACCTGAAATTTGGGTAGGGGGTTAACCTTAGCTCTATCTAAAGTCAGTCCAAAAATGGGAATTTTTGGAGACACGTTGCCTAAAGTTTTTGTTTTAATTTAATAAAGATAGAGGAATTATTTATGTAGTCAAATAACCTCCAAACCCTCCCAAATTTTGGTGAGTGGTCCCTGGCTATAAAACTTAGCTCTGTACAAAGTTTCAACTCATTTGGATGTGTTTTGGATAGGGATTCACCTATTCTTAACTAGGCAAAAGTGAGGCATTTTTGAGTAAAAAGTGCACGAGAGGATGGAACTGTCAAATCACCTCAACTGAGGCTGATATCTTGACCACTGACTTGGAAGGGTTATTATAACCCACTTGGAGAAAATGGTGTGGTTTAGGGTTGGTTTACCCTAGGATCCAAACTCAAACCCTAGATGGAGGGCTTTGAGGGTTGTGAAGGACATGGGGGAAATTGTTATCTTTTTGCCTTGAAACTCTGTAGAGTTGACATTAACATGATAAGAATCATCGGAATGGAATCTTGGAGAATTTGGAGACAAGTAGATACCTGAAAACCTTAGTCTTAGCTTTAGGGTAAAATACTAAATAAGAACAATCCGTCACTAAACATTATCTAAAGGCTGGGAAACTCGGGTAGAGTAAGTTTTGGAGTGGGTAGAAGCTATAGGAATTTTACTAGAATTTTATAATGTTTATTTCCAGCACTTCATTTGTAAAGTTGATTATAGCCCCAATTGATGTTTTAATTATTTGTACCTTTCTGTTCATGGAAATCTCATCAAATCTTGGAAATAAATGTTTTAGGACAGAGTGGTTACCCTTGAATTTTTGTATAATTTTTAGTTGAGTAAATCCAGTACTTCCTTCACAAATGTAGAAAAGGGATTCTATGCTTTGAAAATTTTTTAGGGATGATTTTATTACTCAAAAATTATGAAATTAGGCCAGTGCTATTTTTAAGTCTTTATCTGCATATTATAAATTATTTATAATTTTTGGAAGAATATTCTCTGTACTTGGTTCATAAATAATGGAAGATAGTAAATATTGCTAAAATAGTTTTGTTGCACTTTTGATGATAGAAAAATTATGATACCTGGGATTTACCCTATCGAGATAACCTACTATTTATTATAATTTTGTTGGACATGTTGCACGAGAACTTAGGGTAGTTCATGTTCAAACCGGAAGCCTTTGGAGTTTTGAGGAAATTAATTAAATGCCAGATAAATTAGGAAAATTACCACATTCTGGATGTAGGCCATTTATATCATGATAAGTCTCCAGTAAATAATTAGGGGCATTTGGATGAGTTTTGAGATCATTGCATAACCGGTTCGACATATAGTCTAGGTTGTCTACATATAGCAAATTTGTGAATTGCAATAGGACAGGATCTGAGAAAGTCGTTGGGGTTAGCCATTTTGTCTGGGTGGACAATTGTGGAAGATATCACAATAGGATGATATGAAGAGTAGAGAGAAGTGGTGATAGCTAGAGTTAAGAGGTGCTCGGGTTCGACGAAAGATCGTCTTTCCCGAAGAGAGGAAGGTTAGAAATCACCCTAGGATAGTCTATCGTAATATGAGAAGGGAATGGGTAAAGGGGATCAACCAATAACAATAAGTGCCTTGCGAAAGGGAACGATGGGCTTCAACTACCATCATAGTTCCTAGTGCCCTTTGAGAGCCCTTCACAGGGAATACCGGGGGCAGTCCTGGGTTAACGTAAACTGTAAATACAAACTGACAAGAGTAACTTAGTAATTAGGGATGCACCTTTCACAAACACTGTTAGCACAGGAAGATTGATGAGAGCTTCGGCTCGGCTGGTTAAGAGACGGACGGAATGGTCCGGGGAGCTTCGACTTGGTTGGTTAAGAGACGGACGTTTTGATCCGGGGATCTTCGGCTCGGTCTTTGTGTGTTTACGATTAAACTTGCATGTGCATAAAAAGGAATAAAAATTAAGGTGGTGGGTCTTCGGTATTGGAGTGTCGATGCACCGACGCCAATACGCTAACTCAGCAAGTGTGGTTAGCACTTCGCCAACAGAAGTCCGGTGCGCTAGACGGCAAGAGTACGCAGGCGTCCGCTTAGTGCACCAAGCGTTGAGGCGTACGATAGGTCTGACCGGTAGTGCTTTACTTATTTAGAGGTGGGTGAGGCCCAACCCACCGCTTCCATCTGCCACTATGGAGGTATCCTGGGAGGTAACGGCTCCGAAAGGGGGAACTAAAGGTCTGTGTGCACAGAGTCAGGTGTGTGAGTTGCACTTGCATGATTCATCATACCCACTTGCATGTCATAGCATAATCAATTCATTTAACCCTGACACCTAAAGTATAAGTGGTATGGGATGCTTATACATTAGGACATGCAAAACGACCCCTTAGTCTATAAGCGTGTGTGGGAAAGTTTATAAATTAAGGTTAATTTCAATATAAATATATGCTGCTGTTTGATAACCGATACCTCAACGTATAAGTGGTATGGGACACTCTATATGATGGGAGCCTTGCAGAAGATCCCTCGGCTTATGCGCTTTCGCACATAAGTTATGGTTACCTTTCCTACTTTCTGTTTCTGTCATATTTATTATAGAATTGCTAGATTAGTTCCGCTGCCATCTGTTTCTTGATTAAATCTCCACCTTCATGTCCTTCCCTATCTTCCTCTCCGCTCGGTACTTTAGGAGCCATGGGGGAAGGGGTAGGGGATGATAGGGCTTAGTCTTTATGACTAACAGTTTTCGAACCGCATCATTTAGGGGATCGCGGAGCCCAGCGTGGAGGAGCAGCCCTAGAGACCAGTGCGCTTAGCGATGGGGCAGTCTAGCTCCGGAGTTCATACAGCCGGGACCGTGAGTCTCGACCTTGAGTAGTTTTGTTTTTGCTTCCGCATGAGAGATTGTAGTGAGGACATGATGTACCGGGCATAATCCCGCATTTATAGTACTCTGATTATTGTTATTCTGTGCACACTCCCTTCGTGGAGATTTTATTCTATATATGTGATATACTTTCAGTTGACTTGCTCTTACTTCAAATATTGTGCTACCTTTCTGTGATCGAATTGGCCGGCAGAATCGGCGCCTTGTGGTGATGACCCTTCAGGACGTGAAGGTGTCACCGCAAAGCGGCGATTCTGGGCCTAAGACCCCGGGTTTTAAAAAGAAAAGGGGGGGGGGGTGTCTTACAAGTGGTATCAGAGGGAAACATCGATCTGAAAAAGATAGCAGTCCACTAATCCTGGGTCACCCCCGCTCGAGCTTAGTTTGGGGACAAACTAAGCAGCGGAAGTAGTGGTGTGCCCATAAGGGAAATCACATGTAGAAGTCCACTTCTCCATTAATTGGAATCCTTCTTTGTAGCCTACGACAAACCCTGCCCCAGCAGGAAGCACCTCCGACTGCAAAGAACATTTCACATAATTCTCTAGTCTACGAGTTAGACCCAGCTCACTAGGACTCACTACTAACCATAACAACTTTTTACTATGTCCTAGTCCGAAATAGACCAGGGTTATGGACTTGGTTAAGGTGCGGAGATACCCAATGAGAATAAAGGAGGAGCTTAGCACGAGAATGACTACCGAAGACATAAACTCAGGTGTCTCTACTATCCTAATCAAGGATTACTCAAACTATCAGGACGACCATAAGAAGAATTGAGGCCAATAATACATTAGCAGAATGGTAAAAGACAAGTGGTCTTAGCCCTCCTACCGGTAAAAGGATTACTCGGAGACAACCACCAAGACAAACACCGAGGGTCGGATAGGAATTCAAGATCGGAAGATACCCATTTGGGATTGGGAATATTTTGACCCGGATAAGGTTGTCGTAAATGTGACTCAGAGAGTTTAAAATATGGAATATACTAACAAATTTCAGGTTGTAACCCCAAGTCGGAGATTGATGACCTAGGGATTGTGCACCCAGCTACGACGGATATAACATTGTAATAACAAAGATACATTGCCCAAAGTAGGTAGGGGCTTATCTTTTGTTTATTGGGTGAAGTGACCTTTGCTCTGAAGATTTGGCGACACTACCTCTACGGGTTCACTGTGACATCTTTACAGATCACAAGAACCTGAAATACGTGGACACGCAGAAGGAGCTGAATATCAGGCAGAGGCGCTGGGTGGAGTTCTTAGCAGACTATCAGTATGAGATGCACTACCATCCAGGGAAGGCAAACGTTGTGGCCGACGTGTTGAGTCGGAGAGCTGTCACTTTTGAAGACGGACCCCAGGTTATGTCCATGGAGTTAGTCCGGTTATTCAGAGATATGAAGATATCCCTAGTGTTGGAGGATGATCCAGAGCTGTATAGGGAGTATCTGGCATCGATGGTGGCCATAGATTATATTCGGGATCGCATTCGGGACGGACAGAGGACAGATGCATGGGCAGAGCCGATGTTCCGAGCCTTAGAGGAGGGTTTGACAGGAGATTATTCCCTGAGAGATGGATTGCTACATTTCAGAGGCAGAGTATATATACCCGCAGGAGGCCAGATCCGAGAGGATATTATGACGGAGGCACAATGCAGCCGGTACTCTGTGCACCCGGGGATCACAAAGATGACCGCTGATCTGAAGAAGACGATGTTTTAGTCGGGCATGAAGAAGGACATTACGTACTTCGTGACCCATTGCGAGGCGTGTCAGTTGGTGAAGGCGGAGTGCAGGAACCCCACAGGACTGTTGCAGCCACTCCCGGTGCCGGAGTGGAAGTTTGATGATATAGCTATGGATTTTATACATGGGCTTCCCCGGTCTCGGACAGGGAATGACTCGATCTGGGTGATTGTTGATCGGTTGATGAAGGTGGCCCGCTTTATACCATTCAGGAAGGATTACTCGGTGGGAGTGCTGGTACGGAAGTTCGTGGAGCAGTATATCCAATACCATGGCGTGCCCAGGACGATAGTGTCGGACCGCGATGGACGGTTTACATCCAGGGAGTGGCGGTCAGTGCAGGCATATCTGGGCACCCGATTGACTTTTAGCACGGCCTTCCACCCTCAGACGGACGGGCAGACAGAGCGCACCAACAGGATGTTGGAGGATCTACTACGACTGTGTATACTGGACCGAGGGGAGCCGCGGGAGAAGATGTTGCCATTGGTCGAGTTCTCCTATAACAATAGCTACCAGTCCAGCATCAGGATGGCGCCTTATGAAGCCTTGTATGGAAGAAAATATAGGACCCCACTTTCTTGGGTTCAAGACGAGGATCCGAAGGTGTTGGGATCGGATTTTGTTGAGGACACCGAGGCACAGGTGAGACTGATCAGAGATAGGATGTTGGAGGCGCAGAGCAGACATGCTAAGTACTATGACGCCCGACATCGTCAGGTGGAGTTTCAGGTAGGGGACTGAGTGTTCTTGAAGATCCGGCCCATGCACGGAATCTCACGAGTGCGCGGTCGGAGGAAGAAGCTCAGCCCTAGGTATATGGGCCCTTACCGGATCCTGGAGCGGATCGGGCCCCTAGCCTACAGGCTAGAGTTGCCACCAGAGCTGGCAGCTCTACACGACGTCTTCCACATTTCTTCGCTGAGAAGGGCTCTACTACGCCCGGAGCAGCGGATTTTGACCACCGAAGGGCCGGTAGCTTCAGACCGATCTATTCACTTGGAGCCAAATCGGATCGATGACAAAGGAGTACGGATCTTGCGCCGCAAGAAGATCCCCTTAGTCAAGGTTCTGTGGAGAAACCACGGTCAGGAGGAGCACACCTGGGAACTGCAGGACCTGATGAGGCAAAAATACCCGGAGTTGTTCAGTCAGGTATACCTCACCACCTCTTGGTATACTATAAATTACCTTTTTGTACTAAACCGGTAGGACTAGATAAGGAAAAATTGAGAACCTAGGCATGCGCAGGAAAGTAGGGGCTAATCTTTTGTTTATTGGGGAGATTGTCTTCGTTTATCAAACAAGTATTCGCTTGAACCCAATAGAAAAAAACCGTATGGGATGTTACAAGTTTAATTTATTTCGGTAGAAATCCCCGTAGGCTCAACCTCAATTTCGGGGATGAAATTTTTGTTTTGTTTATTGGGATTTGTAACATCCCATTTCCGGCTAGACCCCTAGGAGTCGGTATGTCGTGAGAGAACCCTAGAAGCCCAAGAATTGAAGTACAACGACTGAGATTTCGGGTCACGGGTTGGTCTCGCCCGTGACCTATGTGTCACGCCCGTAACATAGGGCGTGACTCCTTTGACGATCGTCGATCTCCATGAGACGATCGTCGAATTTGAAACCCGGGCCTGTCACGCCCATGACCTATGTGTCACGCCCGTGACATAGGGCATGACTCCTTTGACGATCGTTGATCTCCGTGAGACGATCGTCGAATTTGGAACCCGGGCCTGTCACGTCCGTGACCTATGTGTCGCGCCCATGACCTAGGGCTTGACTCCTTCGAAGATCGTCGATCTCCGTGAGACGATCGTCGAACTTGCAACCCGGGCCTGTCACGCCCGTGACCTATGTGTCCCTCCCGTGACCTAGGGCGTGACCCCTTCGACGATCGTCGATCTCAGCGGGACGATCGTCGAAGCGCAGAATTTGCGTCATGGCCATGTCACGCCCGTGACCCAGGTGTCACGCCTGATAGTTTTACTTTCAAGACAACCTAAACACCTAGAGGGGGGGGGGTGAATAGGTTCTAATTGCTTGTTCAAATTTTTAGGCAGAATACAATTACAAAAATTAAAACATCCAGCACAGCATTCACAGACATTTAATCATCACAGATTGCACAATGTTTTATAGTGGTTCCCCAAGGTCTGGGTACATCCACTTTCCCCCTTTACCTATCTAGCAGTATGCTAGATTCGGCCAAACTTCCACTATTCTCAGATCCTCAGATCCTACAGCTCAGAACCTGGATAGGTTCCTACAACTCAGGCACAACAGCCCTACCTCAGCCTTGCCACAAGGCCTACAACTCAGAGAAGAACCTTCTCCTACACTCAGGCAAACAGCCCTACCACTCAGAGATCAACTCTCCTACACTCAGCCTTTATATCACAGGCTTACAACTCAGATCTGTGTAAAACAGATCCTACAGAAATTTAGAAAAAAAGTTTTAATGTCTTGCCTTTGTTGAGAGAGAAGAGGACAAGACAATTCTTGATCAGCTGATGAAATCAACTGAATCTGAGCTTTCTTCAAAGCTTCTTGAATCTGAACTTAGCTGAGTTGATTTCCAAACAGCTTCTTGAGAAACCACTGATGGCTTCCTTCTTCTTCTTCAAAATGGGTGGATCCCTCTCTATCCAACACCTTTGATGATACTTCTGAATTCTTGTTAGAACTCTTCTTAGATCGATCCTGAGATCGTCTTCTTAGATCTTCTGATGAAGATCTTCTTTAGTGTATTACACCTTCTTGATTTGATTTCTCAATTTGATTGCCAAAGTTCAATCTTCTCATTACTGTATTTACTTCTCTCTGAATCTGTCTATTTATAGATCTTCTTAACGGTAACCGGCTGATCCGGTTTATAACTGTCTTCTGACAAGTTTGACAACATCAGTTAACTGGCTGCAACCCACAGCTATCAAGTCTTCAAACAGATCCTGTGCCATAGTCTTGGTCAGCAATGTGTTGAGACAGACTGTCAGGAAGTGTCGAGACCAACTGTCTGTATGTGTCGATACAAGTAACTTTGGTGTCGATACAGGCTTTGATGATGTCGACAAGTTTGCCTTTAAGTCGACACAGCTTCTTCAGAGAATAACTTAGTCTTGACTTTGCAGGGTGTCGACACAAGTCCTGTGTGTCGACACAGTTGTTGTAGATTCAGAACTCAGTATATGTTGACTTAGTCTTCTGGTGTCGACACAAGTATTGTCGACTTCTGCCAATGTGTGTCGACTCTGTCTCATTGTGTCGACACAGCCTCCCAGTGTCGACACAAATGTGGTCGACTATCTTCCTGTGAGTCGACACTGCTTCCAAGTGTCGACACAAATGTGGTCGACTATCTTTCTCTGTGTCGACATAGCTTCCTTCAAGTGTCGACACAAATATTCTGAAGTGTCGACACTGTTTCTTCAGGTGTCGACACATGGACTTAGAATATTTTTCTGCATTCTTTAACACACTTCTTCACCTGCACATGTCAACTTAAAACAACATCAAATACACCTTGATGTATATCATTGAGCTAAGTTGGGCTTCTTCAAATCAGGTACACATTTTCCAATGTACCCAACAACGCCCGTGACCTAGGGCGTGACCCCCTTCAGCGATCGTCGATCTCAGCGAGACGATCGCCGAGCGCGGAATTTGCATCTTGACACTGTCACGCCCGTGACCCATGTGTCACGCCCGTGACCTAGGGCGTGACCACCCTTCAACGACTGTCGATCTCAGTTCGACGATCGTCGACCTCAAAATTTGCCACTCGGGTCTGTCACGCCCGTGACCTATGTGTCACGCCCGTGACAAGGGCCGAAACGTCAGCCAGATTGGAAATTTCGGTAACCGACGTCATAATCAATTCTGGTTATGGGAAAGTACAACATGAATATTTATGGGCCGTTTTCTTCTCTAATTATTTAATAGAAAAAGAGAGTATGAGGTCCAATAGGAAATCGCCACTTGGATCAGCCAATTCATCTTCCACCTTTTCCTCTTCCCCGCATCATAACCGAAACGTTATTAAGAAAAAACATTCATGGCCATGAATGTTTTATCCTTTACCCTCCCCATTGGGAAATCTATAAAAGCCCACTTGGAGGAAGAGGAGAAGGTTACACGCTCGATCAAACAAATTTAGACTTTTGCTCTTGCTGTAGGAGAAGTTCGGGAACGCCATCACCGTGCCATGACAATCCGACGTTCTTCTCGCCTTCAAACCGCGAACAAGGTCCTCCTCTACTTCTTCTCTTATGGGTAGATCTTAGGATCTTAGAAATGAAGTTCGTGCTCAAAGGAGCCGGACCTACCTCGTGTTTTCATGGAAAACCATGGAAAATATTGTTTTGAGTTCGCCGGAAACCGCCACCTCCGGCGGCCAACCCACCGCCGACCGATAGCCATCGCCTCAACGGAGGTGGTGGTGGTGGTGGCTGGCCAGGGAGATGATCGGATTGCCGATGACGGATTACAGAAAGGTTACAGGAAATATGAGTTTTTGTGTTCTGGTTTTCGGGTTCATGTAGAAGATGAACAGTAAAATCACTTTATAATATATAAATTATGTATATAGTACATAATGAAAAGATCATTATTTGAGTATATTTTTAGGCTGCAAAACAAGGCACTTATAGGCCGATTTAAGAAAAATGGCCAGTCACGAGAGTTGTAGCCCTTCGAGTCTAGATTAATTTAAAATTAGTTTCAACTTGTTTGGGGAAGCGGTTTGACCGTAACACCCGTTTTAGTGGGGGCTGTACCTAGAGTTTGGCAGAAATTAAAATGGATGCCCACTCTTCGTCCCTTGTCCAAATGACCTAAAATTTGGGCAAGGGGTTAACCTTAGCCATATCTAAAGGCAGTCCAAAAATGGGAATTTTTGGAGACACGTTGCCTAAAGTTTTTTGTTTTAATTTAATAAATATAGAGGAATTATTTATGTAGTCAAATAACGTCCAAACCCTCCCAAATTTTGGTGAGTGGTCCCTGCCTATAAAAATTAGCTCTGTACAAAGTTTGAACTCATTTGGATGTGTTTTGGATAGGGAGTCACCTATTCTTAACTAGGAAAAAGTGAGGCATTTTTGAGTAAAAAGTGGACGAGAGGTTGGAACGGCCAAATCACCTCAACTGAGGCTGATATCTTGACCACTGACTTGGAAGGGTTATTATAACCCACTTGGAGAAAATGGTGTGGTTTAGGGTTGGTTTACCCTAGGATCCAAACTCAAACCCTAGATGGAGGGCTTTGAGGGTTGTGAAGGACATGGGGCAATTGTTCTCGTATTGCCTTGAAACTCTGTAGAGTTGACATAAGCATGATAAGAATCATCGGAATAGAATCTTGGAGAATTTGGAGACAAGTAGATACCTTACAACCTTAGTCTTAGCTTTAGGGTAAAATACTTAATAAGCATAATCCGTCACTAAACATTATCTAAAGGCTGTGAAACTCGGCTAGAGTATGTTTTGGAGTGGGTAAAAGCTATAGGAATTTTACTGGAATTTTATGATGTTTATTTCCAGCACTTCATTTGTAAAGTTGATTATAACCCCAATTGATGTTTTAATTATTTGTACCTTTCTGTTCATGGAAATCTCATGAAATCTTGGAAATAAATGTTTTAGGATAGAATGGTTACCCTTGAATTTTTGTACAATTTTTAGTTGAGTAAATCCAGTACTTCCTTCAAAAATGTTAAAAAGGGGTTCTATTCTTTGAAAATTATTTAGGGATGATTTTATTACTGAAAAATTATGAAACTGGGCCAGTGCTATTTTTAAGCCTTTATCTGCATATTATAAATTATGTATAATTTTTGGAAGAATATTCTCTGTACTTGGTTCATAAATAATGGAAGATAGTAAATATTGATAAAATAGTTTTGTTGCCCTTTTGATGATAGAAAAATTATCATACCTTGGATTTACCCTATCGAGATAACCTTCTATTTATTATAATTTTGTTGGACATGTTGCACGAGAACTTAGGGTAGTTCATGTTCAAACCGGAAGCCTTTGGAGTTTTGAGGAAATTAATTAAATGACAGATAAATTAGGAAAATTACCACATTCTGGATGTAGGCCATTTATATCATGATAAGTCTCCAGTAAATAATTAGGGGCATTTGGATGAGTTTTGGGATCATTGCATAACCGGTTCGACATATAGTCTAGGTTGGTCTGCATATAACAAATTTGTGAATTGCAATAGGACAGGATCTGAGAAAGTCGTTGGGGTTAGTCATTTTGTCTGGGTGAACAATTGTGGAAGATATCACAATAGGATGATATGAAGAGTAGAGAGAAGCGGTGATAGCTAGAGTTAAGAGGTGTTCGGGTTCGACGAAAGATCGTTTTTCCCGAAGAGAGGAAGGTTAGAAATCACCCTAGGATAGTCTATCGTAATATGAGAAGGGAATGGGTAAAGGGGATCAACCAATAAAAATAAGTGCCTTGCGAAAGGGAACGATGGGCTTCAGCTACCATCATAGTTCCTAGTGCCCTTTGAGAGCCCTTCACAGGGAATACCGGGGGCAGTCCTGGGTTAACGTAAACTGTAAATACAAACTGACAAGAGTAACTTAGTAATTAGGGCTGTACCTTTCACAAACACTATTGGCACAGGAAGATTGATGAGAGCTTCGACTCGGTTGGTTAAGAGACGGACGGAATGATCCGGGGAGCTTCGGCTCGGTTGGTTAAGAGACGGACGTTTTGATCTGGGGAGCTTCGGCTCGGTCTTTGTGTGTTTACGATTAAACTTGCATGTGCATAAAAAGGAATAAAAATTAAGGTGGTGGGTCTTCGGTATTGGAGGGTCGATGCACCGACGCCAATACGCTGACTCGGCAAGTGTGGTTAGCACTTCGCCAACAGAAGTCCGGTGCGCCAGCCGGCAAGAGTACACAGGCGTCCGCTTAGTGTACCAAGCATTGAGGCATACGATAGGTCTGACCGGTAGTGCTTTACTGGTTTAGAGGTGGGCGAGGCCCAACCCACCGCTTCCGTCTGCCACTAAGGAGGTATCCTAGGAGGTAACGGCTCCGAAAGGGGGAACTAAAGGTCTGTGTGCACAGAGTCGGGTGTGTGAGTTGCACTTGCATGATTCATCATACCCACTTGCATGTCATAGCATATTCGATTCATTTAACCCTGATACCTAAAGTATAAGTGGTATGGGACGCTTATACATTAGGACTTGCAAAACAACCCCTTAGTCTATAAGCTTGTGTGGGCAAGTTTATAAATTAAGGTTAATTTCAATATAAATATATGATGTTGTTTGATAACCGACACTCCAACGTATAAGTGGTATGGGACACTCTATACGATGGGAGCCTTGCAGAAGATCCCTCGGCTTATGCGCTTTCGCACATAAGTTAAGGTTACCTTTCCTACTTTCTATTTCTGTCATATTTATTATAGAATTGCTAGATTAGTTCTGCTGCCATCTGTTTCTTGATTAAATCTCCACCTTCATGTCCTTCCCTTTCTTCCTCTCCGCTCGGTACTTTAGGAGCCATGGGTGAAGGGGTAGGGGATGATAGGGCTTAGTCTTTATGACTAACGGTTTTCGAACCGCATCATTTAGGGGATCGCGGAGCCCAGCATGGAGGAGCAGCCCCAGAGACCGGTACGCTTGGAGATGGGGCAGTCTAGCTCCGGAGTTCATACAGCCGGGACCGTGAGTCTCGACCTTGAGTAGTTTTGTTTTTGCTTCCGCATGAGAGATTGTAGTGAGGACATGATGTACCGGGCATAAGCCCGTATTTATAGTACTCTGATTATTGTTATTCTGTTGACACTCCCTTCGTGGAGATTTTATTCTATATATGTGATATACTTTCAGTGGACTTGCTCTTACTTCAAATATTGTGCTACCTTTCTGTGATCGAATTGGCCGGCAGAATCGGCGCCTTGTGGTGATGACCCTTCAGGACGTGAAGGTGTCACCGCAAAGCGGCAATTCTGGGCCTAAGACCCCGGGTTTTAAAAAGATAAAAGGGGGGGGGGGGTCTTACGACTGCTTCTTCCTTGCTGCTTCTTATTTCTTAGAGAAGTATCTCTGAACTTGTTGTTGCAGGTGAGAATGACAACAACTATCTTCTATCAGCTTCCAGATCAGCTGCAGCTAGGGTTTCGTCTTGCTACTTCATCTTTCTCAGATAAGTATCTCTGAACTTATTGTTGCAGGTGAGAATGACAACAACTATCTTCTATTAGCTTCCAGATCAGCTGCAGCTAGGGTTTGGCCTTGCTACTTCTTCTTTCTCAAAGACGTTACTCTGAACATGCTGTTGAAGGTGAGAATCGCAACAGCTAGCTTCTTGAACTCTTGAATAAGAAGTTTTAACTTATTCTTCAGGATTTGCAATAGTGTCGAGAGGAAGAAGATGAAGTTCCACCCCTTTTCAAAAATCGATCCGCAAGAGTTATCTTCTTCCTTCTGATCAGAATTCTTTTTATTATCTTCCGCTGTCCAATAGCTCTTTGAGCCATGTGCCCACTTGGATTTGGTAGCTGCAATCTTGCTTTTGCATTAAATACAGTACAAAGGCGTGCGACACAGTTTGTCGCGTACTATAGACTTCCCGCAACGATTTTGAATTTTGCTGAGATCAGCATTTGTGGACTTAGCCACATTCAAGAAATTTAGTATATGCGTTTAGTGAACAACCTTCACTCAACGCAAAAACACTTAGATAGTTTTTTGTCTCACCAGGCATCGAGTGATTAGTCATCACTCGACGAATTTGGACTTAGCCAATATTTCTGTTGATGAAGCGTTAAGCGAACAGCCTTCACTCAACACTTTTATCGTTAGACAAACTTTCAGTTTATAGGCATTGAGTGCGTTAGCTTCACTCAATGCTTTTTTCCTTAGACAAACTTTCTATTGATAGGCGTTGACTGCATTGGCTTCACTCAACGCTTTTGTCCTTGGACAAACTTTTTGTTGATAAGCATTGAGTGTGTTGAGTGAGCCTTCATCACTAAACACATACTTGACTTTTCTGTCATCTTGATGAGGCGTTGAGTGAACAGACTTCACTCAACACTTCTATACTTAGTTGATTTTTATCGATATGAAGGCGTTGAGTGAGTTGTTTTCACTCAACGCTTTCTGCCTTTACCTATTGTTAGGTCCATTGATCCCAATGTCCCAAATTTGTAAGAAGTCAAACAAGTCAATGGTATACACATAGTTTTATTTGATGTATGTTCAAGTTCATGCATGCAGGTTGCTCTTTATCACTTTAATGTGACAGGTGGCTCAAGTTACTATGACAGGTGGACACAAAGAAGCTGGCTGGATAAACAGGAATTTACCTAAGTCCACAAGTGTTGAGTGAAGCAAGCTCACTCAATGCCAGGTAATAATATTCGATGAAGTCCACAGGCGTTGTGTGAAGCAATCTCACTTAATGCTAGATGTCAAGAAGTGCAGTTGATAAAGTCAAAATTCTTGTTAAGTCCAGATGCGTTGAGTGAGGATAGCTTACTCAACGCCAGATGAGCTGAAGCGTCGAGAAAAGACCAGTCAGTCAAAGCCTTTGCATTGACAGTGAAGAAAAGTGACTGAGTATACAAGCGTTGAGTGAAGCGTGTTCACTCAATTCCATATAACAAAAAGCACAGAGAAAAGACTATGTAGTCAAAGCTTAAGAAGTTGGCAAGGCAAAAAATTGACCAAGTCCACAGGCATTGAGTGATGTCAACTCACTCAACGTTATACAACCAGAAGCATTGAATCAAGCTACTTCAGTCAAAGCCAGAGAAAGTGAAGAAATCAGCTAATTACAGAAGCATTGAGTGATGTCAATGCACTCAATGCCAAGACCAAAAAGCATTGAGTCATGTTGCTGTAGTCAAAGCCTAAGAAGATTGAGGATAGAAATTGATTAAGTCAAGAAGCGTTGAGTGAATCCAGTTCACTCAACGCCTAATAAAGTAGACAGGCAGAGACAGAAAGCGTTGAGTGTGGCCATCTCACTCAACGTCTTTAGACAGGTAATGAATTGACTAAGTCCAGAGGTATTGAGTGAATCTAGTTCACTCAACGCACTCAACGCTTAACAAGTGGAGAAAGTACTGAGGCGTTGAGTGAAGCCAGTTCACTCAATGCACTCAACACCTAATAGTGCAGAGAGTGTTGGACTATGAATGTCAGAATTTGGCTAAGTCCAAAGGCGTTGAGTGAGGAAAGCTCACTCTACACTCTCAACGCCTAGATGCAAAATGATGAGCCAAGTCAGAAAGCCTTGAGTGATGAAGCCTCACTCAACGTTCTCAATGCCTAGATGCAGAAAGATGTGCCATGTCTAAAGCATTGAGTGAGGAAGAGTCACTCAACGCTCTCAATGCCTAAGATACAGAATGGTTCAGAAAGTTACTAAGGGTTTTGGCATTGAGTGAAGCTTGTTCACTCAATGCACTCAATGCTTGAGGAAGCATAAGATTGTCTAAGTCCAAAATCGTTGAGTAAAGCTTGTTCACTCAACTCACTCAACGCTTGAGTCAGAACTGAGAATGTGGCTAAGTCCACAGATACTAACGTCAACAAAAGTCAACAAAGTCAACGGAATTCAAATTCAGTGTGGGAAAGTTGGAATCTACCACTAATGGCGCTGGCGGCCTACTATATTGTTTATTCTATAAAAGGAGGTTGTAACTCAGCAATTAAAGTCGGGCCCAAATGTCAATAAAGTCGTTGCATGGCGGAAGATAAAAGGAATGTAATTGGGAGACAAAAATTAACTTTTAGGGCTATTTTCTTTTCGAAAGGCGGAAGATCTTCGTCGTCTTCCTTGCCATTGTTGCTGAGACAAGAAGCAGAAGTTCAAATAGATCGACCTGAAAGTTCTTCAAGTTAGCTGTTGTTGTCTTCATCATCAACAACAAGGAAGAAAGAGCAACAAGGCTAACCCTAGCTGCGGCCACTTCACAGCCCTAGCTGAGCACATCCTAAAGATTAATTTTTGGAGTTGTGAAGAAGATATCTGGACTGATCTCTCTCAGGATAGAAGGAGAAAGACACAGTGATATTTTTTTTTGTGTCGAAACAACTTCAAACTTATTTCTTTCCGTAAGAGCTGTAAGCCTGTGTTATAAAGGCTGAGATTGTAGAATCTGCTATAGATTTGAGGTAGGATTTTGTATAGAATCTGAGTGTAGGGGTGTCCTCCCAGCCTGAGTGGTAGGGCCTTTGGCCCGAGGTAGGTGATATTCTAATTACTGAGTTGTATGGCTTTGTGACCGAGTTGTAAGTCTTGGAGGAGACTCAGTGGTCCTGCAGGATCGAGTTGTTAGCTCTTAGAAGTCGAGATATTAGAGAAGTGCCTTGTCTAACATACTGTTAGAAAGGAGGGAGGGATAGTGGACGTACCCATAATCTGGGGAACCATAATAAATTGTTGTGTCATCTGGGTGAATATCTTGAAAGCACTAGGAAGTAAATCACCGCTCACAGCCTTAAATTATAAAAGTTAAAAGACATACTAAAAACCTAGAAACCTACTCACCCCCCTAGGTGGTTTAGCTACCCTTGCAACTAAAGACTTTCAAATGGTATCAGAGGGAGGTTTCTCAAGAAAGGCTTAACAGTCTGAGTAGATCTCTAAGGGTAGAAGTCTAAGTATACTTATGGGTTCAGGAGAGAATCATAAGAAGCTTAGTTCCATGAAGCTTCCTATCTACAGAAAGGAATGCTTTGGAATTTGGAAGGAGAGGGTCAGACTCTTCAAGGAGGCATCTGACCTAAGGATCTTTGTGATAGTAAAAGAGGGACCCTTCATCCCAATGAAGGTCTCTACTATGGATGCAAGTTTCAGGATACTAAGACTTATTCAGAAATGACCAAGGATGATGTCATTCTTTCCACCATGGACAAGAGGGCACAAAACATTATTGTTAGTGTCATAGATGACTCCACCTTTTATAATATGGTGCACTGCATGTTAAACCCCAAAATCAGCAATCCCTCCCCAAGGTCTCGGGCTCGCAAATCGCGGCCCGCTCAAGGGGTTCCCTCCCCCCGAGGGTTGCAATCTGCCTTAGCCCTCCTTTTTTGGGTCAGGCGGATAGGGTCTCCTATATGCTCAGGCCGTGTGGCTAAGACGGTCTCCCCTATCTGACTACCCTTGTCGCATAGCCACTGCATGCCCTGCGGGACGACGGGCTGCTTCTGTAGCTCACCCTCGCAGGCGACGCGGTTTGGCCGGCTAACCGCGCAGCATTCTTTCTTACAGGAAGCGACCTGCTTCAATCCACTAGAGCATTCCGCCGGTGCCGACCCTCGACCAGCACAACCGTCATAGGCTCGACGAGCCCCTCTAGCTCAGGTACCCGTCAGCGCGGGGAGGGCAGTTTGCTCCTCAGTTCGCCAGCCTGGGTTGGCGGCTTGCCCAGGCCACCGCCGCCTCGGGGCGGCCTGCTCCAGGACGCCCGTGAGGTGTGAGGCCTGCCCAGGCCGCCGTGTGGTGGGCGGCCTGCCCAGGCCACCGCCACCTTGGGCGGCCTGTCCCAGGCCGCCCGAGGGTTTGGGGGCCTGCTACAGGCTGCCACCACCTTGGGCGGCCTGTCCCTAGGCCGCCCGGGGGTTGGGCGGCCTGTCCAGGCCGCCGCCGCCAGGGGCGGCCTGTCCCCAGGCCGCCCGAAGGTTGGGCGGCCTGTCCAGGCCTCCGCTGCCTTGGGCGGCCTGTCCCCAGGCCGCCCGAGGGTTGGGCAGCCTGCTCCAGGCCGTCGCCACCTTGGGCGGCCTGTCCCTAGGCCGCCCGAGGGTTAGAAGGCCTGCTCCAGGCCGCCGACGCCTTGGGCGGCCTGTCCCCAGGCCGCCCGAGGGTTGGGTGGCCTGCGCCAGGCCGCCGCCGCCTTGGGAGGCTTGTCCCCAGGCCGCCCGAGGGTTGGGCGGCCTGCTCCAGGCCGCCGCCGCCTTGGGCGGCCTGTCCCCAGGCCGCTCGAGGGTTGGGCGGCCTGCCCCAGGCCGTCGCCGGCTTGGGCGGCCTGCTCCCGGCCGGCGTCCCTGTTGCTGCTCTGGGTGCGACCTACTTCTCAGGCCGCGCCGGCTTCTCTCAGCTCTCCCCGATGACCTGCGCGGACGCAATTTCCAGTCTGCCGGCTTCGCTGCTCAACTCCCCGACGACCTGCGCGGACGCAATTTCCAGTCTGCCGTCTTCGCTGCTCAACTCCCCGACGACCCACGCGGACTCAAATTGCTAGTCTGCCGAGGCCGCCGACGACCTGCTTCTCAGGCCGCCGAAGACCTACGCGGACGAAATTTCTAGTCTGCCAGCTCCGCAGCTCAACTCTCCGACGACCTGCGCGGACTCAAATTGCCAGTCTGCCGAGTCCACCGAGGCCGCCGACGACCTGCTTCTCAGGCCGCCGACGACCTGCGCGGACGCAATTTCCATTTCGCCGAGTCCTCCCAGTCCTCCATGATAACATCACTGGGTCCCGCTTCAAGAATATTCCCCTCGGGCGTATAAATAGGCCCCGAGACCTCTTATTTTGGGGAAAGTGCCAGAGAACTGCCAGCTTGATCAAGGTTTGCGGACTCAGTTTTCTAGTCCGCCATAGTTGATAAAGCAAGGTCTGCGGACTCAGTTTTCCAGTCTGCCATATTTGATCAAGCAAGATCTGCGGACTCAATTCTCCAGTCCTCCCAAGTTGTCAAGAGCCGTGGACTTAGTTTTTTGTCCTCAGCAGGAAGTTTGAGCAAGATCTGCAGTCTCAACTCTCCAGTCCTCTGCAACCTCTTTTACTTAGTCTCTGGCAACTCTTTTTATCATCCGCCAGCTTCCCCTTGTACCCTTTACTGTTTTTACATGTAATGGTGAACTAGCAAATTGTAAACTTGCTTCTTGATTAAAGGGAAAGCCCGCCGCAAGAGTGGCATTCAGGCCGCGGCGGGCGAAGTCTGCTGTTGCCGCTGATAGCGGCCCTCCCTTCTCTTTTCTTCTCCAAGTCTAACCATCAGAGCTCAACCGCCAAAGTAACGTCTGCTCGATAGCTCCTGATCAAGCTTCTTCTTTGCCCGAGAAAGCTTCTCCTCTGCTCGAGCAAGCTTCTCCTTTTTCCGAGAAAGCTTCTCCTCTGCTCGAGCAAGCTTCTCCTTTTTCCGAGAAAGCTTCTCCTCTGCTCGAGAAAGCTTCTCCTCTGCGCGAGCAAGCTTCTCCTCTGCTCGAGAAGGTTTCTCCTCTGCCCGAGCAAGCTTCTCCTCTGCTCGAGCAAGCTTCTCCTCTGCTCGAGCAAGCTTCTTATTTGCCCGAGCAAGCTTCTTCTTTGACCGAGCAAGCTTCTTCTTTGCCCGAGCAAGCTCCTTTCTTGCTCAAGCAAGCTTCCCCCTTGCTTCAAACCTCGTCGTTATCCCCGCAACACTCTTATTCTTCTAGCTTGTGAGATCGAACAACCCGTTAACTGGAGGACGTATTTTGTGCGTCAACACTGCAAGACAGCAAAAAAGATGTGGGACACTTTCGTAGTCTACATGGAGGGCACAAAAGAGGTCAGAGGTGATAGAAAGTTCGTCCTCAATCAAGAGTATGATTCTTTCAGGCAGTCCAAGGAAGAAAGTATAGTCAGCTGCTACGAATGATTCTTTAGAATAGTTAATGAGCTAAGGACCTATGGCCGGGTGTTCAGTACTTATGAGCTTAATGATAAGTTCCTTAGGTCTCTAACTAGAGACTGAGACACTAAGATTTGTTTCATTAGAGAAGTAGCAAAGTTGGCGGATACTCCTCAACCAAATATGTTTGGGAAGCTACTGTCTTATGAAATACAATTGACTGCCAGGAAGGAGGAGGAGAAAAACAACAAGTCTCAGGCTGTTCAACTCAAGTGGAGTGAATCAAATCAATACATATCGTGACCTTTTTATAGACGAGACCTTCAATGCCGATGACGTGGGCGCCCTTGGAAGACTATTCTAAAGCAAAGCAGACATTGCAGCTCCTCAAAGCCCCTCACAATCGTGACTGGTTGCTTTTACTTTACTCTTCAAACACTCTATTTTTCAACACTTCTGAGTGTTTCATTTTCATCTCAATAAAGTTTACGTCAGAGATCTCATACTGACCCAGTTCCTTTATTGTAATGCTTCTCCTCCATATTTTTCTCTTTGCCAAAGAGATCACTGAACCACCGAGATATCGCTAAGTCTTGCTCAGGGCCCCCTCGAGATTATTCTCTGGCGTAAGACCACAACGATCACGTATCACGGGGAGTTTTCACTTAAGTGCAGTGGGGGCCGTTCAACTCTCGTGCGGAGGATGACGGGACTTCAGATCCTGGCCGGCATCTAACACAGAGCGCGATTCTAGGGAGGACCCATGTGTTAGCTCTTCTGTGCTTCGCTAAAGGATATGTTACAATTACGATGATCTTTGCTTGACAAGCAATGATGATCAAGTGTAGCCTAGTCTCTTCGATCATCTCACAACTGTGACGGTCGAACACTCGTTGGTACTCTCAATCCGTGCCTCGCGGGGCCCACAACTCTGCTGATCAATTCGCTGACAAGCAATAGGCCACTTGGCGCATCTAGTTTAATTGATCAACGATACTTGTAACCCGAGGCATGAGAGCAGTGTATCTGTCGATCCTTCTTAGGATTTCTTGCGCTCTTTTCTCTTGTGTCCTTTTCTAAAGAATGCGTGGCAAGCCCGCTTTAGGTAGACTACACCCTGGATGACTTTGGCAAGTGATGCATAAGGCCCAGGGGTGCTCTCCTGTGGCAGCATTCAACCTTTTTTGATCATCCTCAGGGTATAGCCCTCCTTTGTCTTTTTGCCTTCTTACAGGTTAACAGGTTAAATCCAACATATTCTAAGGATCTGCAATATCTATTTGGCTTATGATCATTTTATATGCCACTCATTCTTCCTTTTGTAGAAGATAACAGGTGCTTGTAAGTCTCCTTCAGGTACTTGCGAGTTATCATTCTTCGGTGCTTTCCTCTGATCTTTGTTTTGCAGAGCTCATTGGAAGACATTCACATTCTCTTCATTTTGTAAGCCTCCTTCAACAACTCAGGTAAACTCAAGACGTACCTCTTTTCGCTTGTATTAACTTTTCCATCGCAGGAAAAAACAGGTATTAGCAAACTTTTTTCTGAGGAGAGACATCAGGTTCCATCTCTCCTTACCCCTTCCTTTTCTCTAGGGAAGGATCACGATTTTCGTGGGTCTTTTACATTTTTGAAGTTCTCTTCAGAACTTGAAAAAGTGCGGGGATCATGTTAACCCCAAAATCGGTGATCCCTCCCAAAGTAGCCAGCTCGCAAGTCGTGGCCTGCTCTAGGAGGTCGCGGCCTATCGGCCTTTTCTTCTAAGGGTGGGCGGACTAACCTCTCAGTTCGCTCAGTCCGCGCGGCTAGGGAGGTCTCTCTAGCCAGACCGCCCAGGTCGCATAGCTCCCGCTCAGTCCGTGCGACCAGGGCGGTCTCCCTGGTCTGACCGCCTAAGTCGCGCGGCAGCCACTTGCTTTACAGGGGATGCGGACTGCTTCCTCAGTCCGCCCCTACAGGCCGCGCGGTTAGATCGGATAACCGTGTGGTGTTTCATTCTTCCTCAGGTGTGAACTACTCAACTGAGTGACGGACTTGAATTCCTATCCGTCCAGACCGCTCGCTAGATGCTCAGCAGCAGAGGCAAACTCGTTCCAGTCCGCCAACAGCAAGACCATCCCAGATCGCGCGGACTAGCATGGACTCTGCAGACTCAGCATTTGTACTCGCACGACTCACCGGCTCACCATGGGTGACGTTACCAAGACCGTTACCTCCTCAGGCCTATAAATAGGCCCCCATACCTCTCATTCGATGACATGACAGAGGAGTCAAGGTCCCAGTATTTTCTCCTGCGGACTCGAATCCTCAGTCCGCGCGACCTCCCCTTCCTTCTCCCAGCTTGATCAAGCAGTCCGCCCGACTTAGTCCAGCGACCTCCTTGATCAGCTAACCGTGCAGTCTGCCGAACTCCCTTAATCAAACCGTGCGGCCTATGGCATTCTTATTCCTTAGCCTCCAGCTTCCCCCTTTGTACCATTTACTGTTTTCTCCTGTAAAGGTGCAATAACAAGCTGTAATATTGTTTCTTGGTAAAAGGAAAAGCCCGTCGTAGGAGTGGCATTAGAGCCGCGGCGGGCGAAGTCTGTTGTTATCGCTGCTAGCAACCCCTTCTTTTTTTTTCTCCTCTCTCGCCATCAACCTGCAAAGCTAACCATCAAAGTAACCGTCTGCTCGACAGTATCCGTTCAACCTTCTAAGTGGCTCCCGCCAAACCTCTTCTCTATCCTCGCAACCCTCTTCTTCACCTAGCTTGTGAGACTGAACATGCCGTTAACTAGAAGGCGCATTTCTCACATCGACATATACTCCAGTTAAGGATGGACCCAAAGTTATCTTTGGAGGTTCAGATAGAGGAGTCACCAGAAAATACGGTACGATCACTAATGGCCTAGTCACTATCACCAAAGTGACTTATGTGAAGGGTTTGCAACAAAACCTAATAAGCATAAGCCAGTTGTGTGATCTAGTCTTTGTCACCTCATTCCACAAGGATAAGTGCCAGATTAAGAGGTCAAGTGACGAAGAGGTCATCTTGACAGGCACTGGGAGTGCGAACATCTATTGTTTAAATTTTCAATGTTTAGATATAGACTCCCCTATATGCCTAGTTGCAGATGAGAAAGCTTTACACTGTGTCCAGTGGCACAAGAGGCTAGCTTATCTGAATTATAAAACCACGAGCAAGCTCTTTAGTGAAAAGCTAGTTAGGAATGGTCATAAGCTGAAGTGCACTAAGAAGGGTATCTGTTCAGCATTCCAAAAGGGAAAGCAGACCAAAGCCTCATTCAAGGGCATTAGGACCAAAGATTCTGTGAGGTGCTTATACTTCCTGCATATAGACTAGTCTGGTCCTATGCCAATTTATAGTCTAGGTAGGAAATTCTACACCCTTGTGTATGTTGATGACTTTTCCAAATTTGCTTGGGTTTTCTTTCTTAGGAAGAAGTTTGAAACCCCTTATGTCTTCAAGACATTTGTCAGGCAAATTCAGAATTAATTTGACAGTACTGTGGTCAAAATTAGAAATGACCATGGGGCTGAATTTCAGTCTGAATACAAGACAAGGTTCTGTGAAGAGCAAAGGATTCACCAGAATTCTCCTCTCCTAGAACACGCCAGCAAAATGGGATTACTGAGAGAAAGAATAAGACTCCCATAGAGATTGGAAGGACCTTGTTGAGTGACACATCTCTCCCAGAATACTTCTGGGCTGAGGTAGTTAATACTGCATGTCATGTCCTTAACAGGGCTTCTATCACCAAGAAGCACAAGAAGACTCCCTATGAGACCTTGAAGGGCAAAAACAAACCTGAGCTATTTCAGGATCTTTGGTAGTAAGTGATATGTGCTAAATAATAGAAAGTCCTATGAGACTAAGTTTGCTGCCAAGCCCTATGAAGCGATTTTTGTTGGGTGCAATAATAATAGCAAGACCTATAGGATCAACAACTTGAAAAATCAAGTTGTAGAAGAGTCTATTCATGAAGTTTTTTGATGAGTCTATAATGATTAACAATGAGCTGCCAAACTACTCTTCTAGTCCTACAAGTATTGAACTGATGATGGACAAGCTGACTATCAAGGAGGTTGCTCAATTAGTTCAAGATGAATCTGATAGAGTGTGCATTCTAGAGGAAGCACAAGGCACATAGGTTGTGGATGATTATCAAAAAAGTGAAGACAATGAAGATCAGGAAGCTGAAGCAAGATTGCCTCAAACCGTCAAGAATCTAAGGGATCATCCAAGACACCAGATCATTTGTGATGCCAGCCAAGGAGTAATGACAAGGAGTAAAGTCTGAATACAGCTCTGTATTATAGTTTCCTATCACAGGTTGAGCCCAAGAGATTTGAAGAGGCCAACACTGATCAGTTCTGGATTGTAGTTATACAAGAGGAACTGAACTAGTTTAAGAGGTGTAAGGTCTGGAAGCTGGTTCCCAGATCACAAGGACATAATGTTATTGGATTCAAGTGGAACTACAGGAACAAACTTGATGAAAATGGAATTATAGTTAAGAACAAGGCTAGACTAGTGGCTAAAGGATTTAGAAAATAAGAAGGTATTGATTTTGATTAAACTTTGCCTTAGTAGCCAGATTGGAAGCTATCAGACTTTTCCTTGTATATGTTGCATACCAAGGATTCAAAGTTTACCAAATGGATGTAAAGTCAGCCTTTCTGAATGGTGACTCAAAGGAAGTGGTTTATGTGGAATAGCCTCCAGGTTTTGTTGTTCCTAACTCACCTGATTCAGTTTATAGACTTAGGAAAACTCTATATGAGCTAAAGCAAGCTCCTAGAGCTTGGTATGAGACATTGTCTAGCTTCCTCATTGAGAACAAGTTCTCAAGGGGGAAGATAGACAAGACTCTATTCCTAAGAGAATCTAAGGGGAAGATCATCCTAGTCCAGATTTATGTTGATGACATAATCTTTGGATCTACTGATGACAACCTCTGTAGGAAGTTGTCTAACTGGTGCAAGGGAAGTTTGAGATGAGAAACATAGGTGAGCTCAAGTCCTTCTTGGGCCTCCAAGTAAGGTAGAATGATGATGGCTTGTATGTATCCCAGTGTAAGTTCATTAGGGAGTTGATCAAGAAGTTTGGTATGGAGAATGCCTCTACCATGAAAACTCATATGGGGGTCAAGTATGCCTATAAGCAAAGATTATGCAGGGAAACCTGTTGATGAAACTTTGTATAGAAAGATAATTGGCTTCCTTTTATACCTTAATGCAAGTAGGCCAGACATCATGTATGCTACATGTGTTTGTGCTAGGTATCAGGCCTGCCCTAAAGAATCTCACTACTCTACAAGTAAGAGGATTTTGAGGTATCTTAAGGGCACACTATGTAACACCTCCCCTGTAATGACCATATAATATGGGTCCAGCCAGGTCCCCACAACATACAGATGCCACAACTTTGGCGTTAAAAGATGATATTAACTACCCAATCTCAAAACTCAGAATAAAGCAAAAATGGAAACCTACCAAACAACTAGAAGTTATCCACCACTAAACAGGAGTATCAAAATAGCCTTAAGGCCTTACACCAAATAAGTCCAAAACAGAAAGACCACAAGGTCAAACATCAACGTGCAATAACACTCCTAGGCTACCTCGGCATGCAAGCCAGAATATACCAAAACATGGAGCAATACAGTCAAGAAGAAAATGAGTTAGTAAGCACAGCAAACACTTCATGAGGCTTAGGGCTTTTCGGCCGGCGCACTTGCTCCTACTTGCGCTCCTTGCCCTGTAAAAATTTGTAGTAACGCGGGTCAGCAAAGGCTGACCTCTACTGTGTAACCAACACATCTCCTCCCAGCCGCCCCTAACGGACCCCGGGGTACCCCTCCAACCTGCAAGTCAGCACTTCGTATGCCATATACATAAACATGTAAAGCATTTAAAAACAGGTTTGGATGTCTCAAACAACAAACACGTTCTCTATGTTGAGCACAAAATAAATGGGGTCTACTATACAGCATGTATGTAGTCCCGAGCTTCGCACAAGGCACCCTATCACGTATGTAACTAGAACATCATCATCACAACTGGGTACTTCCAATTCACCATTGGCGTAAAGCCGCAAACAAAAGGGTAATACAATGCCCCTAACGACCAAAAAGCCGCTACACGGAAATCTTTCCAAGGCCCCACCCACTTATGGGTCTTAAACCCGTGCTTGCTTGCAAACATCTGACTTCTCGCGTCAGGATTCCGTCTCTCACATAAATCGATTCTAAGAACCCTTGCTGGACCCCACCCGCTCATGGCTTCATTGCCCGGGCTTGCCCTACGCTTGGCGTTCTAGTCAGTCTCATAGAAGGGGACTAGTCTCGCCGGGACACTCTCCCCACACTACTTGCACGTCACGGGATAGCCAGCCGACCACGGAGACAAAGCCACGCCTTAACACATCACAATACATAGCCTTTCCCTTTCCTCCACCTTATCCTCCAGTTTTACTACAACGTTCCTGCGCACCAAGGAAACCATCTACTGCCAAATACGGAGATAACCTTGTCCTGTTCCAGCTACGAGTACTCACTCGAGAAAAGGGGAAAAACACGCACTTCAAAAACGGCATCTTGCCGCAACAGATTTCTACAGAATCCTTAAGGCTCGATATGCAACATCACCGAGTCGGACTAACGGTTGCGACTACGGCTTCACCCATAATGCCTAATCCACTAACGGAGCAGATATCTAATGCAAAATCATGTCGGGGACGTACACAATCGACCCGGAGGTTCCTCTTGAACCATGGCAACCCGAACCCCTCTCATTTGGGAGATCTGGTGCCTAAAAACTTGAAAAGAAAAGATGCTATGCGCGCATCCTAGAAACCAAGAGGAGAAGTGTCGTTACCTTACGACCCATCTTCCTAGCCATAGAGAAACTTGGTCGGATGAAAAACACTGCAACGGTCTTGCCTTCGCGGATCTGGAATTGGCTCGAGAAACGGGGCTCCGAAGCTTCTCCGGCGTCCGGAACTCTCCTCCACCTTCTTCCTTAATCTCCCCTCTCTCTAAACTTTAGAAAGAGAATGATCCAAGTGGAATGAGGGTTTGAAACCCTATTCCCGGCCTTATCCCAGCCAAGACCAGCTAGTGCTCTTGGATCACTTTTGAAAGAAACGAACGGACACGATTCGCCCTAAAAATAACTTTCCTCGGCCGAACACGACTTGAAACACGCCCGTGTCCAAGGCCGTGTTCCACACTCGCCATAAATTTGCGATTACAAAATAGGACACGGCTTGTGATACGGCTTGGGACACGCATGTGTCAGTATTGACACGCCCGTGTCATGGGCCGTGTGCCTCTATCGACGTTGAAACCGTTGAACCCCGAACAGGACACGGCCATGTGACACGCTCGTGTCATATGTCGTGGAACATACACGCCCTGGGATACACCTGTGTCCCAGGCCGTGTAACTATCTCAAAACAACCCAGCAAATAGCCCGAGCAGGACACGGCCTGGGACACGCCCGTGTCTCAGGCCATGTGTCCGACCCCAGACAAACGTCGATCGTAATTTCGTCGACCTCCCAAAAATTCGTCTATCTCAAGCATGACATGGCCTATGTGACACGCCCGTGTCACAGGCCGTATCAGTCTATTCAGAACCCAACTTGGCCTGAAAATGCCATCCGTTCCCCTTTTGAGTTTCGGGGATTTACAATTCTACCCCCTTAAAAGAATTTCGTCCCAAAATTAAAATAGAATGCACACAAAACTTAAACGGTACCTGAGAAGAAAAGCTCGGGATACTCCTCAAGCACGGCCTGCTCTTGCTCCCACAAAAGCTCCTCACGACTGTTGTTGTCCCATCGAACTTTTACGAGTTTGACCTCTTTGTTCCGCAACTGCCAAATTTTTGAGCCTTCTATACAAACCGGATGAACTCGCGTCCTCATGTCCTCTTCTATCCGCACTGATACTGATTCGATCACCACACTAGCCTCTACCAAAGCTTTCCTCAAGACAGAGACATGAAAGACATCGTGTAATCCACTCAGCTCCGTAGACAAAGCCAACTGGTACGTTGCTTCTCCCACCCATTCTATAACCTCGAAAGGTCCCAAAAATCTCAGACTCAACTTCTTGAGTCGACGAATCCGCGAAACGCCTTTGAACGACTTGATTTTTAGATAGACACAGTCACCTATCGAGAACTCCACCTTCCTATGGCGGACATTAAAATATTTTGCTTGCCGATCTTGAGCTATCTTCATGCACTCTTGAATGGTTCGCACCAACTAGCATGCATCAGCTACCACTTCTTTTCCTAAATGTTTGGTGTCTCCCGCCTCTATTTAAGACATCGGTGTTCGACACCGCCTCCCATACAAAGCTTTATATGGCGCCATCTTTATACTTGCTTGGTAACTGTTGTTATAAGCGAACTCTACCATGAAGTGGAGATCTTCCCACTTCTTGCCGAAGTCAAGAGTACACATCCTCAGCATATCCTCCATAGTGCGGTTCGTTCTTTCAGTTTTCCCATCAGTTTGAGGATGGAAAGCTGTACTGAACTTTAGCTTTGTGCCCAGACTCTTCTGAACCAATCTCCAATCCTTAGACGTGAAATGTCCATCGCGATCACTAACTATACTCTTAGTAATCCCATATAGTCGCACGATGTTGTGAACATACAAGTTCTATCAACTTCTCCATGCCGTCCTCCTTCCAATTTGGGATGAAGTGTGCCACTTTGGTCAAGCAATTCACGATTACCCAAATCGCGTCGTTATCTTGCTGCAATCTAGGTAACCCATGTACAAAGTCCATGTAGATGTCATCAAATTTCCACTCGGGAATAGGAAGAGGCTTCAGGAACCCGCCCGGATTCTGACACTCGACCTTCACCAAGGCACAAATTTGGCACTGACTCACGTACAAAGCTACGTCCCGCTTCAAACCAGGCCACCAAAAGGATTTCTGCATATCCAAGTACATCTTTGTACTACTTGGGTGAATGGAGTGCTTCGTAAAATGAGCCTCAAACATTAACTCCTCCCAAAGCTTGCCGAACTGCGGTACACAAATCCTTCCGTCCTTCCTCAGAATCCCATCCATCATCTCCCAGGCGCTACTCTCGCCCTTTTGAGCTTCCACCATGAATGGCTGGAAATCTATATCCAAACGGGTCGCTTCCAAAATACGATCTGACAAGTCATTCTACATTTCAATCCAGTTCAACCAAGCCATGCTAGACTCACCTTTGGCTACACACTCCATGCCAGGGGACTCCCAATCCCGCACCAACCGCTCATCATGAGCTTCGATCCAATTCCCTTGCTAAGATTATTTTCCACTCAAGGCATCTGACACCACATTGGCTTTGCCTGACATATACTGAATCTCCACCACGTAGTCTCCAAGGAACTCAACCCACCTGCGCTGCCTGCATATTCAAATCCTTCTGATCTAATAGATACTTCAGGCTTTTGTGGTCCGTGAAGATCCCCACCTTCGCACCATAAACATAGTGCCGCCATAATTTCAGCGAAAAAATTACTGCCGCCAATTCCAAGTCATGGACGGGGTAATTCCTCTCATGAGGCTTCAACTGCCTAGACCCAAAGGCGATCACAATGCCATGTTGTACCAATACGCAACCCAAACTGCATCCTGATGCGTCACTGAAAATTTGAAATCCTTCAGTCCCTTTCGGCAGACTTAGGATTGGAGCTGTCATCAGCCTTTCCTTCAGGGTGTCAAATGCCTGATTGCACTCCTGAGTCCACACAAACTTCTTGTCCTTACGAGTTAGTGAAGTGAGGGCTAGAGCTATCCGCGATAAGTTTTCCACAAACCTTTTATAGTACCCGGCTAGTCTAAGAAAACTTTGGACTTCCGCCACAGTCCTCAATATTAGCCAATCTCTTATGGCTTCCACTTTTGTTGGATCTACCGCCACCCCATCCCAATTAATCACATGGCCCAAAAACGCCACCTTCTCTAACCAAAACTCACAATTCGAGAACTTTGTATAAAGTTGGTTCTCTCTCAACACTTGCAAGACCACTCTCAAGTGAGTATCATGCTCCACCTCCGTTTTGGAGTAAACCAGGATATCATCAATAAAGACAACTACAATAGAGTCCAAGTATTTGCGAAATACTCGGTTCATCAAGTCCATGAATACGGATGTTGCGTTCGTCAACCCGAACGGCATCACCAAGAACTCAAAGTGACCATCCTCGTACCAAATGCTATCTTAGGTATGTCCTCGTTTCGAATTCGCAATTGATAGTATCCTTACTTAAAGTCCAACTTTGAATACACCACTAACCCCACAACCTGGTCAAACAGATCATCTATCCGAGGGATTAGATACTTATTCTTGATAGTCAGTTTATTCAACTCTTGGTAGTCCATGCACAACCGCATACTACCGTATTTCTTCTTCACGAACAACACCGGTGCACTCCATGGTGAAGAACTGGGTCTGATATATCCCTGCTCTAACAGTTCCTACAACTATACTTTGAGTTTAGCCCACTCTTTTGGTGCCATCCTAAAAGGAGGACGTGACATCGGCCTAGCCTCCGACACTAACTCAATTGAGAAATCAATTTCCCGTCGAGTAGGTGCTCCAGGAAGCTCCTCAGGAAACTCATCCTCAAATTCTGCCACTACGGGTACTTCTCTAAGGGATAACCTAGAAAGGCGAACTTCCAACAACGCTACAAGGGCTACCCCTCCCTGGTTAACTGCCCGCACCAACTGCATGGCTGAAACTAGGGAACAGGCCACTCCGTGAAGGCCCTCAAACTTAACTTCCGTCTGCCCTTTGCTTCTCAGTGTCACCACCTTGGATAGGCAGTCAATACTGGAAAGCTGCTCTACTAGCCAGTCCATTCCCAATATTACATCAAACTCAACCAACGGTAGGACTGTCGCTATCAACATGAAGTCGACTCCGCCTAGGTTCCAACAAATGCGCCCCTTTGCCCCGGTGCTCATGGATGACCCATTGGGCATGCGCACCTTAGACTCTACGGTACTAGGGCCAGAGCGCACAGTCTGCTCCTACCTTGGCTCCTGCTAAGCGCCTCCTTGAGTACAAAAATGAGCTATATACCCCACCTTGCCACAATTAAAGCACGTTAGAGGTCCCTTAGAGCGAGAACCTCAGGACGTCCAGTTGCTTTTCTCACCGGGCTTGTACGGGTGAAGCTTTTTGTTCCATATGCTCCCTTCAAACTTCCCTTGGGATTGGTAAGGCTTCCCTTCCCCTTGCTTGGGTGCGAAACCCTTACAACATTGGGTCCACTCCATGTCATTCTCTAATATTCTGGCATCCACAACAAGTTCATTGAAACCAGCACTCTTCATGGTAATGAGGGGTTGCCTCAGATTCTCCCTCAACCCATGATAGAAGAGGTTATCCCTCTCATCATCATCTGCTATTGTAGTTCCCGCATAACGATCCAACCGAGTGAATTCCTGAACATACTCGTGCACGGTCTTGCCCCGCTGCACAAAGTGTAGGAATTGCCTCTGAAGGGATAACCTCGTTGACGCATGAATGTACTTCTTCAGGAAAGCATTCCCAAACTCATCAATGGACGAGGTGCATCCAGGAAACTGCCGACCGCTATGGCTAACCCACCACAGCTTTGCGTCTCCTTCCAACATGAAGGCTGTAAACTCAAATTTCTTCTTCTCCAACGTCCCTGCCGCCCTCAAAAGTTCTTGTATTCGGGTCCACAATTCCTCTTCATCAGTCGGCATACTGACTCCCTGAAACATCTGAGGATGGAAGCTTAGAAAATATTTCATCTACTAGTCCCTATGCCCGACAACCACCCTTTCGGCTAGTGGCTCTGATAGCCTGGCTTCTACGCCTAGTACGACCGTCGCCGTATCTGGGGTAGCAGGAGTTGCTACCTGAGCAACGGGGGCTGCTACTTGTGCTGTCGCTGCAGCTTGGGCGGCCACCATTTCTTATGCAAGCATGCGGTAAAAATCGGTCGGGGTTACACCCATGCCCAAAGGACCCTGAGCAGTAGCACTGCTCGCTGAAAGTTCTTCTCTTGGTCTCGACATACCCGCCTCGTTGCTTGCACTCTTAACAAAGCAAGGTAACAAGAAATCAGTCTCCAATCACAGGAATCAAACATAAGGACACTCATTGTCCCGCAATACTCCTATGTTGATAACTTCTTTTACGCGATCTGATTATGACTTTTGACCACGAATCTTCTCCTTGGAACCTAACCTTGCTCTGATACCAAATTATAACACCTCCCCTGTAATGATCGTATAATATGAGTCCGGCCGGGGCCCCACAACATACATACGCCACAGCTTTGGCGTTAAAAGATGATATTAACTACACAATCTCAAAACTAAGAATAAAGACCCAGAAAAACCTATCAAACAACTATAAGTTATCCACCACTAAACAAGAGTATCAAAATAGCCTTAAGGCCTTACACCAAATAAGTCCAAAACAAAAAGACCACAAGGTCAAACATCAACGTGCAATAACACTCCAAGGCTACCTCGGCATGCAAGACGGAATATACCAAAACATGGAGCAATACAGTCAAGAAGAAAACAAGCTAGTAAGCACAACAAACACTTCATGAGGCTTAGGGATTTTTGGCCAGTGCACTTGCTCCTGCTTGCGCTCCTTGCCCTGTAAAAATTTGTAGTAACATGGGTCAGTAAAGGCTGACCTCTAATGTGTAACCAACACATCTCCTCCCTGCCGCCCCTAACGGACCCCGGGGTACCCTCCAACCTGCAAGTCAGCACTTCGTATGCCATATACATAAACATGTAAAGCATTTAAAAAAATAGGTTTGGATGTCTCAAATAATAAACACGTTCTCTATATTGAGCACAGAATAAATGGGGCCTACTATGCAGCATGTATGCAGTCCCGGGCTTTGCCCAAGGCACCCTATCACGTATGCAACTAGCACATCATCATCATAACTAGGTACTTCCAATTCCCCATTGGCGTATAGCCACAAAAAAAGGGGACTACAATGCCCCTAACGGCCTAAAAGCTGCTATACGGAAATCTTGCCAAGGCCCCACCCGCTTATGGGTCTTAAACCCGGGCTTGCCTGCAAACATCTGACCTCTCGCGTCAGGATTCTGTCTCACACACAAACCAATTCTAAGAACCCTTATTGGACCCCACCCGCTCATGGATTCATTGCCCGGGCTTGCCCTACGCTTGGCGTTCTCATCAGTCTCACAGAAGGGGACTAGTCTCGCCGGGACACTCTCCCAACATGACTTGCATGTCACGGGATAGCCAGACGACTACGGAGACAAAGCCACGCCTTAACACATCACAATACATAGCCTTTCCATTTACCCACCCTAATCATCCATTTATACTGCAACATTCCCGCGCACCAAGGAAACCATCTACCGCTAAATGCGGAGCTAACCTTGTCCAATTCTGGATACGAGTACTCACTCGAGAAAAGGGGGAAAACACGCACTTCACAAACGGCATCTTGCCGCAACGGATTTCTACAGAATCCTTAAGGCTCGCTATACAACATCACCGAGCGGACTAACGGTTGAGACATGCCCGTGTCACATGCCGTGTGCCAGACATGCTTTAGGACACACCCGTATCACAGGCCATCTAACTATCTCAAAATAACTCAACAAACAACCCGAGCAGGACACGACCTGGGACACGCCCGTGTCTCAGGCCGTGTGTCCGACCCCAGGCAAATGTTAATCGTAATTTCATTATCCTCCCGAAAATTCGTCTATCTCAATCACGCCACAACTTGTGACATGCCTGTGTCACAGGCCGTGTCAGCCTATTCAGAACCCAACTTGGCCTGAAAACGTCATCCGTTCCTCTTTTGAGTTTCGGGGCATTACACACCAGATCTTAGCTTATGGTACCCTAGAAATAAGGATTTTAATCTAATAGGCTATTCAGATGTAGACTTTATAGGCTGCAGATAGGATAGGAAGAGCACATCAGACACTTGTCAGTTCTTGGGAGGAAGCCTAGTGGCTTGAAGAAGCAAACAAGTGTAGCAATCTCAACTGTATAATCAGAGTTTATTTCTGCTGGGAGCTACTGTGTACAGTTTCTGTGGATCCAGCATCAGCTCCATGACTATGACCTCCAGATAAGTAGAAGTCCTTTATTTTTTGATTCTACTAGTGCCTTCTCAATTGTTAGGAATCCTGTCTCACACAGCAGGACTAAGCACATTGAGATAACGTATCATTTCATTAGGGAGCATGTGGACTGTAAAGATATCAGTCTTGAGTTTTTCCCTACAGATAAGCAAGTGGCTGACATCTTCACTAAGCCACTAGATGAAGCAAAGTTCAACATCTTCAAGTTTAAGTTGGGTATATTGAACTTGACATAGCTTCAGTTGCTCCTTGTGTTGTTTTTGTTGCAGTTTATACTATTTTTTGTAGGTGGAAAAGACCTTCAGTGGTATGAAGATTTTCAAGTGGTTCAAGTGTTATCCAGATTGGAATATACTAATTTATCTACCAGGAAGGATGATACAAGATGCTCTAGTTGAGGGAGAGCAAGTGCAGCACTTGTAGGGATAGACTCTGCTTCCTATAGAGAAGGAACAAGCAGCTACACTAGTTGCTTATCTGATATCAGAAAGGGGGAGAAGATAATCAGAGAAAGCAGATCAGGAACATTGAAAAGGCCCAGATTTGCACCTCCCTGACTATTCTACAGAAGTCAAAAAGGTAGAGAAGAAAGTGATCTAAGGAAGTGATCTAGTAAATGATCAAGGTCGATAGCAAGACAGGGGGAGCAACAAAATGATGATGCAGACTGGGAAAATGTGGTAACTTATATCTTATTACCTTTTCCATTATATTGATTATCTGTTGCATATGTTGTGTGTATCATTGACTATGAGTTTTGATGAAAGGTTTTGACTTATTCAAATATGGGAGATTGTTGGGTCCATTAATCCCACTTTCCTAGATTTGTAAGAAGTCAAACAAATCAATGGTATACACATAGTTGTATTTGATGTATGTTCAAGTTCATGTATGCAGATTTATCTTTGTTACATTAATTGGACAGGTGGCTCAAGTGTCTATGACAGGTGGACACAAAGAAGCTGGTTGGATAGGCAGGAATTTGCCTAAGTCTACATGCATTGAGTGAAGCAAGCTCACTCAACTCCATGTAACAATATTCGACGAAGTTCACAGACATTTAGTGAAGCAGGCTCACTCAACACCAGATGCCAAGAAGAGTAGTTGACAAAGGCAAAATTCTGGTTAAGTCCAGAGGCGTTGAGTGAGGACAGATCACTCAATGCCAGATGAGCTTAAGCATTGAATAAACACCAATCAGTCAAAGCCTTTGCATTGACAATGAAGAAAAGTGATTGGGTCCACAAGCGTTGAGTGATGCATGTTCACTCAACAACATTCAACAAAAAGCACTGAGAAAAGACTGTGCAGTCAAAGCTTAAGAAGTTGGTAAGGCAAAAAAAATGACCAAATCCACAGGCATTGAGTGAACAAGCTTCACTCAATGCCAAAACCCTTGGTCAACTTTCTGAACTACTCTATATCTTAGCCTATCTTCTCATTGAGGCATTGAGTGAATTGCCTTCACTCAATACTTCTGTACTTAGCCGATTTCTCTGTTGAGTTGGCGTTGAGTGAACTGCCTTCACTCAATGCTACTGGACTTAGACAGATTTTTTGTCTACATCTTCTAAGGCTTTGACTGAAGCTTGTTTTATCGGTGCTTTCTGAGCTTGGCATTGAGTGAACTGGCTTCACTCAATGCTTCTGGACTTAGCCTGATTTCTTCTAAGTTTCTCTGGCCTTGATAGCATAGAGCTTTACTCGACGCTTCTTTATTTAGGCATTGAGTGAGCTGTCCTCACTCGACACTTCTGGACTTAACCAGAAATCTTCCTTGTCAATGTAGAAGTTTTGACTATCTGAGCTTTACTCGATGCCTCTTGTTATATGGCAATGAGTGAACTGCCTTCACTCAATGCCTGTGGACTTAACCAAAATTGTGCTTTGTCAACAGTCAGGCTTTGACTACCCATGCTTTAATCAATGCTTCTTGACATCTGGCGTTGAGTGAACTAGATTCACTCAATGCTTGTGGACTTACACAAATTTCTATCTTCCCAGCATTCTTCCTCGTGTCCACCTGTATTGGGTCCATTGCCCACTATGTCCCAGATTTGAAGAAGTCAATCATATCAATGATATACATAAAGTTGTATTTGATGTATGCTTAAGTTTATGCATACAGATTTGTCCTTGTAACACTGATAGGACAGGTATTCCAAGTGATGTGATAGGTGGTCACAAAGTGGGCCAAGTCAGGTGATGATTAGGCAAGCTAGTGGAAAGACAAAAAATCTATCTAAGTCCACGGGCATTGAGTGAGGACAGCTCACTCAATGCCAGATGCATAGAAATGTTGTTAAGTCCACGGGCATTGAGTGAAGCAAGCTCCCTCAACATTAAATGCACAAAAAAGTGTCCAAGTCCTCAGGCATTGAGTGAAGCAAGCTCGCTCAATGCAAGATGACTATGGGCGCTGAGTGCAACTTATAAAGTCAAATCCAAAGATTTGGCAAGCTAGGAAAGTGGCTAAGTCCACAGGCATTGAGTGAAGCCAACTCACTCAATGCCATATGGCTACAAGCTTTGAGTAATGCTCAACCTGTCAAAGCCTAAGAAGAAACAGGCAAAAATGTGGATAAGTCCACAGGCTTTGAGTGAAGTCTACTCACTCAATGACATAAAGCTAAAAGCTGTGAGATAGGCTAAGCAAAAGAAGAAACAGGCAAATTTGTGGCTAAGTCCATAAGTGTTGAGTGAAGTCCATTCACTCAATGTCATAACATCAAAATTGTTGAGTATTTCTCAGTAATTCCAAAAGCGTTGAGTGATGCTTACTCACTTAACGCCATGGGGACAATAACGTTGACTGAATCTTTGTTAATCAGAGCTGCTGCTTTGAGTGTAGCTTACTCACCCAACGCTAGATAATTGAAGAAAATCTGTTAAGTAGTTTGGCGTTAAGTGAAGCTTACTCACTCAACTCCAAATGATAATCTAAGATGTAGAAAGTCTGGCTAAGGCAAAAAGCATTGAGTGATGAAGACACACTCAACGCTCTCAACGCCAGAGAAGCAGGAATATTTTCTAAGGCAAAAAGCATTAAGTGGACTGAGCGCTCTCAACGCCTAATGAAAAAAATTATTTTCTAAGTGTTTTGGAGTTGAGTTAAGGTTGCTCACTCAACGCCTAGTGACAAAAAAATTTATCTAAGTACTTTAGTGTTGAGTGATGAAGGCTCACTCAACTCCTAGTGACAAAATGATTGGCTAAGGCCAAAAGAGTTGAGTGAAGCTTGTTCACTCAACGCCTGAGATAGACAGAAATCTGTCTAAGTGTTTTTGGCATTCAGTGAAACTTACTCACTCAACACCTATACTAAAGATGTTTGATTTTGGCCAAGTCCACAGATGGTGATATCAGTAAAGTCAACATTATTCAAATTACTCGCGGGAAAGCTACAGAACACAACTAGTGCCGAAGGCCTACTATACGTCTTCTCCCATTAAAACAAGTTGCAGAAGTCAACTGTAGGTGGTCCCCACTTCTTCTTGGAGTCATTGATCGGCGGAAGATAAAAGGGATGTAACGCCCCTAGTTTTTTTGTGTTTTGTTTGATCATTGTTTGGCGTTACGATGACGTGTTTCTGGCCTTTTGCCGTTGTTAGAGCGTGGTCTTAGCTCTTTAGGTTCCTTGAGTTGCCTGTTTGTAGCCTGTTTGCAAGATCCCCTAGCAAGCCGGGTCTGTTTTGGTGACTCAGTGAGGCCTCTCGGGGGATGCTTGTGTTTCAGTTTCGGGTGGTGATAGCCCGAGTGTTTGATCGTCGGATGTTGTTTTCGACTTCGCAGTTGGTTTTGCAGCATGGGTGTTTAGCTACAGTGTGAGTTTCGTCAAATTCCGAGGCCATTTGTTTTCGCGTCGTTTTGACGTTTTATTTAATTAACTGATATTAGATTATATCCTGTTAATTATTTGTTTGCTGGATGGTTGAGTACATTAAGCTATTATCATATAGACTATCATAATAAGAGGCATTGGTTGCTGCTATAGTATTTGGCTAAGTGGCCGAGCTTAGTGTTCAGGCTAGCTGGATATATATATATATATATATATATATATATATATATATATATATAAATATATTGTGTGCCTGAATTAATAGTGGCTGAATTTATTATATATATATATGCATATTAGATAGCTAGTTGAGTGGAGTGTGAGTTTATATAAAATTTATTTAGTGTTATCGGGTTTCATCTTCCCTAAGCTGGCGGCTAGCTTCCTGCGGATGGAATAGAGCGACAGAAGAACCAGGGGCTTCGTCCGACGATTTCTAGCGATTTAGAGCCCGTTTTTATCAGTTAAGGGCGGATCTAGACTGCTCTCACCTAGATCTTCCTTTCTAGGTAAGTATCTCTTGTTCTAGGGTTGTCTTTAAGAGCTAGGGTTTTTCAAGTTTTTTCCTCCTCTTCCTCAAAGCTTCAGTTTTGGTCGTCTAGGTGGCTGATCTTGCTGCCGGTGCCAAGCTTTTGAGATAGCTGCTGTTTTTCCTAGAGGTAGAGGCAAGTGGTGCCCTTTGACCTTACCAAACTTAATCTTACTCTTATGTTCTTGTTGTTGTAGCTTAATTCTCTCTTCCTAGAAGCTAGGGTAGCTGTAGTTTCATTGCAGCTAGGTTTTACCTAAGCTGTCCAGTTTTAAATTGATTATTCTTCTTTCTTTTCTCTTTCTGTTCACTATTTTGGGTCCAGGTAGAGGCTGGAAGCAGCATCTTTTTTTAGGTTGCTAAGTTTAGCCCAGCTTGTTTTTGGTAGCTGTGGATGGGCAGTAAGAGTAAGGTAGTGGTTGGAATTAATTTTCCAACTCCCTGGTTAGTAAGTATTGAGTGGGCTGGGGTCGGGATAGCTCCAGGTTTTCTAAATTTTAGGCAAGTCAAAAGCGTTGAGTGAGTGTACCTCACTCAATGCCTAGATTGTTAGGCTTCTTGCGTTGAGTGTGGTGCACTCACTCAACGCTATGGTCGTTTTTGCGGCTAAGTCAAAAGCGTTGAGTGAGTGTACCTCACTCAACGCCTAGACTGTTAGGCCTCTGGCGTTGAGTGTGGTGCACTCACTCAACGCCATGGTCGTTTTTACGGCTAAGTCATTTAGCGTTGAGTGAATCGACCTCACTCAATGTCATGGTTGTTTTGGCGCTGAGTGTGGTGGACTCACTAACCGCCAAAGCCTGTTTTTGCGTCTAAGTCATTAGGAGTTGAGTGAGTCGACCTCACTCAACGCCGTGGTTGTTTTGGCGTTGAGTGTGGTGGACTCACTCAACGCCAAAGCCTGTTTTTGCGGTTAAGTCTTTTTGCGTTAAGTGAGTCGACCTCACTCAACGCCGTGGCTATTTTGGCGTTGAGTGTGGTAGGCTCACTCAATGCCAAAACCTATTGCTGCGGTTAGGTTACTTGGCGTTTAGTGGGTGGACCTCACTTAATGCCGAAGCTATTTGGCGTTGAGTGTGGTGAACCCACTCAATGCCATGGCTAGGCTTTTTGTGGCTATGTTCCTTGCGTTGAGTGGGTGACCCCACTCAACGCCGTGGTTAGTGCTTGGTGTTGAGTAACCCCCTCAGTGCCGCATCGAGTGAACTCGACGCTTTTGTCTTGGGGTGTTTTCCCTTTAGGACTGTTAGTATGACTTCTTCCTTGGGGGGGGGGGGTGTTGGGGGTTCAGCTAGTTTTTGCATGCTGACTCGTGGATTATGGCAGGTGGTGTGGTTTTGTGGGCTCTGTAAGGGGTGAATCGTGTGTGCTGAGTTGTGGCCACCACCACCAAGGCCGTGTTGGGCTAGTATGGTTGGGTGTGTGGACCCTGTAGCTGCCATCGGTTGTTTTCACCCTGGAGTGTTTTTGGGTCTGGTTGTTGGTGAGGGCTGTGCCACCCACTCCGACCCAAGGTTTTCATCACGACCAATAATTCACAAAGATTAGGACTGTTAGTTCCTTTCCTTTCTTATGGCTATTTCTTTTGGCATATGTTTGCCTTGTTGCTGCTGTAGGTGTTTGGCATAACATGTTGATTATTCATTCTTGCACGTGGTGTGTTTTGATTGCTTTATAGACAGTGTTTTTTTTGCTGTCTTGATTATTTCCTTCTGCTCTTTTTTTGATAGCATTTGTTACAGGGTTGGTAAACCCCTTCGTTTTTTGATTATGAATCTAATGCTCCACTTTTTTGATTTTATTCTTGCTGAGGTGTTCCTTCTTTGAATGCCTCAGGTTCAGAGCAGTAGCCGGTTAAGCGGCAAGTTTTCTTATGGAGCTTGCTTGTGGCCTCCTGGGTAGCTGAGATTTCTTTTCCTTACCCTTGTGAGGTAGTTTATTCTTTCTGTATAGACATGCTTGTTCACCAGTGGGTTCGTGTCAGGTTGTTGACGCCCACTGGTGGCTTACTTGTGATGCTGGGTATGAACTGAAACTGTTATTTTTGCCTATTTGGAGGCTGTTCATTTGCTTTCTGGGAATGATTTATGTTAGGTTGCATGTTAGATATTTTAAACCCTAAAAGCATTACCATATGTACCTTATGCACATCATTTTTGTAAACCTAAATCACTACTTTCCAAAGTAACGTAAATGCTATTTTTATTACTATATTAAATTTAGAGCCGTGCATACCATGAGACGTCCCTCGGGAACACTTATGCTCATCTAGGATGTCAAATCAACCTAACCAAAGTACTTTCCGCTGCGTATCTATATATTTTCATTGTGGAATAGCTGATCCACTGTGCCGAGGGATACGACCATCAAATTTAACTGATTTTCTCTCATAATAATTTATGATTTTCTATAAAGATGTAGAGTCTGGAGTTTTACCTAATCATGTGCAGTTATCCCTGCACTACGTGGCATCACAAAATGTATTTTTTTCTTTCTCTGATACGATTTATTCGTCGATAAAGTTCGGGTTGTGATAATTGATATCAGAGGGAGGTTGCTCGACAATTGGTCGGGCAACCTTTCCCTTGTTAGCATTAGAGGTTTAGCGTCATATCATACACACACCGATATGTCATCAGTAAGTCTTGGCCTAAGCATGAACACTACACTCGTAAGCATGAATAGAAGTATACGGGGTATATTATGTAGTATGGGATGCATAATATGTGTTTGTATATGGATCCACCATAGGCGGCAACATGTGAGGGTTATGTAGTATGGGATGCATAACCTCAACACATGAATTCCCATTATCACGTTTTTTTTGTTGCATGCAATGTTATGTAGTATGGGATGCATAACATTGCTATGCGTACGATCGCTCATGGCATGCATTAAGGCCTTTTTTTTAGAATGCATAGCACAACATGCATAGCATGACATTGCATAAGCACAATGTGCCAAGCTAAAGATTTGCATGATGACATATGTATACACATGGTTTTGAGTCAAAGGAAATACAAATTCATGCATTCATAGTCTAAGCACATGAGTTAGAATGGTGGTGATGAACCATCCTAGGTTAATCATGACATCATTATTGTAAAAAAAATCCTAGAGCAAGTTTAGCAGTTAGAGTTCATATTTAAGTATGTTTGTTTATACCGGGTAGTTTTGTTCTAGCAGTTGGGCTATGATCTAAGTCGTGCTAATGCGATTATAGGATGGCGAGGCGTCCTTCGACGAGATCGACTCCCCAGTCTGAGGGTGCGTCTTTTGTAGCGCATATCAAGGCGCTGATTGAAAGTCTGCGGCAGAGTAATGAAGCCTTGTCTAGGCAGGTGGTGGGTATGCAGACTCAGATCCAGACCCTGTTAGCAGTTGTGGCAGGACAGCCTCTGAGAGTGTTGGACCCTGCTGTAGGCATAACTGTCCCAGTTCCTCCTGCTCCCCTGGTACCTCCTATTGTGCTGCCCCTAGAGATGACATTCATATCACACTTCCAGCGACTTGGACCACCTACTTATGATGGGAAGGCAGACTTTATGGTTTTGGATGATTGGCTCATAGACATCGAGGAGATGTTCTCCTATTCTAGAGTTACCCCCGATCAGAGGGTGATGATTGCCTCCTATCAGCTTAAGGGATTGGAGAAGAGTTGGTGGTTTAGAGAGAAGGAGAGATTGAAAGAGGGATGCTCTTGGGAGACCTTCAAGGAACTGTTGCTAAGGAAGTTTCTGCCTTTGGTCGAGCGTGACCGCCTGATGAATGATTTCCTACATTTGAAGCAGAGGCAGCTCTCAGTTATTGAGTATGAGATCGTGTTCAGCAAACTGAGTCGGTTTGCCCCTGGCTTGGTAAGCTCCGAGGAGGATCGAGTTAAGTGTTTTCTTGGTGGCCTGAGAAGTGATGTCCAGCAGTTGGCAAGTGCTTATGGATTAACGAGCTATGCGGGAGTGGTAGAATCTGCTTTGAAAGTTGAGGCAATTGAGAATGCAAAGCAAAGAGGGCAGCAAAGGAGGAAATCGATTGAAGGAAAGAGCCGCAGGTACCCGGTGCTGGCAGAAAGAAGAGCAAGGAGGTTTGTAGTTTTTGTGGCCGGTCAGGCCACCCCTTCGAGAGATGTTTTAAGAGGCTGGGAGCTCAGAAGAAGGAGCAGGTGCGTGCGATTCAAGGCGCTCCCAGGAAATATTTATTCTGTTCTGCGTGTAAGCGGCTAGGGCATGATGTTGCCCATTGCTATAGCCATCGAGGAGATGTTCTCCTATTCTAGAGTTACCCCCGATCAGAGGGTGATGATTGCCTCCTATCAGCTTAAGGGATTGGAGAAGAGTTGGTGGTTGAGAGAGAAGGAGAGCTTGAAAGAGGGATGCTCTTGGGAGACCTTCAAGGAACTGTTGCTAAGGAAGTTTCTGCCTTTGGTCGAGCGTGACCGCCTGATGAATGATTTCCTACATTTGAAGCAGAGGCAGCTCTCAGTTATTGAGTATGAGATCGAGTTCAGCAAACTGAGTCGGTTTGCCCCTGACTTGGTAAGCTCCGAGGAGGATCGAGTTAAGCGTTTTCTTGGTGGCCTGAGAAGTGATGTCCAGCAGTTGGCAAGTGCTTATGGATCAACGAGCTATGCGGGAGTGGTAGAATCTGCTTTGAAATTTGAGGCAATTGAGAATGCAAAGCAAAGAGGGCAGCTAAGGAGGAAATCGCTTGAAGAAAAGAGCAGCAGGTACCCGGTGCTGGCAGAAAGAAGAGCAAGGAGGTTTGTAGTTTTTGTGGCCGGTCAGGCCACCCCTTCGAGAGATGTTTTAAGAGGCTGGGAGCTCAGAAAAAGGAGCAGGTGCGTGCGATTCAAGGTGCTCCCAGGAAAGATTTATTCTGTTCTGCGTGTAAGCGGCTAGGGCATGATGTTTCCCATTGCTCATAGCCATCAAGGAGATGTTCTTCTATTCTAGAGTTACCCCCGATCAGAGGGTGATGATTGCCTCCTATCAGCTTAAGGGATTGGAGAAGAGTTGGTGGTTGAGAGAGAAGGAGAGCTTGAAAGAGGGATGCTCTTGGGAGACCTTCAAGGAACTGTTGCTAAGGAAGTTTCTGCCTTTGGTCGAGCGTGACCGCCTGATGAATGATTTCCTACATTTGAAGCAGAGGCAGCTCTCAGTTATTGAGTATGAGATCGAATTCAGCAAACTGAGTCGGTTTGCCCCTGGCTTGGTAAGCTCCGAGGAGGATCGAGTTAAGAGTTTTCTTGGTGGCCTAAGAAGTGATGTCCAGCAATTGGCAAGTGCTTATAGATCAACGAGCTATGCGGGAGTGGTAGAATCTGCTTTGAAAGTTGAGGCAATTGAGAATACAAAGCAAAGAGGGCAGCAAAGGTGGAAATCGGTTGAAGGAAAGAGCCGCAGGTACCCGATGCTGGCAGAAAGAAGAGCAAGGAGGTTTGTAGTTTTTGTGGCCGGTCAGGCCACCCCTTCGATAGATGTTTTAAGAGGCTGGGAGCTCAGAAGAAGGAGCAGGTGTGTGCGATTCAAGGCGCTCCCAGGAAAGATTTATTCTGTTCTGCGTGTAAGCGGCTAGGGCATGATGTTGCCCATTGCTGAGGAAAGGATAAGAGTAAGGTAAGAGGTTGTTTTCTTTGCGGTCAAGAAGGGCACATCAAGGTTCAGTGCCCCCAGCTCCAGCTGGTGTTACAGCCAGTGCCACTCCAGGCGTTGCCACCGCCTCAGCGGGTTGACAAAGGCAAGGGAAAGCTGAATGTAATTTCTTCAGAGGAAGCGCAGACTTCGACTCAGGTCATTTCAGGTTAGATTTCTCCCTAGTCTAAATGTTTTGTTTCTATTATAGATTTAGCATTTGTTTTTCTTAGTTGCATATGCCATCTTATAGGAAGATTTAAGGTGAGGAACCGCTGGGCGCGTGTTCTCTTTGACTCTGGCGCTACTCACTCCTTTGTGGCTAGAGCCTTTGTGGAGCGCTATCATTTTGGTCTAGAGCGAGTTAGTGATGCATTTTATGTCAAGAATCCTTCCGGTGATTCCGTGATTTCAGATCAGGGTATTCAGGATTGTCCGATTTTGTTGGGAGATTTTCTAGCGAAGGTAGATTTGAAAGTGATCGACCTGGAAGACTTCGATGTTATCTTAGGCATGGACTGGTTGTCCAGTTATGATGCATTTATCCAGTGCAAGGGTAAGCGCTTGGACTTCATTAAGGATAACGGTCAGCCTGGGAATGTTTATGCTGATCCGCGCCAGGATGCTCTAGTCATTTCTACGGTATGTGTTCAGAAGCTGCTTGATTTTGATTGCTTTGCCTGTTTCGTCTCAGTAGTGGGGACTATTGTTTGCGTACTGCGTTTGGAGGAGATTCCTGTGGTGTGCGAGTTTTTGGATGTTTTCCCTAACGATCTTCCCGGTCTTCCACCCGATAGAGATGTCAAATTTGTTATAGATTTGGAGCCGCGTACACGTCCTATTGCGAAGGCGCCGTACTAGATGGCCCCGCAAGAGCTGGAAGAGTTGCGTATCCAGCTGGATGAGATGTTGGCAAAGGGTTTTATAAGGCCGAGTTCGTCGCCTTGGGGTGCGCGTGTTCTATTTGTAAAGAATAAAGACGGGTCGATGAGGCTTTGCATCGACTATAGAGAGCTGAACAAGGTTACTATTAAGAACAGGTATCCTTTTCCAAGGATTGACGATTTGTTTGAACAGTTGTGCGGTAGCACAGTATTCTCCAAGATTGATCTTCGTTCTGGCGACCATCAGCTCAGGATCCGTGAGTCAGACATTCCACGGATAGCTTTTCGATCCCGGTATTGGAATTTTTAATTTTTGGTCATGTTGTTTGGTTTGACCAACGTGCCCTCAGCTTTTATGGATTTGATGAACCGAGTGTTCAAGGATTTCCTGGATAAGTTCGTGGTCGTGTTTATTGACGATGTTCAGATTTATTCCCGCAATACGGAGGAGCACGACCAGCATTTGCGCTTCGTTTTATGATGGCGCACCCCCTCCACCTCTACTTGGAGACGATGCTGACGATGATGAGGTTGACCCGGTTGCTGAGGCGATTCAACTAAAGGACGTGAGGCGTCACGATGATGCTAGCGGAAGGCTACGTTACAACCTCCGCCCGCGGCGCGCAACATTCGCCGCACCACATTAAAACATTTCCCTTTTCATGCTTTATTATTTCTATTTTAGGAATATAAAATTATCCAAGTTTGAAGTGATAATTTTATATTCAATATTGCACTTTTTATTTTTGTATTTGGACAATATTTTTATTTGGTGTGCATTTAACCATTTGGATGGATGAGATTACATCTCCATTATGAATGGTTAAGGCTTGTTTGTAACTCCTATTTAAGGAGGCCTTGTTATGAGATCATTAGTGAAATATTGAAAACCTAAATCCTCTCTTGAGAATTTCGGCCAAGCTTGTGCCAAGCCGCCGCCCCCCCTCCTTGGTGGTGTGAAACCGCCGGCCTCCTTGTGGTGGTGTGAAGCCGCCGCCCCTTGCCTTCTCCATCCGTTCGGTGCGACTCCGGCGCGGCTTCCTTCGGTGCGACTCCTTGGAAGAAGGTTGCAACCCTTCGGTGTGACGCCGGTGGATCCGTGGAGAGAGTGAATCTCCCACTATTATCTTGTGTGAACGTTCTCCAGTTGGGTAAAATATCTCATCCCTCCTTGTGTGATTTCTTCTAATTAGTTGTGGTGTGCAAATCGTTTTATCCGCTTTGTTAAATCAATCGCGCACTTTTCATTTCGAAATCGCCGTTGCTAGGCTTTTTATTTCGTCGGGTGGATCCTATTTGCCGGAGCGGATCTTGGCTATAGCCTTGATTTTGCTCCCAAAAAGGTTGGCAATCTTTATGTTAATTTGGGGAACGATCCGACTCAAATTTCATCGCTATTTTCATCGACCAATCCTCTTGTTATTTTTATGCGCTGCATGTGACGAGGAAATATTGTGGGCGATAGGTGCTGTGTAGGTGCGGTGATCTAGACGCGATTGGGCGTAGATTACTTTTCCGTGGGATCTCGATTCCGGACATTAGGCCTGCAAGCGGTTCGGTTTGGGTCGGTTTGGACCCAAACCGAAACCGAATCGACATGCCTCGGTTTTTGGCTTGTATTCAATGCGGTTCGGTTTTCAATCGGTTTTTTTCGGTTCGGTGCGGTTTTTTGTGAACAACCATATAATAGTTAATATTAAACTCATCTTTTTTATTTGTTTTAATTTTTTTTGCCCATATAAGAATTAGGATAAAGTATAAGACAATGATAAATTGATTTAATGTATAGCAATGATAGATTGATTTAATGAATTTAAATGACTTGTAATCACCTACTTGATTGGGTGCTGTTTTTATAAACCCCAGCAAAGTATCATTGGTTGGTCAAACACATCGGGTAGATAAGTAGATTAAATCTTGAAGTATGAAGTGCTGGAGCTCGATGTAGTTGAGTCGAAGGAACTGAAGAGAAGAGGAAATAGGGCACGACCATGGCGACGCTCATGATGCGTCGCTGCCAATTAGCTCAGGAGAGGATGGAAAACGCAAGGAAATGAGCACGATTTCAGGAATTTTCGGACTAGACAGCCGGAGTCGCCGCCCGCCGACGGCCAAACACCTCAAAAAGGAGAAACAAAATCACTCAGTCGTCCTCGTCTCGCCGCAGTGTGCCCTCGACGGTCTCATCGTTGCCCTCAACGGTCTCGTCTCCGTGACAACGTGAATCTGCGATTGTGATTTGTGATTTGCGAACCGCCGGCGCCGGAAAATGGGAGGAAACTAGAAAGTGGGAAACCGGAAATAGACCGCGGATGCGGAGAGTGGAGACTGGAGACCCGACGAAACCCTATCAGGCTATCAACTGGTATCTCGGAAAACTGAAAAAGAAAAAAAAACTTAATAAATAAAAAACTGAAAGTGAAACCCGTATGCCGAAACTGTGGGCCTGTGCTATCACTATCGGTAGCCTATCAAATAAATAAGAATATAAGATATTAAGACTTAATATTATGGCTCTCTCAAGCGACATTTAATATATTAATTGCTTAAGTATATTAATATGCTTAACGCTTATACATGTTTGATCGGTTTCCAAAAGTATATTAATATGCTTAAGTATAATTTTAAACAAAAACGGTTTGATCGTTTTCACAACCTGAAAACCGACCCGACCGATAGTCCTTCGGTTTTCAAAAGCTCCAGACCGAACCGACACCGGACCGGGCGGTTCGGTTTCAAAATCGGTGCGGTTTGGTCGGTTTGTTCGGTTTAGTCGGTTTTCGGTTTTTACTCCTCACCCCTACCGGACATCCCTACATCAATTTGGTATCAGAGGCGGTCGTTTCAACTCCCAAGTTGCAAACATCCTCTCTGCGTTCTTCGTTGGTTGATATGAAATTTCAAAAAATCTGAAATTTTCGGTTTGGTCTGCATTTAGTAAATCCTTCGAAATTTTAAAACCTGTCAAAAAAATCTAAAAAAATTTCTGTAGCTTCCTAACTTTATTTCCAGCAATATTAAAACAGAAATTTTTTCGATTCGACCTCGTTAGGTTGGCCTGCAAATTGGAACATCGTAATTCTGTCCAAATCTGTCCAGTTGGTCTGCAAATAGCAGGCTGAAATCTTTATTTTTCAGCGAAATTTCAAAACAAAAAAAAAATTCAAAATTCAAAATTTCAAATTTCAAATTTCAAATTTCAAAATTCAAAATTCAAAATTCAAATTTCAAATTTCAAATTTCAAAATTTCAAATTTCAAAATTCGAAATTCGAAATTCAAAATTCAAAATTCAAATTTCAAATTCCAAATTCCAAATTCCAAATTTCAAATTTCAAAATTTCAAATTTCAAAATTCAAAATTCAAAATTCAAAATTCAAATTCAAATTTCAAATTCAAAGTTCCAAAATTTCAAAATTTTTCTCAAAAATTACAAAAAAAAAATATAATAGTGGTCTGCAAATAGCGGTTTGAAAATGTTATTTTTTTCCCTCAAAATCTAAAATTTAGAATTTTTGGTATTTCTCCATCTAATTATTAGTAAGAAAACAAAAAAAAATTATTATTTTTCATTCAGTAATTATTTTTATTAATTAATTTGAAAATTTAGTATTTGGTGTGCCAATAGCCGGCTAAATTTTATTTTCTGCAAAAAAAAAAAATCTAAAAAAATTAATTAATAATCCTTATAATTTTATTGCTCAGAAAATAAAAGTGTATGCATATATTATTTTTTTGAAACTAGCGGGAACAATTAAATCTTTGAGATTTAATTAGGGCGAGTTTGCTTTTATTTGCATGTGCACAAGTTTCAGATCGAGTTTTTTCTCCGGTTCTCACTAAATGACATATGACGTATATGCTTCTCGGTTAGACTATTCTTATGCTAAGGATATGACTAAACACACCCCTAGGGCACACCACATTTATCCTACTTATGACGGTTTAGAGTATCCCCAAAATTTTAGAGACTGGCTTAAGGGATTAGAACAATATTTTAATTATCACTTATGGGATGACTACGAAAAGGTTAGCTTTGCCCGAGAGCGATTAGTAGGTCGGGCCCGATTATTTTGGTTAAACGAAGAGCGTCGTGTTGGTAGCTATCGTTATGCTTGGCCGCACATGCGTAACCTCCTCTCGGATCAATTTGATCCCGCCTACCTGCGCACTAATAGCACCACACCCGTTAGTAAGAATAGTTACAGCACTAGACCCGTATCCGCTTATAGGAGTGACCCTACACCTCAGGATAGATCCTATCCCCAGAGAGGTAGTATTACCCAGAGTGTGCATAGTCCCACCTATAGGAAACATAAGCCATTCCGACCCAAAAATTTGAACTCGAAAGAGGTTACTATTAGGGTGCTTGCTTCCTTAGCCTCGACATCTAAGCCCTCTGATATAGTGACTGATACCTCTGAGGATGCTTATGTGGATATGGAATCTCTGGAAGATGAAATTAATCAGCTAGGTGAGAGTCCTCCTTCACTTACGATAGTGCCTGACTCTCCTGTTGAACCTGAGGATGTGATTAGGACTGCGCCCGTCACTGAGGACGAGGCAAGTTTCACTGACGCTTTTAGTGACGTTGAGGAGATTGGTTATCCTAGTGACCTGGAAGAGGATTTCTCCCCTGAGGAATCATCTCCAATCCCCTTCGACGATAATTTAGTCATGGAATCTTCTGTTGACCCTGAGCCAGTAGACATTCCGGTTGCGTCGGTAGAGTCATCCGATGCTGAGAGCTTACATTTCACTGATTTAGGTGATGACTTGTTAGGATCCGACGTTATATTGGTTGACCCAGGATTATTAGAGGTTTCTACGGTATTGGTAGAGTCACCTTGGGATGGATGTTCAGTTTGGGATAAGCTTAGTGTGATACATCCGGGAGTTAGTCCTTTGACGTTATTATCGCCGCTTGGAACTCAAGCTAATTATTATACTCCTCTGGATTCGATTTGCCCATCCCCCTATTCTGACTTAGACGATGTCCCCACCTCATGGGAAGAATTATGTTTGGATAATGATAACACTGAGGGCCCAACTGACTTTTCTTTGATGATAGCCCCTTCGTCTGAGGCCCAAGTTAGTTTGGAAATTTTATCGGATACGAATTTGCCTACTATTGAGACGATCACTGTTTCTGACTTAAGTAAAATTTCTAATGATTTGGTGGATTCATTCTGGGGCGAAACGTTAACTGAGGATGAGTTTTCAGTGAGGACGAATCCACTATTCGAGTTTACTTTTGATTTTAAAAGCTTGCAACCGGAGGCGTTCTCTTGGACGCTTAATCCATGCTTTGACGTTGAGTGTGACTTGGTTCCCCCTACGGAGTCAACCCTGTCGACTCTCCCTCTGGTTCCCTTAGCTCGAGTAGATGATGTAGTCATTTCTAGCCCTTCATATTTAGAGAAGTTTATTATTCCTGCCATCCCGTTAAACTTACTTAGAAGGACGTGGGCGAACGTAGTTGATGACGAACGTTTTCCGCTGACTATTTATTATGATATTTTTAAATCAAAATTTAATTTTAAATTTAAAACAAAAACGTTGGAACCCACTACGTTAATTTTTGAATTTAAAGCACATGTGCCACCGGACATAATTCCGTTATTTTATACCATTAATTCAAGTCATGTGGCACATGGGTTCTCCCCTCATGGTTTTACTTTAATTAGGCGCATTTTTAATTTCTTGACCCTTCTAAATGCGTCCTTTAAATTACTTGCGAGGTTGTTTCGAATAGTCTTCCACCGTTATGTGAATGGTTTGGTTTTTGTTAATCGAAGCTTGGGCAGTCTTCTTAGATGTCTTGTGAGTGATCACAAGAGCACTTGGGATCTTCTCCTTCCCCATGCCCAATTAGCTTATAATAATTCCAAAAATCGGTCTACTGGTCTGTCGCCGAATGAGATTGTCCACGGATATAAGGCTCCTGTGCCGCTTGACTTGGTACTGTTGCCCCCAACGTACAAGGCAAGTCATTTTGCACAATCCTTCGCCCAGCACATCCATGATTTACATGCACGTATACAGACCACTTTGACGCCACAATACGACTCTTATCAGGCGCACACTAATTTACATAGGAGAGTATCAAACTTTAAAATTGGCGATCTGGTTTTAGTCCGTTTAGTTCCCGAACGCTTGCCAACTGGCACCGTTAAAAAGTTAGCACCAAAGCGCGCCGGCCCTTTTCGGATTATTAAGAAGTTAGGTGACAACGCTTTCGTTTTGGACTTGCCTGCTGATTGGGGTATCTCCCCCATTTTAACGTTTCGGATTTAACGATATTTGTGTCGCCACCACAAGAGTTGATTTCTTTGTCGTCTTCTTCTCCCACTTTAAATTCTCATGGGTTGGGGAGTGGTAGAACGGATGATCTCTCTCTTACGGTCCCCACAGGTATATCATCGGATGGTACGTTGCCTTCTTTCTTGCCTACTGCTAATATGTTCCCCAGGTTCCCACGGACATTTTCCACTCCAGAGATGATACTTGCTGCTGAGCATGTTACCACTGCTGATGGCGACACCCGCCGCTTCCTCATCCGTTGGCGTGACCGCCCACCTTCGGATGACTCTTGGGTGCTCGAGTTGGAGCTGCAAAGTTTGGATGCCGATCTTCTTCGCCGCTACCTCTTGGACCACGTAACAGAGATGCGTGATTTTGAGCAGGTGGAGGATTGATGGCGCACCCCCTCCACCTCTACTTGGAGACGATGCTGACGATGATGAGGTTGACCCGGTTGCTGAGGCGATTCAACTAAAGGACGTGAGGCGTCACGATGATGCTAGCGGAAGGCTACGTTACAACCTCCGCCCGCGGCGCGCAACATTCGCCGCACCGCATTAAAACATTTCCCTTTTCATGCTTTATTATTTCTATTTTAGGAATATAAAATTATCCAAGTTTGAAGTGATAATTTTATATTCAATATTGCACTTTTTATTTTTGTATTTGGAACAATATTTTTATTTGGTGTGCATTTAACCATTTGGATGGATGAGATTACATCTCCATTATGAATGGTTAAGGCTTGTTTGTAACTCCTATTTAAGGAGGCCTTGTTATGAGATCATTAGTGAAATATTGAAAACCTAAATCCTCTCTTGAGAATTTCGGCCAAGCTTGTGCCAAGCCGCCGCCCCCCCTCCTTGGTGGTGTGAAACCGCCGGCCTCCTTGTGGTGGTGTGAAGCCGCCGCCCCTTGCCTCCTCCATCCGTTCGGTGCGACTCCGGCGCGGCTTCCTTCGGTGCGACTCCTTGGAAGAAGGTTGCAACCCTTCGGTGTGATGCCGGTGGATCCGTGGAGAGAGTGAATCTCCCACTATTATCTTGTGTGAACGTTCTCCGGTTGGGTAAAATATCTCATCCCTCCTTGTGTGATTTCTTCTAATTAGTTGTGGTGGATCGCAAATCGTTTTATCCGCTTTGTTAAATCAATCGCTGCACTTTTCATTTCGAAATCGCCGTTGCTAGGCTTTTTATTTCCGGATCGGGTGGATCCTATTTGCCGGAGCGGATCTTGGCCTATAGCCTTGATTTTGCTCCCAAAAAGGTTGGCAATCTTTATGTTAATTTGGGGAACGATCCGACTCAAATTTCGATCGCTATTTTCGAGTCGACCAATCCTCCTTGTTATTTTTATGCGCTGCATGTGACGAGGAAATATTGTGGGCGATAGGTGCTGTGTAGGTGCGGTAGATCTAAGACGCGATTGGGCGTAGATTGACTTTTATCGTGGAGATCTCCGATTCCGGACATCCCTACATCATTTTATCTGCCTTAAGGGACCACAAGCTATTCGCCAAGTTGAGCAAGTGCAAGTCGGGAAAGTGATTGTGTACGGGTCGAGACAGCTGAAGACTCATGAGAGGAAATACCCTACGCATGACCTGGAGTTTGTAGCCATGATTTATGCGCTGAAGTTGTGGAGACATCTACATTATGGTGCGCAGTGCAAGATTTTTACTGATCACAAGAGATTAAAGTACGTCTTCACCCAGAAGGAATTGAATCTGTGCCAGAGGTGATGGTTGGAGTATGTGGCCGACTATGATGTTGAGATCCAGTACCATCCGGGCAAGGCTAATGTGGTGGCCGATTCCCTGAGTCGTAGGATGGGGAAGATTTTTAACCTCTCCGTCGAGCTTTTAGTGGAAGAGTTTCTTTTGATGGATATTTCTGTGGGGAGCTACGACTTACAGAATAGTTTGGTAGTAGCAGAGCCTTCCTAGATTGTGCTTATGAGGCTACATCAGAAGGATGATCAAGATCTTCTGCGTTTGTATCTTCGAGCTGAGAAAGGGGAATTGCCAGATTTTTTATTGATGATGCGAGTACCTTGCGGTACCGCGGCAGGTTTTGCATCCCCACCATGGGAGATATCCGGGTGATGGTGTGTAGGGAAGCCCATGGATCTAGTGTTGCCTACCATCCAGGATCTACTAAGATGTATCATGATCTAAAGCAGATTGCCTGGTGGTATGGGATAAAGGGAGACATAGCCAGATTTTTTTTTGAGTGCCACACTTGCAAGCGAGTGAAAGCCGATCATGGAAGGCCTGGTGGAAAGCTGACTCCCTTGGAGATTCCGACTTGGAAGTGGGAGAGCATCTCGATGGATTTCATTACAGGCTTACCGAGATCTCCTAGGGGGCATGATTCAGTTTGGGTGATTGTGGACAGATTGACGAAGTGTGCTCACTTCGTACCGTTTAAGATCGACTATCTGATGAGGAAGATAACTGAGCTGTATTTGAATGAGGTCATCTGGTTGCACGGTGTGCCAGTCAACATTATTTCAGACCGAGACTCCCGGTTTACATCTCACTTCTGGAAGAGCCTGCAAGAGGGTTTGGGTATGAATTTGAGATATTCTACGGCTTACCACCCGCAGACTAATGGACAGACAGAGCGAGTCAATCAGATAGTGGAGGACATGATCCGATGTTATATTCTAGACAAAGGAGGAGCGTGGGATGAGCATTTGCGGCTTATGGAGTTTGCGTATAACAACAGTTATCAAGAAATCTTGCAAATGGCTCCTTTCAAAGAATTGTATGGGAGGCACTGCAGGACTCCCTTGTTTTGGGCTGAGGTTGGCGAGGGACTACTGTTGGGTCCGGATGCACTTGAAGAGATGGAAACTGCTGTGAAGCTGATTCGGGAGAAGCTCCGGATAGCCCAGGAGCGATATGAGAAGAACGCCAACCGACGTAGATCTGATTTGGTTTTTGCTGTGGGGGACTTAGTATTTCTAAAGGTTTCCTCGATGGTTGGGGTCAATAGGTTTGGCAAGAACATGAAGTTGGACCCGAGGTACGTGGGGTCGTTTATAATTATTGAGCGGGTTGGTGTATGAGCTTACAGGTTGGAGTTGCCCGCAAATTTTCCTGGCGTGCATGATGTCTTTCACGTCAGTCAGCTGCGAAAATGTGTGCAGAGTGGCAGACAGGTTTTAGATTTTGTGCCTCAGTTGGAGCCAAATTTTTCTTATGTGGAAATGCCTGTCCGCATTTTGGATGCTCAGGATTGCATGTTGCGGAGGAAAACCATTCCTATGGTTAAGATTTTGTGGAGGAACCATGATGTGGAAAGAACGACTCTAGAGCTAGAGTCGGCGATGAGGAAGGCTTACCCTCATCTGTTTCCCGACTTGTGCCTGGTATGTTTTGTGCTTTCTTTTATAGCTCTGGCTTAGCTATTTCTTTTTTCTTCTTGTTATAAGTGTTATGTGTAAAGTTTCGAGGCGAAACTTTCTTTTAGGGGGAGTGGCTGTAACGCCCCCAGTTTTTCTGTGTTTTGTTTGATCATTATTTGGCATTATGATGACATGTTTATGGACTTTTGTCGTTGTTAGAGCGTGGTCTTAGCTCTTTAGGTTCCTTGAGTGTCCTGTTTGTAGCCTGTTTGCAAGATTCCCTAACAAGTCGGGTCTGTTTTGGTGACTCGGTGAGGCCTCTCGGGGGATGCTTATGTTTCGGCTTCGGGTGGTGATAGCCCAAGTGTTTGATCGTCGGATGTTGTTTTCGACTTCGCAGTTGGTTTCGTAGCATGGGTGTTTAGCTACGGTGCGAGTTTCGTCGAATTCCGAGGCCGTTTATTTTCGCATCATTTTGACATTTTATTTAATTAATTGACATTAGATTATATCCTGCTAATTATTTGTTTGTTGGATGGTTGAGTACATTAAGCTATTATCATATAGACTATCATAATAAGAGGCATTGGTGGCTATTGTAGTATTTGGCTAAGTGGCCGAGCTTAGTGTTCAGGCTAGCTGGATATTTATATATATATATGTATATATACTATGTGGCTGAATTAATAGTGGCTGAATTTATTATATATATATATATATGCATATTAGATAGCTAGCTGAGTGGAGTGTGAGTTTATATAACATTTTTTTAGTGCTATCGGGTTTCATCTTTCCCAAGCTGGCAGTTAGCTTCCTGCGGAAGGAATAGAGCGACGGAAGAACCAGGGGCTCCGACCGGTGATTTCTAGCGATTTAGAGCCCGTTTTCTCGGTTAAGGACGGATCTAGACTGCTCTCACCTAGATCTTCCTTCCTTGGTAAGTATCTCTTGTTCTATGGTTGTCTTTAAGAGATAGGGTTTTTCGGGTTTTCTCCTCTTCTTCCTCACAGCTTCAGTTTTGGTCTTCTAGGTGGCCGATCTTGCCGCCGGTGCCAAGCTTTGGAGATATCTGCTGTTTTTCCTGGAGGTAGAGGCAAGTGGTGCCCTTTGCCCTTGCCAAACTTAATCTTACTCTTATATTCTTGTTGTTGTAGAATAATTCTCTCTTCCTAGAAGCTAGGGTAGCTGCAGTTTCATTCCAGCTAGGTTTTACCTAAGCTGTCCAGTTTTAAATTGATTTTTCTTCTTTCTTTTCCCTTTCTGTTCACTATTTTGGGTCCAGGTAGAAGCTAGAAGCAGCATCTTTTTTTTAGGTTACTAAGTTTAGCCCAGCTTGTTTTTTGTAGCTGTGGCTGGGCAGTAAGAGTAAGATAGTGGTTGGAATTAATTTTCCAACTCTCTGGTTAGTAAGCGTTGAGTGGGCTGGGGTCGGGATAGCTCCAGGTTTTCTGAATTTTAAGCTATGTCAAAAGCGTTGAGTGAGTGTACCTCACTCAACTCCTAGACTGTTAGGCTTCTGGCATTGAGTGTGGTGCACTAACTCAATGCCATGGTCGTTTTTATGGCTAAGTCAAAAGCGTTGAGTGAGTGTACCTCACTCAATGCCTAGACTGTTAGGCCTCTGGCATCTAGTGTGGTGCACTCACTCAACGCAATGGTCATTTTTGTGGCTAAGTCATTTGGCATTGAGTGAGTCGACCTCACTCAACGTCGTGGTTGTTTTGGCGTTGAGTGTGGTGGACTCACTCAACGCCAAAGCCTATTTTTGCGGCTAAGTCATTTGGCATTGAGTGAGTCGACCTCACTCAACGCCGTGGCTATTTTGGCGTTGAGTGTGGTGGACTCACTCAACGGCAAAGCCTGTTTTTGCAGTTAAGTCTTTTGGCATTGAGTGAGTCGACCTCACTCAACGCCGTGGCTATTTTGGCATTCAGTGTGGTAGGCTCACTCAACGCCAAAACCTGTTGCTGTGGTTAGGTTACTTTGCATTGAGTGGGTGGAACTCACTCAACGCCGAAGCTGTTTGGCGTTGAGTGTGGTGAACAAACTCAACGCTATGGCTAGGCTTTTTGCGGCTATGTTCCTTGCGTTGAGTTGGTGACCCCACTCAATGTTGGTGTTAGTTCTTGGTGTTGAGTAACCGCCTCAGCGCCGCACCGAGTGAACTTGACTCCTTTGCCTTGGGAGGTGTTTTCCCTTTAGGACTGTTAGTATGGCTTCTTCCTTAGGGAGGGGGGGGGGGGTCTTGGGTGTTCGACTAGTTTTTGCATGCCGACTCGTGTATTATGGCAGGTGGTGTGGTTTTGTGGGCTCTGAAAGGGGTGAATCGTGTGTGATGAGTTGTGGCCACCACCACCTAGGCCGTGCTGGGTTAGTATGGTTGGGTGTGTAGACCCTGTAGCTGCCACCGGTTGTTTTCACCCTGGAGTGTTTTTAGGTCTAGTTGTTGGTGAGGGTTGTGCCACCCACTCCGACCCAAGGTTTTCACCACGGCCAATAATTCACAAAGATTAGGACTGTTAGTTCCTTTCTTTTCTTATGGCTATTTATTTTGGCATATATTTGCCTTGTTGCTGCTGTAGGTGTTTGGAAGAGCATGTTGATTATTCATTCTTGCACCTGGTGTGTTTTGATTGCTCTATAGACAGTGTTTCTTTTTTGTTGTCTTGATTATACCCTTCTGCTTTTTTTTGATAGCATTTGTTGCAGGGTTGGTAAAAGCCTTCATTTATTGCTTTTGAATCTAATGCTCCACTTCTTTTGATTTTATTCTTGCTGAGATGTTCCATCTTTGAATGCCTCAGGTTCAGAGCAGTAGCCGGTTGAGCGGCTAGTTTTCCTGTGGAGCTTGCTTGTGGCCTCCTGGGTAGCTGAGATTTCTGCTCCTCACCCTTGTGAGGTAGTTTCTTATTTTTGTATAGAAATGCATGCTCACCAGTGGGTTTGTGTCAGGTTGTTGACGCCCACTGGTGGCTTACTTGTGATGCTGGGTATGAACTGAAACTGCTATTTTTGCCTATTTGGAGGTTGTTCACTTGCTTTCTGTGAATGATTTATGCTAGGTTGCATGTTAGGTATTTTAAACCCTAAAAGCATTACCATATGTACTTCATGCACGTCATGTTTGTAAAACTAAAGCGCTACTTTCCCAAGTAACGTAAATGATATTTTTATTACTATATTAAATTTAGAGCCGTGCATACCATAAGACTTCCCTCGGGGACACTTATTCTCATATAGGATGTTAAATCAACCTAACCAAAGTACATTCCACTGCGTATCTATATATTTTCATTCTGGACTAGCTGATCCACTGTGCCGAGGGATACGACCGTCAAATTTAACTAATTTTCTCTCATAATAATTTATGATTTTTTATAAAGATGTAGAGTTTGGAGTTTTGCCTGAACGTGTGCAGTTATCCCCTGCACTACGTGGCATCACAACACGTATTTTCTCTTGCTCTGATACGATTTATTCATCGAGAAAGTGCGGGTTGTGACAAGGGACAACTACAGAAGGAAGAAGACAACTATTAGGGTTTTTCTTCAAAAAGAAAAAGAGCGGCCGGACTTCATCTTCCTCACCATTGCTGCTAGGAAATAGCTTGAAGTCGATCAGCCGAACTAAATGTTGAATTTAGTTAACTATTGCATCTTCTTCTGCTATAGCAAGTTTAGAAACACTTCTGTTAAAGAAATGAGAAGAGATCCTTCAGTCTACTGCATGTTCAGTTTAGCTGCTTGAAGAATTAAAGACCTAGCAGTTCATCAGTCTTCAACAGCAAGATCAGAGATAGTTCTCTAAGATACTTCCAGTAGAGGCAGACACTTATTGAAGAAAATTTTCCTGCTACTGTAAAGATAGTTAGAGTTGAGATAACTCAGCTCTAGTAGCAGACACAGAGAAATTTCTCCGTATCAAATTAATCAAACTATTTTATTCCTGTAGGATACTTGTGGATCTGAGTTGTAAGGCATCTTTGCCTAAGGTAGGGTAAATTTTCCTGAGTGTAGGATCCAGTTTTGGATCTGAGAGTAGGACCTTTGGGTCTGAGGTATGATCCTTGGTGGATCTGATCTATAGGGATTTTTGAGCCTGAGGTAGGAGAGTCATTCTCTCTAAGTTGTAGGGCACTTATGCCTGAGTTGTAGCATCCTTTGGATCTAAGGTAGGGCCTTTGTGCCTGAGATATAGGCGAGTCATTCTATCTGAGGTATAATCCCTTGTGGATCTGAGGTAGGGCAATCCTCTATAGCCTCAGTTGTGGGACTTTAGTTAATGTCTAAGGTAGTGATCATTTAAGCACTGGGTTGTTGGAGCAAGTTTGCTCTAAGGTAGGGCCTTTGGCCTGAGTTGTAAGCCTCTGAAGAGACTGAGAGATCCTGTGGGATATGAGGTGTAAGCTCTGTGAGCTGAGTTTTGGAGAAGTGCCTTGTCTAACTAGAAGTTAGAAAGGTAGGAGGAGAGTGAATGTACCCATAATCTGGGGAACCACTATATATTCCGTGTGTGCTTTTTGTTGTGTTGTTTCTTTATTGCAGGTTCTTGAAAGCAAATAACTACTAACACACTAAGCATTTAAGGAAGAAAAAATAAGATAGTCGCAAGAAACTAAGAAACCTATTCACCCCCTCCCCCCTCTAGGTTGCTAGCTACCTTGAAAACAAAAACTTTCAAGTGGTATCAGAGGGAGGTTGCTCAAAAAGGATTTAACAGTCTATGTGATCTTCAAGGATAGCAATAGTTCTGTAATTTTGGGTTCTAGAGAGAGACATAAGGAGCTAGGTTCCATTAAACTCCCCATCTGCAGAAAGGAGAATTTTGGAATCTAGAAGGAGAGGGTCAGGAGAGACCCTAGGATCTTTGTGACAGTCAAGGAGGGACCCTTCATCCCTATGAATGTCTCAGTTTTGGATGCCAATGTCTAGACACCCAAAACATACTCAGAGATGATAAAGGATGAAGTCATGTTAGCTACATTGGACAAGAGGGAACAAAATATTATTGTAAGTGTCATAGATGATTTAACTTTTCAGAACTTGGTCCAGTGCCAGACCTCCAAAGAGATGTGGGACACCCTTATGGTCCACATGGTGGGTACTGAAGAGGTAAGAGATGATAGAAAGTCCATGCTCAACCAGGAGTATGAGGCTTTTAGGCAATCCCTAAAAGAGAACATAACAACTTGCTATGAAATATTTTTTAGGATCATAAATGAACTGAGGACCTATGGGAGGGTCTTCAGTCATTATGAAATAAATGACAAGTTCCTCAAATCTCTCACTAGAGAATGGGATACTAAGATTTGTGTCATAAGAGAAGTGGCTAAGCTTATTAAAACACCTCCCCAAACATTTTATGGGAAGCTGCTCTCCTATGAGATATAGCTATCTACCAAGTAAGAAGAGGAGGCCACCAACAGATCCCAAGCCAAGGAAAAGTCCTTGGCCTCCAAAGTAAACAGCACAAGGAAGTGTAAGGAGAAGACTCCCTCCCCTCCAAGAAGACCAACAGATTCAGACAGCTCAGAGTCAGATTCTTCAGACTGCAGTATGTCTAATGAATACTTTATTGCCTTCTCCAGACACTTTCAGAAGCTGATGAAGAAGAAATAGTGGAAGAGCAGACCTTCCACCTCTTCTCATCACAGGAGGAATCATTTAAAGGCTGGAATGTATGATTCTAAATCTAGTAAATATAATTCCTCTAAAGTTGTCTGCTATTGTTGTAGCAAATCAGGGCATGTGATAGTTGACTGCCAGGTGAAGAGGAAGGAGGCTGGTAAGAAGAAACAGCACCAGTAAAAGGGAAAAAAGGAGAAGTTCTTCATTGCTAATAAAGAGAAGAGCTGGATAGACTCATCTTCATCTTAGTATGAAGAAGAAGAGGCCAATATTGGGATAGTTGCTGCTGCTGTTGAGCAAGAAGCTGTAGCAGCAGATGAAGACTTTCCTACTACCAGGAAAGGTATCAGGGCCCCTCTATCACACTCAGATAGTTATTCAGAGGTGGATGATGAAGATGATGAAGATGCCTACAACTATTATGGGCTGATTGCAATGACTGATGAGGAATTCATCCCGGATCAGCCTGGTCAAAGCAAGGTAAATTCTCTATCAAGCTCTTCTTCTGAGTCTGGATATGAGACTAGTCCCTGTACAGAAGCCTCTTCATCTAGTAGTGAAAATAATTATGAATCAGAAGGAGATGTCAATCAATTGATTGATAGGTATGGAGAACTTCTGGATGCATTCAAGAAGTGCAAGAAGTTGACTAAGAAGAAAGCTGTGGAGATAGCCTCTCTGCAGCTAGCTACTTCCTTGCTGACTGAGACATCATCTTTGCTGGATTAGAAGGACAGGGAACTTAGCCAACATAGGGCCATGAATCTCATCAAGATAGGCTCCATCATGCACAAGAATAGTCTCATCAGGGATCTTGAAGAGAGGCTAGGAAAGGATAAAAGAATAGCGGCTAGCTATTCTAAGCTAAGTACTGTGTTACCCTTGATAGACTCCTTCTCCTCTCAGAAGGGTAAGAAAGGGTTAGGATTCACGTGAAGCACAAGAGTTGCTCGTTCCAAAGGGAAGGACAAATCTCCAGTTCCAGCCCAACCTCTTGATTCCAAGCCTCCAATTCCTTTTAGGAAAGTTTTGTTACCTTCTAACAAGTATGACCAAGAAAACATTCTTGGTCACTGGAAGAATGGTAGATCCACTGGTGTGAGCAAAGATGCTCACAGCCATGGTGGAAGATATAGCAGGGTGAATTCCTTTAGGGCTGCTCATGAAGAAATTAAAATGTCCCATCCTGGATAATTTGTCTTTGGTGCTCCAGCCCCCACTTTCAAGAATGTGGCTGTAACCAAGTTTCAGAACCATACAGCTAAGACTCAGAATAAGGGTAAGTCTAACAGCAAGCCTGATTTGGGAATTTCTGAAGCTATCAAGAGCATGCTTTCTACAATGAAGCTTACTTCTACTGGCACTAAGAGTAGGCCAAACAAGCTAGCTAGAAAAATTACCTTCAGTCAGATCCTTGCTGAAAGAAATCTAAAGAATGTTGCTGCTCTTCTTCCTACTGTTTAGTTAGTAGTTAACCATACTACAAGGCCTGCATAGAAGTGAAGATACAACATTCATGAATGTTGGTGTTGTGGCAAAGTGGGTCACTTTGCTATATACTGTTGACACAATACAAGTGTGCCAAGAGCAGCTGTTAGTCCACCAGTCAGAAAAGCTCTTGGTAGACAAGTTCATTTTCAGACTGACATGCACCAAGGACCCAATAGATAGTGGGGTCCTAAGGTAAAATGAATTGTATGATGCAGGTTAGTCCAAGTGCCCATACCCCTATTTGGTACTTGGATAGTAGTTGTTCCAGGCACATGACTTGGATAAGGAGCAACTTGAAGGAGTACACTACAGTGATAGATGGACCCAAGGTTATCTTTGCTGGTTCAAATAGAGGGGTGACAAGAGGCTATGGTAATATTACTAATATCATAATCACCATCAAAAAAGTAGTTTATGTTGAAGGGTTGTAACACAACTTTATAAGCATAAGACAACTCTCTTATCTAGGCTATGTTATTGGCTTTCACAAGGATGAGTGCCAGATAAAGAGGTCAAGTGACCAAGAGGTCATCTTAACATGGACTAGTAGTGGAAATATTTATTGTTTAAACTTTCTTTGTCTAGATTCAGACTCTCCTATTTGTCTAGTAACAAATGAGAAAGTCTCATATTGTGTCCAATGGCACAAGAGGCTAGTTCATTTGAATTACAAGACTATTGGAAGGCTCTTTAGTCAAGAGCTAGTTAGGAATGATCCTAATGTAAAGTGTACCAAGGAGGGCATTTGCTCAGCATGCTAAAAGGGAAAGAAGAACAAAGCCTCCTTCAAGGTCATTGGGACCAAAGACTCTGTGAGGTATTTATACCTCCTGCATATGGACCTATTTGGTCATATGCCAGTTCATTGTCTTGGTAGGAAAGTCTACACCCTTGTGGTGGTTAATTACTATTCCAGATTTGCCTTGGTGTCCTTTCTCAAGAAAAAGAATGAAACCCTTGATATCTTCATCAAGTTTGTCAAGCAAATTTAGAATGAGTTTAATAGTTCAGTGGTCAAAATCAAAAGTGACCATGGAACTAAATTCCAGTCTGAAAGCATGACAAAGTTCTGTGAAGAGTAAGGGATTCATCAAGAATTTTAGTCTCCATGAACACCCCAGCAAAATGGGATTGTTGAGAGGAAAAACAGAACTCTCATAGAGGTTGGAATAACATTGTTGAGTGATACATCTCTCCCGAAATACTTCTGGGCTGAGGCAGTGAATACTACATGTCATGTCCTTAATAGGGCCTCTATCACCAAGAGCCACAAGAAGACTCCCTATGAGATCTTGAAAGGCAGAAAACCAAACCTGCACTATCTCAGAATCTTTAGTAGTGAGTGTTATGTGCTTCACAATAGTAAGTCCTTGAAAGTGAGGCTAAGATCTATCTCAACTCTAGAGGGGGGGTGAATAGAGTATTTTTTAAAATAATTTTTCACAGTTGAAATAAACAGCACCTATAAAATTCAATTTATGATATAGTGTAGAGTTCTAGTAAGAAGTTAAAAACTAATAAGTAAAAAGCATAGCACACAGCAAACAAATCACACAAACAAACCAGAAGACACAAGGAATTATAGTGGTTCCCCAAAAACCTGGGTACATCCACTCTTCTACCACCCTTGGTAGGAATCCACTCAGGATGAGTTGATCAGGTGTCCTGACACCAATGAGCTTTTGATAAGGTGCCCAAAAACCAAAACTAGATTTTTTGATAAGGTGTCTTGCCACCACTGAGTTTTGACAAGGCTCTCAGAACCAGACAGAACTTTTGAAGGGAGTTCAAGAACCCTTTTACAGCAGGAAAAGAAAAATAAGAATGAAGAGTGTCTTCTCTGTTCTCAATCAAATGAGAGAAGCACAAGTGGATTGATGATGTCAAAGCTCCCCCTGAGATGTAGAAAGGTTCAGGAAAAGAAGCTTTGCTCTAGGGTGATAGGTCTTCAGAACTTTGATCTCCAGCACAGGATGGTTTCAGCAAGAAGGCTGAAGGTAAGGTGTCTGGAGTGATGAGATTGTGAACACTTTTCAGTCAGCAAGAAGATTTTTTAGGAGTCACAGTTCTTCTATTGTTCTTCTGCTATCAGTATACTCTATTCTGTGTGTTCACTTCTGTATATCTTCTTCTTGTGTATTCTCTAAATCTTAATAACACAGAAGAAAGGAATAATAGATTTCTGACGTTTCCTTGTCCAAAATTAGCCGTTGGGAGTCATAAATGTCTTCCAAAAATAGTCTTGTCTTCTAGAGGAAAGTCCAGCAAACATTCTCTGAATAATTCCTTGAAACTTGCTCCAGAAATAAAGACAGACGGCTGGGAAACTTGCATGAGAAGAGAATCAAACTCAGTCCCATGATCACTTCTGATCAGGGCAATGTGAGTGTTGAACTCAATCTGAATGCATTTGAGAAAATCTGTCAAACACTTGAAGTTATCAGACTTCTTCCTCAGAAAGAATACCCAAGTGAATCTTGAGAAGTCATCTACAACCACTAAAGTATAGGACTTCCCTCCTAGGCTTTGCACAGATATGGGTCCAAAAAGATCCATGTGCAACAGGTACAAAATCCTAGGTGAATCACTCTTATTAATTGATTTAAAACTACTTTTAGTTTGCTTGCCTAATTAACAAGCCTTGCAAAGTCCTTCCTTCTTGTAGGGACCAGAAGGTAGTCCTTAACAAGGTTGTCTTTAGATAGCTTAGCAATGGTTCTAATGTTAATATGTCCTAGTCTCTTATGCCATAAAACATTAGATTTTGAAATGGAATTAAACAGGCAAATATCTACCACTGGTGAATGAAAATCCACTAAGTAAATGTTACCTCTTCTGTTACCTGTCAACACAGTTGTGTTGTCCACTGACTTGACTTTGCATATGGCTTTGTTGAAGGTCACTTGATATCCTTCATCACACAATTGACTGATACTTATCAAGTTGTGCTTGAGTCCTTCAACATATGCCACCTTCTTGAATGTGACTAGGCCAATTTTGACTGCACCATATCCTTTTGTAGTTCCAAAGCTTGAGTCTCCAAAAATTACTTTGGGTCCAAGCTTGGCTTTGAAGGAAGTGAAGTTGTCCTTGTCCCCTGTCATGTGCTTTGAGCACCCACTATCCAGATACCATTGATGGTTTGATGCTGGATAGGTCTTCACCTACACAAAAACAGCTTATTTGTTTTTGACCCAGTTTACCTTGGGTCTAGGTTGATATCCCTTGAATTCTGAAATAAAGGACATCCCAGGTTGATCCTTATAACCTTCAGGATGGTATCTCCTAGGAGGTACTATCCATTCAGTATAGGGATTAAAGCCTTGGGATGTGGAGCTTCTAGGATTGAATCTGAATGTGTCATTGAAGGTGTGTTCACAAGCCTGAACTTTGTTCGACGATCGTCGAACTGAGGTCGACGATCTTGGGTCAGATCGTCGATCTCCGTTCGAAGATCGATTATGCTGAGGTTCAGAGTTTGGATATCGTCGAGCTGAGGTCGACGATCTGTAGTTAGATCATCGAGCTCTGTTCGACGATCGTCGAGCTCTGCTCGACGCCATCTGTTGAACTGAGTTCTTCTCTGACAGATCTGCATTCTTCCTGGGTACCTCTATTACTCCCTTTCCTTTGTCAGAGACAAACTTGATTGGAGTTGTCAAAATTATAGGTTGGCTGGATGAAGCACCCAAGCCCAGTGTGCTATTAAATCTAGAGTTCACTGTGCTTGTGATGTCCATCAGTCTGATACTTCTCCCATTTAGGGATTCTTCAAACTTTTTGGCCTTTGATAGTTCATTCTTCAGTGAAGCTATCTCCTCCCTACAGCATTCTAACTCCTCAGAGAGTTTGAGGTTCTTTGAGTTTAGGACACTATGCTCAGATAATTGATTCCTGAGAGAGATTATCTCCTTCTCAGATTTTAATAGATCTAGACACAGTGTCTTAAATTCATCTTTGAAGTCTTCAGAATTAAAATCAAAAGAGTTGATTACCTGATCCTCATCTGGTTGACTTTCTGAATCTGAATCTGATTCTTCATCAGAGTTTTGCTGTGATGCATTGATAGCCATCATGCAAAATTCTTTTTCATCTGCATCATCCTCATCATCACTGGAGCTGGATGAGGCTTCAGATTCCTCTTCAGTCTCACTCCATGTTTCAGCAACAAAGCCCTTCCTTGTATGTTTGTTCTTGCTGGAGGAGGCTTTGTCTGAGCTATTCTTCTTGTAATCCTTTTCTCTTCTTCTTTCTCTTCTTTCCCTTTTGTCCTTATTCTTGTTTTCTGGGCAGTCAGGCACAATGTGGCCTGGTTTCCTGCAACCAAAGCATATGATTTCTTTATTGTTATTTGATTTATCATACCTTGGTTTATCATGACCCTTGTATGGTTTCTTTTTGAAGTCTTTTCTGGCCATCTTGTAGAATCTTTTGGCCAGTAGACTTATGAGCTCATCATTTCCTGTAGCTTTATCTTCAGGCTCCTCTTCTACAGCTTTGAAGGCTATGGTCTTTTCTTTCCTTGTAGCTGGAGAGATAGCCTTTTGTTCTTCTTCTCTATTTTTAATGAGCAGCTCATAGGATTTGAGCTTGCCCAGGAGAGCTTCAGTAGTAATCTCATTTAAGCTTCTGGCATCCTTAATTGGCCAGATTCTTGAATCCCAAGTGCTGGGGAAGCACATCAGGATTTTGTCATTCAGCTCAGTCAGTGAGATTTCTTTGTCTAGGGTTTTTAGCTCATTGACAATTAGACTTAGTCTATTGTACATGTCAGCCATTGATTCAGCTTCTCCCTTTTTGAAGTTCTCATATTGGCTTATCAGATGAGATCTTCTATCTTTCCTTTCATCAGCAGATCCTGAGACAATTTCAGAGAGTTTGTCCCAGATTTCTTTGGCTGAGTGGCATTCAGCTACCTTCTGAAAGATTTCATCAGACATTGTTTGGGCTAAGATGTTCATAGCCTTAGCATCTGCAGTCTTCCACTTCTTTATATCTGCATCTGTTCCTGAAGGAGGTGGGACAGCATTTGTACTTGAGCTTGCTGGTGGAGTTGGACAAACTGTCAAGACAGAATTGAAAATGTCTTCATCAATAGAATTCATGTATAATCTAATCCTTGCCTTCCAGAGTGCAAACTTAGAAAGGTTGCACACTGGTGGTCTGTTGCTTGCATAATCTTTGTTCTGTGCCATGTCTTTAAATAAAAAGGAAGATGTAGAGAGAGTAATCCCCTTAAGAGATTGATCTTATCAAGGATCTTTTGGTTCAGGTGTTAGCCTGTATGAGCAACCAACCTGCCTCTGATACCAATTGAAAGTGAGGCTAAGATCTATCTCAACTCTAGAGGGGGGGGTGAATAGAGTATTGTTTAAAATAATTTTTCACAGTTGAAATAAACAGCACCTATAAAATTCAATTTATGATATAGTGTAGAGTGCTAGTAAGAAGTTAAAAACTAATAAGTAAAAAGCATAGCACACAGCAAACAAATCACACAAACAAACCAGAAGACACAAGGAATTATAGTGGTTCCCCAAAAACCTGGGTACATCCACTCTTCTACCACACTTGGTAGGAATCCACTCAGGATGAGTTGATCAGGTGTCCTGACACCAATGAGCTTTTGATAAGGTGCCCAAAAACCAAAGCTAGATTTTTTTTGATAAGGTGTCTTGCCACCACTGAGTTTTGACAAGGCTCTCAGAACCAGACAGAACTTTTGAAGGGAGTTCAAGAACCCTTTTACAGCAGGAAAAGAAAAATAAGAATGAAGGGTGTCTTCTCTGTTCTCAATCAAATGAGAGAAGCACAAGTGGATTGATGATGTCAAAGCTCCCCCTAAGATGTAGAAAGGTTCAGGAAAAGAAGCTTTGCTCTAGGGTGATAGGTCTTCAGAACTTTGATCTCCAGCACAGGATGGTTTCAGCAAGAAGGCTGAATGTAAGGTGTCTGGAGTGATGAGATTGTGAACACTTTTCAGTCAGCAAGAAGATTTTTGGAGTCACAGTTCTTCTGTTGTTCTTCTGCTATCAGTATTCTCTATTCTGTGTGTTCACTTTTTTTCTTGTCAATCTCTGACTATCTTCTTCTTGTGTGTTCTGTAAATCTTAATAACACAAAAGAAAGGAATAAAATTTTCTGACGTTTCCTTGTCCAAAATTAGCCGTTGGGAGTCATAAATGTCTTCCAAAAATAGTTTTGTCTTCTAGAGGAAAGTACAGCAAACATTCTCTGAATAATTCCTTGAAACTTGCTCCAGAAATAAAGACAAACGGCTGGGAGATCTTCTGTCATAAATGCTGATAATATTCAAAAACATTCCAAAGAACAGCAGCATTTGAATTCCTGAAAGCGTCGATCTCTCCAAAGAAAACGTCGATCTGAGCTCTACGATCGTCGAACTGAGCTCAGAGATTAAATGGACAAGCAGACAGAAAACGTCGATCTGAGCTCTACGATCGTCGAACTGAGCTCAGAGACCTGAGAAATAACTTTAGGGAGGGATCGTCGAACTGAGCTAGAAGATAGTCGAGGGGAGTTCGACGACTCAGCAGAAGCTAGGCAAAAGCAGATAGTCGATCTGAGCTCGAAGATCGTCGACCGGAGTTCGACGTTTTATTGAAGATGAGCTCAGAGAGCGTCGAACGGAGTTCGACGATTCATCGACCTTAGCTCGACGAAAATTGCCTTAGACTAAGCTCTTCAACCTTGATCTTGGAATGATCCTGGGGGCAGCCTCAAACCTAAGTTCTAAGCCCTAGACTCATTCTAATGTTGACCTTTTCAACTATACAACTAGGTCAACTGGGATTCCTAAGACAAGCATAGTGATCCTTAACCAAATTAGTAATAGGGTGTTCCAACAGTCCTATATGACTAAGTTTACTGCCAAGTCCTTTGATGGAATTTTTGTTGGGTACAACAATCATAGTAAAGCCTATAGGGTCTACAACTTGAAAAGTAAAGTTGTAGAAGAATCTGTTCATATAGTATTTGATGAGTATACTATGATTAACCGTGAGCTGCCAAGCTCCTCTTCTAGTACTGCAGGTACAGAATAGATGATGGACCAGCTAACACTTAAAGAAGCTGCTCTAGTAGTCCAAGATAAAGCTGATGGAATGGACATTCTAGTAGAAGGACTGCAAGACACAAGAGAGACGGATGAAGATCAGCAAGAAGATTCCCTTATAGCTAATGCTGAAGCAAGATTGCCTCCAGCAATCAGGCATCTAAGGGATCATCCAACACACCAAATCATTGGTGATGTCAGCTAAGGTGTGGTGACAAGGAGCAGAAGTATCAACATAACATTATACTCAAGCTTCCTATCACAGGTTGAGCCAAAGAAGTTTGAAGAGGCTAACATAGATTAGTTCTGGATTGTTGCTATGCAAGAAGAACTGAACTAGTTTAAAAGATGTAAAGTTTTGAAGCGGGTTCCCAAACTACAAGGATATAATGTCATTGGAGTCAAGTGGATTTATAGGAATAAACTTGATGAAAATGACATTATAATCAAGAACAAGGCAAGGCTAGTAGCTAATGGGTACAAACAAGAAGAAGGTATTTATTTTGATCAAACCTTTGACCATATATCAAGATTGGAGGCCATCAGGCTGTTCCTTGCATATACTACACACAAAGGATTCAAGGTCTACCAGATGGATATGAAGTAAGCCTTCCTAAATGGTGACTTAAAAGAAGAAGTCTATGTTGAGCAGCCTCCATTTTTATTCCTAACTCTCCCGATTCTGTTTATAGACATAGGGAATGCTCTATATGGGCTAAAGCAGGCCCCTAGAGCATGGTATGGGACTTTGTCTAGCTTTCTCATTAAGAACAAATTTTCAAGGGGGAAGATAGACAAGACCCTATTCCTAAGGGAATCTAAGTGTAAGATCGTCCTAATCCAGATATATGTAGATGACATTATGTTTGGATATACTGATGACAAACTTTGTAGAAAGTTTGCCAAACTTATGTAAGGGAAGTTTGAGATGAGCAGTATGAGTGAACTTAAGTTCTTCTTGGGTCTCCAAGTTAGACAGAATGATGATGGCTTGTTTATATCCCAGTTTAAGTTCACTAGGGAGTTAATCAAGAAGTTTGGTATGTAGAATTCCTCTACCATGAAAACTCCCATGGGGTCAAGTATGCTCATAGGCAAAGATGAGGCAGGGAAACCTGTTGATGAAACTTTGTATAGAGGGATAATTAGCTTCCTTCTATAATTAACTGCAAGTAGGCTAGACATCATGTATGTTACATGTGTTTTTGCTAGATATCAGTCTTGCCCAAAAGAATCTCACTACTCTGCTGCAAAGAGAATTTTGAGGTATCTTAAGGGCACACCGGATCTTGGCCTATGGTACCCTAGGAATGGGGAGTTTGAACTAACAGGCTATTCAGATGCAGATTTTGCGGGCTACAAAGAGGAAAGGATGAGAACTTCTGGCACCTGTCAGATCTTGGGAGGAAGACTAGTGCCTTGGAGCAGCAAGAAGTAAACAAGTGTTGTAATCTCAACTGTAGAGTGAGAGTACATTTTAGCAGGTAGCTGTTGTGCTCAGTTACTGTGGATCCAGCATCAGCTCCAGTACTACAACCTTCAGATAAGTAGAAGTCCCTTATTTTGTGAGTCTACCAGTGCCATCTCAATTGCTAGGAATCCTGTCTCACATAACAGGACTTAGCATATTGAGATAAGATATCATTTCATTAGGGAGCATGTGGAATGTGAAGATATCAACCTTGAGTTTGCCCCTACAGACAAACAAGTGGCTGACATCTTCACTAAGCCACTAGATGAAGCAAAGTTCAACACCTTCATATTTGAATTGGGTATGTTAAACCTGGTATAGCTTCAGATGCTCCTCATGTTGTTTTAGGTTATATTATATCTTGTAGGTGGAATTGTTCTTCAGTGAAATGAAGACTTTTCAAGTGGTATACCTTGAGTGGTATCATGTTCAAGTGCTTTCCATACTGGTATAGACTAAAATGTCTACCAGGAAATATGATAGTGAATGCTTTAATTGAGGGGGAGCAAGTCCAGCACTTGTCGAGGAAGATTCACATGATACACTATAGAGAAGGAGCAGCACACCTCCAACACTCACTAATGTGTAAACTGGTGCAAGAGTTGTTTTTCTATACTCAAGAAGGGGGAGCAGAATATCAATACCTCCTTGACTATTTCCAGAAGTCAAAAAGGGGGAGGAGAAAGATATAAGTTAAGGATAGTGGTATAAGATCAATGAGTGCATCAGATACAAGAGTAGGTTATCAAAATGATATCAAAGTAAGAAGAATACAAGGAGTATCAAACTAATTAAGAGGCCAGGTAGCAGCAATTAAGGGGGAGAAGGTGTTATGATGTTCACCCTTTAGGCAAGGAAGTGTGGTAACTATAACTTGTTCTCTTGTTATATGTTTTCCAAGATTAATATTTTATAACTGCATATTGTTAGTGTATGTCATTGACTCATTTTATTGAGGGTTTTGACTTCTTCAAATAGGGGAAGATTGTTGGGTCCATTGCCCACAATGTCCCAGATTTGAAGAAATCAATCTTGTCAATAATATACATAAAGTTGTATTTGATGTATGCTTAAGTTCATGCATGCAGGTTAGCCCTTGTAACACTGATTGGAAATATATTCCAGGTGGTGTGACAGGTTGTCACAAAGTGGGCCAAGTAAGGTGATGACTAGGAAAGCTAGTGGAAAGATAGAAAGTCTGTCTAAGTCTACAGGCGTTGAGTGAGGACAGCTCACTCAAAGCCAGATGCATAGAAATGTGGTTAAGTCCACAGGCGTTGAGTGAAGCAAGCTCACTCAACGCTATATGCATAGAAAAGTTGCCAAGTCCATATGCGTTGAGTGAAGCAAGCTCACTCAACGCCAGATGACTAAAAGCATAGAGTACAACCTGTATAGTTAAAGCCAAAGATTTGGCAAGTTGAGAAATTGGCTAAGTCCACAGGCGTTGAGTGAAGCCAACACACTCAACACCATATGGCTATAAGATTTGAGTAATGCTCAACCTATCAAAGCCTATGAAGAAACAGACAGAAATATGGCCAAGTCCACAGGCATTGAGTGAAGTCTACTCACTCAATGCCATAAAGATAAAAGCTATGACACAGGCTAAGCCTAAGAAAAAACAGGCAAATATGTGGCTAAGTCCACAGGCGTGGAGTGAAGCCCATTCACTGCACGCCGTAACATAAAAATCATTGAGTATTGCTCAGTCATCCCAAAAGCGTTAAGTGATGCTTACTCACTCAATGCCATTGGGCAATAGGGTTGACTGAATCTTAGCCAGTCAGAGCCGTTGTGTTTTCATACAGTAAATTGGCTGAGTCTAAATGCGTTGAGTATAGCTTACTCACTCAACGCCAAATAACAGAAGAACAAATGTTAAGTAGTTTGGCATTGAGTGAAGCTTACTCACTCAACGCCAAGTGATAATCTATGATGCAGAAAGTCTGGCCAAGCCAAAAAGTGTTGAGTGATGAAAACACACTCAACACCCTCAACGCCAGAGAAGCAAGAATATTTTCTAAGGCAAAAAGCGTTGAGTGGAATGAACGCTCTAACACCTAATGACAGAATTATTTTATAAGTGTTTTTACGTTGAGTGAAGGTTGCTCACTCAATGCTTAGTGACAGAAAAAACTTTCTTGGTACTTTGGCATTGAGTGATGAAGGCTCACTCAACGCCTAGTGATAAAATGATTGGCTAAGGCCAAAAGCGTTGAGTGAAGCTTGTTCACTCAACGCCTGAGATAGATAGAAATCTGTCTAAGTGTTTTGGAGTTGAGTGAAGCTTACTCACTCAACGCCTATACTAAAGATGTTTGATTTTGGCCAAGTCCATAGATGGTGACGTCAGTAATGTCAACACTGTTCAAATTACTCGCGGGAAAGCTACAGAACACGATAACTAGCGCTGGAGGACTACTGTATGTCTTCTCCCATTAAAGCAAGTTGCAGAAGTAAACTACAGGTGGTCCCTACTGCTTCTTGTAACTATTGAACGGCGGAAGATAAAAGGGACAGCAATAGAAGGAAGAAGACAACTTTTAGGGTTTTTCTTCAAAAAGAAAAAAGAGCGGTCGGATTTCAACTTTCTCACCATTGCTGCTGGGAAAAATCTTGAAGTAGATCAGCTGAACTAAAAGTTCAGTTAAGTTAGCGGTAACATTTTCTTCTACTACAGTAAGTTCAAAAACACTTCTGATAAAGAAAAGAGAGGAAAGCCTTCAGTCTACTACAGGTTCAAGTTAGCTGCTTGAAGAACTCAAGACCTAGCAGTTCTTAAATCTTCAACAGTAAGTTCAAAGCTAGTCTATGAGATACTTCCAGCAGAGGCAGCCACTTATTGAAGAACATTTTCCTGCTACTATGAATATAGTTAGTGTTGAGATAACTCAGATCTAGTAGCAGACACAAAGAAATTTCCTTGTGTCAAATTAATCAAACTATTTTATTCCTGTAGGATCCTTCTGGATCTGAGTTGTAAGGCCTTTGTACCTGAGGTAGGGCAGATTTGTCTGAGTATAACATCCAGTTTTGGATCTGAGAGTAGGACCTTTCGGTCTGAGGTAGGATCCTTGGTGGATCTAAGCTGTAGGACTTTTTGAGCCTGAGGTAAGAGAGTCATTCTCTCTGAGCTATAGGGCACTTGTGCCTGAGTTGTAAGATCCTTTGGATCTGAGATAGGGCCTTTATACCTAAGCTATAGGAGAGTCATTCTCTCTGAGATAGGATCCCTTATGGATCTGAGGTAGGGCTATCCTCCATAGCTTAAGTTGGAGGACTTGAGTTCAAGCCTGAGGTAGGTGATCATTTGATCACTGAGTTGTAGGAGCAAGTTTGCTTTTAGGGAGGGCCTTTTGCCTGAGTTGTAAGTCATGGAGGAGACTGAGAGATCCTGCAGGTCTTGAGGTGTAATCTCTTTAAGCTGAGTTTTGGAGAAGTTCCTGGTCTAATTAAAAGTTAGAAAGGTGGGAGGAGAGTGAATGTACCCATAATCTGGGGAACCACTATATATTTTGTATGTGTTGTTTCTTTATTGCAGGTTCTTGAAAGCAAATAAATACTAACACACTAAGCATTTAAGGAAGAAAAAAATAAAGACAGTCATAAGAAATGAAGAAACCTATTCACCCCCCTTTAGGTTGCTAATTACCTTGAAAACGAAGACTTTCAACCTGTCACTGTCACTTTGATAACCTGTCTAATCACTGTGATAAAGAACATCCTACACACATTGAACTTAGAGCATGCATCAAATACATCAATGCTCTAAGTATTGACGGTGATGCCTTTTCAAATCCAGGGAACATTGAAGGGCAATATTCCCAACAATTTTGAACTACCACCGAGTGACTTCCATCCCTGCCAGCTAATGGGAGCCTGGTCAGCAGGATCTTATCAGGGTCAACATTTCAAACCACCATCGAGCGACTTCTAGCCCCGCTAGCTAATGGGAGCCTGGTCAGCGGGATCTTCTCGGGGTTAACATTTCAAACCACCACCGAGTGAATTCCAACCCTACCAGGTAATGGGAGCCTGGTCAGTGGGTTCTTCTCGAGGTCAACATTTTGAACTACCACTGAGTGACTTCTAACCCCGCCAGCTAATGGGAGCCTGGTTTGCGGGATCTTCTCGGGGTCAACATTTCAAACCACCACCGAGTGACTTACAGCCCCGCCAGCTAATGAGAGTCTGGTCAGCGAGATCTTCTCGAGGTCAACATTTCAAACCACCACTGAGTGACTTCCAGCCTTGTCAGCTAATAGGAGCCTGGTCAGCGGGATCTTCTCGGGGTCAACATTTTGAACCACTATCGAGTGACTTACAGCCCTGCCAGCTAATGGGATCCTGGTCAGCGGGATATTCTCAGTGATAACTTTTCAAACCACCACCGAGTGACTTCCAGCCCAGCAAGCTAATAGGAGCCTGGTCAGCAGGATCTTTTCGGGGTCAACATTTCGAACCATTGCCGAGAGACTTCCAGCCCTACCAACTAATGAGAGACTTATCAGTAGGATCTTCATGGGGTCAACATTTCAAACCACTACCAAGTGAATTCCAGCTCTGCTAACTAATGGGAGCCTGGTCAACGGGATCTTCTCGAGGTCAATATCTCAAACCACCACCGAGTGACTTCCAGCCCTGCCAGCTAATGGGAGCCTGGTCAGCGGGATCTTCTCGTGGTCAACTTTTCTATTTATAAATTCACTAACACAGTTCATTCTTCAGAGAGCTTGAGCCATAAGAGAATTAATAATAAAAATGGAGAATATGTTGCATATAAGGCTCAATGGTGGAAGCGCTTCAAATCGTCACTACTCCTGGTGTGACTTAGGGTCTCCCCTTCAACATTCTGGAGGCGATATCCCCCTGAATTTAGTGCTTTCTTAATGATGTATGGACCTTCCCAATTTGGATGAAGCTTCCCCACTACTGTTGATCTCCCTATGACATCCACCTTTTTTAAGACCAAATCCCCCTCTATGAACTGCTTGATCCTAACATGCTTGTCAAAGTACATGGTAATCCGTCGCTTTATCTCCTCCTTTCTAATGGCGGCCGTATCGCAGAGTTCTTCTAACAGATCCAGTGTGAGTCGTAGCTCCCCTTCAATTTCTATCCCCCATTCTTCATCTCCTTCCCTGGGAGTTACTACTCACGATGACCTGACCTCAAACTCTATGGTCAAAACTACTTCACAGCAGTGAGAAAGTTTGAAGGGGGTCTCTCTGGTGGCTGTGTTGGGGGTTGTCCTTAGAGCCCATAATACTGTGGGAATCTGTTCAACCCAACTTCCTATCAGGTTCTCCACCTTCTTCTTCAACAAATTCACAGTTATCTTGTTTTTCGCCTCCACATACCTGTTGCTCCGAGGGTGGTGGACGGAGGAAAACCTGAGTTCTATCCCTAACTGAGTGTAGAAGCTGATGAACTCTACGCTTGCAAACTGGGATCCATTATTAGTGACTATGGCCTATGGGAGCCCCTGCTGGCATATGATCTCTCCCCATATGAAATTACGGATCACCTTGGAGATAACTTTGGCCAGTGCCTTGACCTCCAAACATTTGAGAAGTATTAGATCATGACTAAAAGAAACCTCCTCTGCCCACTTGCATGGGGAGAAGGTCCAACCAAATCCATCCCCTAGAGGTTGAAGTGTCAGGGCGTCGTGACGCTCCTAAGCCTCTGGGCGGGCAAATGTTGGAGGGGAGCATACAGCTGACACTTTCGACATTTCCTCGTGAACTCTATCATGTACTTTCTCAAAGTTGGCCAGAAGTATCCCTGTTAGACCACCCTTGCCTACAGGGTTCTGCCTCCCGAGTAGCTGCCACACTCGCCGGAGTGTACTTCCTCCAGGATCTTTGGAACCTACTCTTCCTTCATGCACCGAGCTAGGAGCCCCAAAATTGTCTTTCGGTGCAACCCTCCTTCGTGCATCAGATAATAAGCCGATTTGTGCCTAAAACACTTTCTGTCCCTAACCTCCTCCGGAAGTTTGCCTGTTGTTAAGAGAGTTATAAGGGGTCTACCCATGAGGGGCGCCAATCCACTTCCATCAACTCACCTTCCTTGATTGCCGGGTGAAATAGTTCTATCAAAGTACCTCCAGCCCTGGGTCCGAACTTGGCCAACCGGTCGGCTGCCGTATTCTCCTCTCGGGGAACATGTTGAATAGAACATGCTAAAAATATGTCGATTATACCCTTCACCTTGGTCAAGTACTTCGTGAGGGTAGGCTCCCTCGCCTCGTACTTACCCTTGATTTGTGATGCCACCACCAACGAGTCAGTGAACACCTCCATGTCATGCACCCGTAGCTCCTTGGCTAGGCGTAGCCCTACTATCACGGCCTCATACACCGCCTAGTTGTTAGTGATCGGGAAATGCTGGACCACAACCTACTCTATTGTGACCCCTAAGGGCTTACCAACACTACCCCACCCCCATAGAATGCTTCCCTAATCCTCCGTCGACCAGTAACTTCCAGGCAACCTGTTGCGGTAGCCTCTCGCCCTCTACCTCGATGACTTATTTGGCAAGGAAGTCAGCCACCACCTGTGCCTTGATTGAGAGCCGTGGTACAAAAGAGATGTCAAACTTGCTCAACTCGATGGACAATTTGGCTAACCGTCCCGAGTGTTCCACCCCTTCAAAAATCTTACGAAGGGGGTGGTCTGTCACCAACTTGATCGTGTGCACTTGAAATTTTTGCCTGAGCTTTCGGGCTGAGATAACCAAAGAGAAAGCCAGCTTCTTGAGGATGTGGTAACAGAGCTCCGTTTTCTTCAAGATCATGCTAACATAATTGATGGGCAACTGCTTCTTTCCCTCTTCCCTGACCAAGATAGAGCACACGGCCTCCGCCCCCACTCATAAGTATAAAGTTAGGTCCTCCCTTCCTTTGTTCCCTAAAGGAGTGGGTCTTGGGAGAGCTGACTCTTCAATGCCTGGAAAGCCTTTTCACACTCTTTCGTCCACTCAAATTTTTGGTTCTCTCGCAGCACCTTGAAGAAGGGTGAGCACTTCTCCCCCGCCCATAAGACAAACCTAATCTGCCCGGTGAGCTTCCCCGTCAAGTGCTGAACCTCTTTGGTGTTTCATGGTGACTCTAACTACATTAGGGCCTTTATCTTGTCAAGGTTGGGCTCCCACCGGGGGTGAGGAGATGGCCTAGGAACTTTCCTCTGCTCTCCCCAAAGACACTTCAGGGGGTTTAGCCACATCTTGAACTTTCGCAAGATAGCGAATGTTTCCTCTAAGTCGAGCAAGTGGGAGTCTATATTCCTTCTTTTTACTATGAGATCGTCCATGTACACGTCCAAGTTCCTCCCCCTCTAACCTTTGAAGACCCGATCCATCATGTACTAGTATGTAGCCCCTACATTTTTTTAGTCCAAAGGGCATCATCTTATAGCTGAAAAACCATTCCCTCGTAATGAAGGAGATCTCCTTAACATCGAGTGGATGCATCCTGATCTGATGATAACCTTAAAAAGCATCTAAAAAATCATCATAGAAAAACTGACGGCTGAGTCAACCAGTGCGTCGATTTGAGGCAGAGGGTAGCAATCCTTGTGGCATTATTTATTTAAAAGCGAGAAGTCTACACACATCCTCCATCGCCCATCTCCCTTCCTAACCATTACAACATTTGAGACCCAGCCTGGGTACTAGATTTCTGATACAAAACCTGTTTTGAGGAGCTTCTCAACCTCCTCCTGGATGGGCTCCTCCAGCTTTTTGGTGACGCTTCTCCTCTTCTAGCAGATGGAGCGTGACTTGGGGTGAAGGTTCGAGTGATGGCATGCCACATTTGCGTCGATGCATGGCAAGTCCTCCGCACTCCAAGAGAAGACATCGATGTTCTTCTGGATGCACTCTCGCATCCTCTCTCGGTCTCCGGGGATCAGCCTGCCGCTAATCCTCACCCTTTCTATCTTCCCTACCTTGGTGAAGACCTCCATCTCTACAACCTCCTCTGCCGACTCCAGCCTAGATTGCACCCACTCGCTTCTCAGCTTCTCCCCCTGCTCAAGTACCTCCTCCCCCTCCGCTTCTTCAACTTCCATAACCTCCACCCGGATCTCCTACATCTCCACTCCCCCAACCTCCTAGGCACGAACCACTCCTTCCTCATTTCTCTGATCCTCTGCCACTACCTCCATCATCTCCAAATCCTCAGTTGTTCCATCTCCGCTCACTTCTGACCCCTCCTGTGCTGCCAGCTTTCTCCCCAACTCTTCTGCCTCTACCATCCATGCTATGGTGTTGAAGGCCGTTATATAACATTGCCTTGCCACCTTCGGGTCTCCTTTGATTCGGACTTGGATCCCCTGTTGTTGAACTTAAGGCACTGATGGAAAGATGAGGGGATGCAGCGGAAGACACTTATGAGGGGGCGCCCAAAGATGGCATTGTAGCTACTCGGAGCATCAATGATGATGAGCCGACAATTCCTCGACAACCCCCTTCCCCTGCTTCACAAGAAGGCCAACCCCTCCTTCAACTTCCTTCCTCTCCCCTAAAAATCTGAACAATGGTCCGTCCAAGGCCAACACCCTCCTAGCCTCTAGCTTATTTGCCTAGAAGGCCCCTTTAAATATCACATTCATGGAGCTCTCGTTGTCAACAAGGATTCGGGAGACCGTGTAGTTCTCGAAGTCTGTCTAGATCACCAGAGCATTGCAGAATGGATCCTTATAGTCTGGCATGTCCTTTAACAAGATGGTGATCTTCTCCTCTAGGGGGAGTTTGGGAGGTCGAGGTGACGCTCCTCCTAAACATTGTCTGGAAGCTCCCCTTGCAGGTGGTTTCAATTCCCACTCTCCCATGGATCACTCTGATCCCTTAATGGGCTCACACATCGGCCCTATCGTTGGACCTATCCTCCTCTCCTCCTGGAAGAACCTCCTCTATCCTCACCGGTGGTTGTTACTGAACATGCCTTCTCGTCTCTCTCACCTCCAGGAACTCTGGGAAGGTGGCCATCGCGTGGCCTTCCTCCTGATGGAAGTCATAAAAGGGCAACGCCAACCTACCCCCTTCTTTCATTCCTCCTCTTCTTACTCCTCTTCTCATCCCCCTCCCCCGAGCGATTTACATTGCTTCATGATATTACGGGAGGGGAGCCCTCTGCCCCTGCCTCCACGCCGGTGGGATGAACCGCCCCTAACCTCCACGAAAATTCTCCCCACCTTGAAATCCTCCCCTCTGTCAATAGGCAGGTCCCTCCTAGGGCCTCCATCCCAACCGGTTGTTCGGATCCCGATGCCCCCAACCTTTATGATGCCCCTGAATTCCCTTACCTCAGAGTTCTTCTCTCCACATATCTTCTCGATGTCTTCCTACTCCTAGATCCTTCACCTCCTCCTTGGTCAACTTGGCTAGCTTCTTTGCGAATGCAGGGTGGGCCATCTCACTTTCTATCTCCTTTGTCGCCCTCTCAATCAATTCCTTGAAGGAAAGGGGGGCACCCTTTTCAGCTCCATACCGAAGAACCCATATCTCAAGCCCAAGGTGAAGGCGAGCATTAGGGTATACCCCGGAACCTCCTGAACCAAAAGGATATCTTCTTGGAACTGATCGACATAGTTCCCCAACGTCTCCTCTAGATTCTTCTTGATGGTGAACTGACACTCCGCTTCCTTCTTCCACTTCTTCGACGTTGATAACCTCAACAAGAACCCGCGTCGCAAGTCCTTAAAGCAGTAGATGGAACTTGAGGGAAGCTGATGAAACCAGTCCCTGGAATTCTCCTTCAGAGTGATGGAAAAAACTCGGCATTTGAAGGCATCCGACATCTGCCCGAGGGAGACGGCATCTTCGAACCATTGAACATGTTGCACCCGGTCATCCCTACCCATGTAGTAGGACATCTCTGGCTCTCTGAACCCCTCCAGGACTGGGGCCGAGATAATAAACTTGTTTAATGGGCGCCCCCTACCCATCTGGCGAGTGGGCCCATCTCATTCCCTCACCTAGCTGACCCTATCTGCACTCGCTTGTCTAAGGAAAATCTCCTACCCAGCGAGATCCCTCTTACCGCTCTCCACCGGGACCTCCTTCCCGAGTTGTTGTCCAGGGGCATTATTGCCCAGAGATGGAGTCGTGATAACTAGAACAGAATCCGCGACCCACTTGCCTCTTGTGGTGAATGTCAGATGGATATTTTGTAGGACCTCCCTCTTGAAGTCTTTTAACATCCCGATCATGACACCACTCGCCGGGGGTGGCGAGCCGCCTGAGCCAACTCTTTCGTCCTCGCCTCTAGTCATGAAGCTTAGCTCAAGATTTTCATGTGCAAGATACAGTCCACGCTCACCGCACCAAAAATGTTGAAGCCAAAATTTGGCCTTAACGAGAGTTCGGACCTAAGGGGGTAGCTTGCACCTACTTCCCCAAACTCGGGCTCCCGACCAGTCACGAGGAACTAAAAATCTGACCCTAGGCTATAACTAGATGTCCCACCACACACCCAGAAGATCTCTACAGTGCTTTCCCTACCAAGCCAATAAGCTGAGCCGGGCACCATGGAGAGCTTACACAGCTGAACAAAAATAACCCAAGGAGGAAAAAACCAAAAAAGGAATTGTCCCCCTCTAAAGGTGCCCACAGGGTCTATTTATAGATTCATGAACTTGTTCTGCCAACAACATAACTTTGTTGTTCCATTTTGCTATATGTAGCCCAATTGGGTCTGCCAACAGCGTAACTCTACTATTGTGAAAGGTTAATTCCAAACCCTCAAGGGCATCCAGGTAACTTTGCCTATGGACCCCACCACTAGGTTAGTGGTCCATGAAGTCACCATTTGCCAGAAGGGGTAAATGCTGGGGTTAGCCGAGCATTCGCCCCCAATGCTCCTCCACAGGGCGAGTGGGGATTAACATGCCATCCGCCTGCCCCCCGAAAGCCTTTCCGCCTATTCTGACGGGAACCCTATACTCCCTTCGAGCGAGTGCGGGTCTTCCTACCCCTCTCACCTACTTTGGGCTGCTTGGACCTGAGGGCCCCCGGCCTCGTCGGGGGGTCCCACTTAATAAATACATGGTTGTACAACCACGACCAAAAAAGGTTCTACCCCTAAAAAGGGATGGGTAAGTCTATTTGTAATCGCGTCATTTTAGCATATATATATATATATGTAACCCTAAAAGAGGGGCTTTTAATACCTCATTGCTGATGAATCATTCCCAGCTTGAATAACCATATATTATTGGCATATACTATCGAGTTGGGGGACGAATCACAGACTTAACTCTAGTAACGCTCATAGCGAATGATGGGACGTTGTGATGGGTAATGTAATGAGTCATCCTAAGTTCAAGCCCCTATATTGAAGGCTGATATCAGCTCCCCCCTTACACGCTGGTCATTGACCCCCCACCTACCCCCACCCACCCCCTCGCACCTCTCATCCGACTATATAGGTTATTAGAAAAGAGCCTAGAACCAAACCCCCAGCTCGGCATAGAGAGAGTCATTATGCTCTGAGAAAAAGTCCACTGCCATTAAAGGCATCATTAAGACCGTAGGAGAGCAATAGGCTCAATTCTAGGTTTGCAACAGTTCTAAAAAAATGTTAAAATCTCATAGTCACGTAGGCAATAAACCCACCCAAGTTAAGTAAGCACAAGTTAGGATGGAGGCCTGGAGTGTGTGCATCCTAGAGTACCCCCGAGTGTCAATCCCTATTCAGGTTTCTTTCACTCCATAACTGGTAAAAGGATGGAGGCCTTGAGTGTGTGCGCCTAGTTAGACCCCCCCCCCAAGGGCTATTTCCCTTTACCAATATGTCATCCGGGTAGTAAAATAAGAGTTCTTATGAATATGAAGGTAGAATGAGCCTTCGTCTTAACTCTCGCGACTGTCATAGTGGATGATGGGATGATGGGTCAGGTAATATAATGAGTCATCAAAAGTCCAAGCCCCTAGCTTGATGGCCGAGATCAGCTCCTCTCTTGTATGATGGTCATTGACCCCTAATCGCACCTCTCATCCAGCTGAAGAGGTTATTGGAGGAGAATTCGGAGTCGACATTTTGATTTGGGAAGGAAAAGTTTTCCTTCCCTTAAAAATAGTTCTTTCATTATGTAAGTAACTGATAAGTTGGACTCGTGTTCAAATTCCTAAATAACAGGGTAAATGAACTCAGCATTGGTAGAAAGTCCTCAAACCGTAATGTTGGCGTAGTCCGAGTCCCTGCACGAGCTCCGATCCTCTCCTGCATATAAGCTACTTTCCCACTCGAGTGAGTTTAAGTTCTCGAGTTGTGGTATTACCGCCACTTCTATTTATGCTCGGCTTCTATGAGGTGTGGTTTTCTGACCTGAAGTCGCAACATTCATCAAGTGAGGAAGAGCGTATGTTGATACCATCTAACATCTTCCTTGAGAAAGGTTGATAAAAAGGGTATATTGGGTATGTTACAAATCATTTAGGTATTTGTGTATGGACAGAAATGAGATTTTATCCTCCTATATGACAAGAGTTGCATCCATGGGCCCTTGATAGGAATTTTTGGAGCTTCTCTACCTCCAATTGAGCTCCGCTCCTGCAAGGTGTCAACCTTCTCTCCATCTCCAGTTGAGCTCAGGTCTTGGGAGGTGTTGATCCTTCTCTCCACCTCTAGTTAAGCTTGGCTCTTGTGAGGTATTGACCATCTCTCTCCACCTCTAAATGAGCTCGACTCCTGGGAGATGTCGATCCTTCTTTCCACCTCCAATTAAGCTCGAATCCTATGAGGTGTCGAACTTCTCTCTCCACCTCTAGTTAAGCTCGGCTTCTGTGAGGTATCAACCTTATCTCAACCTCTAGTTAAGCTCGGCTCCTAAAAGGTGTCGACCTATTGGGTTTTTGGGGATGGCACAACACTTGTGCATGTAGCTGAAATAAAAGAACAAGAAAAATCCAAACGAGTTTGGATCGGACAATATTCATGAATCAAGAAGTAAATCATGCTTCAAACAAATTACCTTTCAGGTATTGAGTCTAAACTCAACCTAGATGCTCCAGAAATATCCAGCCGATCACTTAAAGGCTTGAGTCTTGAGCGCAGAAAGTATATCCGCCCCTCTATAGTAATCCACACGATCGGGAGAACTTGTAGCAACTTGTCGCACAAGTTCTAGGTCAGGAGAGGACACTCATCATCTCCACAGACTGCTAGATCTGTTGTAGGAGAAGTGGCATCGACACTCGCCGGGATCGGGATCGGAATCGGCGATGGTGAAAATGGAACGACTTCCATCGGCTTTCTAGGGTTATCAGACTTATCGCACAGTATGGCTCGTGTGCTTAGACAGAAAGAGAAAATCGTAAACAGTAAACCCAAAAAACTTCCTATTTATACTCCAGGAGATAAATAGAACAACTTCTCGTCGCTATCCGCAGACCCAAGACTTAGATTCTAAAATTCAGCAAGTAAACATTTGACTCAGCACGGGCGTCGAGTGAGCTCGACACAGTCAACGCTTTCGCGTCATGGCATTGAGTGAATTCAACACACTCAACGCTGTCAACGCTTTCTGCGCCAAAGGCTAGACTCGTCGAACGGCATTCGTCAAACTGCATTCATCGAACGGCACTCGTCGAACGGCACATGACTTCTGCGCCAAAGGCAAGATTCGTCGAATTGCATTCGTCGAACTGCATTCGACTTCTGCTCCAAAGAACAGATTCGTCGAACGGCATTCGACGAATCTGCGCCAAAGGCCAGATTCGTCGAACGGCGTTCGACAAATCTGCGCCAAAGGCAAGATTCGTCGAATGACATTCGACTTTTGTGCCTTAGCGTTGAGTGATCTAAACGCTGTCAATGCTTCTGCGCCATGGTGTTGAGTGAACTCAACACACTCAATGCCAAAGGCCAGATGCGTTGAATGGCGTTGAGTGAACTCAATGCACTTAACGTTTTTTTCCTTAGAATATTTTAAGCCTTTTTTTATTTCTTTCAACTCATCATATGAGTTATAGCATACAGATCCAATCTCTGAATATCTTTACAATCTTATGTGTGACCCTGATAGGCTCATACTGAGTTGGCAGTGAGGCTACATGCTTGATCACTTCCACATCACTATGGTAGCACCAACAGTCTCCCACTTGATCTAGAAAGTATCAAACAAAAGCTTCACAAATAATGAGCGGCATCTAGCAATACATCTTTGCTCCCCAAATAGAATATAAACTCATAATCCATTGTGACCAATGTTACAGTGTTGTCATGTCCCTTCATCCCTTACATCTGGAAAGAACTAGAGGTATAGACCATGCCACCCTCATAATTATTCAATCCCAGTTTCCTGATCTAGAATGGACTTTCAGAAATTGGTGAGTCCAATATCATATATTGAATCAACCAAGCATGGCCATGCATTTCGCAGTTCCATTCCATCAAGGGGCCTATGGATGCAACTCCTGTCATATAGGAGGACAAATCCCACCTCTGCTCACACGTAAACACCCAAATGATTCGTAACATACCCAATAACCACCTTTATACTTTGCCTATGGACCCCACCACTAGGTTAGTGGTCCATGAAGTCACCATTTGCCAGAAGGGGTAAATGCTGGGGTGAGCCGAGCATTCGCCCCCAATGCTCCTCCACAGGGCGAGTGGGGATTAACATGCCATCCGCCTGCCCTGGCGAAAGCCTTTCCGCCTATTTTGACGGGAACCCTATACTCCCTTCGAGCGAGTGCGGGTCTTCCTACCCCTCTCACCTACTTTGGGCTGCTTGGACCTGAGGGCCCCCGGCCTCGTCGGGCGGTCCCACTTAATAAATACATGGTTGTACAACCACGACCAAAAAAGGTTCTACCCATAAAAAGGGATGGGTAAGTCTATTTGTAATCGCGTCATTTTAGCATATATATATATATGTAACCCTAAAAGAGGGGCTTTTAATACCTCATTGCTGATGAATCATTCCCAGCTTGAATAACCATAAATTATTGGCATCTACTATCGAGTTGGGGGACGAATCACAGACTTAACTCTAGTAACGCTCATAGCGAATGATGGGACGTTGTGATGGGTAATGTAATGAGTCATCCTAAGTTCAAGCCCCTATATTGAAGGCTGATATCAGCTCCCCCCTTACACGCTGGTCATTGACCCCCCACCCACCCCCACCCACCCCCTCGCACCTCTCATCCGACTATATAGGTTATTAGAAAAGAGCCTAGAACCAAACCCCCAGCTCGGCATAGAGAGAGTCATTATGCTCTGAGAAAAAGTCCACTACCATTAAAGGCATCATTAAGACCGTAGGAGAGCAATAGGCTCAATTCTAGGTTTGCAACAGTTCTAAAAAAATGTTAAAATCTCATAGTCACGTAGGCAATAAACCCACCCAAGTTAAGTAAGCACAAGTTAGGATGGAGGCCTGGAGTGTGTGCATCCTAGAGTACCCCCGAGTGTCAATCCCTATTCAGGTTTCTTTCACTCCATAACTGGTAAAAGGATGGAGGCCTTGAGTGTGTGCGCCTAGTTAGACCCCCCCAAGGGCTATTTCCCTTTACCAATATGTCATCCGGGTAGTAAAATAAGAGTTCTTATGAATATGAAGGTAGAATGAGCCTTCGTCTTAACTCTCGCGACTGTCATAGTGGATGATGGGATGATGGGTCAGGTATTATAATGAGTCATCAAAAGTCCAAGCCCCTGGCTTGATGGCCGAGATCAGCTCCTCTCTTGTATGATGGTCATTGACCCCTAATCGCACCTCTCATCCAGCTGAAGAGGTTATTGGAGGAGAATTCGGAGTCGACATTTTGATTTGGGAAGGAAAAGTTTTCCTTCCCTTAAAAATAGTTCTTTCATTATGTAAGTAACTGATAAGTTGGACTCGTGTTCAAATTCCTAAATAACAGGGTGAATGAACTCAGCATTGGTAGAAAGTCCTCAAACCGTAATGTTGGTGTAGTCCGAGTCCCTGCACGAGCTCCGATCCTCTCCTGCATATAAGATACTTTCCCACTCGAGTGAGTTTAAGTTCTCGAGTTGTGGTATTACCGCCACTTCTATTTATGCTCGGCTTCTATGAGGTGTGCTTTTCTGACCTGAAGTCGCAACATTCATCAAGTGAGGAAGAGCGTATGTTGATACCATCTAACATCTTCCTTGAGAAAGGTTGATAAAAAGGGTATATTGGGTATGTTACAAATCATTTAGGTATTTGTGTATGGACAGAAATGAGATTTTATCCTCCTATATGACAAGAGTTGCATCCATGGGCCCTTGATAGGAATTTTTGGAGCTTCTCTACCTCCAATTGAGCTCCGCTCCTGCAAGGTGTCAACCTTCTCTCCATCTCCAGTTGAGCTAAGGTCTTGGGAGGTGTTGATCCTTCTCTCCACCTCTAGTTAAGCTTGGCTCTTGTGAGGTATTGACCATCTCTCTCCACCTCTAGATGAGCTCGACTCCTGGGAGATGTCGATCCTTCTTTCCACCTCCAATTAAGCTCGAATCCTATGAGGTGTCGAACTTCTCTCTCCACCTCTAGTTAAGCTCGGCTTCTGTGAGGTATCAACCTTATCTCGACCTTTAGTTAAGCTCGGCTCCTAAAAGGTGTCGACCTGTTGGGTTTTTGGGGATGGCACAACACTTGTGCATGTAGCTGAAATAAAAGAATAAGAAAAATCCAAACGAGTTTGGATCGGACAATATTCATGAATCAAGAAGTAAATCATGCTTCAAACAAATTACCTTTCAGGTATTGAGTCTAAACTCAACCTAGATGCTCCAGAAATATCCAGCCGATCACTTAAAGGCTTGAGTCTTGAGCGCAGAAAGTATATTTGCCCCTCTATAGTAATCCACACGATCGGGAGAACTTGTAGCAACTTGTCGCACAAGTTCTAGGTCAGGAGAGGACACTCATCATCTCCACAGACTGCTAGATCTGTTGTAGGAGAAGTGGCATCGACACTCGCCGGGATCGGGATCGGAATCGGCGATGGTGAAAATGGAACGACTTCCATCGACTTTCTAGGGTTATCAGACTTATCGCACAGTACGGCTCGTGTGCTTAGACAGAAAGAGAAAATCATAAACAGTAAACCCAAAAAACTTCCTATTTATACTCCAGGAGATAAATAGAACAACTTCTCGTCGCTATCCGCAGACCCAAGACTTAGATTCTAAAATTCAGCAAGTCAACATTTGACTCAGCACGGGCGTCGAGTGAGCTCGACACAGTCAACGCTTTCGCGTCATGGCATTGAGTGAATTCAACACACTCAACGCTGTCAACGCTTTCTGCGCCAAAGGCTAGACTCGTCGAACGGCATTCGTCAAACTGCATTCATCGAACGGCGCTCGTCGAACGGCACATGACTTCTGCGCCAAAGGCAAGATTCGTCGAATGGCATTCGTCGAACTGCATTCGTCGAACTGCATTCGACTTCTGCTCCAAAGAATAGATTCGTCGAACGGCATTCGACGAATCTGCGCCAAAGGCCAGATTCGTCGAACGCCGTTTGACAAATCTGCGCCAAAGGCAAGATTCGTCGAATGACATTCGACTTTTGTGCCTTAGCGTTGAGTGATCTAAACGCTGTCAATGCTTCTGCGCCATGGTGTTGAGTGAACTCAACACACTCAATGCCAAAGGCCAGATGCGTTGAATGGCGTTGAGTGAACTCAATGCACTTAACGTTTTTTGCCTTAGAATATTTTAAGCCTTTTTTTTATTTCTTTCAACTCATCATATGAGTTATAGCATACAGATCCAATCTCTGAATATCTCTACAATCTTATGTGTGACCCTGATAGGCTCATACTGAGTTGGCAGTGAGGCTACATGCTTGATCAATTCCACATCACTATGATAGCACCAACAGTCTCCCACTTGATCTAGAAAGTATCAAACCAAAGCTTCACAAATAATGAGCGGCATCTAGCAATACATCTTTGCTCCCCAAATAGAATATAAACTCATAATCCATTGTGACCAATGTTACAGTGTTGTCATGTCCCTTCGTCCCTTACATCTGGAAAGAACTAGAGGTATAGACCGTGCCACCCTCATAATTATTCAATTCCAGTTTCCTGATCTAGAATGGACTTTCAGAAATTGGTGAGTCCAATATCATATATTGAATCAACCAAGCATGGCCATGCATTTCGCAGTCCTATTCCATCAAGGGGCCTATGGATGCAACTCCTGTCATATAGGAGGACAAATCCCACCTCTGCTCACACGTAAACACCCAAATGATTCGTAACATACCCAATAACCACCTTTATCATCCAACTTTCTCAAAACTGGACTTTTGATGGCATCAAAGCACGCTCTTCCTCACTCGATGAAAGATGTGACTTCAGGTCAAAAGACCACAAACACCATTGCCACTTGACCCATACTTGTGACACGTTCATATAACTATCCACAAAGTATTTTCAGGGTGGGTCTGTTCAGTACAACTTATTCATAACAAGTACTCATGTGATGACTTGATATCACAATATCATGACCTGTGAGGACGGGTCATCAGTCAATACACATGCTAGTCTTGAAGGCATCATCATCGCCCTTAGCTTCTAAGATCATACAACGACTAGGGACTTTTAAGAATGAATCTTCTAGGATCATAAGTTCTCACATCAAGTCACTACTTTACCTATGGAAGCAAACATTCTATAGGCATTTACTTTAGTTAACTATTCTATCACAATAGAAATAATAACACGATAAAAGAACTTTCCAAAATGTATAACTGAAATGCATATAGTACTTTTTTTCATCAAATGAATAAAATTACAGCCAACAAACATACAATCCACAAGACTCAAACTAGAGCTGATCATTCAGGTATCATATACCCATTGATCAAACATGACCATCATGCTTTCTTTGTGCGAGAGGCTTTGTCAGTGGATCTGCAATGTTTTCTTCAGTCGGCACTCTGCATATGATCACTTCTCCTCGATCGACAATCTCTTGAATTAAATGGAAGCGTCGGAGTATGTGCTTTGAGCTCTGATGAGATCTAGGTTCTGAAGCAAGTGCAATTGCACCGTTGTTGTCACAGTAAAGAATTACGGGACAAACAATGCTAGGAACTGTATCTAACTCGCCGATGAATTTCCTAATCCATACAGCCTCCTTCGCTGCATTTGCAGCAGCGATATACTTGGCCTCAGTTGTAGAATCAGAAACTGTATCCTGCTTGGAACTCTTCTAGCTAACAACACCTCTATTTAGGCAAAACACAAAACCTAACTAGACTTTGAATGGTCCCTATCAGTTTGGAAGCTAGCATCCATGTAACCACTTACAACGAGCTCTTCCTCTCCATAAAATACCAAGAACGTATCCTTTGTCCTTTTCAATTACTTTAGAATATTCTTGACGGCAATCCGGTGACTTTCACTGGGATAAGACTGGTACCTGCTAGTCATGCTCAAAGTATAATAGACATCGGGTCTAGTACATATCATTGCATACATGATTGACCCAATTGCCGAAGCATATGGAATTAACTTCATGTGGTCCTTATCTTCACAAGACTTAGTAAATTGGTCCTTAGAGAGACTCATACCTAGAGAGGCTCGATGATTTTGACAAATATCGACTAGCATATCTGACAAATTCGACGAGTATCGAAAGATACTTTCAACGAATCTACGAGTAGGCAAAGTGACATATGACGAATTTTACTTGGCTGATTCTCAAGGATGTAGGAAAAATTCACAAGTTTAATTCCTACAAATTCGATGAGTCTCAGTAGGTATACCCTACAAATTCAACGAGTATCAACAGATAACCTCGATGAATTTGACGATTCTACACTACGATACTCGATGAATTTTCCTTAGAGAAAAATCTGTCTTTCCTGAATACAGCAACACATCCTTCCTTGAATCTTCTAATGCACTTTAAACAAAAGTACACTCCAATAGAGAGATTACACGTGGTTCAACACATTGGCTTACACAATGAGAGATCAGATTATATAGTCCTGTGTTTCATGACCCACTTTAACCTGGCATTGGGTTGTACTCGGCAATAACGTACTACAAGCACATAACTAAAAATACGCAATCAAATACAATCTCAATTTATATTAGTTCAAGGGACACCTCTTCAAATTAGGGTTATTGTGGATATAATACCCAACAATCTCCCCCTATTTGAAGAAGTCAGAACCCTGTAAACTAATCTGAATTGTACACAAGATAATAAAACAAGAAAAGAGCATAATAATTGAGAAATAAGTATAATCGCAATCAAAACATTAATATATATATATACATGTAAGTCCTTTCCTATGAACTACAAATGAACACAAGGAAGAATGAGGAGCAACTCAGCAAGACTTCAAGCAAAGAGAAATCTTTAGCACTAAAGTTTGAAGGGTCAAAGAAACATAAAGTTGTGTCACCTATAAGGACACAAGCTTCTGAAGTTCAAGAGGACTCTGAGACAAATAGCACAAGCTCAAAAATATCTGATGGAGAGTTCTCTCTGCTCTCCAAGAATTTCAAGAGGATGCTCAAAAAAAAGAGGCAAATGAAAAATCTGTCCTCCTCCTCTAACTTCAGAAGGTCATATCCGGATGGTGATCGGTCAAAGAAAAGCTACAACGACAAGTATAAGTTGAAACCGAACAAATATATTTCTACTGACATTGTGTACTACTATTGCAATGCGTCACGGCACATGATTGTCGACTTCCCCTACAAGAAGAAAGAGGGAAGGAAAGAAGAAAAGATATCCTTCTAAAGCAAGAAGAAAGAGGAAAAGAGCTTTATAGAGAAGAAGCCAAAAACCCTTAGGCCCCGTTCGTTTCGCAGGAATTGAGATGCAGGAATTGGAATTGACTTCAATTCCAATTCCCACAGGAATTGGAATTGAAGTCAATTCCAATTCTGTCGTTCGGCTAAATGCAGGAATTCTGTCACGGGAATTGGAATTATTAATTCCACTGTTCCGCTCAATATTATAATTTTTCCGTCCGAGCGTTCATTTTTCGCCCGGGCGCGCATTTTTTTCGCCCGAGCGCATATTTTTTCACCCGGACGAGCATTTTTTGCCGGCCGAAAAATGCGCACCCGAGTGATAAATGCGTGCCCGGGCGAAAAATTATGGACCGGGTGAAAAATTTGCACCAGGGCGAAAAATTCACGGCCGACCGGAAAATGCGCGCCCGGTCGAAAAATTTGCGCCCGGTCGAAAAATTTGCGCCCAGGCGAAAAATTCGTGCTCGGGCGAAAAATTCGCACCCATAAAAATTCGCTCTCAGGCAAAAAATTCGCTCCCGGGCGAAAAATTCAGCCCGGGGGAAAAATTCACGCCCGGGCGAAAATTGCGGGCCCAGAAGAAAATGCGCGCCAAAGAAAAAATGCGTGTCCGGACAAAAACTGCGCGTCTGGGCGAAAAAATCCGCGTCCGGGCGAAAAATTCGCGCTCGGGCAAAAATTCGCATCTGGGCGAAAAAAGGGCGCTCGAGAGGAAAAATGCGCGTCCGACAGAAAAATGTGCGCCCGGTCGAAAAATTCGCACTCGGGCGAAAAATGTGGGCCCGGGCGAAATATGCGCGCCCGAGCCAAAAATTGGCGCCCAGGAAAGTAAAATCGCATCCCGAAGAAAAATTCGCGTCCGGGCGAAAAATTTGTGCCCGGGCAAAAAATTCGTTCCCGGGCGAAAAATTTGCGCCCTGGCGAAAAATGGGCGCTCTGGCGAAAAATGGGCGCCCGGGCGAATAAAATCGCATCCGGACGAAAAATTCCCGTTCGTGCGAAAAATCCGCGTCCGGGCGAAAAAATCTTCGTCCGGGCGAAAAATTCGCGCTCGGGCGAAAATTCGCATCCGAGCGAAAAATCCGTGTCTGGGCGAAAAAGAGTGCACATTTTCGCTCGAGCGAAAAAATGCGCGGCCGGGTGAAAAAGAGCGCCAGAGCAAAAAATGGTCGCTCGGGCGAAAAAATGCGCGCCCGGTCGAAAAATGAGGGCTCGGGCGAAGAATGCGTGCCCGGGCGAAAAATGCGATCCCGGGCAGAAAAAATGTGCACCCCGTCAAAAATTTCGCTCTTTGGCAAAAAATACGGTCCTGGGCGAACAACAAAATTTGCGTTGTTATATTTTTGAGAAAGTCGGGGACGCGCTGGTAGGGGTGGGAATCACGAATGATGACCTCGTGAGGTAAGAATTGAGGGAGCCGTGTTTCTTCTATAATCAATTCTCATGGGAATTGAAATGAATTCCAATTCCAATGTAATATTATGGCCGCCGAACAGTCACAATTGGAATTGGCAATTGAATGCCAATTTCAAAGCCTCAATTCGATCGAAACGAACGGAGCCTTAGTGATAATGACTCAAGTGAGTCAAGTTCTGATGAAGAATCCTATTTTTGGGCTAATGGAACACACCGATTAGAATGAAGGAGAATCAGAGTACAATGGGAAGGTAAACTCGCACACTATTCTCTCTGAGCCCAGAAATTGCCTCAGATGGCCATGAAGGCTACTCCTCTGAAGAGGATGATTCTGACTTAATGGCTCAGTATCAAGCTATTTTGAAGGCCTTTGACAATTGCCAAAAGATAGTCAAAGTGCAATCGAAAGAGATTGCTTCCCTCAAGGAAGAGTAATCAAATCTGAGGGAGAAAATTAAAAAATTAACTCCGCTCAGAGACGAAGTTCAATTCCTGAAGGAGGAGTTAAAGGACTCGACTGAGCTATTATCTCAGAAGGAGATGTTGGGTCCATGTATCCCAATGTCCCAGATTTGTAAAAAGTCAAACAAGTCAATGACATACACATAAGTTGTATTTGATGTGTGTTTAAGTTCATGCATGCAGGTTAGTCCTTATCACATTGATTGGATAGGTGGACACCAAGTATGCTGCTGGTCAGGCAAAAATTCTACCAAGTCCACAGGCATTGAGTGGGGCAAGCTCACTAAATGCCAGATTCCTTAAGGAAGGAAGCTAGATAGAGAAATTCTACTAAGTTCACAGGCGTTGAGTGAAGGCAGTTCACTTAACGCCATATAACTGATTATGTTGAGTAAAGGCATGGAAAATCAAAGCCCAGTAGTTTGCAAGGATATTCTCCACAGACATTGAGTGAAGACATTTCACTCAATGCCATATATCAATAATCGTCGAGTATAGTTGAATCTATCAAAGCCTCAGTGTTGGTGTGCTGAATATTCGACCAAGTCAAAAGATGAGTGATGGCCCTCTGTGTCGCCCGACCTTTCTTTTTAATTAGTGATGCGGAGGTCGAGTTTCGCGGATGGAGCGAAAGGGAGGCAAGTGCACCTATTGCAAGTAGTACAGGATATTCGGGAGAATATCGAGGTCGTATATTTCCCGGGGTGGGATGATTATTTCTACTCCTCCTGGAGGGACTATTATCTTACCGAAAATAAGGGTGTCAGATTAACTAACTAACTAGGGCGGTTATAAGAAAAGGATGAAAATAGACTTAGAAAAAGGATCGATGAAGAAATAACGCTTAGTAACAAATCGATTAAGACTAAAATAATTTTAGTTAACTAGAGATCCTAGGTTTCAATTCAATTAAAGGGGCAACTTGGTCGTGGAGGTTCCACAAGCATGAGCTCATCTATCTCTAGGGTTATCGCTCACCTGAACATTAAGACTATTCGACCAAGCTCTCGTTCGGCGAAGGATTCCTCTTAATGCCCGCTTTACGCTAAGAACCCCGCTATTGGGGGGGGGGAACCCAATCCGGAAGAATTCCGCTCCACCTCTCTCGTGGTTTAGTGCAAAAACTCTTTCTACCGAAGGGCGATCAGTCCATATGCACGACCTCTCGGCTAGCTAGCGTATGGATAACTTAAGTAGAGCCCACACATCGATATGTGGTTCTACGCATCGTATACCAAACCTTAAGTGCTTTAATTAAAGAGAAAAAAAGACCTTTAATTATTTAAAAAAATTTGTATGTTTTAATGCTCATCGATACCGAGGGCTAAGAGCGATTAGCCACTCATCGGGATGGGGACGGCTTATGATTTAGGTGAGGCGTGAGTTCTAAACTAATCGATGAAGGGTTACAAAAAATAACATAAAATAACACAATGTTAGAAAAAGGGAAAGCTAGTTAAACAGATAGCGCCCGAACTCATCAAAGCCATAATAAAAGAAAAGGCTAAGTTACAAAAAATAAAAGTACATAATTGAAGTTGCAAGTCCTACTCAAACGAGTATGCGGGAAATGAAATTGCAAGTCCTACTCAAATGAGTAGGCGGGAAATAAATGCGAGTTCAAGTTCTACTAAAACGAGTAGGTGGGAAATGAAAGCAATAAAGGGCAAGTCCTACTCAAACGAGTAGGCGGGAAATGAAAGCAATAAAAGCTAACTCATACACATACACACTCTACATAAAAAAGGAAGTAATCAAAACCTAACTCATACACTCACACACACAAATTAAAGATAAAAACAAAGTGATCGAAAAATTAAAACGATTACATTTCTACTTCTAGAATATGCTAAAAATGTATAAAAAGAAGAAATAAAAATTAAAGGAGCAAAAGGGTTTTCAAATAAAAGCAAAAAAATCAAATTGTTACAAAAATTAAAACGATTACAAATCCATTCTTATAATTTCATAAAAGTGTTTAAAAAATGGAAATAAAGTTTTAAAAGAACGAAAAGTTTTACAAGCCAAAAATCTTAAGTAAAAAAGAGAGAAAACCTACTTTTCAAAATCCTTTTATAAATTCATAAGAATGAAATAAAAAGCACTAAAAAAACTGAACCAAAACAAACCTAAGTGAAAAGATAAGAAAAAGCTATTATAACAACACTAATTTAGATAAAAAAAACAAGAACAAAGCTTAAGTAAAAAAAAGGAAAGAAAACATAAAAACAAATTTACTCTCATACACACACACAAATTAAAGAGATAAGAAAAACAAAGATAAACAAAGGATAAAAGAAGATAAGTGGGCACTCAAATGAAATCCATTCCAACATAAAGAGGGAAAAATATATTTTATTAATACAAAAGGAGTTACAAAAAGCTAAAACAAACACTAAAGAGAGTGGGAGAAAATCTCCTTACATAGCAAAAAAATCCACTTAGGGAGCCCACTTAAAGCAAAATGGTCCAAAAAATCTGAACCCTTGTCTCTTACAGCAAAGTTCAATTTATAGGCAAAAAAATCAGGTTACACGCCCTGGTCACGGGCGTGTAAGGCTGGCGTGCTGGTGAAGCCGAAAACTTGGTGATTGATGAAATTCTGGAAGCTTCATGAAAATCCATGTGGCGGTCGTGGGTGTGTAGGGGGCATGACTGGACACCTGATAGAAATTTTATGTCGACGGTAACTATTTGAACTAGGTTGAAAACTACAGTACTAATATGGGCGTGTCGGGAAAGTCACAGGCCTATACTTAGATTTTTTGACTTTTTTCTGCAAAATTTCAGAAAATAAAATAAAATTAATTTAGAAGAGTATATACAAAAAAGAACATTTTATTGAACAAAAGTAACTAAAAACAACAAAAATAAACTAAAATGACCTAAATAAAGTACTGAAAAATATTATTATTTACAACCTATCAATGAGGAAGAAGAAAAAAGTGTTGAGTGAAGTCAACACACTCAACGCCTTCATACAGAGCAAAATTATTCTAAGTCCAGAATCATTGAGTGATGGTCATTCACTCAACACTCTCAACGCAAAGAAGAGCAGAAGCGACCAAGTGTAAAAGCGTTTAGTGATAAAGCTTCTCTCAACACTCTCAACGCCATATAACTAAAAGCATTGAGTGATGAAGCTTCACTCAACGCTCTCAACACCATATAACTAAAAGCGTTGAGTGATGAAACTTCACTCAACGCTCTCAACGCTTGATGGTGCAAAGGAATTGACTAAGTCCTGAGGCGTTGAGTGAAGGCCATTCACTCAACGCACTCAATGCCTGAGTTGATTCTAAGAAATTAGTTAAGTACAGAAAGGGTGACGTCAACATGAGTCAGCAAAGTTCAATAAAGTCAATGCATTTCAAATTCTTTGCGGGAAAGATGCAGTATGACTTTTATGGTGTCGGCGGCCAGTTGTTCGATCTCCTATGTAAACAGAAGGTTATATATCAATAATTAAAGCTGGGCCCACATCGGAAAGAGTCGTTGATCAGCGATCTATAAAAAAGGAAAAGATTGTTAGACAGCAAAAAGAGCAATTAGGGTTTTCAGATTACACATAGTGGCGGAACTTTGTCTTCTTACTCGCCATTATTATCGAGCCTGAAGCACAAGTTCTGATCAGTTGACCTGAAAGCTAAAATAGATAGCTGTTGCGATTTTCATCAGTGTTATCAAGATCAGAAGTGATTTTTGAGGAAGAGAAAAAGGAGAAGCAGAGCTTTCATATTTCTGCAGTCAAGGTTAGCTGTTTGAGGAAGATTCAGAACTATCAAATCCACAGTATTCAACAACAGATCAGAATCTTGATTCTAAGTTACTTCCGACACAAGAAGCCTAGAATTGAAGATCTTTTAACTAATTGCTTTGAAGAAGCTGGGGCAGAGAATTTCTCATCCTAGGAAGTAAGACACAGGGAAATCTCTCTAGTGTCAATCATCTTAACCCCACTTCTATTTTCTGTAGGATCTTGTCTTTGATCTGAGTGTAAGATTCCTGTGTGAATCTGAGTTGTAGGCCTATGTTATAATGGCTGAGGTAGGATCCAGTTTGGATCTGAGTGTAAGATTCATGCGTGAATCTTAGTTGTAGTCCTGTGTCATAAAGGCTGAGGTAGGATCCTGTTTGGATCTGAGTGTAGGGCTTAAGCCTGAGTTGTAGGATCCTTGGAATCTGAGGTAGGGCTGTCCTTCCAGCCTAAGTTGTAGGGCCTTTGGGGCCTGAGGTAGGTGATTGTTTAATCACTGAGAGGTAGGGCCTAGTGCCTGAGTTGTAGGTCTTAAAGAAGACTAAGTGGTCCTGCGGGATCGTGTTGTAAGATCCATGGAGTCGAGTATTGGTTAAGATCCTTGTCTAACACATTGTTAGAAAGAGCGGGAGGGATAGTGGACGGACCCATAATATGGGGAATCACTATAAAATTTTTGTGTCTTCTGTGTATGTATCTTGAAAGCCAAACAAACTAATCACAAAGCACGGGCTAATCAAGTATAGGTCTAGATAACTTTTAAGAGACCAAAAACCTATTCACCCCCCCCCCCCTCTAGGTGTTTTGTTGACCTTGAAAACAAAGACTTTCAAGTGGTATCAAAGGGAGGTTGCTCAAGGAATGATTAACAGTCTGAGTAGATCTCCAAGGTTAGCTACGAGTCTGTCCTTAAGGGTTCAGGAGTGAAGTATAATGAGTTGGGTGACATGAAGCTTCCAATTCGTAGGAAGGAAGGTTTGGCATCTAGAAGGAGAGGGTCAAGCTGTTCATAGAAGTAACTGACCCTAGGATCTTTATTACAATCAAAGAGGGACCTTTCATCCCTATGAAAGTCTAAGTTCTGGATGCAAATGTCCAGACACCCAAGACCTATTCTCAATTGACAAATGAAGTCATCCATGCCACTATGAACATGAGGGCATAAAATATTATAGTTAGTGTCAGAGATTACTCCACCTTCTAGAATCTAGTGCACTGCAATACCTCCAAGGAGATGTGGGACACTTTGGTAGTCTACATGGAGGGCACAAAGGAAGTCATAGATGATATAAAGTCCATGCTAAACCAAGAGTATGAGGCTTTCAGGCAGAGCAAGACTGACAGCATAGCAGAGTGCTATAAGAGATTTTTCGGGATAGTCAATGAGCTGAGGACCTATGGCAGGGTCTTCAGCACTTATGAGCTGAACGACAAGTTTCTCAGGTCTCTAACTAGAGACTGGGATACTAAGATATGTGTCATCAGAGAGGTGGCAAAGCTTGTAGACACTCCACCACCCACACTATTCGGGAAGCTGCTATCCTATGAAATGCAACTGACTGCCAAGAAGGAGGAGGAGAAAATCAGCAAGTATCAGGCCAAATAAAAGTATGTGTCCTTCAAAGCTGAATCCACAAGGAGGAGAAGAAGAAAGACTCCTTCTCCACCAAGGAGGGATGATGAGTCTGACTCATAAAGGTTAGAGAAAAGCGCATCATACTGACATATGTCTGATGAGGACTTTGCTGCCTTCTCCAGGAAGTTCCAAAAGTTGATGAAAAAGAAGCATTAGAATAGAAGACCTTCCTCCTCCTCACATCACAGGAAGAAATCCTCCAAGGAGGACAGGTATGGTTCTAAACTTGGTAAATATATTTCTACTAATATTATCTGCCATTGCTGTAGAAGGCCAGGGCATGTGATAGCTGACTGCCTAGTGAAGAGAAGAGAGGATGGTGAGAAGAAGCATCACCATCTGCACAAAGGCAAGAAGTAAAAGTCCTTTGTGGATAAAAAGTAGAAAAGCTGGACTGACTCTTCTTCTTTAAAGTCAGAAGATGAAGAAGAGTAAGCCTACATAGGGTTGTTTTCTACTGCAGAATGAATTAATGAAGATTATCCTGCTGCCAGGATTGGAATCAGGGCCCCTCTATCACAGTCAGATAGTGATTCAGAGGTGGATGAAGAAGAATAAGAAGACAGTTGCTGTCATGTGCTGATGGCTATGACTAATGAAGAATCTAGCCAGGATCAGCCTGGTCAACAAAAGGTACTTTCTCTATCTAAGTCTTCTTCTGAGTCAATGTGTGAGACCAGCCAAGATTCTAAAGTTCATTCATCAAGAGATGAAGGAGACTCTGAATCAGAGAAATATGCAAATTCTTTAATTGACAAATATGGTGTCCTTCTAAGTTCTTTCAGGAAAAGCAAGTTGTTGTCTAAGAAGCAAACTAAAGAAATTTCCTCCATTTAGCTTGTTGCTTCCAAGCATGCAGAATCAGCTTCCCTGTTGGATCTAAAGACGAAGGAAATCAGTGAACTAGAGACTCTTTCCTTCATTCAGATATGCACCATAGAGTACCAGGAAAATCGAATAAGGGACCTAGAAGAGCAACTGGGGAGGGAGAAGAGGATAGTGGCTAGTTATTCACAGCCAAGTTCAGTGCTACTCTTGATAGACTCCTTCACCTCCCAAATGGGTAAGAAGAGGTTGGGCTTCAAGGGATGCACATGAGTTGCCAATCCTAAAGGACTAGGCAAAGCTCTAGTGCAGCCACTAGCCTCCAAGCCTCCTATTCCATTCAAGAGAGTTCAGTTACCTTCTAACAGGTATGACCAAGTGAGCATCTATGATCACTGGAAGAACAAAGATGTTCTACATTATGGTGGTAGATATAGAAATGGTGCAAGTGCCTTCAAGGCAGCCCTTGAGGAGATTCAAATGGCCCATCATGGACCATTAGTGTTTGGTGCACTAGCCCCAACACTCAAGAACAAGGAAGTAGTCTTTTTTCAGGATCTCCCAACCCATAATCAAAATAAGGGCAAGTCTATTAGCAGACCAGACTTGGGTATATTTTAGGCCATCAAGAGTATGTCTTTTGAAAGGAAGACTACTGTTGGTAGGAGTTAAGATATTCCAAGTACTTCTACTGCCAGACACATCCCAAGTCAGACTGTGGATGGGAGATACAAGAATAAGGCTGTTATTGTACCTTCTGTACTGATAGCTACTGACATCACAGCTACAAGACCAGCTTTAAAAAGAAGGTACAACATTTATGAGTGTTGGTGCTGTGGAAAGGTGGGTCACTATGCTATTGACTGCTAGCATAACCCGAGTGTGGTCAGATCTAGAGTAAGCTTACCTATCAGAAGAGTTGCAGGCGGGTATGATTATTATCAGACAAACATACACCTACGACCCAATAAGAATTGGGGTCCTAAGGATAACTGACTTATGTCATGTAGGTTGGTCCAAGTACCCATACCCCTAAAAGGTTCTTGTACAGTGGATGTTCTAAGCACATGATTGGAACAAGGAGCTTGTTGAAAGATTACACTCCAGTAAAGAATTGACACAAAGTCATCTTTCGTGGCTTAGATAGGGGAGTGACAAGAGGTTATGGTAAGATCTCTAATGGCATAGTCGATATCACAAAAGTAGCTTATGTAGAACGGTTGCAACACAACCTGATAAGCATTAGCCAACTCTATGATCTTGGCTATGACATAGTTTTCCAAAAGGATGGGTGCCACATTAAGAGGTTAAGTGACCAAGAGGTCATCTTAGTAGGAACTAGGAGTGGAAATATTTATTGCTTAAATTTTTTATGCTTAGGTAAGGACTCTCCTATATACCTAGTAGCAAATGAGAAAAACTCGTATTGTGTATAATGGCACAAGAGATTAGCCCATTTGAAATACAAGACCATTGGGAAGCTTTTTAGTGAAGAGGTAGTTAGATATGTTTCCAAGTTGAAATGCACTAAGGAGGGTATCTTCTCTGCATGCTAAAAGGGCAAACAGACCAAGACTTCTTTCAAGAGCATTGGGACCAAAGATTAAGTGAGGTGCTTGTACTTCCTGCATATGGACTTATTTGGTCCTATGCTAGTTCATAGTCTTGGTAAGAAAGTCTACACCCTTGTGGTGGTTGATGACTATTCTAAGTTTGCTTGAGTGTTCTTTCCTAAGAGAAAGGATGAAACCCTTGATGTCTTCAAGACCTTTGTCAAGTAGATACAGAATGAACTAGATAGTTTTGTGGTCAAAATCAGAAGTGACCATGGGACTGAATTTCAGTCTACAAGCATGAAAAGTTTCTGTGAAGAGCAAGGAATTCACCAAAAATTCTCCTCTCCTAAAACACCCCAGCAAAATGGAATTGCTGAGAGGAAAAATAGGATTCTCATAGAAGCTGGAAGGACCTTACTGAATGACACAACTCTCCAAAAATATTTCTGGGATCAGGCAATAAACACTGCATGTCATGTCCTTAATAGGGTTTCTATCACCAAAAGCCACAAGAAGACTACCTATGAGATCTTAAAAAGCAGAAAAGCAAACTTATCCTACTTCAGGATCTTTGGTAGCAAGTGTTATGTACTGAATAATGGAAAGTCCTAGTGACTAAGTTTGCTGCCAAGTACTATGAAGGGATCTTTGTTGGGTACAGCAACCATAGTAGGGCATACAAAATCTACAACTTGATAAGTCAAATTGTAGAAGAGCCAATTCATGTGGTGTTTGATGAATCAAATATGATTAACAGTGAGCTTCTTAGCTCTTCTCTTAGTACTGTAGGTATAGAATAGTTGACGGACAAGCTTACCATCAAGGAAGATGATCCTGCAGTCCTAGATAAGGATAAAGATGAGTGTTGTCCAGAGGAAGCACAAGACTCACAAGTTGTGGATGAAGAACAGCTTGCTGAAGACAATGAAGAATAATAGGCTAAAGTTAGACTGCCTCCAGCTGTCAGGCATCTAAGGGATCATATAACACACCAGATCGTTGGTGAGGCAAGCCGAGGAGTCCAAACTAGAAGCAAGAGTATCAACACAACACTCTACTCAAGTTTTTTGTCACAAGTAGAGCCCAAAAAATTTGAAGAGGCCAACATAGACCAATTCTGAATTAGAGCAATATAAGAGGAACTGAACCAGTTCAAGAGATGTAAGGTCTAGAAGCTAGTTACCAGACTAATAGGACATAATGTCATAGGATTTAAGTTGATTTACAGGAATAAACTTGATGAAAATGGCATTATAGTTAAAAACAAGGCTAGACTGGTGGCTAAAGGATACAAGAAGAAGAAGGGATTGATTTCGACCAGAAATTTGCCCCAGTAGCCAGATTAGAAGCTATAAGACTCTTCCTTGTATTTCCTGCCTACGAAGGATTCAAAGTCTACCAGATGGATGTGAAGTCAGCCTTCCAGAATGGGAACTTAAAGGAAGAGGTCTATGGTTAATAGCCTCCAGGTTTTGTTGATTCTAACTCACATGATTTTATTTATAGACTTAAGAAAGCTCTATATGGGCTGATGCAAGCCCACAGAGCATGGTATGAGACCTTGTCTAGCTTCCTCATTGATAAAAAATTCTCAAGGGGGAATATAGACAAGACCCTATTCTTAATGGAATCTAAGGGCAAGATTATCTTAGTCCAAATATATGTTGATGACATTATCTTTGGATCTACTGATGACAACCTTTACAGGAAGTTTGATTAACTTATATAAGGGAAGTTTGAGATGAGTAGTATGGGTGAGCTCAAGTTCTTCTTAGGATTCAAAGTTAGACAGACTGATGATGGCTTGTCCATATCCTAGTCCATGTTCACTCGAGAGTTGATTAAAAGATATGGTATGGAGAAAGCCTTCACCATGAAAACTATCATGGGGTCAAGTATGCATATAGACAAAGATGAAGTAGGAAAACCTGTTGATGAAAATTTGTATAGATGGATAATTGACTCCCTTCTATATCTCACTGCTAATAGGCCTGATATCATGTATGTCATATGTGTCTGTTTTAGGTATCAGGCCTGCCCTAAAGAATCTCACTACTCTGTTGTAAAGAGGATCTTGAGATATCTTAAGGCCACACAAAATATTGGCCTATGATACCATAGAAATAGGGATTTTGAACTAACAGGCTATTCAGATAAAAATTTTGTAGGTTACAAAGAGGACAGGAAAAGCACTTCTAGCACCTGTCAGTTTTTGGGAGGAAGACTTGTGTCTTGGAGCAACAAGAAGAAAACAAATATTGTCATCTCAACTGCTGAGTTAAAGTGCATATCAGCAGACAATTGTTGTGCTCAATTGTTGTAGATCCAGCATCATCTCTAGGACTATAACCTCCAGGATATGGAGACCTTCATTGGTAAGTAGACCAAAGTGTCAATCAGTAAAATAATGTTAAAAGATGTTTCTATTGAGGGGGAGCAAGTCTAGCAGCTGTAGGAGCAGATTCAGCCCCATGAAAATAGAAAGCTAGAAGCTGCACCAATGGGATCATCGACAATCAGATAGGGGGAGAAGGAAATCAAGGCAGGATAGCTCCTGTAACGCCCCTGATTTTTCGATGATTTTGTTTGGTTTTGGTATCGTCATATTTATGACGTCATGGCGTTACTTTTAACGTCGGGTTGACGGCGCATCGCCGATAAGGCATTTTCGCGTCCGTTCGGTCGAGTCGGCCAATTTCTTGGATTTTTGTCGAAATCAAAAAATATTTCTATGAGGTTTAAGTTGAGTAATTTTAAACTTGCTCGTCAAGTTTCGTCGCAATCCGAGCATTTTTAGAGTCTCGGCGCGCGATTGAAGTTTTGAGTATTTATGTCATTGTATTTGGAAATTTTTATCTCAGGAATAGCTCGTCGGATTTAGGTTTCGAATTCGTTGTTGGGTTCATCCCGTCAATTTTCTCCTCGAGCGTTCTCCCTTTGACTCTAATCGATCCTAGTTATTTTCTCGAGTCCTATACGTATTTTGGCAAGTTTCTATGTAAATCTCGAGAGTTCAAGCCTTTATCTCGACCGTTTTTATTATTATTATTTTTGTGTCGGTGTTCGGGCGCTATTTAGAGGGTCAAATAGGAGTGGTATGCAAAAATGGTCAACATGAAATTTGTTCGTCTCGATGGGATCTACAACTTTCATGTTGACTACTTTTCGATTTGAGGTCATCTTGAACCCTTATTCTCGTTTATTCTGCTGGAACTCGTGTATGGTGCTCCTACTCGAGTATATAGACTTCTACTCGAGTATATTGAACTCCTACTCGAGTATATGGACTCCTACTCGAGTATATTTGAACTCCTACTCGAGTATGTATGATTCTACTCGAGTATGTTTGCTTCTACTCGAGTATGTATGCTTCTACTCGAGTATGTATGCTGTCACTCGAGTATTCCATTACTGTCAGCGTTAGAGCGCCGTTTTGATGGTCAAAACGGCATCGTATCAAAAAATGGTCAACATGAATTTTGTTCGTCTCGACGAGATCTACAACTTTCATGTTGTGCACTTTTCGATTTGAAGCCATCTTAGATGCCTATTTTTGATATTTCCGAGGCTGTCCCTTTTAAGTTGAAATTTTTATAAAAGAAAAAAAAACTATATATATACTTTTCTCTTAGGTTATTAGGATATAACTTCATCTTCTCCGATACTTCTATTCCGAACCAGACCAGCAGCGAGAGATAAGTTTCTCCATTTCGTGAATCTTCCGGTGGCCGCCGACGGAGCTCCGGTGCTCGGAATCTTCAACCGATCGTAGATCCGGAAAGCTCTCACCGAGAGCTACGCTATCGTGGTAATTTCTTCCTCTTTCCGTGAGTTTTCTTGTTAGGGTTTTTCGGCCCTAACCCCTTTTCCGCCATTGTTGTTTAGATTTCTACTTCTCCTGAGTTCTTTTGCCCCGATCTACGGCGTGGAATGATTCAGAGAACGTTTCCGGTGCAACCAAGGCAAGTAGTGGTTTTCCCTCCTTCCCTCTCGTCCGATTTCGATGGTAACGGTTAAACTTTAGTTCTCAATCCTTGTGCACTTTTGATATTCGGTTTAGTATGCTTGTTGAGTCTTCCTTATGAGTTTTCTTGGTTTTTATTTAGTTTTTGGCATGAAAAATCTCGTCTTGTGGAGTTGTAGAAATACGATGTAGGGTTTTATTGTGGGCTTTTATCGCCCTATTTATCGCGTTAGAAATTACCTAGGGTCGTAAATCATTTCTAGAGGTTGATCAACCGTGTTTTTAACCTAGAATATATCGAGTAGAATCCGATGTGCCAAATCCTGTGATTTATTTCCTAGTGACTCGTTCTTGCGGGTGTTTGTGGGCAAATCCACCGACCGCAAGGTTTGTTTTCCTTTATTAGTGGTCGTGCAACTCTATTGGTGGTTGGGCATCCTGCGGCGACTAGTGGAGTGTATAAGTCTCCCCCGCAATTAGACGGATTTTAACATCTGTGAGGGGTGTGTCCTTATTAGTGAGCACCCTTCCTGTTTAGATAGAGTTGACCACACGCGACTAATAAAGTTGTTTTTTTGAGTTTCTTTCTTATGATTTACTCAAGCCTTTGTTTTCCCCCTGCCTTGGGTATCTGGCATGATTGGTTGTACATGACGATTCACGTAAGTTCTATTTCTCTAATTTTGTTTTGTACCTTATTTCAGTACTTTGGATCCTGGGTTGGTACCCCTTTCGACCTTGTTCATTTGTTTACTTTATTTATTTTCTTGCCACTACTTGTACCTTCTTGCTGAGGTATTCTGTTTTTTTTGGAATGCCTCAGGTTCAGAGCAGTAGCAGATAGTAGAGCTAGTTTTGGTTTTCTGAGCAGCAGTGTTGGCTGTGGTTTTGCACATCGCCATAGCGAGGTAGTTTGTCTTTTTAGTTGTTTTCCTTAGTTCAGACATACCTAATACTATGGGTTCGTGTCAGGTTGTTGACGCCCACATGATTGTTGATTTTTGACACTTACTGGCTGTAGTAGTTTCTTATGTTTTGATTTAGATAACTTGCTCTCTGGGATGATTCCTTGCTAGGACTGCATGTTAGGTATTTTGACCTATAAAACCCTACTATTAGTAAAGCATACTTATCATCTCCTTCAAAACTAAGCCACTACTTTCTATTTAGCGTAAAGACTTTCCTACCCTTATTATAAATCTAGGGTTTGCATTGTATGAGTTGTTCCTCGGGGACATTTATACTTATGTAGGATATTAGAGTCAATTTAAATAAGTATTTTCCACAAGCGTATAATTTATATTTTTAAATCGTGAACTAGATGATTCACTAAGCCGAGTGATACGGCTACCATCATAACTTAAACTGGATTTTATTCATAACCATTTATGTTTTCTATTAAAATTGTAGAGTTTGGAGTCTTGCCTGAACGTCTGCAGTTATCCCCTACACGGCGTGGCATCACGACGCGTATTTTCCCCTTGCTCTGATATAATTAAATTGTTGGGGAAAATGCGGGTTGTGACAGTTGGTATCAGAGGGAGGTTGCTTGACAATTGGTCGGGCAACCTTCCCTTGTTAGTGTTAGTTGTTTAGTGTCATGTCATACACACACCGATGTGTCATCAATATGTCTTGGCTGAAGCATGAACACTACACTCATAAACATGATTAGAAGTATACGGGGCATATTATGTAGTATGGGATGCATAATATGTGTTTGTATATGGATCCACCATAGATGGCAATATGTGAGGGTTATGTAGTATGGGATGCATAACCTCACCACATGAATGCTCATTAGCACATTTTCTTTTCGTTGCATGCAATATTATGTAGTATGGGATGCATAACATTGCATGTGTACGCCGCTCATAACATGCATTAAGGCCTTTTATAGAATTCATAGCACCTCATGCATAGCATAACATAACATAAGCACAACATGCCAAGCTAAAGATTTACTTGATGACATATGTACACACATGATTTTAAATAAGCGTAAAGGATTCATGCATTCATATCATAGGCACATGAGTCAAAAGGATGATAAGATATCATCCTGAGTAGGACATATCATCATCGTATAATCCCAGAGCAAGTGATAGCTTTAGCAAGTGTCTTTCAAGTATGGTCTGAACTAGTTTTGTTTGTCCTAGTCGTAATCTAGGATTTTAATTGAGTGATTGTTTGTTACCCTTTTAGAAATGCCGCCTAAGCTTCCTGCAACGAGGTCGACTCCCCAGTCGGAGGGTGAGTCGTCAGGTGCGCAAAGTGATGCGTTGATCGAGAGTCTACGTCAGAGCAACGAGGCTCTGTCAAGGCAAGTGCTTGCGATGCAATCGCAAATGGAATCCTTTTTGTCTGCCGCCCCTGTGCAGCAACCCTTAGTACAAGACCCTATTGTGGATCGAGTTGTACCCGATACCCCTGCTCCTTTAGTGCCCCCGGTGACTCTACCACCAGAGATGAATTTTATTTCACACTTCCAGCGGCTGGGGCCTCCTACCTATGACGAAAGTGCAGACTTTATGGTTTTAGACGATTGGATCATCTCTATCGAGGAGATGTTTTCATATTCGGGGATTGTAGAAGCCCAGAAGGTAATGATTGGGGCCTACCAGTTAAAAGGATTGGCAAAGAACTGGTGGATTCATGAAAAAGAGAGTCTGAAGGAAGGTTGTTCTTGGGAGTCTTTCAAGAAGATGCTGCTGAAAAAGTTTCTACCCTCGGTCGAGCAGGACCGCCTGATGAATAACTTCCTGTACCTGAAATAGAGACAGCTCACGGTGAGCGAGTACGAGATTGAGTTTAGTAAATTGAGTAGATTTGCTCCAGATTTAGTAGCTTCGGAGGATGGTAGAGTGAAGCGATTCCTTGGAGGACTAAGAAGCGATGTCCAGCAGTTGGCATGCGCTTATAGAGCGGAGAATTTTGTAGAGGCAGTGGAAGCCGCACTGAAGGTTGAGGCGATTGAAAATGCCAAGAATCGAGGAGCTGCAGCGAGAAAAGATAAGAGGAAAGGTGCCGAAGACGGAAGCTCTAGGGCATCTGGCCCTCCTTCGAAAAAGAAAGGTGGAGAGATATGCAGTTTCTGTGGTCGATCTAGCCACCCGTACGAAAGGTGTTTCAAGAGGACCGCTACCCTGAAGAAGCAGCAGGTGCTCGCCATTCAAGGCGTACCCAAGGGAGAGCTGGTGTGCTCATTTTGTTCAAGGAAGGGTCATGACGTGAGTCGTTGCTGGTTGAAGGATAGAACTTGTTTCCAGTGCGGACAGAAGGGACACCAGAAGTCTGCATGCCCTCAGGCTCAACCCCCATTGCAGCCTACCCCACTCCGAGCTCTACCGCCGCCACCAAACCAGGACAAAGGAAAAGGAAAGTTAAACGTGGTTACTAGAGAGGAAGCTCAGACCTCTACCCAAGTGATATCAGGGGAGTTTAAGGTGCGGAACAGGTGGGCGCGCGTCCTTTTCGATTCGGGTGCCACCCATTCTTTCGTAGCGCAGAGTTTTGTAGATAAACATCGTTTGAACGTGGATCAATTAGAAGATTCCTTCAACGTCAAGCTTCCTTCTGGAAATCTAGTGACATCAAGTCGAGGAATTCAGAGATGTCCTATTTATCTAGGCGATTTTCTAGCTTTTGCGGATTTGATGGTATTGGATCTGGCAGACTTTGACGTGATTTTGGGCATGGACTGGTTGTCCAAGTATGATGCAGTCATCCAATGCAAGGCTAAGCGGCTGGATTTCAAGATGGGCAACGACCAACCTATGAGTGTCTATGGTTCTCAAGGCAAGAGTTCCCTCCTTATTTCTGCGGTACGTGCTTGTCGAGCTTTAGAGTCTGGTTGTGAGGCATATGTTGTTTCTCTGTCGGATTTGGAATCAGCTTTTGTTACACCACGTCTTGAGGATGTCTCGGTGGTGCAAGAGTATCCAGATGTCTTTCCTGATAGTCTTCCAGGACTTCCTCCTGAAAGAGAGGTAGAGTTTATGATAGACCTCGAGCCAGATACTCGCCCTATTGCTAAGGCACCATACCGCATGGCTCTGCGAGAGTTAGATGAGTTGCGCGCTCAGCTGGATGAGTTGCTGCAGTGTGGTTTTATTAGACCGAGTTCTTCACCTTGGGGTGCTCCTGTTTTGTTCGTTAAAAAGAAAGATGGTTCTATGAGGCTCTGCATAGATTATCGAGAGTTAAATAAGGTAACCATCAAGAACCGATATTCGTTGCCTCGGATTGATGACCTATTTGATCAATTGTGGGGATGCGCTGTGTTTTCGAAGATTGATCTTCGTTCAGGCTACCACCAGTTGAGAGTCCGTGAGGCTGATGTACCCCGGATGGCTTTTCGTTCTCGGCATGGGCATTTTGAGTTCTTGGTGATGTCCTTTGGACTGACAAATGCAACCTCGACGTTCATGGATTTAATGAATAGAGTGTTCAAGGATTACTTGGACCATTTCGTTATTGTGTTCGTAGATGACGTCCTCGTGTATTCCCGCAGTGTCGAGGAGCATACTAAGCACTTGCGCTTAGTTTTGTCAACCCTGAGGGAGCACAAGCTCTACGCTAAGTTGAGTAAGTGCGAATTCTGGTTACCCCAGGTGTCCATTTTGGGCCATGTGGTGGGCAAGGACGGTATTTCTGTAGACCCAACAAAGATTTCTGCTGTGATGGAATGGAAGAGACCTTCTACTCCTAAGGAGATTAGGAGCTTTCTAGGTCTGGCCGGTTATTATAGAATATTCGTGGAAGGGTTCTTTGTGATGTCTTCCCCTCTAACTAAACTTACCCAGAAGAACACCGCGTTCATTTGGAGCGATAAGTGTGAGGAAGCCTTCCAAGAATTGAAAAAGAGATTGTGTACTGCTCCAATTTTAACTCTGCCTACTGAAGGACTTGAGTATGCTGTGTATGTGGATGCATCACACATTGGACTTGGTTGTGTTTTGATGCAAGAGGGAAAGGTGATCGCATACGGATCAAGACAATTAAAAGTTCACGAAAGAAACTATCCCACGCATGATTTAGAGTTTGCTGCAGTGATTTATGCGTTAAAACTTTGGAGACATTTATTGTACGGCGCGATGTGCAAGATCTACACAGACCATAAGAGTTTGAAGTACGTATTCACTCAAAAAGAATTAAATCTGCGCCAGCGTAGGTGGTTAGAGTATGTAGCTGATTATGAAGTGGAGATCCTTTATCACCCGGGAAAGGCTAATGTAGTAGCCGATGCTTTGAGTAGGAAGACAGCTGAAATCTTCAATTTATCTATGCAATCCCTGGTGGAAGAATTCTTGTTAATGGACATTGAAGTTGGGAGTAGTTCGATGCCTTCCAGTTTGGAAGCAGAAGAGCCCTCTTGGATTTCCCTTACTAGAGTGCACCAGAAGGATGATCCTGATTTGCTGCACCTCTGGGTTAGAACTGAGAAAGGAGAGTTACCTGATTTTTCTTTGGATGAGTTAGGTACTCTGAAATATCGAGGTAGATTTTGTATCCCGGCCATTGGTGACATTCGGGCTAAGATTTGTCAAGAAGCTCATGGTTCCAGTGTTTCCTATCATCCTGGATCCACCAAAATGTATAAAGATCTAAAGCAAATGGTTTGGTGGTCAGGAATGAAGGGTGATATAGCTAAGTTTGTGTCAGAATGTTACACGTGTCAGCGTGTTAAGGCAGATCATAGGAGGCCTGGTGGTAAACTGACACCGCTAGATATTCCACAATGGAAGTGGGAGAGTATATCAATGGATTTCATTACCGGTCTACCAAAATCTCCCCGTGGGCACGATTCGGTTTGGGTGATAGTCGATAGGCTGACTAAGTGTGCTCACTTTGTGCCATTTAAGATTGGGTATTCTATGAAAAGGATCGCTGAATTATATCTTGAAGAAGTTATTAGATTACATGGTGTACCTGTCAGCATCGTGTCAGATCGAGACTCCAGATTTACGTCTCATTTTTGGAAGAGTTTACAAGAGGGGTTGGGTACTGATTTAAGGTATTCCACCGCCTATCATCCGCAGATGAATGGTCAGACGGAAAGAGTGAATCAGATTGTAGAAGATATGATCAGGTGTTATATTTTGGATCATGGTGGTGCTTGGGATGAGCGTCTCAGACTCATGGAATTTGCTTACAATAATAGCTATCAAGAGAGTCTGCAGATGGCCCCGTTTGAGGCCTTATATGGGAGGCGTTGTAGAACTCCCTTGTTTTGGGCTGAAGTTGGTGAGAGGCCGTTGCTAGGTCCGGAAGCCCTTGAGGAGATGAATTGTGCTGTAACTCATATTCGTGAGAAACTCCATGTAGCACAAGGTCATTATGAGAAATATGCTAATCGACGAAGGGTCGATCTGGAGTTTGCTGTTGGGGACTTGGTTTTTCTGAAGGTCTCTCCGATGCCAGGTGTTAAAAGATTTGGAAGGAACCACAAGTTGGATCCCCGGTATGTGGGACCTTTTCAAATTCTGGAGCGCATCGGAGTGTCAGCTTATCGGCTGGATTTGCCTGCTACTTTCCCTGGTGTCCATGATATGTTCCATGTGAGCCAGTTGCGGAAGTGTGTTCGTAATGGTCGTCAAGTCCTTGATTCGGTGCCCCAGATTCAGCCCAATCTTTCGTATGTGGAAGAGCCTGTCCGCGTTTTGGAATCTCTAGATCGAGTGTTGCGGAGGAAGACCATTCCTATGGTCAAAGTTCTTTGGAGAAACCAGGACGTCGAGAGCACGACGTGGGAGTTGGAATCAGCGATGAGAGAATCTCATCCGCACCTCTTCGCCTAGTTCTGGTATGTTTATATGTTTTAGGTTGTGTTTGATTTCTTCGTTTTTGTTAGATTTTGGATTTGTAATAAGTGTCGGGACGAAACTTCTTTTTAGGGGGAGTGACTGTAACGCCCCTGATTTTTCGATGATTTTGTTTGGTTTTGGTATCGTCATATTTATGACGTCATGGCGTTACTTTTAACGTCGGGTTGACGGCGCATCGCCGATAAGGCATTTTCGCGTCCGTTCGGTCGAGTCGGCCAATTTCTTGGATTTTTGTCGAAATCAGAAAATATTTCTATGAGGTTTAAGTTGAGTAATTTTAAACTTGCTCGTCAAGTTTCGTCGCAATCCGAGCATTTTTGGAGTCTCGGCGCGCGATTGAAGTTTTGAGTATTTATGTCATTGTATTTGGAAGTTTTTATCTCAGGAATGGCTCGTCAGATTTAGGTTTCGAATTCTTTGTTGGGTTCATCCCGTCAATTTTCTCCTCAAGCATTCTCCCTTTGACTCTAATCGATCCTAGTTGTTTTCTCGAGTCCTATACGTATTTTGGCAAGTTTCTATGTAAATCTCGAGAGTTCAAGCCTTTATCTCGACCGTTTTTATTATTATTATTTTTGCGTTGCTGTTCGGGCGCTATTTAGAGGGTCAAATAGGAGTGGTATGCAAAAATGGTCAACATGAAATTTGTTCGTCTCGACGGGATCTACAACTTTCATGTTGACCACTTTTCGATTTGAGGTCATCTTGAACCCTTATTCTCATTTATTCTGCTGGAACTCGTGTATGGTGCTCCTACTCGAGTATATAGACTTCTACTCGAGTATATTGAACTCCTACTCGAGTATATGGACTCCTACTCGAGTATATTTGAACTCCTACTCGAGTATGTATGATTCTACTCGAGTATGTTGATGCGTGGATTACGGCAAGCGCACCGGTCGCATAAGTAATAAAGTTTGGGAATAAATCCCCGAGTGTCGGTCTCTTGAGGAACACAGTAAGGGATGAGTTAATGTCGAGGAGGACTTGAGATTGAAGTCCTCGGGGCGAAGGTAACGATGGGGGTTTTGATGGTTGCGGAAACAGAAAATAAAATCTACAAGCTACTCCTATGCAACGCCGCTATGCGATGCTTCGCCAGGCGGGATGGAGACTACACGGGCCGCTATGCACCGAATCGCTTGGCGGATGGAAGAGTAGGCTAGCGGATGAGGTGGTGAGAATGGCGGAATGAGGGTCGTGAGCACCTCTTCGCAGCGCACGCCACTAGCAATTGCTAGTGCGGCAAGGGTGGATGGATGGCGGAATAACAAGACGCACCTCAAGCAATAATAACAAAATCACAATAACTCACATAGACATGAATAAGTGAAAATGCTAATCAATAAAAATACTTCATCAATACATAGAGTTAAACTAAGCTATCAAATACAAGAGAAAGAGGTGTGCGAATCGACCGAATCCGAAGCCTTGTTGAGGGTTCACGGTTGGAATCCCGGGTTGTCAATCCGAGTCCAAGCTCGGTCCTCAACTGCGTCCGGGGTAGAGGAGGCTGTCACTCACTCCCAATGGACCCGTCTTCTTCGTTGAAATGATCCGTAGATTGCGGCTCCGGCCCTTCCTTGCTTGATGGAGAAAGCTCGGTCAAAACTCCGCTTGAAGCTTGAGGATGAAGGAGGAGGCCGAGAGGATGCTCCGGCGTTGATTTGGCGTTGTAAGCTTGCCCGGAGACCCTCCCTAAGGTGGGAGATGGAGGAAGACGGCGGAAACCCTCGTTCGGGACGAGAAACGGCGGAAAAGTCGCGTGATCCCGGATCGATCAAAATTAGGGCGGACCTGCGCTATTTATAGAAAACAGATTTAAACAGCGCGCACGATCACAGGCGCACGACCAGTGGTCGTGCGCGGTATGGCCTGTGATCGTGCGATATGGAGGCAGAAAAGTGGGAAAAGAAAGTGTGACTGCGCACGACCGGCAACGCACGAGCAGTGATCGTGCGCGGTATGGCTGGTGATCGTGCGATATGCCGGGACAGAACTTTCACAGGAGAGGTCATGGCTGCGCACGACCGATGATCGTGCGCCAAAGAGGTCGACGGTCGTGCGTGGGTAAAAACGCACGACCATTGACTCCTTTGCCAAGCAGGGTGAAAATCCTACCCCGGACGCCCACACGATCCCAGAACCTGCAGGAAAACTGGACGGGATGTCGATATGGCAGTCACAGACATAAATATAATGCATAGCAAAAGGGAAATACACACACGCACAGAAATAGGCTAATAAAGTGCACAAGACGTGGAATAACCGTAGCGAACCAAAAGGAGTGCAAATGACGCTAAACGGCGTGCAAAGATAAGAAAATAAGCCTAGATGAGTCCGAAAATAGGTATATAAAGAGGACTCATCACACCCCCAGACTTAACCGTTTGCGCGTCCCGAGCAAACAAAACCTAAGCAGACGGGGAAAAAGAACTAGCTAACAAAGAAATTGCAGAACGGAGTACCATGCGAAGTCGCATGCTCGCGTGCATAAAAAATAAAGTAGAGGAAATTTTTAAGTATACAAAATATTTTATATTTTTCACAATGCGTATTAAAAATTTATTATTACTCAAAAGTGGAATCACGGTGAATCATCCGGTCCTACGCTGGAAGAAAGTAGACAGGCCACTAAGGTGAGCATTGCCGAAGACCGGGGCTCAAGATCACCCCCAAAGGAATCCACCAATGTCGGGAACCATAAGCTTGCCCGTTCGCACTCTCTCCACGGCACTAGTCAACTCAAGCGCAAGTCCGTAGGACTTCGGGTAATAATGGGGCTTGGGTTACGGTGAGGAAAACAACGATAAACATGATGGGTATGCACCTAACCCAAATGAGCTAACGTACAAAACTTGCACCCGCTGCCCACAAAATAAACACGGGTGCACCACACCCCCAGAATTAACTTTTACTAAATGGGTGTGTGCACCGCCTACTCCAAATCCAAATCATCTCCAAAAAAGATTTTCAATCAAACTTTTTCTTTCTCTTTTTTCTTTTCTCTTTTTCTCTTTTTCAAATATTTTTCTTTTCTTTTTTCATCTTTTTATTTTCACAATTTCAGCAGATATAACTTGGAAGCACTTCCACATTTTCACAAATAATAACACCACATCACAACCCAACATGAAAATATAAAACATTAAGCTCGACTTGGGTGTGCAACTAGGATAGGCTATAAGGCTTTGGTGAAATATAGGTGGAGCTGAATCAAAAGAAGGGTAGGCACAACGGGGCTTAGCGAGGATTATGACGTTAGGAACGGTACAAAGCTCAACCGGGCCAAAAGATGGCCTACATCACTCTCACGCTAGACTAACCGTGTACCAATGCTTCAAGAATAGCTTGGGGCAAGTTCTTAGCAACCGAGAAAGATAATCCTTCCTCCCGACTCAAGCAATACGAGTCTAGTGGCGGCTACACACATTCCTACGCTACCGTTTGATTCACACCGGATTCACCAACTTTTGAGTAGAATAAGAAATATTTACGCAAATAGAAAAATATAGAGCTATAAGCATACAGAAAAATTAAATCTACACGAATTTCTATACAAAACGAGAGCAGTTGACTAGAAACACAGCAAGGCCAACATTTTACTCCGTCGCGCAATCCTGAACTAGCACAGAAATTTTCCAAATCGAACAAAGACACAGGTTCAACTCGTGACACGCAAACTGCTAAGCTCGCGCTCATGTGGGTGCAGTGGTGTGCGATGCAATGAACTTAAACAAAATAATAATGTAAAAGCTTCTAGTATGCAAAAGAAATGTGCACGTGCAAAAGGTAAACTGACTCTCCCCCAGACTTAAACTAAACAACACATCAAATGATAGAGAAATTTAAATCAAAAAGAGCTAAGGGAAGAGGTTACCCAATGCTCAGCTAGTGAGCATACCAGAAGACGCGTGAAAACTAGGAGCAGGCCCGCCATACGAAGAATCACAACCCCGCCAATGCGTAGTATCCATGAATACCTGCAGGGGTGAGCTCCGCAAAAACAAAAGAAAAATATACAAAAAGAAATACTAAACTAAGCTAGACATAAAAAAAAAAGAAAAATGCAGAAAATGAAAGATAAGCACTGGGGTTATTGTCATCCCAGCACGACTTATTCAGCAAAAGAAAAGTTCTAGCTAATGGGCCTATGAAAAGAAAAGTGCACAGGCAACTGTCCTAATATTCGTGTCGGTAACGGGTACCGATACGGCGATAGCACAGTTACCCCTCTACCTAGATAATAATACCTGAAAAGCTCAGGTAGAGGAAGCAGGAAATAAGATGAGGAGGAGACCTGGTCCTCGCTCATCTCATCACAAAAAGAATCCTTGCCTAGCAAGGTATCGTCCACCACAAGCTCGTTGGGGGCGAAGGTGAAGGTAGAGGCTTCAACTGCAAAAGGAGTAGGAAACTCCTCATGCAAGCTGAGGTACCCGCCCACAACCTGAGCGCAAGGCTCAATGTCAACCCAACTCACCTGCAGAGAGTCACCCCGCACAGGCGCAGAAGGAGAAGGGGGGTCAAGGAATAAAGGAGAAGAAAAACTAAAAGAAGCGGAAATAGGGAGAGTGATCCCGGAATCACTCTCAGCAGGATCCAAACATAGATCACTGTCGGTGTCATGTGAGTCATGGCGAGGGGAAAATGAGACCACGAGGTCCTCGGTGGTGGTTTGGACCCCCTCATCCAACAAGGAAGTAGAAATCTCCTCGCCGGCAAGGATTTCCTCATCACACCTCGGTACGTTACGGTGTTCCAAGACATAGTACTCACCATTGATGAGAATAATGTCCTCGTCACACCACGACGCATCCTCATGTTCCCAATTCCCAAAGGGCACAACATCATCAACCAACTCACTAGAAAGGGGAGTAGGTAATTCATGCAAAGAAAGCGGAGGAGCAACATCATCAGAGATAATATGCGCAGGTTCCTCCGGGGGTGAATCAAAAATAGGGGAAGAAGGCACAAGGAGAGAAGGCGCCGCAATGTCGTCGCACTGACCAGTAGAAAGTCTGATGGGTGTATCCACAGCAGTCCCCCATAGACAAGGTGGTACTGCGGATACATCATCAGAATCAGAAGGAGCGGCCATTTGAGAGGTGGATGAGACAATCCGGATATCCGGTTCATCATCCGCCTCCATCTGGCGCTGAAATTCTGCGCAATCTTTCAACACATGGTCGGTGCTACGACAACACAAACACCGTTTTCCATTACTCCTCGGTCCAGGTGGAGCCGGAGAGGAATATGAAAAAGGTGAAGGCGGAGAAGAGTAGTGACCATAAGACTGGGGTACGGTGTATGAAGTACCATAAGACAACGGTGCTCCATACACTGAACCACGAGAATTATGCTCCCATTCTTCAGTGGGGCACTCATCACTATTATGCCTATAATCCCCGCACCAACGACAACGAATATTCGCATAAGAATACATGGTGCAGCAAGAAAGAATTCACCACAAGAATTTTCTAAGCAAAAATGAAATACTCGCAAGCAAATAAAGATTGGAACAGCCTGCTATAGCAAAAATAAAAACTAGAAAGGGAATAAAATAAAATAAAAAATAACAACTAAAAACCAAAACAAAAATAAAACATGAAATATACAAATGGAAAGGGCAACTATCTCAAACCTTCCTCACCAAAAACTCAAACGACTGTGTTCCCCGGCAACGGCGCCAAAAACTTGATGCGTGGATTACGGCAAGCGCACCGGTCGCATAAGTAATAAAGTTTGGGAATAAATCCCCGAGTGTCGGTCTCTTGAGGAACACAGTAAGGGATGAGTTAATGTCGAGGAGGACTTGAGATTGAAGTCCTCGGGGCGAAGGTAACGATGGGGGTTTTGATGGTTGCGGAAACAGAAAATAAAATCTACAAGCTACTCCTATGCAACGCCGCTATGCGATGCTTCGCCAGGCGGGATGGAGACTACACGGGCCGCTATGCACCGAATCGCTTGGCGGATGGAAGAGTAGGCTAGCGGATGAGGTGGTGAGAATGGCGGAATGAGGGTCGTGAGCACCTCTTCGCAGCGCACGCCACTAGCAATTGCTAGTGCGGCAAGGGTGGATGGATGGCGGAATAACAAGACGCACCTCAAGCAATAATAACAAAATCACAATAACTCACATAGACATGAATAAGTGAAAATGCTAATCAATAAAAATACTTCATCAATACATAGAGTTAAACTAAGCTATCAAATACAAGAGAAAGAGGTGTGCGAATCGACCGAATCCGAAGCCTTGTTGAGGGTTCACGGTTGGAATCCCGGGTTGTCAATCCGAGTCCAAGCTCGGTCCTCAACTGCGTCCGGGGTAGAGGAGGCTGTCACTCACTCCCAATGGACCCGTCTTCTTCGTTGAAATGATCCGTAGATTGCGGCTCCAGCCCTTCCTTGCTTGATGGAGAAAGCTCGGTCAAAACTCCGCTTGAAGCTTGAGGATGAAGGAGGAGGCCGAGAGGATGCTCCGGCGTTGATTTGGCGTTGTAAGCTTGCCCGGAGACCCTCCCTAAGGTGGGAGATGGAGGAAGACGGCGGAAACCCTCGTTCGGGACGAGAAACGGCGGAAAAGTCGCGTGATCCCGGATCGATCAAAATTAGGGCGGACCTGCGCTATTTATAGAAAACAGATTTAAACAGCGCGCACGATCACAGGCGCACGACCAGTGGTCGTGCGCGGTATGGCCTGTGATCGTGCGATATGGAGGCAGAAAAGTGGGAAAAGAAAGTGTGACTGCGCACGACCGGCAACGCACGAGCAGTGATCGTGCGCGGTATGGCTGGTGATCGTGCGATATGCCGGGACAGAACTTTCACAGGAGAGGTCATGGCTGCGCACGACCGATGATCGTGCGCCAAAGAGGTCGACGGTCGTGCGTGGGTAAAAACGCACGACCATTGACTCCTTTGCCAAGCAGGGTGAAAATCCTACCCCGGACGCCCACACGATCCCAGAACCTGCAGGAAAACTGGACGGGATGTCGATATGGCAGTCACAGACATAAATATAATGCATAGCAAAAGGGAAATACACACACGCACAGAAATAGGCTAATAAAGTGCACAAGACGTGGAATAACCGTAGCGAACCAAAAGGAGTGCAAATGACGCTAAACGGCGTGCAAAGATAAGAAAATAAGCCTAGATGAGTCCGAAAATAGGTATATAAAGAGGACTCATCATATGTTTGCTTCTACTCGAGTATGTATGCTTCTACTCGAGTATGTATGCTGTCACTCGAGTATTCCATTCCTGTCAGCGTTAGAGCGCCGTTTTGATGGTCAAAACGGCATCGTATCAAAAAATGGTCAACATGAATTTTGTTCGTCTCGACGAGATCTACAACTTTTATGTTGTGCACTTTTCGATTTGAAGCCATCTTAGATGTCTATTTTTGATATTTCCGAGGCTATCCCTTTTAAGTTGAAATTTTTATAAAAGAAAAAAAAACTATATATATACTTTTCTCTTAGGTTATTAGGATATAACTTCATCTTCTCCGATACTTCTATTCCGAACCAGACCAGCGGCGAGAGATAAGTTTCTCCATTTCGTGAATCTTCCGGTGGCTGCCGACGGAGCTCCGGTGCTCGGAATCTTCAACCGATCGTAGATCCGGAAAGCTCTCACCGAGAGCTACGCTATCGTGGTAATTTCTTCCTCTTTCCGTGAGTTTTCTTGTTAGGGTTTTTCGGCCCTAACCCTTTTTCCGCCATTGTTGTTTAGATTTCTACTTCTCCTGAGTTCTTTTGCCCCGATCTACGGCGTGGAACGATTCAGAGAACGTTTCCGGTGCAACCAAGGCAAGTAGTGGTTTTCCCTCCTTCCCTCTCGTCCGATTTCGATGGTAACGGTTAAACTTTAGTTCTCAATCCTTATGCACTTTTGATATTCGGTTTAGTATGCTTGTTGAGTCTTCCTTATGAGTTTTCTTGGTTTTTATTTAGTTTTTGGCATGAAAAATCTCGTCTTGTGGAGTTGTAGAAATACGATGTAGGGTTTTATTGTGGGCTTTTATCGCCCTATTTATCGCGTTAGAAATTACCTAGGGTCGTAAATCATTTCTAGAGGTTGATCAACCGTGTTTTTAACCTAGAATATATCGAGTAGAATCCGATGTGCCAAATCCTATGATTTATTTCCTAGTGACTCGTTCTTGCGGGTGTTTGTGGGCAAATCCACCGACCGCAAGGTTTGTTTTCCTTTATTAGTGGTCGTGCAACTCTATTGGTGGTTGGGCATCCTGCGGCGACTAGTGGAGTGTATAAGTCTCCCCCGCAATTAGACGGATTTTAACATCTGTGAGGGGTGTGTCCTTATTAGTGTGCACCCTGCCTGTTTAGATAGAGTTGACCACATGCGGCTAATAAAGTTGTTTTTTTGAGTTTCTTTCTTATGATTTACTCATGCCTTTGTTTTCCCCCTACCTTGGGTATCTGGCATGATTGGTTGTACGTGACGATTCACGTAAGTTCTATTTCTCTAATTTTGTTTTGTACCTTATTTCAGTACTTTGGATCCTGGGTTGGTACCCCTTTCGACCTTGTTCATTTATTTACTTTATTTATTTTCTTGCCACTACTTGTACCTTCTTGCTGAGGTGTTCTGTTTTTTTTGGAATGCCTCAGGTTCAGAGCAGTTGCAGATAGTGGAGCTAGTTTTGGTTTTCTGAGCAGCAGTGTTGGCTGTGGTTTTGCACATCGCCATAGCGAGGTAGTTTGTCTTTTTAGTTGTTTTCCTTAGTTCAGACATACCTAATACTGTGGGTTCGTGTCAGGTTGTTGACGCCCACAGGATTGTTGATTTTTGACACTTGCTGGCTGTAGTAGTTTCTTATGTTTTGATTTAGATAACTTGCTCTCTGGGATGATTCCTTGCTAGGACTGCATGTTAGGTATTTTGACCTATAAAACCCTACTATTAGTAAAGCATACTTATCATCTCCTTCAAAACTAAGCCACTACTTTCTATTTAGCGTAAAGACTTTCCTACCCTTATTATAAATCTAGGGTTTGCATTGTATGAGTTGTTCCTCGGGGACATTTATACTTATGTAGGATATTAGAGTCAATTTAAATAAGTATTTTCCGCAAGCGTATAATTTATATTTTTAAATCGTGAACTAGATGATTCACTAAGCCGAGGGATACGGCTACCATCATAACTTAAACTGGATTTTATTCATAACCATTTATGTTTTCTATTAAAATTGTAGAATTTGGAGTCTTGCCTGAACGTCTGCAGTTATCCCTGCACGGTGTGGCATCACGACGCGTATTTTCCCCTTTCTCTGATATAATTAAATTGTTGGGAAAAATGCGGGTTGTGACAGCTCCTCCCTGACTATTCTACAAAAGTCAAAAAGGGGGAGATAATGAATTGATCAAGTGTCTTCTATCTTGATCAAGTGGCATCAAAGGATGATCAAGTGGTGTGAAAGCCAAAAGGAGATGATCAAGTCATGCAACAAATTCAGGTTGAGAAATAAATGTTCCCTTGCAATATTCAAGTGATGACACACACCTTGCAGCAAAATAGGGGGAGTATGTGATGCTCACCATACAGGTACGAAATTTGATAACCTTCCTAGATCTGTTCTATTATAATAGTACATTTTATTGTTGCATATGTTGTGTATGTCACTGACTAAGAAATTTGAAAAATTATTTTGACTTTTTCAAATAGGGGGAGATTGTTGGGTCCATTGATCGCAATGTCCCAGATTTATAAGAAGTCAAGCAAGTCAATGGCATACACATAAGTTGTATTTGATGTGTGTTAAAGTTCATGCATGTAGGTTAGTCCTTATCGCATTGATTGGACAGGTGGACACCATGTAGGCTGCTGGTTAGGCAAAAATTCTACTTAGTCTACAGGCATTGAGTGGAGCAAGCTCACTCAATTCCAGATTCCATAAGGAAGGAAGCTAGACAGAAAAATTCTACTAAGTCCACAGGCCTTGAGTGAAGGCAGTTCACTCAATGCCATATAACTGAAAGTGTTGAGTAAAGGCGTGGACAATCAAAGCCCGGTAGTTTACAAAGAAATTTTATGGCTAAGTCCACAAGCGTTGAGTGAAGGCAGTTCACTTAACGCCATATATCAAGAATCATCGAGTATAGTTGAATCTGTCAAAGCCTCGGTGTTGGCCTGCTGAATATTCGACCAAGTCCAGAAGCACTGAGTGAACATAACTCACTCAATGCCAAAGCCAAAGGAGTTGAGTGATGTCAATGCTCTCAATGTCAGATTACAAAAGCTGTGAGACAAGCTCAAGTAGTTAAAACCAAGGAGGAAGGGCTGAATTTGATTAAGTCTAGAAGCGTTGAATGAAGCCAGTTCACTCAATGCCTAGTCAAAAGATGAGGCAGAAGCAAAAAGCGTTGAGTGAAGTTAACTCACTCAATGCCTTCATACAGAGCAAAATTATTCTAAATCCAGAATCATTAAGTGATGGACATTCACTCAATGCACTCAATGCCAAGAAAAGCAAAAGTGGCCAAGTGAAAAAGCGTTGAGTGTGATGAAGCTTCACTCAACGCTCTCAACGACATATAACTAAAAGCGTTGAGTAATGAAGCTTCACTCAATGCTCTCAACGCCTGATGGTGCAAAGGAATTGACTAAGTCCTGAGGCGTTAAGTCAAGTTCATTCACTAAACGCACTCAATGCCTGAGTTGATTCTGAGAAATAAGTTAAGTCCAAAAAGGGTGACATCAGCATGTGTCAGCAAATGTCAAAAAAGTCAACACATTTCAAATTATTTGTGGGAAAGATACAGTATGCCTTTTATGGAGCCGACATCAGGCTGTTCGATCTCCTATGTAAAAGGAAGGTAATATATCCGCAATTAAAGCTGGGCCCACGTCGGAAAGAGTCGTTTATCAACAATCTATAAAAAAGAAAAGATTGCCTGACAGTAAAAAGAGCAATTAGGGTTTTCTAATTACGCATAGCGGAGAAATTCATCTTCTTCCTTGCCATTATCGTCGAGCCTGAAGCATAAGTTCTGATCAGTTGACCTGAAAGCTAAAACAGATAGCTGCTGCAATTTTCTTCAGTGACAGCAAGATCAGAAGTGATTTTTGAGTAAGAGAAAAATGAGAAGCAGAGCTTTCATATTTCTACAGTCAAGGTTAGCTGTCTGAGGAAGATTCAGAACCGTCAAATCCACAGTCTTCAACAGCAGATCAGAATCATGATTATGAGTTACTTCCAGCACAAGCAACCCAAAACTTAAGATCTTTTAACTTGTTACTGTGAATAAGCTAGGGCAGAGAATTTCTCAGCCTGAGAAGTAAGACACGTGGAAATCTCTCTGGTGTCAATCATCTTTACCCCACTTCTATTTTCTATAGGATCCAGTCTTGGATCTGAGTGTAAGATTCCTGTGTGAATCTGAGTTATAGGCATGTATTATAAAGGTTGAGGTAGGATCTAGTTTGGATTTGAGTATAAGATTCCTGTGTGAATCTTAGTTGTAGGCCTGTGTTATAAAGGCTGAGGTAGGATCCATTTTGGATCTGAGTGTAGGTCTTAGGCCCGATTTGTATGATCCTTTGGATCTTAGGTAGGGATGTCCTTCCAACCTGAGTTATAGTGCCATTGGGGCCTGAGGTAGGTGATTGTTTAATCACTAAGTGGTAGGGCCTAGTGCCTGAGTTGTAGGTCTTGAAGGAGGCTGAGTGGTCCTGCGGGATCGTGTTGTAAGCTCCTTAGAGCTGAGTATTGGTGAAGTACCTTGTCTAACACACTATTAGAAAGGCGGGAGGGATAGTGGACATACTTATAATATGGGGAACTACTATAAAAATTTTGTGTCTTCTGTGTGTGTATCTTGAAAGCCAAACAAACTAATCACAAAGCACAAGTTAATCAGGTATAGGTCTAGATAACTTTAAATATACCAAAAACCTATTCACCCCCTCCCCTCTAGGTGTTTAACTGACCTTGAAAACAAAGACCTTTAGGAGATATTCCTTAATAAGCTGGAAAAGAAGTTAGCGGTTGAAAGGAAGCTTGTAGAAAGCTTCTTGAAGACAAATACTCTGCTTTCCCTTATTGATGGATTCTTAGCCTCAAAGAATCATATCGGTGTGGGACATAAATTTATTAAGGCTAAGCTTGTTCAATGTAAAACCACCTTTGAAATTGTAGTCTTCCAGACTAGTAAGTATGACTTTGAATCATCCTATGCTCACTATACCAAGCCGACATACGTGGAGCCCGTCAAAAGGAGCAAAGGTTGGACCCGCCCTAGGGATTTTTGAGAAAGTGTGTTCAAGGCACCTTATAAAGAAATCGCCCTTAAAACTTATGGTCCATACGTTCATAGACTAAGTGGCAAGAAAGCTCTAAAATCCAAAACTGTTGTTTATAAGGCTAAGAAGACAAAGAAGCCTTATGTATATTGTACTCATGAGGCTTCTTCCTCCATGTCGATTTCCCCTACTAGACCTCCCGTTCAAAAGGTAAAGCAGGAAAACAAGATACTGTACAACAGGTTTGACTATTGGTGTTGTGGAAAAATTAGTCACTTTGTCGTGGAATGTTGGTTTTATCCTGTAAAATATGAAACTCCACGAGTTAACAATATGAGACCGACCACTCGAAATGTTAATGTTCCTAGTAGTTTTATGCTAACAAGGAACCAAGGACACAAATCAGTTTGGGTTCCTAAGGGAAAATAATTCATGAATGCACGTATGTCCAAAGGCCAACGGAACTCCAATTTGGTATTTGGATAGTGGATGCTCTTGGCACATGACCGGGAATCCTATTATAAGAATATACCCCAGTCAAAGACATTCCAAAAGTCATCTTTAGATGGTTTGACCGAGGAATCAACAAAGGCTATGATATGATTAGCAACGATATAGTCTCCTTCACAGAAGTGGCTTTTGTTAAAGGATTACAACATAATATCATAAGCATAAGCCAATTATGTGATAAAGGCAATATCGTTGAGTTCTACAAGAACAAGTGTCTGATAAAATTGTCTCCCAATTTGGAGACAGTCTGTACAGGCACTCGGAGTAAAAATATTTTCTGCTTGAATTTTCTCTATTTATACAATTCTACGCCAGTGTGCTTTTTAGCTAAAGATAGTGCATCTCTCTGTGACCAATAACACAAGAGATTAACACATATTAATTTCAAAACTATAAGTATGCTATTTTCTTAAAACTTGGTGTGTGATGCTCCCAGTATTTAGTGCCTTAAAGAGAGTCCATGTCATACATGTCAGTTGGGTAAGCAGACAAGGGCTACCTTTAAGGGTATTGTTGAAAAAGATTCTTCTAGATGTCTTTTTTTACTTCATATGGACTTGTTTGGTCATATGCCAGTTTACAGTTTAGGAGGTAAAGTCTATATGTTGGTCATTGTTGATGACTACTCTCATTTTACTTGGGTGTTATATTTGAAACACAAGTCAGACACCTTCGAGGCTTTCATTAATTTTGTCCGACAAATCCAGAATGAATTAAACTGCTCAGTGGTCAAAATCAGAAGTGAACACGGAACAGAGTTTGAGTATGGGGCCATGACACATTTGACATGATAAAAGGTGTACAAATTTATCACTTAAAGAAAATCGATGCATCAATCGTCTCCAGATGGGAAAGGAGGATCTCAAGGCAGGAGTCAGAGACTCGCCTGAGGAAGAGGAGGAGGTAGTTCTTGAGGATAGGATTACTACTCCTACCCCCCCCCCCCCCATGAAATTCCTGAGAGCTTGAGTGCAAGAATTAGGGGGAGTTTGTTGAAACTCAAGTGGCTACTGATATTCAAGTGCCCTTTACTGTTCCCTCGTCTTCAGAGACAGTAGTTCCAGAGATAGTTGTTCAGGTAGCTGAAGTCTAAGTTCCTCAAGATTCAGTCTTTACAGAGTCAGTGGTGCCAGATATAGTTAGTGTAGAGTCAGTTATACTAGATTCGGTCGAAGAGACAGTTGATCTAAACACAGTGATTGTTGAGATTGGATTTGCTGATGCTGATGAGGTTATGCCTGATGAGGCTGATGATGAGGTAGTTGCTAATGATTTTGATGGTGTTGTTGATCATGTTTATGAGCCTACTGATGATATGGATGAGGAAGAAATTGTAATAACCTCTACTGAGATTTTTGCCTCTGAATACATGATCTTAAGTCTCCCAGAGATTCTACCAGTAATGGCTGAGGGGGAGCAGATTAATCCTTTAATTTTAGTTCAAACAGAGTTTGATAGGTTTGTGTGCAATCTTCGGGAAAGAATTGTAAAGATTCCAGGTGGACCTCCAGTGGAGGTAGAAGACGAAGTTATCAAAATTTCTAATGAGGAAGGATTTGCTGAGGTACCCCCTCTTGTCCTAGAGACTCAAGATCCAGCTCCGTATTGAAAGCCCATTTATCCCTCATGGTAGAGTCTTCTAATGACTCTGAGGACAGTACAGATCTACTCTCTCCTCCAAGAATTCCAATTGAAGACCTTCCTAGTACTAGTTCAGAAAACTCATTACTAAAGTCTATAGAAGCAATGATGGACAGACAACAAGCTAAATTTGATCAATCTCTAAAGAAAGTTCAAAAGAAAGTTCTAAAGAAGGTAAAAGAGACTGAACGAGATATGAGAAATGGCCTTGCCGAAGTCAAGGTGCGTTTTGATAAGCTGGGATCGACTTTGGACAACTAGTTTGTGCAAGGTCGGAAGCCATTGTTCATACAATGGCTGGGCTTAAGAGCAATTTGGATGTACTCAAGAATGTTGATGAGAATGCCAAGATTGTGATAACTGCCCAAAATGTCGGGATGGATCACTTCGATAATCAAATGGTGTATTATAGTAATGTGATTGCTTCGGAGGTGATTAAAGAAGTCAGAAAGGGGGAGGAAGAACTGAAAGATAAGGTAAATGTCATTGAAGCCTCTATGAAAGAACAGTTTAAGGCTGCTAACATCTACAGTTATAATAACTTCAATTGGCTTCATAAAGAACTATTTGGTGGTCAAGGATATGCGGATGCAAGGTTGCCAAAACCAGTGATACTTCATCCTATGCATGACTATGTTCATCCTGCTCAGGACTACACTCAGTATTGGACAGAGACTCAAGGTTCCTCTCAGTATGGAATAGAATCAGCAGCTGTTGCTGGACCAGATATTCAAGTGGTTTAAGATGTACCTCAACCAACACATAAGAGAAGAAGATATGGAGAAGGCCCTTCTACTATCAGGTCTGATCCTAATAGGGGACTGTGTGAAGTGTGGAGTCTAGTCTCTAAAAGAATTATCTTGGACACCTACACACTCATTGATTTAGGAAATGGGGACAGGTGGAAACACTATAGTAGGGAAGAATGGCAAAAGCACGAGGTAGCAACTGCTAAAAGAAGGTTACACTTTAGGAAGTACATAAGTAATGATCCAGATGCTACTCCTGCTCCGCCAAAGTATTTCCCAAAGCCGAAGGCTTATTTTTATAGGCAGTACCAAAAGAGCCAGGGCAAACCCATTTAAAATTTTTTTTAATATTTGTGAAAACTGTTTGGCCCGACAGAACTTACATGTATATATATATATTAATGTTTTGATTGCGATTATTCTTATTTCTCAATTATTATGCTCTTTTCTTGTTTTATTATCTTGTGTACAATTCAGATTAGTTTATAGGGTTCTGACTTCTTCAACATAGGGGAGATTGTTGGGTATTATATCCACAATAACCCTGATTTGAAGAAGTGTCCCTTGAACTAAGTTAAATTGAGATTGTATTTGATTGCGTATTTTTAGTTATGTGCTTGCAGTACGTTATTCTCAAGTACAACCCAATGTCAGGTTAAAGTGGGTCATGAAACACAGGACTATATAATGTGATCTCTCATTATGTAGGCCAATGTGTTGACCCACGTGTAATCTCTCTATTGGAGTGTACTTTTGTTTCAAGTGCATTAGAAGATTCAAGGAAGGATGTGTTGATGTATTCAGGAAAGATAGATTTTTCTCTAAGAAAAATTCATCGAGTATCGTAGTGTAGAATCGTCAAATTCATCGAGGTTATCTGTTGATACTCGTCGAATTCATCGGGTATACCTACTGAGACTCGTTGAATTCGTAGGAATTAAACCTGTGAATTTTTTCTGCATCCTTGAGAATCAGCCAAGTAAAATTCGTCATATGTCACTTTTCCTACTCGTCAATTCGTTGAAAGTATCTTTCGATACTCGTCGAATTCGTCAGATATGCTAGTCGATATTTGTCGAAATCATCGAGCCTCTCTAGGAATGCACTGAGCTTTCAGATAGATTTATCTGCAATCATCTAAGTCATTTTCGTCGAGATTCGAAGAAGTTCGACAAGTATACCCTTATATACTCGATGATACTCGACGAATAAGACTTAGATTTTAATTTTCTGTTTTCAAATTTTTCGTCTCGGCTCATCCCGACTGCCATGTACAGTAACTCACAGATTTCTCGGTATGGAAGGAATTTTCTAGCCGTTAGAGAAGAGGAGTTCCTATAAATACCTAGGGTGACTTTTGCTCAACCCTAATCCTGCTATTGTTCAAATCGAGATTTCTCACAAACTCTCGTTGGCGTACAAAAAACATTTCTCATGACTTTCTCTCGATCAACGACGAAGTCCTTCACGATTCTTTCTTCTTCAAGAGTGTTGACTAGATCTCCGATCTCTGAAAGTCTAAGTTCTTTTAAGATCTAGTTGATTCCAAGTTTTTAGATCAAGATTTCAAAGATTCAAGTTCTCTATTTCCTCAAGGCTTTCAAGTTCAACTTTTTAGAGGAACGGAAGACTAAAGTTTTCAGATCTGAAGATGATTAGTTTGTAAAACTCTTTTTGTACTATTGTAGGAGGTCTTTCCTCCAAGTTGTAGATCCTTGTTTATAGGATTGAGTTTATAGGTGAGGTTGTTCTCTGAGTGATAGGAGTGTTGTCTCTGAGTTTGTAGGAGTTGAGGATCTGATTTGTATGATTGTTTTTCAATCTTAGATAAAGGTGAAGTAGCTAAATCTAGCCCTTTGTGGTAGATAGATGAGGTGGGACAGTGGACGTACCCAACTCGGGGAACCACTATAAATTCTCTATGTTTTTGTGTGCTTGTTTGTACTAATTTTTTATTCCGCTAAAATACGCATAACTCACCTATTCACCCCCCTTTAGGTGATTTAGGTTGACTACTAGACACTTTTATGAATGATGTTTGTGACTAGGTTTTAGATGATCCTTTATAAAGAAAAGACTTAGGGTTAAAGATCACTTGCCATGTGTCACTTCCCCATTAGACCGCACTTTATAAGATAAAATAACCGTTTTGTAAAAATCCAGAAACCCAGGCCGAAACCAGACAGGACATACAAAAATGCTAAGTCCATTCATAGAGTATACTCGACGAATCATCATAATCACTCGATGAATCGTCGAGTGCGTTAAGTCCATTACATGAGTCGTTTCGACGAATACACGAGTCCACTCGACGAATATTTCGACGGATTTGACAAGTCCACTTGACTATACTCGACAAATTCGTCGAGTCCACTTGACGAATTCACGTGTTTTATCGAGTCCTTTCGACGAATTATCCTGACATATTTCACAAGTCCTTTCAAGTTCTTTCCACAAATTCATCGAGTCTTCTCAAGTCCACTCAACGAATTCGTTGAGTCCTCTCATGTCACCTCGACAAACATACAAGTCTTCTCGACAATTACTTGAGGCATCTTGATGAATTCCCTCCATGCCTATTCTAATTACTGTCTCAAGTCACCATAGTGACACCACAACACTCACGAGCGATCTAGCTCGAAATGGGATGTTATAAATCCTATAAAAACAAAATATTTCGTCCCAGAAATCGAGCTAGGTCTACAGGAAAAAAAAGTAAGAAGAATACAAGGTAGTTGTTTAAATTTAACTTGGGGAAACAACTCTGGGTAGCGTTGTCACATAAGGTCCATTGGCTCCCACATGTACTCCTCTTTTCATGGTTGGACCATAGGACCTTCACTAGAGGAACACTTTTTCTTCTCAGCCTTCGTACTTCTGAATGTACTATCCGCACAGGTTTTAGTTGAACAAATCTATCAGATGTCGTGGGGTCGGATGTAGTGGTGACAAACCATTCTGTCGGAAGTTGTGCTTTCCTAAGGGAAGATACATGAAATACATCATGTAAGTTCTCCAACTCCTGGGGAAGCTCCAACCTATAAGCTAAGGGACCGATCTTCTCCAAAATGGTGTATGGCCCTATGTACCGTAGGCTGAGCTTTTTCCTTCCACGAACATATGATACCCCATGCATCGGCCTAACATTTAAAAATACCTTGTCACCCACTTGTAATTCCACCCACCAGTGCTTTGCATCATAATACTTCATCTGTTGGCTCTGAGCCTCTAGCATGCGGTCTCAAATCAATCTAATCATAGCATCGATGTCATCGATGTACTCCACTCCCAACGTCTTGTGATTCACATCCTAAACCCATGATAAAGGGATTCTGTACCTCCTACCGTAGAGTGCTTTATAAGGTAACATTCTGATGCTTGCTTGGTGGCTATTATTATATGAAAATTCAACCAACGAAAAAAGTATTTCCCACGACACTCCCCTATCAAAGACGCATAACCGTAACAAGTCCTCCATTGTTCTAATTATTCTCTCAGATTGGTCGTCGCTCTGAGGGTGAAAAGTCATACTAAAGGTAAGGCGAGAACCCATATATTCTTGAACTACCTTCCATTCCTTAGAGGTGAAGAGATCATCACGGTCTGATACTATTATCTTTGGCACCCCATGATATTAAATTAACAGCTCCATAAAGAGACGCACGAACACATCAACATGCGCTTCCTTCCTCATCGGGATAAACCTGACAACCTTTGTCAAGCGATCCACAATCACCCAAACTATGTCATTCCCTAAGCGTGATCGAGGAAGACCGTGAACGAAATCCATGGATATATTATCGAACTTCCACTCTGGAATAGACAATGACTTCAATAATCCACCTGGGCTCTTGTACTCCACCTTTACCTTCTGATAAGCCTCGCAGTGAGTAGCATAGTGTGTGACATCTCACTTCATTCCCGACCAAACATGGTACTCCACAAGTCATTGCACGTTTTGGCGATTCTGGGATTCACCAAATACTTTATGCAATGGGGCTCTCTCAGGATGTCTTCCCGAATTCCACCACACGCGAGAATATAAATTCTGCTATGGAAATGAATGAGATCTTCAATTAGCATATATCCTTCCGCTGATCCTCCCACCATTGCCTGAAATATAGGGGCCAAAGCAGCATCTTTCCTTTGCTCTGCCTGAATCTGATCTCGAATATCACAAATTGTACTTATGGTGGCCAGATACTCTGTATAGGCCTCGAGACAAGCCTTAGACACTAGTGAAATTTCCCTCTCTTCAAGCACTCTTTCCAACTTCATAGCCATTATTTTGGATTCGGGACTTGCCACGGGTGCCTTCGTGCTTAGAGCATTCGCCACCGAGTTTGCCTTCCCGGGGTGATAGTTCAATGTAAATTCATAATCACATAAAAATTTCAGTCACCGCCGCTGCCTCAAGTTCAAATATTTCTGGGTGTGGATATACTTCAAGTTTTTATGATCAGAAAAGATCTCGCAGTGGACGCCATATAGGTAATGTCTCCAAATTTTCAAGGCGAAGACCATTGCTCCCAAGCTCCAAATCATGCACTGGATAATTACCTTTATGCTTCTTAAGCTATCTAGAAGCATATGCAATCACATGTCCGTGTTGCATTAACACTGCCCCCATGCCCTAATAGGATGCATCATTATATATTTGGAATCCTTCTTTCCCAGATGGCAGGGCAAGGATTGGCACAGAGGTAATACGGTCCTTTAACTCTTGAAATGCAGCTTCATACTTGAGTGTCCACACAAAAGGTACACCTCTCTTTGTCAGAGCAATGAGTGGAAGTGTGATCTTCGAAAATCCTTCAACAGACTTATGATAGTATACAGCAAGTCCAAGAAAACTCTGCACATCAGTCGCTGACCTCAAAGGCGACCACTCCTTCACAGCACGCACCTAGGCTGAATCCACAGCTAATCCATCACCACTTATAATATGGCCCAAGAAGGCAACTTCTCGGAGCCAAAACTCATACTTGCTGAACTTAGCAAAAAAGTTGTGCTCCTTTAGTTTCTTCAAAACAAAGGCCAAGTGCTCAGCAAGTTCCTCCTCTGTTCGTGAGTAGACCAAAATGTCATCATTAAATATGATGACAAACGCGTCCAGATACGGTTCAAACACCCTATTCATCATACTCATGAATTTATAAGTGGCGTTTGAGAGTCCAAACAGTATCACTGTGAATTCGTATAAGCCGTATCTCAAGCAAAATGTTGTTTTCTGGATATCTTCTTCTTGTATCCTTAGCTAATAATACCACGAGCGCAAATTAAGTTTAGAAAACCAATGTGCTCCCACTAGCTGATCGAAAAACTCATCGATCCTAGGAAAAGGATAGATGTTCCTGCACCGTCAGTCGGTTGAGCTCTCTGTAGTCTATAAACAACTGTAATGATCTATCCTTCTTCTTAACTAACAAAATAGGGGTCCCCAAGGTGATGAACTAGGACGAACAAACCATGATTCTACCAACTCTTGCAATTGGACCCTAAACTCTATCAGTTCCTTTGGAGCCATCCCGTAAGGTGTTAGAGAGATGGGTTTGGCACCCGACACTAGCTTAATCTGGAAGTCTACTTCCCTAAGCGGGGGAAATCCAGGTAGTTTTTTGGAAAAAAACCTCAGGAAAATCCCACACAACTGGTACATCCTTCATGTTAGTCCCCATCTCTTTGAGCTCAAAACATATCATGTAAACCTCCTCCCCATGCTTATGTGCCTTAATAGCCTGAATAGAACACAACATTACTCATGGTGTGAATCTAATACCTTGAAAAATGATCTCAAGAATCTCCATGTCTCAATGTGATTTGCTTTGTTGCACAATCATTTCTAACATGATGCCAATCCAACAATTTCATACCCAGAATAAGATCAAATTCTGGTATCCCCAATACCGTTGCAAGGGTTTCAAAAAGCTTCCCTCTGATATATACCTCCAAGTCGCACTTATCAAACGTGGTCATCTCGGAGCCGTTTGGGAGACGTACTCTCTGAGTGACTCCAGTGAAATGTTGCACACTATTTAGATCCTTTAGGAAGTCCATCAAGACAAATGAGTTGGTGGCACCAGTATCAAATAGAGTGTGGCCAGGTCTACCATTAATGGTTACGATGCCTAAAGGTTAAGTTTTAGTAATTTAAAGCTAGATTTTTAGCACAATCATAGACATAATAAGTACAAATGCTTATAACATATCAATTAGACTACAAAATACCTGCAATAACATCTCGAGGGTTCCGCTCTTGAGTCATATCCAGAGAAAAAATCTGCTCTCAAGCAGGTCCAGGGTTCCTACCTTGTGGCACTCGTCCTCGACCATATACTTGCCCTCATCCTCGCTGAGCTGTCGGAGCAAAAATAAGAGGGACATGCCCACCTAGTTGCGGGCAATAACGCCGGATGTGGCCCGGCTGATGATACTGGAAACAAACTTGCCTGAATTTCCCTCTGGGTTGTTAATAAGGCTGGAACTATGGGGGTAGAGGTAATGTTAACTGCGGGTGTTGGTTCCATTGCCCACAATGTCCTAAGATTTGAAAAAGTTAATAATATAAATGATATACACAAAAGTGTATTTGATGTGTGTCTAAGTTCATGCATGCAGGGTGTTCTAGCAACAATAATGGGACAGGTAGCTTAAGTGACAAGGTCGGGTAAACACTTACCTATGATGTGGACTGATAGAAATCTATCTTTTTCCACAGGCATTGAGTGAAGGTTAATCACTCAATGCCAGATGACTTATAACGCTGAGTGTAGCCTATACATTCAAAGCCAAAGTTATGGCAAGCTGAGAAAGTGGCTAAGTCCACAGTTATTGAGTGAAGTCAACTCACTCAATGCCATACAGTGAAAAGCTGTGAGATATGCTAAAACAGTCAAAGCCATATATGAGAGACTGGAAAATCCGTCTAAGTCCACAGGCGTTGAGTGAGGACTGCTCACTCAGTTCCATGAGACAAAAGGTTGTGAGTCAGTCAAAGCCATAGAAAGCCTATGTTTTGGAACACATGAAATTTGGCTAAGTCAAAAAGCGTTGAGTATAGCTTACACGCTGAATGCCAGATAACAGTAGAAATCTGTTAAGAAGAATGGCGTTGAATGGAGCTTACTCACTCAATTTCAAGAAGCAGAAAAGTTCGGCTAAGGCAAAAAGTGTTGAGTGAGGCGTGGTCACTAAACGTTCTCAACGCTTAAGATGCTGAATAAGCAGGAAATTGGTTAAGTAAGAAAGCGTTGAGTGATTGTAACTCACTCAATACCTAGTTAGATAAAATTATATCTGAGTGTTGAGTTCGACGAACGCGAAGTTGAGTTCGAAGAACTCAAAGCTCAGTCTAACGAAATAAATTTCATATTCTACTGATGCTTGACTTTTGCTAAGTCCACAGATGGTGACGTCAGCAAGTCAACAAAGTCAACCTTATTCAAATCGATAGCAAAGAAGCCGCAGAACACGACAAATAGCGTCGGATGCTACTGTACGTCTTCTTCTGTTAAAGCAAGGTGGAGCTGGAAGCTGTAGGTGGGTCCCACTAATCTTTAAGAGTCATTGATCGACGAACTACAAATGGCAGTTAGGGTCCAAGAAGCAAGACATTTTTAGGGCTTAAATTGAAAAAGAAAAGTGTGGCTGGACTCTATCGCTCTCGCCATTGTTTCTGAGAAAAAGCTCGAAGTCCTCCAGAAGAACAAAGAGTTTAGTTAGTTGCAGCCTTTCTCTCTGCTTCAGTAAGATCAGTTAGTCTTCTTGTTAAGGAAGATAGAAGAGCCTATGATCAAAAGTAAGCTCAGTTTGTTGGTTGAAGAAGTTAAAGAACTTTCTGTTCTATCTTCTTTTTCAGCAAGATCAGAACTCTCATTCTGAGTTTCTTCCAGCAGAGGCAAAAATTTCTTCCTGCTGCTGTGAGCAAAGTAAGAGCTGAGGTAACTCAGCCCTAGCTGTTGACTCAGGGAAATTTCTCTGGGTCAAAGTAACAAAACTACTTTCATCTATAGGATCTGTTGGATCTGAGCTGTAGGGCAAATTTTCCTGAGGTAGGAGAGGGTTCCTCTCTGAGTGTAGGATCCTGCTTGGATCTGAGTTAGGTGAGTCATTCTCACTGAGAACTAAGGCACTTGTGCCTGAAGGTAGGATATAGCTACAAATCTGAGGTAGGGATCTTTGAGTCTGAGGTAGGTGATCAATTGATCACTGAATTGTAGGTTCTAGTGGCTGAGTGTAAGTCTTGGAAGAGACTGAGATATCCTGAGGGATCTGAGGTGTAAGCTCTTAGGAGCAGTGTTTTGGATAAGTGCCTTGACTAATAGGAAGTTAGCAAGGTGGGAGGAGAGTGGATGTACCAATAATTTTGGGGAACCACTATAAAATACTTGTGTGCTTTTTTGTGTTTTTTTTGCTTACAGGTTATTAAAAGATTCCATCTAATTCACTCACAAAGTAACTTAAGAAAAATCAAAAGACCCAGATAAACCTATTCACCCCTGAAAGAGAGGGTAAGCTCTAAAAAACTCTAGAGGGGGGGGGGGGGGGTGAATAGAGTTTTTAAAATCTTTTTGATTTTTGCTAAAATAAGAAGTCTTTAATAAAATATGTTACTATGATATAGGTGTATGAGTGTACAAGTGCAATAGATGAACTAGAGAAAAGATAACTAAGCTACATAACAAAATATATCACCGCACAAGCACACAGGAAGATCACAGCCACACGGAAAACACAAGAATTTTTATAGTGGTTCTCCAAACTTAGGTACATCCACTCTTCTACCACCCTAGGTAGGAATCCACTACAGGTTTTTATCAGGTGACTTCCACCAATGAGCTTTTGATCAGGTGCTCAAAAACCAACCCAAGTCTTTTGGAAGGAGACTTGCAACAAGAATAATTTTGAAGGGAATTAAAACGCTGTACAGAGGTGGGAAAGAGAGGTTGATGGAAGTCTTCTTTTCTCAAGTCAAAATGAGAAGACTATGTAGATTCTGTGGTGTTGTCAAAGCTCCCCCTGAAATCTTGAATGGTTTAGGAGTGGAAGCTTTGTTAAGGGTGAGTAGGCCTTTTGCTATATGATCAACTCTCTAGAGATCCTTTAACTAATTTGAATATTCTTATCACTTGAGGTCCCTGGAAACAAAGAAGGTGAAGAAGAAAAACTCTTGATTGTGATTGTTGTTCTTTATTCTTCTTTTGAGAGCAGTTGATTTCCTGAGAACTGTATGCACTGCACTTTTTTTTGTCTGTCTATTTTTTTTCGTGTGCCTTCTTGTTGATCTCAAAGAGTTTTTGTATTAACTTGTTTCTGGCAGAGAGATGATCAGATTGATAACTTCCTCAAGGTCGAATTCAAAAACCTATAATAAATGCTCAGCCGAAATCTAGGAAATGAAAACGGCAAGTTTGCTGTCATATATTCTATTCTATGTTTGTCTCGAGATATAAACAATGAACTCCATGGAGGATATTTGCAATCAATGCTGCCAGTAATGGCTCGATTCAAAGGATATAAGTGCATTGATTATCCAGGGAATTAACGGTCTATAATAGATATAAAATAAGGAGACAGAAAAGGAAAGAATAAATAACAATATGTCTTATAGTTTTCGTCGACCAGAGAACAACTTTCGTCGACCTGTGATCAGCTTTCGTCGACCTGAGATCAGCTTTCGTCAACCTGAGATTAGCTTTCGTCGACCTGTGATCAGCTAACAACTGCACTACATAAACTGACGAATACTGTGCTCTAAGTTCGTCGACCTGAGAATGTGAAATTAGTCGACCTTAGAACTTGGTCAAACTGACGGCGTTGAGATAATAGTACATCTGGCGTTGAGTTGTTTGAGAGTGTTGAGTCATTGATAGCGCTGAGAGCGTCGAGTGATCTTTGGCTCTGAGTAAGCTTTAGTTTTGAGTGAATTATGGCACTGAGAGTTGAAGTGTTAGTCGACCTGAGAACAGAGTTCGTCGAGCTTAGCTCAGAGAATTTTATCTCTGAGTTAGTCGAGCTAAGAATGACTTTAATCGATCGGAGATCGACGAACGTAGATCTCATTTTTCTAATACTTTAATTCTCTAAGTCTCTAGTCTTTGGCAGTGTTAGAGGCTGGTCCTTTGTACTGTTGACTCTAAGGACTTGACCTAGACTCTAGAAACACATAAAACTTGACCCTTCTATACAACATGGGTCATACCCTAAGAAGAGAACCTAGCCCAAATCACCTAGGTGTTCTAACAATCTCCCCCTATTTGGGTGAGGTTACTTCAAACAGAAACAGAGAAAAAAACACAGGAAAAAATGAAGTAGACATGGCATAAAATTGAGATAGCTGATACAGTAAATAAGCTATCAGTACCTTTATAAGGCTATGCACCCAAATTGTTCACAATAAAAATAGAGACTGAAAATAAATAACCTAAATGTCCTTGGGAGAATCAGAAGATTTAGCAAATTTAATTACTTTGTTAGGATCTTGTGCTTGCTTCAGTGTCATAGTCATATTTGCATCCCCAAGTGTCTTTTGAGAAGTAGTTCTAGGAACAACAGCTTCAGAATGTAGATGCATGTATTTTTCAACATTAAACAACTTTCCAACTTGATATCTTTCAAATTCATTTTTCCTGTAGCTTGACATTGTTGAAAATTGAGAGGGATCCGGACCCTTTTCTCTGGCTTGCCTTATCTGAGAGAGAGCCACAGATTCTTGGAATCTAGCCATTCTGTTAGTTTGGCTAGTCTCTGGATCATAGGCTAGAATTGGAGGTCTTTTAGGGCTTTTTGCTTTGTCAGGAGATGAAGGAGGAGAGAATGTTGGCTTGGGGGCAAATTGCTGAGCACTGGATGAACTTCTAGAGGAGAGCTGATGTCTGTGTTGGTGATGACTGTCTATAGAAGATTGAGAAGGTCTTCCTTTCTCTGATAGGTTTTGGTGAATATAGGCTTGAGAAGTGCATCTGAGCTTTGAAAGATGGTTCCTGAAGCACCTGCAGCTGGAGGAGAAGGAGGAGGATCCCTTTTAAATTTTTGTGGAGGAGGAGAATATCTGCTTCTTTTCTTCCTTGCCTTATGTTCATTTTTGGATAGCCACATCCATGCTGGCATACCCTTATATGGAGTTATATTGTGCAGAATATAGTAGGGAGTGTCATTTGTTGGGTTGAGTTTTGGAGCAGGAGGAGGAGGAGCTTTTCCTTTCTTGGAGATTTTCTTCCTCTTTGGATCCTCATCAGAGTCATCATCATCATCATCAGAAGAAGATTGGGGATTGTCATACATATCATCAATCTGGCTTATTACATCCTTGGGGATTTCTTTACTTACTGGAGTGGGGACCATTTCAGCCTGAGCTGCTTCAGTTTCTATGGCAATGTCTTGAGCCATAATGTCATCCAGATTTGGGAGAGGGCTATCATCCATGATATAGGATGGCCCAGGAGAGCTAGATCTCTGATCAGACAATATTTTTGGAGGAGCTGTCAAACTTTTCTTTACAATGTCTAACACCTCTGAGCTAACAGGAGAAGTATAGCACACTATTGCTCTTGATGATAGAATGGAAAAGGTAAAATAAATATAGGATCCAAATATTTTTGGCAAAGCTGCTAGATTTGCTTTGGAATTGATAATATAGACCCTTCTAGGCAAAATTCTGGCAGAATAACCTCTTGAGTATATGACACTATAATATATGTATAATAAACATCTGTCTCCATGTCTGATTCAAGAAAATTTAAGACATCTGTTTACATAGCAGCTTCTGTTCCTGCTGCTGGCACTTCTGTTGTTGTTGATGTAGTTACTGTTGTTACTACTACTGCTTCTGCTTCAACTACTGTTGCTTCTTCCTCATCAAGTATCTCCCCCTGCCTGGGTTTAGTAATAACTGAAGTCAGGCCCCTTTCTAAAGAGAGAGCAGTGGTGAGAGCAGAAACTTGGGCAGACAGAGTGGAAATGGATGCAGCAAGAGGGGAAATTGCCTCTGCTAAGATGGTCTGGAAGAGTGGTTTGAGAAGTTGAAGAAGGGATTGTAGGATGGAGGGATCTAAGATTGTAGAGGTAGAGGTTGTGGCAGAGTTTGGTTGAATAGGGATAGTGGTAGAGATAGTAGTAGCTAGTGGAGTGAGAGTTGGAGTATCTGGCATAGAAGTGTCTAGAGGGGGGTCATGTTGAGGAGAGGGAGTGTTCAGTGGAGATGATAATAAATTGAAGGAGGGGAGATCAGCAAGATGAGATGAAAGAGGGGATTGGGGAGGTGTAGGTATGGATGTATCTTGTTGGGGGGAAGGTGTAGAGGAGGAAATATGGGTTGGAGATTGATGAATTGGGGATGTTGGAGGAAGTAGAGTAGAGACTGTAACATGAGTTGAAGCTGGGGTGAGTTGAGTTGCTGGAAGAGATGAAGGTTGGAGAGCTGGAGATTGAGGAGATGATGGAGTAATGTTGGATGAAATAATGTTGGATGGGATCTCTTCAGAAGGGTGGGAAGTGCCTGGAATAGCCCTTGTACTTTCAGAAGCTTGGGTGGCAGTGGATGAAGCCTTAGAGGTCTTTGAGATTGTCCTCTCCCACCTGCCAAACAAGGCACATGTGAGTCTTTTGCTGGCATTGATGAATGTGGTCTGGGAGACCAGTGATTCAGCAGCCTTTTCTGTCAAGAAGATCCCTAGAATCCTTCCAAAGTTTACTTCCTTTTTACTGTTCCTTTTCTTGATAAGATCAAAGACGATCTGTGCCCAGTTCACCTGCCTCTTATTTACCACTGTTATTGATCTGGTTATTGTGTTGTCCTCGGTTATAGATGCAGTATAGACCCATTCTCTGATTTCCGTGCTGGGTATTTTGATTCTAATGGTAAGCAGATTTTTCAATTGTTGATCTTCCAGCAGTTGCAGAATGTGGAGGAAAATTGGATCGGAGTGCTGGAAGGAGTCGAAATCCATGTCGAATCCGGTATCAAACCTCATTGCCGCAAGAGCGCCTGCTGGAATCGCCATGAGTGCACCTATAAGAGAGAAAACGAAGATCAAGTGCAAAGGGAATTGAAATCGCGGGACGGAGGTCGAAGAAAACCTAGATATAAGGTTTTCTGGAATATGAAACGACAAACTCCAGTCCACGAAAAATAAAAAATCTTCGTTCTGAGGTCGACAAAATAATTTAGAGTTTAACAGTTCGTCGAACTTAGTCTTAAGGTTTGAAGACATTTCGTCGATCTCTGGTCGACGAAAGGTTTATGAAGTAAGTTCGTCGATCTCAGTTCGACGAAAATTACTTCACCAGGAGATTTCGTCGAGCTCAGGTCAACAAAAAATCTCAAGAACAGTTATCAGTTCGTCGATTTTAGGTCGACGAACAGAGATAATTCTTTGACCATAGACAGAGCATTAGATTAAATCCTAACCATTTATCATACCAAGCAGATTGACTAAGAATAGATGCTTGGATGAGTCCAATGGCTTAGTGAATATATCTGCTCTTTGCAAATCAGTAGAGATAAATTCAAGTTTAATCTTTTGTTTGTCAACACAATCTCTAATGAAGTGATGTCTAATGTCTATATGCTTGGTTCTAGAATGCAATACTGGATTTTGTGCAATTGAAATAACACTTGTATTATCACATAGAATAGTTGAATTATTTAAGTTGACACCCTAATCCAGTAGTTGGTTTTGTATCCACAAGATCTGTGAAAAGAAACTGCCTGTATCCATATATTCAGCTTCAGCAGTGGCTGTTGAAACAGATGTTTGCTTTCTAAAGAACCAAGATACAAGTCTGTCACCAAGGAACTGACAAGTTCCAGAGGTGCTTTTCCTGTCTACTCTGCATCCAGCATAATCGGCATCAGAAAATCCAGTTAACACAAATGCTGATTCTGTTGAATACCAGAGGCCTAGATCTAGACAACATTTTATATATCTTAAAATCCTTTTTAAGAAAATAAGGTGAGATTCTTTAGGGTTCACCTGGAACCTAGCACAAAGACATGTGGCAAACATAATATTTGGTTTGCTTGTTGTTAAATATAGTAGGGATCCAACAAAGGACCTATACCTGGTCTGATCTACTAGTTTTCCAGATTCATCAGCATCTATAACAGCATTGGCAGCCATGGGAGTTTTCATGGCAGAGGCATCATTCATCCCAAACTTCTTAATAAGCTCTTTAGCATATTTAGACTGAGAGATGAAGATCCCTTCAGGGGTTTGTTATCACTTGGAGACCAAGGAAATATGATAACTCACCCATGCTACTCATCTCAACCCTTGAGTGCATTAAATCATAAAATATTTTGCACAGATTTGGATTAGTAGAACCAAAAATTATGTCATCCACATATATTTATACTAAGAGAATTTTATCATGATGCAACTTTGTAAAAAGGGTTCTATCTACCATGCCTCTTGAAAAACCATGCTCTAAAAGAAAGCTGGCTAAGGTCTCATACCAAGCTCTTGGAGCTTGCTTTAAACCATAGAGAGCCTTATGCAATTTAAAAACATAAGAGGGATGAGATGGAGAGATAAAACCTGGAGGTTATTCAACATACACCTCTTCTTTGAGTTCTCCATTTAGGAATGCACTCTTCACATCCATCTGGTAGACTTTAAACTTTTTGAATGTTGCATAAGCTAAGAAAATCCTTATAGCTTCAAGTCTGGCAATTGGAGCAAAGGGTTGATCATAATCAATCCCTTCCTCTTGCTTGTATCCTTGAGCAACAAGCCTTTCCTTGTTCCTCACTATCACACATTGGGTATCAAGTTTGTTTCTAAATACCCACTTAGTCCCAATTACTGGATAGCCCCTATGCCTTGGAACTAAGTCCCAAACTTTACACCTCTCAAACTGGTTGAGTTTCTCTTGCATTGTAGTGATCCAGTTTTGATCTTGCTCTGCATCAGATATGGATTGAGGCTCAATTTGAGAGAGAAAATAGGCAAGCATCACATCAGGGTTGAGTTGATGCCTTGTCTGCACTCCTACTGATATGTCTCCAATTACTTGATATCTAGGGTGATCCCTAAGTATGACAAGATCATTAGGTGGAGTTTGTTCAGTGACAGTTATTTGATTTAATTCCTCTTGTGGAATTGTATCAACTGTTGGAGAAAATTGAACTGCTTCCATAGTCTCTTCTTCACTTTCAGCTTCTGATATAGCTTGTGGAGAGGGATGTGATTCAACCCTTGAGGTAAGGTTTAGATCATCCAATCTCTCACACAAATTTTGTACCTGCAGATTATTGTTGGTAGAGATGTCTCTCTCCTTATAAAACATATTAGATTCATCAAATTTCACATGCATAGATTCCTCAATTTTTAATGTTGATTTATTAAGCACCCTATATTCCTTGCTGACTTGGGAATATCCTAGGAAAATTCCCATTATAGCCTTAGCTTCAAACTTTCTAAGATGTTTCTTGTCATTGTGGTGAATATAGCATATACATCCAAATACTTTAAAATAGGTTATTATAGGTTTCTTTCCTTTGAGTAGTTCATAGGGAGTATTAAGCTTTAGTTTATGTATTAGGCTTCTATTCAGGACATAATTTGATGTGCTTACTGCCTCTGCACAATAGGAAAGAGACATGTAAGCATCTGCAAGCAATATACTTGCAGCTTCAATGAATGTCTTATTCTTCCTTTCAACTACCCCATTTTGTTGAGGAATTCTTGGAGCTGAGAAACAATGTCTGATACCTTCCTTCTCACAGAACTATTACATAAGAAGAGATTCAAACTCAGTGTCATGATCACTTCTGTTCAATTCAACTTGAGTAGAGTACTCAATCTGTATGTTCTTGAGAAAATCTGTGAGAACCTTAAAAGTATCTGACTTAGTTCTCAAAAAGAAAACCCATGTGAATCTGGAGAAATCATCTACAATAACTAATGTATAAGACTTTCCTCCTAGACTTTGTACTGCAATAGGGCCAAAAAGGTCCATATGGAGCAAGTACAAAATTCTAGGTGAATCACTCTTATTAATGGATTTGAAACTAGATTTAGTTTGTTTGCCTAGTTGACAAGCCATGCAAAGGCCTTCCTTCTTGTAGGGACCAGAAGGTAAACCTCTAATAAGATTGTCCTTAGATAACCTAGCTATATTTTTATGGTTTATATGTCCTAGTCTTTTGTGTGATAAGCTAGTTTGAATGCTGACAGAATTGAATAAGCAAATTTCAGATTTAGCTGATTCAAAATTTACTATGTAGATGTTGCCTTGTCTAAATCCTGTTAAAATAGTTGTGTTGTTTAAAGAAAAAAGACATAAAGAGTTAGTGAAGCTTACTTGATAACCTGTATCACATAGTTGGCTTACTGATATCAGGTTATGCTTAAGACCATTTACATAAGTCACTTTCTTGAATGTGACAGTTCCACAGCTGAAATCTCCATAGCCTTCTGTCAGTCCAAAGCCCTGAGTCCCCAAAGATTACTTTAGGTCCAGTCTTGGATTTATAGTTGATTAGGCATTTCTTACAACCTGTCATATGTTTAGAGCAACCACTGTCTAGGTACCACTTGTTTTGAGTGACAGGGTTCTCTTCTACCTGCAAAGAGGATTAGCAGTTTTTGACCCAGATTACCTTGGGTCCTTGTTGTTTAACATAACTGAAACTTGAAATAAATGAACATTCAGGTTGATCCTTATAACCTAAAGGACGATACCTTCTAGGAGGTATGACCCAGTATCTAAAAGGATTAAAGGATTTATCAGTTTTTAGGTTACTCTGGTTATGAACTGAGTTTGACAAATTTGAGTATGTTTGTCGGCCTGAGCTCGACGATCTGGGTTGAATTTTTCGATCTCTGCTCGAAGAATGGAGGTATCTATTCTCAGAGCCCCAGAAACGTTGATCTATGGTCGATGAACCATACTAGTTTTGTCGATCCCAGCTTGAAGAATAGTTTACATTATTATTTGCATTCAGGGTTTGCCGTTCTGAGGTCGATGAACCATACCCATTTCGTCGTTCTGAGTTCGACGAAATATGCTGAACATAGTTATATTGTTTATTTTTCTTTTTCTGATTGGTTTTCTTTATTTCTAACTGTTCAAGAACTTCATTAACCTTCTCTACCTGTTCAGTATTTTTCTTACCGTTTTCAGAGATGAAGTTAATAGGTTTTGATAATTGATTTTTTTGAATTAGGATTGGTTCACTAGATGAGGCTCCTAATCCTAGTTTGTTATTGTTAGATCTTGTATTAACCGTGCTAGTTATATCTAACAGTTGTAAACTTCTACCATTCAAGAATTCTTCTAGTTCCTTAGCCTTACTTAATTCAGATTTCAGAAAAACTATTTATTATTTGGCTAAGCTTAATTCTTCAGTTAACTTTTCATTTTCAGCAATGATTTTGTCTTGTTCTAAAAGTTTTTCCCTAAGAAGTTTGATTTCCTTCTCAGATCCTATTAGGTCTAAACACAAGAGTTTAAATTCAGATTGAAATTCTTTAGATTGAAAGTCATAGGAAGCAATTACCTGATCCTCTTCAGAGAGGAATTCTTCATCATCTGATTCTTCTGAATCTAATCTGCTGCTTCCAGCATCAATTGCCATAAGGCAAATTTCCCTTGCCTTCTTTTCTTCTACATAATCCTCACTGGAACTGGAGGAGGATGTTTCATCTTCAGTATCACTCCAGGTTTCAGCTATAAAGCCCTTCTCCTTCTTTTTGTACTTGCTGGAGGAGGCCTTGCTGTGCTGATGTCTTCTTGAATCCTTTTCTTGCCTTCTGTCTTTCTTTTGGACTTTTGGACATTCTGAGATGAAGTGTCCAGGTTTCCTGCACCCAAAAATAGACAACCTCTTTAGAAGGGGTCTTGTCATACCTGGGTTTATCTTCATTCCTTGAGGGCTTCCTCCTGAAGTCCTTCCTTGCCATTTTATAGAATCTCTTAGCAAAGAGACCCATAAGATCTTTATTGTCTTGCAAGCTGGGAGATTCTTTTGCAGTTTTGAATGCTAAGTTCTGTTCCTTCCTGGTAGGTATTGAAGCCTCTGGTTCAACTGCAGCTTCTCTTGACTTGATCAATTGCTCATAGGATTTGAGCTTTCCAAGCAGAGATTCTGTTTAAATTCCAGCCATGCTTCTGGCTTCTCTGATGGGCCAGATTCTGGAATCCCAAGTGCTAGGGAAGCACATAAGGATCTTGTAATTGACCTCAGTCAGAGTAATTTCCTTGTCCAATGTTCTGAGCTCACTGATGATGGATCTCAGCCTGTTGTACATTACTTCCACAGATTCTACTTCATCTTTACTGAAATTCTCATATTGGGATATGAGGTTGGATCTTCTATCCTTCCTCTTATCAGTAGAGCCTGCTACCATTTGGTTGAGGGAATCCCAAATGGCTTTGGCAGATGTACATTTAGCAACTTTCTGAAATATATCATCTGACATAATTTGGGACAGTATGTTCATAGCTCTGGCATCAGCAATCTTTGCTTTCTTATGTGCATCAACTTGATCTGGAGGAGGCACTGCACTGAGATTTATAAGAGGTTGAAGTAGAGGTAACTGAAGCTGGTGATCCTGTCAAGATGGAATTAAAGATGTCCTCATCAATAGAGTTCATATAAAGCTTGATTCTTGCCTTCCAGATCCCTAACTTTTGAAAGTTGCAGACTGGAGGTCTAGTGCTGGCATAATCCTTGTTTTGTGCAATGATATCAGAAAATAAAATCTAATCAGAGAAACTAATAAGACTTATTAGGAGTTTATCCTGAGGATCTTGATTAATCTTGGTGTAAGCCTGTATGATGTGATTAACCTGCCTCTAATACAAATTGAAAGATAGGGTAAGCTTTGAAAAATTATAGAGGGGGGGGGTGAATAGAGTTTTTAAAATCTTTTTAATTTTTGCTGAAATAAGAAGTCTTTAATAAAATATGTTACTATGATATAGGTGTATGAGTGTACAAGTGTAGCAGATGAACTAGAGAAAAGATAACTAAGCTACACAACAAAACATATCACAGCACAAGCACACAGGAAGATCACAGCCACACAGACAACACAAGAATTTTTATAATAGTTCCCCAAACTTGAGTACATCCACTCTTCTACCACCCTAGGTAGGAATCCACTATAGGTTTTGATCAGGTGACTGCCACCAATGAGCTTTTGATCAGGTGCTCAAAAACCAACCCATCTTTTGGAAGGAGACTTGCAACCAGAATAATTTTGAATGGAATTAAAACCCTGTACAGAGGTGGGGAAGAGAGGTTGATGGAAGTCTTCTTTTCTCAAGTCAAAATGAGAAGACTATGTGGATTCTGTGGTGTTGTCAAAGCTCCCCGTGAAATCTTGAATGGTTCAGGAATGGAAGCTTTGCTAAGGGTGAGTAGGCCTTTTGTTATATCATCAACTCTCCAGAGATCCTTTGACTGATTTTAATATTCTTGTCACTTGAGGTCCCTGAAAACAAAGAAGGTGAAGAAGAAAGACTCTTGATTGTGATTGTTGTTCTTTCTTCTTATTTTGAGAGCAATTTTCCTGAAAACTGTATGCACTGCACTTTTTTTTGTCTGACTGCTTTTTTGTGTGCCTTCTTGTTGATCTCAAAGAGTTTTTGTATTAACTTATTTCTGGCAGAGAGATGATAAGATTGATAACTGCTTCAAGGTCGAAATCAAAACCTGCAATAAATGCTCAGCCGAAATATGGGAAATGAAAACGGCAAGTATGCTGTCATATATTCTATTCTATGTCTGTCCCGAGATATAAGCAATTAACTCCATGGAGGATATTTGTAATCAATGCTGCTAGTAACGGCTCGATTCAAAGGATATAAGTACATTGATTATCCAGGGAATTAACGACCTATAACAGATATAAAATAAGGAGACAGAAAAGGAAATAATAAATAACAATATGTCTTACAGTTTTCGTCGACCATAGAACAGCTTTCATTGACCTGTGATCAGCTTTCGTTGACCTGAGATCAGCTTTCGTCGACCTGAGATCAGCTTTCGTCGACCTGAGATCAGCTTTTGTTGACCTGTGATCAGCTAACAACTGCACTGCATAAACTGACTGATACTGTGCTCTAAGTTCGTCGACCTGAGAATGTGAAATAAGTCGACCTTAGAACTTGGTCAAACTGACGGCGTTGAGATAATAGCACATCTGGAATTGAGTCGTTTGAGAGTGTTGAGTCATTGATAGCGTTGAGAGCGTTGAGTGATCTTTGGCTCTGAGTAAGCTTTGGCTTTGAGTGAATTATAGCACTGAGAGTTGAAGTGTTAGTCGACCTGAGAACAGAGTTCTTCGAGCTCAGCTCAGAGAATTTTATCTCTGAGTTAGTCAAGCTGAGCACAACTTTCGTCGACAAGATATCGACGAGTGTAGATCTCCTTTTTCTAAAACTTAAATTCTCTAAGTCTTGAGTCTTTGGCAGTGTTGGAGGCTGGTCCTTTGTACTGTTGACTCTAAGGACTTGACCTTGACTCTAGAAACACATAAAACTTGACCCTTCTATACAACATGGGTCACACCCTAAGAAGAGAAGCTAGCCCAAATCACCTAGGGGTTCCAACCCCCCCCCCCCCTCTAGGTTGCTAGCTACCTTGAAAATAAGATCTTTAAGCGCAGTCGGACGCTCCATCCTAAAATTCGGGTGGAAACATCCTCATCTTCCTCCTCGGTTTCCACCACTGCCTCTGGCAAGCTGCCTCCTGCGACTTGGCTCAGCCACTACTATTCCTTATATCGGTCTTTTGCTACTTGCCTGGATCCCAAGGTGGTCCGCCACCAATCTTTTTGCCATGTCAATTATCTGAGCGATTTTCGAGTCAGCTATAAACAAAATAGCCTGCCATAAAGGGTTACGCAAACCTTGGTAGAACCGTTTCATGTACCCACAGTCATCCAAATCATAGGAGTCAGCGAACCTAGAAAGGTGTTGAATCTCCCATTGATACTCCACAACTGACTTAGATCCCTCTTTCAACAATAGGAACCTTTATTTAAGCTCATCTCGAGCAGTAGAGGGAACAAAACATTCTAAGAAGACAACAGAGAATTCATTCTAGCTGATGTCAGTGTATATGCATCCTTGAAAAGTGGAGCCAATAAGGGACTTCCACTACCTCTTTGCATATGATTCCAAGACTATTGGGTCCATTGATCCCAATGTCCCTGATTTGAAGAAGGCATACAAGACAATGGTATACATATATAGGTCTTTAATGGGTGCCATAAGTTCTTGGTATACAGGTGATTACTTGTTATAATGATAAGACTAGTTATGTGGACACAAGGAAGGATGCATGAAAGACAAAAATCTGTCTAAGTCCATAGGAGTTGAGTGAAGCCAGTTCACTCAACTCCAGATGACAAGAAGCATTGAGTAAAGCATGGACAGTCAAAGCCTAACTATTTCCAAGGCAGAATTTTGGTTAATTCCAAAAGTATTAAGTGACAGCAGTTCACTCAATTCCCAGATGATCAGAAGCGTTGAGTCAAGCTCAAGCAGTCAAACATCTGAGAATCATACTAGGATTCTGGCTAAGTCAAGAAGCGTTGAGTGAAGGCAGTTCACTCAATGCCTAAAGAAGAAAGCATCGACAGAACAAAGTTCAGTCAAAGCTTCAGAAGTTGAAGACAAAAATTCTATTGAAGTCCAAATGCATTGAGTGAAGGTTGCTCACTCAACGCCAGCTCAACAAGAAATTCTACCAAGTACAGAAGCATTGAGTGAAGACTGTTCACTCAATGCCTCATCAAGATGGCAAGCTAAGGCAGAAAGTATTGAGTGCATAAGCATCACACAACACCTTCATAGAGAAGAAAAATGGCTAAGTCCAAATGCGTTAAGTGATGAAGATTCACTCAACGCCTAATTGGTAAAATAGCTAAGGAATATATTCGTCAAGTAATGACTGATCACTCGACGCCTAGTGCGGCAAGATAATTAGCTAAGTATTTTGGCGCTTGCTGAAGGCTATTCACGCAATGCCTATAATGAATTGTCTGAAATCGACAAAGTCCACAGGTGCTGACGTCAGCAAAAATTCAAAATGTTAAGGGAAGTCTATAGTACACGACAAACGCATCGCATGCCTCCAGTACTACATTTAATGCAAATGCAAGATTGTTGCTACCAAATCTAAGTGGGCCAAGGCTCAAAGAGCCATTGGACAGCGGGATAGAAAAGGAATCATATCACTGAGAAGAAATTAACTTTCGGAAAGTACTGAACTTCATATTCTTCCTCTCGACATTATTGTAGAGCCAAGAGAAGTTGTTCAAACTAATGATCTGAAAGTTCTCGTAAGATAGTTGTTGTCATTCTTATCCTCAAAAGTAAGTACAGAGAGACATCTCTGAGAAAGAAGGAGCAGCAAAGCCAAGACCTAGCAGCAACTACTTCACAAGCTCAGGCTAAACATTCATGAAGAACACTTTCTGGAGTTGTGAAGAAGACTGAAATGAGTTATCTCAGCATAGAAGGAGGAAGACACCGAGAATATTTCTCTTATGTCTAAACATCATCAACAAACCATTACTCTCTCTATAGGATCATTTGATTTTAGTGTAAGCCTAATATATAAAAGATGAGTGTAGCATCTTCTATAGATCTGAGGTAGGATTCAAGTGGAGAATCTGAGGTAGGATCCAACAGTAGATATGAGTTGTAGGGCTATCCTACTAGCCTGAGTTGTATTACTTAGAGATAAGTCTGAGGTAGGTTATTTTTGGATCACTGAGCTATTAGATCTTTGTTGGCTCTGAGTGGTAGGACTTTTTGTATGAGGTAGGTCTTGGAGGAGACTGAGAGATCCTGAGGGATCTGTGTTGTAAGCTCTTTAGAGCTGAGTTTGGAGAAGTGGCCTTGTCTAACAAGTTGTTAGAAAGGTGGGTAGGATAGTGGATGTACCCATAATCTGGGTAACCACTATAAATCTTTTTTGTGATCTTGAAAGCTAACTTAATCTAACTCACAACACACCAAAGTAAGGAGAAACTATAAAAAGACCTAAAACATATTCACCCCCCCCGCCTCTCGGTGTTAGCTACTCTTGAAACTAAAGACTTTCAAGTGGCATCTGAGAGAGGTTGCTCAAAAAGGACTTAACAGTCTAATTTGATCTCCAAGAGTAGCACAAGTATAAATTTATGGGTTTAGGAGAGAACCATAAGGAGATGGGTTCCATAAAACTTCCAATCTGTAAAAAAGAAAGCTTTGGGATCTGGAAGGAGAGGGTCAGGTTTTTTATGGAAGCATCTAACCCAAGAATCTTTATAACTATTCAAGAGAGACTCTTTATCCCAATGAAGATCTCAGCTCTAGATACAATTGTCCACACACCTAAAAAATATTTTGAAATGACCAAGGATGAGGTCATTCTAGCTACAAAGGACAAGAGGGCACAAAACATAAAAGTAGTGCCATAGATAATTCTACATTCCAGAATCTAGTCCATTGCATGACATCAAAGGAGATATGGGATACCCTGGTTGTCTATATGGAAGGCACTGAGGAAGTCAGGGATGATAGGAAATCCCTGCTTAACAAAGAGTATGAAGCCTTCAAACATAACAAGAAGGATAGCATAGCAGATAGCTGAGAAATTCTTTAGAATTGTGAATGAGCTGAGGATCTATGGGAGAGTCTTCAGCCATAATGAGCTCAATGACAAGTTTCTCAGATCTGTAACTAGAGCCTGGGATACAAAGATCTATGCCATCAGAGAGGTAGCAAAGCTTGTTGATACTCCCCCTCACACATTGTTTGGGAAGTTTCTCTCCTATGAGATGCAGCAATTTGCCAAGAAAGAGGGGGAGACTATCAACATATCTCAGGCCAAGGAAAAGTTTGTGGCCTTCAAAGCAGAAAGCTCAAAGAAGAGCAAGGAGAGGATAGCCTCTCCCCTAAGGAGACCTGCTGAATTATCCAACTTAGAGACAAGCTCATAAGACAACAACATGTCTGATAGAGAGTGTTGGGTATTGTATCCACAATAACCCTGATTTGAAGAAGGGTTCGGTCAAGCTAAGTTGACTTGAGATTGTATTTGATGCTATGGTTTAGTTATGTACTTGCAGGTTCACATTGCTAAGTACACAACAATGTTAGGTTATAGTGGGTCAGTAAACACAAGACTACACAATGTAATTCCTCATTGTGTATGCCAAAGTGTTGACTCACGTGTAATCTCTCTATTAGGGTGTACTTCTATCCCAAGTACATAAGAAGGCTCAAGGATGGTCAAGGGTTAGACCCAGGAAAAATAGAAATTTTACCTAAGTAAAATTTGGCGAGTATGGTAAAGTATACACGTCGAATTTGTCAAGTATCATCGTTGATACATGCCAAATTTGTCGAGTATACTTACCAATACCCGTCGAATTCGTCGTATATAGTTAGGGTAAATTCTTTGGAGAAAGTGAACAATCTATTAAGTAAAATTCGTCGAGTATCATTGTGCATACTCGTCAAATGTATCTAACGATACTCGCTGAATAGGTCGAATATGCTAAGTGATACATACCAAATTCGTCGAGTCTAGTCGACACTAATTCTCTAGATTTTTCTAAGTCCAATTCGTCAAATATAAGGTGCTGACTATGTAAGGCCCCAAATCACGATTATGAGTTGGCTGTGTAGGCTGAGCAACACGGCTTGGGACACGTGTGTATCCAAAGCTGTGTCTTACTCTGTGTTAGCAACACGGCCAAGGACACTGGCATGTATAAAGCTGTGTCCTGCTCTGTGTTGGTAGGGCGGTGTCGAGTGTGGCGCAGGGCAGTTTTGAGTATGGCGCAGGGCAGTGTCGAGTGTGGTACACGGTCTGTGACACGGGTGTGTCCAGGGCTGTGTCCTACTGAGTTTGACATGTTTTCGTAAGGTCGATGAAATGCAGTCGACGATCCTCGGAGCTAAGCCATATTTGGCACACGGCCTGTGACATGGGCGTGTCAAGGGCCATGTCCTTCTCTGTGTTTGGCTGGTCTGTGAAGACTGATGAATACGGGCTGGGTACAGGCGTGTCCGAAGCCGTGTTTGGCACACGGCGTGTGAAACGGGCGTGTCACAGGGCCGTGTCCTGGTCTGGAAGCAGCAGTTTCTTTGCCGCTTAAGGCACACGGCCTGTGACACGGGTGTGTCACAAGCCGTGTTCAGCCCCGGAAAGTTATTTTCAGGGCGATTCGTTACCGCTCATTCCCTTCAAATAGGAACCAACGGTCCAGATATCTCCCTACTATTTTAAGGTCGGGAGTTGAGAGTTAAATCCTCATTTCTCTTTGGTCTTTCTCTTTCTAAAGAGTTAGAGAGTGGGGAGAGCAAGGATGGAGGAGGAGGAGGAATCTGGCCGTCGGTGGAGCTTTAGAGCCCCGAATTGCGAGCCGAGTCAAGATCCGTGGAGGCAAGTTTATTGCAGTGCTTTTTATCCGGTAAGTTTTCCATGGTGCCAAAGCGAACGTCAAGGGTAACGATCTTCCTTCTTGGACATGTGAAGTCCTTCTTTTGGCATATGCATGGATTTCCCCCACCAGAAGGTGGATGATTGAGAGATTTCCCTTTGGTTGATTCTTGAAATCCCCAATAAGTCTTGCATATAGATCCGAAAATGTGTAGTACGGAATAGGCATGCTGTGTGAAGCCCATATTGATAGGTTGGTCTAGATTGGTGATGTTTTATTTTGCGCATCAGAGAAGACTCCGTGTTTAAATGAGTGGTTTGTGGAGTCGGTAGGTTGTGCCTGTGAAGTGGAGTAATAGGAAGTACTGGAATGGGGATTCTAGGAAAATAGCCTCGTAATTCTTGTGTTGTATGTTATGGAAAGACCAGTTTTCTGGCACTGCAAGATGTCGTAGGGGTTGGGTTAAGTTTGGGTGCAGAAAGAGAACTTCTGTTTAACCCGCCAAACGATCGCGAGGAATGCTGGAACTAGCTCCCCTTTTGGATTGTGATGTCAATCCTTGGTGGACAGTATGGCTATTATGAGTTGCGATCTCTTAAAAGGCTTCGTGCCGAACAGATAAGGGAATGCCGATGCGCGTCAGTCTAGACATTGAACTGGAGATTTGAGCAACGGGTAAAGGTTGAATTGTATCCGCGTAATGGTCGTCTAACATGAGTGCCTGGAATATTGGTGTTCGTCAGGTTCACATAATGAGAGTCTTAGGCTTGTGAGCCATTAAGACTAAAGTCTCTGGCTGTAGGCTGTGGAGTGAAATGCTCAAACTTTCATTGGGTTTTAGACCTTGAACGGTGGTGGGACCCTGGTTTTCCGGTACACCAAGAATGTGCCCTAAGTGCACGGAGCGTCGGGCTGCATGGCCGACGTTTGTGATATATTAATTGTGCGTGAGTGCACGTTGTGTGATATATCTGCTTGTAAAATTCTATGCCTGCAGGGAAGGAATACTAGTGCCCCAGGAAAGGGGTAGGGTCGTTATAAATTGGTTAGCTGAATGCTGACCGTTGCCTTGTTTGCCACCATCATGGTGGGCTATCCTCATACATATGCTGGAGAGCCGAGCGGGAAATAGCAGGCTGAAGACCTTGCTGCTACTGCTATCCCTCAAAGGCTGAGCGAAGAACTTTATTGTTTTCATGTGTGGCCGGCCTGCGCGCTGATGTTTCTAATCCACACTTGTTAAGCTTAACTGTAAATACTTAAGGCTAAACTTTTGTGTATTTGGTGTACATTCCGATGGGGTTATATATAAATGTGGTTGTTTATATATAGTGCACATTCATGGCTATTGAGTTCAATATTAACTTTAAATCTTCCGCTAGTATGCTCTGAGTTAGGATGCGAATATGTTTTGGTATTAACCTGTAACCTCCCCGACTGTTTGTGGCATATTTTGTGGGGCCCCAGTCGGGCCTTCTATTATTTGTTATTTAACGGATGGGGTCGTTACAATTTGGTATCAGCTTGTCTCGGTCTTCCTCTTTCGAATTCGTGGTCGAATTCTTTTGTAGGTGGTGAGTACGTGTACGTGCGACCCACTTTAACATTAATGAACTCAAAAATGTCCACTAAGGAATGCAAATACACCTGTTTGAGGAACCTGCGCGTTCCTATATTGTTGTTATTGCTTTTGCAAGGTCGTTAAAGTGTGTCTTGTTCACCTATATGTGACTCGTAGTGGTGTTGGGCAGTCTGAGCCCCAACGTTCTGATGAGAGTACGGAACTAGGTGAGGTGTCTACACCTCCTTCTACGGAAACAGTATGCTTAGTTGCTGAGGCGCTGTTTGCAATGATCCATGCACAGCCTACTGGGCAGGCACAGCCGGCATTGGTGCCCGAACGGGTTGATGTATGACCAGAACCTGTTGAGGTTGTTGATCCTCGAGCAGCTGAATGCCAGTTGAAGCAGTTTATGAGCTTCAATCCTCCTACGTTTACGGGTGTGGGATCCCCAATGCAGGCGGAGGATTGGTTGTCATGCGTCAGGCAAATATTGACGGCAATTATGACGGAGGAAGATCAGAAGGTCACCTTGGCCATCTTCTTATTGGAAGGAGAGGCTCGGCTATGGTGGGATGGGATAGAGTTACACCAATTAGCGGGCAGGCAACTAACAGAAGTCTTGATTGAGGAGTTTTTGTGACTGTTCTTGGCAAAACACTTGCCAGTACACAACGTATCGCCATGGAAAATGAGTTCCAACGTCTAACTCAGGGAGAAAGTTGTGTCGATACCTACTTACATGAGTTCACACGATTGGGACGCTATGCAGGATCTATCTTCGTTGATGAACAACGCAAAACCAATAGGTTCTACGAAGGGTTGCAGGATGAATTTAGATTCCTGCTCTCAAGTGCGGTGAACCAGGGGTTTCAGGCATTGGTGGATACGGCTTGTACGTTGGGAAAGGATCTAAGGTGGGTGCAAGGAAAAAGGGACATGGCTGTGACAAAGTCCGAGTTCAAAGCGCCCCGTTCTGTAAAATCGAACTACCAAAGGAAATGGAGCAAGAGATCCAAGTCTTTTAGACAGGCACCTTATAAAGTTGCGTCGGGGGAAACTTCGAGGTAAGAGTCTCGTATATGCTATACATGTGGTAGAGTGGGACATCTAGCCCGTGACTGTCGGGTTGGTCCGCTAAAGGTGGAAAAGAAGACAGGAGCATCATATACTGATAAGGGAAAGACAGTGGTGGAGTCCTCTGCATCCCAGGCGCAGGTATATAATCTTGGCCAGCAGGAGGCCATAAAGCAAAGTGACATCGTCACATGTACGATCTAAGATATTGATTGTTTACTATTCATGTTTCATACCTTGCGTGTAGCTTGTGTATGATATGTTTGTCATAGGCTTTGTCCTGATTCTGGACAATCCGGCGAGAGCACTATTCGATACAGGTGCTTCACATTCATTTCTATCTGAGGACTTCATAGCATGAATCGGAGTACCTAGTCAAATGATGACAGATAATGTGAAAGTGTTGTTACCAAATGGATGTGTGATGCGTGCAGATAGGACTTGTTATATGGAAGTATAAATAGGAAGTCGGGATTTCTGCTTGAACGCATATGTGCTATCGATATCGGAATTTGATGTGATCTTTGGAATAGACTGGCTCTCGGAGCAATGCGCCTTTATTGATTGCAATTAAAACGAGATCACTCTGGGCCAGAATATCGAGCTTGAGACTAATTTCGCTATTATGCGATGAGAGAGCGAGATCTTGATGTCTGCTCTCCAAGTCATCAATGCTATTCGGAAGGGCGCGGAGTTATTCTTCATGCTTATTCAGGCTGTTGAGCCAAAGGCCAGTGTGAGTGACGTTCTAATTATATCGGAGTTTGTTGATGTGTTTCCTCAAGATCTTCCTTGGTTACCACCCCAGCAAGAGATTGACTTCACTATTGAGCTGGTGCCAGGTGCGAAACCTGTGGCCCGCTCTCCATATCGGGTAGTGCCAAAGGAAATGACATAGCTGAAAGTTCAACTGCAAGAGTTGCTGGAATAGGGATACATACGCCCAAGTATGTCACCTTGGAGCGCACCTGTTCTTTTTGTGAAAAATAAGGACGGTAGTCTGTGGTTGTGTATCGATTATCGCGAATTGAATTAGCTGACAGAGAAAAACAAGTATCTGATTCCACGGATAGATGACTTGTTCGATCAGCTAGTGGGATCAATCGTCTATTCTAAACTGGACTTAAAATCTGGTTATTACCAGTTGAGGATTTGGGAAGGTGACATTCCCAAGATAGCGTTTGGAACACGCTACGGTCTTTATGAGTTCACTATAATGTCGTTTGGGCTATGTAATGCGCCATCGGCGTTCATGGATCTAATGCACCGAACATTCCGAGAGTACTTGGACCTGTTTGTGATTGTCTTCATTGATGATATCTTGGTGTACTCTCAATCTTAAGCTGACCATGTGAACCATTTACGGTTGGTGTTGCATACCCTGAGGAGAAATAAGCTCTATGCCAAGTTCTCAAAGTGTAAGTTCTTGCTATCGTCAGTGGCTTTTCTTGGCCATATGGTGAGTGGATAGGGCATTGCGGTGGATCCGTCAAAGATAAGAGCCATAAGGGAGTAGCCAGTGTTGTCATCAGTGGCCGAAGTCAGGAGTTTCCTTGGACTGGCAGGATACTACAGAAATTTTGCAGAAAACTTCTCACGGATCGCTTTGCCTCTTACCACATTAATGAGTAAGGATCAGAAGTTCGTTTGGATGTAGTAGTGTGCGCGAGCTTTTGAAGAGCTAAAGAGTCGTTTGACCACGACACCTGTTTTAACATTGCCATGTGCTACAGACAGCTATGAGATTTATGGTGATGCATCAGGGAGCGGCTTAGGCTGCGTTCTTCTTCAGTTTGGAAATGTGATCGCTTATGGCTCACGCCAATTGAAAGTGCATGAGCGAAATTATCCCGTCCACGAACTGGAGTTGGCGGCGGTCATTTTTGCACTTAAATTATGGCGTCACTATCTATATGGCGTAAAAGTAGATATATTTACGAACCATAAGAGCCTATAGTACCTATTGGACCAGAAGGATCTCAATATGCGATAATGAAGGAGGATGGAGTTCCTCGGGGACTACACCTTTGATATTCACTACACTCCCAGGAAGGGAAACGTGGTCGCAGATTTCTTGAGTCGTAGGACTCCGTCAAGGGAAAATTAGTTGCAGATGTATGATGAGCGTCTGATCTAGGTGTTAGAAGCATTAGAGATTTCTTTTGTCGACAAGAATTCCACAGCAAATGCATGCTTGAACTGGACAGAGGTACAGTTTGACTTTGCGGAAAGAATTCTGCGAGCAACAGAACTTGATGAAAGTCTACAACGCTATGCAGTAGATGGGTAGAATGACCAATTCTCCTGGGATGACAGCCTTTTGCGGAAAGAGGTTCTTTTGTGCGTCCCAATTATGGGTAAGATAAGAGAAGAATTGATGTATGAAACTCACTTTACGAAATACTCAATTCACCTAGGGAGCACGAAGATGTACAAAGACATGAAAAAGCTATTCTGGTGGCCAGGTTTAAAGAAAGACATAGAACATTATGTGGCAAAATGTCAAACATGTGTCCTTGTGAAAGCAGAATACTAGAAGCCCGGAGGTTTCTGAAGTCACTACCTATTCCGGAATGGAATTTTGATGATATTTCAATGGATTTCATGCACGGCTTGCCGACATCTCAACGCGGTAATGATTCGGTTTGGGTAATCGTAGACCGGTTGACTAAAGTGGCTCACTTCCTTTCGAATAAGAGGGACGATTCAGTGGAAGTCTTGGAGAAGCTTTATGTTGAGCAAATAGTACGACTGCACGGTTTTCCCTGTAGCATCGTAAGTGATCGAGACGGGCGCTTCACTTCGAATGATTGGAGGCTAATCCATCAGTTATTGGGGACAAAATTAACATTCAGTACAGCCTTTCATCCACAAACAGATGGCCAGACTGAGAGAACCAACAAAACGATGGAGGACATGCTCCGAATGTGTGCCTTGGATTTTTGAAAGAGGTGGGAAGATCATCTCTATATGGTAGAGTTCGCGTACAATAATAGCTACCATGCGAGCATAAGTATGACATCGTTTGAAGCTTTGTATGGTCGGAAATGTCGTACACCATTAGCTTGGGAGGAAGCATGCGAATCAAAATTATATAAGTGCAAGGAAGTCGAAGAAGCCCAAGATATGCTCTATTCGAGAGAGGCTACTGATAGCCCAAAATAGACAAGCCAAGTACAGTAACGCCAAGCATCGGAACGTGGAGTTTATAGTGGGCGACTAGGTATACCTCAAGATAAAACCATTTAAAGGCGCATCAAGGATTCGATGCCTAAAGAAGCTTAGTTCGAGGTATGTTGGGCCTTTTGAGATCTTGGAGCGGATTGGTAAAGCCTCCTATCGGTTAGCTTTTTCGGTAGAACTGAGTTGTTTACATGATGTATTTCACATCTCGATCCTACGCAAAGTCATGAAAGAACCAACACAAGTGGTTGTTGCGGATCAAATATCGATCGATGGTGGGCTAACAACGAAAGTTAAACCCATTCGGATCGAAGATTCTGAGGTCAAGCAATTACGGAACAAAGCTATCAGGATGGTCAAAGTTCGATGGGACAATTATGTCGTGAGTAGCTTTCGTGGGAACGAGAGCAGACCATGCTTGAGGAGTACCCCGAGCTTTTCTACTCAGGTACCATTTAAGTTTGTGTAATTTTCCCTTTTCTAATTTTGGGACGAAATTATTTTAAGGGGGGAAGAGTTGTAACGCCCCAAATCTCGATTATGAGTGGGATGTGTAGGCTGAGCAACACGGACTGGGACACGGGCGTGTCCAAAGTCGTGTCCTACTTTGTGTTAGCAATACGGCAGGGGACACGGGCGTGTCCAATGCCGTGTCCTGCTCTGTATTGGCAAGGCGGTGTCGAGTATGGCGCATGGCAGTGTTGAATATGGCACAGGGAGGTGTCGAGTGTGACACACGGCCTCCGACACGGGCGTGTCCAGGGCCATTTCCTGCTGAGTTTGACGTGTTTCTGTAAGGTCGATGAAATGCAGTTGACGATCCTCGGAGCCAAGCCATGTTGGGCACACAGCCTATGACACGGGCGTGTCAAGGGCCATGTCCTTCTCTGTGTTTGGTCGGTCCGTGAAGACTGATGAACACGGGCTGGATACGGGCGTGTCCGAAGCTGTGTCTGGCATGCGGCCTGTGACACGGGCGTGTCACAGGGCCATGTCCTGGTCTGGAAGTGACAGTTTCTTTGCCGCTTAAGGAACACGGCCTGTCACACGGGTGTGTCACAGGCCGTGTTCGGCCCAGGAAAGTTATTTTCAGGGTGATTTGTTGTCGTTCATTCCCTTCAAATAGGATCCAACGGTCCAGATATCTCCCTGTTATTTTAAGGCCAGGAGTTGAGAGTTAAATCCTCATTTCTCTTGGGTTTTTCTCTTTCTAAAGAGTTATAGAGTGGGGAGAGAAAGGAAGGAGGAGGAGGAATCCGACTGCCGTTGGAGCTTCAGATCCCCGAATTGCGAGCCGAGTCCAGATCCATGGAGGCAAGTCTGTTTCGGTGCTTTTCATCCGGCTAGTTTTCCATGGCGCCAAAGTGAACTTCAAGGGTAACGATCTTCCTTCTTGGACATGTGAAGTCCTTCTTTTGGCATGTGCATGGATTTCCCCCACTAGAAGGTGGATGATTGAGGGATTTCCCTTTGGTTGGTTCTTAAAATCCCCAATAAGTCTTGCATATAGATCTGGAAATGTGTAGTACGGAAAAGGCATGATGTGTGAAGCCCATCTTGATAGGTTGGTCTGGATTGGTGATGTTTTATTTTGCGCATCGGAGGAGACTCTGCGTTTAAACGAGTGGTTTGTGGAGTCGGTGGGTTATGCCTGTGAAGTGGAGAAATAAGAAGTACTGGAATGGGGATTCCAGGAAAATACCCCCCCCTCCCCCCCATAATTCTTATGTTGTATGCTATGGAAAGACCAATTTTTTGGCACTGCAGGATGCTGCAGGGGTTGGGTTGAGTTTGGGTGTAGAAAGAGAACTTCTGCTGAACCCGCCAAGAGATCGCGAGGAATGCTGGCACTAGCTCCCCTTTTGGATTGTGAAGCCAGTTCTTGGTGGACAGTATGGCTATTGTGAGATGCGAGCTCTTAAAAGACTTCATGCCGAACAGATAAGGGAATGCCGACCCACATCAGTCTAGACATTGAACAGGCGGTTTGAGCAACGGGTAAAGGCTGAACTGTATCCGCGTTATGGTCGTCTAACATGAGTGCCTGGAATATTGGTGTTCGTCAAGTTCACATAATGAGAGTCTTAGGCCTGCGCGCCATTATGACTAAAGTCTCCACCTGTAGGCCGTGGAGATAAATGCTAAAACTTTCGTTGGGTTTCGAACCTTGAACGGTGGTGGGACCCTAGTTTTCCGGTACACCGAGAATGTGCCCTGAGTGCACGGAGCGTCGGGCCGCATGGCAAAAGTTTGTGATATATTGATTGTGCGTAAGTGCATATTGTGTGATATATCTGCTTATAAAATGCTATGCCTGCAGGGAAGTAATACCACTGCCCCGAAAAAGGGGTAGGGTCATTATAAATTGGTCAGCTGAATGTTTATCGTTGCCTTATTTGCCCCCATCATGGTGGGATGTCCTTGTACAGGTACTGGAGAGCCGAGCGGGAAATAGCGGGCTGAAGCCCTTGCTGCTTCTGGCCCTCGAAGGCTGAGCGAAGAACTTTATTGTTTTCATGTGTGGCTGGTCTGCGCGCCGATGTTTGTAATCCACACTTGTTAAGCTTAACTGTAAAGCCTTAAGTCTAAACTTTTGTGTATTTGGTGTACATTCCTATGGGGTTATATATAAATGTGATTGTTTATATATAGTGTACATTCATGGCTGTTGAGTTCAATATTAACTTTAAATCTTCCGCTAGTATGCTCTGAGTTAGGATGCGAATATGTTTTGGTATTTTCCTGTAACCTCGCCGTCTGTTTGTGGCATATTTTGTGGGGCCCCGACCAGACCTTCTATTATATGTTATTTAATGGATGGGTTCATTACAGACTACATCGAGTTTGTTGACCGATACTTGACAAATTCGTCAAGTATGCTAGGTGATACTTTACAAATTTGTCGAGTATGACTTGTCGACATTGTGTCGAGTGTACAGCTGGCCTGGGACGTTTTGGCTAAGTAATTTTCTTCGTATATCAAGATGTATTTGACAAGTATCAATATGATACTCGACGATACTCGACGATACTCGACGAATTTGACTTAGGTCATTTTTTCAAAAAATTCTCAAAACAGGTCGCGGGTTCAGTTGGCCATGCACAGTAACTTTTAGGGTTCCGTTTTTGGAATTCCTTTATAGTCGTTGATTCGATTCTCTATATATATATGTTAGGATGAATTCCGAAATTAAGTATCTTACTAATCTTGCTAATTGCCATTTCAAATTCTCAAGTCTTTCCATATACAAAAACCGACGGCTCGACATTACCGATCGCTCGATTCTTCCCGTTCGGCCGCCGACGATGAGCAAGATAAATCATCTTCGACTTTCATGACTGGATTGTTTCTTCTCTCAAGATATATACTCCTCTAGATATAGTCATTCGAAGATTGAAGGTTCATGATTCAAAGTCTTCAAAGCTTTCCACTTCTCGAGTTCTCCAAATCTTAAGATCTATTATTTTGAAGAACGTTGGAGAGAAGACTTATCATCGATGTTGCAATGTAATATTCATTTCCTATTATAGGAGATTGTTTCTCCAAGTTTGTAGATCCGTTTGTGCAACAAGTTTGAAGATCCGTTTGTGGATCGAGTTTGTAGATACGTCTGTGGATTGAGCTTGTAGATCCGTTTGAGAATCGAGTTTGTAGATCCATTTATGGATCGAGTTTGTAGATCCGTGTGTGGATCGAGGTGTAGGAGAGTTTGTTCTCCGAGGTGTAGGAGAGTTGCTCTGAGTTGTAAGATTGTTGATAATCTAAGAAGGGTAAAGTAGCTGAATCTAACCCTTCGTGGTTGATAGGCGAGGCGGGACAATGGACATACCCAACTAAGGGAACCACTATAAATCTCTATTTTTATGTGCTTGTTTTTTAAGCAACTTTTTATTCTTTTAAAAGACACAAACATCACCTATTCACCCCCCCCCCCCTCTAGGTGATTTAGGTATACACTAGATACTTTAAATTAGTATCAGAGGGAGGTTTTGTTCGATATAAGGTTAACACCTTGAACAAGTTCCCTGATCTAGCGTTTAGAGATTCCGCTCAGTAACCATGGACAGAAGCAAGGACATGTCATCTATGAAGCTACATGTATGCACTAAAAAAAAATTCCCATGTGGAAAGAAAGAGTCAGGTTCTTCATGGAAGCTGCTGATCCAAGAATTTTTTAGATAGTGGAAGAAGGACCACATATACCCACTTAAGCCTCAGCTCTGAATTCGGTTATTATGATCCCTAAGAAAATGATGGATTTAACAAAGGATGAAATAGCCTTGGTCTCCTTGGACAAGAAAGCAAAGAATATCATAGCAAGTGTAGTGGACGATTCAATGCTCAAAAATTTATTCCACTGTAAGTCTGCCAAGGAAATATGGGACTGTTTAGTAGTTCTAATGGAAGGGACTGAGAAAGTTTGAGATGATTGAAGATCTTTACTGAATCAAGAGTACGAAGCTTTTAAGCAAGGATCAAGTAATACTATCGCTGACAGTTTCGAGAAATTTTTCAAGATCGTCAACGGCCTTAGGAGCTATGGTCGTACATTCACTAATGGCGAGCTCAACGACAAATTTCTAAGATCCCTGACTAAGGACTGGGATACCAAAATTATTGTCATTAGGGAATTTGGGAAGTTGCTGGAAATCGACCCTCAGAACCTGTTTGGCAAGTTGCTCTCCTATGAACTTCAGATGAATAACAAGAAGAAGGAGGAGCAGAGCAACAAAACTTCAAGAAGAGACAATCTAGTGGCTCTGAAGACTAAATGTTTGAGGAAGTTTAAAGCTATGTCACCCATAAGGAGACATGCTCCTGATACTCCAGAAGACTCAGATCCAAGCACGTCTGGCTCCGAGCTATCAGATGGAGAATTTTCTCTCATCTCCAAGTAGTTCAAGAAAATGCTCAGCAAAAGGAGATAGATGAAGAATCAGTCATCCTCCTCTGACTACAGAAAATCTCATCGTGATGGAGATCGCTCAAAGAAAAGCTATAATAAAGAGGACAGGTATAGATCGAAACTGAATAAACATTTTTCCTCTGACATTGTTTGCTACTGCTGTAATAAGTCAGGGCATGTGATTGCAGAGTGTCCTTATAAGAAGAAGGATTATTCCAAGAAGAAAGAAAATAGATCCTTCGAGGAAAAAAGAAAAGAAGAAAAGAGTTTCGTCGCAAAGAAGTCGAAGACTCTCAGTGACAGTGACTCGAGTGAGTCAAGCTCATAAAATGAGGAAGCCTACTTCGGGTTTATGGCACAATCAGACGAGGAAGTGGGCGACTCTGAGTACTACGGGAAGGTAAATTCGCACACAATACTCTCTGAGTCTGAAACATTCACTAATGGTCATGAAGGCTATTCTTCTGATGAGGATGAATCAGAATTGATGGCTCAGCATGAGCACCTATTAAAGGCTTTCGACAAATGCCGTAAGGTAGTCCGAAAGCAGTTAAAGGAGATTGCCCCCCTCAAGGCAGTGGAAACTAATCTAAAGGAAGAAATTGCAAAATTACTTCCTCTCAGAGATGAATTCCACTCCTTGAAAGAGGAACTCAAGGGCTTCGCTGAGACATTGAGTCTGAAAGATAAATATCTTGATGAGCTGGAAGAAAAGCTTGTGGTGGAGAGAAAACTCGTTGAGAGTTACTCCAAGCCAAAGACTGTTCTCCCTCTCATTGATGAGTTTTCAGCTCAAAAGAAGGGTAGTGGTCTTGGCCATGTGAGTGGAAAGGGTAAGGCTTCCAAGAAGGATAGCGCCAAGGAAAAGGGGAAGGCACCCATGGGTCAACCCTCGTTTAGGAAGGTAATCTTCTCGACAAACAAGTTTGACCTGCGGTCATCCTATGGTCATTATGTTAGGCCTACTTATGTAGAGCCCAAGAATAGATACCAGTTGGGATGAACCCATCCTTGTGACTTTGGTGCCAGCGTGTTCAAAGCACCTTATGAAGTAATTCAGATGAAGAGTTATGGTTCTTATGTATACGGCCATAATAATAAGAAGGCACCAAAAGCTAAATTTGTTATTCCTAATGCTAAATAGATGGGGAGCTCTTGTGTGTGCAACCAAGAGGCCTCCACTTCTAAGAATGCTGCCATTGCTAGACCTCATCTCCAAAAGGTAAAGCAGGAGTACAAGATAAGGTATAACAGGTTTGACTGTTGGTGCTGCGGCAAAATGGGTCATTTTTGGAGCAGATTATTGGTACAATCCTGCTAATTATGTAACCCCACGAGTTAGTAATGCGAGACCGAGTAATCTCAAGGTTAATGATCCTAGTGGTGTTCAGCCGACTTGGAACCAAAGACCCAAATACATTTGGGTTCCTAAGATAAAATGATTTACTTTTGCAGGTATGTCCAAAGGCCACCAAAAATCCGATCTGGCATTTGGATAGTGGATGCTCCTGACACATGACCGGGACAAGAAGCCTTTTACTTGATTATACCCAAGTCGATGATGGATCAAAAGTAATCTTTGGAGTATCAGATAGGGGAACAACAAAAGGATATGGTATGATTTCAAACGGCATAGTCTCTTTCACAGACGTAACTTATGTTGAAGGATTACACCATAATCTTATAAGCATAAGTCAGCTATGTGACAAAGGCTACATTGTTGAGTTCTGCAAGGACAAGTGTTTGATAAAATCATCTACAAATTTGGAGACGGTCTTAACAGGCACTTAAAGCAGAAATATTTTCTGTTTAAATTTTTTGTTTAGACAATTCTACCCCAGTGTGTTTTATGGCTAAAAGTAGTTCGTCTCTCTGTGGCCAATGGCACAAGAGACTAGCACATATTAATTTCAAAACAATAAATATGTTATTTTCTCACAACTTAGTGCGTGATGCCCCCAGCATTAAGTGCCTTAAAGAGAGTCCATGTCACTCCTGTCAAATGGGTAAGCATACACGAGCTACCTTCAAGGGTATTGCTGAAAAGATTCTTCAAGAAGTTTATACTTACTTTATATGGACTTATTCGGTCCTATGCCAATTCACATCTTAGGAGGTAAGGTCTACACATTAGTAATTGTTGATGACTATTCATGTTTTACTTGGGTGTTTTTTCTGAAACATAAGTCAGACACCTTCGAGTATTTCACCAATTTTGTCCATCAAATTCAGAACGAACTGAACTACTTAGTGGTCAAAATCGAAAGTGACAACGGAACAGAGTTTGAGTCTGGTGCCATGACAGAATTTTGTGAAAGTAAAGGTATCTTTCATGAGTTTTCCTCATTGCGCACTCCAAAGCAAAATGGAGTTGCTGAGAGAAGAAATAGAACCCTAATTGAAGCATATACAACTATGTTGAACGACGCTTCACTTCCGGAGTACTTCTGGGCTGAAGTTGTCAACACAGCGTGTCACATGCAAAACAAAGCACTTATAACCAAAAACTATCGTAAGACCCCCTATGAGCTATTAAAAGGCAGAAAACCGACTGTGTCCTGTTTTACAATCTTTGGAAGCAAATGCTTCGTACTTAATAATGGGAAGTATTACCTCACAAAGTTTAGTGAAAAATGTTTTGAAGGTATTTTCGTAGGTTATAGTAGCCATAGTAAGGCATATAGGATTTTCAATAAGAAAACTCTATTGGTAGAAGAGTCAATAAATATTGTATTTGATAAGACAAGCATGCTCCAAAGTAGCTCATCTAGTGTTATTGGTGCAGATGCAGGTACCAGGTTCAAGGAAATAAGCTCGAATGATGCTGTCAAGGAAGAAGCTCCAAGCTCAGTCAAGATCATCGATCCAGGCTTGGAGGATGAAGAACTGCTAGAGGAAGAATTGCTACAACCTATAGAGGATGCACCAGATATTGCAGATCCTACTGGAGGGAGAGCAAGGAATCTAAGGTTCATACACCTAATAGATCACTCAGCTGATCAAATAATAGGAGAACCAGGCGATGGTGTAAGAACCAGAAGAGGTACAGCTAATGAGGTTATGCATCTAAGATTTCTGTCGTAGGTTGATCCAAAGAAATTCGAAGAATCAAACAAGGACGCCTCTTGGATATTAGCAATGCAAGAGGAGCTCAATCAATTTGAATGTTGCAAAGTATGGGAGCAAGTACCCAGGCCTAAGGGACAGAACGTGATTGACACCAAGTGGATATTCAGAAACAAGTTGGACGAACACGGAGTAATCATCAAGAACAAGGCCAGACTTGTAGCTCAAGGATACAGACAAGAAGAAGGGATAGACGTCAACTAGACCTTTGCTCTAGTGGTTCGGCTCGGGGAGATCAAGGTATTTCTTGCATATGCTTCCCTCAAAGGCTTCACCATCTACCAAATGGATGTGAAGTCATCATTCCTCAACGTGGATCTGAAAGAGGAAGTATACGTAGCGCAACCCCCGGGTTTTGTAAATTCTCAATTCCCTGATTACGTATATTTTTTGAATAAAGATCTATACGGTTTAAAGTAAGCTCCCCGAGCTTGGTATGAGACATTGTCTAACTTTATTCTTGAGAACAAGTTCACAAAGGAAAAGATATACAAGACATTATTTCTTTGGGAAGTTAAAGACAATATTTTGTTAGTGCAAATCTATGTCGATGATATCATATTTGGCTCTACAGAAGACAACATTTGCAAAAAGTTTTCCAAACTTATACAAGGGAAGTTTGAAATGAGCAGTATGGGAGAGCTGAAGTATTTCTTAGGACTTCAAGTGAAGCAATCTGAAGATGAAATTTTCATCTCTCAGACAAAGTTCACCATAGTGCTTCTTCAAAAATTCGGAATGGAGAACGCAACCTCTATGAGGACTCTAATAGGTTCAACTGTAACATCCCATTTCCGGCTAGACCCCTAGGAGTCGGTCTGCCATGACAGAACCCTAGGAAACCCAAGAATTGAAGTCCATCAGCAAAGATTTTGAGTAACGGGTTGGTCACGCCCGTGACCGACCTGTCACGCCCGTGACCTAGGGCGTGACCCCATTCGACGATCGTCGACCTCAGGAAAACGATCGACGAGCTCTGAATTTTCAGTCACGTGTTGGTCACGCCCGTGACCGACCCGTCACGCCCGTGATCGACCCGTCACGTACGTGGCCTAGGGCGTGACCCCCTTCGATGATCTTCAACCTAAGGAAGACGATCGGTGAGCGCATAATTTTCAACCCGGGCCTGTCACGCCCGTGACCGACATGTCACGTCCGTGACCTAGGGCGTGACCCCCCTTCGACGATTGTCGACCGCAGGAAGACGATCGGTGAACTCAGGACTTTCAACACGGGCGTGTCACGCCCGTGACCGACCCGTCACGCCCGTGATCTAGGGCGTGATGCCCCACCGACTGTCAATCTCAGATCGACAAACGTCGACCGAGGAACACCTATCACGCCCGTTACAAATGTGTCATGCCCGTGACATGGGGGGTGACACATTAACTGACGTAGAAAATCGTCCGTCGACTTCTAAACGATGAATGGACTAGTGTCACGCCCGTGACCTACGTATTACACCCGAGACAAAGGCCGAAACGTCAGCCAGGCTGGAAATTACTTTAACACATGCCAGAATTAACTCTGATTATGGGGAGTTACACCAGAAGTATTTATGGGTCGTTTCCTTCTCTAATCACTTAATAAAATGCGGAAGAGTTGGTCCAATAGGAAATCGCCACTTGGACACATCATTTCATCTTCCACCATTTCCTCTCCCTCCATCATAACCGAAATAATATTAAGAGTAGAGCCTTCATGGCCATAAATGCTTACCCTTTCCCCTCCCCACTTGGTGATCTATAAAAGCCCCCTTAGAGCAAGATGAGAAGTTTACACTCTTGACCAAATGGATTTGAGTTGTTGTTCTTGCTGTAGGAGAAGTTCGGGAACGCCACCACTACGCCATGACAATTCGACGTCCATCTCGCCTCCAAACCGCGAACAAGGTCCTCCTCTACTTCTTCTTTTATGGGTAGATCTTAGGATCTTAGAAAGGAAGTTTGTGCTCAACAGAGCCGGACCTATCTTGCATTTTCATGGAAAAAACCATGAAAAATATATTTTCGGGTCCGCCGGAAACCGCCACCTCCGGCAGCGAAACCACCGCCGACTGATAGCCATCGCCTCGACGGAGGTGGTGGTGGTGGTGGCTGGCAAGGAAAGTGACCGAATGGCCGGCGACGGATCGTGGAAGAGCTATAGGAAATATAAGTTTTTCTGAATTCAGTTTTCGGGTTCTGTAGAAGATGAACAGTAAAACATTTTTATAATATAAAAATTATGTATATAGTATATAAGGAAAAATATACATTAAATGCTGCAAAACGAGGCACTTAGAGGCCGATTTAGAAAATATTACCAGTCACAAAAATTGTAGCCCTTCGAGTCTAGATTAATTTAAAATTAGTTTCAACTCGTTTGGGTAAGTGGTTTGACCGCAGCACCCGTTTTAGTGGGGGTTGTACCTAGAGTTGGGCAGAAACTAAAATGATTGCCCACTCTTCTTCCCTTCTCCAAATGACCTGAAATTTGGGCAGTGGGTTACCCTTAGCCATACCTAGAGGCTTTCCAAAAATGGGAATTTTTGGAGATACTTTGCCTAAGGTTTTTGTTTTAATTTAATAAAGTTAGAGTAATTTATTTATGTAGTCAATTGACCTCGAAACCCTCCCAAATTTTGGTGAGTGGTCCCTGGCTATAAAATCTAGCTCTGTACAAAATTCCAACTCATTTGGATGAGTTTTGGGTAGGAAATCACCTATCCTTAACTAGGCATTAATGAGGTTTTTTTGAGTAAAAAGTGCACTAAGAGGTTGGAACGGTCAAATCACCTCAACAGAGGCTGACATTTTGACCATTGACTTAGAAGGGTTATTATAACCCACTTGAAGAAAAATGGTGTGCTTTAGGGTTGATTTACCCTAGGATCCAAACTCAAACCTTAAAGGGAGGGTTTTGATGGTTGTGAAGGACATGGGGGCAAATGCCCTTTTATTACCTTGAAATTCAGCAGAGTCGATGTTAGTACATTATAAATAATCTGGATGGAATCTTGGAGGATTTTGAGATAGGTAGATACCTCAAAATCCTAACCTTAGTTTTAGGGAAAAACCTCAAATAAGTAAAGTCTATCACTAAACATTATCTAAAAGCTGTAAAACTCGGGTAGTGTGAGTTTTGGAATGGGTAGAACATATAGCAATTTTTCTGGAATTTTATGATGTTCATTTCTAGCACTTCATTTGTAAAGTTTGTCATAGCCCTAATTGATGTTTTAAATATTTAGATCTTTCTGTTCATTGAAAACCCAAAAAATCTTGGAAGAACATATTTTAGGTTAGAATGGTTGCTCCTGAATTTTTGTATAATTTTTAGTTGAGTAAATCTAGTACTTCCTTCACAAATGTTAAAAAGGTGTTTTATGGTTTAAAAATTAATTATGGATGATATTGCTGTTAAAAAATTATGAGACTTAGGAATTGAGAATTTCAGGCCATTATATGCTTGTATACATTTATTCATGATTTTTAGAATCTTAGTTACGACACTTTCTTTACAAGTCTACCTTATGGAGATTTTTGATAATTAATTTATTTGGAGATAAATACTTACTGAAAAATTATGAAACTTGGCCAATGCTATTTCTATGGTTGTATCTACATAGTATAATTAATTTATAATTTTTGGATGAATAATCTCTGTACTTGATTCATAAATAACGAAAGATAGAAAATATTGCTAAAATAGTTTTAGTGCCCTTTTGATGATAGAAAAACTGTGATACTTTTGATTTACCATATTGAGATAACACAGTATTTATAATAATTTTGTTGGACATCTTGCATGAGTACTTAGGGTAGTTCATGTTCAAACCGTAGCCCTTGGGATTTTGAGGAAATTAATTAAATGCCAGATAAATTAGGAAAAATTATAATTTTCTGATTATAAGCTAACTATAACAGGATATACCTCCGGTAAATAAGTTAGGGCATTTTGATGAGTATTGGATCATTTCCTATCCGGTTCGACATATATCATAGGATAGTCTGCATTTAGCAAAATTGTGTTAACAAACCTAGGATATAATGGGGCACAGCGTTGGAGTTAGTTAATCTGCTGAATTGGATGGATGTGAAAGTATTCACCTTATAAGGATGGGAAGGTTACTGAGAAGTGGTGTTGGCTAGAGTCAAGAGGTGCTCGGGTTCGACGAAAGATCGTCTTTCCCGAAGAGAGGAAGGTTAAAAATCACACTAGGTTAGTCTATCGTAACACGAGAAGGTAATGGGTAAGGGAATAAACCAATAATAATAAGTACCTTGCGAAAGGGAATGATGGGCGTAATCCCATCATAGTTCCTAGTGCCCCTTGAGAGCCTTTCACGGGGAATACCAGGGGAAGTCCTGGGTTAACATAAACTGTATTAACAAGCTGAAAAGAGTAACTTAGTAATTAGGGTTGCACATTTCACAAACACAGATAGCACAGTAAGATAGTTGGGAGCTTCGGCTCGATTAGTTAAGAGACGGACATTTTGGTCCGGGGAGCTTCGGCTCGATTAGTTAAGAGACGGACAGAATGGTCCAGGGAGCTTTGGCTCGATTGGTTGATACGTTAAATTTGCATGTGCATAAAAGGAAAGAAAATTAAGGTGGTGGGTCTTCGGTATTGGAGGGTCGATGCACCGACGCCAATACGCTGACTCGGCAAGTGTGGTTAGCACTTCGCCAACAGAAGTCCGGTGCGCCAGCCGGCAAGAGTACGCAGGAGTCCGCTTCGTGCACCAAGCGTTGAGGCGTACGATAGGTCTGACCGGTAGTGCTTTACTGGTTTAGAGTTGGGTGAGGCCCAACCCACCGCTTTCGTCCGCCACTACGGAGGTATCCTGGGAGGTTACGGCTCCAAAAAGGGGGAACTAAAGGTCTGTGTGCACAGAGTCGGGTATGTGAGTTGCACTTGCATGTTCCATCATACCCACTTGCATGTCATAGCATAATCAATTAATTTAACCCCTGACACCTAAAGTATAAGTGGAATGGGACGCTTATACATTAGGACTTGCAAAACGACCCCTTGGTCTACAAGCTTGTGTGGGCAAGTTTATAAACTAAGATCAATTTTGATATATATATACTGTTGTTTGATAACCGACACCCCAACGTATAAATTTGTATGAGACTTTTTATACGATGGGAGCCTTGCAGAAGACCCCTTGGCTTATGTGTTCTCACATAAGTGAAGGTTACTTTTTCATATTTTGTCTTATTGCCATTATTTATTATAGAATTGCTAGATTAGTTCCGCTGCAACCTGTTTCTTTGATTTAATCTCCACCTTCATGTCCTTCCCTTTCTTCCTCTTCGCTCGGTGCCTAGGGGCCATGGGGGAAGAGGTAGGGGATGATAGGGCTTAGTCTTTATGACTAACGGTTTTCGAACCGCATCATTTTAGGGAATCGTGAAGCCCAGCACGGGGGAGCAGCCCCAGAGACCAGTGCACTTGAAGATGGGGCAGTCTAGCTCCGAAGTTCATAAAGCCGAGATTGTGAGTCTCGACCTTGAGTAGATGTTCTGTTTTTGCTTCCGCATGAGTGATTTGTAGTGAGGACATGATGTACAAGGCATAAGACCGTATTTTAGTACGCTGATAAATTATTCTGTGGACACTCCCTTCGTGGAGATTTTATTACTTTTTTATATATGTGATTTTCCTATGGACTTGCTTTTACTTCATTGTGCTACCTTTCTGTGATGGAATTGGCCGGCAGAATCGGCCCTTTGTGGTGATGACCCTTCAAGGTGTGAAGGTGTCACCGCAAAGGGGCGGTTCTGGGCCTAATACCCCGGAGTTTGAAGAAAAAAAAAGGGGGTCTTACATCAACTGTGTCTCTGGACAAGGATGAGAAAGGGAAACCTTTTGATGAAACCAAGTATAGAAGCATAATTGGATCCTTGCTCTACCTTACTGATAGTAGACCAGATATAATATTTTCCACATGTGTTTGTGCTACATATCTGGTGAACTCTAAGGAATCTCATTACGTCGCTGCAAAGTGGATTTTAAGATACCTCAAGGGTACACTCAATCTTAGCTTATGGTACCCGAGAGATAATGATGTCAAGCTAATTGGTTTTTTAGATGTTGATTTTGCAGGAAGCAGGGATGATAGGAAAAGCACTTCCGGAACGTGTCAAATCCTCGGAAGACGTATTTCTTGAAGCAATAAGAAGCAAAATTGTGTTGCAACCTCTACCGCTGAGTCAGAGTATATCTCTATGGGTAGTTGTTGCGCACAACTTCTATGGATCCGGAATCAACTAGAAGACTATAACTTAAAGTTCAAAGAAATTGCAATGTATTGCGACTCATCCAGTGCAATAGCAATCGCAAACAACCCAGTCTCCCACAGCTAGACAAAGCACATCGTGGTGCGCTATCACTTCATCCGGGAACATGTGGAGAACAAGTACATAGCCCTCAGCTATGTCCCGATGGACAAACAGGTTGCAGATATTTTTACAAAGCTGCTGGATGAGGCCAAGTTCTCATTTTTCAAAACGGAACTAGACATGATGAAAATTGACTCGTGAAAAAAGCTAAGCAAGAAGGAATTCACTCAGGAATTAATTCACGACGACAGAAAAATTTTCCAAATGAAAATTCGGCGTATATCGTACAGAAATTTCACTGATTCGTCAGATATCAATATGATACTCGTCGAATTAAACTCTATATCCGGTGAATCTCGCCGAATTTAACTTACAAGGAGAAATCTTTCTTACTATATTGGATCTGAAGAACTGATGACAAATAAGGTACGCGCCTTCTATATCAATTTGAAATTTATATACATATATATATATATATATATAAATCAGAAAAAGGGGGCAGCCGCACAGTTCATTCGACGAAAGCTTTTGTCGATTCGCCGTATATAGAAACTCGACGATTCGGCTCCCGCGCTACAGTCGTCGTTCCTATCGCAACTTTTCTACAGTACGTGCTTCTTCTCCCTCGATTAGGGTTGTCAACTCCTTCTAAGCCCAAGTGAAGTGAAACTAGTTTTTCCAGCCGGTGTCGTACAGTGGTGGATTCCAGTAAACTCAACAGTCGCTGATTCCATTTTCAGGGAAACATTCCAGTTTTCCAGAGATATCAGATTCCAGATTCCAGATTTCCAGACTTTAAGTCGACACTGCTTCTTCAGAACTTCATCTTGAGAATGAGTCGACACAGAGAATTTGTGTCGACTCAACACTTCATCTTTCTTCAGAAAATAACTTGGTCTTGACTTTGCAGTGTGTCGACACAAGTCCTGTGTGTCGACACAGTTGTTGTAGATTCGGAACTCAGTATGTGTCGACTCTGCCTTCAGGTGTCGACATAGTTGAGGTCGACTATCTTTCTGTGAGTCGACACTGCTTTCCAGTGTCGACACAAATGTGGTCAACTATCTTTCTGTGAGTCGACACTGCTTCCTAGTGTCGACACAAATATGGTCGACTATCTTTCTGTGAGTCGACACTGCTTCCCAGTGTCGACACAAATGTGGTCGACTATCTTTCTCTGTGTCGACACAGCTTCCTTCAAGTGTCGACACAATTATTCTGAAGTGTCGACACAATTTCTTCAGGTGTCGACAATTGGACTTAGAATAATTTCCTGTATTCTTTAATACTTCTTCACCTGCACATGTCAACTTAAAACAACATCAAATACACCTTGATGTATATCATTAAGCTAAGTTAGGCTTCTTCAAATCAGGTACACATTTTCCAATGTACCCAATAATCTCCCCCTATTTGGAGAAGTCATAACCCTTTTAGTTAATGATATACACCATTTATAACAAATATAATATGATGATGTATGACATTACAGGAATACTTAATATAAACAAAATATTAACAATTCATCACAGAGTGAACATGAATATATGATTCCAAACAAAATTTTGTTTATAACTTGGTAATGTTTGATTATAGATGTTTACATTGAATGATTAAACAAAACATTTCAAAACACTTTTGAAAGAACTTAGAACTAAGACTGATCAGGCTCTTTTATGACAATTCCTTTGCCAGATTGGATTTGAGCCTTCATAGGAGCTTCAACAACTTCAGCTGGCTTCTTGCCTTTTAGCTCAGCTTTCTTCTGTGCTTCTTCCTTGAGCCTTTGCCTTTCAAAGTAATGAAAGGGCTTTGGAAAGTACTTGCTCGGCTCCTGAGCATCTGGTGGCAGCCTTCCCAGCTTGGATTTTCTCCTGAACTGTACTATAGATTCTTGCCTAGCTTCATGCTTTTGCCATTCCATTTCATTATACCACTTCCCTCTATCATGTACTTGGTCCTTTACAGCCTTCCATGCAGTTAGTATAATATTTCTTGAAGTAGGGCTCCACTGCTCAAAATCTGGCTTAAGTTCAGCCTGCTCTCTAAATCTTTTCTTGGATAGTTGAGCATCTTGCTGTTCTTGCAAGTTGGCATCAGGCTTATCAACTTTTTCAATAACAACCTTGGTAACCTCCTTTGGAGGACTATACATATCCTGAACTTGCTGATCAATCATATCAAAATCAGGAGGAGGGTAAATGACTTGGGCAATCTCAGGTTGATTGCCTTCAAGTAGACCTGTTTGAATTCCTGACTCAGCCACCATAGCATCATCACACAAAGGTGGATATCCCAATGTGGCTCGAATACTATTTGTCACCCATTTGGTGTGCTCTGAGCCAGCATGAACTAACAACCTCTCCCCCTTTATGACTTCTCTGGTAATATGATCTCTTAGATCATCCTTCTGAAATTTGATCTGACCATCTAGATAATTCACACCGTCTTTAAAATATGGTTTCAATTGTTGAAGTTTGTCAGATATTTCCTTCTGAGATGTAGTGATGGCAGATTGAACTGAAGTTATAGCCTCCTTTAGTTTCTAATCAAAAGCTTCCATCTCTTTTGCTCTTGCTGCAGTCATCCCTGCAGTAGCCTTTTGGAACTCTGCAAGAATTTCATGGTGAGATTCAGTCAAATTATCATTCATCCTCAGCTGATTCTCCAAAACATAACCTTGCATTAAAGCAATATCATCCACTTTAGTGAGGATAGACTGGTGTTGTTTACCCAAAAATACTACAACATTACCTCCTTTATGGAAGCAATCTGTCATCTCCTTTTTATTCATATTTACTTCAAATCTAATAGATTTAATATCTTGAGCCAAGTCAAATTGAAGGGATTTATTGCTCTCATCAACATACTTTTCAACAGCCAATCTGTGTTCATCCAACCTAACTTGCAAATCTACCATAAACTTGTTATAATTAAATTCAGAAGGAGATTGGAGAGTTGTAGTCTGGAGAGTCTGCTTATAGCTTTTGCTCCTTCTCTTAAAGACCATGAGCTTTTTCTTCTTAGCCAGTCGGGCTTCTGCATTCTCAGAATCAGATGAACTTTCAATTTGAACTCTGTCAGGAGAAGGAGGAGGAATATCTATCTCAGTGCCATGTTGTTCAGCCTCAACATGCACAGGCTCCCCCTCAACTACTTGCTCCTCCTCAATTTCTTGCTCTATCTCCATGTCTAGTGCCTTTTCATTGTCTTGCTCCTCCTCTACTCTATCAGTAGCAATTTCAATATTAGGAAATAATTCATCTAGAGTGTATTCCTTCTGAGCTTGAACAGATGTTGAATCATCCAGATTTGCAATATTCAAATCTTTTAATAAATTAATTTGTTCTTCCTCTTGCACTTGTACAGACATCTTCTCCCCCTACACTTGATCAGTATTTGGAATATCCTGGGCAGGTGAATACTCTTGTTCCCCCTGCACCTGTGCAGGAATAGAAATATTAGTAATGTCCTAGATAGGAAAAACTCACTTGCTCTCCCTTTACCTGTTCAGAAGTAGATACATTCTGGGCAGGAGAGTGAGTTTTCTCCCCCTGCATCTGTGTAGGAATGGTTTCTTTCTGAACTTGAGTAGACTAAGGATGATCTTCAACCTGCTCTCTCACTTGCTTTTCTTGATGCTGGGTAGTGCTTAGATCATGTGTAGGGGATCTCACAGGGGTGTCTTGCCTGTTTTCATCAGGCACGTCTTTAGACAGCATCCTATCCCATCTTGAAAATAATCTCATATCCATCTTCCTCATGTGATTAATCTTGGACCCAGGCAGTTGTTGCATAACCTCAGGGATCACTCCAGTCAGGTATAAACTCATAATTCTAGCTAGATTTGGCTTCTTGATTCCTTCCTTGATCTTATCAAATAGTACAGCTGACCAGTCAGTGGGAATTGTAAATACAATTCTGGTCATTAGGCTGAACATATAGGCTGAAATCCTATCATGTCCACCTGGTTTGCACAAAATTACTTTCCCAACTACTTCTGACAGAAACTTGCCTTATTGGTTCATCCCTTTTCTGTTAAAAGCAGCTCTAATCTTTAAGGTTAGATCCAATCCACACCATTGGAGAGCCTCCCTAGACTTAGAGGCTGGGACCTCTTCTTCATTCTCAACGATAGGCAATTGTAGAATCTTTCTTAAACTTCTTGGTGTGATTTTCACCTTTGTCCCATGAACTGTGGATTTTATCTTGAGACCAGCTGAATCCACTAATACAGAGGTAAAGAATTCAAGCACCTCCTTCTTCCATATCTTTGAAGGTTCAGAAACTAGAAACTCTAATCCAGATTCGGAGATTAGAGTGATAACCCTTTGAACATCTGTCGGGGCATTCGCAAAGGCATTGCGTACCAACTCATATCCTTCGTTGACGTTATCTTCAACCTTTGGCGCCATTGATCAGACGAGAAAGCTTGAGAGAAGAGAGAGAGAGAATGTCGACACAGGGTTTCAGTCTCGAAAACCTTGTAAGCGTGTCGACAGAATAAGTTCTTGACCTATTTATACCTTCTATTGAAAGAAGATCAAAAGGCGGGCAAAAACAATCTATATGTGTCGACACAGATGGAGTGTGTCGACACAAACTTCAATTGTCTTGACAGCAAGTCTGTCTACTATGTGTCGACACCAATTGTGGATATGTCGACACTTGAGAGACATAGTAGAGCATCAGAAATTCTGTGTCGACTCTTAGGATAAGTGTCGACACAAAATTTGTAAGTGTCGACACCACTATTCTGGTGAAGTCGACACTACATTCCTGGATGAGTCGACTATTTGTTTCTTAAGTGTCGACACAAATTCATTGTGTCGAAACATATTCTCTGACTAGTCGACATGATATCACTGAGTCGACACATTATCACTAAATGTGTCGACAGTATTTTACTTAGCCAATTTCTGTTTTTTTTGTCAATACCACTAGATAATCTAATATCACTTGTAAGTTTGTTGATAAACTAATCAATGGTAAGCATGCCTAATTCAATTTTAAATTTATTGAATTTTGTTTCATCCAGTGACTTAGTAAATACATCTACTATTCTGTTTTAACAAATTCCAATGAGATGTTTTCTCTTTCTACATGTTCTCTAAGAAAATGGTATTTAATTTCTATATGCTTAGTTCTACTATGAGAAACAGGATTATTAGCAATGAAAATTGCACTCTTAGAATCACACAAAAGAGGTGTTCTACTTACTTGAATACCATAATCTTTAAGCTGATGCTGTATCCACAATAGCTGTGCACAGCAGCTGCCAGCAGTAACATATTCTGACTCAGCTGTGGATATTGCCACACTGGTCTGCTTCTTACTACTCCATGATATCAATCTTCCTCCCAAAAATTGACAAGTACCCGTTGTACTCTTTCTATCCTCTCTACAGCCTGCAAAGTCTGCATCTGAATAACCTGTTAGTAGAAAATCTCTATTCCTAGGGTACCAAAAGCCTAGATTAGGTGTGCCCTTAAGATATCTCAGAATCCTTTTGACTGCAGTATAATGAGATTCTTTAGGGCAGGCTTGGTACCTAGCACAGACACATGTAGCATACATAATATCTGGTCTACTAGCAGTGAGATATAGTAGAGAGCCAACTATTCCTCTATACAAAGATTCATCAACAGGTTTACCTGCATCATCTTTGCATATAGGCATACTTATTCCCATAGGAGTTCTTATAGTGGAGGATGACTCCATACCATACTTCTTAATTAATTCTTTGGTGAACTTGGACTGGAATATGGACAGGCTATCATCAGTGTGTCTTACTTGGAGTCCCAAGAAGAACTTAAGTTCCCCCATACTGCTCATCTCAAATTTCCCTTGCATAAGTTTGGCAAAATTTTTACAAAGGTTGTTTTCAGTAGATCCAATGATTATGTCATCAACATAGATCTGAACTAAGATGATCTTACCTTTGGATTCCCTAAGGAATAGAGTTTTGTCTATTTTTCCTCTTGAGAATTTATTCTCAATAAGGAAAGTAGACATGGTTTCATACAAAGCCCTCGGGGCTTGCTTTAACCCATACAAAGCTTTCCTAAGCTTATGGACATAATCTGGTTTAAAAGGATCTACAAAACCTGATGGCTGCTCTACATAGACTTCCTCTTTTAAATCACCATTCAGGAATGCTGATTTCACATCCATCTGGTACACTCTGAAGTCTTGATAGGCTGCATAGGCAAGGAACATTCTGATTGCCTCCAGCCTTGCTACTGGGGCAAAGGTTTGATCAAAGTCAATCCCTTCTTCCTGCCTGTATCCTTTTGCAACCAATCTTGCTTTATTCTTCACTATTATTCCACTCTCATCCAATTTGTTCCTATAAATCCACTTTGTGCCAATTATGTTGTGGTCTCTTGGTTTAGGAACAAGCTCCCAGACATTGCACCTCCTGAATTGATTCAGCTCCTCTTGCATAGCATCAGTCCAGTGCTAGTCTTGGATGGCTTCTTTAAACTTCTTAGGCTCCATTTAAGACAGGAAACTTGAATGCAGGTCTGTGCTTTGATTTCTGCTTCTAGTCTGCACTCCCTATCTTGGATGTAACATCCCATTTCCGGCTAGACCCCTAGGAGTCGGTTGGTCGTGACAGAACCCTGTGAAGCCCAAAAATTGAAATAAATCGATCGAGGTCTCGGGTCACGGGTTGGTCACGCCCGTGACTGACCCGTCACGCCCGTGACTTTGGGCGTGACTCCTTCGACGATCGTCGATCTCCGCGAGACGATCGTCGAACTTGCTGCCCGGGCATGTCACGCCCGTGACCAACGTGTCACGCCCGTGACCAACGTGTCACGCCCGTGACCTAGGGCGTGACCCCTTCGACGATCGTCAATCTCCGTGAGACGATCGTCGATCTGGCAGCCCTGACCTATCACGCCCGTGACCTAAGTGTCACGTCCGTGACCTAGGGCGTGACCAGCCTTCGACGACCGTCGATCTCAGTTCGACGATCGTCGACCTCAAAATTGCCGTTCGGGCCTGTCACGCCCGTGACCTAGGTGTCACGCCCGTGACCTAGGGTGTGACCACCCTTCGACGACCGTCGATCTCAGTTCGACGATCGTCGACCCCAAAAATTGTCACCCGGGCCTGTCATGCCCGTGACCTATGTGTCACGCCCGTGACATTGGCCGAAACGACGGTTCAGGCCCGGAATTATTCTAACACGCGTGGAAATAAATGCTGGTGTGGGAAGTTACACCAGGAGTAATTACGGGCCGTTTTTCCTTCTATAATTATATAATAAAGGAGGAAGTGTTGGTCCAATAGGAAACCGCCAACTGGACACACCTGTTCATCTTCCACCGTTTCTTATCCCGTCACTGTAACTGAAAGGCTATTAAGAGGACCCTTCATGGCCATTATGGCTTTACCCCTTCACCTCCCCACTTTCTGACTTATAAAAGCCCACTTGGGGCAAGAGGAGAAGTTTACACGCTCAAGTAAACGGATCAGATCTTTGTTCTTGCTGTAGGAGAAGTTCGGCTACGCCACCACTGCGCCATGGCACCCTGTCGCTCTTCTCGCCTCCAAACCGCGAACAAGGTCCTCCTCTGCTTCTTCTCTTTCATGGGTAGATCTTAGGATTGTTAGAAAGGAAGTTCACGCTCAACGGAGCCGGACCCATCTCTCGTTTTCATGGGAAAACCATGAAAAAGGTATTTTTGAGTTCGCCGGAAACCGCCACCTCCGGCGGCCAAACCACCGCCGACCGCTAGCCATCGCCTCAACGGAGGTGGTGGTGGTGGTGGCTGGCCAGGGAAGTGACCGGACGGCCGGCGACGGATCACGGAATGCTTACAGGAAAAATGGTTTTCTGTGTCTGTTTTCGGTTTCATGAAGAAGATGAACAGTAGAATAAATTTTATAATATATAGATTATTATATATTACATAATGGAAAGATGTATTTTTTGAATATATTTTGGGGCTGCAAAATGAGGCACTTAGAGGCCGTTTTAGGAAAAATGACCAGACACGAAAGTTGTAGCCCTTCGAGTCTAAATTAATTTAAAATTGTTTTCAACTCGTTTGGGTAAGCGGTTCGGCCGCAGCACCCGTTCTAGTGGGGGCTGTACCTAGAGTTGGGCAAAAATTAAAACGGATGCCCACTCTTCGTCCCTTGTCCAAATGACCTGAAATTTGGGCAGGGGATTAGCCTTAATAATACCTAAAGGCAGACCAAAAATGGGAATTTTTGGAGATACTTTGCCTAATGTTTTTGTTTCAATTTAATAAACTTAGAGGAATTTATTTAAGTGGTCAAATGACCTCCAAACCCTCCCAAATTTTGGTGAGTGGTCCCTGGCTATTAAACCTAGGTTTGTACAAAATTTCAACTGATTTGGTGGAGTTTTGGGTGGGAAACCTTCTACCCTTAACTAGGCATTAGTGAGACATCTTTTAGTAAAAAGTGCACTAAGAGTTTGGAAAGGTCAAATCACCTCAACAGAGGCTGATATTCTGACCCCTGACTTAGAAGGGTGTTATAACCAGCTTGGAGAAACATGGTGTGGATTAGGGTGGATTTTACCCTAAGAGATCGGCTCAAATCCAGTGGGTGGGAGTTTGAGGTTTGTGAAGGACATAGGTGTAACGACCCTAGCCGATCCAACGTGGCAGTGCCACGGCTCCGCTCTAGGCGTCGCTACCGGGCTGCAGCCCAAGCACCCCAACCCCTCTCCCTCCACAGGCGGGTTGTTGGTGGCCACAGCCTCCCTTTGATGAGCGAACTCGACAGTTAAGTTGGGCCGTACGGGGACTTCCCAGGAGGTCACCCATCCCAGTACTACTCTCACCCAAGCACGCTTAACTATGGGCGAGAGTAGTACTGGGATGGGTGACCTCCTGGGAAGTCCCCGTACGACCCAACTTAACTGTCGAGTTCGCTCATCAAAGGGAGGCTGTGGCCACCAACAACCCGCCTGTGGAGGGAGAGGGGTTGGGGTACTTGGGCTGCAGCCCGGTAGCGACGCCTAGAGCGGAGCCGTGGCACTGCCACGTTGGATCGGCTAGGGTCGTTACAATAAAAAGTGCATGTAACGCCCCAAAATGTTGTAGGAGCGACGGGGATCGCTTTTGGCCAAAATGTTTTTTCGAGCAGGTGACACAGGTCCCGACACGGCCGTGTCGAGCTGGCCGTGTGGTCGACCATGTTAAGGTCGACGATCGTCGGGCGTGGAACACGGCCAGGCACACGGCCGTGTCCCAGGCCGTGTAGCATCGGGTCGTTTCGAACTGTTTGAGGTTTTGCACACGGGGCATGACACGGGTATGTACACGGCCGTGTCCCAGGTGACACGGGCGTGTCAGGGGCCGTGTCACAGGCCGTGTACTTCTCTGACTGAAAATGTTGAAAACGGGTGCCGTGACACGGGTCACGACACGGCCGTATGGAGCGCGACACGGCCGTGTCGAAGGCCGTGTCAGGAGCCGTGTGCTGGTTTTCGAATCGATCGAGACGGCGAATGGCTAACACGGTCATGCACACGGTCGTGTTGCAACCCGTGTTCGGCCCAGATATTCTAGTTTGAGTTCCGATCGTGGCCGTTCGTTCTTTTCTTTGAAGATCCAACGGTGGGGAGCCTCCCTGGGTGGTTTAAGGCCAGGAATAGGGTTCCAAACCCTCATTCCCCACTTTCTTTTATCTCTCTAAGTTCTAGAGAGAAGGGAGAGCAAGGAGGCCAAGTTCCGGCCTCCGGCGAAGCTTCGGAGGCCCGTTTCGCGAGCGGAGTTCATATCCGCGAAGGTGGGAGCGTTGCGGTGGTGTTCATCCGGGCAAATCTTCTCCATGGCTAGGAAGAGGGGACGGAAGGTAACGACACTTCTCCTCTCGGTTTTTACGATTTAGGATGCATGAATAACATCCCCTTCCTTTCGTATTTTGAGCGCCGAATCTCCCAATTGAGAGGGATTCGTGTAGCGGTTCAAGAGGAACCTCCGGGTTGAGTATGTTCATCTCGGCATGCTTGCATTAGAGATCCGCTCCGTTAGCGGTTTAGGCATTGTGGGTGAAGCCGTGGTCGTGACCGATAGTCCGACCCGGTGATGTTGCATAGCGAGCTTCGGTAGAAAATCCGTTGCGGCAATACGCCGTTGTATGTATGCGTTTTCCCCCTTGTATTTGAGTGAGTACTCGTAGTCGGAACCGGACGAGGTTAGCTCCGCTTTGTGCGGTAGATGGTTTCCTTGAAGCACGGGAAAGACACGGTGCGAGTGGTAATTGGGGTGGGGAAACCTTGTTTTGTGCTGTGCAAAGGTGCGGCTAGGACTCCGTGGTCGGCTGGCTATCCCGTGACGCGCAAGTCATGTGGGGAAAGTGTCCCGGCGAGAATAGCCCTTGTGTGAGACTGACGAGAATGCCGAGCGGAGGGCAAGCCCGGGCAATGTGGCCATGAGCGGGTGGGGTCTAGCAAGGCTTCTTAGAATCGGTCAGTGTGAGACGGAACCCTGACGTGCAACGTCAGACTATGCGGGCAAGCCCGGGGTTTAAGACCCATGTACGGGTGGGGCCATTGCAAGGTTTCGTGTGACGGCCTGTGTGCCGTTGGGGACTCGGAGTTTCCCTTTTGTTTGCGGCTTTAAGCCAATGGGGAAACAGAAGTACCCAATGTTTGATGTTGTGCTAGATGCATACGAGCTAGGGTGCCTTGGGTGAAACCCGGGTTGCATTCATGTTGCATAGTAGGCCCCTTTTACATTGTACAAAACATAGAGAACATGTATGCTGTTTGAGACATCCAAGCATGTTTACCGCTTTAATATATATATGCTCTTTTGGTATACGAAGTGCTAACTTGCAGGTGGAGTGGTACCCCCGGGGTCCGTTAGGGATGGCCGGGAGGAGATGTGTTTGTTACACAGTAGAGGTCAGCCTTTGCTGACCCACTTTACTTCAAATCCTTTCAGGGCAAGGATCGCATACATGAGCTAGCGCGTCGGGCGAAAACCCCTAAGCCTCATGAAGTGTTGCTGTGCTTGGCTAGTTTCTTTTCCTTGTTATGTTGATGTTGTTTGATCATGTCCGGCTTGCATGCCGAGGTAGCCTAGGGGTGCTTGGCACTTTTATATTTTTGGACTTATATTATGTAAGGCCTTAAGGCCATTTCGATACTCTATGGTTAGTGGATAACTTCTGTCTTTAGTTTTATGTTTCCGCTGTGTATGTCTGGAGTTTTGAGTTTGGGTAGTTTCATATCGTCTTTTAATACTAAAGCTGTGGTGTCCGTATGTTGTGGGGCCCCGGCCGGACCCATATTATATGGTCTTTACAGGGGAGGTGTTACAATTTGGTATCAGAGGGAGGTTAGCGTTCCAAGGAGAAGTTTCGCGGTCGAAATTATAAGTCGAGTCGCGTATTAGAAGTTATCCACATAGGAGTATCGCGGGACCATTAGTGTCCTTGTGTTCGAGTCTTGCGATTAGAGGCTGATTTGTGTTTTCTTGCTTGTGTTTAGAGTGCAAGCAACGAGGCTGGGACCTCGAGGCCAAGAGAAGAGCTCTCGGCAAGTAGTGCGACTGCGCAAGGTCCGCTAGGGATGGGGGTCACACCGGCTGACTTCTGCCGCATGCTTGCAGAAGCGATGGTGGCGGCCCAAGCTGCAGCGACAGCACAGGTAGCAGCTCCCGTTGCTCAGGTAGCAACACCTGCTACCCCGGTCACGCCAGCGACCGCGCAGGTTGAGGAGGCCAGGCGGGCGGAGCCGCAGGCCGAGAGAGTGGTTGTCGGGCATGGGGACCGGCAAATGAAGTACTTTTTGAGTTTCCACCCTCCAACCTTCAAGGGGATCGGCACGCCCACGGATGCAGAGGATTGGTGGGCTAGGATTCAGGAGCTTCTGAGGGCGGCAGAGGCACCAGATGAGAAAAAGGCAGAGTTCGCAGCCTTTATGTTGGAGGGAGATGCCAAGTTATGGTGGGTGAGCCACAGTGGTCGGCAGTTCCCAGGACGCACACCGTCCATCGAGGAATTTGGGAATGCCTTTCTGAAGAAGTACATTCCCGCATCAACAAGGTTAGCCCTCCAGAGGCAGTTTCTACATCTTGTGCAGCGAGACAAGACAGTGGATGAGTATGTTCAGGAATTTACTCGATTGGGTCGTTATGCGGGGACGACCATGGCGGACGATGAAGAGAGGGGCAATCTCTTCTACCGCGGATTGAGGGAAAATCTAAGACAACCCCTCATATCGATGAAGCGTGCGGGCTTCAACGAATTGGTGGAGGCGGCCCGAATTTTGGAGAGCGATATGGAGCGATCCCAGCGCCGAAAGGGTTTCACACCCAAGCAGGGGGAAGAGAAGAAGTCGGCTCAGTCCCATGGAAAGGCGGAAGGGAGCCGATGGAAGAAGAAGCCTCCCCCGTTTAAGTCGGGCGAGAAAAGTAATTGGACGTCCGGAGGGTCACACTCTAAGGGACCGCAGACGTGTTACAGTTGTGGCAAGCTAGGCCACATAGCAAGATTTTGAACCCAAGGGGGCGCTGAGCAAGAGCCAAGGCAGGAGTAGACTGTGCGCTCCGGCCCCAGTGCCGCAGAGAAAGGGAAGATGGCGGAGTCGAGTGCTTCCCGGTTTCAACCAGTGCAGCCAAGGGCCTACAACCTTGGGCAGCAGGAAGCAATCCGTCAACCCGATGTGGTGACAGGTACGAGAATTCAACCTGCACCTTAGATTTCTTCCTTTCAAGCCTTTTATGTTTGTTGCTTGTGTGTAGGCTTTGTAGTGGTATCAGGGTACCCCGCTAGGGTACTTTTCGATACGGGAGCGTCGCACTCCTTCCTTGCGGAAAGTTTCATCCGGAGGATTGGAGTTGAGTCCTTCTCAACGGACTCAGAGTTGAAGGTGCGCATGCCCAATGGGTCGTCTATGACTACCAGGGCTAGAGGCCAGATTTGTTGGAGTCTTGAGGGGGTCGACTTCGTGTTGGTAGCGGCGATCTTGCCATTGTCCGAGTTCGATGTGATCTTGGGGATGGACTGGCTAGCGGAGCAGCGTGCCAGTATCGACTGCTTGTCCAAGGTGGTAACCCTGAGGGGCGTGGGGCAAGCGGAAGTCAAGTTTGAAGGCCTGCATAGAGTGGCCTGTTCCCTAGTTTCGACACTTCAGCTAGTGCGAGCTGTTAACCAGGGAGGTGTAGCTCTAGTAGTGTTGTTGGAGGTTAGCCTTTCCAGGCTTTCTCTTGGGGAAGTGCCCGTGGTGGCAGAGTTTGGAGATGTTTTTCCTGAGGAGCTAACGGGAGCACCTCCTCGGCGGGAGATTGATTTCTCCATCGAGTTAGTGCCCGAGGCTAGACCGGTGTCACGTCCACCATTTAGGATGGCACCAAAGGAGTTGGCCGAGCTCAAGGTTCAATTGCAGGAGCTTTTGGAGCAAGGGTATATCAGACCCAGCTCTTCACCGTGGAGTGCGCCGGTGTTATTCGTAAAGAAAAGGATGGTAGTATGCGTTTGTGCATAGACTACCGAGAGTTGAACAAATTGACAATCAAGAATAAGTATCCGATTCCTCGGATAGACGATCTCTTCGACCTGTTGGTGGGGTCGGTGGTGTACTCCAAGTTGGACTTGAAGTCCGGATATTATCAGTTGCGGATCCGTGATGAAGACATACCCAAGACGGCGTTTGGTACGAGATATGGTCATTTTGAGTTCTCGGTGATGCCGTTCGGGTTGACGAACGCGCCGTCCGTGTTCATGGACTTGATGAACCGAGTGTTTCGCGAATACTTGGACAGGTTCGTCGTCGTTTTTATCGATGACATTTTGGTGCATTCCATGTCGGAAGCGAAGCACGAGGTGCACTTGAGGACAGTGTTGCAAATATTGAGAGAGAACCAGCTCTATGCGAAGTTCTCCAAGTGCGAGTTTTGGTTGGAGAAGGTGGCGTTTTTAGGCCATGTGATTAGTGGGGATGGGGTGGCGGTAGATCCAACGAAAGTGGAAGCCATCAGAGATTGGCCAATTTTGAGGACTGTGGCGGAAGTCCGGAGCTTTCTTGGACTAGCCGGGTACTACCGAAGGTTTGTGGAAAACTTTTCGCGGATAGCTCTACCCCTCACTTCGCTAACTCGTAAGGATCAGAAGTTCGTGTGGACACAAGAGTGCAGTTAGGCGTTTGAAAGCCTGAAGGAGAGGCTGATGATGGCACCGATCCTAAGTCTAACAAAGGGGACCGAAGGATTTCAGATTTTCAGCGATGCATCCGGATGCGTCTTAGGGTGCGTGTTGGTGCAGCCTGGCAGTGTGATAGCTTTTGGGTCGAGACAATTGAAGCCTCATGAGAGAAATTACCCCGTCCATGATCTGGAATTGGCGGCGGTAATTTTTGCTTTGAAGCTGTGGAGGCACTACGTTTACGGTGCGAAGGTGGAGATCTTCATGGACCACAAGAGTCTAAAGTATCTCCTAGACCAGAAGGACCTAAATATGCGGCAGCGCAGGTGGGTCGAGTTCCTTGGGGACTACGAGGTGGCGATTCAGTACACGCCAGGAAAAGCCAATGTGGTGGCGGATGCTTTGAGTAGGAAATACTCGGGGCAAGGAAGTTGGATTGAAGCTCACGATGAGCGGTTAAGGCGGGACTGGGAGTCCCTTGGTTTGGAATGTGTGGCAAGAGGCGAGTCTAGCGTGGCTCGGCTAAACTGGATTGAGATGCAGAATGACTTATGCGATCGTATTCGGGAAGCGACCCGTGTGGATGAGGAGTTCCAACCCTTCGTGGAGGAAGCTCTTAAGGGCGAGGGTAGCGCCTGGGAGATGGTTGATGGGGTTCTGAGGAAGGGCGGAAGGATTTGTGTACCGCAGTTCGGCAAGCTCCGCGAGGAGTTGATGTATGAGGCCCACTTCACTAAGTACTCCGTTCACCCGGGTGGTACAAAGATGTACTTGGATTTGAAGAAGTCCTATTGGTGGCCTGGGATGAAGCGGGATGTAGCTTTGTGTGTGAGTCGGTGCCAAACTTGTGCCTTAGTGAAGGCCGAGTGTTAGAAGCCGGGCGGATTCTTGAAGCCTCTTCCAATCCCCGAATGGAAATTTAATGACATCTCCATGGATTTTGTGCATGGGTTGCCTAGATCGCAGCAGGGTAATGACGCCATTTGGGTGATTGTGGACCGCTTGACCAAAGTGGCACACTTCATCCCAAACCGGAAGGAGGACGGTGTGGAAAAGTTGGTGGAGTTGTACGTCCGCAATATTGTACGACTCCATGGGATTCCGAAGAGTATAGTCAGCGACCGGGATAGAAGTTTCACGTCTAAGGATTGGTGGTTGGTGCAGAAGAGCTTGGGCACCAAACTCAAGTTCAGTACGGCTTTTCATCCTCAAACCGATGGGCAAACTAAGAGAACGAACCATACTTTGGAAGATATGCTAAGGATGTGCACTCTCGACTTCGGCAAGAAGTGGGAGGATCACCTCTTCATGGTGGAGTTTGCATATAACAATAGCTACCAAGCTAGTATCAAGATGGCGCCTTATGAAGCTCTTTATGGGAGGCGGTGTCGAACGCCGATGTCTTGGACAGAGGCGGGAGACACAAAGCTTTTGGGGAAAGAAGTGGTAGCCGACGCTAGTGAGCTAGTGCGGACCATCCAAGAGCGCATGAAGGTAGCTCAAGACCGGCAGTCGAAGTATTACAATGCTCGCCACAGGCATGTGGAATTCGCGGTGGACGACTGGGTGTATCTTAAGATCAAGCCGTTCAAAGGCGTTTCACGAGTTCGCCGACTCAAGAAGCTGAGTCCGAGATTTTTGGGACCATTCAGGGTCATCGAGCGAGTGGGAGAGGCAGCGTACCGGTTGGCGTTGTCCGCGGAGTTAAGTGGATTGCATGACGTTTTCCACGTCTCCGTCCTGAGGAAAGCCTTGTTAGAGGCCAGCGTGGTGATTGAACCGGCGGCGGTGCCGGTAGAGGAAGACTTGAGGACGCGAGTACGTCCTGTCGGGATAGAAGATTCGGAGGTTCGGCAACTGCGGAACAAGGAGGTCCGACTCGTAAAGGTCCGTTGGGACAATTGTGGCTGCGAGGAGCTCTCATGGGAGCGAGAGAAGGCCATGCTGGAAGAGTACCCCGAGCTTTTCTCCTCAGGTATCGTTTAGAATTTGTGTTCTTTCCATGTTTTAAATTTCGGGACGAAATTCTTTTAAGGGGGGAGAATTGTAACGCCCCAAAATATTGTAGGAGCGACGGGGATCGCTTTTGGCCAAAATGTTTTTTCGAGCAGGTGACACGGGTCACGACACGGCCGTGTCGTAGGCCGTATCGGCCGTGTCGAGCTGGCCATGTGGTCGACCATGTTAAGGTCGACGATCGTCGGGCGTGGAACATGGCCAGGCACACGGCCGTGTCCCAGGCCGTGTAGCATCGGGTCGTTTCGAACTGTTTGAGGTTTTGCACACGGGGCATGATACGGTATGTACACGGCCGTGTCCCAGGTGACACGGGTGTGTCAGGGGCCGTGTCACAGGCCGTGTACTTCTCTGACTGAAAATGTTGAAAACGGGTGCCGTGACACGGGTCACGACACGGCCGTGTGGAGCGCGACACGGCCGTGTCGAAGGCCGTGTCGGAGGCCGTATCAGGAGCCGTGTGCTGGTTTTCGAATCGATCGAGACGGCGAATGGCTAACACGGCCATGCACACGGCCGTGTTGCAACCCGTGTTCGGCCCAGATTTTCTAGTTTGAGTTCCGATCGTGGCCGTTCGTTCTTTTCTTTGGGAGATCCAATGGTGGGGAGCCTCCTTGGGTGGTTTAAGGCCGGGAATAGGGTTCCAAACCCTCATTCCCCACTTTCTTTTATCTCTCTAAGTTCTAGAGAGAAGGGAGAGCAAGGAGGCCAAGTTCCGGCCGCCGGCGAAGCTTCGGAGGCCCGTTTCGCGAGCGGAGTTCAGATCTACGAAGGTGGGAGCGTTGCGGTGGTGTTCATCCGGGCAAATCTTCTCCATGGCTAGGAAGAGGGGACGGAAGGTAACGACACTTCTCCTCTCGGTTTTTAGGATTTAGGATGCATGAATAGCATCCCCTTCCTTTCATATTTTGAGCGCCGAATCTCTCAAATGAGAGGGATTCGTGTAGCGGTTCAAGAGGAACATCCGGGTTGAGTATGTTCATCCCGGCATGCTTGCATTAGAGATCCGCTCCGTTAGCGGTTTAGGCATTGTGGATGAAGCCGTGGTCGCGACCGATAGTCCGACCCGGTGATGTTGCATAGCGAACTTCGGTAGAAAATCCGTTGCGGCAATACGCCGTTGTATGTATGCATTTTCCCCCTTGTATTTGAGTGAGTACTCGTAGTCGGAACCGGACGAGGTTAGCTCCGCTTTGTGCGGTAGATGGTTTCCTTGGAGCACGGGAAAGACACGGTGCGAGTGGTAATTGGGGTGGGGAAACCTTGTTTTGTGCAGTGCAAAGGTGCGGCTAGGTCTCCGTGGTCGGCTGGCTATCCGTGACGCGCAAGTCATGTGGGGAAAGTGTCCCCGGCGAGACTAGCCCTTGTGTGAGACTGACGAGAATGCCGAGCGGAGGGCAAGCCCGGCAATGTGGCCATGAGCGGGTGGGGTCCAGCAAGGCTTCTTAGAATCGGTCAGTGTGAGACGGAACCCTGACGTGCGACGTCAGACTATGCGGACAAGCCCGGGGTTTAAGACCCATGTACGGGTGGGGCCATTGCAAGGTTTCGTGTGACGGCCTGTGTGCCGTTGGGGACACGGAGTTTCCCTTTTGTTTGCGGCTTTAAGCCAATGGGGAAACAAAAGTACCCAATGTTTGATGTTGTGCTAGATGCATACGAGCTAGGGTGCCTTGGGTGAAACCCGGGTTGCATTCATGTTGCATAGTAGGCCCCTTTTACTTTGTACAAAACATAGAGAACATGTATGCTGTTTGAGACATCCAAGCCTGTTTACCGCTTTAATATATATATGCTCTTTTGGTATACGAAGTGCTAACTTGCAGGTGGAGTGGTACCCCCAGGGTTTGTTAGGGACGGCCGGGAGGATATGTGTTTGTTACACAGTAGAGGTCAGCCTTTGCTGACCCACATTACTTCAAATCCTTTCAGGGCAAGGATCGCATACAGGAGCTAGCGCGCCGGGCGAAAATCCCTAAGCCTCATGAAGTGTTGCTGTGCTTGGCTAGTTTCTTTTCCTTGTTTTGTTGATGTTGTTTGATCATGTCCGGCTTGCATGCCGAGGTAGCCTAGGGGTGCTTGGCAATTTTTATATTTTTGGACTTATATTATGTAAGGCCTTAAGGCCATTTCGATACTCTATGGTTAGTGGATAACTTCTGTCTTTAGTTTTATTTTTCCGCTGTGTATGTCTAGAGTTTTGAGTTTGGGTAGTTTCATATCATCTTTTAATACTAAAGCTGTGGTGTCCGTATGTTGTGGGGCCCCGGCCGGACCCATATTATATGGTCTTTACAGGGGAGGTGTTATAATAGGAGCAAAAGCTCTTGTATGCCCTTGAAATTTGGAGGAGGGTGGGATGCTATGCTGAAAACCCTCTGGTTGAATAGTGAAGGAATTGGAGGTAATTAGGTACCTCAGAAGTTGAGATTCTGGATTAGGATAAACATGTATTTTAGTTATTTTAAGCACTTAATCTAATCCAAAAATTATGAAACTCGGGAGGAGCGAGTTTTAGGATGTTTTAGACTTATGGTAATTTTCCTGGAATTTTATGATTAATAAATATTATACTTCATGTGTTAAAGAATTAATAGCTCGATTTGTTGTTTCAAATATTTGGAGGTTTTAAATTAATTATAATCAGTTAAAATTCTGGGCCTAAGACCCCGGTGGCCGAAAAAGAAAAAAAATGGGGGGAGGGGTCTTACAAGTGGTATCAGAGCAAACATCGATCAGAAGGAAGTAGCAGTCCACAAACCCTGGGTCACCCCCGCTCGAGTTTAGTTTGGGGACAAACTAAGCAGCGGAAGCAGTGGTGTGCCCAAAGGGGGATCACATATAACTTGTCCACTTTTATTTAAGTTTGAACGTTTTCTCAGCGTGTGTTTTTGTTACGCAGCCTCCAGCACGGACTACGCCACAAGGTGGAGTTCAACAGGCTCAGGATGTTGCACCACCCCCACCGGTCCCCACTCCTTTCCTTCAGTCAGACATGGGACAGACCCTGACTGCCATCTTGGAGGCCTTCAGGGCCCAGCAGGTTCCGGCCCCACAGCCAAATCCGGGGGCCAACTGGCTAAGCATCTTCCAAGGGCTGTCTCCCCCGTCCTATTTGAGGACTGAGTCGGCGGTTCGGACGGAAGAGTGGCTAGATATCATGTACGAGATGCTGACCGGGATACGGTGTCCCTGGGAGGAGAGGGTGGCTCTGGTTGTCTCTTGCCTGGAGTCCCATGCAAAGAGGTGGTGGAAGACGCTGTTGGACATGACATTTGCCGACAGGGAGGTTGCGGAGGTTACCTGGGAGGAGTTCAGGGCCGCACTGCTGGAGCATTTCGTTCCGCAGTCAGCCAGGGATGATTTGGAGGAGCGGTTCTTACAGCTGAAGCAGGGCACCCGGACCGTGGTGGAGTACCATCGAGAGTTCGACCATCTGGCTCGATACGCAGATTCCTACCAGCTGGACGAGGCAGGGTATATCAGGAGGTTCTATAAGGGCCTGCGGGAGGACTTGAGGGAGGCTCTGTTGTTTGTATCTGACGGGCCCATCTCCCGGATTTTGGAGATGGCAAAAAGGATTGAGGCAGATTGGCACGCTACCCGGGGCCGAAAACGGCCAGCAGAGGATCAGGGACGGAGAGGTAGAAATTACCAGTGGCGAGGTGCTGTACCAGAGGGGAGGAGGACAGAGGACCAGCCTCGTCGGGACGTGAAGCAGGAGCCGAGGGAACAGGTGATATTGGCCCCTCCACCTCTTCGGATGCAGGAGATGCCGAGACCCGGGGGAATGGCGTATCCCCCACCGGAGTGCTTCCTTTATCATCAGATTGGGCACATTCGGAGGAACTGCCCGATGAGGGGGGCACCACCTCCAGCACCACAGGGCGGCCCACCAGCTCAGCATTACGGAGGTCGAGGACGCGGCCGCGGTCTTGGATACCAGGAGGGAGATCGTAGACAACGAAGAGAGAAGGTATATTCTTTGGACCTTGCGCAGCCTCGGAATCCGGAGCAGGTCATCGCAGGTACGCTGCAATGCTTCTTTATTTTCATAGAATTTCCCTTTAAGTTGTTAAAACTTTGAGTTGCATTACATGGATTAACAAGGAAAGAAAATTCTTTATAGAACCCTAAGATATTTAATCACCCCAGGTATAGTCTTCATCAGCGGCAAGCCCGCCCGCACGCTTTTTGATACTGGAGCTACTCACTCCTTTGTGTCGGAGACGTTCGTAGAAGGACTAGAAGGCGTGGAGCGGTTCACATGCTCGAGGATGAGGGTGCGACTACCGGATGGATCTGAGCTCCTTACCACGGATCACTGCAATATGGAGGCAGAAATTGGTGGAAAAGCGTTCGAGGCTCCAGCGACGATTTTGAAGCTGACGGACTATGACCTGATCCTGGGCATGGTATGGCTGCACTGGAACCATGCCCAGATTGACTGCCAGGCAAAGAGGATCACCGTGAGACACGGGGACTCTTTCATTACCATCGAAGGTATAAGACCTGTCTCTCGTATACTCTTATCTTCGGTACAGGCCGTTAAGGCCCATCTGCAGGGAGAGGAGGTCTATCAGATTCTATTTGAGATGGAGGAAGTTAAGGAGTCGGTGACAGACATCCCGGTGGTGCGAGATTTCGCTGACATCTTTCCAGAGAAACTGCCAGGACTACCTCCACACCGAGAGCAGGACTTTCAGATACAGCTTGTGCCGGGGGCCAAGACGGCGTCTAGGGCCCCTTATCGGATGGCCCCAAAGGAGTTGGCAGAGTTTCGGACTCAGTTGCAGGAATTAGTTGAGGCAGGATTTGTTAGACCGAGTTCCTCGCCATGGGGAGCACCGGTCCTATTCGTGAAGAAGAAGGTTGGGACACTCCGCCTGTGCATCGATTATCGAGCACTAAACAGGCTGACCGTCCGGAACACCTATCCGCTCCCACGGATAGACGAATTGTTCGACCAGCTGGAGGGGGCCCATTATTTCTTGAAGCTGGACTTGAGATCAAGATACTACCAGCTGCGGATCCAGGAGGAGGATATCCCAAAGACGGCCTTCAGTAGCAGATATGGCCTGTATGAGTTCACCGTGATGCCCTTCGGGCTCACGAATGCTCCGTCGGCGTTCATGAGCCTCATGAACCGGGTTTTCGAGGCCTACTTGGATGTGTTCGTCATAGTGTTCATAGACGACATCCTGATCTACTCTAGGACGGAGGAGGAGCACACTCGACATCTGGCACTGACTTTGGAGAGGTTGCGGGAGCATCACCTTTATGCAAAATTCAGCAAGTGTCAGTTTTGGTTGAAGGAGGTGGCTTTTTTAGGCCACATTATCAGCGGAGCCGGGTTGGCAGTGGACCCGGCAAAGATTCAGGCAGTTCGGGATTGGCCGCAGTTGAAGACAGCCACCGATGTACGAAGTTTCTTAGGACTTGCCGGCTATTACTGGAAGTTCGTGGAGGGGTTCTCTCGGATTGCCCTCCCCCTCACATCTTTGACGAAGAAGGAGGCACCTTTTGTTTGGACCCCGCAGTGCCAGGAGGCTTTCCAGGAGCTGAAGGACCGACTCATCTCAGCCCCTATTCTGGCCCTTCCATCTGGAAAGGAGGGATTCCAGGTATATACCGACGCATCATACCAGGGGATGGGAGCAGTGCTGATGCAGAACGGACACGTCATAGCATATGCCTCCCGCCAGCTGAAGACCCATGAGAAGAACTACCCAGTGCACGACCTTGAGATGGGAGCGGTCGTTTTTGCTCTGAAAGTCTGGCGCCATTATCTTTACGGAGTCCACTGTGACATCTACTCTGACCACAAGAACCTAAAATACGTGGACACGCAGAAGGAGCTGAATATCAGGCAGAGGCGCTGGGTGGAGTTCTTAGCAGATTATCAGTATGAGATGCACTACCATCCAGGGAAGGCAAACGTGGTGGCCGACGCGTTGAGCCGGCGAGCTACCACTTCCGAAGCTGGGCCCCAGGTTATGTCCATGGAGCTAGTCCGGTCATTCAGAGATATGCATATATCCCTAGTGTCCGAGGATGACCCAGTTCTGTATAGGGAGTATCTGGCATCAATAGTGGCCATAGATGATATTCGGGATCGCATTCGGGACGGACAGAGGACAGATGCGTGGGCAGAGCCGATGTTCCGAGCTTTGGAGGAAGGTTCGACAGGAGATTATTCCCTGAGAGATGGATTACTACATTTCAGAGGCAGAGTATATATACCCGCAGGTGGCCAGATCCGAGAGGATATTATGATGGAGGCGCATTGTAGCCGGTACTCTGTGCACCCGGGGATCACAAAGATGACCGCTGATCTGAAGAAGACGATTTTTTGGCCGGGCATGAAGAAGGAGATTACATACTTCGTGACCCATTGCGAGGCGTGTCAGTTGGTGAAGGCGGAGTGCAGGAACACCGCAGGATTGCTGCAGCCACTCCCGGTGCCGGAGTGGAAGTTCGACGATATAGCTATGGATTTTATACATGGTCTTCCCCGGTCTCGGACGGGGAACGACTCGATCTGGGTGATTGTTGATCGGTTGACAAAGGTGGGCCGCTTTATACCAATCAGGAAGGATGACTCGGTGGGAGTGCTGGTACGGAAGTTTGTGGAGCAGTATGTCCGATATCATGGCGTGCCCCGGACGATAATGTCGGACCGCGATGGACGGTTTACATCCAGGGAGTGGCGGTCAGTGCAGGCATATTTGGGCACCCGATTGACTTTTAGCACGGCCTTCCACCCTCAGACGGACGGGCAGACAGAGCGCACCAACCGGACCTTGGAGGATTTACTACGACTGTGTATACTGGACCGAGGGGAGCCGTGGGAGAAGATGTTACCGTTGGTCGAGTTCTCCTATAATAATAGCTACCAGTCCAGCATCAGTATGGCGCCTTATGAAGCCTTGTATGGAAGAAAGTGTAGGACCCCGCTTTCTTGGGTTCAAGACGAGGATACGAAGATGTTGGGATCGGATTTTGTTGAAGACACCGAGGCTCAGGTGAGACTGATCAGAGATAGGATGTTGGAGGCGCAAAGCAGACAGGCTAAATACTATGACGCCCGACATCGTCAGGTGGAGTTTCGGGTAGGGAATCGAGTGTTCTTGAAGATCCGACCCATGCACGGAGTCTCACGGGTGCGCGGTCGGAGGAAGAAGCTAAGCCTTAGGTATATGGGCCCTTACCGGATCCTGGAGCGGATCGGACCCCTAGCCTACAGGCTAGAGTTACCGCCAGAGCTGGCAGCTCTACACGACGTCTTCCATATTTCTTCGCTGAGAAGGGCTCTACTACGCCCGGAGCAGCGGATTTTGACCAACGAAGGGCCGGTAGCTTCAGACCGATCTGTTCACTTGGAGCCGGTTCGGATCGACGACAAAGTAGTACGGATCTTGCGCCGCAAAAAGATCCCCTTAGTCAAGGTTCTATGGAGAAATCACGGTCAGGAGGAGCACACCTGGGAACCGCAGGACCTGATGAGGCAAAGATACCCGGAGTTGTTCGGTCAGGTACATCTCACCACCTCTTGGTATACTATAGATTGCCTTCTTGTTTTGGACAGTTAAGACTAGATAAGGAAAATTCAGGACCAAGGCATGCGCACTAAATCAGAAAGGTAGGGGCTAATCTTTTGTTTATTGGGAAGATTGTCTTCGTTTATCAAACGAATAGTCGCTTAAACCCGATAGAAAGATCGTATGGGATGTTACAAGTTTAATTTATTCCGATAGAAATCCCCGTAGGCTCACCTCAATTTCGGGGACGAAATTTTTGTTTTGTTTATTAGGATTTGTAACATCCCATTTCCGGCTAGACCCCTAGGAGTCGGTTGGTCGTGACAGAACCCTGTGAAGCCCAAAAATTGAAATAAATCGATCGAGGTCTCGGGTCACGGGTTGGTCACGCCCGTGACCGACCCGTCACGCCCGTGACTTTGGGCATGACTCCTTCGACGATCGTCGATCTCCGCGAGACGATCGTCGAACTTGCTGCCCGGGCATGTCACGCCCGTGACCAATGTGTCACGCCCGTGACCAACGTGTCACGCCCGTGACCTAGGGCGTGACCCCTTCGACGATCGCCGATCTCCGTGAGACGATCGTCAATCTGGCAGCCCGGACCTGTCACGCCCGTAACCTAAGTGTCACGCCCGTGACCTAGGGCGTGACCAGCCTTCGACGACCGTCGATCTCAGTTCGACGATCGTCGACCTCAAAATTGCCGTTCGGGCCTGTCACGCCCGTGACCTAGGTGTCACGCCCGTGACCTAGGGCGTGACCACCCTTCGACGACCGTCGATCTCAGTTCGACGATCGTCGACCCCAAAAATTGTCACCCGGGCCTGTCACGCCCGTGACCTATGTGTCACGCCCGTGACATTGGCCGAAACGACGGTTCAGGCCCGAAATTATTCTAACACGCGTGGAAATAAATGCTGGTGTGGGAAGTTACACCAGGAGTAATTACGGGCCGTTTTTCCTTCTATAATTATATAATAAAGGAGGAAGTGTTGGTCCAATAGGAAACCGCCAACTGGACACACCTGTTCATCTTCCACCGTTTCTTATCCCGTCACTGTAACCGAAAGGCTATTAAGAGGAGCCTTCAAGGCCATTACGGCTTTACCCCTTCACCTCCCCACTTTCTGACTTATAAAAGCCCACTTGGGGCAAGAGGAGAAGTTTACACGCTCAAGTAAACGGATCAGATCTTTGTTCTTGCTGTAGGAGAAGTTCGGCTACGCCACCACTGCGCCATGGCACCCTGTCGCTCTTCTCGCCTCCAAACCGCGAACAAGGTCCTCCTCTGCTTCTTCTCTTTCATGGGTAGATCTTAGGATTCTTAGAAAGGAAGTTCGTACTCAACGGAGCCGGACCCATCTCTCATTTTCATGGGAAAACCATGAAAAAGGTATTTTTGAGTTCGCCGGAAACCGCCACCTCCGGCGGCCAAACCACCGCCGACCGCTAGCCATCGCCTCAACGGAGGTGGTGGTGGTGGTGGCTGGCCAGGGAAGTGACCGGAAGGCCGGCGACGGATCACGGAATGCTTACAGGAAAAATTGTTTTCTGTGTCTGTTTTCGGTTTCATGAAGAAGATGAACAGTAGAATATATTTTATAATATATAGATTATTATATATTACATAATGGAAAGATGTATTATTTGAATATATTTTGGGGCTGCAAAATGAGGCACTTAGAGGCCGTTTTAGGAAAAATGACCAGACACAAAAGTTGTAGCCCTTTGAGTCTAAATTAATTTAAAATTGGTTTCAACTCGTTTGGGTAAGCGGTTCGGCCGCAGCACCCGTTTTAGTGGGGGCTGTACCTAGAGTTGGGCAGAAATTAAAACGGATGCCCACTCTTCGTCCCTTGTCAAAATGACCTGAAATTTGGGCAGGGGATTAGCCTTAACAATACCTAAAGGCAGACCAAAAATGGGAATTTTTGGAGATACTTTGCCTAAAGTTTTTGTTTCAATTTAATAAACTTAGAGGAATTTATTTAAGTGGTCAAATGACCTCCAAACCCTACCAAATTTTGGTGAGTAGTCCCTGGCTATTAAACCTAGGTCTGTACAAAATTCCAACTGATTTGGTGGAGTTTTGGGTGGGAAACCTTCTACCTTTAACTAGGCATTAGTGAGACATCTTTTAGTAAAAAGTGCACTAAGAGTTTGGAAAGGTCAAATCACCTCAACAGAGGCTGATATTCTGACCCCTGACTTAGAAGGGTGTTATAACCAGCTTGGAGAAACATGGTGTGGATTAGGGTGGATTTTACCCTAAGAGATCGGCTCAAATCCAGTGGGTGGGAGTTTGAGGTTTGTGAAGGACATAGGAGCAAAAGCTCTTGTATGCCCTTGAAATTTGGAGGAGGGTGGGATGCTATGCTGAAAACCCTCTGGTTGAAATAGTGAAGGAATTGGAGGTAATTAGGTACCTCGGAAGTTGAGATTCTGGATTAGGATAAACATGTATTTTAGTTATTTTAAGCACTTAATCTAATCCAAAAATTATGAAACTCGGGAGGAGGGAGTTTTAGGATGTTTTAGACTTATGGTAATTTTCCTGGAATTTTATGATTAATAAATATTATACTTCATGTGTTAAAGAATTAATAGCTCGATTTGTTGTTTCAAATATTTGGAGGTTTTAAATTAATTATAATGAGTTAAAATTCTGGGCCTAAGACCCCGGTGGCTGAAAAAGAAAAAAAAAGGGGGGGGGGGTCTTACATTGGATCACCTATAATCTGATCAGCTGGATGATCTCTTAAATGTCTTGTAGCTAGAGGAAGATTCCTTTCTTGTTGAACATCTCCAGCTCCTTCTTCATGCTGAACCTCTTGGTTTTCATCAGCTTCTATTGAGTCTTGTACTCCCCCTGGACAGTAGCCATCATTTTCCAATGCTCCATCTTCCTTTGATGCTTCAGTTATGGAGAGCTTGTCCATTCTTTTACTTATACCTGTTGAATCATTTGATCTACAAGACAACTCACAGTTGATTAATCTTGTTTCATCAAATACAACATGAACAGACTCCTCTACAACTTGAGTAGTCAAGTTGAAGACTCTATAAGCCTTATTATTTAAGCTGTACCCAACAAATATCCCATCCTAGGATTTGGCAGCAAACTTAGTCAAATATGACTTGCCATTGTTAAGTATATAACACTTGCAACCAAAGATCCTAAAGTAGGATAGATTTGGTTTTCTGCCCTTCATAATCTCATAGGGAGTCATTTTGTGGCTTTTGGTGATAGAAGTCCTATTGATTACATGACAAGCAGTGTTTACTGCCTCAACCCAGAAATATTCTGGAAGAGAGGTGTCACTCAATAGTGTTCTACCAGCTTCAATTAATGTTCTATTCTTTCTTTCAGCAATGCCATTTTGCTGTGGTGTTCTAGGTGAGGAGAACTCTTGGAAAATCCCAAAGTCTTCACATAACTTTGTCATGCTTTCAGATTGAAACTCAGTACCATGGTCACTTCTGATTTTGACCACTGTACTATTCAGTTCATTCTGAATCTGCTTCACAAAATTAAGTAAGACACTTGGGGTTTCTGATTTCTGTCTCAGAAAGAACACCCATGTAAATTTAGAATAGTCATCTACAACCACAAAAGAGTAGACCTTCCTACCTACACTATGAACTGGCATAGGACCAAAAAGATCCATATGCAAGAGGTATAAGCACCTCACAGAATCCTTGTTTTCAAGGCTATGAAAGGAGGATTTTGTCTACTTACCCTTTTGACAAGCTGAGCATATCCCTTCCTTTATACACTTAACTTGAGGACCATTCCTCACTAACTCTTTGCTAAAGAGTTGGCCAATTATCTTGTAGTTAAGATGAGCTAATCTCTTGTGCCACTTGACACAATGAGAAGCATTACCATCAGCTACAAGACAGATGGAAGAAGCCTTGTTTTTACAAACAAAATTAAGACAATATACATTTCTCTTCCTATACCCAGTCAATATGATCTTTTGATCACTTGACCTTTTGATATGACATCCATTCTTAACAAATGAAATGTCATATCCTAAATCACTCAGCTGGCTTATGCTTATTAGATTGTGTTTCAAACCTTTTACATAAGCCACTTGGGTGATAGTAATTAGGTTAGTAGAAATGTTACCAAACCCTTTGATGATTCCTTTTTCAGACCCACCAAAGATCACTTTGGGTCCATCTTTGACAGATGTATACTCCTTCAGCAGCCCCTTTGTTCCAGTCATGTGCCTGGAACAACCACTGTCCAAGTAACATATAGGGGCATGGCCACTTGGACTTTCCTGCAACACAGATTTACTTACCCTTAGAACCCAAGTAAGTCTTGGGTCCTTGGTTCAGGTTAGCATTAACAAAGCTACCATTATCTCTTCTAACAGGTAGACTATTGTTCTTTCTAACACTTATGTTATGCCAGCAGTCTAATGCAAAATGGCCTCTCTTGCCACAGCACCAACATTCAAACTTATTGTATCTAGTTCTAGATACACCCTTGACAGAGGAATTTCTGTCCATTGCTGGTGTTGCAGCAGCTTCACCCACTGATTTCTTATAACCATTGGGTTTATGAACATAGATAGGCTTGTTGGCATTTACACCCTTGTTTATCAGAACATTAGTCTTAAAATGACCATGAATATCTTCATGATCATATTGGTTAGAAGGCACTTGCACCTTTCTAAACTTAATAGGGACTGAAAAGTTCAGTGGCTTGACAGGAGCTTTGCCTTTCCTCTTGAATTGGGCTGCCCTGGGGTTGCCTTTGAATCCTAATCCCGCCTTACCCTTTTGAGTCACAAATTCATCTATCAAGGGTAAGACAGACTTTGGCTTAGAGTAAATAGCCACTAACTCCTTTTCTATTCTTAGTCTGGCCTCCAGACTCTTCACTTGATCATTGGTATAATTGATTGTGCCCATCTGAATAATAGTTATATTCTTCAGTTTGGCAATTTCATTTAACTTTTGATCAATTACTTTTTCAAACTCAGTTGCAGCTACCTTTAGATCAACAATTTCCTGAGCCTGAGATTTAACCAGGTTCTTGCTTTTCTTAAGGGCCTGCAACAAGTCCCCATACTTATCTATCAATTGATAGACATCTCCTTCAAATTCAGATGCATCTACATCACTTGATGCAGATGTAGCTGATTCTGCACTTGTACTACAAACAGATTTTATTGAAGGACATAGTACCTTACTAGGACCAGACCGATTCTAGTACATGTCTTCTTCTAATCCTACCATCAGTCCCATGCACTGATGATCTTCTTGTTCATAGATGGAGTCTAGCAATTGCATGAACTCCTCTTCTTCAGTAGCAGCATACAGTCCAATATATGCTTCAGCTTCAGATTCTGAAGTTGATTGATCTGTTAGGCTCTTTTCCTTCTTTGCAACAAAGGATTTTTCCTTCTTGCCCTTTTGATAAGTCTTCTTCTTATCTGATTACTCCTTTCTCTTATCAGGACAGTCAGCCACTACATGTCCTGGCCTATTGCAACAATAGCAGACAATCTTTGAAGTAGTGGCCTTGCTGGGCATTGTTCTGCTCTTCTCTTTCCTTGATGACGTTCTCTTCTGATAATAGTCATCAACTTGCTGTGATGAGGAGGGCCTAGACTTCCACTGCTTCTTCTTTAAGAATCTCTGGAATTGCCTTGTAAATGCAGCAAAATCTGCATCTGGCTCACAGCTTTCTGAACCCTGATTATCTGAATTTTCAGAACTAACTTCTGCAACTTCCTTTGGAGGAGATGATGATATCCTCCTATTCTTTCTAGTGGCTTCTGCCTTGAAGGCCACTGTCTTCTCTCTATGCTCTCCTTTTGAATTCTTTTCCTCCTCCTTCCTCACCATAAGTTGCATTTCATAGGATAGCAACTTTACAAACAAGGTTGGAGGAGAAATCTCTGCCAGTTTAGCCACTTCTCTTATGACACAGATCTTTGTGTCCCAATCCTTTGTCAAGGATCTTAAGAATTTGTCATTCAGTTCATAGGTACTTAATACTCTTCCATAGGACTTTAACTCATTCACAATTCTATAGAATTTCTTATAGCATTCAGTTATGCTATCAGTTTTTCCTTGTCTAAAACTTTCATATTCCTGATTGAGCATAGACTTCCTATCATGTCTTACTTCTTCAGATCCCTCCATGTAGACAATCAAGGTGTCCCACATCTCTTTGGAGGTCTTGTAGTGAATCAGATTCTGAAACGTAGAATCATCTATGACACTCACAATAATATTCTGAGCTCTCTTGTCCATGGTTGACAAAATGATTTCATCCTTGGTCATTTCAGAATAACTCTTTGGAGTTTAAATATTAGCATCAAGAACTGATACCTTCATTTGAATGAAGGGTCCTTCCAGAATTGTTATGTATATCCTTGGGTCAGATGCTTCCATGAACAATCTGACTCTTTCTTTCCAAATTCCAAAAATTTCCTTCCTGCAGATGGGTAACTTCATTGACCCTAACTCCTTGTGATTTTCTCCAGAACCCATCTTCTTGAATCTTGATTCTGCCTTTCAGATCTACCTCAGACTGTTAAGTCCTTTTTTTGAGGAACCTCCCTCTGATACCACTTGATAGTTTTACTTTCAAGACAACCTAAACACCTAGAGGGGGGGGGGTGAATAGGTTCTAATGCTTGCTAACACTTTTTGGCAGAATTCAATTACAGAATTAAAACACACAGCACAATAGTCACAGAAATTTAACCATCACAGATTGCACACTGTTTTATAGTGGTTCCCCAAGGTCTGGGTACATCCACTTTCCCCCTTCACCTATCTAGCAGTATGCTAGATTCGGCCAAACTTCCTCTTTACTCAGATCCACAGATCCTACAGCTCAGAACCTGAAAAGATTCCTACAACTCAGGCTCAACAGCCCTACCTCAGCCTTATCACAAAGCCTACAAATCAGAGAAGAACCTTCTCCTACACTCAGGCAAACAGCCCTACCACTCAGAGATCAACTCTCCTACACTCAGCCTTTATAACACAGGCTTACAACTCAGATCTGTATTGACAGATCCTATAGAAATTAGAAAAGAAGTTTTTAATGTCTTGCCTTTGTTGAGAGAGAAAAGAACAAGACAAATCTTGATCAGCTGATGAAATCAACTGAATCTGAGCTTTCTTCATAGCTTCTTGAATCTGAACTTAGCTGAGTTGATTTCCAAATAGCTTCTTGAGAAACCAATGATGGATTCCTTCTTCTTCTTCAAGTGGCTGGATCCCTCTCTATCCAACACCTTTGATGATACTTCTGAATTCTTGAAAGAACTCTACTTAGACTGATCCTAAGATCGTCTTCTTAGATCTTCTGATGAAGATCTTCTTTTGTGTATTACTCCTTCTTGATTTGATTTCTCAAATTGATTGCAAAAATTCAATACACTTACTTCTCTCTGAATCTGTCTATTTATAGATCTTCTTCATGGTAACCGGCTGATCCGGTTTTTAACTGACTTCTGACAAGTCTGACAACATCAGTTAACCGGCTGTAACCCACAGCTGTCAAGTCTTCAAACAGATCTTGTGCCTTAGTCTTGGACAGCAAAGTGTTGAGACAGACTGTCAGAAAGTGTCGAGACCAACTGTCTATATGTGTCGACACAAGTAACTTTGTTGTCGACACAGCCTTTGATGATGTCGACTAGTTTACCTTTAAGTCGACACTGCTTTTTCAGAACTTCATCTTGAGAATGAGTCGACACAGAGAATTTGTGTCGACTCAACACTTCATCTTTCTTCAGAAAATAACTTGGTCTTGACTTTGCAGTGTGTCGACACAAGTCCTGTGTGTCGACACAGTTGTTGTAGATTCAGAACTCAGTATGTGTCGACTCTGCCTTCAGGTGTCGACATAGTTGAGGTCGACTATCTTTCTGTGAGTCGACACTGCTTTCTAATGTCGACACAAATGTGGTCGACTATCTTTCTGTGAGTCGACACTGCTTCCCAGTGTCGACACAAATGTGGTCGACTATCTTTCTGTGAGTCGACACTGCTTCCCAGTGTCGACACAAATGTGGTCGACTATCTTTCTGTGAGTCGACACTGCTTCCCAGTGTCGACACAAATGTGGTCGACTATCTTTCTCTGTGTCGACACAGCTTCCTTCAAGTGTCGACACAATTATTCTGAAGTGTCGACACAATTTCTTTAGGTGTCGACATATGGACTTAGAATAATTTCCTGTATTCTTTAATACTTCTTCACCTGCACATGTCAACTTAAAACAACATCAAATACTCCTTGATGTATATCATTAAGCTAAGTTAGGCTTCTTCAAATCAGGTACACATTTTCCAATGTACCCAACAGTGTTCTATCGAATTGTGGATTGTATGGCTGAACCGAATTTGGGGAGAATTCTATCACTATTTCTGCGAGAAACAGTCCCAGAAATTCTAAATCTGAAGCTTGGGGCAAAGATTCACCACATGAGAAGAATGGATATCAGGATGTTTGAGATATGGGACAGGGTCCTTCAGTACCTTGGTCTGTAGCTACTGAGAAGAAAGGGAAGAAGGTAGTTATTGCAGAGCCAAGCTCCACTAGCAGTTCTTCAGATGAGGAAGAACCACATGATCCAGAATTATCATCCTCTACAAAAAAGACCACTAAGGATATAGACATTCAGGTATCTGCTTCTTCAGAACCTACCCCACAAAGCCTTGTATGCAGATCTGAGATAGATACTATCCCTGGGGATGGTGTGCCGACTGCTGAGATGGCTGAAGCAGTGGCAGAGGAAGCTGTTGACAAGATATTTGAAAGAATGGAGGAAGAACCTTCCAGACTTGAAGATACGGATGAGCATCTACCTATGTTTGGTGATGTTAGTAATCCCAGGCCTCAGAGTGAGGGGGAGCAACTGGCATAAGAAATAATGCTTGAAGAATTAGTGGTGGGGGAGAAACTTCAGGTACCCCCTGAAGGTTTTCAGCTTAAGAACATTGAAAATTTAATTCAGGATAATGTTGTTGCAGCTGTTGTTGACCTGCATGAAAATGAAAGCATGACAAAGATTGAGGGGGAATGTGTATCTGAGCACCTTGCTCATATAGAAGTTCATAACATAGATTCCTCCTTATCAGAAAATAATACTAATTCTTCAAAAAAAGAGAATGAAGTAGATATGGCTAATTCTGAAGAAAGAGCAGAAGTTAGACAAACTCAAGAACATCATAAGGAAGGAAATTTTGCAAGTATGGACCAGATTTCTCCAATGTTCCTTGCCCAACTGAAAGGGTTGCAGGATGAGCAGAGGAGGGTATTGGAAAATTATATGGATGAAGCCATGAAAGATATCAGGAATGATCTGGCAACAGAGATCAAATCTATAAGATTTGAAATAAACCTACTGAAGGGAGAAACTGTCAAATTCTTCAAGAGAGCTGCTCCATCTATAGACTACACCATGGAGAAGCTTTATGTGTCAAGACAGAATATATCCATTATCATAGAAAATCAAAATATTCATGCTAAAAACATGGTAACCATTTATGGAAATGATAAGATTCTAGGAATGAACAGAATTCAAAAATCTTTACCAAAATGGTCACCTACACAAAGCTGCTGGATGATCATATGTTGGAAGTAAAGAATCAGGTTACTGTATGAGTCAATTATATAAAAAATGAAAGAAGTAAATCCTGCACCTTCCAGACCATTAAAATAATTGAAGAAGTCAAAAAGGGGGAGAGTGAGGCTATAAGAACCAATACTGAGAACATGGTCTAGGAAACTAATATGGTAAGAGGGTCATTGGGAATGGAAAAAATTCAGTATAATAACATCCCAATGATGTCTGATCATGTACAAGATGTCTTGTAAAGAAGGTCTATTGCTGATTAGGTACAAGATAATCATGAGTACGTACAGTATATTGAAGAAGGAGATAGTGTTGGTGCCCAGTGGGGAGAACAATCTACTACTGCTATGATTCCTTCCATCATCCCCACACAAGAGCAGACATTACACACCAAAGAAAGGAATACAAATGCTGAAACTGAAGAAGTGATCGGGTTGAGGAAGAAAAGGTATAGAGAGGAAATGTAGCAAAGGCCTGATTTTGTGCAATAGAGCCTAGAGTCTAGATTTATCATTTTGCTTGCTTGGGATCAGGTCAAAAATAAGAGGTCGGATAGAGGAAAATGGTACAGTAAGATGGAATGAGACAAGATGGAGAAAAGGGACACAAAAAGAAGAATTTACTAGAGGAACATAAATACAAACCTTCTAGCTCCTGATGCTGTTGAACCCTCCAAGTACTTTCCAAAGTCCTGCAGCTATTTTCATAGATAGAACGATAAGGCTGAAGCTAAGAGGAAAGAAGCATCTAAGTCCAAGGCAGCTGATGAAGTTGACAAGAAGGGAAAGAAGACAGTTGAATCAGAGGACAAACCTGCTAAGAAATCAAGGGCAGTGGTATTATGATAAGAGAACCAAATACTTGAAAAGTTTCAGGCTCTGCTTATAGGGCAAAGGAATTTTACATTTTGTTTTATGCACAAATATTATAACTTCTTATATGATAAATGAAACATCATTTGTTATGCTTATGATTTTTCTTATTCATGCTATTTTAATGATTTCAGCATATATATTACTTAAGTATGTAAGTGTATACATTAGTATAGGTTTTGACTTCTTCAAACAGGGGGATATTGTTGGGTCAATTGATCCCAATGTCTTGGATTTGAAGAAGGCCGAGCATACAATGTAAGCACATGTTGTGATCTAACTTGTGCTCAAGTTTAGTGATTATAGGATTGTCCTATAACATTGATGGGATTATTAGCCTAAGTGGCTAAGTCAAGTAAAATCTTACCTAAGGGGTGGATTGACAAAAATCTGTCTAAGTCCACAGGCGTTGAGTAAAGGTTACTCACTGAACGTCAGATGACTTATAGCGCTGAGTGAAGCCTATATAGTCAAAGCCAAAGTTATGGGAAGCTGAGAAATGTGGCTAAGTCCACAGGCATTGATTGAACATCATTCACTCAATGTCATTGCTTCATAATAGTTGAGGATAGCCTTGTAAGTCAAAGCCATGAAAAATCTTTGCTGATATTTGACTAACTCCACAGGCGTTGAGTGAGGCAAGCTCACTCAATGCCATGTGATGAAGGCGTTTACTGTTTCACATCAATTAAGTTTCTGAGTTTTTAGACATATAAATTTTGCTAAGCCCAAATGCATTGATTGCTTTTACTTTCGTCGAGCTAAGCTCCGAGTTAGTCGAACTGAGCTTTCTCTTTTCATCGAGCTGAGCTCCGAGTTTGTCGAAGTGAGTTCTGAGTTTGTCGAACTGAGCTTTCAATTTTTGTTGAGCTGAGCTCTGAGTTCGTCAAACTGAGGCAAGCTCACTCAACGCTCTCAATGCCTAAATTACAGAATTCATAAGCTAAGGCACAAGGCGTTGAGTAAGGAGTGCTCACTTAACGCTCCCAATGCAAAGCATGCAGAAGCGGCTAAAGAATATGCTAAGGCAAAAAGCATTTAGTGGAGCTTGCTCACTCAACCCTGTCAACGCCTAGATAGAGAGAATACTGTCTAAGTGTTTTGGCGATGAGTGAAGCTCATTCACTCAATGCCTATTCTACTGATGCTTGATTTTTGACTAAGTCCATAGATGCTGACGTCAGAAAGTCAACAAATCTATATTATTCAAATTGATAGCGACAAAGCCACAATACAAGCAAAACGGCGCGTAGAGCTACTATATGACAGTTAGGCATTAAAGCAAGGATGTAGCTAGCATTAAATGTATGGGTCCCACTGCTCAAAGAGTCATTGGGACACAATCAATAAAAGAAGAAGACTTTTTATAGAGAGAGAAGTTGTGGTCGTGGTTCTTCATCATCACCATTATTGCTGTGAAGAGAAGAATAGAGAGCAAAAAGACTGGAAGTCTAAAGGCTCAACAAGTTAGTTGTTGGTCTTGATCTTCGACTACAGCAAGAACAGAGAAAATCTCTGAAAAGGAAAAGAAGGTTAGTTGGTGCTATTTTTCATCTGCACCAGCAGGTTCTTCATAGATCCAGCAGCACAACACTTAAGAACATCAACAAGAGGTTGTGAAGTAAAAGTTAGGGCTGAATCACCTCAGCCCAAGTAAGAAAGTGGAAGCAGAACGGTTGTCTGCAAGTTGCTTCCAACCCAAGTCTCTTCATCCTTGTTGCTGTGAAGTAGTTGAGCTGAGATTCCTTCAGCTCAGGTAGCAGTAAGTTTTGCTACAGTCACTTCACAGTTCTAGTAGGAAAAATCCCTAGTGCTGTGAAGAAGAAGTTAGGACTGAGTATATCTCAGTTCAAGTAAGGTAGACTACGTAAATATATTCCTGGATTCAAAGTTGGGTTGAGTTTACTTCAGTCAAGATAGATTAGCACAGATAAATTTATCTTGTGTCCAATCAGGACTCACCAACCCACCTCCATCTTATAGGATCCAACTGGAACTGAGCTGTAGATCCACTGGCCTGAGGTAGGGTAATATTGCCTGAGGTGTAGGAGAGTAAAGCTCTCTGTGTTGTAGGATCCTCGTTGATCTGAGTGGTAGGAGCAAGTTTGCTCTGAGGTAGGATCCCTAGTGGATCTGAGGTAGGGTTGTCCTCCCAACCTGAGTGTTGGGACTTTGGCCTGAGGTAGGTGGGCTGCTGACCACTAAGTTGTAGGCCCTTGTGGCTGAGCTATAGGTCTTGGAGGAGACTGAGAGATCCTAAGGGATCTGAGGTTTAAGCTCTTTGGAGCAGAGTTTTGGAGAAGTGCCTAGTCCAACAAGAAAGTTGGATAGGTGGGAGGGAAAGTGGATGTACCCTTGTTAGGTGAACCACTATAAATCTTGTGTGCTTTGTGTGTTTTCTTTATGTTCATTTTATTGCAGGTTGCATGTCTTGAAAGTAGAATATAATCAACTAATAAAGCATCCAACCAAAGGAAAATATAAGATAGTCAATAAGGACTAAGAAACCTATTCACCCCCCATCCCTCGAGGTGATTTAGCTATCCTTGAAATCAAAGACTTTCACCTCCCCTATAATTACCATATAATATGGGCCCGGTCAGGGCCCCATAATATACAGACTCCATAACTTAAGTATTATAAGATGATATAAACTACCCAACTCAAAACTCAGACCAAACACATTGGAACCAAAAGAACAAGTCTAGAAGTTATCCACTAACATATGAGTATCAACACGACCATATGGCCTTATAACAATTAAGAGTCCAAAACTTAAACAATAAAATCAAATATCAATGTGTATAGGCACTCCTAGGCTACCTCATCATACAAGCCGGAAACATAGTGCATTAAGCATAATCATTTAATAAAAACAAAGCTACTATGCAAAATGTAGCACTTCAAGAGGAATAGGCCTTTTTGGCTTGCGAGCTCTCTCCTGCTTGTGATCCTTGCCTTGTAAAAATTATAGTAACTTGGGTCAGTAAAGGATGACCTCTATTGTGTAACCAACACATCTTCTCCCGGCCATCTCTAGCAGAACCTGGGGCACTCCATCACCCCGCAGGTCAACACTTCGTATGCAAATATACAAGTACATTTAAAGCAGTACAATAGGTTTGGATGTTTCATACAACAAACATGTTTCTATGTTGAGCTTATAATAAAAAAGGGGGCCTACTATACAACATGTATGCACACCTGGCCTTCACCCAAAGCACCATAGAGTGTATTCTTCTAACACATCATCAAATCGGGTACTTCCAATTTCCCCATCGCTGTTGAAGCCGTAAACGTATAGGTAATTATAATTTCCCCTAACGACATAAAAGCCACCACACAGAACTCTTGCTTCGGCCCCACCTGCCCGTGGGTCTTAAAACCTGGGCTTACCTGCAAGCTCTGACTTCTCACGTCAGGATTCCGCCACACACACAAAATAACTGATACTAAGAACCATTGCTAGACCACACCCATCCGCGCCGACTCCAATATCAGGACCAAGTCCACTAAAGGAGACCAAGCGGGACCCAACTAGTATCGTCCGGGCTTGTCCAAAGCTTGGTGTCCTCGTCGGTTTCACAGAAGGGGGCTTGTCTCGCCGGGACACTCTCCACACAAGGCTTGCACGTCACGGGCTAGCCAGCCGACCACAGAGAAAACCACCCTTAACATATCACAATCCCAAGCCTTTTCCCACCCTAATCCACCATTCATACCGTACCGTACCCGCGCTACCGCGTGTATTCTAATTTCCACCTGGTCCGGTTCTGGTTACACGTACTTACACGAAATAAGGGGAAAACAACATCACAAACAGCGTCTTGCCACTAACAGATTTCTAACCATATCCTTAAGGCTCGATATGAAACATCACCGAGTCAAACTAACAGCCACGACTATAGCTTCACCCAGAATGCCTAATCCACTAACGGAGTGGATTTCTAGTGCAATATCATTCTGGGGATGGACACAATCGACCTTGTGGTTCCTCTTGAACCATGGAAACCCGAATCTCTCACTTGAGAGAACTGGTGCCCAAATGTTTGAAAGAAAGCAAAACCAATATGGATGCCATGCACGCATCCTAAAGATCGAGAGAAGTGTTGTTACCTTACGATTCCTATTCCTAGACATGGAATCCTTGCCTTCCATGGATGAAAACGAGCACCTTAAAGTACTCTCCACAGAGCTGGCCTCAGAATGACGATCAGAGCCCCCAAGCTCTTTCAATAGCGAGGAAAGAGCTCATTCTCCCTCCTCCTACTCTCACTTCCAAACCCTAAGTCAAAACCTCCAAAGGTGAAGAAAATGAGAGAAAATCCCACTCAGCCCTATAAAAGCACTCTGGAGGGAGTGTCTTGGGCCTTAGGATCAAAACCTAAATGAAATCAGATGGCTAAAAAGCCAAATGACGGAACTGCTTCTGTCCGCTACCGCCAGGCCCTTACTCTAACACCGATCGATAGCTTCCTGAGCCGTAGGACAGAAAATAATGTCACGCTAACGCTAGTGGTAAGTCTAACATGGCGCGGTAACTTCTTTCTCGAGAACTCAACTCTTTCTCGATGTAAACCTAGAGTTACCGCCGCGCGGTAACTAACTCCCTCCGAGTGATAGCCCTCTCAACACTCGATGAACGGGCTTTCATCGAGCCATTTACACCCGACGAAAGAAGGCTATCACCAGGAGATAGCTACTATTGCCCGGCGATAACTACTAGAGATTCAAATTCTAGAAAAACTGGGGTGTTACAACACATACTCTAGGGAACCACTATAAAATATTTGTGTGTTGGTTGCGTTCTTGAAATCTAAACTATAAACTAAAGCACATAACATAGTAAACCAGGAAAAGAATTGAAAGGAATTACAAAAAGACCCTAAACCTATTCACCCCCCTAGAGTTTAGCTACTCTTGAAACTAAAGGCTTTCACTAAGGAACATATCATTTAGCTCATAATCTGTGAAGACCCTTCCATAGGTCTTTAACTCATAAATTTTCTTGAATAACTTCTTTTAGCACTCATCTATGATATCCTTGCTTCCCTGCTTGAAGGCTTAAAACTCTTGGTTGAGCAGGGATTTCCTGTCATCCCTAACTTTCTCAGTGCCTTCCATGCACACAATAAGTGTACTCCATATTTCCTTTGTTGTCTGGTAGTGAATCAGATTTTGGAAGGTGGAATCATCAATTACACTAACTATTATATTTTTGGCTCTCTTATATATGGCATCCAATACAATTTCATCCCTAATCATGTAAGCATACTTCTTTGAGACCTGTAGATTAGGATAAATGGTGGAGGCCTTCATGGGGACGAATGGCCCCTCCTGAACTATAGGGTCTGAGGCTTTCATGAACATCTTTACCCTTTACTTCCATATGCCAAAGTTCTCCTTTCTTCATATGGGGATCTTCATTGAACTTAGCTCCTTATGGATATCAGCTAAAGACATAGTGAATATATTGACTACCCTTGTAGGATCTTAGTAAGACTATTAAGTCTTACTTTGACCAACCTCCCTCTGAAACCACTTGAAAGATTATTGTTGTTGGTATTCTAACTCACCTAGAGGGGGTGAATAGTTGGTCTAGAAACTTGTTGGTTCCTTTTTAATTTTCAACAGTTATAAGAAATATAAAGCACAACTCAATAAGAACAACACACGACACACACAAATTTATAATGGTTCCCCAAGGTATTGGTACATCCATACTCCCTCTATGCCTATCTAGTATTGTGCTAGACTAAACAAACTACTCCAATACTCAGCTCTATAAGCTTATAACTCAAATTCCTCAGAATCTCTCAGGTCTACTCTTAGACCCTACCTCAAGCACTATAGCCCTAACTCAGGCTCAACAACCCTACAACTCAGAGTATTCTAACTCTCACAGCTCATAGACCCAGCTATTATCCTACCTCAGATCCACATAGAGTTCCTACCTCAGGCACAATAGCCCTACCTTAGACAACATCCCTGCCTCAGGGTCAAAACCCCTATAACTCAGGAAACAACCCTACAACTCTGATCTCTCACTAGATCCTATAGATAGAAGTTTGTAAATGAATATAACTAAAGACTCTATAAGTATGTCCTTGATGCTTATGTGTCTTCAGATGTCTTTGATATGAAAGCAATATCTTTGAAGCAGCCCCTGATATAAGTAAGTCTTTTGTTTGACTAGATCTGGGGATCTTCTTCTTAATCTTCTTCTCCAAGAAGAAGACCTAACTGGAGTTATGAAGCTTGACTCCTCCTTGCTCTTTTAGAACTTCTTTAGAGAGAGCTTGCTCAGTAAAGACTAATTTCACTTTCTCTGGTTATTCGTGATTCAGTAGGATTGAGCAAAAGTCCTATTCCATTTCCTTAAATTTTATATATACCTTCGACATTTCTAACAATCGTTTTAATAGAATGTCTTGTAAAATTATGGGTAGGAATAGAAAAAACTGATAGGTCTTTATGGGCTGCCACAAAATTTGAAATCTAGCCATTGCACTTGCTCAACGGTAATAAAAACCCTGCCAACACGATATTATTGAGAAGATTCTTCTTTCTCAATGGTATCTCCCTTAATGCTGAATTCTGTCTCTTTCTAAGTCTTCTCCATGATATCATCTCGAAGCTTTCCATGATCATGCCAATACCGTGGAGAACCATATATCGATCTCAGTATTCTTATCAAATTTAGCAAGATAGCTTTTCCCATTATTAAGAATATAACCAGCACAACCAAATATTCTAAATTAACAATGTGTTTTACCTTTTAGAAGCTCATAAGGAGTCTTTAGCTTCGTTTTGTAAATGAGGCTACTGTTAAGAACATAATTAGCAGTGTTGACTGCTTTAGCCCAAAAGGCCCTTGACGGATTTTACTCTACTAATAAAGTTACTTTGGATTCAGTAAGTGTTTTTTTTCCTTTAAGCCATTCCATTTTGTTAAGGAGTTCTAGGAGAAGAAAAGCTTTGTCTTATTTCTGTATCCTCACAAAATCTACTGATTAACTGTTTTTCAAACTCCGTATCATGATCACTTCTTATCAAAGATACTTTAGTAGTAAATTCAGATTGAACATTTTTAGTTATAAAGGTATCATACTTTGCTCTTAGGAAGAACACCCAACTAAATTTTGAGAAATCATCCACTATAACTTAAGTGTAAGACTTACCTCCTAAGCTTTGAGTGGTATGTGGACCAAATAAATCCATATGTAGTAGATTTAAAATTCTTGGAGAATAATTCTTACCAATTGGTTTGAATGAAGACTTAACTTATTTTCCTTGCTGGCATGCTTTATAAGGATTAAGTTTTCTATACTTACCTTTTGGTAAGCTTCTGACTAGATTATATTTTGCAAGCTTGGAGATGGTCTTATGATTATTATGACCAAGCCTCATGTGCCAAAACTTATTCTTGTCTATTTCAGCATTAAACAGACATATTTCATTTATGTTTGAGGTAAAATCAACTATATAGATATTACCTTTTCTAAAACAAGACAACAATATAGTCTATTTTATAGTTGACTATTTAACATAGGTTATGTTTGAATAGAACTTTGTATTCACCATCACATAGTTGGATGATACTAATAAGATTATATTGAAATCCTTAACCATAAGCCACTTTGGAGAAGGTGATATCTCCAATTTTGATCACACTATGACCTTTGGTCTTACCATAATTACAATCACCAAAAATTACCTTAGGACCATTCTTGTGCTTGTAATTTTCTAGAATTCTTTATGTCCAGTCATATGTTTGGAGCAACCACTGTCCAAATATCACAGCTGGTTTATGGAAGGACAGTTTCTTTCCTGCACATGAAATTAAACATTAATTGAGATCCAAGTTACCTTGGACCCATTACTTCTTTTTCCATTATAAGGAGTGATGAAAGTACAAGATGGCCTTTCATAATAAATCTTTTGATAAAAGTGTGTTCATCTATTAAACTAAGAAGTTCAAATTTTATGTCCTTTTGTAAAACATTTTGTACAAGTAAGATTCACAGAATAATATAATGATGAAAAATATTTGTCTAGGTATATACGCCAAGTAGCATTCGACGCAACTTTTTGTTTACGTCGGTTTAAAGTTGACATTTCACAGAAGTTGCGTCGATATGAAGTCGATGCATATTTCGGACTTGCTAAAACTACTTAACTTTACATATTTTTTGGCACAGGTTGCTTAACAATAATATCTTTTCCTTTGGATTCATTTCCTTTATTGAATTTTGTTACTTTTTCAAGATCATTGTTTAGATTTATGATAGGTTGAATTTCATTTACTTTAGTAAATGGTACAAGATTTTTCCATGTTAGTGTATTGGTGATTGTTACTATCTTGTGAGGATCTGCGCGATGATAGAACCTTTTCTTAAAGATTTTTATACTATTTTAAAATTCTAGACTCCTTCCATTTAAGAAGTATTCAAATGATTTTTCCATGTTGGTGTTGGGGTATTGGTTTTCTTTTATCAAGTCAGCTACTTGATTCTTTAGGTTTTCTACCTCAATTTTCAGTAATTTTTGTTCATTTTGTTCTTTGACACATGGATAACTCTTAATTAATTCTTTTTCTTTTAGTTTAATTTCCTTTTCTGCATCTAATTATCTTTACAAAATTCTTTAAAACATATCTTAAATTCATCTAAAGAAAAATCAATATCATCAAAGTAACTACCTAATTTTCTTTATTATTTGAATGAGTTTCTACAGTCATTAAGCAAGCTTCTTTAGCAACTACTTTTTCTTCACTACTTGATGAGAAACTTGATTCTGAACTGGTATCACTCTAGGTTTTAGCAATGAATCCTTTTCCATTTCTCTTGTCCTTTCTCTTTAGATATTTCTTCTTCTGATCCTTTTTGCTTGATCTTTCCTTATGTTGTTCTAGACATTTAGTTGTTATATACCAAGGTTTTCTGCAAGCAAAATATATTATCACTTTATTTATAGTCTTATCAAACTTTGGCTTATTCAAATTATTATCTCTCTTCTGAAATTTTTTATCTTAACCCATTTTTTGAATCTCCTAACTAAGAGTTGAATATTTCCTATTCTGTAATAGAGGGTTCATCATCAATAGTTTTGAAAGCAATAGATTTTTCTCTAGGTGTATTGACATTTTCGTTTTCTTCTAATTTTGCTCAACTTTTAAGAAGTAGTTCATAAGATTTAAGTTTGCTTAATAATGCATTTGTAGTAATTTCCTTATTGCATCTAGATTCTATAATACCACATATTCTAGAATCCCTTATACTTGGGAAACACATAAGTAACTTATCATTTATCTTAGTAAGTGATATATCCTTATCCAATCTTTTAAGTTCATTAATGATTACATTGAATCTGCCATACATTTGAGCCACAGATTCATCAGTTTTCTTTTGAAAATTTTCATACTAAGAAATTAGACGTGATCTCATGTCTTTTATCTCATCAAAACTCTTATCAATAATCCTTGATATTGATTCCCAGATTTCTTTTGTCGACTGACATTCTACTACTTTCTGTGATACATCATCAGACATTATTGGAACTAATATATTCATAGTTTTAGCATCGCTTTTATTCTATTTTCCTTATCTGACCACTCACATCTAGGCACTAGTTCGGTGATATTGTCATCTACATCCTTCTTATAAGGCATATGTATTCCTATCAAAATTGAACAAAAAATACCTTCGTCAATAGAATTCATATATAACTTAATTATGGTTTTCTAGAGTATAAACTTTTCAAGATTATATACTGGAGGCCTTATGGATGCAAATCTTTTGAAAGTATTAGAATATATTTTAAAATAGTTTAATATATACTAGTGTAACTATTCTGATCTTTATAATTAAGGTGTTAACCTTTTCTTGATTAAACTGCTCTGGGTTAACCTTTTCTTGATTAATTAGCTCTAATACCAATTGAAAGGGAGAACAGTTTACAAAATCCTAAAAGTTTTCTCTCGAGGGGAGGTGAATAGAGAATAAAAATATATCTATCTTAACTATACTTTTCTCAAAATTTGCATTCACACAGATTTTTTAACAAGAATTTTAAGCCTAACAATTATAACCATAGCACAATAAATAAACAATCATAGAAAAATGAATAATCGCAGAAAACACAAGAAATATAGTGTTTTACCAAAATTTGGGTACATACACTCTTCTATCCTCTTGGTAGGGATTCACTATCATTATGCCTGAGTATTTTGATAAGGAGACTCTTAGAGCCAATCTCTAGATCTTTTAATAAGGAGATCTTGAACTAATACAATCTGAGCCTTTTCATAAGGAGACTCTCAGAATTAAAACTAAATTCTTTAAAGAGGGAATATCAATACTCTTTTCTCAAACTAAAAAAGAAAAATAAATAGAAATTAATATAGGATATGTAGAAGAGATGATCTTCTTGATAAGTCCTCTCAGCAGGAATTTCTAAGGACTTTTATGGCACTAAGTGAATTGATCTCTAGAACTTTGATGAATCCTTGACAGAGAAAGTTTCAAGGATTATAAACCCTTTAATCCAGATGATATCTTATTCTCCACTAAATCTATTATAGTACTTGATAAGCTATAGAGAAGTAGAAGAATTGTCTCTTGTTGAAACCGAGAATTTGATTTCGATGGAGTTCACCCATGGGGAAGGGGTGATCGCGCACCTACTTCTCTCCTGCAAGAAAAATGACTAAAGAAAAAGAATAAGAGGCTGACCCAAGGGCCCAATGCCGAGGACCCACCACATACCCAGAAGATCTCTGAGCGCTTCCCCTCCTTAGGAAATGTCGGGCTAAGGTACCTCAGAAAGCGTTTGAAGGCTGGAAGGCAAGTGAGCGTGCCTTTTGTGGTACCCCTTGGGTTTATTTATAGTTTTTTGAAAATGGTCTGCCAAAATACAACCTCCGTTGTTCTGATCAGCTATATGTAGCCTAACTGGGTCTGCTAACAACGCAACTCCGCTATTCTAGAAGGATATTTGCACCCCCTACAAGGGCATCCAGGTAATTTATCCTCTGGGCCCCACAGGGATGAGTTTCTTAGCCTCTGAGTCAACTCGCCACCATACTGGGCGGGAGCGAGCTGGTGCTCGGATCACCTGGGCAGGCCAGCTCGCCACCCTATAGGGGCGGGTTAGCGACCAGGCTGCCCAGGTAGGCGCAGGCTAGGGCTGGCTCGCCCGGCTCGCCTCCCAAGCCTTGAGGGGAGCAAGCCACCCCTTTGGACTCGCCTACCCGCTGGATTAGTACGGGACGATCATCTCGGCTCGCTCGCCAAGCTTGGCCCACTCGGCAAATACGGGGTTGTATATAATCCCCGCTCTTTGCGAGCTTTGCAAAAGCTCGGAAAGAAACATCCAACCCGATGTGTTCGGTGAGTTTTTTGCTGAGCTGGAGGGAATATTTTGGTTGGTCCCTCTAGTATGTTATAAATATGCCATCAAGACTTTGGAGGAAACCCGGCCTCTTGTCACTTTTCTCCGCGCACTATATCTGGACGATGCCTATATCCCAGGAGATGCGGGCTCTCCTAGAGGCTATGAGGGAGGGTATTCGGGAGTTGGCCCTCGGTGCTGCCCTGTGGTTGGCGTGCGGGTCACCTGGCCCCCTCCTCCAGCCAAAGAAAGAAAAAATCATCAGGCGGTCTCTCGTGAGTGATGACCTGGTGTCTAGCTCAGCAGCCGGTGCTGATGTCACCCCTGAGGTATATAGTCCTTCTAGCTGAGTCGCCACTCGGCTTTCTGACTTTCCTTTATGCAGGAGATGCCTTGCAAGGATGGATAGGATGGGTGAGAGCCGGTGCATTCTACCCTGCAGATAGCTGATCGGGTCGCTAGCCCCTCAGCCCAGGGGCACGCCCCTCCTACAACGTCTCCATCGATAATGCCCCCTGGTCTGGGGAAACCTTTTGTTACTCTTCAAGGAGAACCCTTTCAGGGCTAGCCGAGTACCTCTCGACTAGCTCCCGGTACGGGCGACTTATTGACCCTAGGTGATCTTTTTTACTTTCGCCCACTTACCACTGCCCTCTCCTTCTGATTTACTCCTGCAGGTTATAACGCTATCTCCTCTTCTGACGTAGAGATGAGAGAGGGGTGCTCGCCTCCCCTTGATATGGATCACATTTCAGAGTCCCTGGGGGACCTGCTTGATGCCGAGAAGATGAAGAAGCAGGTGGCGCGGCTATTTCAAAAACACACATTATTGTTGCAGGAGTTCTTCAACAGAGTGGATAAGGATAAGGGCGAGATGGAGGAGCGGTTTGAGGTCTTGGAAGGGGAGAGGCATCCAGCTGATGGGGATAGAGTGACCTCTCCGAGTGTACACCTCACATGAGCCGAGGAGCGTCTTAGGCATGCCTCGGAGCAGGTCAGTCTGACCCAGCGGGAGCTGTTGGCGGTCCGCGAGTATCACTATCCTCGCATACCCCCCCCCCGATCTGGCACGGGGAGGCGAGGCAGGTGGAAGTGTATTCAGTACTGAGCATCCTGCCTCCTCCCCTTTATTGGCCTCTAGGCTCGGATCGTCCCCACGTGCTGGATTGCTTCGTGTAGTAGGGTCATGAAACTCTTTTGTTCTAGATATTTTAATGTTTGTAAAAATTTGGGACCGTCCTTGCCCATCAACGGGCATTTGTTCGCTGCATGTTTCTTTTACTATATTGCTGCTTCATTTTCTTTAGGGGAGGGAGAGACGCTCCGGCTCACCCGATTCTTCTTCAAGCGGGTGCGATATTACTGAACCGGCTCGCCCGACCCGCTAATCCAGTTCTAGCGGGAGCGAGCCGGTTGTCCTTAGGGCGCAAGTCCAGGCGGCTCGCGTGTTGATTCAGGCAAGCCCAGATCGTGACCTCCCATCTCTCACATGGATGTGGATTAGGGCAGCTCGCGACCAAAATACTCTTCACAGCATATCAGCGAGCTGACGAGAATTCGGGGTGGGTTCGGAAGTTGAAACGTCGGGGCTCATTTTACTATCCGCACTTTTCCCGCTGGCAGAACATTTTCCCGCCCTCTTCCATTCTATAAATATACCCTGCCGACCTCCTTTTCACCTAACGTATTTAAGACTTCCTCTCCTTCTTAACCCCCTCCGAGAACCTCTTTGTCCCGCTCGGCGAAATTCCTGCAAGATGTGTGGCGGCAGTGGCGATGCGGATGGGAGGAGCAAGTGCGCCTGGACCTTCTCTGAGCATGATTTCTCTCAAGCCGCCATCACCGAGTGTGAGTTCCTTGATGCAGTAGGGAACTTTGTGCCACCAGGTTTTGTTGTGAGGCGACTTGGCAAGGGAGAGAGGATTAACGATCTCTCTGCCAATGAGCTCGCTATCCCTACAGCCCACTTTGAGGCGGGCATCCGGCTACCTCTTTGGCCGGAGGACCGCCTTCTTCTCCAACAACCATGTGAAGGCACGAGAGACCTTCAAAAAGAGCCATAACTGGCTCAAGAAATTTGTCTTCGTCAAAGGTGATTTCGGCAACGTTCCCTTCTCGCCAATCCAGCTTAGTGAGGCGAGCTACCTCCCCCTAGACAGGGTATTTGATGAGTTGTAAATATACCTATATTTTTGTATTTTTTTAAAGTCATTTTTATTTATTTTTGTCTTTTTTAGTTTATTTTCTCTAATAAAATGCTTCTTTTTTGTAAATTTTATACTAACTTAATTTATTTTTCTTTTCTGAAATTTTTCATAAAAAGTCAAAATTTGACCGGTCACGCCCGTGACCATGCCCGACATGGGCGTGCCAGGCACTCAATGCCTTCAGGTAGTCGACACTCAACGATTTCACTGTTCATCACTCAACGCCATCAGTCACGCCCGTGTCCAAGACCAGTCACGCCCGTGTGGATGCCGACACTCAACGCTTCGTCAACTATTAACGTTGCTGACATCGAGCTGCCAGCTGTACGGGTCACCCCCCCCCCCCATACATGCCCGTGACAATTGTGTCACGCCCGTGTCCGCCACGTGGATCGCCCCAAAGTCAAAGCTCCCGTCAAATCCCCAGATCCACCTCCCCGTCACGCCCTAGTCACGCCCGTGACTGACACCTATCATGCCCATGACCTGGGGCGTGACCGCCTCGTTTTCAGCTAAAGTCAACTTCCCAGTCAAATCACCCGATCAGGTCATGTACAGTAGTGACACGCCCCCATGTCACGGCCGTGACTTAGGGGGTGTCACACCCAAATTTTTGCCTATAAATACAAGCTTCCAGGAAGCTTTTCTGGTCCACCTTTTTGGTCCATTTTGCTAAGGGGTTATGCTGCCCAAATATATTCCAAATGCTATGTAAGGGAAATTTCTCCCCCTCTCCTTAGCTTTTACTATTTTTTGTGTCTTGTAACTTGTTCTTTTAATTAATGAAATGTGTTTTTCTTCTCTTTATACGTGTTTGGAATGGATCTAAGCAACTCTCCTTTTAGCAATCTTATTTCTTATCTTATCTTTTTCATTTTATATTTTCATCTTTAAAGCTTTTTAACTCATTTAGTTTAGGATTTTATCGCACTTTCTAGCCGTTGTAATGCCCGTTTTATTTTCATATTCCGCACCTGTTTAGCTTTAGCTTTTCATTATTTATCCTATTTTCATTCTTAAAGCTTTATAAAATCACCTATAAATGTGTTGATTTTATTTTTCTTTAACTTAGGCTCTTAGGATTGTAAAACTTTTCGTTCTTTTTTTAGTTTTATTCTCATTTTTTGGAGGTTTTATAAAAACATAAGAATGAAAATATTGTCGTTATAATTTTTCGCTCACTTTGTTTTTAACTTTTATTTCAAAACTTTTTAGTCCCTTTAATTTTTATTTTCACTTTTTATGCATTTCTACCGCATTCTAGCGGTAGAAATGCAGTTGTTTTAATTTTTCAAGCACTTCACTTTTGCGTTTATTTGCAAAACTTTTCGCTCCGGTTAATTTTTATTTTCACTTTTTATGCATTTCTATCGCATTCTAGCGGTAGAAATACAGTTGTTTTAATTTTTCAGCAACTTTATTTTTCTTATTTTTGCAAGTGTGCGTGCGTGTATGAGTTAGATTTTATTGCTTTATTTCAATTTCTGTAAAGTGTGTGCGTATGCATTTATTTCCTCCTACTCATTAAGAGTTAAATGGCGCTCTGCTTTCATTTTCCGCCTACTCGTTTGAGTGGGACTTGTCTTTTTACTGCTTTCATTTTCTTCCTACTCACTTGAGTAGGAAAACTTTGTGTGTGTGTGTGTGTTTACTTTTCTGTAGAGTATGTGTGTGTGATTTTAATTTCTGTAGAGTGTGTCCGTGTATGAGATTAATTTACCCCTGCCCACTCATTTGAGCCGGGATTCGCATTTATTGCTTTCTTCAGTCCTACTCGTTTGAGTAGGACTTGCAATTTTCAGCTTTCTTTACTGCTTTCTTACAGCTTTCTTTACAGCTTTTTTTATTGCTTTCTAGTGTAAGTGTCCCCATTCCGATGAGTGGCTAACCGCCCTTAGCCCTCAATATCGAAGAGCATTGGGACAGATAAAGTAGCTTTAAATAATTAAAGGTCCTGTTTTTCAGTTTAATTAAATTTCTTAAGGTTTGCCCCGGGTTAACGACGCGTAGGACCGCATATCGATGTGTGGGCTTTATTTCCGTTATCCATACGCAACGCCGAGAGGCCGCACGTATGGACCGATCACCCTTGGGTAAAGAGAGCTTCGTGCTAACCCCTCGAGAGAGGAGGCGCGCGACTCTACCGGATTGGGTTCCCCACCCAATAGCGGGGTCCTTAGCGTAATGCAGGCGTTAAGAGGAATCCTTCGTCGGTCTAGCGATCGGTTGAATAGTCTTAGCGTTCAGGTTAGCGATATTACCTAGAGATAGGTGTGCTCATTTTTGTGGAACCTCCACGGCCGAGTCTCCGCCTTAATTAATTTAAAATTGAGGATCACTTTTTTATTAAAAGTTTGTTTTAGTTCAGTTCTCTTCTTTTATAGTCGCACAAAGATGGTCATTGGCATTCTGCACTTAATTTACTGCTTTATTTATTTCATGCTTTAATATTATTATGCATTATATAATTTTTATGTCATTTCCTTTTTTATAAAACCAAACTAAAATATTATCGGTAGAATAATAGGTATTTCAGGGAAAGAGTAGAAATAGGTAAGCCGACCCCGAGAACAATACAACCCCGATATTCCGCACCGGAATATCCTGTACTACACGCGATAGGTGCACTTGCCTCCCTCTCGTTAAAACTCGGTTTCTATCAAAATAAAAACGCTCTTCTTTTTCTTTATAAAATAAAATCCCACTCATCTTAAAATAAAATAAAAAGAAACCTACGCGTTTTAACCATCAAGTTTTTGGCGCCGTTGCCGGGGAAAATCTCGACTTACTATTTTGAATTCCTGAAACCTATTAATTTTACCATTTATTTCTACTTACAAAAAAATGGCCTCCAAAAAAAATTTATATTAATAATAATAATATCAATATAAATTAAAAGTAATAAATACTTTTAAAAAATAAAAAAAATTAAAAAAAATTAAAAACTTTAAAACTAAAAAAACTAAAAACTTAAAAAAAAAATCAGAAAACTTAAAACTTTAAAAAATCAAAAAAAAAACCTAAAAACTTAAAAAAAATCTAAAACTTAAAAAAACAACATAAAAACTTAAAAACTTAAAAACCTAAAAATTTGAAAACCTAAAAATAAAATAAAAAAATAAAAAAATTAATAATAATATCTCTTTCTTTTTTATTTTATTTTGCCTTTAACTTATTCTCTTTTTTCATTTTATTTTTATTTTTTTTTCAACCAAAAACAACAAAAATCAAATTAAAAAAAAACATAAACTTAAAAAAAAAAATTAAAACAAATTTTTTTTTTAATTATGTATTTATTTTATCGTTTCGACGCGCTTCACAATTGTGAGCGTTGGGGGATCGCGTATCTGTCGCACATTTATCACACTCACATACCCCTCGCGCCCCCTATCACCCGCACATTTTTTGCCGAACTTATATTTTTCATTTTTCTATTTTATTTTTTTTGCTTTTACTTTAATTTTAGCAGGGTCAATAATTTAACGGGCTTCCCCGAATGCGGTTTAGGGCAGATTCCTAAACCCTTGTTTTTACTTTTTGTACATATCTGTTTTTATATATATCGTTCCTCATACTTAGTGCAACATTAGAGACAATGTTGGACTTAAGTATGGGGGTGTTTCTTATTTTCTGTCTTTTTATTTCCTGCACTTAACAAAAAAAACATCAAAAAATTTGCAAAAATTTAAAACTCAAAAAAAAAATATTTAAGGTTTTTATTTATAAAAAATTTAAAACCCCAAAAAAATGAAACATCGCTCTGCGATGCTCGACTCATCGAACCAACCACAAATAAGAGTCTGTTTGTGGGCGATCCTTTTTCTACTTTGTAAATATTTTGTAAATATTCTCGTCTCTTTCCACTTCTCTTTCCTATCTTGTAAAAATTCTCTCTCTTTTCTTGTAAATATTTCTGTAAATCCAAAAATTCAAAAATTTGTATAACTCAAAAAAACTCAAAAAAATTTGCATAACCTTTAAAAAATTCCAAAAAAATGATAATTACCCCCAAAAGTATGAAAAAATTAGAAAAACTCAGAAAAATCAAAAAAAGAAAAAAAAAATTTCTCGAATTAAATAATTCGAATACCTCATTTCTTAACCTCCTTGCTCTCCAAAATAATTATTTCGAGTTTATTTATAAATGAATTTTAATTAATTCTTTATTTACTATTCGTTTTTTAATTGTAGCTCAATAAATTTAGATTTCTGGGGTTAAGATTTTAAAGAATTTTTTTATGTCTTTTTCTTATTATAGGGAACTTGTTTTTCTCATTTTCACTTCTAATTTTTTGAATAAAAGCACGTTTTTATGTTAAAAAATAACATTCATGGATTTTACATTATTCCCACTTATGCTTTTAGAAACATAGGAACGTCCAAATTAAAAAGGTTGCTCTCGAAATTTTTTATTATACTCTAGTTTTTTTTAGAAATTCATCCCTTCAACTTTTTTTTTCATACCTTAATTGGCATGATTCCCCACTCACCCTTAAAAGATCTTATGTCAATGGGAATAAGATTTCGTCCCGTAAACATAGGCACCCAATATTTTAAAAAGATTATATGTTACAGAGTAAGAGGATAAAATTCATTACTCCTATACATATACATTGGGTTTATTTTATTTATGAAGAATAAAAAAAAATTTAATATTAGGAAAATAAGATTTCATTTTCCTAATAATCCAAAAAATATATGTGGAGGTTCGAGAAAAAATTACCTCGCCTCAAAAATCAAAGCCCTCTTCATAACCGCCAATCCACTTATTCAATTTTCACGATTCTAGAATTAATTTAAAACTTTTTGAGAGCATAATTTTTAAATTAAATTATTTCCTATTAATTTCTTTTTAGCTAAAGTTTATTTCGATAATTGCAATCCATTTTTGCTAAACTAACAAAAATAACTTTCGCTTTCTTTTTTCCATTTAGAAGTATTTTTTGAAACAGTTCCTCTATTTTAACATTTTCATAAGTTAAGATTTAACTCCGAAACCCCGGAAATTCATTTCGATCTTTCTTATAACTAAATAAGCGTTAGTTAAATTTAGGATTCTTTTTATTCCTTATAGGTTCATCTCCAACTTTTGCTTTGGAATAGCAAAAACTTAAGTATGGGGGTATTTGATGAGTTGTAAATATACCTATATTTTTGTATTTTATTTAAGACATTTTTATTTATTTTTGTCTTTTTTTAGTTTATTTTCTCTAATAAAATGCTTCTTTTTTGTAAATTTTATACTAACTTAATTTATTTTTCTTTTCTGAAATTTTTCAGAAAAAGTCAAAATTTGACCTGTCACGCCCGTGACAATGCCCGACACGAGCGTGTCAGGCACTCAACGCCTTCAGGTAGTCGACACTCAACGATTTCACTATTCATCACTCAGCGCCATCAGTCACGTCCGTGTCCAGGACCAGTCATGCCCGTGTCGATGCCGACACTCAACGCTTCGTCAACTGTCAACGTTGCCGACATCGAGCAGCCAGCTGTCCGGGTCACGCCCCCCTTACATGCCCGTGACAATTGTGTCACGCCCGTGTCCGCCACGTGGATCGCCCCGAAGTCAAAGCTCCCGTCAAATCCCAGATCCACCTCCCTGTCACGCCCTAGTCACGCCCGTGATGTACACCTGTCACGCCCGTGACCTGGAGCGTGACCGCCTCGTTTTCAGCTGAAGTCAACTTCCCAGTCAAATCACCTGATCAGCTCATGTACAGTACTGACATGCCCCCATGTCACGCCCGTGACCTATGGCGTGTCACACCCGAATTTTTGCCTATAAATACAAGATTCCAGGAAACTTTTTTGGTCCACCTTTTTGGTCCATTTTGCTAAGGGGTTATGCTGCCCAAATATATTCCAAATGCTATGTAAGGGAAATTTCTCCCCCTCTCCTTAGCTTTTACTATTTTTTTGTGTCTTGTAACTTGTTCTTTTAATTAATGAAACGTGTTTTTCTTCTCTTTATACGTGTTTGGAATGGATCTAAGCAACTCTCCCTTTAGCAATCTTATTTCTAATCTTATCTTTTTCATTTTATATTTTCATCTTTAAAGCTTTTTATCTCGTTTAGTTTAGGATTTTATCGCACTTTCTAGCCGTTGTAATGCCAATTTTATTTTCATATTCCGCACCTGTTTAGCTTTAGCTTTTCCTTTTTAATCCTATTTTCATTCTTAAAGCTTTATAAAATCACCTAAAAATGTGTTGATTTTATTTTTCTTTAACTTAGGCTCTTAGGATTGTAAAACTTATCGTTCTTTTTTTAGTTTTATTCTCATTTTTTGGAGGTTTTATAAAAACATAAGAATGAAAATATTGTCGTTATAATTTTTCGCTCACTTTGTTTTTAACTTTTATTTCAAAACTTTTTAGTCCCTTTAATTTTTATTTTCACTTTTTTATGCATTTCTACCGCATTCTAGCGGTAGAAATGCAGTTGTTTTAATTTTTCGAGCACTTCACTTTTGCGTTTATTTGCAAAACTTTTCGCTCTGGTTAATTTTTATTTTCACTTTTTATGCATTTCTATCGCAATCTAGCGGTAGAAATGCAGTTGTTTTAATTTTTCAACAACTTTATTTTTCTTATTTTTGCAAGTGTGTGTGCGTGTATGAGTTAGATTTTATTACTTTATTTCAATTTCTGTAAAGTGTGTGCGTATGCATTTATTTCCGCCTACTCGTTAAGAGTTAAATGGCGCTCTGCTTTCATTTTCCGCCTACTCGTTTGCGTGGGACTTGTCTTTTTACTGCTTTCATTTTCTTCCTACTCACTTGAGTAGGAAAACTTTGTGTGTGTGTGTTTACTTTTCTGTAGAGTGCGTGTGTGTGATTTTAATTTTTGTAGAGTGTGTGCGTGTATGAGATTAATTTACCCCCACCCACTCATTTGAGCCGGGATTCGCATTTACTGCTTTCTTCAGTCCTACTCGTTTGAGTAGGACTTGCAATTTTCTGCTTTCTTTACTGTTTTAGTTCAGTTCTCTTCTTTTATAGTCGCGCTAAGATGGTCATCGGCATTCTGCACTTAATTTACTGCTTTATTTATTTCATACTTTAATATTATTATGCATTATATAATTTTTATGCCATTTCCTTTTTTATAAAACCAAACTAAAATATTATCGGTAGAATAATAGGTATTTCAGGGAAAGAGTAGAAATAGGTAAGCCGACCCCGAGAACAATACGACCCCGATATTCCGCATCGGAATATCCTATGCTACATGCGATAGGTGCACTTGCCTCCCTCTCGTTAAAACTCGGTTTCTAACAAAATAAAAACGCTCTTCTTTTTCTTTATAAAATAAAATCCCACTCATCTTAAAATAAAATAAAAAGAAACCTACGCGTTTTAACAATCAAGTTTTTGGCGCCGTTGCCGGGGAAAATCTCGACTTACTATTTTGAATTCCTGAAACCTATTAATTTTACCATTTATTTCTACTTACAAAAAAATGGCCACCAAAAAAAAATTATATTAATAATAATAATAATATCAATATAAATTAAAAGTAATAAACACTTTTAAAAAATCAAAAAAATCAAAAAAATTAAAAACTTTAAAACTAAAAAAACAAAAAACTTAAAAAAAAAATCAGAAAACTTAAAACTTTAAAAAATAAATACAAAAAAAACCTAAAAACTTAAAAAAAATCTAAAACTTAAAAAACAACATAAAAACTTAAAAACTTAAAACCTAAAAATTTGAAAACCTAAAAATAAAAATAATAATAATAATAATAATAATAATAATATCTCATTCTTTTTTATTTTATTTTGCATTTAACTTATTTTCTTTTTTCATTTTATTTTTATTTTTTTTTCAACTAAAAACAACCAAAATCAAATTAAAAAAAACATAAACTTAAAAAAAAAATTAAAACAAATATTTTTTTTAATTATGTATTTATTTTGTCGTTTTGGCGCGCTTCACAATTGTGAGCGCTGGAGGATCGCGTATCCGTCGCACATTTATCACACTCACTTACCCCTCATGCCCCCTATCACCCGTACATTTTTTGCCGAACTTATATTTTTCATTTTTCATTTTTATTTTTTTTGCTTTTACTTTAATTTTTGCAGGGTCAATAATTTAACGGGCTTCCTCGAACGCGGTTTAGGGCAGATTCCTAAACCCCTGTTTTTACTTTTTGTACATATCTGTTTTTATATATATCGTTCCTCATACTTAGTGCAACATTGGGGACAATGTTGGACTTAAGTATGGGGGTGTTTCCTATTTTCTGTCCTTTTATTTCCTGCACTTAACAAAAAAAAACATAAAAAAAGTTGCAAAAATTTAAAACTAAAAAAAAAAATTCCATGTTTTTTTTATAAAAATTTAAAACCCCAAAAAAATGAAACATCGCTCCGTGACGCTCGACTCATCAAACCAACCACAAATAAGAGTCTGTTCGCAGGCGATCCTTTTTCTACTTTGTAAATATTTTGTAAATATTCTCGTCTCTTTCCACTTCTCTTTCCTATCTTTTAAAAATTCTCTCTCTTTTCATGTAAATATTTCTGTAAATCCAAAAATTCAAAAATTTGTATAACTCAAAAAAACTCAAAAAAATTTGCATAACCTTTAAAAAATTCCAAAAAAATGATAATAACCCCAAAAATATGAAAAAAATTAGAAGAACTTAGAAAAATCTAAAATTTTTTTTTCTCGAATTAAATAATTCGAATACCTCATTTCTTAACCTCCTTGCTCTGCAAAATAATTGTTTCGAGTTTATTTATAAGCGAATTTTAATTAATTCTTTATTTACTATTCAATTTTTAATTGTAGCTCGATAAATTTAGATTTCTGGGGTTAAGATTTTAAAGAATTTTTTTTATCTTTTTCTTATTATAGGGAACTTGTTTTTCTCATTTTCACTTCTAATTTTTGAATAAAAGCCCATTTTTATGTTAAGAAATAATATTCATGGATTTTACATTATTCCCACTTATGCTTTTAGAAACATAGGAACGTCCAAATTAAAAAGGTTGCTCTCAAAATTTTTTATTAAACTCTAGTTTTCTTTTAGAAATTCATCCCTTCCACTTTTTTTTCATACCTTAATTGGCATGATTCCCCACTCACCCTTAAAAGATCTTATGTCAATGGGGATAAGATTTCGTCCCGTAAACATAGGCACCCAATATTTTAAAAAGATTATATGTTACGGAGTAAGAGGATAAAATTCATTACTCCTATACATATACATTAGGTTTATTTTATTTATGAAGAAGAAAAAATTTTTAGTATTACGAAAATAAGATTTCATTTTCCTAATAATCCAAAAAATATATGTGGAGGTTCGAGAAAAAATTACCTCGCCTCAAAAATCAATGCCCTCTTCATAACCGCCAATCCACTTATTCAATTTTCACGATTCTAGAATTAATTTAAAACTTTTTGAGAGCATATTTTTTAAATTGAATTATTTCCTTTTAATTTCTTTTTAGCTAAAGTTTTTTTCGATAATTCCAATCCATTTTTGCTAAACTAACAAAAATAACTTTCGCTTTCTTTTTTCCATTTAGAAGTATTTTTTGAAACAGTTCCTCTATTTTAACATTTTCATAAGTTAAGATTTAATTCCGAAACCCCGGAAATTCATTTCGATCTTTCTTACAATTAATTAAGCGTTAGTTAAATTTAGGATTCTTTTTATTCCTTATAGGTTCATCTCCAACTTTTGCTTTGGAATAGCAAAATCTTAAGTATGGGGGTATTTGATGAGTTGTAAATATACCTATATTTTTGTATTTTATTTAAGTCATTTTTATTAATTTTTGTCTTTTTTAGTTTATTTTCTCTAATAAAATGCTTCTTTTTTGTAAATTTTATACTAACTTAATTTATTTTTCTTTTCTGAAATTTTTAAGAAAAAGTCAAAATTTGACCTGTCACGCCCGTGACCATGCCCGACACGGGCGTGTCAGGCACTCAACGCCTTTAGGTAGTCGACACTCAACGATTTCACTATTTATCACTCAACGCCATCAGTCACGCCTATGTCCAAGACCAGTCATGCTCGTGTCGATGCCGACACTCAACGCTTCTTCAACTGTCAACATTGCCGACATCGAGCTGCCAGCTGTCCGGGTCACGCCCCCCTTACACGCCCGTGACAATTGTGTCACGCCCGTGTCCGCCAAATGGACTGCCCCGAAGTCAAAGCTCCCGTCAAATCCCCAGATCCACCTCCCCATCACGCCCTAGTCACGCCCGTGACTGACACCTGTCACGCCCGTGACCTGGGGCATGACCGCCTCGTTTTCAGCTGAAGTCAAATTCCCAGTCAAATCACCCGATCAGCTCATGTATAGTAGTGACACACCCCCATGTCACGCCCGTGACCTAGGGCGTATCACACCCGAATTTTTGCCTATAAATACAAGCTTCTAGGAAGCTTTTCTGGTCCACCTTTTTGGTCCATTTTGCTAAGGGGTTATGCTGCCCAAATATATTCCAAATGCTATGTAAGGGAAATTTCTCCCCCTCTCCTTAGCTTGTACTATTTTTTGTGTCTTGTAACTTATTCTTTTAATTAATGAAACGTGTTTTTCTTCTCTTTATACGTGCTTGGAATGGATCTAAGCAACTCTCCCTTTAACAATCTTATTTCTTATCTTATCTTTTTTATTTTATATTTTCATCTTTAAAGCTTTTTAACTCGTTAAGTTTAGGATTTTATCGCACTTTTTAGCCGTTGTAATACCCGTTTTATTTTCATATTTCGCACTTGTTTAGCTTTAGCTTTTCCTTTTTTATCATATTTTCATTCTTAAAGCTTTATTAAATCACCTAAAAATGTGTTGATTTTATTTTTCTTTAACTTAGGCTCTTAGGATTGTAAAACTTTTCATTCTTTTTTTAGTTTTATTCTCATTTTTTGGAGGTTTTATAAAAAGATAAGAATGGAAATATTGTCGTTATAATTTTTTGCTCACTTTGTTTTTAACTTTAATTTCAAAACTTTTTAGTCCCTTTAATTTTTATTTTCACTTTTTATGCATTTCTACCGCATTCTAGCGGTAGAAATGCAGTTGTTTTAATTTTTCGAGCACTTCACTTTTGCGTTTATTTGCAAAACTTTTCGCTCCGGTTAATTTTTATTTTCACTTTTTATGGATTTCTATCGCATTTTAGCGGTAGAAATGCAGTTGTCTTAATTTTTCAGCAACTTTGTTTTTCTTATTTTTGCAAGTGTGCGTGCGTGTATGAGTTAGATTTTATTGCTTTATTTCAATTTCTGTAAAGTGTGTGCGTATGCATTTATTTCCGCCTACTCGTTAAGAGTTAAATTGCGCACTGCTTTCATTTTCCGCCTACTCGTTTGCGTGGGACTTGTCTTTTTACTACTTCATTTTCTTCCTACTCACTTGAGTAGGAAAACTTTGTGTGTGTGTGTGTGTTTACTTTTTTGTAGAGTGCATGTGTGTGATTTTAATTTTTGTAGAGTGTGTGCGTGTATGAGATTAATTTACCCCCGCCCACTCATTTGAGCCGGGATTCGCATTTACTGCTTTCTTCAGTCCTACTCGTTTGAGTAGGAATTGCAATTTTCAGCTTTCTTTACTGCTTTCTTACTGCTTTCATTACAGCTTTCTTTATTGCTTTCTAGTGTAAGTGTCCCCATTCCGATGAGTGGCTAACCGCCCTTAGCCCTCAATATCGAAGAGCATTGGGACAGATAAAGTAGCTTTAAATAATTAAAGGTCCTGTTTTTCAGTTTAATCAAATTTCTTAAGGTTTGCCCCGGGTTAACGACGCATAGGACCGCATATCGATGTGCGGGCTCTATTTCCGTTATCCATACGGAATGCCGAGAGGCCGCACGTATGGACCGATCACCCTTAGGTAAAGAGAGCTCGCGCTAACCCCTCGAGAGAGGAGGCGCATGACTCTACCGGTTTCGGTTCCCCACCCAATAGCGGGGTTCTTAGCGTAATGCGGGCATTAAGAGGAATCCTTCGTCGGTCTAGCGATTGGTCGAATAGTCTTAGCGTTCAGGTGAGCGATATTACCTAGAGATAGGTGTGCTCATTTTTGGGGAACCTCCACGGCTGAGTCTCCACCTTAATTAATTTGAAATTGAGGATCTATTTTTTATTAAAAGTTTGTTTTAGTTCAGTTCTCTTCTTTTATAGTCGCGCTAAGATGGTCATCGGCATTCTGCACTTAATTTACTGCTTTATTTATTTCATGCTTTAATATTATTATGCATTATATAATTTTTAAGCCATTTCCTTTTTTATAAAACCAAACTAAAATATTATCGGTAGAATAATAAGTATTTCAGGGAAAGAGTAGAAATAGGAAAGCCGACCCCGAGAACAATACGACCCCGATATTCCGCACCGGAATATCCTGTACTACACGCGATAGGTGCACTTGCCTCCCTCTCGTTAAAACTCGGTTTCTAACAAAATAAAAACGCTCTTCTTTTTCTTTATAAAAAAATCCCGCTCATCTTAAAATAAAATAAAAATAAACCTACTCGTTTTAACCATCAGGGGCCACAAAGCGGAGTTCTGTGGGTTCTTAGGCAGGAAGAACATTAAAGTCGCCTTCCTTGGCAGGAACTTGGACAATCTCTCCCCCGTCCCGCCTGGGGAAGGTAAGTGGTTTATGCTTCCACCTTTTCCTTTATCCCCTTCATGCTCTAAGTCTTTTCCTTCTCGTAGGAGAGCGAGACAACCTTGTGCACCCTCCCTAAGAGAGTGCGCGGCTCGCTACCAGCTAGCTCACACGTGCCGAGGCGGCGGCCTCTGCTCACCATGAGATCATAGTCCCTACTGCCCCAAAGCTGTCCAGCCGTGAGCAGCCTCTGCTCCCTCCACATCCTAAGAAACCGAAGAAAGCGAGCGGCGCGCCTCCCTTAGCTCGCGAGAAGCGTAGGGCCCTAGTAGGCCATCAAGCTGGGGATCTCGCCCCCATGGCCCCTCCGTACGATAGCTCTCCTATCAGGGAGGCTGGCACCTCCAGGCCGCAAGAAGGGGCTCAGCCCGCCGTGAAGCCGATGCCAAGAGGGCACCGTAATTTTGGCTACGGCGAGGGGCCTTTGGATGAGCTCGTCATTCCGCTCCTCCAATGGGACAAGGAGACGAACCGGGTCTTCGTCTCTTCACTACTACCGAGCTGGCTGGAGCAGGATACCATCGGCGGGGAGGCCTATAATTTCTCATTCGGCCTCTACGTACGGGAATATGCTTCCACCTATGACGAGGAGTCCACGCGGGGGCTGATTCACGAAAGCGCGTGGGACCAGCTCCGTAGCCTTGAGATGGCCTATATAATTGGCCGGCAATGCATCCGGATAGAGAAGAATGCCCCCTCGCTCAAGAAGCTGGTCGATGAGAAGGAAGTAGCCTGCAAGCTTGCCCAAGAGGAGGCGGATCTCCAAAGAAAACGAGCTGATGTAGTCGACGCGGCCCTCGCCCAGTACCTGGGGGGAGCGGTATGTCCCTCAACTTGTAATTCTCACCAATAATTTTCCCTCTCTCGAGCTCATTCCCTTCGCCCTCCTTCTCACAAGACGCGGAGACGGCAAGCTGTCTAGATACAGAAATCGCCACCCTTGAACCAGAAAGGCGATCATTGCAGGTGCGGGTGCACGAGTTGGAGGCCGCAGCGTCCCCTCTGCCGCCGTCTAGTAGCGGTTGCCAGCTCACGCACTATACTGAATACGAGCTGGAGGTTTTGATGAAGAAGAATTCTGTCAGCATAGCGAGATACACTCTCCAAACATTGCGGCGAGCTGACATGATCAAGAGCGATGGTGAGAAGCTTTCTACGAGCTACGTGGTACCGGAGTTATTCCTTCTGGTACCAAAGCCGGGGGACGGGCCCTACCATCCTATTTAGGGGACTCGTTGCTCAGGGGCTCGCCTTGCTGAAAGCTTGCACCTCGCCCCAAAATATTTTTACTGTAACAGGGGTGTGGTCTGAGGCCCAAGACTTGTAAATTTTTGCTGGTCGACAAAATGTACTCCCTTAAATTGTTTTATAATGTTCACCACCTTTTAATTGAAACCTGTCTTTTCTTTTTTGCACTTGCGGTTCATTTCGACCTTTCTAGTTGGTTGCTGCTTGCAAGCTAGGTCGTATATTCATTCCGAATTATGCTTAAGAATGATAGGCATGATAGTCAACAATATCGCGAGCGGCGACCCGCATCCTTCGCCCAGATTCACCACACTATTCACGGTGCAGAGCAGGCGAGCTGACTCAGTTCGCACCCGAGCTTCCTGGATTCACGCGAGTCGGGCCTCGGGAGTTTTAACGTGGTCTGAGTCCTCGCCTTTTTTGTTTCTTTCCGAGATTTCACCGAACCATATGCATGGGTTAGCATTCCTGACTTGCTGACCTGTTAAGGCCATTTTGGCGGCCCTGCGACCTTTGCATCCATATTTTGAATGTTTGGGTCTCGACTTTAAGCCCCACATACACCTAGAATCCCGTCCCGTTAGACGGTTGGGAGCTCGGGTGGATTCCCGGAGTGACATCCAGCCCTGCCAGCTAGGTGAGAGCCTAGAATCGGGATCTGCTCGGGATCTAGGTAGACTCCTTTGAGTGACATCCAGCCCTACCAGCTTGGTGGGAGCCTGGCTGCGGGATCTGCTTGGGGTCTGGGTAGAATCCTTCGAGTGACATCAAGCCTTGCAAGCTTTGTGGGAGCTTGGCAGCGGGATCTGCTCAGGGTCTGGGTAGACTCCTCCGAGTGAAATCCAGCCCTGTTAGCTTGGTGGGAGCCTGGCAGCGAGATCTGTTTGGGGTCAGGGTAGACTCCTCCAAGTGACATCCAACCCTGCCAGCTTGGTGGGAGTCTGGCAGCAGGATCTGCTCGGGGTCTGGGTAGACTCCTCCGAGTGATATCCAGCCCTGCCATCTTGGTGGCAACCTAGAAGCGGGATCTGCTCGGGGTCTAGGTAGACTCCTTTGAGTGACATCCAGCCTGCTAGCTAGGTAAGAGCCTGACAGCAGGATTTTCTAGGGGTCTGGGTAGACTCCTCCGAGTGACATCCATCCCTGCCAGCTTGGTAAGATCCTGGCAACGTGATCTACTCGGGGTCTTGGTAGACTCCTCTGAGTGACATCTATCCCTGCCAGCTTGGTGAGAGCCTTGTAGCGGGATCTGTTCGGGGTCTAGGTAGACTCCTCTAAGTGACATCCATCCCTGTCAGCTTGGTGAGAGCCTAACAGAGGGATCTGCTTGGGATCTGGGTAGACTCCTTTGAGTGACATCTACCCTTGCCAGCTTGGTGAGAGACAAGCAGTGAGAACTGCTCGGGGTCTGGGTAGACTCCTCCGAGTGACATCCAGTCCTACCAGCTTGATGAGAGTCTAGCAGCGGGATCTGCTCCGGGTTTGGGTACACTCTTCTGAGTTATATCTAGCCCTGCCAGCTTGGTGAGAGCCTGGAAGCGGGATCTGCTCGGGGTCTAGGTAGACTCCTCTGAGTGACATCCAGCCCTGTCAGTTTGGTGAGTGCCTAGCAGCGGATCTGCTTGGGGTCTGGGTAGACTCCTTCGAGTGACATCCAGCCCTGCCAGCTTGATAAGAGCCTAGCAGCGGGATCTGCTTGAGGTCTGGGTAGAATCCTCTACGTGACATCTAGCACTGCAAGCTTGGCGAGGGACTGACAGCAGGACCTGCTCGGGGTCTCGGTAGACTCCTCTGAATGACATCCAGCCCTATCAGCTTGGTGAGAGCCTGGCAGCGGGATTTGCTTAGGGTTTAGGTAGACTAGTGCTTTCCCTTCGCATGAATCGTGGCAAAAGTACAGGCACATCAAGAAGCTTAATTGAAAACAAATACTACATCAACAGGACTCAAGGATAAAAATGTTTCAAGTTGTCACAGCTCCAGGTGAGACTTAAGGTTTCGCCTTCCACATTCCGAAGGCGATACCCTCCTGACCTCAACGCTACTTGTATTATGTATGGACCTTCCAAGTTGGGGTTGAGCTTCCCCACAGCGACTGATTTCCATGTGGCATCCACCTTTCTTAGGACCAAGTCCCCTTCCACGAACTGTTTGACCCTGACGTGCTTGTCAAAGTACTTTTCCATTCTTCTTTTCACCTCTTCTTGTCAGATGGCAGAGAGGGCGCGCAACTCTTCCACCATATCAAGGGAGAGCCGCAGCTCCTTCTTATTCTCGGTCTCTATTCCTCCCTATCTTCCCCTGCCTCGACTACCCGAGGCATCCGGACTTCGAACTCTACTGGGATTCTCGCCTCGCACCCATGGGAGAGTTTGAAGAGAGTCTCTCCGGTGGCAGCGTTGGGTGTGGTCCTAAGTGCCCAGAGAACCGAAGAGAGTTTCTCCACCCAGCTTCCCCTCAAGTTCTCCACCTTCTTCTTGAGGAGGTTGATGATGATCTTGTTCGCCGCCTCCACCTGCCTGTTGCTCCTGTGGTGGTGAACCGAGGCAAATCTAAGATATATCCCGAGTTTCCCACAAAAGCTGATGAATTCAGTGCTAGCGAACTGAGGCCCATTATCCCTGATAATGGCCTGGGGTAACCCATGCGGGATGATTATTCCCCCCCCCCACACACACAAAGTTCCTGATGACTTGGGAAGTTACCTTGATAAATGCCTTGACTTCTAACCACTTGGAAAAATAATCAATCATGACCAGCAGGAATCTCTTCTGCCCACTAGCTTGGGGGAAAGGCCCTACCAGATCCATTCCCCAGATTGTAAAGGTCTAGGGGGCTGTGATGCTCCTGCGGCATTGAGCTGGTTGTAGTTGGAGGGGAGCAAACAACTGGAACTTTCTACATTCCTTACGAACTCTGCGGCGTCATGGCTAAAGGTCGGCCAGAAATACCCTTGCCTGATGATACTTTTTTCCAGTGTGTGACTCCTAGAATGGCTCCCACACTCTCCGGAGTTGACTTCCTCCAAGATCCTCCGGACCTCCCTCTCAGCCACGCAACGCGCCAACATCCCTGAGAGGGTCTTTTGGTATAGCTACCCATCTCACATGAGATAATACGCTGTCTTATACTTGAATTTCTTCTTATCCATCCGCTCCGGATACTCCCCTGTGGAAAGGAAGACTGTGAATGGGTCCATCCACGAGGGATGTTGATCCACCTCCATCAGCTCTCCATCTTTGATAGAATGGAAGAACAGGTCGGTGATGGTAACCCCCACTTGGGGACCATGCTTATGCCAGTTAATCTACCTGCTCGTTCTCCTCCCTAGGAATGTGTCGGATATAGAAAATCTGGAACATACCGATGAACCCCTTCACCTTCGCAAGTATAGCTGCAGAGTAGGCTCGCTTGCCTCAAACTCCCCGTTGATCTGGGAAGCCACCACCATGGAGCCAGTGAGGACCTCTATATCCTGCACCCCTAGTTCCCTTGCCAGGCACATCCCTGCGATCACCTCTTCATATTTGGCCTGGTTGTTGGTGATGGGAATGTGCACCACCACCGTTTGTTCAATTTTCATTCCCTAGGGACTCTCCAAGATCACCCCCACTCCCAGGGAGTGCCTCCCTGAAGTGTGATCTACCATCACCTTCCAAGGAGCAGGATGAGTGAGTTCTGCCTCCGCCACTTCGACTATATAGTCTGCCACAAAATCAGCCATGGCTTGGGCCTTGATCGAGAGGCGGGGGATGAAGGAGATATCGAACTCGCTCCACTCCACCGACCACTTGGCCAATCTGCCCGAATGCTCCACCCCCTCGAAGATGTTGTAGAGGGGGTGGTCGGTCACCACCCGGATCGAATGCGCTTTGATGTAAGGTCGGAGCCTCCGGGCCGAGATGACTAGAGCGATGGCCAGCTTCTCCAAGATGGGATAGCGTAGCTCGATCTTCCTCAACACCCGACTTACACAGTATATGGGGAGTTGCATCTTCCCCTCTTCCCGAATAAGGACGGAGGTTAAGGCCTCTACCCCTATCCCTAAATACAAAGACATGTCATCCCCCTCCCTCGGCCCTTGGAGCAGAGGGGCCTGGGTCAACTGCTTCTTCAAGGCTTGAAATGCCTCCTTGCATTCCTTAGTCCACTCGAACTTCTAACCCCCCCCCCCCTCAAAGTTTTGAAGAAGGAGGAGCACTTCTCCCCCGCTCGGGAGAGGAACCCTCTCAATCCTGCCAGCTTCCCCGTCAATCATTGTACCTCCTTAGCATTCCGAGGTGACCCCAACTCCATGATCGCCCTCACCTTGTCTGGGTTTGGCTCTACACCTGCAGGGGTGAGGAGATGGCCTAGGAACTTGCCCCTGCTCGCCCCAAAGACACACTTCAGGGGGTTCAACCGCATCTAAAACTTGCGTAGGGTGGCGAATGTCTCCTCCATGTCCCGGAGGTGAGATTTGACATCCCTGCTCTTGATCATGAGGTCATCCACATATACCTCCAAGTTCCTCCCCTTTTGCTCTCGGAAAACCCTATCCATCTGTAAGACCCCCTTTTTTTCTTTTAAAAACACTGGGGTCTTAGGCCCAGAACCGCCACGTTGCGGTGACACCTACACGCCCTGAAGGGTCATCACCACAAAGCGCCAATTCTGCCAGCCAATTCGATCACAGGACGGTAGCACAATAAAGTAAAATAAAGTCCACAGGAAAATCACATATATAGAAAAAGAAGTCTCCACGAAGGGAGTGTCCACATAATAATATATCAGAGTACTAAAATACGAGCTTATGCCCGGTACATCATAATCCTCACTAGAGGTCACTCATGCGGAAGCAAAAACAAAACATCTACTCAAGGTCGAGACTCATGGTCCCAGCTGTATGAACTCCGGAGCTAGACTGCCCCATCTCCAAGCGCAACGGTATCTGGGGCTGCTCCCCCGTGTTGGGCTCCACGATCCCCTAAAATGATGCGGTTCGAAAACCGTTAGTCATAAAGAATAAGCCCTATTATCCCCTACCCCTTCCCCCATGGCTCCTAGGTACCGAGCGGAGAGGAAGAAAGGGAAGTACATGAAGGTGAAGATTAAATCAAAAGAAAACAATTGGCAGCAGAACTAATCTAGCAATTCTATAATAAATAATGACAATAACAGAAAGTAGGAAATGTAACCTTAACTTATGTGTGGAAGCACCTAAGCCAAGGGATCTTCTGCAAGGCTCCCATCGTATAAAGTGTCCCATACCACTTATATGTTGGGGTGTCGGTTATCAAACAACACCATATATATATTGAATTTAACCTTAATTTATAAACTTGCCCACACAAGCTTATAGACCAAGGGGTCGTTTTGCAAGGCCTATTGTATAAGCATCCCATTCCACTTATACATTAGGTGTCAGGGGTTAAATGAATCGATTATGCTATGACATGCAAGTGGGTATGATGGAACATGCAAGTGCAACACACACACCTGATGGTTAAAACGCGCAGGTTTCCATTTATTTTATTTAAAGATGAGTGGGATATTATTTTATAAAGAAAAAGAAGAGCGTTTTGTTTTGTTAGAAACCGAGTTTTAATGAGAGGGAGGCAAGTGCACATATCGCGTATAGTACAGGATATTCCGGTGTGGAATATCGGGGTCGTATTGTTCTCGGGGCCGGCTTAGCTATATCTACTCTTTTCCTGAAAGCCCATTATTCTACCGATAATATTTTAGGGTTGGTTATATAAAAAATGAAATAACGAACATAAAAATAAATATAATACAGAAAATGAAAGCAGGAAATAAAGTGCAGAAGGCCGACGAAGAACTCGGCGCGACGATATCAAAAGAGAATTTGAACTAAAATAACTTTTAATAAAAGAGATCCTAATTTTCAAATTAATTAAGGCGGAGACCCGGCCGTGGAGGTTCCTTAGATATGAGCTCACCTTGGTCTAAGGATATCGCTCACCTGAACGCTAAGACTATTCGACCGATCGCTAGACCGACGAAGGATTCCTCTTAACGCCCGCATTACACTGAGAACCACGCTATTGGGTGGGGAACCCAATCCGGTAGAGTCACGCGCCTCCTCTCTCGAGGGTTAGCGCGAAGCTCTCTTTACCCAAGGGTGATCGGTCCATACGTGCGGCCTCTCGACGTTGCGTATGGATAACGGAAATAGAGCCCGCAAATCGATTATGCGGTCCTACGCGTCGTTAACCCGGGGCAAACCTTAAGAAATTTAATTAAATAGAAAACAAGACTTTTAGTTATTTAAAGCTACTTTATCTGTCCCAATGCTCTTCGATATTGAGGGCTAAGGGCGGTTAGCCACTCATCGGAATGGGGACACTTAGACTAGAAAGCAATAAAGAAAGCTGTAAAGAAAGCAGTAAAGAAAGCTGAAAATTGCAAGTCCTACTCAAACGAGTAGGACTGAAGAAAGCAGTAAATGCGAATCCCGGCTCAAATGAGTGGGCGGGGGTAAATTAGTCTCATACATGCACGCACTCTACTTGAAAGTAAAACACACACATGCACTCTACAGAAATGTAAAACACACACACTCGCACAAAGTTTTCCTACTCAAGTGAGTAGGAAGAAAATGAAAGCAGTAAAAAGACAAGTCCCACTCAAACGAGTGGGCGGGAAATGAAAGCTGCGCGCCATTTAACTCTTAACGAGTAGGCGGAAATAAATGCATACGCACACACTCTACAGAAATTGAAATAAAGCAATAAAATCTAACTCATACACGCACGCACACTTGCAAAAATAAGAAAAACAAAGTTACTGAAAAATTAAAACAACTGCATCTCTACCGCTAAAATGCGGTAGAAATGCATAAAAAGTGCAAATAAAAATTAACCGGAAAAAAAGTTTTGAAAATTAAAACGAAAAGCTAAGTGCTCGGAAAATTAAAACGACTGCATTTCTACCGCTAGAATGCGGTAGAAATGCATAAAAAGACAAAATAAAAATTAAACGAAGCTAAAAGTTTTGCAAATAAACATAAAATGAAAGTTGGCGAAAAATTAGAATAACTGCATTTCTACCGCTAGAATGCGGTAGAAATGCATAAAAGTGAAAATAAAAATAAGCTAAAGCTAAACGGGTGCGGAAAATGAAAATAAAATGGGCAGCATAACGGCTAGTAAATGCGATAAGATCCTAAACTAAATTAAGTTATAAAGCTGAAAAAGATAAAACATGAAAAGAACAAAAAAGGGAATGAAAAATTACTTAAGTTAGGGCGCTTAATTGAATGCCAAGCCATGCGAAGAGAGAAAAACTAACATTTTATAAATAAAAAGGCTATTACAAAGTAGAATAAAGCAAACATCCTAATACAAACTAAGAGAGAGGGGGGGGGGGGTAAAATTCCCTTACATAGCATTTGGATTCCATTTGGGCAGCACCTCCCCTAAGGAATTTGGACCAAAAAGTGGACAAAAATCACATACAGCAGCTGGCCTTTTATAGGCAAAATTTTGGGTGTGACATGCCCTAGGTCACGGGCGTGACAGGGGGGCGTGTCACTACTGTACATGAGCTGATCGGGTAATTTGACTGGGAAGTTGACTTCGGCTGAAAACGTGGCGGTCATGCCCCAGGTCACGGGCGTGACAGGTGTCAGTCACGGGCGTGACTAGGGCGTGACGGGGAGCTGGATCTGGGGATTTGACTGGAGCTTTGACTTTCGGGGCGGTCGACGTGGCGGACACGGGCGTGACACAAATGTCACGGGCGTGTAAGGGGGGCATGACACGGACAGCTAGCAGCTCGATGACGGCAGCATTGACAGTTGACGAAGAGTTGAGTGCCGACATCGACACGGGCGTGACAGGCTTTGACACGGGCGTGACGGCTGGCGTTTAGTGAGGAACAGTGAAATTGTTGAGTTTCGACTGGCTGATGGCGTTTGAGCGCCTGACACGCCCGTGTCGGGCATGGTCACCGGCGTGACAGGCCAAAAATTCGGTTTTTCTGAAAAATTTTAGAAAACAAAAATAAATTAAGTTAGTATAAAATTTACAAAAAAGAAGTATTTTATTAAAGAAAATAAACTAAAAAGGACAAAAATAAAGTAAAATGACATAATTAAAATACAAAAATATAGGTATATTTACAACTCATCAACACCCGACTCTATGACCACAGACCTTTAGTTCCCCCTTTCGGAGCCATTACCTCCTAGGATACCTCCGTAGTGGCAGACGGAAGCGGTGGGTTGGGCCTCGCCCACCTCTAAACCAGTAAACCACTACCAGTCAGACCTATCGTACGCCTCAACGCTTGGTGCACTAAGCGGACTCCTTCGTACTCTTGCCGGCTGGCGTACCGAACTTATGTTGGCGAAGTGCTAACCACACTTGTCGAGTCAGCGTATTGGCATCGGTGCATCAACCCTCCAATACCGAAGACCCACCACCTTAATTTTCTTTCCTTTTATGCACATGCAAGTTTAACATATCAGACCAATCGAGCCAAAGCTCCCCGGACCATTCCGTCCGTCTCTTAACTAACCGAGCCGAAGCTCCCCGGACCATTCGTTCCGTATTTTAACCAACCGAGCCGAAGCTCCCAACCATCTTCCTGTGCTAACGGTGTTTGTGAAACGTGCAACCCTAATTACTAAGTTACTCTTATCAGTTTGTTAATACAGTTTACGTTAACCCAGGACTGCCCTCGGTATTCCTTGTGAAGGGCTCTCAAAGGGCACTAGGAACTATGATGGTAGCTGAAGCCCATCGTTCCCTTTAGCAAGGCACTTATTGTTATTGGTTGATTCCCTTTACCCATTCCCTTCTCATATTACGATGGACTAACCTAGTGTGATTTTTAACCTTCCTCTCTTCGGGGAAGACGATCTTTCGTCGAACCCGAGCACCTCTAAACTCTAGCCAAACCAATTCTCCCTACTCTTCATATCATTCTATTGCGAAATCATGCACATCTATCCACCCAGACAAAATGACTAACTCCAACAGCTATCCCAGATCATGTCCTATTGCAATTTAACAATTTGATATATGAAGACAAACCTAGACTATATGTCGAACCGATTAGGCAATGATCTAATACTCATTCAAATGCCCTAAATTATTTACTGGAGACTTATCATGATATAATTAACATAAATTCAGAAAATGGTAATTTTCCTAATTTATCTGTCATTTAATTAATTTACTCAAAAATTCCAACGGCTACTGGCTTGAACACGAACTACCCTAAGTACTCTTGCAAGATGTCCAAAGAAAATCATACTAAATATTATGTAATCTCAGTATGGTAAATCCAATGTATCATAATTTTTCTATCATCAAAAGGGCACTAAAACTATTTTAGCAATATTTTCTATATTTTGTTATTTGTGAATAAAGTACAGAGAATATCCATCCAAAAATAATAAATTAATTATACTATGCAGATACAACCTTAAAAATAGCATTGGCCCAGTTTCATAATTTTTCAGCAAATATTAATCACGGAATAAATTAATTATCAAATATCTCCATAAGGTGGACTTGTAAAGAAAGTGTCGTAACTAAAATTCTAAAAATCATGAATAAATTTCTACAAGCATATAGTGGCCTGAAAGTCTCAAATCCTAAGCCTCATAATTGTTCAACAGTAATATCATCCATAATTAATTTTTAAATCATAAAACCCCTTTTTAACATTTGTGAAGGAAGTACTAGATTTACTCAACTACAAATTATACAAACATTCAGGAGAAACCATTTTGACCTAAAACATTTACTTCCAATATTTTATGGGGTTTCAATGAACAAAAAGATCCAAATAATTAAAACATTAATCAGGGATATAACAAACGTTACAAATGAAGTGCTGGAAATAGACATCATAAAATTCCAGTAAAATTGCTATAGATTCTACCCACTCCAAAACTCACTCTACCCGAGTTTCACAGCTTTTAGATAATGTTTAGTGACAGATTTTACTTATTTAGTATTTTAACCTAAAGCTAAGGTTAGGGTTTTGAGGTATCTACCTATCTCCAAATCCTCCAAGATTCCTTCCAGATTATTTATATTATGCTAACGTCGATCCTACAGAATTTCAAGGCAATACGAGGGCATTTTCCCTCATGTCCTCCACAACCCTCAAAACCCTCCATTTAGGGTTTGAGTTTGGATCCTAGGGTAAATCAACCCTAAACCACACCATTTTTCTCCAAGTGGGTTGTGATAACCCTTCTAAGTCAGTGGTCAAAGTATCAGCCTCTGTTGAGGTTATTCGACCATTCCAACCTCTTAGTGCACTTTTTACTCAAAAACGTCTCATTAATGCCTAGTTAAGGATAGGTGATTTCCTGCCCAAAACTCATCAAAATAAGTATGAATTTTGTACAGAGCTAGTTTTTATAGCAAGGGACCACTCACCAAAATTTGGGAGGGTTTGAGGGTCATTTGACCTCTTAGATAAATTACTCTAACTTTATTAAATTAAAAAAAAAACCTTAGGCAAAGTATCTCCAAAAATTTCCATTTTTGGACAGCCTCTAGATATGGCTAAGGGTAACACCCTGCCCAAAATTCAGGTCATTTGAACAAGGGACGAAGAGTGGGCATTCATTTTAGTTCCTGCCCAACTCTAGGTATAACCCCCACTAAAACGGGTGTTGCGGTCAAACCGCTTACCCAAACGAGTTGAAATCACTTTTAAATTAATCGAGACTCAAAGGGATACAACTTTTCTGACTGGCCATTTTTCCTAAATCGGCCTCTAAGTGCCTGTTTGGTAATATCAAAAGGTGTGTTAAAAAGGAGATAATAATTAATTATAATTAATAAATGAATAATAATAGAATTTACTGTTCATCTTCCCTACCAAACAAAACCCGTAAACTGAACTCAGAAACAAATTTTTACTGTAGCTCTTCCGCGATCAGTTGCCGAACTTCCGGTCACTTCCCTGGCCAGCCACCACCACCACCACCTCCGTCGAGGCGATGGCTATCGGTCGGCGGTGGTTTGGCCGCCAGAGGTGGCACTTTCCGGCGTACCCGAAAATATATTTTTCATGGTTTTCCATGAAAATGCGAGATAGGTCTGGCTCCGTTGAGCACGAACTTCCTTTCTAAGATCCTAAGATCTACCCACAAAAGAAGAACTAGAGGAGGACCTTATTCGCGGTTTGGAGGCGAGATGAACGTCAGATTGTCATGGCGCGGTGGTGGCGTTCCCGAACTTCTCCTACAGCAAGAATAATTACTCAAATCCATTTGGTCAAGAGTGTAACCTTCTCATCTTGCTCTAAGGGGGCTTTTATAGATCTCCAAGTGGGGATGGGAAAGGGTGAAGCATTCATGGCCATGAATGCTCTCTCCTAATAATATATCGGTTATGGTGGAGGGAGAGAAAAAGGTGGAAGATGAGAATACTGATCCAGTTGGCGATTTCCTATTGAACCAACACTTCCTCATTTTATTAAGTAATTAGAGAAGAAACAACCCATAAATACTCCTAGTGTAACTTTCCATACCAGAATTTATTATAACGCGTGTTAGAATAATTTCGGGCCTGAACCAACATTTCGGCCTTTGTCACGGGCGTGACACGTGTCACGGGCGTGACAGGCCCAGGTGGCAAATCCTGAGTTCGACGATCTTCTTTCTGAGATCAACAATCGTCGAAGGGGGGTCACGCCCTAGGTCACGGGCGTGACACGTCGGTCACGGGCGTGACAGGCTCGGGTTGCAAATTCTGCGCTCGCCGATCGTCTTCCTTAGATCGACGATCGTCGAAGGGGTCACGCCCTAGGTCACGAGCGTGACATGTCGATCACGGGCGTGATAGGCACGCGATGCAAATTCTCAGTTCGCCGATCGTCTTCTTGAGATCGACGATCGTCGAAGGGGGTCACGCCTTAGGTCACGGGCGTGACAGGTTGGTCATTGGCGTGACCAACCCGTGACTGAAAATTAAGAGCTCACCGATCGTCTTTCTATGGTCGACGATCGTCGAAGGGGTCACGCCCTAGGTCACGGGCATGACGGGTCAGTCACTGGCGTGACCAACCCGTGACCCAAAATCTTGGTCGATGGACTTCAATTCTTGGGTTTCCTAGGGTTCTGTCACAACAGACCGACTCCTAGGGGTCTAGCCAAAAATAGGATGTTATACCATCATCTTCTGATAGGTCTCCCCGACATTCTTTAGCCCGGAGGGCATCCTTTTTAGCAGTAGCACCCATCCCCGGTGATGAAGGGAAAGTCGGGCCGATCGGGTGTCTCGACGATACAGAGGAAGAACGAAATGAATTGAGAGGCCTTGGGGCAGGGAAAAGAGTTGAGTTGATCAGGTTCGACGACCGGGAGAAGTAAAATGAAAGAAGGATTTGGCCGAAAAAGATACACTGCTATGGATACCATGACCGATCACCATCGATAAAGAAGCATTTTTCTCAATCACTTGACATCTTTGATGTCGATAGGGTGCATCCTAATCTGGTGGTAACCTGAAAATGCATCTAGAAAACTCATTACAGGGAAACCGACGGCTGAATCAACCAGTGCGTCAATCCGAGGCAAGGGGTAACAATCCTTGGAACATGATTTATTAAGCAATGTGCCACCGACTGTCTCCTTTTTTAACCATTACTACATTGGAGACCCAGCCAGGGTATTGTATTTTGAATACAAAGCCAGCCTTGAGAAGCTTTGCGACCTCCCCCCTGATCGGCTCCACCAGCTTGTCCGCGGTGGACCTCTTCTTTTGCGGGACGGGGCGAGCCTCCGGGTCTAGGTTGAGGCGATGACAGGCTACGTCAGCATCGATCCTCAGCATCTCTGCGGCACTCCAGGAAAAGATGTTCACGTTCTTATTGATGCACTCCAGCACCCTACCCCGGGCCACCGGGGTCAGCCCCCCGCTGATGCGAAACTTCTCCACCCTGCCTCCCAGGGTGAGAACCTCCATCTCCACCACCTCCTCTGCTGCCTCCAGAAGAGACTGCTCCCCCCACTCTTTAACATCCTCCCCTCTTGGGGAAAGGACTTCTTCCTCAGCCTCCTCTACGGCCATCGCTTCGGTCGCCTCCTGGACTTCCTCCGCCTCCTCCACCCGAGTGTGTCTCTCCTCCACCTCCATTTCCTCTCCGCCAGCCTCCTACTGTGCCTCCTCCATCCTCTGCTATATCTCCTTGGACCCTTCCTGCTAGGAGATGGAGTTCACGGCGGTGATGTAGCATTCCCTTGCCACCTTGGGGTCTCCCTGGACCCAGACTTGGTTCCCCTCGACGTTGATCTTCAGGCATTGGTGGAAGGGTGAAGGGACGCAACGGAAGGTGCTGATGAGGGGTAACCCAAAGATGGCGTTGTAACTTCTGGTGGCGTAGACGATGACGAACCTGCATGTGCGGGACTGCCCCTACCCCCCAAAGTGATATGGAGTCCCACTCCTCCTTCCTCTCCCCTGAGAACCTGAACAGAGGTCCATCCGAGGCTAGCACCCTCTTGGCCTCCACCTTCATCGCATCAAATGACTTCTTGAAGATGATGTTGACAGAGCTCCCATTGTCAATGAGGATCCAGGAGATGGTGAAGTTATCGACCGCTGTCTAGATGACCAGCACGTCGCAGAAGGGGTCCTTATGGTCTGGCATATCCTTCCTTGAGAAGGTTATATTCTCCTCTGGGGGTGGGGTCTGGGATGTGGAGCCAAAGATCCTGTGGTACTTAGTGTGGTGACTTGCTTTGCGGGAAGCCTCTACCCCCCCACCCCCCATGGATAACTCTGATCCCTCCTCGGGCCCCAACATCGGTCTGATCCTCACACCTATCCTCCTCCGCCCGAGGTAAGATTTCATCGATCCGCACTTCCTGGCAGCCTTGCTGCTGTTGCTGCTCCCTGTTTCCTCTTACCTCGAGGAACTTCGGGCACGTGGTCGTGGTGTGCCCCTCCTCTTGATGAAATTCACAGTAGGGGAGCTCCACCCTAACTTCCCTTCTTCTCCTCCGTGATACTCTCGTTCACCCCCTGCTTGATGTGCAATAGGGACTCCAACTCCTTCTTCCTCCTCATGGAGGATGTTAACCTCAGCATGAACCCACGACATAGGTCCTCGAAGTAATAGATGGAATTGGCCGGCAGCTGGTTGAAGCACTCTCTCGCCTTCTCCTTGAGGGTGATGCGAAGAGCCTGCACTTGAACCCATCCAACATCTGTCGGATCGAGACCACGCCCTCAAACCACTGGACGTACTTGACCAGGTCTCCCTTCTCGGAGTAGTAACACATCTCCGACTCCCTGACCCTCCGGAAGTAGGGTAGAAGAGACCAGTTCGTTGAAGGTGTCACAACCCGCATTTTCTCCGAATTTAGGAATTATCAGAGTATCAGAAAACACGCGTCATGATGCCACGTCGAGCAGGGGATAACTGCTGATGCTCAGGCAAAACCATCTACTTTACCCTTTGAAAGAAATTCATGAGTTTAAATGATTAAAAAAACCAGTTATATTTTAGAGGTTGTATCCCTCGGCTCAGTGGATCACCTAGTCCACAGTAAAAAACCATAATTATATGCTGTGGAAAATACTTTATTCAGGATTGACATCCTAAGGAGTGCATAAGTGTCCCAAGAGGACCACTTATGCTATGCAAGACTATACATTTAATTTATATTATATATAAGAAAACGATCTTTATACGTTGTTTGGAAAATAGTGATTGAGATTTATACAATATGCTAATCATGAGCTATACTTATAATAATAATTGTAGTTTTAAAATAACTAGCAAGCTAGCATAAATCCTCCTCAGAGCAAGTAGACTATCTCCAGAAAATAGTAGCAGCAAAAGTAATATATCTAATACAAAGGTAAAAACTACCAGTGGGCACCAACAACCTGACACGAACCCACTGGAAAATATGTATGTCTGTAAGAAAAGTTAAGAAAACTACCTCACTAAACAAATCCAGAAGGATCTCCAAAGTCCAAGAGACCACCAGCAACACCACAACAACCTAGCCACAAAACTGGCTACTGCTCAGAACCTGAGGCATTCAAAAGAAGAAAGAATACCTCAGCAATAAAAACAAGGAAAAACTACACGAAAGTGTCTAACAGGTGATAAATGAAAGAGGAAAAACACAGCAGTAAAAGTCACAATTGCCCCAAGGCAAGAAAAAAAGAAATGCACTAGGTGCGAGGAAACAGCATCAACCCTGCCCAGAAACTACCTCCTATAGAGTCTATTAAGCTACAAGAGCCCAAAATGCTGCAATCTACCAAGGAAGAAACATCTAACACCCTAAGCTGTGGGAGATGGTAGTAGCAAAAACAAACAACATGGATCCGGGTTGGAGGCAAACTCAGTCCCCCAACCACCATTTCCAAGCCAACAAGCTCAAGGGTCTACATGTGAAAATATTAGAGACCTTCCACCCCCTTGCCCAACCCGTACCCTGTTCAAGATAGAAGAAAAGGGTGGCCACGGCTAAATTACACAACACCTCCCCCTTGAAGAGCTTCAAACCACCACTACTAACCACGACCCACGATTCGGCCTTTAGGAAAGAAAACATGGCCGATAAGGAAACTCAAAACATAAACAGGGAATTCACTCGGGAACGAAAATCAAGGTAGGAAAAAAGTGTTGAAATGACTCAACACGGCTTGGCGTTGAGTTGGACCCACTCAACGCCTAACCAGACCTTGGCGTTGACTGAGTTAGCCTCACTCAGCGCCAGAACAGCCATGGAGTTGAGTGAGGTTCACTCACTCAACGCCCTCTAGAAGAACAACTCTGGCGTTGAGTGAGCTAGCCTCACTCAACGCCAAAATAGGCATGGCGTTGAGTGATGTTCACTCACTCAACGCCTCCCGCAAGCATTCTCTGGCGTTGAGTGAGCTAACCTCACTCAATGCAAAAATAGCAATGGCGTTGAGTGAGGCACACTCACTCAACGTCGTGGTACTTAACCACAATCAGAGAAAGTGGCGTTGAGTGAGCTGGCCTCACTCAACACCAAAACAGAAATGGCGTTGAGTGAAGCTCACTCACTCAACGCCCTGCCACTTAGCCGCAAAAGAAGACTGCGGCACTGAGTGAGTCCACCTCACTCAACGCCAGAACAGCAATGGCGTTGACTGAGGTTCACTCACTCAACGCCCTGGCACTTAGCCGCAACAAGGCAAATCTGCGGCGTTGAGTGAGCTGACCTCACTCAACGCCAAAATAGCAATGGCATTGAGTGAGGTCGTCTAACTCAACGCCAGAAGTTCTGGCTGCGAAGAAGGGCTGTGGCATTGAGTGAGTCTACCTCACTGAACACCAAAGTGATGTAGGGAATATCCTTGAGAATCGTCACGGAGGCCACGACGATGCTTATGACACAATCTACGCCCTCTAACCCGCTCGCTAACGTAAACGCAGCCACAACAATTATTTTATTTATCGTTCGCGCTAACAATACGGATCGCCGTTCCGCAAATAGATCGAATGTTGGCTATAGGGCAAATTCTTTCCGGCTAAATGGGATAATATTGATCCCGAGCGAGCTTTGGGGTTGTACCAAAATAGATCCACCAAGAACAAAATGATTCGAAAGATGGTAGGATCTATCCCAACAAAAGAAAAGCGAGGATCGCCAATCCTCTTACGAATCTTTCGAAAATCCAAACGAAAAATACCAATCTATTATTTGATTAACCACAAAGAAAAACAAATCGGAAAATAACGCAAAATCCGTCCACCACAAGAACTATCTAGAGAAAGAAAACTCTTGGTAGAAATTTTCGTTACCCCTCTCGGATTTGTAGATCCGTGATGCGTGGATCTACCAAGTTTGATCGCTCCTCCTTTGAACGTCCACGGGAAACGCGCTACGGATGATGAACGTGCTAATCTCCTTCACTTCACGCCGTGGAGGAAAACACCTATCTTCTTCCTTGCAAGCAAGCAACTTCTCTTGCATGGGCCGAAAACACCTTTCAAGAGTAGATCTCGGTTGGCCGAGAGCGAGAAAGGAGGAGGACGGTCGAGCACTAAGAGGAAGGGGCGGCCGAGGGCAAGAGGGGGAGTGGTGGAGGCCGAGCACTTAGGGAAAGAGAAAGGCCTTGGGGCCGGCGGCTTGGAGGAAGAGAGAAAGAGAGGTGGGCGGCGGTTTTGAGAAGAAAGAGGGGGAAAATAGATTAGGCAAGTTCAACTTTTGATTTCAAAATATATTCTCCCACATAATGAAGAGTTTAAGGCCCTTATATAGGCTTACATCTCAAAGCAAAAAACAAGTGGCTAAAGGCACACCACATAAATAAAAATGCAGAAATTAAATAATGTTTTTAAAGAGCCATCATGAAACGGCTATTAGCACACCAAAACAAAAAAATATCACATATGATTCTTGTTGCGCGGGCGAAGCCTGTAGCCATGACCGCTACGACGTCGCACGTCCTTTGCCGGTACATCTTCAACATAGTCATGCTCCATTTGGCCGTCCTGGTGGCTGTCGCCATCACCGTCGCCATCACCGTCGCCATCAATCCTCCGCCGCTCAAAAGGGCTCATCTCCGATGAGCGGGCTGACATATAACGCCGTACGAGGTCCGCGTCAAGAAGATCCATCTGTGCAGCAGAGAGCCAAGAGTCGTCCGAAGCCGGACGACCACGCCAACGAATCAAAAACATGTGAATGTCGCCGTCGGGGGTGGGAAACATATCATCCTGCAAAATCCTGTCAGGCAAGAAATCTGTCCGGGGAAACCTCGGAAAAGCGTTAGGTGAAGCAGAAAAACAAGTGTCATTATCAATAGACGGCATACCTCCCGTAGAATTCGAAGGAGAGAACGATCCAGAATTGAGCTCACCCCCCACCCCATTAGATTGTATAGTGGAATTATTAAACGGAGAGACAGACAGTTCAGGTGGTGGAGAAATAAAAAGCGTTAAATCTGAAATGTTAAACACAGGGGAGATTCCCCAATCAACGGGTAATTCTAATAAATAAGCATTTTCGCCTAATTTCTTCAAAATTCGAAAAGGACCGGCTTTCTTGTTCGCTAATTTTTTTATGGTGCCCGAAGGCATCCATTCAGGGATAAGACGAACCATAACCAAATCGCCAATGTTCAAGTAGACTGCTCGCCTATGTACGTTAGCATTCGATTGATAAATAGAATATTGCTTAGCTAACGTCTTGCCAATGTGCTCATGGAGAGTGTGAACGTGTGAAGCGAAGTCCTGTGCAAATTGACTTGACTTAAAAGAAGGCGGTAACAGAACCAAGTCAAGAGGCACTGGCGCCTTATAACCATGCACTATCTCATTCGGCGACAACCCAGTGGACCTATTCTTAGAATTATTGTACGCTAGTTGAGCATGCGGAAGAATAAGATCCCACGTACCTTTATGTTCGCCCACTAAACAACGAAGTAACCCGCCCAAGCTACGGTTGACAACTTCTGTTTGCCCATCCGTTTGGGGATGATAGGCCGACGAAAACATTAGTTTAGTGCCCATGAGTTTCCAGAGTGTCTTCCAAAAATAACTTATAAATTTTACATCCCTATAACTCACGATCGTTTTGGGAACACCCCGATGTGCCACGACCTCCTTGAAATATAATTTTGCGACATTTGAAGCATCGTAGGTATTATTACTAGCGATGAAATAGGCCATTTTAGAGAAACGGTCTACTACGACAAGAATAGAATCGTGACTCCTAAATGTCATGGGTAACCCCAAAATAAAATCCATGCTGACATCTTCCCATGGTACCGATGGAATCGGGAGTGGAGTGTAAAGACCCGTGTTGTTCTTGTTCCCCTTGGCTAGTTGACAAACACGACAACTTCCTACGACTTTGTTAACCATGGGTCTGAGGCCCGGCCAAAAGAATTTATCCTCTACGAGTGTTATTGTTTTGTCTCTACCAAAATGTCCGCCTAGCCCTCCGCTATGCAACTCCCATATGATAAAATGTCGTAATGACGAGCGAGGAATACATAGTTGCAAATGTTTAAATAAGTAACCGTCACGGATATAGTACGCCGAAATGGTGGTAGGAGAGCTGTCCTGAGTGGCGAGATAAATTTCCCTAAAGTCTGGGCATTGGACATATTCATGTTTAATCCTCTCAAATCCTATAACTGATACTTCCATGGTAGTTAGTAATAAGGTGACCCTACTCAACGCGTCCGCCACACGATTTAATGTACCCTTCAGATGCTTGATAATGAAGGCGTACTCCTGTAGGTAGGAAATCCATTTAGTGTGCCGTGGGCTAATCTTATTTTGAGAATTAACAAATTTGAGGGCCTCATGGTCCGATAATATCACGAATTCTTTTGATATAAGGTAATGTCGCCAATGTTGGAGACAACGAATCACGGCATAGAATTCGCGATCATAATTCGAATAGTTTAATTTTGGGCCGGATAGTTTCTCACTAAAATATCCTAGCGGATGTCCCTCTTGACTTAATACTCCTCCGATTCCTATCCCCAATGCGTCGCATGATAGTTCAAACACTTTACTAAAATCCGATAATCGTAGTAAGGGGGCTTCAGACATCCGTTCCTTAATCGTTTGGAAAGCACTAGTGGCCGCTTTAGTCCAACTAAATTCTCCTTTCTTCATACATTCAGTGATGGGTGCCATAATACTACTAAAATTTCGAATAAATCTTCGGTAAAACGTGGCCAACCCGTGGAAACTTCGAACTTCCCTTATATTCTTGGGTTCCGGCCACTCTTTAATTGCTTGCACCTTCTTTGGGTCCACATGAATGCCATCTGAGCTCACGATGTATCCTAAGAACTCTACAGAAGACACGCCGAATGCGCATTTTTTTAGATTAATAAATAAATTCTCTTTGCGCAATGTGGTAAGGATTGTTCTTAGGTGGGTTTCATGATCCCCCGGAGAGATGCTAAACACCAAAATGTCGTCGAAATAGACCACTACAAATTTTCCCATGTAGGGTTTAAAGACTTGGGTCATCAATCGCGAGAACGTACTGGGTCCATTGGTAAGTCCCTCTCCAAGCACAAGCCATTCATATAGTCCATCCTTAGACTTGAATGTCGTCTTCCATTTGTCCCCCTCCCGTATTCGTATTTGATGATAACCGCTCTTAAGATCCAATTTAGAGAACATGGCGGCTCCTGATAACATATCTAGTAAATCATCCAAGCGGGGAATGGGGAACCGATACTTGACAGTTATTTTATTTATAGCCCGATAATCGACACACAATCGCCACGTTTTATCTTTCTTCGGGACTAATAAGGCAGGGAGGGCACAAGGACTTTTACTGTGACGTATAAACCCTTTCGCTAACAAATCTGAAATTAATTTTTGCAACTCCTCGTGTGAGGAGGGGTTGAGGCGGTAATGGGGCTGATTCGGCAACGAAGAACCCGGGACAAAATCTATCTCATGCTGGATATCACGCATAGGTGGCAACTGAGGTGGTAAGTCCACCGGGTAGACATCCTTATACTCTTCTAAGAGAGTTCGAAGGGATAACGGAAGGCTCGCTAATGAGGGTGCATCCTCCTTAGCTTGTAGACAAACTAGCGCGTAGATAACGCCATCCATGAAAGTCTCACGCTCTAATTCTTTCCGACCTATCAGACTTATCGTTTTCTTTTCTACCGGCACAATGGTATCTTTGGACGCAGGTGACAGATCCTTGGGCGGTGATGGTTTCAAAACAATGGTCTTACCATTGAATTTGAACTCATAAGTGTTGGCTCGTCCAAAATGAGTCACGTCATAATCATAAAGCCAAGGTCGTCCTAATAAGACATGACACACGTCCATGGGAATTACGTCGCACCACACTTTATCAACGTAGTTTTTTAAAGTTAGTGGCACCAAGCATCGCTTAGAAACCGCTATTGACGTCTTGTTTACCCACGCGATTTTATAAGGATGTGGGTGCGGCTCGGTGACTAAATGCATGCGTGCGATGGCATTTTCCGAAACGACGTTCATGCAACTACCGCTATCAATAATTAGTTTGCACCATTTTTCACCGCACTTCAAATTTAAGGTAAATATATTTGTCCGGTTATACTCGTCCAACACTCGCGGTGTGGCCAAAATACATCTCATCACCATCATGTAAGAATCGTCCTCCATGTCACTCGGTTCGCGATCAGATTCTGCTCCATAGTCGATGTCGGCAGGCTCAGTCGAGGAGTCTAATAGGGCTAACGGTTTGCTCTTCGTGGGACAATCACTAGAATAGTGCCCTTGGATTCCGCAAGAATAACACGTGGCGTTAGTCTTGCTAATCCATCCTATCGGCACTCGCTCGCCGGTGGGATTTCTATTATTCCTAGCGGTAATGATAATGGACTCCGAATCCGTGGTTCGATACTTTCCCTTGTCTCGCGTGGAGGAAGATGGATGCGGTCCTAAGAGGGACTTTCCCTTCTGAAAGTTTCGCTCTTTGACTTTGTAGGCGTTGTGTTTTTCAATATCCAAAGCGGCATTGAAAGTGGTGTTAAGGTCCGTGTGACCATAACGCAAGAGCTTTCCTTGAATGTCCGAGTTGAGTCCCTTACGAAATCGGGAGAGTGTGACTTCAGGCATCTCACGAACATCGCAACGCACCAACATATCCTTAAGTTGTCCCATGTATTCTGCTACCGAAGAGCTACCTTGACGAAGAGAGGCTAAGTCGTCGAACATTTTTGTCCGGTGATACGTGGGAACATATTGGTCGTGGAGAAGTGCTTTCATGGCAGCCCACCCAATTGGGGGTGCTCCATTAACCGTACCTAAACGTCTTTCTTCGTTCAACCAGTACGTCTTAGCCCTTCCTAGTAATTTCATCCGCGCAACCTTCACTTTCTCAACGTCTGTCAGGTCGTGCCATTCAAAATAGCACTCGATTCCCATAATCCAGTCTAGGAATAGCTGGGGCTCTCCCATACCATCATATGAGGCTGAGTCTATTTTTACGGCCCTAGTTACGTCGAACTCATAATGACCTTGAGGTGGTTACTCATCGTCCAGATCACGTGGGTGATTTTGTCTTTCCTCTCGCTGGTTGGCTGCCGGGGGTTGGGGACCCAGTCGGTTTCTGCCAACGCCGTTGTTTCGGGGCGCCGCTTGGTTTACAGCGAGCCCTTCAATTAACTGTGTCAGTGCGTCAAACCTAGCGTTAAACTCTTCTTGTAGCTCGACGATCGTGGCCGGAGCATGCTCATCACCTTGGTTGTTGGCCATGTGTGAGGTGGAGGGAAGATATTCCGTGCCCAGCCTAGTGCGCATGAACGAACGGTACAAACAATAATTTTGACCTGAATTAAATTACGCGTTTGAATTTTTTGATGCAAAACTATTGAGCAACAGGAAAATTTTTTTAGACTTTTTTTCTTATAAAAATGAGGAGAAAATTCAGAAATTTTTTTTGTAATTTTCTGCAATTTTTTTTTTGGGTGCTTTACTAATTGCAGCCCAACTATGTAAAATTTAGATTTGACGTGATTCGTAATGGAAGTGCGCACCCTAGTGAACGAGGATATCCCTAGGTAAAATGAAAGGATGGTGTCGATTGGGAAATCAACACAACCTCCCTCTGATACCAAATTGATGTAGGGAATATCCTTGAGAATCGTCACGGAGGCCACGACGACGCTTATGACACGATCTACGCCCTCTAACCCGCACGCTAACGTAAACGCAGCCACAACAATTATTTTATTTATCGTTCGCGCTAACAATACGGATCGCCGTTCTGCAAATAGATCGAATGTTGGCTATAGGGCAAATTCTTTCCGGCTAAATGGGATAATATTGATCCCGAGCGAGCTTTGGGGTTGTACCAAAATAGATCCACCAAGAACAAAATGATTCGAAAGAGGGTAGGATCTATCCCAACAAAAGAAAAGCGAGGATCGCCAATCCTCTTACGAATCTTTCGAAAATCCAAACGAAAAATACCAATCTATTATTTGATTAACCGCGAAGAAAAACAAATCGGAAAATAACGCAAAATCCGTCCACCACAAGAACTATCTAGAGAAAGAAAACTCTTGGTAGAAATTTTCGTTACCCCTCTCGGATTTGTAGATCCGTGATGCGTGGATCTACCAAGTTTGATTGCTCCTCCTTTGAACGTCCATGGGAAACGCGCTACGGATGATGAACGTGCTAATCTCCTTCACTTCACGCCGTGGAGGAAAACACCTATCTTCTTCCTTGCAAGCAAGCAACTTCTCTTGCATGGGCCGAAAACACCTTTCAAGAGTAGATCTCGGTTGGCCGAGAGCGAGAAAGGAGGAGGACGGCCGAGCACTAAGAGTAAGGGGCGGCCGAGGGCAAGAGGGGGAGTGGTGGAGGCCGAGCACTTAGGGAAAGAGAAAGGCCTTGGGGCCGGCGGCTTGGAGGAAGAGAGAAAGAGAGGTGGGCGGCGGTTTTGAGAAGAAAGAGGGGGAAAATAGATTAGGCAAGTTCAACTTTTGATTTCAAAATATATTCTCCCACGTAATGAAGAGTTTAAGGCCCTTATATAGGCTTACATCTCAAAGCAAAAAACATGTGGCTAAAGGCACACCACAAAAATAAAAATGCAGAAATTAAATAATGTTTTTAAAGAGCCATCATGAAACGGCTATTAGCACACCAAAACAAAAAAATATCACATATGATTTTTGTTGCGAGGGCGAAGCCTGTAGCCATGACCGCTACGACGTCGCACGTCCTTTGCCGGTACATCTTCAACATAGCCATGCTCCATTTGGCCGTCCTGGTGGCCGTCGCCATCACCGTCGCCATCACCGTCGCCATCACAAAGCAGAAATGGCGTTGAGTGAGGTTCACTCACTCAACGCCACGGGACTTGGCCGCAAACTTGCCTAAGGCATTGTGTGAAGACACCTCACTCAACTCCAAACCAGAAATGGCGTTGAGTGAGGTCAACTCACTCAACGCTAAAGTACTTAGCCTTAGAAAAGGCTATGGCGTTGAGTGAGCACACCTCACTCAACGCCAAAGTACTTGGCTGCACAGAAGCGACGACATTGCGTGAGTCCACCTCACTCAACGCCAAAACCGAAATGGCGTTGAGTGAGGTCGACTCACTCAACGCCAATACACTTAGCTTCTCAGGAAAACCGCGGCGTTGAGTGAGCTTGCCTCACTCAACGCCAAAACAGAAATGGCATTGAGTGAGGTCGACTCACTCAACGCCAAAGTACTTAGCCGCTAGCAGGGGCTGCGGCGTTGAGTGAGTCCACCTCACTCAACGCCCTTGTACTTAGCAAAAATTCTGACTGGCTACAGCTGCGGCGTTGAGTGTACGCACCACACTCAATGCAAAACCCGCAAAGGCTTTGAGTGTGTGCACCACACTCAACGCCGGCTAGACAGAATCCAAAATAGGCTCTTTCCAACAAACACAGCAGGCACCCCCTCCTCTCTCTCTCTCGGCTTCACCCGCAAGCCACCAACCAGACATAAATCTTGAGTTTAACTGATGGCATTACGCCGACGGGTTGAGCACCAACAACACAAAGAAGGGGGGCTAATAGGAGAATCTAAGCCCTAAATTCAGCAAGATAAAAGAGAACATGCTTGGCTTCTACCCTAGGGCTAATCGGGAATTTTCAGAATTTCAAGAGAACAACAATGGAAAGGGCAAGAATACCACTTGCCTCGATTTCCAGCGAAGCTTGGACAGCTTTCACTCCTCTTAACTTGGCACAAGCAGCAGCATCACCTAAAAGCACACTCCCGTACTTTAATGGCGAAAAACCACAAGACCGAAATCCCAAATCTCCTAAAACTCCACGAAAATCGAATTTCTTACCATAGAAATGTAGATCTGAGCGAGAGCAAGACAACGCCGCTTTCGGAATCGAAATCCGTCCAAGAACACTGCCGGAATCACCGTCCGAAAGCTAGGGCTAACCGCCGTTCCGCAAACACAAGCATCCCCAAGAGGCCACACCGGGTCACCCAAAACGACTCGGCTTGCTAGGGAGACATTGCCCATAGGCTACAAAATAGGCCACTCAGTTCTAAGGCGCTAAACCACACTCAACAAATTGCACAAGCCACGAAAACGCGTCACCATAACGCCAAACGAGATTAAAATAGTCGCAGAAAAATCGGGGGCATTACATTCACTCCCCCTAAAAGAAAGTTTCGTCCCGAAACTTTACACACAGTACTCCTACTAAAGAAGGAAAAGTAACAAATAGGAGTTACAAGAAGGAAAACATACCGATCAAATCAGGGAAACAGGTGATGGTAAGCCTTCCTCATGGCCGACTCTAGCTCCCAAGTCGCTCTCTCCAAATCCTAATTCTTCCATAGAACTTTCACTATCAGAATGGACTTCTTTCGCAGCACCCATTCCTGAGTATCCAAAATACAGACCGACACTTCAACAAAAGAGAGGTTGGGCTCCAACTAGGGCACAATGTACAAGACTTGTCCACTGTTGCGCACACACTTTCGCAATTAAATTACATAAAAAACATTATGAACACCTGGGAAGTTTGCTGGCAAATCCAATCTATAAGCTGACACGCCAATCCTCTCCAAAATCTTAAACGGGCCCACATACCTCGGGTCCAATTTTTGATTCTAACCAAACCTCTTTATACCCACAATCGGGGAAACCTTAAGAAATATAAGGTCCCCTACAGAAAACTCCAAGGCAGACCTACGCCGATTGGCGTTCTTCTCGTACCTCTCCTGAGCTATACGAAGCTTCTCTCGAATAAGCTTCACTGCGACTTCTATTTCCTCAAGCGCATCAGGACCCAACAAAGGCCTTTCACCAGCCTCATCCCAAAACAACGGAGTTCTGCAGCGCCTCCCATACAAGGCTTCGAACGGAGCCTTGTGCAGCTCTCCTGATAACTGTTGTTGTATGCAAATTCCATAAGTCGCAGCCGCTCATCCCACGCTCCACCGCAGTCTAAAATGTAGCATCGGATCATATCCTCAACTATCTGGTTCACCCGCTCCATCTGCCCATTTGTCTTTGGGTGGTTAGTAGTAGAATACCTCAGATCCGTACACAAACCCTCCTGCAAACTCTGCCAAAAACAAGAAGTAAACCGGGAGTCTCGATCAGAAATTATACTCACAGGCACACCATGCAGTCGGATGACTTCATTCAAGTAAAACTCCGCTATCTTCTTCATCGGGTAATCAATCTTATATGGCACGAACTGAGCACACTTCGTCAGTCTATCCACTATAACCAAAACAGAATCAAATCCCCTCGGGGATTTCGGTAAGCCCATGATGAAATCCATAGATATACTTTCCCACTTCCAATTCGGGATCTCTAACGAAGTCAACTTGCCACAAGGCCTCCCATGATCGGCCTTCACACGCTTGCAAGTGTCGCACTCAGCAACAAATCGGGCTATGTCACCTTTCATACCATACCACCAGGAAATTTGTTTTAAGTCACGATACATCTTCGTAGATCCTGGATGGTAGGCAACGCTGGATCCATAAGCCTCTCTTCAAATCATACCTCTAATGTCTCCAACAGCGGGGATGCAAAATCTGTCGCGGTACTTCAAAGTACCCGCATCATCGATAGCAAAGTCTGGCAACTCCCACTTCTCGGTCCTGGTGAATAAGTGCATGAAGATCTGGATCGTCCTTCGAGTGCAGTCTTGTCAAAGAAATCCAGTACGGCTCTGCCACTGATATATCCATAAGGAGGAACTTCTCCACTAAACGATCGGCAGTGAGGTTAAAGATCTTTCCCGTCTTTAGGCTCAAGGCATCGGCCACCACATTGTCCTTGCCTGGATGATACTGGATCTCTACGTCATAATCGATCACATACTCTAGCCACCGCCGCTACCGCAGATTCAACTCCTTCTGCATGTACACGTACTTCAGGCTCTTATGGTCGGTGAAGATCTTGCACTGAGCCCCATAAAGTAGGTGTCTCCACAGCATCAATGCATAAATAACCACTGCGAACTCGAGGACATGCGTAGGATAATTCTTCTCATGAGTCTTCAGTTGCCTTGACCCATAGGCAATTACTTTTCCAACCTGCATTAATACACAACCCAGATCTACATACGAAGCATCCACGTAAACATCATAATCCACCCCTTCAGTAGGCAGGGTCAGAATAGGAGCAGTGCACAATCTCCTCTTTAACTCCAGGAAGGCTTCTTCGTACTTCTCGCTCAAAACAAAAGCCACGTTCTTCTAAGTCAGCTTGGACAAAGGTGAAGCTATGGAAGAGAAACCCTCCACGAACCTCCTGTAGTAGCCAGCCAACCCTAGGACGCTCCTGATCTCCTTAGGCGTATTCGGCCTACTCCAATCCATCACTACTGCAACCTTTTCTGGGTCGACTGAGATCCCATCCTTTTTCACCACGTGGCCTAGAAATGAAACCTGAGGCAACAAAAATTCGCACTTGCTCAGCTTGGAGAATAACTTGTGGTTCCACAACTCCGATAGAACCAAGCGCAGATGCTTCTCATGTTCCTCAGCGCTGCGAGAATAAACCAACACGTCATCGATGAAGACCACCATGAACTTGTCTAGGAAATCCTTGAACACCCGGTTCATCATATCCATGAAGGTTGATGGTGCGTTGGTCAAACCAAACAACATCACCAAGAACTCAAAGTGTCCATGCCTCGATCTAAACGCAGTCCGTGGAATATCTGCCTCACGGATCCTGAGCTGATGATAGCCTGAACGAAGATCGATCTTAGAGAACACCGTGCTACCGCGCAACTGGTCAAATAAGTCATCGATCCTCGGCAGAGGGTACCTGTTCTTAATGGTGACTTTGTTCAACTCCCTATAGTCGATGCAAAGCCGCATTGACCCATCTTTCTTCTTCAAAAATAGCACAGGAGCACCCCAAGGCGACGAACTCTGCCTGATAAATCCCTTTGCCAACAACTCATCCAACTGAACTCGCAACTCCTCTAACCCACGAGGGGCCATCCGGTGTAGCGCCTTAGAAATAGGACGCGTTCCCGGCTCCAAATCGATCACAAACTCAACATCCCGCTCGGGAGGAAGGCCAGGAAGATCATCAGGAGAAACATCGGCGAAACCACGAACAACTGGAATCTGCTCCAAGCGCGGTACACTAACAGCGGTCCCAACCACCGAGACCAAACAAGCAAAACAATCCGAAAGAAACAGCTTCTGAGCACATACCACAGAGATAACAGGAGAATCCTGGCATAGATCAGCATACACGCTTTCGGGCTGAACGTCGTCCCATGAAGTCCAAGCGCTTCCCTTTGCACTGAATGACTGCATCATACCTAGACAGCCAGTCCATGCCCAGAATAACATCGAAGTCCTCCAGATCAATCTTCTTCAGGTCTGCCTTCGCAAGGAAGTCCCCCAACAAAATAGGGCAATCTAACATGCCTAAATCGGACAACACAGATTCACTAGAGGTGAACTTGACATGGAAGGTATCCCGAACTCGATCTAAAGTCAACCGATGTTACTCTACAAAGGCTCTAGCCACGAACGAGTGGGTAGAGCTGGAGTCAAACAAAACACGCGCCCAACGGTTCTTCACCTTAAATTTCCCTATAGGAGCATATGAAACTAAGGAACTACCACAACAATACTGCAAACATTTTAGCAAAAACGAGAACAAAACCTTTAGGATGGAAGGACAACTAACCTGAGATGACCTGAGTCGAAGCTTAAGCCTCCTCGGAAGAGATCACGTTCAGCTTTCCCTTGCCCTTATCCACACGCTGAGGTGGAGGTAATGCCTGTAGTGGAACTGCATGAAGAGCAGGATGGACCTGAGGACACCTAGACTTGATGTGTCCCTTCTGCCCATACTGAAAGAAGACTTTATCCTTGGACCAGCACTGGGCAGCATCATGCCCGGGTTGCTTGCAAACAGAACAGGAGATATCTCTCCTAGGACCACCCTGAATCACATGAACCTGCTCCTTCCTCTGAGCAGCTGCCTTCTTGAAACATCTCTCGATAGGGTGGCCTGACCGGCCACAGAAGCTGCACACCACTTTGCTCTTCTTTCTCGGAGCCGCACCGGGTACCTGGGGTTTCTTCTCCTCCACAGACTTCCTCTTGTACTTCCTCATTTGCTGGCCTCTGCTCTTCGCGGTCTCAATAGCCTCCACCTTCAGAGCAGCCTCCACTACTCCTGCATAAGTCTCTGACCCGTAAGCACTGGTCAATTGCTACACCTCGGTCCTCAAACCACTGAGAAGTTGCTTAACTCGATCAGCCTTAATGCTGACCAATCCAGGGGCAAAATGGCTCAACTTGCTGAACTCTATCTCATACTCACCCACTGTGAGTTGCCTTTACTTCAAATGGAGGAAGTCGTTCATGAGGCGGTCACGCTCGACCTAGGGTAAGAACTTCCTCAACAGTATCTCCTTGAACACCTCCCAAGAGCATCCATCTACAAATCTCTCCTTCTCTCTCAGCCACCAACTCTTTTCCAAACCCTTAAGCTGATAGGAGGCTATCATCACCCTCTGATCATTTGCAATCCCTGAGTACGAGAACATCTCCTCCATGGAGATCAGCCAATCGTCTATCACCATGAAATTTGCCTTCCCGTCGTAAGTGGGAGGGCTCAGCCTCTAAAACTGCGAGATGAAGGCCATCTCTGCTGGCACCACCACTGAAGGTCTTAAGGGTGCAAGAGGAGGAGTTACAGCTAACCCCCCTGTAGGACATTGCACTCCTTGAGTCTGACATACCATAACCGCCACAAGGGACTGAATCTGGGCTTGAATCTCTACCATCTGCCTGCTCATGGCATCGCTACTCTGCCGCAGGCTCTCGATCACCGCGTCATTCTTAGCTCTAGATTATTCGCCCTCAGACAGGTGAGTCGATCGAGTCGCAGGACGCCTCGCCATCCTACAATCATAACAACACTAGTTAGATCCTAGTACAACGGCTAGACCCAGCTATAAGTACAGACAATACATATATAGATATGAACTTAAAGCTGCTAAACTTGCTCTGGAAGTTTATCTTTTTACAAAAATTGAGGTTATTCCCTAACCTATGATGGTTAACCACCACCATACTAATTCATGTGCCTAGATTGGGAATGCATGACTTTGTATTACTTTTGACTTGAAAGCTTATGTGTGTACATATGTCATCATGTCAGTCTTTAGCTTGGAATGTTGTGCTTATGCAATGTTATGCTATGCATGTTTGTGTTATGCATTCTAAAAAGGCCCTAATGCATGTTATGAGCGGCGTACGCATGAAAATGTTATGCATCCCATGCTACATAACATTCTCATGCAACGAAAAAGAAAACGAGCTAGTCGCAGCCATGTGGTGAGGTTATGCATCCCATACTACATAACCCTCACATGTTGCCCCTATGGTGGATCCATATATGAACACATATTATGCATCCCATACAACATAATATGCCCCGTATACTTCATGTTATGCTATGAGTGTAGTGTTCGTGCTTTTGACAAGACGTGCTGATGACATATCGGTGTGTGAATGACATGATGCTGAACTACTAAATGCAAACAAAGGAAGGTTGCCCGACTAACTTGTCAAGCAACCTCCATTTGATACCAACTGTCACAACCCGCATTTTCTCCAAATTTAGGAATTATCAGAGTATGAGAAAACATGCATCATGATGCCACGTCGAGCAGGGGATACATGCTGACGCTCAGGCAAAACCATCTACTTTACCCTTTGAAAGAAATTCATGAGTTTAAATGATTAGAAAAACCAGTTATATTTTAGAGGTCGTATCCCTCGGCTCAGTTGATCACCTAGTCCACAATTAAAAACCATACTTATATGTTGCGAAAAATACTTTATTCAGGATTGACATCCTTAGGAGTGCATAAGTGTCCCAAGAGGACCACTTATGTTATGCAAGACTCTACATTTTATTTAAATCATATATAAGAAAACGATCTTTATACGTTGATTGGAAAATATTGATTGAGTTTTATAAAACATGCTGATCATGAGCTATACTTATAACAATAATTGTAGTTTTAAAATAACTAGCAACCTAGCATAAATCCTCCTCAGAGCAAGTAGACTATCTCCCGAAAATGGTAGCAGCAAAAGTAATATATCTAGTACAAAGGTAAAAACTACTAGTGGGCGCCAACAACCTGACACGAACCCTCTTGAAAATATGTATGTCTGTAAGAAAAGTGCAGAAAACTACCTCACTAAAAAAATCCAGAAGGATCTCCAAAGTCATAGAGACCACCAACAACACCACAACAACCTAGCCACCAAACTGGCTAATGCTCAGAACCTGAGGCATTCAAAAGAAGAAAGAATACCTCAACAAGCAAAACAAGGAAAAACTGCACGAAAGTGTCTACCAGGTGATAAATGAAAGAGGAAAAACACAGCAATAAAAGTTACAACTGCCCCAAGGCAAGACAAAAAGAAATGCACTAGGTGCGAGGAAACAACATCAACCCTGCCCAGAAACTACCTCCCGCAGAGTCTACTAAGCTACCAAGAGCCCAAAATACTGCAATCTACCAAGGAAGAAACATCTAAAACCCTAAGCTGTGGGAGATGGTAGTAGCAAAAACAAAAAACATGGATCCGGGTTGGAGGCTAACTCAGTCCCCCAACCACCATTTCCAAGCAAAAAAGCTCAAGGGTCTATATGTGAGAGCACTAGGAACCTTCCACCCCCTTGCCAAGATCGTACCTGGTGCAAGATAGAAGAAAGGGTGGCCACGGCTAAATTACACAACACCTCCCACATGAAGAGCTTCAAACCACCACTACTAACCACGACCAGCGATTCGGCATTTAGGAAGAAAAACATGGCCGACAAGGAAACTAAAAACATAAACAGGGAATTCACTCGGGAACGAAAATCAAGGTAGGGAAAAAGTGTTGAAATGACTCAACACGGCTTGGCGTTGAGTGGGGCCCACTCAACGCCTAACCAGACCTTGGCGTTGAGTGAGTTAGCCTACATGTGAAAGCACTAGAAGGACGATGCCATCGATGAGTGGGTCCCACTCAACGCCTAACCAAATTGCACCAGAAGGACGATCCGGATCTTCTGCACTTATTCACTAGGACCGAGAAGGGGGAGTTACCAAACTTTGCTATCGATGATGCGGGTACTTTGAAGTACTGCGACAGATTTTGCATCCCCGCTGTTGGCGACATTAGAGGTATTATTTGCAGAGAGGCTCATGGATCCAGCGTTGCCTACCATCCAGGATCTACGAAGATGTATCGTGACTTAAAGCAAATTGCCTGGTGGTTTGGCATGAAAGGTGACATAGCCCGATTTGTTGCTGAGTGCCATACTTGCAAGCGTGTGAAGGCCGATCATGGAAGGCCTGGTGGAGAGTTGACTTCGTTAGAGATCCCGACTTGGAAGTGGGAATGTATATCTATGGATTTCATCACGGGCTTACACCCGAGGGGATTTGATTCTGTTTGGGTTATAGTTGATAGACTGACGAAGTGTGCTCACCTCTGATACCACTGTAATGCCCCCGATTTTTCTGTGACTATTTTATTCTCGTTTGGGGTTACGGTGACGTGTTTTCGTGGCTTGTGCCATTTTGGAGTGTGGTTTAGCTCCTTCGAACTGAGTGGCCTATTTTATAGCCTATGGGCAAGGTCTCCCTAGCAAGCCGAGTCATTTTGGGTGACATGGTGTGGCCTCTTGGGAGATGCTTGTGTTTTGGATTTAGGTTGGTATAACTCGAGTTCTGTTCGTCAAAAGTTAATTTCAACTTCGCCGTTGTGTTCGTAGCATGGGTATTTAGCTACGGTGCAAATTTCGTCGAATACCTAGGTAGTTCGGTTTTCATGCCAATTTGGGTGTGCCATTAGTAAAGCGTAGTAGAAATTCTCTAATTTTATATAAGAGAGCCGACGGTTGGGTTTCGGTTTTGCTGAACTGACGTGTCTAAGCTTTTATAAAAGCTTTATTAAGAAGTGGCGGGTCAACTTCTCTTTCCTCCTTCCCGAGATTAAAAGAAGAAAACTGTCTGCTCTTGTTCGCGGAAAATAGAGGCGGAACGACGGTAAGCCCTAGCTTTCGAACAGTGATTCCGGGAGTGTTCATGGACGGATTTCGATTCCGAAAGTGGCGTTGTCTTGCTTTCACTCAGATCTACGTTTCGACGGTAAGAAATTCGATTTTCGTTGAGTTTTAGGAGATTTATGATTTCGGTCTTGTGGTTTTCCGCAATTAAAGTACGGGAGTGTGCTTTTAGGTGATGCTGCTGCTAGTGCCAAGTTAAGATGAGGGAAAGCCGTCCAAGCTTCGCAGGAAATCGAGGAAAGTGGTATTCTTGCCCTTGCAATTGTTGTTCTCTTGAAATTCTGAAAATTCCCGGTTAGCCCTAAGGTAGAAGCCAAGCATGTTCTCTTTTATCTTGCTGAATTTAGGGCATAGATTCTTCTATTAGCCACACTTCTTTGTGCTGTTGGTGCTCAACCCGCCGGCGTAATGCCATCAGTTAAACTCCAGATTGCTGTCTGGTTGGTGGCTTGCGGGTGAAGCCGAGAGAGAGAGAGAGGAGGGGGTGCCCGCTATGTTTGTTGGAAAGAGCCTATTTTGGATTCTGTCTGGCTGGCGTTGAGTGTGGTGCACACACTAAAAGCCTTTGCGGGTTTGGTGTTGAGTGTGGTGCATACACTCAATGCCGCAGATGTAGCCAGTCAAAATTTTGCTATGTACAAGGGCGTTGAGTGAGGTGGACTCACTCAACGTCGCAGCCCCTGCTAGCGGCTAAGTACTTTGGCGTTGAGTGAGTCGACCTCACTCAACGCCATTTCTATTTTGGCATTGAGTGAGGCAAGCTCACTCAACGCCGCGGTTTTCTTGAGAAGCTAAGTGTTTTGGCGTTGAGTGAGTCGACCTCACACAACGCCATTTCGGTTTTGGCGTTAAGTGAGGTGGACTCACTCAACGCCGTCGCTTCTGTGCAGCCAAGTACTTTTGCGTTGAGTGAGGTGTGATCACTCAACGCCATAGCCTTTTCTGAGGCTAAGTACTTTGGCGTTTAGTGAGTTGACCTCACTAAATGCCATTTCTGGTTTGGCGTTGAGTGAGGTGACTTCACTCAACGCCGTAGGCAAGTTTGCGGCCAAGTCCCATGGCGTTGAGTGAGTGAACCTCACTCAATGCCATTTCTGCTTTGGCATTGAGTGAGGTAGACTCACTCAAATCCACAGCCCTTCTTCGCGGACAGAACTTCTGGCATTGAGTGAGATGACCTCACTCAACGCCATTGCAGTTTTGGCATTGAGTGAGGTCAGCTCACTCAATGCCGCAGATTTGCCTTGTTGCGGCTAAGTGCCAGGGCGTTGAGTGAGTGAACCTCACTCAATGCCATTAATATTTTGGAGTTGAGTGAGGTGGACTCACTCAACGCCGCAGTCTTCTTTTGAGGCTAAGTGGCAGGGCGTTGAGTGAGTGAGCTTCACTCAACGCCATTGCTATTTTGGCGTTGAGTGAGGCCAGCTCACTCAACGCCACTTTCTCTGGTTGTGGTTAAGTACCAGGGAGTTGAGTGAGTGTGCCTCACTCAACGCCATCGCTGTTTTGGCATTGAGTGAGGTTAGCTCACTCAACGCCAGAGAATGCTTGTGGTAGGCGTTGAGCTAGTGAACCTCACTCAACGCCATGCCTGTTTTGGCGTTGAGTGAGGCTTGCTTACTCAACGCCAGATTTGTTCTTCTGGAGGGCGTTGATTGAGTGAACCTCACTCAACGCCATAGTTGTTCTAGCGCTGAGTGAGGCTAACTCACTCAACGCCATGGTCTGGTAAGGCGTTGAGTGGGTCCCATTCAACGCCAAGCCGTGTTGAGTCATTTCAACACTTTTTCCCTACCTTGATTTTCGTTCCCGGGTGAATTCCCTGTTTATGTTTTGAGTTTCCTTGTCGGCCATGTTTTTCTCTCCTAAAGGCCGAATCGTGGGTCGTGGTTAGTAGTGGTGGTTTGAAGCTCTTCATGGGGGAGGTGTTGTGTAATTTAGCCGTGGCCACCCTTTTCTTCTATCATGCACCAGGTACGTGCTGGGCAAGGGGGTGGAAGGTCCCTAGTGCTTTCACATGTAGACCCTTGAGCTTGTTGGCTTGGAAATGGTGGTTGGGGGACTGAGTTTGCCTCCAACCCGGATCCATATTGTTTGTTTTTGCTACTACCATCTCCCATAGCTTAGGGTGTTAGATGTTTCTTCCTTGGTAAATTGCAGCATTTTGGGCTCTTGGTAGCTTTGTAGACTCTGCAGGAGGTAGTTTCTAGGAAGGGTTGATGCGGTTTCCTCGCACCTAGTGCATTTCTTTTTGTCTTGCCTTGGGGCAGTTGTGACTTTTACTGCTGTGTTTTTCTTCTTTCATTTATCACCTGCTAGACACTTTCGTGCCGTTTTTCCTTGTTTTGCTTGCTGAGGTATTCTTTCTTCTTTTGAATGCCTCAGGTTCTGAGAAGTAGCCAGTTTGGTTGCTAGGTTGCTGTGGTGTTGCTGGTGGTCTCTTGGACTTTGGAGATCCTTCTGGATTTGTTTAGTGAGGTAGTTTTCTGCACTTTTCTTACGGACATACATATTTGCCAGTGGGTTCATGTCAGGTTGTTGGCGCCCACTGCTAGTTTTTACCTTTGTACTAGATATATTACTTTTGCTGCGACCATTTTCTGGAGATAGTCTACTTACTCTGAGGAGGATTTATGCTAGGTTGCTAGTTATTTTAAAACTACAATTATTATTATAAGTATAGCTCATGATCAGCATGTTTTATAAAACTCAATCACTATTTTCCAAACAACGTATAAAGATCGTTTTCTTATATATAATATAAATTAAATGTAGAGTCTTGTATAGCATAAGTGGTCCTCTTGGGACACTTATGCACTCCTTAGGATGTCAATCCTGAATAAAGTATTTTCCGCAGCATATAAGTATGATTTTTAACTGTGGACTAGGTGATCCACTGAGCCGAGGGATACGACCTCTAAAATATAACTGGTTTTTCTAATCATTTAAACTCATGAATTTATTTCAAAGGGTAAAGTAGATGGTTTTGCCTGAGCGTCAGCAGTTATCCCCTGCTCGACGTGGCATCATGACGCGTGTTTTCTCATACTCTGATAATTCCCAAATTCGGAGAAAATGCGGGTTGTGATAGAAGGGGCTGCCTCCCCTTGCTTGGCGAGTTTGGGGGTCTCGCACCCCCATCTAGGTGAACCTGCCGCTGTTTGTTGAGATTGGGAAGAGCACTCGCCCTGGGAGCTCGCCGCCCCTTCCTTCCTCCTTAACATCTTTCCTAGCTCGCCTGCTGGGAGCATCATTGCCGAGAGCTGGAACCGCGATCACTAGTACTGCGGGTGTTGGGCACTCGGCACGCGCGCTGAGTGCGAATTTGACCAAGCCGAGTACTTCCTGTCTGAAGTCCTCGAACATCCCCACCGTGGCGAGAGGGGGAGGGGGTGGCGATTCGGAACTGTCTGAACCATGTCCTTCTCCTCCAGTCATCGAGCCTGCTGAAGATTTTCTATTGTGATCACCTTCCACGCTCACCGCACCAGAATGTTGTAACACAGAATTTGATTTCGATGGAGTTCACCCTTAGTTAAGGGGTGATCACGCACCTACTTCTCTCCTACAAGAAAAATGACTAAAGAAAAAGAACAGGAGACTGACCCAAGGGCCCGACATAGAGGAACCACCACATACCTGGAAGATCTCTGAGCGCTTCCCCTCCTTAGACAAATGTCGGGCTAAGGTACCTCAGAAAGCGTTTGAAGGCTGGAAGGCAAGTGAGCGTGCCTCCTGAGGTACCCCTTATGTCTATTTATATTTTTCTGAAAATGGTCTTCCAAAAGCTAACCTCCGCTGTTCTGAATAGCTATGTGCAGCCTAATTGGGTCTGCTAACAGCGCAACTCCGCTATTCTAGAAGGATATTTGCACCCCCTACAAGGAAATCAAGGTAATTTGGCCTCTGGGGCCCACGGGGATGAGTTTCTTAGCCTTTGAGTCAACTCGCCACCCTACTGGGCAGGAGCGAGCTGGTGCTCGGATTGCCTGGGCAGGCTAGCTCACCACCCTATAGGGGCGGCTTGGCGACTAGGCAGCCTAAGTAGGCGCGGGCTGGGGCTGGCTTGCCTTGCTCTCCTTCCATGCCTTGAGTTGAGCGAGCATCCCTCTGGACTCGCCTTCCTGCTGGATTAGCGCGGGCCAATTATCTCAACTCGCTCGCCTTGCTTGGCCCACTCGGTGAATATGGGGTTGTACATCTCTCTGTACAGATTTGGGAGCTTTATGAAGATTGACTGATATTTGGAAGAACTTCTATTACAGCAAATGAATGATCATCATCCTAATCTTCTTTGTCGATTCAAAACTTCCAAATTATTTTTTGTAATTGTTATATCTAATCAATTTATTCATTATGATCTGTCTCTGTATATATATACATATACTTGGAAGAGAATCATTCCTTATTAATATCGTTTTCCAACGTCTCCAAAAATAGTTATTCAATATCAATCTTTCTTGAATAAATTCTGAATAAATCACCAGAAAAATCTCTATTTGGAACATTAATCAACGTAACATCGATTTCATATAGTAGTTGTGTTGAACTCCGACTTTATTCTGATAATATGCCAACTTTACTCTGTAATCGACGTTACGTCGACACTTTATCAAAGTATGATTTGATATAAAGATTGAAGTAACGTTGAATAATCTTATTCTGTTACACCAACCGCTAATCTAGATAACAATGACATTAAGGCAAAGTTGCATCGACTTCTAGTCAATGCATATTGGCTTTTCTTGATTTTCCTTTAAAAATAAGTGTGCTCTTCTCATATCCTTTACTCCACTAATATTTTAGGACTTCTAAGACCATATTACCCTCTCTATACATCAAGGGTAATAAACATAGATGTAAAATAACTCAAAATATAATTTGTTAAGGAAAATTATAACAGAAGGTCCGGCCTGGACCCCACGCAATATTCTATAGACAATCAGTGGAGTTACTCATTGAAACCATTTCATTAACGCATCCTAACTTAGAGTGCATTCTAGAGAAAGCAATTAATAGTTATAGAACCCAAATGCCAGGAATATACACTACAAAACATAGGAATGATATATATAATACACAATAAGTTTTGGCTTTAAGGCCTTACAACTATTTTCGTTATAAAATTTATTTTCCATACATCTGAACACAGGCTGGCCATACATGAAAATAGTGAATGTTTGCTATCGGGCCTTCGAGATCCAGCCAATCGCAACATAAGATACTTCAGCCCGCTACTTTCCACTTGGCTCTCCAGCACCTGCATAGTAAGGCCCACCAAAATATTATAAAATGATGTAACGTCCAGCATTAGCAAACCAAATTATAATGACCCCACCCCTCATTCGGGATGACGGTTCTCCTTCCCTACAAATAACAATATATATTTATATATTTTGGCAACAAAATGTGCATGTAAGCACCACTCGCCACAGACATAGGCACTCATGGTGACACACCCCGTTCACTCAGGGCACAGTATTGGTGTACCAGTCTTCTTTGAGTACCTCCACCATCCACAGTCGTAGACTTGATGGTCCGAACTTGAGCATTTCAGTATTTTTGGCTCATGGCCTTAGACTCTCATTATACCAACGATGGCAGTCAGGTACTTTAGGCAATCTAGTACAAGATCAATATAATACAGGTACAGTTAAGCTTTTCCCGTTTCTCAAATCGTCATACCACAGCCTAAGAAATGAAGGACAATAGATAGGACGCAGGTCAGCCTCCCCTTTCCCATTCAACTCTTTGGCCTTTTTAGCTGGGCACTTTAGGCTCAACAACTTCAAATATAGCTCATAATATCCTCAGGACCTGAGCTCTCAATCAACCCAAACAATGTGTAACGCCCCCATCCGTCGTATAGCATATGAAAGAATGTTCAGCCAGGGCCCGATGCCATATACTATAAGCAGGTAAGGAGATTACAGGTTTTTTCCAAATCAAAGTTCACCTTTTGAACGCACCCTAACCTAGAGCATTCTAGCGGAAGAATTTTAGATTATGAACCCATAACAAAAAAGAATGTCCACTACACAATAACAATGATATATAAATATACATAACACATGTTTTGGCTGTAGCCTTATTACAACTGCTACCTTTTTCAACAAGTGGTTTCATACATCGACACGCAGGCAAGCCATACATGAAAACAGTAAATGTTCTCCTTTTGGGCCTTCAACGGCCAGCCAATTGCAGTACATGGGCTTTAGACCACTACTTTCAACTTGGCTCTCCATCACCTGATCAAATGGTCCCACAAAAATGTGGCAAACAAAGCAACGATCAACATTTTGCTGACCCATTTATAACGATCTAACCCCTTACACAGGACGACATTTTTTTATCCCTGCAAACAACGCAGCATATATATTGAAGCATTTCCAAAACTCACTTAAGCACCATTCATCATAGATGTAGGCTCAACGACCACATGCCTCGTGCACTCAGGGCACATTTTTGGTGTCCATGGCTTCCCGCGTATCACCACCAATAACTTTGTCGTTCAGAGGTCCTTAACTTGACGACTATATCAATCAGAGGTAATTAACTTAATGACAAACTGCCCAATCAGAGGTACTTAACTTAATGACTCTGTTGTTCAGAGGTACTTAACTTGATGACACAGTAATTGGTCTTCACGGCACAATTAATTCTTTTTCCACTTCAGGATGGAACCCACCATTGTTGGGCAATTTAAGCGCATTTCCTGGAAATACTTCTAGTACTTTGATGCAGCATGTTGCACCGCCCAAGACCCCGGATTTCACACGTACATCACACGCATATCCACGGAATCTTCTCTGGCACGCAAATAAAATATCACCAATCCAGACCAACTTTTCCAGATGGGCTTCACATAACATGCATATTCTGTACTCAATGTTTCCAGATCTAAATATAGGAATATATGGGGATCAAACCGATCTTCCCATTGGAATCTACCCTTTTTTACCTTTTGGTGCGGGGTTCCATGCAAATATGCATATTGAGGACTTCACTTGTTCAGGAGAAACTCGTTACCCTTGTCGTTCTCTTCGGAGCACGGGCGAAGATTTTCTATGCGGATGGAAAGGAACACGTTGCTCTCCTCTTCGCGGATCTAGCTTTTGCCCTTGATTCAAGCCACTAGATTTTCTCCAGCAAGTTCAAACTCCACCCAAACCTAGCACCGTCCGAAAGTTCTGCTCATGAACTTGGAAACAAGGAAGAGAGAGAGAGAGAAAAGGAAATAATAATTTCCTCATTTTAATTCTCTGCAGATATGGCCTCGGAGTTGAGCTGATAAAGTCAACCACCGCCTAATGACCGCTCACCAGTCACTTGACATGGGTCGTTACTTTGGCGATAATTTAATTTGACATTTCGTCGACCGGGGAAAATAACACCGCCCAATCTCTGCTCAACTTTTACGTCGAGCTAAGCTCGACGTTCGTCGAGCTCAGCTCGACGTTCGTCGAGCTCAGCTCGACGTTCGTCGAGCTCAGCTCGACGTTCGTAGATATCTGCTCGACGTTCCGTCAATCTCTGATCGACGTTCCGTCGAGCTCTGCTCGACGTTCCGTCGAGCTCTGCTCGACGTTCCTCGAACGTAGGTTAAATTTTTAGCCTGTACATTTTGGGGTGTTACAAACCTCCCAACCTCATAGAAATTTTGTCTTGAAAATTGTATACAACATGCATAAATTAGTAACCAAGAAGTTAAAACATGTATTTTGTGTATAACAAAAATGTTATAACAGTTTATACAAATAACTCGGGAAATTCCGCACGTAAGGTTTCCACCTACTCCCATGTTCGCTCTTCACAGCCACAATTGTCCCAACGGACTTTGACCATCCCGATTGTCTTGTTCCACAGCTTCTTATCCCCCTTATCTCGATCCAAATGGGCCTAACCTTCATCGTTAGCCCAGATTCAACAAGTCTTGTATCATTCTCAATCACTTAATCTGGATCTTTTATGGCATTTCGAAGCACTGATATGTAGAACACATCATGCAATCCACTCAATTCTGTCGAAAGAGCTAGCCGATAGGCATCTTATCCAACTCATTCCACCACTTCAAATGGACCAAGATACCTCGAACTTAACTTTTTACAGCGCCGAATCCTGGACACGCCTTTGAATAGCTTTATTTTTAAATATACCCAATCACCCACCGCAAATTCTTCATTCCGATGCTTGGAGTTATAGTACTTTGCCTGTCAATCTTGTTCTATCAATAGACGCTCCCGAATAGAGCGTATCGTCGAATTAACCTATTCGACTTCCTTACGCTTATACAACTTATATTCACCTATTTCCGCTTAAGCTAACGGTGTACGACAATTCCTACCATACAAAGCTTCAAAAGGTGCCATATTTATGCTAGCTTGATAGCTATTGTTGTAGGCGTATTCTACCATATAGAGATGGTCTTCCCACCTCTTTTCGAAATCCAAGGCGCACATCCGGAGCATATCCTCTATAGTTCTATTGGCCCTTTTGATCTGACCATCCGTTTGCGGATGAAAGGCCATACTGAACTTTAATTTTGTCCCCAACAACTGATGGATTAGCCTCCAACCATTCGAAGTGAAGCACCCAGCTCGATCACTGACGATGCTATGGGGCACACCGTGCAATCATGCCATTTTCTCAACATAATGTTTAGCCAAAATTTCCACTGAATTATCCCTCTTATTGGGATGAAGTGAGCCACTTTAGTCAACCGTTCCACGATCACCCAAATAGAATCATTCCTGCGTTGAGATCTCAGCAAACCGTGCACAAAATCCATCGAAATATCATCAAACTTCCATTCCGGAATAGGTAGCGACTTCAGGAAAGCTCCAGGTTTCTGGCATTCAATTTTTACCTTGGCACAAGTCTGACATTTTGCCACATAATGGGCTATATCTTTCTTCAGACTTGGCCACCAGAACATCTTCTTCATGTCGTTATACATTTTTGTGCTCCCTGGGTGGATTGAATACTTTGTGAAGTGTGCCTCATTAATCAATTCTTCACATAATTTTCCCACATTCGGGACGCAAAAACGGTCACCTTTCATCAAAAGGCCGTCATCCCAGGTGTTGAAGCCAAAATTGACCTAAACGAATGTTCAAAACAGGGGTGCAGCCAACACCTACTTCTCTCAAGCCCTGCCCCTTGACTGGTAGCTAACGACCTAGGACTGACCCAAAGCCTCAACAAGGAGGTCCCACCTCACACCCAGAAGATCTCTGAGAGCTTCCCCTCCAAAGCTAAAAGTTGGGCTAGGAGCTCCTCAAAAAGCACTGGAGATTCAGAGAAAAATGAGAGTCTGCTTTCCAAGGAGCCCTTATGGGTCTATTTATAACCTTTTGCTGACCTAAAGTTACTGAAATACCCTTGGCTGGTCTGCCAATAGCCAAATCCTGTTATTTGAGAAGTGATAAATGCAGCCTCTAGGGGTATAAGGGTAATTTTACACGAGGGCAATTAAGTAACCTTACCCTTAACCCTGGGCCCACTAGGCAAGAGCTCCATGCCGAGAACCTCCATCCTCCGCGAGGCGCAAACCTTCTCGCCGATTCCGCCGGAAGCGGGTCTCCGGTGACCGATGGTGAACGTTCTCGCCCTCGTCTAGGCGGCAGCTCCTCTAATCTTGACGCTATTACTGGATGCGGCGTTAAGTGAGTAGAGATCACTCAATGCCCTTGCTGCTAACCGCGGTGTTGAGTGAGTAGAGCTCACTCAACGCCCTTTCCGCTGGATGCGGGGTTGAGTGAGTGGAGCTCACTCAATGACCTTGCTGCTGACCGCGGCGTTGAGTGAGTGGAGCTGACTCAACGCCCTTACTGCTGACCATGGCATTGAGTGAGTGGAGCTCACTCAACACCCTTTCCGCTGGACACGGCGTTGAGTGAGTGGATCTCACTCAATGCCCTTGCTGCTGAACACGGCGTTGAGTGATTGGATCTCACTCAACGCCCTCTCGTCGCAACGTTGAGTGAGTGGAGCTCACTCAATGTCATCTAGTCATGGGCGGGATCTCGCCTGTTCCTTGGCGGGAAGGTCTTGTGGTCTCCAGGACTGAGCTAGCCCGAAGCTGGTTCACCCCCGACCATTGTGCCTCTGGGTCCCACCCAGCGAATATAGGGTTGTACAAAATCCCCGCACTTTTTGAGCTAGCCCTGTGCTTGAAAAGACACGTCCAACCCAGCAATATTCGCTGGGCACGTGTCATTTCAAAAGGAGAATCTTTTGGTGGGCCATTCCATGGCTATATATATGTGCGGATAGGCGGCCGTAAATCTTCTCCTGAGTCGCCGCTATCCGCCTGAGCTTTCGTGAGATCCCGTCATGTGTTCCAAGCGTGTTGACAAGCCGCTCCCGCAATACCTTCAAGACCGCATCAACGCAGTCCAGGCGCGAGCCCTGGCGAACAGCGCTGCGGTTGCCCCTTGGCTGGCGAGAAAGAAACCTAGCCTCCAATCCTCCCCCATTAAGGAAGAAAGAGAAGAAAAAGAAGGCCAAGGTGGTCCAGCGGGACCCTTCCCACAAGAACAGGGACTCGCCTACCCCGAATCCTGATCATGCGGATGACGCTTCTCCTCTGCCGAAGGTATGTCTCGGATTTGCTGATCCCCAAGATCTCAAGCCGATGACGATCTGATTATGCGCAAGGGTTGGTAACTGGCAGAATCGTTTGCAGGAAGCGGCCCGAGATGGCGACACCGGGTCACCGCTGGTGCCTTCGGACTCGTCGCTTCACCCTCCTGAGGATAGACCACGGGTCGCGGGGGCCACTCCTCCGGCTGCCTCTCCGAGAACCGCGGGTATTCTTCCTCCTTTTTCCTTATGACCATTTCATTTGTAGCGCCTCCTATGGTCGAGCTGACTCCCCGCATTCTAAGCTCCCGCCGACCTGGGTCTCGCCACTCGGGAGGGCGAGATACTTGCTTCTAACCTGCTCGTCCAAGAGGCTAATCTCGCTGCACTGCCGGGTGGGGCGCCTATCGACCCCTCCATTGCCCAAAATGAGGTCAGCCATCCTGCGAGAGAGGACAACTTCCCCTATGCTTCCGGTCAGGCCGGGACCACTATGCGCGAGACTTTTCGCCCGGGACGTGGAAAGCCACTCCACCTCCTCTATGGGACTGAGGGGGGACCCGGGCCTTCTCGCCAGCCGCCGGCCAGTGGTTCTCATCATGTTGCGGGTAAGCGAAGCATTATCGTAGCTCTTTTTCATCCCTCGCCGTAACCACCACTTTTTCTTTTTCAGAGGATCCAGACTCACGAATGGGGGTCGATGAAGACGATGATGAAGGCGGAGAGGAAGAGGATGGCGAGAGTTCCCTCCTTCCTTCATCTGGCGAGATAGAGGACCTTGCGAACGGCGCCAGGAGCACAAAAGAATGAGGGAAGAAGACTATTTTCCTCCTGTTGAAGATTGTGCGGTGGGAGCGGGCCCACGCCACTGCGGAAAAGGAATTCCGCGAGATGGTGGAGCAGAGGCTGGAGGCCCTCGAGCGCGACTATTTTTTCGGCGAGATGGGGCGGCTTGGTGGGCCTTCCAGCGAGTCTTCTCCTTGGAGATGCATCACGCAGATTCGAGACCAAGCCCATATGATCAACCTCGGGTGCACCACCCTGTCCTCCTACTACAACCCGTCTGTGCCCCCGAGGACCCGACGGTGGGAGCGAGTATGATGGCGCTTGGAACCGTATTGAATTGAAGAGATCTCTCCCCTTCTCGCCTCTCGGCCTTCCCTTCTCGCAATGTACCATGTTTTTCTTTTATATATTTCGAATAGCTCACTTGTGATTTTATTATTTTTGTCCTTTTTAGCTCTCGCCCGGCGAGAGCGATCTCTGCTTTGGTTTTCCTTTACGCTCCTCATTTCTGTTTCAAAATGTCTTGCACGAGCCTGAACCCTAGGTCTGATGCTGTCATCCCGAACCGGAACTCGAGGCATCGCTGACCTGGAGCCTGTACTACCGCCGTTATTTTTATTTCTCTTTTTTAGAAAAGACATCATTACCATGATTTCCTATAAATAGAGAAGTCGCCAAACACATTTATTTCTCTGATCCGGAACCTTCTTTCCTCTCCTCGTTGCTTTCGCGGCTTGCCGAGGACTCCCCCTTACTTCCGCCTTCTTCTCTTGTTCTCGCCTATTTCTTTCATCTTCAATCCTCCTGACAGAATGCCGGGCGAGAACGAGGGACATTCCCATTGCGCGAAAGCCTTCTGAAAACATCAATTCCCCACTTGTCGTCTAACCCCTGAAGAGTACTAATGGATGACTTCCCAGTACGTTCCCTCCGGCTTCACCGCGAGAGCTCCCGGCAACCGAGACAGGGTAAATAGTGCGAGAGAGGGGGAGCTCGCCATCCCCCTCGAACACTTTGAGGTGGGATTTCACCTTCCCCTCTGGCCAGAGATGCGCCAGGCACTCCGTTACAACAGTGTTGTTCCCGCCCAGCTGAACCTAAAATCGGTCGCCATCCTTGTAGCGTTCATCTGCTACATGCGATCGGAGAAGATCGAGTTCAACCTCCCGGTCTTTCGAAAACTATTCACCTTCTGCGAAAAGAGAGGGGTAGTATTCTTCTCTGGGCAGCTGCTCAAGACAACCGGTCTCGCCAACAAGCATCATCATTGGGGCGAGAAGTTTATCTTCATTTCTGGAGATTTTGGCAGCGTTCCTCTTGCGCCCGTTCAGTATGAGGACACCGCCTACAAGGTGCCTACCCTAGGATCGTGCGAGACTGCCATTCTAGAGTTCTTCACGACGAAGGAGTTTGACGTACAATTCCTCCGGCAGGACGTCGACTCTCTCCCTCCCGTGCCTCCCGGTGAAGGTATGGTCTCTCCTTCAACCTGATACTCTCATCCTAAACTTCAACATATTCCGTTGCTGCCCTTGCAGGAGAGAGAGAAGTTCCTCTGCGCCAACCCTTTGACGAGACTCAGGGTACCGAGGGCCAGGTTATGAGAGATTCGCTGGCCTTCGCGCAGTCTGCGACACAGGCTTGCCGGGACAAACCTGCCCCGCCTCCTTCGACCAGCACCGGGAAGCAAAAGCTCGACGCCTTTTTGTCCTAGTCGCTGAAAAGACCAAAGCCAACTGCCGCCGACAAAGGGAAATCCGTGATGACTATTCCCGCCCGACTTCTCGCGCCAGGCCGGTCCTTCGAAGAGGTTCTGAAGGTGGCCAGCGAGATGACACTTGCTGCCAGGAATAGTGGCGGGAACCCTTCCGAGAAACCTCTAGATGCAAGCGGGGCTAGTGGTGAGGGGGCGGCTGCCGAGACCTCCACTCTGTCTCCGTCCAAGGTAGCGCCACAGGGGCACAAGAATTTCGGTATCGGCAATAAGTGCCTTGATGCGGAAGGGAACCCCCTGCTACAATGGGACCCATAGGCCAACCGAGTGTCCCTCTCGACGCTGCTCCCAAGCTGGGCAGAGCATGACGAGGCCACCGGTAAGGCCTTCGCGCTTTCCTACGACCTTTACAGCCGGGAGTACGCCAGCCTTTATGATCAGCTACCCACACGGCTTTTGTCCTTTGACTCCGTCCGGGCCCTGATGTGTGGATTCGAGCTTGCGCACATGTGAGTACGCCGGAGCATCACCATTTTTCGTAACTTCGGCGAGATACTGAAGGCGCGGGACCGGGCGGTGGCCCAGGGGGCGGTTCTGAAGGAACAGCTGGCGGACGCTATGGAACGCCTTTCCTTGTGCCCAACGGAGGAGGTAAGCGAGATATTTTCGAGCACTCGCTCTCGCCTCTGTAATCCATGGGACGTCTCAGTGTTGATTTATTTCTCCCTTCTGCAGGATTCTTCTCAGAATGCGGCTCTTCGCGCGGAGCTGACCGAGCTAAGATACGAGAACGTCCTACTAAAGGACCAGCTCCGGCTCACGGAAACGGCTGTGGTTCCGCCTCCCCCCACGCTGGACGAGAGGATGAGGAGCCGTCACTTCTCGGAATACGATATTGACAAGCTCCTGCAGGCCAACGCCCAAGCAACGGTCAAGCTGACCCTTGAGATGTTGCGAGATGTGGGATTCTTTAACGAGTGTGGCAAGATCGTCGCCGCTCCCCAACTTGTTCCCTGGCTATTCGAGCCCATCCCGAAGCCCCCAGGCGCACCCGAGTCCCCACCCTCGGATGTCCCGCAACCTACCGCTGCCGGCGAGGCTGCTGGCGAGACACCCGGGGAGGATTCTTGCGAGAGCCCCCGCGAGAGCTCAAGCGGGAGCTCGAGTGGGTATAGCACGTCTCCTTGAAGGGTCCTTTTCCTCTTTTCCTCTTTTTTGTTTGTAATGAGCGAGAGGCTCCCATTTTTGTAATATTGTGAGCAGTTTATAATGTAAATGTAACTTTGCTCCCTTCTCTCCTTTTTTTCTTTAAACTGTTAAAAAACGAATGCTGTTCAAGATTGTTTCCGCCCAGGGCCCCCGACCCCCTCTAGGATAGTCTCTCTTAGCGGCCGATAGGTGAGAATTTGTCGAGAGCCCAAGGCTCCGACAAGTCGCTCCTGCCTTATGCCGAGAACCATTTGCGATAAGTATCATTCATAGGCTAAGGGAAGACCGCCCCTCCTTACCTTGCGCGAACAATTGGTCTCCTTGCCTAGGCCCGCCGGGAACTTCGTTTGGCGAGATCCCTCAGCAAGGATCTCCTGGCCGAGACCTCCGCTAGCCGAAACCTCTCCTGGCCGAGACCTCTCCTGGCCGAGACCTCTCCTGGCCGAGACCCTTTTGGCCGAGACCCTTTTGGGTCTGTCCTTAGGGTGTTTTTTGCCTAGCCTAGAACATCCGTGTCGAAAAATTTCTAAACATTAAACCTGTCCCCCATAGGCGAGCCTTCGGACCTGCCAGCTAGATGAGAGCCTACATAGCGGGTCTAACTGGGGTCGAGCCGAGCTCGGGGTGTCGATGAAGATATCAAAACCAAACCTCTCCCCCACAGGCGAGCCTTTGGACCTGCCAGCTAGATGAGATCCTGCGCAGCGGGTCTACCTAGGGCCAAGCCGAGCTCGGGGTGTTGATGAAGATTTCAAAATCAAACCTCTCCCCCACAGGCGAGCCTTCGGACCTGCCAGCTAGCTGAAATTAGGTTTTAAATTTTTCATTCATTCTCCCAAAATCCAACAGAACTTATCCTTTTATAGGCTTTACAAATACATGGGCTAAATGCACCCCAAGAGTGGCTAAACAAAGGCAAAAATGAAATAAAAGATAATTAATACTTTGGCTAAACATAGGCCAATTAAAAACATAATTATAAAATCTGAAATAATAATTTAAATGATGCGGCGATGGCGGTGGATGTCGCAACAAAGTTCCAACATTAAAATGACGCGGCGATGGCGGTGGATGTCGCGGCAAATTTTCTACATTCCGACTTGCGGCACGGTCATAAAGATCTTCAGCCCAGCATCGCTGAATGATGATGATTACGAGCACCATATGGCAACGAACAACGGCACCAACAAGTAAATCATCATCTCAAGGCGGCGAGGGAACATCAAGTGTGAGCTGGTACCAACATCAACCGGGTTACCATAGTCTTCCGGAAGGGGATCTTCTGCAGCAACATGATGCGGATCTATGACATGTACCGGGTCACCATCATCGTCCAGGGGGGACGCTCCAAATCAACAAGCCGGGGGATGACGGCGCCATCAATCCTCCCCCTCTCAAAAATACTCATCACTGATGAGTAGTACCGTGTATGAACGTCGATGAAGAGGAACCTGCAAGGCAAAAAGTGGTCTTGGGGGGACCTCAAAGACGTATTAGCCAAATAAGAACAAGTAATTTCCACAACATCAATCCACATACCTCCGATGGAGACCGGGGACGAAAACGATCCAGAAGAACTAACACCACCCACCCCAAGAGAAAGCATAGTGGAAAATTTAAACGGAGAGATAGACTTTTCAAGGGGCATATAAACAGGACCCGTAAAGTATGAAAAGTCGAAACTAGGAGCGATGCCCCAATCAGTGGAAAATTCTACCAGAAATGTCATGCTACAAAGTTTCCATAAGATTCATAAATAATAGACTTGCCGATTCGTAAATATTTCTAAGGTGCTCGGAGGCATTCGTTCAGGGGTGAGACAAGCCAAAAACCAAATCACTTATATAACTGTGGGATACTCTCTGATACAAACAAACAATCTTAGAGCTGTGTGGGGAGAACCCATGTGCAATGTGGCTTGCTTCAACAGTGGAAAGTAACGGGACCAAGTCAGGTGGCACAGGTGCTATAAAACCAGTGGTGAATTCAACGCAATACTATGTCGTAGTTTTAGATCTAGACTTAAATTTAAATTTTAAAATGTCATGAAGAAAAGCTAACGGAAAACACTCATCACCACATATAGGATTGGACGTTTTCAGAAATGATCGGAAGTGCGAGCGACACAACTCAAAGTACCCAACTTCCATCACGGATGTGTGCGTAATAGGGTCAACAAAAGGTGGGGGGTACATGCGTGCAACCGGGTGTGGTATATAAGTATGTCTAGCAAGCACCACACCCGGGTCTATACCACTAACGTCATCCACATGAGTATCTCCTTCACTAGAAAATTCTTCCCACTCACTAGATACTACATCCAACTTAGTATCAATAACAGTCTCAAAAATAGATTCAATTGAACCCGACAAATTTTCTAATTCAATTTGAACTTCAGTAAATGGTAATAACATCAAAGAATTATTTCTCGTTTCCTTAACGCTAGAGTCACCCAATAATATCACTCCTTCGTTAGCCAAAGCTTCCCACGACGTAGGCACGTCATCAAAATCAGGAGAGTGAATCGAATCTTGGGACAAATCAAACTTAGCTGGAGCCTCAAATAAGGGCGATAACATCAACGAACTATCTTCCAGAGCTTCATCAAATAGATCATCCCACGATAAACAGTCATCCATAGAGGGCTCTTCCAGCACCGTCGAAATATCTACCAATTCAGTTGAAATGTCTTCCAACACAGATCCAATCGAAGCTTTTCTGATATTCAAGGGAGACGCCTCAGAAACATCGTCAAAGGGAAGCAGAGATGATTCCTTAGAGGATAAATCCTCATCCAGGTCACTAGGGTAACCAATCTCCTCATCGTCACTCAAATCGTCAGCATATTTAGCCCCATTGAGCACTATCGTATGTGAAGGAATACTCTCACCTAGCTGGTCATCTTCAGAATCCACAGTTAGTATATCAACATCAGCGTCTGTAGGATCAATAGATACCACATCTACATCAGTATCCTCATGGGTATCAGTCACTATATCAGGGGGCTTAGACGTCAAGGCTAAAGGAGGCATAACCCTAGTAGTAACATTTTTCGATTCCATAACATAGGGTATAGACTGCGTATTTTTCCTAGGAGTGGAATTAGGCACACTAGGTGTAATCCTATCGTTGTGGGGAAAAGATCTAACCCGAGGCATAGGGTAACTCCTATGAATAGCTACGGGTCTTGCTCCACAACGATACTCACTCACAGGCTTGGGGTCAGTAGTGCGGAGGTAGGCGGGATCAAATTGATCCGAGAGGAGGCTACGCATGTGCGTCCAAGCATAACGATAGCTGCCAACACGACGCTCTTCGTTTAACCAAAATAATCGGGCTCGACTTACTAATCGCTCTCGGGCAAAGTTAACCTTATCGTAGTCATCCCAAAAGTGACAATTAAAATAAAGTTCTATACCCTTAAGCCAATCCCTAAAAATTTTAGGACACCCTAAACCGTCATACGTGGGGGTCCTACTAAACGTGGGAGGATAAGTGTGGGAATGAGTAGCATGTACGTCATAAGCCATCTTAGCGCGAACCGGGGAGAAAAATTCACCCGGACTTAGTGCATGTGCAAGGAAAAGGGTACCGGGACAACTTAACTCTAACGAAGATGGAATTGTTCCCGCTTAACCACTAGGGTCTTAAATATGATAAAATTGGGTTTTTGCTGGAAAAATATGAGGATCATTAAAAAATTTTGCTGGATTTTTTTACTGAGAAAATATAAATCTAGGATGCTATTGGCACACCAAATACTAAATTTCAAATATATTAATAAAAATAAATACTTAATAAAAAATAAATTTTTTTTTGATTTTCTTACTAATAATTAGATGGATAAATTCCAGAAATTTTAAATTTTAAATTTTAAGAAAATTAAAATTTTCTTAAGGTCGCTATTTGCAGACCAATAGTTAAAAATTTGATTTTTCATGAATGATATTGCGACGTGTGAGTGTGTGTTAACGTGCTACAAGAAGGGGGAGGGGTGCCAATTAAGAAATTGACGTGAACCTCCCTCTGATACCAAATTGATGTAGGCTTGGGATATTCGCGTCACCGTGACGGACGTACCTAACTACGACGCTCTCTAAGTTTCTAATTATCCCAATCATTCATAAAACGCAGCGACGTTTATCACCGGATAATCACTTAATTAAAATTATAGAGGGTTCGCAAAACCCTTCAAGATAATACCGAGGCTATAGGCCAAGGTCCTCTTAAGCGAAATGAACCCACACGGTTCGGTCGAGCGTTCGTTGTACCAAAAGAGACACCACCAAAAATAAAGATCCGGATAACGGGTGGTTCTCTCCTAATGAAATAAAACGAGGGCCGCCACGCCTCACGAAATCAAACGGAAAATAAAACTAGAAACAATAACAATAACTAAATAGATATTAACCACGAAATTCTAACCAATCACAAATCACACATTACGTTAAATGCCCCAAGAAAATATCTAAGAGAGAAACACGAGAGTGGAGACGTTCGTTACCCCAACCAGAATGGATGATTCCTATTTAACTCTCTTTGGATCGTTCCGTTCCGGATCCACCGAAGGCGTGCCGATTGGAGGGAAACACCAAGTTCTTCGTTGGTTTCACGTCGTCGTTGAAGATCCACAAGTTTCACCTCATGCCTTGGCCGAAAAATCTTCTTCACAATAGATATGGGGGCTGTTTTGGGTATCTCACAAAGGGGTTGATTTCTTTGTTGAGGGAAATGATGGAGGCCGATTTGATGGAAAGAGGGGGGTCGGTTTTTTTGGGATGGAGAAGAGTGACCGAATTGGGGGTGGAGAAGGAGATTGATCGGGTTTGGAGATGGAGGTGGAGAGGCGGCTAGGTGTAACTCTTGAAGAGAGAAGGGAGATAGAGGAAAGGGAGGAGGAGAGGAGGTGGCCGAAGCCTTGGAAGGGGAGGAGGAAGGCCGGCGGCCAAAGAGGGAAGGAGAAGGGAAGGGGGCGGCCAAGAGGAAGAGGGAAGAGGGGAAAGTAATTCCAAATCTGAAATTAGGTTTTAAATTTTTCATTCATTCTCCCAAAATCCAACACAACTTAGCCTTGTATAGGCTTTACAAAGACATGGGCTAAATGCACCCCAAGAGTGGCTAAACAAAGGCCAAAAATGAAATAAAAGATAATTAATACTTTGGCTAAACATAGGCCAATTAAAAACATAATTATAAAATCTGAAATAATAATTTAAATGACGCGGCGATGGCGGTGGATGTCGCGACAAAGTTCCAACATTTAAATGACGCGGTGATGGCGGTGGATGTCGCGGCAAAGTTTCAACATTCCGACTTGCGGCACGGTCATAAAGATCTTCAAGCTCCATATGGCGACGAACAACGGCACCAACAAGTAAATCATCATCTCAAGGCGGCGAGGGAACATCAAGTGTGAGCCGGCACCAACATCAACCGGGTCACCATAGTCATCCGGAAGGGGATCTTCTGCAGCAACATGACGTGGATCTATGACATGTACCGGGTCACCATCATCGTCCAGAGGGGGACGCTCCAAATCAACAAGCCGGGGGATGACGACGCCATCAACCTGGGGCCGAGCTGAGCTCGGGGTGTTGATGAAGATTTCATATCCAACCTCTCCCCACAGGCGAGCCTTTGGACCTGCCAGCTAGATGAGAGCCTACACAGCGGGTCTACCTAGGGCCGAGCTGATCTCGGGGTGTTGATGAAGATTTCATATCCAACCTCTCCCCCACAGGAGAGCCTTCAGACCTGCCAGCTTGATGAGAGCCTGCGCAGCGGGTCTACCTGGGGCCGAGCCGAGCTCGAGGTGTTGATGAAGATTTCATATCCAACCTCTGATAATACGTTTTGTAGCCTAAACTATTATCGTATTTTATATTTTATATTGTACAAATTATGTCTATTATTAGTTTATTTTTATCCTTTTTATGTAAATTTTATTGCCACTAACTTTTTCCTATCTTTTTGTAGGTTTCCAGAAAAATTGCCAAAATGCCTGTCACGCCCCCCTGTCACGCCCTCCCTGGGCGTGACCTAGGGCGTGTCACCCGATCCCGAGGACACCTGCTGGAGGGGACAGAAAATGGTCAAAAACCGCTGACACGCCCCCTGACACGCCCTCCCTGGGCGTGTCACCAGGCGTGACCAGGGGCGTGTCGCCCTCTGCCGCAAAGCTGCCGCCGCATTAAATGCCCTTCCGCCTCAGCACGCAAATAGTACTGTCACGCCCCATGTCACGCCTGTGACATGGGCGTGACACCTTCCTTTTTCGGTGACTGACGGATTTCCGACCAATGATTTGGACATGACATGCCTGTCACGCCCCCCTGTCACGGGCGTGACCTAGGGCGTGACCACCGACGTACCGAAGCAATCATCCTTCCCGCCAGAATCCAGAGCCCGAGGTCAAATCCTTACTTGTCACGCCCCCTGACACGCCCCCCCTAGGGCGTGTCGGAGGGCGTGGCCAACTCGAGAAAAAAATCTATAAATAGAGCCCCCCCTCTCCATTTCAGCAAGCTTTTGTTGAGTGGGGGAGGTGCTGCCCCTTTGTTTCTTGATCTTTTTTTCATGCTTTCTCTCTCTCTCTCTCCCCCTCTCTTGGTACTTTTTGTTTAACCCTAGTTTAATCTTAGTTTGTTCTAGCTTTTATTGTAATTTTCTTCTTGCTTAGTGCTTAATGTAGGGCTAGAATAGGGTTTAATTTTCATGCACTTGTAATTTTATTTTCATTAGTGTAACTTGCCCTTTTTCATTAATAAAATTGTTCTTCCTTTAGCTTGTGTTCTTCTTATGCTTTTCTACTCATCTCCCCCCCCTCCACTCCATTATGATTAACTAATCCTCCTTGTACTCGATCTTGATGATCCGAGGTTAGAGCGATTATGTTATGATGTTTTAATTAATCTTTTCTTTTTAGGTTAGGGCCTTGAATTACTCTTGATTAATCACGGGTTGGGGGTATATTTTCGATATATACTCTCCGCCTTTGCTTTCATTCTGGGCTAGCCGAGAGGCCGAAAGAATGAAGTGAGCATTCAAGAGTAAAGGGAGTTGTACGCACCCCTCGAGAGAGGCAGACGTCCAAATCTCCCGGATTGGAGTAAAATCCAATAGTGGGGTTCACCGCGTAAAGCGAGTTTTAGGCCTCCGATTTAGAAGAGAGTCGGTCGGACCTTCCTAAACTCAGTTGGGCACGACTTCGAGAGAAGCGTGTTCAAGCTTTAGGAACCTCCACGGTCAAGGACCCTTATCCTATTAAGTTTAGATTTTTATCGCATTTTCTTAATCTTCTTTAGCCGAGGTGAATCTTGATCGGGTGCATTTCCATTTCATATTTTCTTCCTTTAGTAGTAATCTCCTATCTTGTGCTCTTTAATTAACTGCAGTAGTTTCCTTTCTAGCATAGTTCTTTACTTAACAGCTTACTTAGTTGCAGTGTTTCTCTTTCTAGCATAGCTTTACTTTCTCCCCTGCACTTAGATTTTCCAAAATCCTAGTTTTTTCCGTCGATAAGATAATAGCGTTCGTGTGAGTAAGCTTAGCCAACAGTTCCCGGATTTCAATACGACACTTGTGTCCCCTTGCTACAATTCGATAGGTATACTTGCCTTATCGGGTTGCTAGTTCGGTTGCGTTTTTTTTCTTCGAACCCTAGCGCACAACAAGTTTTTGGCGCCGTTGCCGGGGACCCAACTTCCATTGATATTTTGAAAACACGAACCTATTAATTTTATCTCTTCTCTTTCTCATCCCCTTTCTTTAAAGTTTTAAAAATCAAAAAAATTATCACCGCTCTTAATAGTAACCAACTTCACAATTTTTCTACGCCACCTAATTCTCTCGAAAAGGGCAAAGGGCTTTAAGCGCCACTATCTTATCTAGTACCTTGCGAACCCTTCACGGGGTAGTCCTTGGGAAGTTCGGGAGTTAATCTATAAAAAAATCTATTTCAAAAAAAAAAAATTAATTTAATTTTCTAAATCTAGTTTTTCTTTCTAGTTTATCCTTTTTCTCTTTCTCTTCTTCATTTCTGTTCTTTTAGTGCATGACCCGCGGGAGTCCGTCGGTTATTTTGGACTTGGACCACGAAATTGAGCGTACTCTTCGGAGAAGATCGCGATTTCAAGGTCCTACAATCCAAGTGCCGGTTGAGGACTCCGAGTCATTTGCTACTTTAAGAATGGAAGAACCCAACGTAGATGAGGCCGTGCAAAGGACTATGTCCTATTATGCACGACCGAACCTCGAGGGAACAGAATCAAGTATAGTCCGCCCTGCTATAGCAAATAATAACTTCGAACTAAAGCCTAGCATAATTCAAATGGTGCAGCAATATGTGCAATTTGACGGACTTCAAGATGAAGATCCGAACGCACATATAGCTAGCTTTCTTGAAATTTGCGACACCTTCAAGATAAATGGTGTCACAAATGATGCGATCAGGCTAAGACTCTTCCCCTTCTCTCTAAGAACTAAAGCTAAGCAGTGGCTTAACACACTTCCGAAAAATAGCATAACCACTTGGAATGAATTAACTGAAAAATTTTTGGCGAAGTATTTTCCGCCAGCTAAAACTGCAAAACTTAGGAACGATATCTCTGCCTTCGGACAAATAGACTCTGAAACCCTTTACGAAACCTGGGAGAGATTTAAAGAATTATTAAGACGATGCCCACATCACGCGTTGCCTGTATGGTTACAAGTGCAGACGTTTTATAACGGGCTAAATCAAAGCACGAAGCAAATGATAGACGCAGCTTTTGGCGGTACTTTAAATCATAAGACCCCGGAAGCCGCTCTTGAGCTTTTTGAGGACATGGCCATGAACACTTATCAGTGGAATGTGCCTAGGTCCCACCCGAACAAGCCTGCAGGTATCTATGAAGTGGACAATGTCTCCCAGCTCGCTCTGCAAGTAGAAATCCTAAGCAAAAAAATCACGGAGATGACTGCTGCCTCCGCCCCTCAGGTATGGGAATCTGCAACCCCTACTCCAGAACATTTAGATTATGTTAATAATTTGCCTAGAACTGCTTTTAATAATTTTTCTGCTGCGAATTTTCATCCGCCTGGTTTTAATTTTCCGAATAGTTATAACCCCGCTTTAAGAAATCACCCGAACTTTTCATGGAGTAATCCATCGAATGCGATGCGCCCACCTCCGCAAAATGATTTTTCTGCACCACCACCACCACCTCTTCAAAATTACCCAAAACCTCCAAGCTTGGAGGAATTACTTTCTAAATATATCACTACAAATGACGCCACTATAAGAACGTTAACCGGAAGCGTAAAAAGTCTAGAAAATCAAGTAGGACAGCTCGCAAAAATAATTTCTGAGCGACCCGCAGGGTCTCTTCCTTCCAATACCGAACCCAACCCGAGAGAGCAAGCGAAAGCTATAACTCTTCGGAGTGGGAAGCAAGTCTCCGGTATGGTAAGTGAAGAGCCCGAGGCAAGCTCCGCTCCTGCTTTTAAAAATCAAAGCTCCGCTCCCATTTTTAAAAATCAAAGCTCCGCTCCGCTTCCACCCTCTGCTGAAGAAGTAATCACCCCCGCTTTAGAAAATAATCTCACTCCACCACCCATCTTCAAAAATAATTCAACTCCTCCATACCCCTCTAAACTTAATAGACAACGTCAAGATGATCAGTACTCCCGCTTCTTAGAAATCTTCAAACAAATCCACATTAATCTTCCCTTCCACGAGGCTATTTCGCAGATGCCGAAATACGCCAAATATCTTAAAGACCTCCTCACAAACAAGAAGAAGTTAGAGAATCTTTCGCACGTCACGCTAAACGCCGAGTGCTCCGCCGTTTTAACAAACGGTTTGCCGAAGAAAATCAGTGACCCGGGTAGTTTCTCTATCCCGTGTGTCTTCGGTGATCTTTTTGTTAAACACTTGTTAGCCGACTTAGGCGCAAGTATAAACCTGATGCCCTTTTCGTTGTTCAAAAAGTTAGGGATTGGTAGCCTTAACCCCACGCGTATGAGTATCCAGCTAGCCGATAGATCCGTCAAGTACCCGTTAGGAATAGTGGAGGACGTTCTAGTGAAAGTCGACAAGTTCATCTTCCCGGTGGACTTTATCATTTTGGACATCGAAGAAGACGTCGAGGTTCCCCTGATCCTTGGCCGACCCTTCCTTGCCACCTCCCGAGCCATCATTGACGTAAGCAATGGTAAGCTCTTTCTTCGAGTAGGCGACGACGAAGTCACATTTTCTATCACCCCTTCGATGAAAAACACCTTAGCGAACGATGACTCATGTTTTTTCGTAGACGCCGTGAGTGATGATTCTTCCTACTGCCTCTCCGACTTTGAAAAAGAATTTTCTACTTTTTGCTCCTCTTCTCTTACAACTGAATCACTGCAAGGAAGTGATGAATCTTCTTATTGTCTTTCTGACTTTGAAAAAGAGTTTTCTGATTTTTGTTCTTCCTCTTTTCTTCCCACTGAATCTGTACAAGAAGTCGTATTGGCTGCTAGCCCCACCCCTTATTACGTTCCTTATAAAAAAGTTTATGAAGATATTATTTTCGAAAAAGAAAGAATCTCAAAATCCTTGTATGAAGAACCCCCTACCCTAGAACTTAAAGAACTTCCCGAACACCTTAAGTATGCTTTCCTAGAAAAAGACTCCAAGTTACCAGTTATCGTTTCGGCCTACCTCACGGATACGCAGAACGATAAACTTCTTCTAGTTCTACGTAAGCATCGCCGGGCTATTGCTTGGCAAATTTCTGATATCAAGGGCATAAGCCCATCTTTCTGTACACATAAAATTTTAATGGAAGATAATTCGCGTAACTCTACCAACCTCAGCGCCGTATAAACCCAAACATGAAAGAAGTAGTTAAGGGCGAGTTTATGAAACTATTAGACGCAGGAATTATCTACCCTATTTCGGACAGTAAGTGGGTTAGCCCCGTTCAGGTAGTTCCAAAAAAGGGAGGGATAATCGTAGTTAGTAATGAGAATAATGAATTAATCCCGACACGGACGGTGACGGGTTGGCGTATGTGCATAGATTATCGTAAGTTAAATGACGCAACCCGCAAGGACCACTTTCCTTTACCATTTATCGACCAGATTTTAGAACGGCTCTCCGGCCATAGCTTTTATTGTTTTCTCGATGGTCTCTCGGGGTACTTTCAAATACCCATCTCTCCCGAGGATCAAGAGAAAACTACGTTTACTTGTCCCTTCGACACCTTCGCGTACCGAAGAATGCCGTTTGGATTATGCAATGCGCCAGCTACATTCCAGCGATGTATGCTCGCAATATTTGACAAGTACGTAGAAAGCATTATGGAGGTATTCATGGACGATTTCTCCGTGTTCGGCGATACCTTCGATAGATGTTTAGAAAACCTCGAAAAAGTCTTAGAACGATGCGAAGAAACTAACCTTGCCCTAAATTGGGAAAAATGCCATTTTATGGTGAGGGAAGGGTTAGTTTTGGGTCATAAAATTTCTGCTAAAGGTATTGAGATAGACGTTGCCAAGATAGAAGTTATTGAGAAGTTGCCGCCGCCTACAAACATAAAAGCTATAAGAAGTTTCCTAGGCCACGCTGGTTTTTATCGTCGTTTTATAAAGGACTTCTCCAAGATCACTAAGCCCCTCACCCATCTCTTAGAAAAAGACGCTCCATTCATTTTTGATGACTCTTGTATTTCTGCCTTTGAATTAATTAAAGAAAAGTTAATTAACGCGCCAATTATGATAGCTCCGGTGTGGGACCTTCCTTTCGAGATTATGTGTGATGCGAGTAGTTTTGCGGTGGGGGCCGTATTAGGTCAACGCACATCTAAGAACTTCCACCCCATCTATTACGCTAGTAAAACCCTCACATCTGCACAAGAAAATTACACCACAACCGAGAAGGAGCTCTTAGCTGTAGTATTTGCGTTTGATAAATTCCGCCCTTACATTACTCTTTCAAAAATCATTGTTTTTACGGACCACTCGGCCCTCAAGTACCTTCTTGCCAAAACGGATGCCAAGCCTCGCTTGATTCGCTTGGTCTTACTCCTCCAGGAGTTTGACTTAGAGATCCGTGATAAGCGAGGAGCCGAGAACTTGGCCGCCGACCATCTATCCAGATTAGATAACCCCTTTATAGAAAAATTAAATGAAAAATCTTTTAATGATTATTTTCCTGATGAGAAGCTGCTTTTAGTTAACGCATCTACTTCTCCTTGGTTCGCGCACATCGCCAACTATCTAGTGGCCCGGGTGCTCCCAAAAGAGTTCTCCTCTCAGCAAAAGAAGAAATTCTTTTCTGAGCTGAAGAACTACTTCTGGGAAGACCCGCATCTTTTCAAAATTTGTGCAGATCAAGTGATAAGGAGATGTGTTTCTTTTGATGAAGGAATTGATATTCTTAAACATTTGCATGAAGGTCCGACAGGTGGGCACTATCAAGCTGCTCGCACCGCTCATAAGGTGCTTTGCGCGGGTTTTTACTGGCCTAGCCTGTTTAAAGACGCGCAAGCCTTTGTGAGCAGGTGTGATAGTTGCCAACGGTCGGGCAATATTTCTAATAAAAATGAAATGCCGCAAAATTATTTCTTAGAGTGCGAAATTTTCGACCTCTGGGGAATTAATTTTGTTGGCCCCCTTCCTTCTAGCTTCGGAAACAAATATATTTTAGTTGCTGTTGATTATGTTTCACGATGGGCTGAGGCCCAAGCTCTTCCTACGAAGGACTCCCGAGTTGTGGTCATGTTTTTTAAAAAATTATTTTCTAGATTCGGTACGCCACGCGCAATCGTTAGCGATAGGGGTTCCCATTTTTGTAACGCACAATTTTCAAAAATTCTTACCAAATACGACGTTACGCATAAACTTTCCACTGCCTACCACCCCCAAACTAACGGTCAAGTCGAAGTAGTTAATAGAGAAATAAAAAGAATATTAGAAAAGACTGTTTCAACTTCGAGAAAAGACTGGTCAGCCAAACTTGACGATGCTCTATGGGCCTACCGAACAGCGTACAAAACCGCCCTCGGATGTACGCCGTATCGGCTGGTCTATGGAAAATTGTGCCATCTGCCCGTAGAGTTAGAACACCGCGCCTTTTGGGCCTTAAAATTTGTAAACTTCGATCCCCACTCAGTCGGTGACCTTCGAAAATTTCAACTAAATGAACTCGACGAGTGGCGCTCTTATGCTTATGAAAATAATAAACTTTATAAAGAGCGGACGAAGCGTTTACACGATAAACACTTAAGGCACCCTAAAAACTTTAAGCCGGGCGACCAAGTCCTTTTATATAATTCTCGTTTACGTTTATTTCCGGGCAAATTAAAATCTCGCTGGTCTGGCCCGTTTTCTGTTTTAGAAGTATTTCCTTATGGAACTGTTTTAATTTCTCACCCTGATAAGGGTAATTTCAAAGTGAATGGTCAGCGTCTTAAACTCTACTTTTCTAGTGATGATGATGTCAGTCCAAACATTATTTTCTGCTTCACGAACACTAATCTGAAACTTTCAATTTTTTGCTAAAAACAATTTTATTTCGGGACAACAATATTTTTGGACAATATTATTTTTGATGCGTCGAGCTCAACGACGCTTTAACCAAAGGGCGCTCTTGGGAGGCAACCCAAGTTATCTTTTTCTGTTTTCTTTATTTTACAATTTTTGCCTCGGACGGCTCCGACAAGCTGAAGCTTCTGCGATCGCCTGCTCCAACATTGCTGAATCCATCACGAAGTCCAAAGAAGACATTCGGAGGAGCGGCATCACTCAGCTTTCGCAACAAATAAATCTGGGGAAGTACCTGTATTTCAATTCTGTCTTTCAATTCTGTACTTTATTTTTCTCTCCTTCTCCAATCCCCTTCTTTAGACATCGAGGACAATGTCTGTTTTAAGCTTGGGGGAGGATTTCCTCCTTCATTTTTGTGTAGTGTAAATAATCTTCTTTTTGTATATATTGTAAATATTTCCAAAAAAATGAATATCTTAAAATTCCAAATTCCAAAAAAAGAGAATATTTCACAAAATTAAATAAAAAAAAATATATATATGTGTTTTTGAATAGTTTAGACATTTTGGTATTTCAATAGTACCCCTAGTTTTTAGTTTTGTTTTACTCAAAATCTCCTATAAACAACTTAGTTAATTATAATATTTCTAATCGTTCTTTTTAATTATGTTTCACAAGTAAAATGTTGGCCATGCTGTGTTTCTAATTTGCGGTAGCATGTTAAGGTGAAATATTTTTCTAAAACTCGCATTTCTATTATGGTTTTTTGTTGTTTATTTCCTTTACTTTCTTAAAAATTCATCATCCACTATTTTCTTTTTCGTTTTTGAATAATTTTTGTAAAGTCAACTTTTGAATAACGTAGTAGATGTGAACGATCCAAGTCACCTATTATTTCTATTTTCAAGTTAATTTCATCAATCTTCCTTTATTATCTAGGACTCGCTTTTTGAAAATTTTTCAAACCTTTGTTTTAAATAAATTCAAAAGCGTGAAAATGATTTAGGCCGTTTTTGTTTCGTTTGAGCCTTCCTGCCAACCTAAAAACTTTTACCACTAGTTAGCCATTTTTGAGCCTTTTTCCGATTTCATTTGATAGCTCCTCCCTTCATTTCAGTTTCACCAAAGCCAAAATTTCCAACCTAGCGAATCACACTAGCCTTTTTGAGTTTCATAAATTATTGTGATGATTTTGATAGATTATTTTGTGATTTTTGTGGGAGAAAGATTTTTGAAAAAAAAAAGTATGCTCAAAAGTGATGTGCATTTCTGTTTGGCCAATTCAAAAGGAAAATAAAAATATTTATGGCCTTTGTTTTGAAAAAAAAAAATTTGAAAAAAAAAAGAAAAAGAAAAAAATTTATTTATATTTTTATGAAAGTTTCTGAAACTCTTTGCTTTGGTTTAGTGTGATTTTAAAACCTTCACGTTTATCTTTGAATTCCACTCCTAATCATTTTCTTAAACCAAACGTTTCTGTCCTAATTAAGTCCTTTTGATTCACGCTTTTTGATTTTTTATTTAACAACTAAGAAAAGAAAAACAGTAAATCAGTTTTAGTTTTAGATTTAAACCTAGATTTTTGATAATTAAATTGATATAATTATAATGCGTTGCTTGGATCTAGTAACAACTCAATGCGTGTTTTTCATTTTTGTTACTTTGCTTAAGTCTATTTAAAAAATTTCGTTAAAATTTTGGATGATTTGTTTTTATTAAGTAAAGTTTATAAAAGTTTTACCATACCTAAATAATTGTTTAAGACTTACATTTCACCTTTTCCCTACTAAGAATTTCGCATAGTACTTGTGTAGGCATAATTAGAACTTTTTGATTAGTCATTTTTATAAATTTCTAGTTTTTATATTTTTGCTTGGGGACAAGCAAAGCTTAAGCTTGGGGGAATTTGATAATACGTTTTGTAGCCTAAACTATTATCGTATTTTATATTTTATATTGTACAAATTATGTCTATTATTAGTTTATTTTTATCCTTTTTATGTAAATTTTATTGCCACTAACTTTTTCCTGTCTTTTTGCAGGTTTCCAGAAAAATTGCCAAAATGCCTGTCACGCCCCCCTGTCACGCCCTCCCTGGGCGTGACCTACGGCGTGTCACCCGATCCCGAGGACACCTGCTGGAGGGGACAGAAAACGGTCAAAAACCGCTGACACGCCCCCTGACACGCCCTCCCTGGGCGTGTCACCAGGCGTGACTAGGGGCGTGTCGCCCTCTACCGCAAAGCTGCCGCCGCATTAAATGCCCTTCCGCCTCAGCACGCAAATAGTACTGTCACGCCCCATATCACGCCCGTGACATGGGCGTGACACCTTCCTTTTTTGGTGACTGACGGATTTCCGACCAATGATTTGGACATGACATGCCTGTCACGCCCCCCTGTCACGGGCGTGACCTAGGGCGTGACCACCGACGTACCGAAGCAATCATCCCTCCCGCCAGAATCCAGAGCCCGAGGTCAAATCCGTACTTGTCATGCCCCCTGACACGCCCCCCTAGGGCGTGTCGGAGGGCGTGACCAACCCGAGAAAAAAATCTATAAATAGAGCCCCCCTCTCCATTTCAGCAAGCTTTTGTTGAGTGGGGGAGGTGCTGCCCCTTTGTTTCTTGATCTTTTTTTCATGCTTTCTCTCTCTCTCTCTCTCTCCCTCTCTTTGTACTTTTTGTTTAACCCTAGTTTAATCTTAGTTTGTTCTAGCTTTTATTGTAATTTTCTTCTTGCTTAGTGCTTAATGTAGGGCTAGAATAGGGTTTAATTTTCATGCACTTGTAATTTTATTTTCATTAGTGTAACTTGCCCTTTTTCATTAATAAAATTGTTCTTCCTTTAGCTTGTGTTCTTCTTATGCTTTTCTACTCATCTCCCCCCTCCACTCCATTATGATTAACTAATCCTCCTTGTACTCGATCTTGATGATCCGAGGTTAGAGCGATTATGTTATGATGTTTTAATTAATCTTTTCTTTTTAGGTTAGGGCCTTGAATTACTCATGATTAATCACGGGTTGGGGGTATATTTTCGATATATACTCTCCGCCTTTGCTTTCATTCTGGGCTAGCCGAGAGGCCGAAAGAATGAAGTGAGCATTCAAGAGTAAAGGGAGTTGTACGCACCCCTCGAGAGAGGCAGACGTCCAAATCTCCCGGATTGGAGTAAAATCCAATAGTGGGGTTCACCGCGTAAAGCGAGTTTTAGGCCTCCGATTTAGACGAGAGTCGGTCGGACCTTCCTAAACTCAGTTGGGCACGACTTCGAGAGAAGCGTGTTCAAGCTTTAGGAACCTCCACGGTCAAGGACCCTTATCCTATTAAGTTTAGATTTTTATCGCATTTTCTTAATCGTCTTTAGCCGAGGTGAATCTTGATCGGGTGCATTTCCATTTCATATTTTCTTCCTTTAGTAGTAATCTCCTATCTTGTGCTCTTTAATTAACTGTAGTAGTTTCCTTTCTAGCATAGTTCTTTACTTAACAACTTACTTAGTTGTAGTGTTTCTCTTTCTAACATAGCTTTACTTTCTCCCCTGCACTTAGATTTTCCAAAACACTAGTTTTTTTCCGTTGATAAGATAATAGCGTTCGTGTGAGTAAGCTTAGCCAACAGTTCCCGGATTTCAATACGACACTTGTGTCCCCTTGCTACAATTCGATAGGTATACTTGCCTTATCGGGTTGCTAGTTCGGTTGCGTTTATTTTCTTTGAACCCTTGCGCGCAACAACCTCTCCCCCACAGGCGAGCCTTCGGACCTGCCAGCTAGATGAGAGCCTGCGCAGTGGGTCTACCTGGGTCCCAGCCGAGCTCGGGGTGTTGATGAAGATTTTCAAACCAAACCTCTCCCCCATAGGCGAGCCTTCTAACCAGCCAGCTAGATGAGAGCCTGCGCAGCGGGTATACTTGGGGACGAGCCGAGCTCGGGGTATTGATGAAGATCTTAAAACCAAAACTCTCCCCCACAGGCGAGCCTTCGGACCTGCCAGCTAGATGAAAGCCTGCGCAGTGGGTCTACTTTGGGCCGAGCCGAGCTCGGGGTGTTGATTAAGATTTCATATCCAACCCCTCCCCCACAGGCGAGCCTTCGGACCTGCCAGCTAGATGAGTGCCTGCACAAAGGGTCTACCTGGGTTTGAGCTGAGCTCGGATTGTTTATGAAGATTTCATATCCAACCTCTCCCCCGCAGGCGAGCCTTCGGACCTGCCAGCTAGATGAGAGCCTGCACAACGGGTCTACTTGGGGCAGGGCCGAGCTCGGGGTGTTGATGAAGATTTCCGAACTAAACCTATCCCCCACAGGCGAGCCTTCAGACCTGCCAGCTAGATGAGAGCCTGCGCAGCGGGTCTACCTGGGGCCGAGCCGAGTTCGGGGTGTCGATGAAGATTTCCGAACCAAACCTCTCCCCCACAGGCGAGCCTTCGGACCAGCCATCTAGATGAGAGCCTGCATAGTGGGTCTACCATGGGCCGAGCCGAGCTCAGGGTGTTGATGAAGATTTTCAAACCAAACCTCTCCCCCATAGGCGAACCTTCGGACCTGCCAGCTAGATGAAAGCCTACACAGCGGGTCTACCTGGGGCCGAGCCGAGATCGGTGTGTTGATGAAGATTTTCGAACCAAACCTCTCCCCCACAGGCGAGCCTTCGGACCTACCAGCTAGATGAGATCCTGCGTAGCGAGTCTACCTGGGGTCGAGCCGAGCTCGGGGTGTCGATGAAGATTTCCGAACCAAACCTCTCCCCCACAGGCGAGCCTTTGGACATGCCTGCTAGATGAGAGCCTGCGCAGTGGGTCTACCTGGGGCCGAGCCGAGCTCGGGGTATTGATGAAGATTTTAAAACCAAACCTCTCCCCTACAGGTGAGCCTTCGGACATGCAAGCTAGATGAGAGCCTGCGCAGCGGGTCTACCTGGGGCCGAGCCGAGCTCGGGGTGTTGATGAAGATTTTCAAACCAAACCTCTCCCCCACAGGCGAGCTTTCGGACTTGCTAGCTAGATGAGAGCCTGCGCAGCGGGTCTACCTGGGGTCGAGCTGAGCTCGGGGTGTTGATGAAGATTTTTCAAGCCAGACCTATTCTATCATTAAGATGAGAAAGCAGATATTAGGTCAAAGCAAGAAGCATGTCCTGATAGAAATTTGGTATGAAAATATTTCGAAATGATAATATTTGACTACAATAGTACAATCCCCTTTTTCACTCACGGGTAAAAGCATTTTAGATCATCACCGCTCCAGGTGTGGCTCAAGGTCCTCCCCTCCACATCCTAGAGGTAGTAACCCCTGTTTGACAGAACCTCATTTACTATGAAAGGTCCTTCCCAGCTGGGGTTGAGCTTGCCAACAGGGGCCGACCTCCCTGCCGCATCGACCTTCTTCAGCACTAAGTCCCCTTCGGCGAATTGCTTGATTCTAACATGTTTATCGAAGTACTTGGCCATACGCCGCTTGGTCTCTTCCTGTCGGATGGCTGCAACATCCCGCAGCTCCTCTGCCATGTCTAGCGAGAGGCGTAACTCTTCTTCGTTTCCCAATCTCCAAGCCTCATCTCCTTCGCCTGCGGTCGTGACCCGCGGGGACCAAACCTCGAACTCTACGGGGAGGACAACTTCGCACCATGAGAGAGCTTGAAGGGGGTTTCACCGGTGTCCGTGTTCGGGGTAGTTCGTAAGGCCCACAGGATGGAGGGGAGCTGCTCTACCCAGTTCCCCCTCAGGTTCTCCACCTTCTTCTTGAGCAGGTTCACAATAATCTTATTTGCCGCTTCCACCTGGCCATTTCTCTAGAGGTGATGGACAGAGGCAAACCTGAGGTTTATCCCTAATTGGGTAAAGAAGCTGATGAACTCCTCACTAGCAAACTGAGGACCATTATCTGTCACTATCACTCGGGGTAGCCCGTGCCTGCATATAATTTCTCCCCAAACAAAGTTCCTGATGACCTGGGAAGTGACCTTTGCTAGAGCCTTGATCTCCAGCCACTTGGAGAAGTAATCGATCATGACCAAGAGGAACCTCCTCTGTCCACTTGCTAGAGGAAAACGCCCGACCAAGTCCATTCCCCAAATGGCGAAAGGCCATGGTGACGTTATGCTCCTTAGTCTTTGAGCGGGCAAGAGCTGGAGGGGGGCGTACAGTTGGCACTTTTTAAATCTCCTTGTGAACTCTGTTGAATCCTTCTTAAGGGTCTGCCAGAAGTACCCCTGCCTGACCACCCTTGCCTCTAGAGTCCTTCCCCCCGAGTGACTACCGCACTCGCCTGAATGTATCTCCCGAAGTTTCTTCGGGACTTCTTCCTCGATCACACACCTGGCTAGGAGTCCAGAAGACATCTTATGATGTAACCCCCCTTCCAACATCAGGTAGTGAGCTGCATTATGCTTGAAACTCCTTGCATCTTTTACTTCTTCCGTCAGTTCGCCGGTTGATAGGAAGGTCACTAGTGGGTCCACCCACAAGGGTCGCCGGCCTATCTCCATCAGCTCCCCTTCTTCAATCGCTGGTCGGAACAGTTCGGTTAAGGTCCCTCCTCCCCGAGGCCCCAACTTTGCTAATCGGTCGGCAGCCACACTCTTCTCCCGAGGAACATGCTGAATTGAGAACGATCGGAAGCCTCCGATTATTTTCCTTACCTTGGATAGGTACTTTATGAGGGTAGGTTCCCGAGCCTCATACTCTCCTCGAATCTACAATGCCACCACAATCGAGTCCGTGAAGACCTCCATATCCTGGATCCCAAGCTCTTTTGCCAAACGAAGACCGGCTATCATGGCTTCGTACTCTACCTTATTGTTGGTCACCGGAAAGTTATAGGCCACCACCTATTCTATAGTTACCCCCTAGGGGCTTACCAACACCACTCCTCCTCCCATGGAATGCTTTCTGGAGGCCCCATAAACCATCACCTTCTACGCCCCCTGCTGCCGCAGCTCCTCTTCCCCGACCTCAACAACATAGTCTGCAAGAAAGTCCGCCACTGCTTGCGCCTTAATCGAGAGCCTTGGGACAAAAGAGATGTTGAACTCGCTTAGCTCAATTGACCACTTGGCCAGCCTCCCTGAGTGCTCCACCCCTTCAAAGAACTTACGGAGTGGATGGTCGGTTACCACCCTGATCGTGTGCGCTTGGAAGTATGGCCGAAGTTTTCTTGCCGAAACGATCAGAGCATACGCTAGCCTTTCGAGGATTGGGTAACGGAGCTCCGCCTTCCTCAAGATCTGGCTTACGTAGTAGATGGGTAGCTGCTTCTTCCCCTCTTCCCTGACAAGAACAGAGCTCAGGGCTTCCGCTCCCACCCCGAGATACATGGCTAGGTCCTCACCTTCTTTTGGGCTTTGAAGTAGAGGAGCCTGGGAGAGCTGTCTCTTCAGTCCTTGGAAGGCTTCCTCACACTCGGCCGTCCACTCGAACCTCTGGTAACCCCTCAACACTTTGAAGAACAATGAACATTTGTCTCCAGACTGAGAAAGGAACCTGCTTAGTCCAGCCAGCTTGCCTGGCAAGCATTGGACCTCCTTTGCATTGCGAGGTGATTACCGGTCTAGGATGACCTTTGCCTTATCCGGGTTAGGCTCCACCCCTAACGGAGTCAAGAGATGCCCAAGAAACTTCCCGTGGCTGGATCCGAAGACACACTTCAAGGGACTCAGCCTCATCTTGAACCTTCGGTGGGTGGCGAAGGTTTCTTCGGGGTCCCACAGATGTGAGCTCACACACTTTCTTTTCACCATCAGGTTATTGACATAGACTTCCAAGTTTCTCCCTATCTGCCCCTGGAAGACTCGATCCATCATGCGTTGCTACATGGCTCCTGCGTTTTTCAGCCCAAAGGGCATCATCTTATAGCTGAAGCATCCTTCCCTAGTGATGTAGGAGACATCTTTGACATCGGGAGGAGGGGGGTGCATGCGAATCTGGTGATAACCTGAAAAAGCATCAAGAAAACTCATAACAGAAAAACCGACGGCTGAGTCAACCAGCGCGTCGATTCGAGGCAGAGGGTAGCAATCCTTGGGGCACAATTTATTTAATAAAGAGAAGTCAATAAACATGCGCCACTTCCCTCCCCCTTTCTTAACCATTACCACGTTGGAGATCCAGCCTGGGTATTGGACCTCCGAGATGAAGCTTGCCTCAAAGAGCTTTCTGACCTCCTCGCGGATGGGCTCCTCCAGCTTGGTGGCGATGGCCCTCATCTTTTGGCGTATGGGGCGAGTCCGGGGGTCCAAGTTCAGGCGATGACAGGCAACATCCGCGTCAATGCCCGGCATGTCCGCCGCGCTCCAGGCAAAGATGTCGACGTTGTTCTGGATGCAAGCTCTCATCCGCTCCTGGTCCTCGAGGATCAGGCCCCCGCTGATCCGTACCCTCTGCACCTGCCCTGCCTTGGTGGAGACCTCCATCTCAACCACTTATTCGGCTGGCTCCAACCGCGATTGCTCCCAGCCGTCCCTTGTTTCTTCCTCAAACTCCAACTCTTCCCCTCTTTCAGCCTCCATCGCCTCCTCTGGCTTCTCCTCCTGGAGCTGAAGAATCTCCACACCCCTCGGGGCCTCCTGCCCAACTCTCGTAACTTGGCCCTCCTCTTCTTCATCCATCCCTTCCTCCAGACCCTCTTGTTCAACTCCAACAGCTAGCTCCTCCTCTATCTCCATCGCCTCCTCCAGGCTCTCCTCCTCCTGCTCTGCTAGCTCCCTCTACAGCTCTTCTGCCTCCGCCATCCAAGACACAGTGTTCACTGCCGTCACATAACATTGTCTTTCCACCTTTGGATCCCCCCTGATCCTGACCTGCACCCCTCCGTTGTTGAACTTGAGACAATGGTTAAACGAGGAGGGGATGCAGCGAAAGGCGCTGATGAGGGGACGTCCAAAGATGGCGTTGTAACTACTTGGGGCATCCACTATCATGAACCTACAGTTCCGTGACACACCCCCAGCTTTACATGCAGTCCTACTCCCCCCTCTACTTCTTTCCTCTCTCCGGAGAAACCGAACAATGGTCCATCTGAGTCCAGGACCCTCTTTCCCTCAACCTTCATCTCAACGAAGGCTCTCTTGAAGATGACGTTCACCGAGCTCCTATTGTCTACCAGTATCCTGGAAACCGTAAAGTTCTCCACCGCCGCCTGAATCACCAGAGCATCGCAGAAAGGGTCCTCGTAGTCTGGCATATCCGCGGATGAAAATATGATTTTTTCTTACGGAGGGAGAGCTAGGGAGGTCGAGGCGACCCCTCTGCGGAACATGGTCTGGAAGCTTCCCTTACGGGTTGCCTCAATCCCTACCCCTCCATGGATCACTCCGATACCTCCTCGGGTCCCCACGTCTACCCGATCCTCGTATCTATCTTCCTCCCCTCCCTGTTGCACCTCCACGATCCTCACCGGCGGATCCTGTCTCCCAACTCCTCTGGCTTCCCTCACCTCCAAAAACTCATAGCAGGTGGCCGTCGCATGACCCTCTTACTGTTGGAATTCACAAAAGGGTAACACCACCCAGCCCCCCTTCCTTCTCCTCCGCCTCTTCTCCCAGCTCCCCGGACTCTTCTTCCTCCTCCTCCTCCTCTTCCTCTACCGACCTCCATCGCTTCTTGCGGTGGTGGGAAGTGACTCCTCGGACCCTTCCTCCACGCCTGCTGGTCAAACCTTCTCGGTTCCCGAAGATTGTCTCTTCCCAGAACACCTCCTCCTTGGCCCTGGGGGAGACCCTCCTGAGGCCTCCAACCTAATCGGTTGTTCGGCTCCCGGGCTCCCCATCCCTGCTTCTACCCCTACCATCGAGGCTCTTCTCTCCTTCTTTCTTCCCTATGCTCCCTCTGCTTTCTTGCTGCTGGTTCCTTATCATCCTCTGCCAACCTGGCCAGCTTCCTGGCAAACGCCGGGTTCGCCCTCTCAATGTCTATTTCTTTTGTCGCCCTCTCCATGAGCTCCTCAAAAGAGAGGGGGGGCACTCTTTTCAGCTCCATGCTAAAAAACCCCGACCTCAGCCCTAGGGTAATGGCGAGCATCAGCGCGTACCCTAGGATATCCTGGACCAGGAGGATCTCTTCCTGAAATCGGTCGACGTAATGACCCAGCGTCTCGTCCTGCTTCTGCCTCACCGCGAATAGACACTCTGCCTCCTTCTTCTGCTTCTTCGATGTCAAGAACCTCCACAAGAAACCACGATGTAGATCCTCGAAGCTTTAAATTGAGCTTGCCGGTAACTGGTGGAACCAGTCCCTGGCCTTCTCCTTCAATGTGATGGCAAACAGCCGACACTTGAAGGCATCCGTCATCTGACGGATCGAGACTACATCCTCGAACCACTGAACATGCTGCACCGGATCATCCTTCCCTAAGTAGTAGGACATGTCCGGCTCCCAGAACCCCTCATGAACCGGGGCTGAGACGATGAGCTAGATGAAGGGGGTCTCGCCTCCTACTTGGCGAGAGGGCACATCTCGCGACCTCGGCTGGCTGGAATGATTCGCGAGACCGTGCCCAGGGAATAACTCCCGCACCGCCGCCTCCCTCTCACCCAAGTCTGCCGGAATCTCCTTTCCGGGACGCTTGCCTGGGAAAAGCTCCCGCGCGGCCACGTCCCTCTCGCCGACCTCCACTTGGACCTCCTTCCCGGGGCGCTGCCTTTGGGCATTCTCTCCTAAGAGCAGGACCACCTCCACTGGAACCTGGGGTGTCACCCACGCACTTCTTGCCGAAAAGGCCAGACTGATTATCTGCAAGACTTCTCGCCTGAAGTCCTCTAGCATCTTCCTTGTGGCTTCTTCTCCCCGGGTTGGGGATCCTCCCTAGTCAGATCCTTCACCTTCACCTCCAGTCATAGGACCAAACTCAAGGCTTTCTTGCACCGGCTGCCTTCCACGCTCACTGTACTAGAATTGTTGAAGCCAAAATTGACCTCAACGAATGTTCAAAACAGGGGTGCAGCCAACACCTACTTGTCTCAAGCCCTGCCCCTTGATTGGTAGCTAATGACCTAGGACTTACCCAAAGCCTACGCAGGGAGGTCCCACCTCACACCCGGAAGATCTCTGAGAGCTTCCCCTCAAAAGCCAAAAGATGGCCTATGAGCTCCTCAGAAAGCACTGGAGATTAAGAGAAAAATGAGAGTCTGCTTTTCAAGGAGCCCTTATGGGTCAATTTATAACCTTTTGCTGATCTAATGTTACTGAAATACCCTTGCCTGGTCTGCCAATAGCCAAATCCCGCTGTTTGAGAAGTGTTAAATGAAGCCTCTGGGGGTATAAGGGTAATTTTACACGAGGGCAATTAAGTAACCTTACCCTTAACCCTGGGCCCCACTAGGCGAGAGCTCCTTGCCGAGAACCTCCGTCCTCCGCGAGGCGCAAACCTTCTCGCCAATTGCGTCGGAAGCGGGTCTCGGGTGACCGATGGTGAACGTTCTCGCCCGCTTCTAGGCAGGAGCTCCCTCTAGGCGGGAGCTCCTCTATTCTCGACGCTGTCGCTGGACGTGGCATTGAGTGATTGGAGCTCACTCAACGCCCTTGCTGCTAACCGCAGTGTTGAGTGAGTGGAGCTCACTCAACGCCCTTTCCGCTGGACGCGGCGTTGAGTGAGTGGAGCTCACTCAACGCCCTTGCTGTTGACCGCAGCATTGAGTGAGTGGATCTCACTCAACGCCCTTTCCGCTGGACATGGCGTTGAGTGAGTGGAGCTCACTCAACGCCCTTGCTGCTGACCACGGCGTTGAGTGAGTGGAGCTCACTCAACGCCCTCTTATCGCGGCGTTTAGTGAGTGGAGCTCACTCAACGCAATCTGGTCGCGGGCGGGATCTTGCCTATTCCTAGGCGGAAAGCTCTTCTGGTCTCCAGGCCTGAGCTAGCCCGAGGCTAGTTCTCCCCCGACCATTATGCCTCTGGGTCCCACCCAACATATATGGGGTTATACACCAGGAGAATTATACATTTGATTCATCCACCGCATAGCGTTGTAGACTTTCATCAAGTTTCGTTGCTCGCCGAATACTTTCCGCAAGGTCATATTGTACCTCCGTCCAGTTCAGGCATGCACTTGCAGTAGCATTCTTGTCCACACAAGAGATGTCTAAGGCCTCCATCTCCTGGATTAGACGCTCATCATGCATTTGTAACAAATTTGCCCATATCGGAGTTCTACGACTCAAGGCATCCGTGACAACGTTTCCCTTCCCGAGAGTGCAATTAATATCAAAGGTATAGTCCCCAAGGAACTCCATCCACCTTCATTGCTACATATTGAGATCCTTTTGATCCAATAAGTACTTCAGGCTCTTATTGTTCATGAATATATCCACTTCCATGCCATATAAATCGTGATGCCATAATTTGAGTGCAAAAATCACCGCGACCAACTCCAAGTCGTGGATGGGATAATTTCGCTCATGCACTTTCAACTAGCGTGAGTCTTAAGCTATCACCTTACCAAACTGAAGAAGAACGCAGCCTAAGCCGCTACCTGATGCATTACTATAAATTTTATAGCCGTCCGAACCACATGGCGTCGTCAAGATTGGTGTCGTAGTCAGACGAACTTTCAGCTCCTCAAAAGCTCGTACGCACTCTGGCGTCCAAACAAACTTCGGATCTTTTCACGTCAGTGTGGTGAGAGGCAAGGCTATCCGCGATTAGTTATCTACGAAGCACCTATAGTTGCCCGCCAGTCAAAGGAAACTCCTGACATCAGCGACAGAAGACAACACCGTCCTCTCCCGTATCGCAACTATCTTCGCAGGATCCACTGCAATGCCCTCTCCACTAACCACATGGACATGAAATGCCACAGATGATAACCAGAACTCGCACTTCGAGAACTTTGCATAAAGCTTGTTCTTTCTCAGGGTGTGCAACACCATCCACAAATGGTTCGCATGATCTTTTTCAGACTGAGAGTACACCAAAATGTTGTCAATAAAGACAATGACAAATAAATCCAAGTACTCTCGAAACGTTCGGTGCATTAGGTCCATAAATACCAATGGCATATTTGTTAGCCCAAACGGTATTACCATGAACTCATAATGACCATAGCGTGTACCAAACGCTGTCTTAGGAATGTCATATTCCCAAATCTGCAATTGGTAATAGCCAGACTTTAAATCCAACTCTGAGTAGACAGTTGAGCCCAGTAGCTGATCGAATAAGTCATACTCTATCAAATCAGATACTTGTTCTTTTTTTTCAGCTTATTCAGCTCTCGATAGTCAATGCATAGTCGCATGCTTCCGTCTTTTTTTCACAAATAGGACCAGGGCACTCCAAGGTGACATACTTGGGCGTATAAAGCCTTGCTCCAGCAACTCTTGCAATTGAACCTTTAGTTCTACCATCTCCTTTGGTGCAACACGATATGGTGAGCGGGCCACAGGTTTTGTACCTGACACCAACTCAATAGTGACGTCAATATCCCGCTGGGGAGGTAACCCTGGAAGATTGTTAGAAAACATATCAGCATACTCCGATACAATAAGAACATCACTAACACTAGGCCTCGACTCAATAGCCTCCAATAGCGTGAAGAACAACTCCGCGCCCTTCCGAACTGCCTTGACTACTTTGATAGCAGACATCAATGTCTTGCTCGATCCTCGCATACCAGCAAATTTAGTCTCTCATTCGGTATTCTGCCCTAGTGTGACTTCCTTAGAGTTGCAATCTATATAGGCACGTTGCTCTAAGAGCTAATCCATATCAAAGATGACATCAAACATAGATATCGGAAGTACTGATGCTTCCAATCCAAAGTCCCGACTTCCTATTCACACCTTAACACAACAGGCTCAATTCGCGTGCATCAAGCACCAATTAGGTAGCAGCACATTCACTCGATTTGTCAGCGTAAACGAAGACATGCCAATATGCCCCACAAAGTCTTCCGACAAAAAAGAATGAGAAGCTCATGTATCAAACAGTGCTCTAGCCGGACACACAAAAATAAGGACAATTCCTAAATCAAACCAATCATGCACGAGCAACGCACATGGTATTAAGTATGGAAAGCAGTAAAAACTTTATCTTAACTCATACCTTTTACGACGTCGCTTTATTTTATGGCCTCCTATTGGCTAAGATTATAAACTCTGGGCTGCACCTGGGATGCAGTTGATTCCACCACTTCCTTTCCCTTCTCAATATAAGACGCACATGTCTTTCTCTCCCCTTTTGGAAGGACATTCCAGCAATCTCGAGCCATATGCCCCACCTTGCCACATGTGTAACATGTGAGCAGACCTCTCCCATATGTTTCTCCAGACAGAGGAGAAGAATGGGCCAGTGCAGAAGTTTTAGGCTTCTTTTTTCAACCATCGATACCCAAACTTGGGAGAACTAGGTACCATCAACTCTGGCTTCTTCCCTGCCAGATCATTCTTCCGCTTCACGTGCTTCATGTCCAACTCAAGAGAATGGGCCGTATTGACCAAGGTAAGAAAACCCTACGTCATCGGTCCTGAGAGAAGCAATCACAAGTCATCTCTCAACCCTTTATAGAACCGATTTGTTTTCCATTCCTCATCTGCAAATGTAAAGCCTGCGTATCTTCCCAATCTCGTAAACTCGTGCAAGTAGTCATCCACTAACCTCTCGCCTTGAGTTAGCCTTTGAAATTGGTTCTCAATCGCAATCCGTTGTACCGTTGGAACATATCTCTCCAGAAAACACCTTGAGAACTCCTCCATTGAGATCCCACTCAATGGCCGACCAGCGAACTGGTGCAGTTCCAGCTCATCAAACCAAAGTCTTGCCTCACCATCCAACAAGAAGGTAGTCGCAATGACTTTTTGCCACTCTTCTGTTTCAGCTGCCGTCATGACCCTCTTTATTCTTGAGAGCCAATCTTCGGCTTGTATAGGGGTTCCCGTACCCGTAAACACAGGTGGATTGAAACTCATTACGTATTTCAGCTGCTTCTCCGTTGCTTGCCTTGCGGCCACGGGCTCAACGACCACTTATCTCACCGCCATAAGCTCCACTATGCCAACCGGTTCCTGAGCCATCGCAGGAATAGGAGGTTATCCCTGACCTCCAGGTTGCGCATTCATCATTGCGAACACGGCTTCTGCAACCAACCGTATAGTTTCTGCTGAAGGAGGAGGTGTCGACGCCTCATTAGGTGCACTACTCTCCACCGAGCACTGGGGTTCTTGCTGCCCTGCGCCACTTCGAGTCGCATACAATGTGAAACACACAATTAAGCAACTATGAATATTGCCAAAAGCAATCACAGGAACATACCAGTTCAGCAAACATGTGTATTTTCATTCCTAAGTGGACATTCATGGGTTCAATTATGTTATCACGGTAGCGCACATATACGTGCTCACCACCCCTTAAAAGAATTCAACCACGAATTAAAATAAGAAAGATCGAGAACGGAATCTGATACCAATTTTGTAACTCCCCCATCCGTCATATAGCATATGACAGAAGGTCCGGCCGGGGCCCAACGCAATATACTACAGACAGGTAAGGAGATTACAAGTTGTTTTCAAATCCAAGATTACCTTTTGAATGCACCCTAATTTAGAACATTCTAGCAGAAGCATTTTAGATTATGAACCCATAACAAAGAAGAATGTACACTACACAACAGGAATGATATATAAATATACATAACACAAGTTTTGGTCATAACTTTATTACAACTGTTTCCTTTTTCAACAAGTTGTTTCATACATCAGCACGCAGGCCGGCCACACATGAAAACAGTAAATGTTCTCCTTTTGGGACTTCAAGGACCATCCAATTGCAGCACATGAGCTTCAGCTCACTACTTTCTACATGGCTCTCCAGCACCTACACAAAAGGTCCCACCAAAACGTGGCAAACAGAGCAACAATTTGCATTTTGCTGACTCGTTTATAATAATCCCACCCCTTACTCGGGGCAGAATTTCTACATCCCTATAAACAAGGCAACATATATATTGAGGCATTTCCAAAGTGCACTTAAGCACGATTCATCACATACGTAAGCTCAATGGCCACACGCACCGTGTACTCAGGGCACATTTTCGGTGTCCACGGCTTCCCGCGTATCACCACCATTAACTTTCTCATTCAGAGGTCCTTAACTTGATGACTATGTCGTTCAGAGGTAATTAACTTAACGACGAACTTCCCATTCGAAGGTACTTAACATAACGACTCTTTCGTTCAGAGGTACTTAATTTGATGGCACAGTAATTGGCCTTCACGGCACAATTCATTCTTTTTCCACTTCAGGCTGGAACCCACCATTGCCGGGCAATTTAAGCTCACAGCTTCACATTTCCTGGAAATACTTCCAGTACTTTGAAGCAGCATCCTGCACCCCCTAGACCCCGAATTTCACACGTACATCACACGCATATCCACAGAGTCTTCTCCGGCACGCAAATAAAACATCACCAGTCAAGACCAACTTTTTTAGATGGGCTTCACACAACATGCCTATTCCATACTCAACATTTTCGGATCTAAATGCAGGAATATATGGGGATCAAACCGATATTCCCATTGGAATCTACCCTTTTCCACCTTTTGGTGAGGGGTTCCATGCAAAAATTCTTATTGAGGACTTCACTTGTCTGGAAGAAACTCGCTACCCTTGTCGTTCTCTTCGGATCCATTGCAAAGCTTTTCTACGCAGATGGAAAGGAACACATTGCTTTCCTCTTTGCGGATGTAGCTTCGGCCCTTGATTCCAGCCACCAGATTTTCTCCAGCAAGTTCAAGCTCCACACAAACCTAGCATCGACCGAAAGTTCTGCTCTAGAACTTCGAAACAAGGAAGAGAGAGAGAAAAGGAAATAATAATTTCCTCATTCTAATTCTCTGCAGATATGGCCTCAGATTTGAGCTGACAAAGTTAACCACTTCCTAATGACAGCTCAACAGACACCTGACACGGGTCTTCACTTTGGCGATAATTTAATTCGACGTTTCGTCGAGCTCTGCGCGACGTTTCGTCGAGCTCTGCGCGACGTTTCGTCGAGCTCTGCGCGACGTTTCGTCGAGCTCTGCGCGACGTTTCGTCGAGCTCTGCGCGACGTTTCGTCGAGCTCTGCGCGACGTTTCGTCGAGCTCTGCGCGACGTTTCGTCGAGCTCTGCGCGACGTTTCGTCGAGCTCTGCGCGACGTTTCGTCGAGCTCTGCGCGACGTTTCGTCGAGCTCTGCGCGACGTTTCGTCGAGCTCTGCGCGACGTTTCGTCGAGCTCTGCGCGACGTTTCGTCGAGCTCTGCGCGACGTTTCGTCGAGCTCTGCGCGACGTTTCGTCGAGCTCTGCGCGACGTTTCGTCGAGCTCTGCGCGACGTTTCGTCGAGCTCTGCGCGACGTTTCGTCGAGCTCTGCGCGACGTTTCGTCGAGCTCTGCGCGACGTTTCGTCGAGCTCTGCGCGACGTTTCGTCGAGCTCTGCGCGACGTTTCGTCGAGCTCTGCGCGACGTTTCGTCGAGCTCTGCGCGACGTTTCGTCGAGCTCTGCGCGACGTTTCGTCGAGCTCTGCGCGACGTTTCGTCGAGCTCTGCGCGACGTTTCGTCGAGCTCTGCGCGACGTTTCGTCGAGCTCTGCGCGACGTTTCGTCGAGCTCTGCGCGACGTTTCGTCGAGCTCTGCGCGACGTTTCGTCGAGCTCTGCGCGACGTTTCGTCGAGCTCTGCGCGACGTTTCGTCGAGCACTGCGCGACGTTTCGTCGAGCTCTGCGCGACGTTTCGTCGAGCTCTGCGCGACGTTTCGTCGAGCTCTGCGCGACGTTCGTCGAGCTCTGCGCGACGTTTCGTCGAGTTCTGCACGACGAAAGTTGAACGCAGGTCAACTTTTTAGCCTATATGTTTTTGGGGTGTTACACAATGGCTCTCATGGCCTCAATAGATGGGCTCTTAAGGCTCAATAGCTTCAAACAAATACCCCAAAGTCTCCAAGAAACAAACCTCACAAACATAGCTCGCTGGGAGCTATCGTCACTGGTAGCACTACCGTCATGTGGTAGGGGACATAAGTCATTTCTTCCCCCATTTTTGGGTATTTTTCCTAGAAACCAATTCCAGTATATTTACTGCAATATCCTGCATACCCCATGACCCCGGATTCTACACGTTTATCCACATGTTTATCCACGGAGTCTTCTCTGGAACGCAAATCAAATCATCACCAATTTAGACCAACCTGTCCAGATGGGCTTCACACAGCATGACTATTCCATACTTTGATTCCAGATTCTAAATGAAATTTCTACCAGGGATCATAATGATCTACCCACTGGAAACCACCCTTTTCCACCCTTTGGTGAGGGTTTCCACACAAATATGTAAATCAAGGACTTCACTTGTCCAAGGTTAAAGTCGTCACCCTAGTTGATCGCTTAGGAGCCATGCTCTTTCTCTTGATCCAGATGAAACTGATCACCACAGCTTCCTCTTTACAGATCTGGCTTTGACTCGCAAATCCAATCACGCGAATGCCTTGGATCACCATTTAACTTTGTCTCCTGACTTCTTCCTTCTCTTTCCTCAAAATCAAGAGAGAGACAATAAGAAAGATGAGAAAATAATCTCATCACCAACCTTTATCAGGAAGCTACCGCTGCGCGGTATCTTGCTACCGTCGTGCGGTATCATAGGCGGTAGCCACATGCCCAGCCGGTGCCGCTCTGCCGCTCAAGACCACATTAAACTTATCACCGACGTTACTGACTACCACAAGGTGGTACTTCCACAGACGAATGTTGATTTAATTTGGCTGGATATGTCGGTGTTAACGCTACCGCCTAGAGATAACACCCTGAAATCATCTCCTTCCTTTTTTCAGGAACTTTGGGGCATTACAATTCTCCCCTCCTTTAAGATATTTTGTCCCGAAATCTATAGCAAAAATCGAAGTACAAAACATATCAAATGTACCTCAACTGAACAGTTCAAGGAACTCTTCCGGCATAGTCTGCTTGCACTCCCATGACAGCTCCTCACGGCCGCAGTCGTCCAATCGGACTTTGACCATCTTAATTTCTTTGTTCCATAGTCATTTTATTTCCGCATCTTCAATATAAATGGGCTTGACTTTCGTCATCAACCAACTAAAAACCTGAATATGCTCCAAAACAGCAACTTGTGTAGGCTCTTTCACAGCCTTCCGTAACACCGATATGTGAAACACATCATGCAAATCACTTAGTTCAACTGAAAGTTTCAGCCGATAATTAGCTTCTCCAATCCGCTCAATAATTTCAAACAGCCCAAGGTATCTTGGACTCAGTTTTTTCAAGCATCAAATCCTCGATACGCCTTTGAACGACTTAATTTTGAGATAAACCCAATCGCCAACCGCAAACTCAACATTTCGGTGTTTGGCATTGTAGAATTCCGCTTGCCTATTTTGCGATATCAGCAATCGTTCTCGAATTAAGCGTATCGTTGAAGTCATATTTTCAACGTCCTTACACTTATACACCTTTGATTCATCAGTTTCTACCCAATCCAACGGAGTACGGCACTGCCTACCATATAATGCCTCAAAATGTGTCATTCGTATACTTGCTTGGTAGCTGTTATTATAGACAGACTCGATCATAAATAGGTGGTCCTCCCACCTTTTCCCGAAATCTAGGGCGCTCATACGAAGCATATCCTCCATCTTCCTGCTTATCCTCTCAGTCTGAACATCCTTATGAGGATGAAAGGCCATGCTAAATTTCAGCTTGGTACTTAACAGCTGATGAATAAGCTTCCAATCATTCGATGTGAAATGCCCATCTCGATAGCTAACGATGCTATGGGGCACACCATTTAAACTTGCAATCGCACAATCTGCTCAATGTAAAGTTTAGTTAACTTTTCCATTGAATCGTCCCTTTGATTCGGAATGAAGTGTGCTACTTTGTCAACTGGTCCATGATCACCCAAATAGATACATTCCCATATTACGATCTTTGATAACTATGCACAAAATCAATCGATATATCATCAAACTTCCATTCCGGTATTGGTAAAGACTTCAGGAAACCGCAGGGTTTTTGACACTTAGCCTTTACTAAGGCGCAAGTTTGTCACTTCGCCACATAAATTGAGATGTCCTTTTTCAACCCCAGCCCCCGAAAAAAAAAATTCATGTCTTTGAAAATTTTTTTGTGCTCCCCGGGTGGATTGAGTACTTGGTAAAATGTGCTTCGTACATCAACTCCTCCCGCAACTTACCACTATATGGGATGCACAACTGACCACCTTTCCACAAAAGACCGTTGTTCAGCAAGAATTAGGAATTAGGCCCATCCACTATCTCTGCTATATAACGCTTCATGCTTTTGTCAAGCTCCAATGCCTGTCTAATTATGTTTGTGAGGTCATATTGCACTTTCATCCAGTTTAAGCATGCTTCTGCTCTCATTCTCTTGTTAACACAAGAGATATCTAGAGCCTCCGATTCACAAATCAGATGCTCATCATGCATCTATAAACAATTTGCTTGCATTAGAGCCTTACAACTCAGCGCATATGCAAGTAAATTTCCCTTCCTGAGAGTGTAATGAATCTCAAAGGTGTAGTCCCTAAGGAACTCCATCCACCTCCGCTTTCACATATTCAGATCCTTCTGATGTAGCAAGTATCTCAGGGTCTTATGGTCTGTAAAAATATCAATCTTCACGTCAGATAAATTATGTCACCATAGCTTAAGATCGAATATAACGACCACCAATTCAAGGTCGTGAACCGAATAATTCCTCTTATGTACTCTTAGTAGGCGAGATCCATAAGTGATCACATGCCCATATTACAAGAAAACGCAGCCTAAGTCTCTCCCTGATACATCAGTATAGATTTCAAAGCCTTCTGTTCCATATGGTGAACAAAAAATAGGCGTCGTGGTCAGACGACTCTTCAACTCTTCAAAAGCTCGTGCACACTCTGTCATCCAAATGAACTTTAAATTCTTTCTTTTCAATGTCGTGAGAGGTAAAGCAATACTCAAAAAGCTCTTTACGAAGCGCCCATAGTAGATAGCAAGTCCTAGAAAACTCCTGACTTTGGTTATAGAAGTAAGTACAAGCCACTCTCGTATCATAGCAACCTTTGTTGGATCTACAACAATACCATCTCCACTGACGACATGACCAAGAAAAGCCACCGAAGATAGCCAAAACTCGCATTTAGAGAATTTGACATACATGTAATTTTGCATCATGGTATCTAGAACCAATCTCAAATGATTCGCATGATCCTCTTCCTACTGAGAGTATACCAGTATGTCGTCAATAAATGCAATCACAAATAGGTCCAAATACTCTCGAAAGATCTTGTGCATCAAATCCATAAACACTAATGGATCATTAGTGAGCCCAAAATGCATCACAGTAAATTCATAATGCCCATAGCGTGTACCAAATGCTGTCTTGGGAATATCACTTTCCCTAATCCTCAACTGCTAGTAGCCGGACTTCAAATCCAAATTCAAATAAACAGTCGATCTAACCAGCTGATCAAACAAATCATCGATTTGCAGAATTGGATACTTGTTCTTCTCTGTCAACTTGATCAATTAACGATAATCAATGCATAGACGCAAGCCTCCATCCTTTTTCTTCACAAAGAGAACCGGTGCACTTCAAGGTGACATACTTGGACGTATATAGCCTTACTCTATAAACTCTTGCAACTGAACTTTCAGTTCTGCAATTTTCTTTGACGTCACTTGGTACAGTGAGCGTGACACAGGTTTTGCACCTAGAAACAACTCAATATCGAAGTTGTTCTTTCGTTGAGGTGGAAACCCAGGGAGATCATTAGGAAACACATCTGTAAACTCTGATACAACAGGAACGTCACTCAAACTATGTTTGGGCTCTACAGCCTCTAATAGTATTAAACACAATTTCGCACCCTTCCAAATCGCTTTGACTACTTGGGGAGCAGACATTAATATCTTGCTCGATCCTTGCATACCGGCGAATTTAGTCTCGCGTTTGGTGTTTTTCCCCCAATATGACTTCCTTTAAGTTGCAATCCATATAGGTACGCTTCTCCGAGAGCTAGTCCATACCAAAGATCACATTAAACTCAGATATCGGCAGCATAGATGATTCCAAGCCAAAACCATGACTTCCTATTCGCACTTTAATACAAAACTTTCTACCTTCGTTCACCCTTTACTCTTAAGGCAGTATTATCCCAATCATATATTTATTTATCATACTTATTACACAAATCCAAGCATAGAAAGGGATACGATATGCCCAATCAAAAGACTTCTTAGTCTTGGGAAAGAAAAAAATCGTGCATCCATAGTATGTATTCTTACATAAAGTAGAAAGTATTATAGTTTATTATAGCTACTCACTTATTCACACTTGTAATTTCATTTTAGTTTGCTATCGTCGGAGGGTCGTTTCGACATTCTCGAGCATAATGTCCCTCTTTGCCACATGTGTAGCAACTAAGTGGAACTTGCCCTACAGCTGCTCCAGACTTAGCCTTCTTCATCCTTGGAATACTACTGCGACAATTTCATGCCATATGAACTATTTTTTCCACAAGCGTAGAAAATACGCGAAGCTTGACTCTTAGATGTTCTAGACATGTTCTTCCACCTATTGTGATATTTAGACTGTATAGACCTTGCAGAGCTTGGTACCCCAAACTATAGCATATGGTGGACTTTTGCCAGCTCTCTCTCCAAAGACCTAGCTGACTACACAAATATTTGGAATCCCATTTCTTTTGGCCCCAACAATAGGAGTCGCAGCTCATTGCACAGACTATTATAAAATCTATTTATCTTGGTCTCCACATTCTCCAACACAAACCCTGCACAGTGTCATAGCATGACAAAGGCATGGAAGTATTCATCAAATGTGTGTTCTCCCTACACTAGACTCATGTTTAGCTGCTAGTTTGAGGCTCTCCTAAACCGCTTAAGTACATAAACCGGCATCGAAGCCATCATAGGGATAAGGGGTTGTACATACCTTCTGTGTTGGGCATTGATCTTTGCAAAAACAACATAAGCAATCATCCGAACAATTTTGTAGGAGGAGGTGTTGGTAACTCAACTGGTGCACTACACTTCGTTGAATACTAGGTTTCAGCCTGTCCCACTCCATTTCTAGTCGCCTATAATCATGAAACACACAATTAAGCAACCAGTAATATTGCAAAACCAATAACAGGAACACGCAGGTTCCTCAAACATGTGTATTTTCATTTCTAAATTGACATTCATGGGTTTTTTTATGTTATCCTGGTAGCGCACATACACGTGCTCACCGTCCCTTAAAAGAATTCGACCACGAATTCGAATAAGAAAGAACTTGTTTTTTTGCATTCTGTGTTTACCCGTGCGATTTCCTTCACGCATGGGCGGATGCGCCCGTGTGCTAGTAAAATGCACGGGTCAACGCATTTGCTTTCACAATCAAGATCTCAAAGTTAATAACGCACGGTTAGCGCACGGTCGTGTGCGGGACCGTACGTGGCCATTTTTCTGATCTTTTTCTATTTAAGCGCAAATTCTTATTCGGATCAGGACAACACTTTTTCCACCTGACATTTTCATCCAGATCCGAGGGTTCCGTCGCTCTTCTTCCTCCTCACCATCGGAGAGGCTCCAAGCAAGCTTTCAACGCCATATTCAAGCCGGAGTTTACTCTCGGCCTCCTCCTTCATCCTAGAGCTTCAAGAAGGGGTTTAACCTAGCGTTCTCGACCAAGAAAGGAGAAGTTTGTGCCATCTTCTGCCGGCTCATGACACGAAGAAGACGGGTTCAATGGGAGTGAGTGACAGCCTCCTCTACCCTGGACGCAGTTTAGGACCGAGCTAAGATGCAGATTGACAACCCGGAGATTCCTACCGTGAATCCTCAGCAAGACTTAGGATCCGGTCGATTTCACAAACTTTTCTTCTCTTATTATTGATAGCTTAGTTGAATTCTTGTATTTGATGAAGTGTTTGTAGTTTGTAAAATGTTTATATTGAATCATGTCTATGTGATTGTATGTATTCATTATTTGCTTGAGGTGCGCCTTTATTTCCATCCGCCATCCATCCGTCTTGCCGTTCTAGCAATTGCTAAAAGTTTGTGCAACGAAGAGGTGCTTACGACCCTAAAATTCTAGTTCTTAAGCCTGCCTACTCGTCCATACGCCTAGTGATTCGGTGCATAGCGGCCTGACTAGTCTTCCATCCCGCCTGGCGAACCATCGCATAGCGGCATTGCATAGGAGTAGTTGTTAGTGTTCTACTCTCTTTTATTGCAATACCAAAACCACCTTCGTATAAGCCGACCTAAAGAATTCAATCTCAAGTCCTCCTCGAAATTAACTCCACCTTATTGTGTTCCTTGAGAGATCGATACTTGGGGAAATTTGCCCATTTTATATTACTTGTGCAACAAGTACACTTGTCGTCACATTCGTATCAAGTTTTTGATGCTGTTGCCTGGGAACACAGTCATGTGAGTTTTTGGAGAGGGAGATAGGAGATAGAAGCCCTTTTCCATCTGTTCATTCCATATTTTATTTTTCTTTGCTTTAGTTTTTAAATTTTGTTGCTTATTTTTCTTTATTCATTTTTTAGTTTTGATTTTTCAGTAGCAGGTATTCCTTTTTATTTATCTGCTAGTGTGTAGTTAATTATTTGCTTAGAAAATTCTGTTGGTGAATTATTTGTGATTGCACCATGTATTCTTATATGAATATCCGTTGCTGATGGTGCGTGGATTATAGGCATGGTAGTGATGAGTGCCCCACTGAAGATTGGGAGAATAATTCTTGTGGTTCAGTGTATGGAGCACCGTCTTCTTATGGTACTTCATACATTATACCCAGGTCTTATGGTCACTTCTCTTCTATGCATTCACCTTTTTCTTATTCCTCTCTAGTCCCACCTGGACCGAGTAGTAATGGAAAACGCTGTTTGTGTTGTTGTAGCACCGACCACGTGTTGAAAGATTGCGCAGAATTTCAGCGCCAGTAGGAGGAGGATGATGAACCGGGTATCCGATTCACTCTATCACCCTCTCAAGTGGATGCTTCTTCTGCTTCTGATTATGTATTCGCAGTACCACCTTGTCTATGGGGGACTGCTGCGGATATACCCATCAACCTTTTTGCTTATCGGTGTGACGACATTATGACATCGTCTCTCCCCATGCACTCTTCCCCTCTTATTGATTCACCCCCGGAGGAACCCACACATAATTTCAATGATGTTGTTGTTCCTCTGGCTTCTTTGCAAAAATTATCTACTCCATTTTTTAGTGAGTCGGTTGATGATGTCATATCAGATTGTGATTCTGAGTCTAAGGTTGCGTCATGGTGTGACGAGGATATTATTCTCATTAATGGTGAGTATTATATCTTGGAACATGTGGACGCACCGAGGTGTGTTGATGAGAAGATCCTAGCTTATGAGGAAGTTTCCACTTCCTTGTTGGATGAGGAGGTCCAAACCACCACCGAGGATCTCGAGCTCTTGGATCCCCCTCACCATGACTCATATGAAACCAATGGTGATCTATGCCTGGATTCTGGTGGAAGTGAGACCGGGACCACTCCCCCAATTATTGATTATTTTAGTTCTTCGTCTTCTTTATTTCTTGATCCCCTTTCTATATCTGAGCTCGTGCGGGTTGAGTCTTCGCATGTGCCTCAGGAGGACTTGGAGATTTTTGCTCGAGTCGTGGATGATAGTATCCTCTTTCACGAGGAGGGTGATTCCTCCTATGTTGAGGAAGCTCCATTAATTGCTTTCTCCTCCTGCCGTCTCCCTGTAGTGGATGATACCTTGCAGGGCAAGGATTTTTTGTGTGAGATGAGTGAGGACCAAGCCTCCTCATCTTACATTCTGTTTCCTCTACTTGCAGTTTGCAGGTATTATTATTCAGGTAGAGGTGTAACTGCTCTATCTCCGTATGGGTACCCATTACCGACACGGATATTAGGATAGTTGCATGTTCATTTTTTATTTCATAGGCCCATTAGCTAGAACTGTATAGAATTTAATAAGTCGTGCTGGGATGACAATAACCCTAGTAGTTATCTTATTTTCTACAGTTTTATATTCATGACTAATTTAGTTTTAGTATTTCTTTTTGTATACTTTTCATTTGTTTTTGCGGAGCTCACCCCTGCAAGTATTCTTGACAACTTCGTATTGGCGGGGTTGTGATTCTTCGTATGGCGGGCCTGCTTCAGGTTTTCACGCATCTTCTGGTATGCTCACTGGCAAAGCATTGGGTAACTTCTCCCCTAGCTTTCTGTTTTGATTTTCACTGTTATATCATTATGTTGTGCTGCTTATGCTAAGTCTAGGGGAGAGCTAATACTTGTTACCTTTTGCACGCGCAGATTTTATGTGCATACTAGAAGCTTTTATAGTTTTATTTTGATTAGTTCATTGCATCGCACACCACTGCACCCACATGAGCGCGTGCTTAGCCATTAGCATGCTACGAGTTAAACTCGTGTCTTTGTTAGATTTGGGAAAATTATTGTGCTGCTTGGGATTGTGGGACAGAGTAAAATGTTAACCTTGCTGTGCTTCTAGTCAATTACTCTCATCTTGTATAGAAATTTGATATATTTAATTTTTCTGTATGCTTATAATTTTATATTTTTCTATTTGTGTAGATACTGTTTATTCTACTCAAAAGTTGGTGAATCTGGTGTGAATCAAATAGTAGTGTATGGATGTGTGTAGTCATCACTATACTCATTTTTCTCGCTTCAGGAGGAAGGATCATCTTTCTCGGTGGCTAAGAACTTGCCCAAAGCTACTCTCGAGGCATTGGTGCATGTTTAGTCTAGCGTGAGTTTGATGTAGGCCATCATTTTGACCCGGTTGAGCTTTATACCGTTCCTAAAGTTTTATCCTTTCTAGCCCTATTGTGCCTACCCTTCTTTTGATTCAGCTCCAACATTATTTCACCAAAGCCTCATAGCCTATCCTAGTTGCACACCCAAGTCGAGCTTTAGTGTTTTCTATTATCATGTTGGGGTGCAATGTGGTGGTACACTTTGTGAAGAATGTGGATGTGCTCCAAGGTATATTTCCTGAGATGAAAAAGGAAAATGATGAAAAAAAATGTTTGTAAAAAGAAAAATTGAAAAGAAAAAGTTTAAATTGAAAATCTTATTGGAGATGTAATTATATTTGGAGTAGGCGGTGCACACACCCATATGTTAAAAGTTAAGTCTGGGGGTGTGGTGTACCTACATATATTGTGGTTAGCGGTTGGATTTATTCTGTTTATGATAGCTCATTTGTGTTAGGTGCATAGCCTTCATGATTATCTTTGTTTACCTCACCGTAACCCAAGCCCCAACTCTTATCCTAAAGTCCTACGGATACTTGCTTGAGTCGAACTAGTGCCATGGAGAGAGTGGGAACGAGCAAGCGTATGGTCCCCAACATTGGTGGATTCCTTTGGATGTTATCCTGAGCCCCGATCTTTTGCAAAGCTCACCTTAGTAGCCTGCCTACTTTCTTCCTATGCGTGACCGGATGATTCACCGTGATTCAATTTTTGAGTAGTAATAAAGTTTTGATATACAATGTGAATAGCATAAACTATTTTGTATACTTAAAAATTTCTTCTATTATATTTGTACGTGTACGAGCATACGACTTTGCATGGTACTCCGTATCGCAATTTATATGTTTGCTAAATCATTTTTCCTGTCTACATAGATTTTGTTTGCTCGGGACACGGAAACAATTAAGTCTGGGGGTGTGATGAGTCCGATTTATATAGGGTTTTTAGGACTCATCTGGGCTTATTTTCTTGCATATCCACTACTTTTTCTATTGGAAAAGTTATATTTTTGTTTAGGGATTCACTTCACAAAAAGTGCATTGTTTTAGCCCGAGGGTGTGCAATTGTGCATACTTTTGTTGGGGGTAAGCACATGGTGCTCCCCATGTTTTTTTTGTAGTTGTTGATTCCATTTTGGTGGTGGGAGCTGGTACCCCAGTTGGTTTCATTACTGTGCAGGTAGTCGGGATGTCCCGAAGCTCATTTTCAGATCTGTGTAAAACGCACGGTCGTGCGCATTTCTTCGCGCACCATTCCAGTGCAATCATGCGTTTCACACAACTATACTGGGGACTTCTGTTTCTACCCGTTCGTTTTGTTCCCGCACAGTTTAGGCCAAATCGTGCGAGAAGGAATCGCACGGTCTGCACATTTTTCTCTGTTTTCCTGCATTCAGGGGTAAATCGTGCGTTTCCTTCATGCACGGGCAAATGCTCCCATGCGCGAGTAAAACGCACGGTTCCCCTATTTTCCTTATTTTCCTGCGTTTTGTGTTTACTCGTGCGATTTCCTTCACGCACGGGCGGACGCTCCAGTGCGCTAGTAAAATGCACGGGTCAATGCATTTCCTTCCGCGATCAAGATCTTTAAGTTAATAACGCACGGTCGTGCGCGGGACCGTGCGTGACCTTTTTTCTGATCTTTTTTCTATTAAAGCGCAGATTCTTCTTCAGATCAGGACAACACTTTTTCCACCCGCCATTTTCATCCAGCTCCGAGGGTTCCATCACCCTTCTTCCTCATCATCGGAGAGGCTCTGGGCAAGCTTTCAACGCCATATTCAAGCCGGAGTTTCCTCTCGGTCTCCTCCTTCATCCTAGAGATTCAAGAAGGGGTTTAACCTAGTGTTCTCCACAAGCAAGGAGAAGTTTATGCCATCTTCCGCCGGCTCGTGACACGAAGAATACAGGTTCATTGGGAGTGAGTGAAAGCCTCCTCTACCCCGGACGCAGTTGTGGACTGAGCTAGGACGCGGATTGACAACTCGGCGATTCCTACCGTGAATCCTCAGCAAGACTTCGGATCCGGTCGATTTCACACACTTTTCTTCTCTTTTTGTTGATAGCTTAGTTGAACGCTTGTATTTGATGAAGTGTTTGTAGTTTGTAAAACGTTTATATTTAATCATGTCTATTTTATTGTAAGTATTCATTATTTGCTTGAGGTGCGCCTTTATTTCCATCCGCCATCCATCCGTTCTTGCCATTCTAGTAATTGCTAGAAGCGTGCGCAGCGAAGAGGTGCTTATGACCCTGAAATTCTGGTTCTTACGCTTTCCTACTCATCCATCCGCCTAGCGATTCGGTGCATAGCGGCTCGACTAGTCTTCCATCCCGCATGGCGAAGCATCGCATAACAGCGTTACGTAGGAGTAGTTGCTAATGTTTTACTTTCTTTTATCGCAATATTAAAACCCCCTTCATATAAGCCTACATAAGGACTTCAATCTCAAGTCCTCCTCGAAATTAACTCCACCTTACTGTGTTCCTTGAGAGATCGATACTTGGGGAAATTCACCCATTTTCTATTACTTGTGCGACTGGTACACTTGCCGTCACATTCGCATCAACGCATCACTTATCCATTAGGTAATAACACTTTTAGTCTATCTGTCGATATAAGAGTAGGCACTACTATCCGCGATATGAAGTCCTCAAATAGAAACAAATGCGAAGCACCTGTATCAAATAGTACTCTTGCCGGGCAATCCCGAATAAGGAAAAAGCATATACATAACATGTTATACAAAAGCAGTTCACAAGGTATAAAGTATATAAATCATGAAAACTATATACTAGTCGTACCTGTGATGACATCTTCCTGTTTAATGGCCTCCTGTTGGCCAAGATTGTATACCCTTGGCTGAGCTGGAGCATATTGAGATGCAGTGGACTCCACCGTCTTTCCATTTTCAGTATACGTTGGTCCTGCCTTCTTATCCTTCCTTGGAAGACCAATGGTACATTCACGGGCAAAGTGCCTTGGCTTTCCATATATGTAACATGTTGGCGGTCCTCACCCTGTTATTGCTCTAGATGTACCAGTATAAGGAGCCTGTCTAGATGACTTGGACTTCTTACCCCATCTCTTACGATAGTCAGACTTTCCAGGATGCGGCGTTTTAAACTCGGGATTTATCACGGCCAAGTCCCTATTGCCTTGAACCCTCTTCATGTCTTTTTCTAACGAATGAGCCGTATTTACCAACACTTGAAAACCCTGGTTCATCGGACCCGAGAACAATAACCTCATCTCATCGCGTAGTCCCTCATAGAACGTATTGGTCTTATGCTCTTTGTCAGCAAAAGTAGACCCTGCATAACGTCCCAACCTGGTAAACTCATGGAGGTAGTAATCCACACTACCCTAACCTAGAGTCAAATGATGGAACTCGTTCTCCATAGCAATCCACTCTGATGATGATAGATGTTTTGCCAAGAACAGTCTCGAAAACTCCTCCATCGAGACCTCTAATAGTCATCTGCCCGCGAAGTAGTGTAACTCTAACTCATCCCACCAAAGCCGAGCCTCTCCTTCAAATAGGAAAGTGGCCAAGGTGACCTTCTATCTCTCCTCTGTCTCGATCGACGTCAATACCCTCTTGACGCGTGGAATCCAATCCTCTACCTGCGTTGGGGATCTCGCACCAATAAATGTAGGAGAACCAAAGATCATGAAGTGCTTTAGTTGCCATTCAGTCGCTCGCTACTTAACCAAAGCCTCAGCAAGCATCTGCCTAACAGACATAGGCTCAGTTACACCAAGCTGTACTGGAACCATTTCAGGTGGCACCTACCCAATCAGTTGTACATTCATCAATGCAAACATTGCCTCAGCAACTAAGCATACTATTTCTGCAGAAGGAGGGGGTGTGGGAATCTCAGATGGTGCCACACTCTCTACAGAACATTGGGGTTCAGATTGTCCCGCACCACTTCTAGTCACCTATACATGTAATATACACAATTTAGCGACAACTCAAAAGGAAAACCACAATCAATAGGAACACACAGGTTCCTCAAACTTGTGTATTTTCATTCCTAAGTTGACATTCTTGAGTTCATTTTTGTTATAACGGTAAAAACAGACACGTGCTCGCCACCCCTCAAAAGAATTCGACCATGAATTCGTAGAAGAAAGACCAAAACTAGCTGATACCAAAATTTTAACACCTCTATCTGTCACATGAAATATAACAGAGGGTCCGGCCGAGTCCCTATGCCATATCCCAAAGACAGTCAGTGGAGTTACATATTAAAATCAAAACTACATGCATCCTAACTCAGAGCATTCTAGCGGAAGCTTTAAGGGTTAACTTTTGAACTCAAGTATACATGAATGTCCACTATATAAAAAATAGGAATTTTTTACAAAAATACATAGAAGCTACGGCTTAAGGTCTTACAATTATGAAAGTGAGTGTAAGATCAATCCTTCACTCTAGAGAGGGGTGAATAGAGGGTTTTAAAATAATTTCGCAAATATGAAAATTATTCTAGTAGTGGAAGACTTAATTTAGTTAGTGTAGAGTGTGTTGCGCGCTAGGGTTCGAAGAAAATAAACGCAACCGAACTAGCAACCCGATGAGGCAAGTATACCTATCGAATTGTAGCAAGGGGACACAAGTGTCGTATTGAAATCCGGGAACTGTTGGCTATGCTTACTCACACGAACGCTATTATCTTATCGACGAAAAAAACTAGGGTTTTAGAAAATCTAAGTGCATGGGAGAAAGTAAAGCTATACTAGAAAGAGAAACACTGCAATTAAGTAAAGCTATTAAGTAAAACGACTACTACGAAGGGTAGAAAAATATGAAATGGAAATGCACTCGATCAAGATTCACCTCGGCTAAAGACGATTAAGAAAATGCGATAAAAATCTAAACTTAATAGGATAAAGGTCCTTGACCGTGGAGGTTCCTAAAGCTTGAACACGCTTCTCTCGAAGTCGTGCCCAACTGAGTATAGGAAGGTCCGACCGACTCTCGTCTAAATCGGAGGCCTAAATCTCGCTTTACTCGGTGAACCCCACTATTGGATTTTACTCCAATCCGGGAGATTTGGACGTCTGCCTCTCTCGAGAGGTGCGTACAACTCCCTTTACTCTTGAATGCTCACTTCATTCTTTCGGCCTCTCGGCTAGCCCAGAATGAAAGCAAAGGCGGAGAGTATATATCGAAAATATACCTCCAACCCGTGATTAATCAAGAGTAATTCAAGGCCCTAACCTAAAAAGAAAAGATTAATTAAAACATCATAACATAATCGCTCTAACCTCGGATCATCAAGATCGAGTACAAGGAGGATTAGTTAATCATTATGGAATGGAGGAAGGGGGATGAGTAGTAAAGCATAAGAACAACACAAGCTGAACAAGAACACAAGCTAAACACAAGCTAAACAAGAACACTTTTATTAATTAAAAGGGGCAAGCTACACTGTTGAAATTAAAATTACAAGTGCATGAAATGGAAATCCTATTCTAGCCCTACAATTAGCACTACGAAAGAGCAAAGATTACAAAGAAAGCATAAACAAGCTAAGATTTAACTAGGGTTAAACAAAAATTACAAAGAGAGGGGGAGGGAGAGAGAGAGAAAGCATGAAAAAACTCAAAAACCAAAGGGGCAGCACCTCCCCCCACTCAACCAAAGCTTGCTGAAATGGAGAGGGGGGGTCTCAATTTATAGAATTTTTTCTCGGGTTGGTCACTCGCTCCGACACGCCCTAGGGGGCGTGTCATGGGGTGTGATAGTACTATTTTGACCTCGGGATCTGGATTCTGGCGGGAGGGATGATTGCTTCGGTATGTCGATGGTCACGCCCTAGGTCACGCCCGTGACAGGGGGGCATGACAGGCACGTCATGTCCAAATCATTGGTCCGAAATCCGTCAGTCGTCGAAAAGTTGATGTCACGCCCCAGGTCACGCCCGTGACGGGGGGCGTGACGGTACTGTTTGCGTGCTGTGGCGGAACGATATTTAATGCGGCGGCTGGCTTTGCGGCAGAGGGCGACACGCCCATATTCACGCCTGGTGACACGCCCAGGGAGGGCGTGTCAGGGGGCGTGACAGCGGTTTTTACCGTTTTTCTATCCCTTCCAGCAGGAGTCCTCGGGATCGGGTGACACGCCCTAGGTCATGCCCAAGGAGGGCGTGACAGGGGGGCGTGTCAGGTCATTTTTGACAAATTTCTTGAAAACCTGCAAAAGGACAAGAAAATGTTAGTGGCAATAAAATTTACATAAAAAGGATAAAAATAAACTAATAATAGACATGATTTGTACACTATAAAATAGAAAATACGATAATAGTTTATGCTACAAAACGTATTATCAAATTCCCCCAAGCTTAAGCTTTGCTTGTCCCCAAGCAAAAAATATAAAAACTAGATATTTATAAAAAGGACTAATCAAAAAGTTCTAATTATGCCTACACATGTACTATGCGAAATTCTTAGTAGGGAAAAGGTGAAATGTAAGTCTAAAATAATTATTTAGGTATGGTAAAACTTTTATAAACTTTACACAATAAAAATAAATCATCCAAAATTTTAACGAGATTTTTTAAATGGACTTGAGCAAAGCAACGAAAATGAAAAACACGCATTGAGTTGTTACTAGATCCAAGCAACGCATTATAAGTATATCAATTTAATTAACAAAAATCTAGGTTTAAATCCAAAACTAAAACTGATTTACTGTTTTTCTTTTCTTAGTTATTAAATAAAAATCAAAAAGCGTGAATCAAAAGAACTTAAATAGGACAGAAACGTTTGGTTTAGGAAAATGATGAGGAGTGGAATTCAAAGATAAACGTGAAGGTTTTAAAATCGCACTAAACCAAAGCAAAGAGTTTCAAAAACTTTCATAAAAATATATACACATTTTTTTTCTTTTTCTACTTTTTTTTTCATTTTTTTTCTTTTTTCAAAACAAAGGCCATAAATATTTTTATTTTCCTTTTTGAGCTGGCCAAACAAAAATAAACATCACTTTCGAACATACTTTTTTTTTCTAAAACCTTTCTCCCACAAAAATCACAAAATACCCTATCAAAATCGTCAAAATAATTTATGAAACTCAAAAAGGCTAGTGTGATTCGATAGGTTGGAAATTTTGGCTTTGGTGAAACTGAAATGAAGGGAGGAGCTATCAAATGAAATCGGAAAAAGGCTCAAAAATGGCTAACTAGTGGTAAAAGTTTTTCAGGTTGGCAAGAAAGCTCAAACGAAAACAAAAACGGCCTAAATCATTTTCACGCTTTTGAATTTATTTAAAACAAAGGTTTGAAAATTTTCAAAAAGCGAGTCCTAGATAATAAAAGAATATTGATGAAATTAACTTGAAAATAGAAATAATAGGTGGCTTGGATCGTTCACATCTACTACGTTATTCAAAAGTTGAATTTACAAAAATTATTCAAAAACGAAAAAGAAAATAGTGGATGATGAATTTTTGAGAAAGTAAAGGGAATAAAAACAAAAAACCATAATAGAAATGCGAGTTTTTAGAAAAATATTTCACCTTAACATGCTACCGTGAATTAAAACACAGCATGGCTAACATTTTACTTGTGAAACATAATTAAAAGGGACAATTAGAAATATTATAATTAACTAAGTTGTTTATAGGAGATTTTGAGTAAAACAAAAACAAAAACTAGGGGTACTATTGAAATATCAAAATGTCTAAACCATTCAAAAACACATATATATATTTTTTAATTTTGAGAAATATTCTATTTTTTTGGATTTTTAGAAATTTTTTCTCTTTTTTTTGGAATTTTAAGATATTCATTTTTTTTATTTTGGAAATATTTAAAATATATACAAAAAGAAAAATATTTACACTAAGCAAAAATGAAGGAGGAAGTCCTCCTCCAAGCTTAAAACAGACATTGCCCTCAATGGCTAAAGAAGGGGATTGGAGAAGGAGAGAAAAATAAAGTACAGAATTGAAAGACAGAATTGAAATACAGGTACTTCCCCGGATTTATTTGCTGCGAAAGCTGAGTGGTGCCGCTCCTCCGAATGTCTTCTTTGGACTTCGTGATGGATTCAGCAATGTTGGAGCAGGCGATCGCAGAAGCTTCAGCTTGTCGGAGCCGTCCGAGGCAAAAATTGTAAAATAAAGAAAACAGAAAAAGATAACTTGGGTTGCCTCCCAAGAGCGCCCTTTGGTTAAAGCGTCATTGAGCTCGACGCATCAAAAAAATAATTTTGTCCAAAAATATTATTGTCCCGAAATAAAATTGTCTTTAGCAAAAAATTAAAAGTTTCAGATTACAGTTCGTGAAGCAGAAATTTAATAATGTTTGGACTGACATTATCATCACCAGAAAAGTAGAGTTTAAGACGCTGACCATTCACTTTGAAATTTCCCTTATCAGGATGAGAAATTAAAACAGTTCCATAAGGAAATACTTCTAAAACAGAAAACGGGCCAGACCAGCGAGATTTTAATTTGCCCGGAAATAAACGTAAACGAGAATTTTATAAAAGGACTTGGTCGCCCGGCTTAAAGTTTTTAGGGTGCCTTAAGTGTTTATCGTGTAAACGCTTCGTCCGCTCTTTATAAAGTTTATTATTTTCATAAGCATAAGAGCGCCACTCATCGAGTTCATTTAGTTGAAATTTTCGAAGGTCACTGACTGAGTGGGGATCGAAGTTTAAAAATTTTAAGGCCCAAAAGGCGCGGTGTTCTAACTCTACGGGCAGATGGCACGATTTTCCATAGACCAGCTGATACGGCGTACATCCGAGGGCGGTTTTGTACGCTGTTCGGTAGGCCCATAAGGCATCGTCAAGTTTGGCTGACCAGTCTTTTCTAGAAGTTGAAACAGTCTTTTATAAAATTCTTTTTATTTCTCTATTAACTACTTCGACTTGACCGTTAGTTTGGGGGTGGTAGGCAGTGGACATCTTATGTGTAACGCCGTATTTGGAAAGGATTTTTGAAAATTGCGCGTTACAAAAATAGGAACCCCTATCGCTAACGATTGCGCGAGGCGTGCCGAATCTAGAAAATAAGTTTTTAAAAAACGTGACTACAACTCGGGAGTCGTTCGTAGGAAGAGCTTGGGCCTCAGCCCATCGTGAAACATAATCAACAGCAACTAAAATATATTTGTTTCCGAAGCTAGAAGGAAGGGGGCCAACAAAATCAATTCCCCAGAGGTCGAAAATTTCGCACTCTAAGAAATAATTTTGCGGCATTTCATTTTTATTAGAAATATTGCCCGACCGTTGGCAACTATCACACCTGCTCACAAAGGCTTGCGCGTCTTTAAACAGGCTAGGCCAGTAAAAACCCGCGCAAAGCACCTTGTGAGCGGTGCGAGCAGCTTGATAGTGCCCACCTGTCGGACCTTCATGCAAATGTTTTAGAATATCAATTCCTTCATCAAAAGAAACACATCTCCTTATTACCTGATCCGCACAAATTTTGAAAAGATGCGGGTCTTCCCAAAAGTAGTTTTTCAGCTCAGAAAAGAATTTCTTCTTTTGCTGAGAGGAGAACTCTCTTGGGAGCACCCGGGCCACTAGATAGTTGGCGATGTGCGTGAACCAAGGAGAAGTAGATGTATTAACTAAAAGCAGCTTCTCATCAGGAAAATAGTCATTAAAAGATTTTTCATTTAATTTTTCTATAAAGGGGTTATCTAATCTGGATAGATGGTCGGTGACCAAGTTCTCCGCTCCTCGCTTATCACGGATCTCTAAGTCAAACTCCTAGAGGAGTAAGACCCAGCGAATCAAGCGAGGCTTGGCATCCGTTTTGGCAAGAAGGTACTTGAGGGCCGAGTGGTCCGTAAAAACAATGATTTTTGAAAGTGTAATGTAAGGGCGGAATTTATCAAAGGCGAATACTACAGCTAAGAGCTCCTTCTCGGTTGTGGTGTAATTTTCTTGTGCAGATGTGAGGGTTTTACTAGCGTAATAGATGGGGTGGAAGTTTTTAGATATGTGTTGACCTAACACGGCTCCCATCGCAAAACTACTCGCATCGCACATAATCTCGAATGGAAGGTCCCACACCGGAGCTATCATAATCGGTGCGTTAATTAGCTTTTCTTTAATTGATTCAAAGGCAGAAATACAAGAGTCATCAAAAATGAATGGAGCGTCTTTTTTCTAAGAGATGGGTGAGGGGCTTTGTGATCTTGGAGAAGTCCTTTATAAAACGACGATAAAAACCAGCGTGGCCTAGGAAACTTCTTATAGCTTTTATGTTTGTAGGCGGCGGCAACTTCTCAATAACTTATATCTTGGCAACGTCTACCTCAATACCTTTAGCAGAAATTTTATGACCCAAAACTAACCCTTCCCTCACCATAAAATGGCATTTTTCCCAATTTAGGGCAAGGTTAGTTTCTTCGCATCGTTCTAAGACTTTTTCGAGGTTTTCTAAACATCTATCGAAGGAATCGCCGAACACGGAGAAGTCGTCCATGAATACCTCCATAATGCTTTCTACGTACTTGTCAAATATTGCGAGCATACATCGCTGGAATGTAGCTGGCGCATTGCATAATCCAAATGGCATTCTTCGGTACACGAAGGTGCCGAAGGGACAAGTAAACGTAGTTTTCTCTTGGTCCTCGGGAGAGATGGGTATTTGAAAGTACCTCGAGAGGCCATCGAGAAAACAATAAAAGCTATGGCCGGAGAGACGTTCTAAAATCTGGTCGATAAACGGTAAAGGAAAGTGGTCCTTACGGGTGGCGTCATTTAACTTACGGTAATCTATGCACATACGCCAACCCGTCACCGTCCACGTCGGGATTAATTCATTATTCTCATTACTAACTATGGTTATCCCTCCCTTCTTTTGAACTACCTGAACGGGGCTAACCCACTTACTGTCCGATATAGGGTAGATAATTCCTGCGTCTAATAGTTTCATAACCTCGCCCTTGACTACTTCTTTCATATTTGGGTTTATACGGCGCTGAGGTTGGATAGAGTTACGCGAATTATCTTCCATTAAAATTTTATGGGTACAGAAAGATGGGCTTATGCCCTTGATATCAGAAATTTGCTAAGCAATAGCCCAGCGATGCTTACGTAGAACTAGAAGAAGTTTATCGTTTTGCGTATCCGTGAGGTAGGCCGAAACGATAATTGGTAACTTGGAATCCTTTTCTAAGAAAGCATACTTAAGGTGTTCGGGGAGTTCTTTAAGTTTTAGGGTAGGGGGTTCTTCATAAGAGGATTTTGAGATTCTTTCTTTTTCAAAAATAATATCTTCATAAACTTTTTTATAAGGAACGTAATAAGGGGTGGGGCTAGCAGCCAAGACGGCTTCTTGTAGCGATTCAGTGGGAAGAATAGAGGAAGAACAAAAATCAGAAAATTCTTTTTCAAACTCAGAAAGACAATAAGAAGATTCATCACTTCCTTGCAGTGATTCCGTTGTAAGAGAAGAGGAGCAAAAAGTAGAAAATTCTTTTTCAAAGTTGGAGAGACAGTAGGAAGAATCATCACTCACGGCGTCTACGAAAAAACATGAGTCATCGTTCGCTAAGGTGTTCTTCATCGAAGGGGTGATAGAAAATGTGACTTCGTCGTCGCCTACTCGAAGAAAGAGCTTACCATTGCTTACGTCAATGATGGCTCGGGAGGTGGCAAGGAAGGGTCGGCCAAGGATCAGGGGAACCTCGACATCTTCTTCGATGTCCAAAATGACAAAGTCCACCGGGAAGATGAACTTGTCGACTTTCACTAGAACGTCCTCCACTATTCCTAACGGGTACTTGACGGATCTATCGGCTAGCTGGATACTCATACGCGTGGGGTTAAGGCTACCAATCCCTAACTTTTTGAACAACGAAAAGGGCATCAGGTTTATACTCGCGCCTAAGTCGGCTAACGCGTGTTTAACAAAAAGATCACCGAAGATACACGGGATAGAGAAACTACCCGGGTCAATGATTTTCTTCAGCAAACCATTTGTTAAAACGGCGGAGCACTCGGCGTTTAGCGTGACGTGCAAAAGATTCTCTAACTTCTTCTTGTTTGTGAGGAGGTCTTTAAGATATTTGGCATATTTCGGCATCTGCGAAATAGCCTCGTGGAAGGGAAGATTAATGTGGATTTGTTTGAAGATTTCTAAGAAGCGGGAGTACTGATCATCTTGACGTTGTCTATTAAGTTCAGAGGGGTATGGAGGAGTTGAATTATTTTTGAAGATGGGTGGTGGAGTGAGATTATTTTCTAAAGCGGGGGTGATTACTTCTTCAGCAGAGGGTGGAATTTTTAAAACGGGAGCGGAGCTTTGATTTTTAGAGGCGAGAGCGGAGCTTGCCTCGGGCTCTTCACTTACCATACCGGAGACTTGCTTCCCACTCCGAAGAGTTATAGCTTTCGCTTGCTCTCTCGGGTTGGGTTCGGTATTGGAAGGAAGAGACCCTGCGGGTCGCTCAGAAATTATTTTCACGAGCTGTCCTACCTGATTTTTTAGACTTTTTACGCTTCCGGTTAAAGTTCTTATGGTAGCGTCATTTGTGGTGATATATTTAGAAAGTAATTCCTCCAAGCTTGGAGGTTTTGGGTAATTTTGAAGAAGTGGTGGTGGTGGTGGTGCAGAAAAATCATTTTGCGGGGGTGGGCGCATTGCATTCGATGGATTACTCAATGAAAAGTTCGGATGATTTCTTAAAGCAGGGTTATAACTATTCGGAAAATTAAAACCAGGCGGATGAAAATTCGCAGCAGAAAAATTATTAAAAGCAGTTCTAGGCATATTATTAACATAATCTAAATGTTCTGGAGTAGGGGTTGGAGATTCCCATACCTGAGGGGCGGAGGCAGCAGTCATCTCCGTTATCTTTTTGCTTAGGATTTCTACTTGCAGAGCGAGCTGGGAGACGTTGTCCACTTCATAGATACCTGCAGGCTTGTTCGGGCGGGACCTAGGCACATTCCACTGATAAGTGTTCATGGCCATGTCCTCAAAAATCTTAAGAGCAGCTTCCGGGGTCTTATGATTTAAAGTTCCGCCAGAAGCTGCGTCTATCATTTGCTTCGTGCTTTGATTTAGCCCGTTATAAAATGTCTGCACTTGTAACCATACAGGCAGCGCGTGATGTGGGCATCATCTTAATAATTCTTTAAATCTCTCCCAGGTTTCGTATAGGGTTTCAGAGTCTATTTGTCCGAAGGCAGAGATGTCGTTCCTAAGTTTTGCAGTTTTAGCTGGCGGAAAATACTTCGCCAAAAATTTTTCAGTTAATTCATTCCAAGTGGTTATGCTATTTTTTGGAAGTGTGTTCAGCCACTGCTTAGCTTTAGTTCTTAGAGAGAAGGGGAAGAGTCTCAGCCTGATCGCATCATTTGTGACACCATTTATTTTGAAGGTGTCACAAATTTCAAGAAAGCTAGCTATATGTGCGTTCGGATCTTCATCTTGAAGTCCGTCAAATTGCACATATTGCTGCACCATTTGAATTATGCTAGGCTTTAGTTCGAAGTTATTATTTGCTATAGCAGGGCGGACTATACTTGATTCTGTTCCCTCGAGGTTCGGTCGTGCATAATAGGACATAGTCCTTTGCACGACCTCATCTACGTTGGGTTCTTCCATTCTTAAAGTAGCAAATGACTCGGAGTGCTCAACAGGCACTTGGATAGTAGGACATTGAAATCGCGATCTTCTCCGAAGAGTACGCTCAATTTCGTGGTCCAAGTCCAAAATGACAGACGGACTCCCGCGGGTCATGCACTAAAAGAACAGAAAAGAAGAAGAGGAAGAGAAAAAGGATAAACTAGAAAAAAGATTAGAAATTTTTTTTTTCTTTTTGAAATAGATTTTTTTTTTTATAGATTAACTCCCGAACTTCCCAAGGACTACCCCGTGAAGGGTTCGCAAGGTACTAGACAAGACAGTGGCACTTAAAGCCCTTTGCCCTTTTCGAGAGAATTAGGTGGCGTAGAAAAATTGTGAGGTTGGTTACTATTAAAAGCGGTGATAAATTTTTTTTGATTTTTAAAATTTTAAAGAAAGAGGATGAGAAAGAGAAGAGATAAAATTAATAGGTTCGTGTTTTCAAAATATCAACGGAAGTTGGTTCCCCGGCAACGGCGCCAAAAACTTGTTGCGCGCTAGGGTTCGAAGAAAATAAACGCAACCGAACTAGCAACCCGATGAGGCAAGTATACCTATCGAATTGTAGCAAGGGGACACAAGTGTCGTATTGAAATCCGGGAACTGTTGGCTATGCTTACTCACACGAACGCTATTATCTTATCGACGGAAAAAACTAGGGTTTTAGAAAATCTAAGTGCAGGGGAGAAAGTAAAGCTATACTAGAAAGAGAAACACTGCAATTAAGTAATGCTATTAAGTAAAACGATTACTACGAAGGGTAGAAAAATATGAAATCAAAATGCACTCGATCAAGATTCACCTCGGCTAAAGACGATTAAGAAAATGCGATAAAAATCTAAACTTAATAGGATAAAGGTCCTTGACTGTGGAGGTTCCTAAAGCTTGAACACGTTTCTCTCGAAGTCGTGCCCAACTGAGTTTAGGAAGGTCCGACCGACTCTCGTCTAAATCGGAGGCCTAAAACTCGCTTTACACGGTGAACCCCACTATTGGATTTTACTCCAATCCGGGAGATTTGGACGTCTGCCTCTCTCGAGGGGTGCGTACAACTCCCTTTACTCTTGAATGCTCACTTTATTCTTTCGGCCTCTCGACTAGCCCAGAATGAAAGCAAAGGCAGAGAGTATATATCGAAAATATACCTCCAACCCGTGATTAATCAAGAGTAATTCAAGGCCCTAACCTAAAAAGAAAAGATTAATTAAAACATCATAACATAATCGCTCTAACCTCGGATCATCAAGATCGAGTACAAGGAGGATTAGTTAATCATTATGGAATGGAGGAAGGGGGATGAGTAGTAAAGCATAAGAACAACACAAGCTGAACAAGAACACAAGCTAAACACAAGCTAAACAAGAACACTTTTATTAATTAAAAGGGGCAAGCTACACTATTGAAAATAAAATTACAAGTGCATGAAATTGAAATCCTATTCTAGCCCTACAATTAGCACTAAGAAAGAGCAAAGATTACAAAGAAAGCATAAACAAGCTAAGATTTAACTAGGGTTAAACAAAAATTACAAAGAGAGGGGGAGGGAGAGAGAGGGAAAGCATGAAAAAACTCAAAAACCAAAGGGGCAGCACCTCCCCCCACTCAACCAAAGCTTGCTAAAATGGAGAGGGGGGGTCTCAATTTATAGAATTTTTTCTCGGGTTGGTCACGCCCTCCGACACGCCCTAGGGGGTCGTGTCATGGGGCGTGACAGTACTATGTTGACCTCAGGCTCTGGATTCTGGCGGGAGGGATGATTGCTTCGGTACGTCGATGGTCACGCCCTAGGTCACGCCCGTGATAGGGGGGCGTGACAGGCACGTCATGTCCAAATCATTGGTCGGAAATCCGTCAGTCGTCGAAAAGTTGATGTCACGCCCCAAGTCATGCCCGTGACGGGGGGCGTGACGGTACTGTTTGCGTGCTGTGGCAGAACGACATTTAATGCGGCGGCAGGCTTTGCGGCAGAGGGCGACACGCCCATAGTCACGCCTGGTGACACGCCCAGGGAGGGCGTGTTAGGGGGCGTGACAGCGGTTTTGACCGTTTTTCTGTCCCTTCTAGCATGAGTCCTCGGGATCGGGTGACACGCCCTAGGTCACGCCCAGGGAGGGCGTGACAGGGGGTCGTGTCAGGTCATTTTTGACAAATTTCCTGAAAACCTGCAAAAGGACAAGAAAATGTTAGTGGCAATAAAATTTACATAAAAAGGATAAAAATAAACTAATAATAGACATGATTTGTACACTATAAAATAGAAAATACGATAATAGTTTAGGCTACAAAACGTATTATCAGAGTGCTTGACAGAAATCAAAATAAAACAAACAAAAGAGCAAATCCACAACACACAGCAAATAAAATAGCAAATAACCAGAAGACACAAGGAACTATAGTGGTTCCCCAAAACCTGGGTACATCCACTCTTCTACCACCCTTGGTAGGAATCCACTACAGGATGAGTTGATCTGGTGTCCTGGGCACCAATGAGCACGTGTCTTGCCATCACTGTGTTTTGATCAGGTCTCAGAAACCAAAGCAAAACATTTGAAGGGAGTTTAAAAACCCTTTTACAAGAAAGGAAAAATAAAAATTGTGAAGCTGTCTTCTCTGTCAACAATCAAAGAGAAGCACAATTGGATGAGATGTTGTCAAAGCTCCCCCTGAGATTAGCAAGAGTTCAGGAGCTGGAAGCTTTGCAAGGGTGATAGTTCTTCAATGAAAAGAATTCTTCAGCAAAAGATGATTTCTGCAAGAACTGAAATGTTTGTTGTCTGGAGTGTGAATGATGAAGACTTTTAATCAACAAGAATCACAAAGAAAACTTGTTCTATTTTCTGAGTTATTGATCTTCTTATTCTTTCTCTGTGTGTCTCTGTTCTGTGTATACTGCTGTGTATATGTTCTTGTTCTCTCTGAATGATAATAAGAAATCTAGTTGTAAAAAATTCTTGATATCCGTTAGCAAAGTCATAAAGACTTTCCATAAATGTCAACTGTCTCTGGAGGAAATAACCTAAGTACATTCCTTCTTTATCTCCTTGAAACATGCTCCAGATTTATTATAACGGCTAGACATCTTCTGCAATAAATGCTCTGAGTTGAAGACATTTGAAATCCTTATGAAACTGACAAAATTCAAGAAATCGTCGATCTCAAAAGATAATCGTCTATCTGAGCTCAACTATAGTAGAACTGAGCTCAGAGATATTGGAATTAGTCTAAGACAGAAATCGTAGAACTGAGCTCAGAGATCGTCGAACTGAGTTCGACGCCTCGTCGACTTGAGCTCAGAGATCGTCGAACTGAGTTCGACGCTTTGCCAACCTGAACTTACAAATAGTCGAACTGGGTTCGACGCTTCGTCGATCTGAGCACGACGACAACTTGAATTCTTCTTCTTGGCTTCTCATCTGAACTGGGAGGTCTTGGGGAAAGCTTCAAACCTAAGTCCTAAGCCTTAGACCTAACTAGTTGACCTTTACTCTATACAACAAGGTCAAAGCAACCATCCTATAGACATAGTGATCCTGACCCAAATTAGTAATAGGGTGTTCTAACAATCTCCCCCTATTTGGGTTAGGATCACTATTTACATGAGATATAAGAAATGAAAACAACAGAATTAGAAATACAAAAAGCATTACAGAACCACAGATATATAATTATATTACACCAAATAGTCTAGCAGAGATATAAAAGAGTTTTCAGCTTACACCCAGATTAATGCTTATCATCAGTTCTTTTCTTTAAAATGATTTCTCTGTTTGGATTTTCTTAATCTTTCTTTGATCTAAAGTCATCAGCAACACCAAGAGTCTTATGGCTTCTATTTCTAAGAATAATAGCTTCAGGATGTAGCTGCATGTACTCCTCAGTATTGAAGAATTTCTTGGAGCTGTATCTTTCAAGTTATTGACTTCTTTGATCTGATAGAGTTGAGATATTGGAAGTATCTTGGCCTTTTTTTTCTTGCTTTCTTGATTTGATCTAGAGCAGCCATTTCTTTTAGTCTGGCTGTCTAGGAGACTGGGTTATTCTTTGGGTCTACAAAAGGAACTGGTGGCTCATACTTATTGATGGTGTCAGTGGGAGGAGCTTTAGGATGAAAGCCTTCTTTAAGCTTATAAGGAAAAGGACCAGAAGTGGAATCACTTGGGCTTTGTCCTTTCCTTTGATAAGGTTGATGTGTTGACTGTCCTCTGGAATAAACTTGATAATCTCTTTGATTGCCTCTGTACTGACTTCCTCTTGACTTATTGCCTCTTTGTTGATATCCTATTGATTGAGATCTTCCTTGAGACTTAGAGGATCTTTGAGATAAAGCATATGAGGATTGATGAGCTGAGTTTCCACCAGATCCTGAACCTGGAGAAGGAGGAGGATTATAATGAGAAGTTCCTTGGTCATATTTCCTTTTCTTCCTCATGGCCTTCAACTGGTTCTTAGAGAATTACATCCAGTGCTCAGTTATAGGATAGTTGTGCAGAATATAATATGGAATGTTATGATCAGAAGTAGTCTTGGACAATTGAACTCTTTTCATAGCTTTACTTCTAGCTTTCCTCTTCTTTGCAATAGTTGCTGAGGAATCATCAGAGTCAGTTCTGAATTCATCATCGTCATTAGAATTCTGAGGCTCATCATATAAAACATTTATTTCCTTTAATATTTCCTTAGAGATAACAGGAGCTGGAGAAGGAGGAGCAGGAATAACAATATCAGTAATTGAAATAACAGGAACAACAACATCTGAAATAATAGGCTCAGGAGCTGAACAAACTGGCTCAACTGGCTCTATAATAGCCTCTGAAAAAGTAACATCAGCAGCAGCAGCAGCAAGAACCACATAAATACTTTCCACAGGTTTAACTAAATTTATATACATCTTTATCAGGGTTGGATCACAGTAGGAGAGGGGAACAATAGCCCTAGTTAAATCTTCAGCAAGGAGAGGTGCTGGAAGATAACGGCTATAAAAAGAATCAAATAATGATAATAAAGAATGTATATCTACTACAGGATTGATGGTTGGAGCTGGAGCTAGAACTGAAACTTTCTCTGAAGCTGGACTTTCTGAAACTAGAACTTCTGATATCTGCATTTCTGAAGCAAAATTCTCTGAGGGTAGCACTTCTTCATTAGGCATCTCACCCTGCCTAGTTTCAGTGAAAACTTAATTTAGGCCCCCAGAAGAAGGGATGGCCTGAAGGGAGAAGGGAGAAGAAAATCTAACAGATAAATCATTCAAAGTCTTGACTAAGGGAGCCAAGGTTCAATCCAGTAAGAGAGTTAGCTTGGGTGCAAACAACTCATACAATCTATCTGCTAGAGGAAGAAGATCTACTTGCTCAAGATTAACTTGAGTAGAGGTAGAAGGAGGGGCTACATAGATGGATGGAATTGCTGCAGGGTGATGTGGTATGGATGGTTGAGAGATGGGGATGGATGTTATGGATGAAGCTGGGATGGTGACTATTGGTAGAAATGAGGAGGTGGTAGGGGGAAAGGATGGTTGAGAGATGATGTCATGAAGGATTTGCTGAAAGGATGATGAGGTGGGTGGAATGTTTGGAGGTGAAGAAGGGGAATCATCCATTAATGAATCATCAAGAAGATGGGAGGATGATTCTAAGTCAATGGATGAGAAGAAATTTAATGGATGGAAAGCTTCTTGAAAATTGGCTGGAGGAGGTGAAGAAACTATTGAAGGTGGAGAGGGAGGTGAAGATATGGATGATGTGACTGGTTGTGGAGAGGGAGGAGAGGATATGGATGGGGATGACAACACTTCTGCTGGGGCAGTGGACTGAGGAGAAGTGACTATTTCCTCCTTGTGCCTGAAGAAGCTTTAGCTGCAGGAGCCCTGCTGGATTTGATAATCTGTCTCTCCCACTTGCCAAAAAGGGCTGAAGAGAGCCTCTTTGAAGCATTAATATGCATTCCATTTGACACCAACAACTGAGGGCACCTATTTTGCAGGAATAGGCCCAAAATTCTTCCAAAATTCACAAAATTCTTATTTACCTTTTTCTTAATCAAATAAAAGAAAATGGCTCCCCAATCCAGGTGTTTCTTATCTACTATTACAACCATTAGACAAAATTGATGTCTTGATATTGTGTAATGGGCTGAATGTTTGGCTAATATCACTTTTCCTACAACATCTGCTAGAATTCTATACTCCATAGATAGATTTTTCTTCAGTAACTTACTAGGGTTCTCAGAATTATGACCCATTCTATCTAACATTTCTGTAAATTCTACCCCTGATAGTTCTATGCTATCATTTCCAGTACTTAATCCAAAATTTTTTGTAAGAATGGCTAGGGTTAGGGATACCTATGTCCCTAAGATGGTTCCAATTACTGTGTTTTGATCCAGATTGTGGGCAGTAAAGACTCATTCTTTAATCTCATCTGCTACTAACTTGAATCTGGAAGTCATGATGTTCACAAGTTGTTGCTCCTTGAAAAGTTACAGAATATCCTTGGACAACTGATCAGTTCCTTCAAAAGATTCCAAGTCAATGTCGAAACCAGTGTCGAACTTCATTGCGGGTAGTACGGCGACTGAGACCGACATAGTTCTTGTAAAAACAGATAAGATCAAGTGTAGAAAAGTTTGGAGGGAAAGAAAATTCTTACAGAAAGTATGAAAGCGCAAAGGAGAAGGACGCCTAAAAAATGATTTTATATCAGGGTTTGACACAGAAAAGGAGAGATCGTTGAACTCAGCTCGATGATAGATGGCTCTAGGGGAAACTGAAAGGTCTGAACATCATCGTCCTCCGTTTGACATTTTTTAACATCATCGATCTTCGTTCGATGATAATTGAGATCGCTGACCCAGAAGGATAGTCTAGCACTATCTGGAAAAATGCGGAGCTTCGTTCGATGATTCCTAACATCGTCGATCTCGGTTCGACGAAAAATGAAAGATAGTTGAGGACTATCTGGAAATGACGAGCTCCGTTCGACGATCTTCAGGAAAATCGTCGAGCGCAGTTCAGAGATAGAGAAAACCTATAGACACTAGGAAATTCAAAATTTTAGCCTAGTCTTTTTCTCTTTTTAAAGATCTTGGAACTTAATTAAGACTTCCTCCATCTAACATCTCTAACTGATTAAGGAAGAAAGTGTGTTTCTTTTCATCCAAAGGTTTGGTGAAAATATCTCCCCTTTGTAAATTAGTTGGGATGTATTCCAATTGAATTTTATTTTTCTCTACATTATCCCTTAAGAAATGATGCCTGATCTCTATGTGTTTTGTCCTACTATAGAGGACTAGATTTTGAGCTATTGAAATAGCACTAGTGTTATCACAAAATATTTTGGACTTCTCTAAGTTATAGCCATAGTCTGGGAGATGATTTTGAATCCACAATATCTGTGAGCAACAACTACCTGCTGCCATATATTCAGCTTCAGCAATTGATGTGGACACAGAAGTTTTTTTCTTGCAAAACTAGGAGACAAGTCTGTTACAAAGAAACTGACAAGTTCCACTGGTGCTTTTCCTGTCTACTCTACATCCAGCATAATCAGCATTAAAAAATCCAATTAAATCAAATCCTGAATCAGCTGGATACCAGAGACTTAGATTTGGACAACTTTTCACATACCTAAGAATCCTCTTAACTAATGTGAGGTGTGACTCTCTAGGGCTGACTAGGAATCTAGCACATATGCATGTAGCAAACATTATATCAGGTCTACTAGCTGTAAGATACAATAAGGAGCCAATCATTGCTCTATATATCGTCTGATCAACTGGTTTCCCATGTTCATCAACATCTAATACAGCATTAGTAGGCATGGGTGTTTTCATAGTGGATGCATCAGACATACCAAACTTCTTAACCAACTCTTTTGCATACTTGGTTTGAGAAATAAAGATGTCATTAGCATGTTGTTTGATTTGCAATCCTAGAAAGAAGGATAGCACACCCATGCTTCTCATTTCAAATTTGGAATGCATTAGGTTAGAGAACCTTTTGCACAAATTTGAATCAGTATAACCAAAAATAACAACATCTATATAGATTTGTACTAGTAAGATATTGGACTTATGGGTTCTAGTAAATAGAGTTTGGTCTACTCTACCCCTTTTAAAATCATTTTCCAAGAGAAAGCAAGCTAGGGTCTTATACTAAGCTCTAGGAGCTTGTTTGAGACTATATAATGCTTTATGGAATTTATAAACAAAATCAGGGTACGTTAGAGAGATAAAACCTTGAGGTTATTTTACATAAACTTATTCCTTGATATCACCATTGAGGAATGCACTTTTGACATCCATTTGATATACTTTGAACTTCTTGTGAGCTGCATATGCTAGGAAGATTCTTATGGCCTCCAACCATGCAATTGGTGCAAAGGTTTTATCATAGTCTATGCCTTCTTCTTGAGAATATCCTGAGCAACCAGCCTTGCCTTATTTCTTACTATAACTCCTTGATCATCTAACTTGTTTCTTAATACCCATTTTGTTCTAACAATGGGATGATTCTTTGGCTTTGGCACTAGCTCCCAAACTTTGTTTCTTTCAAATTGATTTAATTCCTCTTACATTGCAATGATCCAGATTGGATCTTGTTCTGCATCTTGTATGGATTGAGGCTCAATTAGAGAAAGAAAGCAAGTGTGCATCAGATTTTGATTAAATTGGTTTCTGGTTTGCACACTTGCTGAGATGTCTCCAATCACTTGGGAGATTGGATGGTCTCTTGATGTTACTAAATCAACAATGGGTGTTGATTGTTCACCAACCTGTGTTATTATTTCCTCGTGTGGAACAACAACTGGCTCTTCATTTAGATTGTCACTATGGCTTGCTAAGATCTGACTGTCATCTTCATTTTCACTGCTTTCAGCTTGTTGTTTAGTGGATAAGGGTGATTGATCTTTTTCTATGATATTAAGCCTATCCAAATTCTCCGATAGAGAATGTACCTGCAAAGGGTCTATGGTAAAAGTGCTCTTCTCCTTATAAGACATATTAGTTTCATCAAAAGAGACATGCACAGTTTCTTCAATTTTATGAGATGATTTATTATAAACCCTATAGGCCTTACTAATCATGGAGTATCCCAAAAACACTCCTTCATCAGCTTTGGCTTCAGATTTTGCTAAGTATTTCTTGTTATTGTTATGAATGTAGCAAATACAACAAAAAATCCTAAGATAATCAACTTTAGATTTCTTCCCTTTGAGTAATTCATAGGGAGTCTTGCCCTTTAGCTTATGTATCAAACTCTTATTCAAAACATAGTTTGAAGTGTTCACAGCCTCTGCCCCAAAGGATAGAGGAAGGTGAGCATCTGTCAACAATGTTGTGGCAGATTCAATAAGGGTTCTATTCTTCCTTTCAGCTACCCCATTCTGTTGAGGAGGTCTAGGAGCTGAGAAAGTGTGTCTGATCCCTTCCTTCTGACAGAACTCTTGCATAAGAAGAGAATCAAACTCTATCCAATGATCACTTCTGATCAGGGCTATGTGAGTATTGAACTCAATCTGTATACATTTGAGAAACTCTGTCAAACATTTGAAGTTATCAGACTTCTTCTTCAGAAAGAACACCCATGTGAATATAGAGAAGTCATCTACAACTACTAAAGTATAAGATTTCCCTCCTACGCTTTGTACAGTAAAGGGTCCAAATAGATCCATATGTAACAAGTACAAAATCCTAGGTGAATCACTCTTATTAAGTGACTTAAAGCTGTTTTTAGTTTGCTTGCCTAATTGACAAGACCTGCAGAGTCCTTCCTTCTTGTAGGGGCCAGAAGGTAGTCCTCTAACAAGGTTGTTCTTGGATAGCCTAGCAATGGTTCTAAGGTTTATATGTCATAATCTCTTATGCCATAATTCATTAGGTTTGCTAAGAGAATTAAATAAACAGATGTCTACCTTGGTTGAATGAAAATCTACTAGATAGATATTACCTCTTCTGTTACCTGTCAATACAGTTGTGTTGTCTTCTGATTTGAATATGCATGAAGACTTGTTGAATGTAACCTGGTAGCCTTCATTATATAGCTGACTGATACTAATAAGATTGTGCTTCAGTCCTTCCACATATACTACCTTCTTGAATGCTACTGATCCTATTTGGACTGCACCAAATCCTTTGGTCTATCCAATATTTGAATCTCCAAACATGACTTTGGGTCCATATTTAGCCTTGAAGGATATTAGGTTATCCTTGCTTCCAGTCATGTGCTTGGAGCACCCACTATCCAGATACCAATGCTGGTCCATGGTTGGATAGGTCTTCACCTGCACAAATAACAGTTCATTTGTTTTTGACCCAGTTTACCTTTGGTCTAGATTGATAACCTTTGAAATCAGAAATTAAAGACATCTCTGGTTGACTCTTATATCCTTAAGGATGATATCTCCTAGGAGGAAATATCCATTCAGTATAAGGGTTGAACCCTTGAGATGTAGGATATCTAGAATTAACTTTTGATGTACCCTTTGAGAACTTGTTAAATCTCTGAGCTCCATACGACGATCGTGGAACTGAGTTCGACGACCTTGAGTCAGATCGTTGAGCTCCGTTCAGCGATCGATCTTGCCTGTATTCAGAGATCAGAGATCGTCGACCTGAGTTTGACGATTCAGAATGAAATTGCTGAGCTCTGTTCGAAGATCGTCGAGTTCCGTTCGATGATTTCTGTTAAACTTTGTTCTTATTGGGTAGATCAAAAAATTTTCTAGCTACGTCCATAACTCCTTTTCCTTTATTAGAGATAAATTTAATGGGAGTTGTTAACACAATAACTTGGCTGGATGAAGCACCCAAGCCCAGTATACTATTCAGTCTTGAGTTCACTGTGCTTGTGATGTCCATCAGTTTGATACTTCTCCCATTGAGGGTTTCTTCAAACATCTTGGCCTCAGATAGTTCACTTTTCAGTGAAGCTATCTGCTCCCTACAACATTCTAACTCATCTGAGAGTTTGAGGTTATCTGAACTTACGGTACTGTATTCAGATAACTGATTTATGAGAGAGATAATCTCTTTCTCAGAATTGAGTAGATCTAAACACAGTGCTTTAAATTCAGACATGAAGTCCTCAGAATTAAAATCAAATGAATCAATTACCTAATCTTCTTCTAGCTCTAGTTTAGATTCAGATTAAGATTCATGTTCTGAATCAGTATTGTTCTGAGATGCATTGATTGCCATCATGCAGAATTCTTTTTCTTGTGCATCATCCTCATCATCACTTGAACTTGATGATGCATCAGATTCTTCTTCTGTTTCACTCCATGTTTCAGCAACAAATCCCTTCCTAGTGTGCTTGTTCTTGCTGGAAGATGATCTGTCATAATGATTTCTTCTGGAGTCTTTATTTTATTTCTTTTCTCTCTTATCCTTCTTGTCCTTGTTTTGATTTTCTGGACAATCAGGCAGTATGTGGCCTGGTTTCCTGCAACCATAACAAATAATCTCTTTATTATTTGATTTATCATACCTTGGCTTTTCTTGGCCTCTGGATGACCTTTTTCTGAAGTCCTTCCTGGCCATTTTGTAGAATCTCTTGTCTAAGAGGCTCATTAGTTCTTCATTGCCTGTGACTTTGTCCTCAGGCTATTCTTCTGTTGCCTTGAATGCAATTGACTTCTCCTTCCTGACTGCTGGAGAAGTTGTCTTCTACTCTTCTTCTCTGTTCTTGATGAGCTGCTCATAGGATTTGAGCTTGCCCAATAGAGCTTGTATAGTGATCTCATTCAGATTTCTGGCATCCTTGATGGGCCAGATCCTTGAATCCCAAGTGCTGGGGAAGCACATTAAGATTTTGTCATTTATCTCTGTTAGAGAGATCTCCTTGTACAAGGTCTTTAGTTCACTGATAATCAGACTTAGTCTGCTGTACATGTCAGCTATTGACTCATTTTCTGCTTTCTTGAAATTTTCATATTGGGTGATAAGATGAGATCTTCTATCTTTTCTCTCATCAGCTGATCCTGATACAATCTCATATAGTATGTCCCAAATTTCTTTAGCTTAGTTGCATTCAGCTACCTTTTGGAAGATGTCATCAGACATTGTCTGCGCTAGTATGTTCATAGCTTTAGCATCAGCAACCTTCCATTTCTTTATATCAGCATCTGTTCCTGAAGGAGGTGGAATAATATTTGTACTTGTGATTGCAGGAGGCTTTGGGCAATCTGTCAAAACAGAATTAAAGATATCTTCATCAATAGAATTCATGTATAATCTAATCCTTGCCTTCCAAAGTGCAAACATGGAGAGATTGCACACTGGTGGTCTGGTGTAGCATAATCTTTGTTCTGTGCCATGAATTTAGATTAAAATAAATATAATAAAAATAACCCTCTATTAGGGATGGATCCTAAGATAGATCTTTTGGTTCAGGTGTTAGCCTGTATGAACAACCAACCTGGCTGAACAACCAACCTCCATCTGATACTAATTGAAAGTGACTGTAAGATCAATCCTTCACTCTAGAGGGGGGTGAATAGAGTGTTTTAAAATAATTTTGCAAATATGAAAATTATTCTAGCAGTGGAAGACTTAATTTAGTTACTGTAGAGTGCTTGACAGAAATCAAAATAAAACAAACAAAAGAGCAAATCCACAGCACACAGCAAATAAAATAGCAAACAACAAGAAGACACAAGGAACTATAGTGGTTCCCCAAAACCTGGGTACATCCACTCTTCTACCACCCTTGGTAGGAATCCACTGCAGGATGAGTTGATCAGGTGTCCTGGGCACCAATGATCTTTTGATCAGGTTCTCAAAAACAAAACTAGATTTTTTTTGAACAGGTGTCTTGCCACCATTGAGTTTTGATCAGGTCTTAGAAACCAAAGCAAAACATTTGAAGGGAGTTTAAAAACCCTTTTAAAGGAAAGGAAAAAGAAAAATGGTGAAGTTGTCTTCTCTGTCAACAATCAAAGAGAAGCACAAGTGGATAAGATGTCTTCAAAGCTCCCCCTGAGATTAGCAAGAGTTCATGAGCTAAAAGCTTTGCAAGGGTGATAGGTCTTCAATGAAAAGAATGCTCCAGCAAAATATGATTTCAACAAGAACTGAAATGTTTGTTGTCTAGAGTGTGAATGATGAAGACTTTTAATCAGTAGGAATCAGAAAGAAAACTTGTTCTATTTTCTGAGTAATTGATTTTCTTTTTCTTTCTCTGTGTGTCTGTATTCTGTGTATACTACTGTATATATGTTCTTGTTCTCTCTGAATGATAATAAGAAATCCAGTTGTAAAAAATTCTTTGTAGCCATTAGCAAAGTCATAAAGACTTTCCTTAAATATCAACTGTCTCTCGAGGAAATAACCTAAGTACATTCCTTCTTTGTCTCCTTGAAACTTGCTCCAGATTTATTATAATGGCTAGAAATCTTCTTTAATAAATGCTTTGAGTTGAAGACATTTGAAATCCTTATCAAACTGACAAAATTCCAGAAATCATCTATCTCAAAAGATAATCATCGATCTGAGCTCAACTATCGTTGAACTGAGCTCAAAGATATTTGAATTAGTCTAAGATAGAAATCGTAGATTTGAGCTCAGAGATCGTCGAACTGAGTTCGATGCCTCGTCGACTTGAGCTCAGAGATCGTCGAACTGAGTTCGACGCTTTGTTAACCCGATCTCACAGATAGTCGCACTGGGTTCAACGCTTCGTCGATCTGAGCTCGACGACAACTTGAATTATTCTTCTTGGCTTCTCATCTAAACTAGGAGGTCTTGGGGAAAGCTTCAAACCTAAGCCCTAAGCCTTAGACCTAACTAGTTGACCTTTAATCTATACAACAAGGTCAAAGCAACAATCCAATAGACATAGTGATCCTTACCCAAATTAGTAATAGGGTGTTCCAACAAGTTATACTTTAAAAGTGTGGTTTACAGACATCGGCACGCAGGCCGGCCACACATGAAAACAATAAAGCCTTCGCATGGCCTTTAACAACATAGCATCAAGGGATTTAGCCTGCTACTTCCCTCTCAGCTCTCTAGCACCTGCACATGGACAATCCACGACAAGGATGGGAAATAAGGCAACGGTCAGCATTCAGCTGACCAATTTATAATGACCCTACCCCTTACCCGGGGCAGTGGTATTTCTTCCAGGCAACATAGCATTAACACAAAGATATATCACCGAAAGGAACACTTAAGAACCATTCAATATATCACAAACCAGTTCCTCAACGGCAAAACGTTACATGCACTCAGGGCACATTCTCGGTGTACCAGACTTCTCTGGGTCCCACTACCATCCACAGTCTCGGACTTGATGTATACATGAGCATTCCAGTCTTTCTGACCTGAGGCTTAAGACTCTCATTATGTCAATGACGAAAGCAAATTACTTTAGGCAATCTAGCCCGAATGACATAATACGGGTACAATTCAGCTATTTCCCATTGCTCAAATCGCCATGTCAACGCTGACGGTCCCAGCCATTATGGAGAACGACAAGATGCAGGTTTGCCTCCCCTTTACCATTTGACTCACTGGCCTTTCCTCGATTGCCACCAACCAATTCTCCAGGACCAGAGCCTACACTCGAAAAAAATGGAACTAATGGCCATAGCTGGGCACCCAAGCTCACATCTCACCTGCTAGCCCTTCAGTCTCTACGAGATAGGCCCTGCAAGATCAAAGCAATCTGGAAGCTATCGCTAGCGATAGCCATAATCATCTTACGTTAGCGATAGAACTCTCTTTTGTCTCCAGACTAAGCCACAACTGGAACATCTTTCCAGCCAAAACCCTGCAGCATTATGCAGTGCTAGAAAACATTACTTTCACAGCAATCATAGCTCACCAAGAGCTATCGCCAGCGATACTCACTATCGCCCGACGATATACAACAATTATAAGAACTATGGTATTTTCTATGTGTTTTCCTGGAGCACACCTCCAGTACTCCCTACCACTCTCATTTCACAGGTAAAACCCATAGACCCCGTAAACTACTCATTTATACCCAGAGTCTTCTCCGGTATGCAAAATAAAATATAAGCAATCCAGACTATCCTGTCTGAATGGGCTTCACAAAGCATGTCTATTCCGTAATGTGATTTCCGGATCTATATGTAGAACCAAACCCCGGGGATACTACATATCAACCCATAAGAATATCCTCAATTCTCCACCTTTTGGTAGGGGATTCCATGTATATGTAAAAGGAGGACTTCACTTATCCAATAAGAAAGATCGTGACCCTTGTTAGTTTTCTTCAGAGCAATGAGAGCTTTTCTATCCGGTTGGAAAGGAGCACCTCGCTTTCCTCTCTACGGATCTAGCCTCAGTTCATGCTTCCGATTACCGGATCTTCTTCACTAAGCTTTGCTAAGCTCAACCTCAGCCTCAGCCTTCTTCCTTAGCTCCTTTTTCTAAGAGAGCAATTGAAAATGAAGAGAGAGAGAGAGAGAGAGAGAAGCAAAAATGAGACTTCTATCCACCTCTCCTCTGTTTAAGTGGTCTCGGGATTAATCCCAGCCATAGACTCATTTCATTAAAAGGAAGCAAAGGCTACAATTTTAGCTGAATAGTCAACATTAACGTTATTGCCTTGTGATATCTGTTATCGCCAGGGAGATATGGTCGACAACCGCTTTGACCCAGTCAACCACTGCTCATCGGCCACTTACTAACCATCCTACACGTGTACTACCATATATGGCAGTATTGCCCGGTGATACCCACTATCGCCACTCTGATAGCTCACTCGACAATTCGTCGAAAGCATCGAGTGCGTTGATTCTACTCAAGTCTTTGTTGAAGGCGTTGAGTGCTATCGCTATCGCCAATGATACCCACTACGCCCAACAATATCTACAAAAATTTCTGTTTCCATTTTTGGGATGTTACAACGTCAATCTATTCCAGGAAGTGGTCTAACAAGAGGTGGGCGGCTACACTCTCTAACTAGCGCTCACTTTTGGTCTACAAGTGGGATTGATCAGGATGCAACTGATTGGCATCCTCTCATCTCATTTGAGTCCATGATCGACCGTACAAGGAAGTTCACCCAAGAAAAAAACAATAATAAGAACTTCCTGGCCTCTCTCTCGAGGATGGCAAAGCAGGAGGTAACAGATAGTTTTGGAGGAGTCTGGAAGGCAGAGGAAGACCGCTAGAAGGGAAGAGGATTCAAGCCGCTTGAGGTGTATTCGGGGCAAAGGGGACTTGAGAGAAGGTTCCATTCCCCAGTAAATATCCATCCTTGGAAATCAGTAGGAGGAGAGGTCCATACATTATATACTAGCACACAACATTCACCCTAGCGTTTGGCTTATTTTCAAGTTCTTGAGAGGCAGCAAGTGTTTCAAAGGCCTCCTTGGTCTTTGCCTTGGGATATGAAGGTGGTTGATCACCATGCTCAAATTTGGAAAAGAAGATTTCTTAAGTTGTAGTGGAAGGGATGAAGGGGGTCTCCCACTATGACTTCCATCGAGCGGAAGGCCATATCAACACATCTTGCCAGGAATTTTTGGCAATCTTGGGTCAGGAAGAAAAGGACAAAAGAGAGTAGTAGAGAGTCATTTGATGCTAACAAGAGGAAGCAATAGTCAGGCATGTACTAACCCCTACCTCTGCAAAAGGGAGATACGAGGAATGAGTATGTGTAGGTATTTAAGGAGGTATAAACTCCACTCATGGAGGAGTTGGAGTGGAGGACTCTCACAAGGGTAGCCTCCACAACATCTTCAATAGGAGCGCCACATTGATAGGCAAAGTCACATTCTCTGCTGAGGATATACCGAGGAATGAGGATCGCTTCCACGACGCTCTTGACATCCAATCGACCATCGAGAACTTTATAGTTTCTTAGATCAAAGTTGACAATAGTATCTCCGTCAACATAATTTTTAAAAAGGCATTTGATTCTATGGTGGTTGAGACAAGAAGGGTAAAAGCCTCAAATGACCCGCTTTTTAGCTTCACAGTGGAGTAAAAGGAGGTTGAAGGACGGGCGAAGCTGTGGGTGACCCTTGGCAAAACCTTCAAGAAATGTCGGTTCGTCATCGTATATGCTCCAAGCAATTATAATGCTATTTTTGGGAGGCCTCTGGTTAGTGCATTCCAATTTCTACCCTCCTATTTTCTCCAATGCATGAACTATAGTTATGAGGCATACAGATTTAGATTAGGAGTGATCCAAAGTTTGCCTGGGAGTACTATCTACTCACGTTCAACACCATTGGCTGGAAAGAGGATGCCAAAGAGGTGGATAGGGTGCTAGAAGGAATAACGGGCCTAGATGTGGCCGAGGAGGTGGATGAGCAGGAGATGATTGCTTCGGCTGGGAGATCTAGAAGCTTAAAGATCAACAAGAAGCTATCTCAAGAGAACCAACAAAAGATCACCATGCGCTTACAATCCAACATCGAAATCTTCACCAAAATCACTGCGAGCATGCCCAATATTGATGTTGAGGTAGCATGTCATCGTCTTAACTTGGACCCTAATGTCTGCCTGATTGGCCAAAATAAGAGGCCCACCACCACATATTTTACGGATCCCATCCATGAAGAGATTCAAAAGTTACTGAAGGTAGAGTTTATATTATAGATCAAGTACCCAAGCTGGGTCTCAAATGTTGTAATGGTTAATAAAATAAGCGTTCAATGATATATATATGTATAGATTTATCCTTGTTGAATAAAGCTTGCTCAAGGATTTCTATCCCTATCTAGAATCAATGCTTTAGTTGATTCTACAGCCGATTCTTTTGTATAATGAGTTTCCTTAATGCATTTTCATGGTATCACCAGATTCAGATGTCCTCATGATGTAAGCGATTATTCCTTCATCACTAATGAAGGTTGCTATTCATACAATTTGATTCCCTTCAGCCTAAAGAACACATGAGTAGCTTATCAAATGATGATGGATAGTTTCTTCAAAGACAAAAAAGGGCACAATCTGGATGTTAAATGCTGACGATCTCCTAGTTAAAAGAATGTGTTCGATAACACTACGAGGACCTAAAAGAGACTATAACGACGTTGTGAAAGTTCAAAAAAGGCTCCACCCCACTAATTGCGTCTTCAGAGCCAATAAGGGGATGTTTATGGGGCATCTCCTCGCTCTCACAGGAGTCGATCCAAATACAAACATAGTAAAGCCCATCATGGAAATGACATACCCTAGAGACACAAATGAAATATAACGGCTGAACAAAAGACTTGCGAGACTGATTCTATCCCAGTCCAAAGAGGGAGAAAAATGCTCCCCCATTTTCAGAACTCTTTAAGGCAACAAGAAGTTTGTGTGGACTACCAAATATGAATAAGATTTCCAACACCTGAAGCACTAATTAGTACTAGCTCCTCTACTCCAGGGTCCTTGCAAAGGAAAGGACCTTATCCTATACCTTGGAGTAGTAGCAGAAGTTGTTAGCTCAATCCTTGTTTAAGATGAGAGAATGTGACAGTTGCCGATCTAATACCCCAGTAGAGTCCTCCATAAAGCAGAGTGGCGCTATCTAATCCCAGAGAATATAACTTTCATGCTTATCACCTCAGTAAGAATGCTGAGGCCATACTTTCAAGCTCATAAAATAATGGTGGTTACAAATCATCCTTTGAAAACAATCCTCTAAAAAGTGTAATACTCAGGTCGACCCGTAAAATAGTTCGTCGAGCTTAGCAAGTTCAACATCATTTATACACTATGAATGGATATTAAACACTAGAGGTAGCAGACACATTGGTGTACATAACCCCTGAATGTAGAGAGGAGGAAGGGAAGGAAGAATTTATCCCCTACCTCATGTTCATGGATGGAGCTTCATGGAAGGAATTCCTTGGAGTTGGGATCGTTCTAGTAAGCCCACAGAGGAAAAAGATCCACTAGGAAGTGGAAATCCCTTTCCCAGTCACCAATAACAAAGCAGAGTATAAGGCGATAATTTGTAGGCTTGACCTTGCCACGGAGCTTAGGATCCAGGATATTCGAATCCATACAGATTCTTTGGTGGTTTCATCACATATTTAGGGAGAATTTGAGGCAATATAAGCAATCCTTTTGCAATATCTCTTGAAGGTAACGGGCTTAATCATCACCTAAAAGTTATTCTTAATCATTTATGTCCTGAGGGAAGAGATTGACGCGACCAATTGACTGGAAAAACATGATTTGAGGGTAGGAGGCACACTGACCGGGCTATTTAGTCCATCCATCAAGAATGGAGAATTGATGGAGATCGAGAAGCGTTCATCTTGGATGGATCCTTTTGTCACCAATCGTAGCATCGAGGATCTCCTAGAGGTCATGGATGACAAATGGTATTTCTAACACAAGTTGGCATATTACTTATTGCGGGACAAATTCGTCCATTAGAGGACCATCTCTTATCATCTGGCTCGATGCATCTCAGAGGAGGAACTCCCGCAAGTCCTGTAGGAGATTGACTCTGACGAGTGCAACAACCATCCAGGGAGCCATACACTAGAGAAAAGAACATTAAGGAAAGGATTTTTCTGTCCAAACATCCAAAAGAATGCAGAGAGCTTCGCTCTGAGTTATGCTAAATGTTAAATCTATGCTCTATTGTAGCTAATGCTGGATCCGTATATAAGGGCCATCACATCCCCCTTATCATTCACCATCTGTGTAATGGACCTTTTAGGGCCCTTTTCTCCAACCTGCGGGCAATATCGATTCATCTTGGTGATGATCGACTACTTCAAAAAGTGGATAGAGGAAAAGACCTTGGCAAAAACTATGACTGAGGTGGTTCAGAACTTCCTATGGTGGTGGGGGGGATATAGTGGCCTAATTCGACAAACCATAAGCCATCATCACTAACAATGGTCCCTAGTTTGCCTACTACAAAATAAAGGAGTTCTATCGGCAGATAAGGTCCTGTGCTTTCCCTTAGTGCATTAAACCCTGAGAAACACCCAAGTGGAGGCCATCAATAAGCTAATTCTAAACTTCTTCAAAAAAAGGTTAAGAATATATGAGGCAACTAGGTTGAACAGCTCCCAAAGGTTCTTTGGGCTCTGAGGACTACTGCTAGTTCATCTATCGAGGAAACCTTGTTTAGGCAATATCATGGCTTGGAGGCTCTAATTCTATTGAAAGTTTAGGTCCCCATTCCCAAAGTCATTACAGTGATGGAGGCAAGCGAAGAATGGTGTATCAAAAATAATGATGCCCCAAGGGAATCTTTGGCTCCGTAGAAGAACTCTGTGATCTTGCCACAATGAGACAGTAGTAGGTAAGTGTAAAATGGCAAAATATTTTGATCGGAAAATCATGATCAATCAATTTAAAAAAAAAGATCTAATCTTGAAGAAAGTCAAGGTAGCTGCCAGTTTGGCAAGCATGGGGAAACTCAAGCCCAACTGTGAGGGACCATTTATGGTCCTAAAAGCACTGAAGATCGGAGGATACTGCCTGCAAAATTAGGAACGCGAAGTGCTCAGGAGCACCTAGACCAACGAAGGCCAGAAAAGGTTCTATCTATGAGTACACTACTAAAAGCAAGAGTCAGACATGGGATAAGTATCATTATATTCATGTATCTATCTATTTAAACCTTTGTGATTATCTTTGAGATGAAATTATTTTATAAAACATAAAACTGCACAAGGAGTTGCGTGCCATAAAACGTAGACCGTGATCATTCACCTCCTAGCTCTGCACCTTTGGTGGAGCAAATAATGGTCTCTTTGGGTTTTGTGCGTTCTCTTAAGACCACACCTCTATAATTGTGATCGAGATTAGCTTCTCCGTTGCATTCTGTCCGATACCTCGTGATAAAGCTTGCCCTACATTTCTATCTATTGGTTCCTAGAAAGGAGGAAGGACTCATTGTTTAGACAACTCGGTAAGAAGACACCCCGTTCTGAAGTCTCAAAAGGGCGTAATAACTTAAGTGCAAATCTCTAGGTTTGCTATTAACTCATCGAGTGATGTAATTTGCAGACTCAAAAGCATGTAACAACCAAAGTTCATACCTATGGGTTGGTTTTTGACCCATTGAGTGATGCAATTTGAAGACTCAAAGACGCATAACAATAAAATTCCAAACCTCCAGGTTGGTTGTTGACCCATCAAGTGATGTAATTTGAAGACTCAAAAGCATATAACATCCTAGATCTAGAACTCCGGGTTGGTTATTAACCTATCGAGTGATATAATATGAAGACAAACGCACGTAATAATCTAAGTTTAGACCTCTGGGTTGGCTTTTGACCCATTGAGAGATACAATTTGAAGACTCAAAAGTGCATAACAACCAACATCTATACCTCTGGGTTGGCTATTTACCAATCGAGCGATGCAATTTAAAGACTCAAAAGCAAGTAACAACCTAAGTTCAGACCTTCGGGTTGGTTGTTGACCCATCAAGCGATGCAATTTGAAGACTTAAAAGCGCATAACAACCTAACCCAGACCTCTGGGTTGGCTATTGGCCCATTGAGCATTGCAATTTAAAGACTCGAAAACCTTTAACAACCTAAGACAGAACCTTTGGGTTGGATGTTGAACTATCGAGCGATGCGATTTAAAGACTTGAAAGCGTGCAACAACCTAAGTATAGACCTCTGTGTTGGCTATTGACCCATTGAGCGATGCAATTGGAATACTTGAAAGCTTGTAATAACCTACGGTCAGACCTCCGGGTTGGCTATTGACTTATCGAACTATGCAATTTAAAGACTTGAAAGAGTGTAATAATCTAAGTCTAGAGCACTAGGTTGGCTGTTGACACATCATGTAATAAGATTTGAAGACTCAAAAGTACATAAAAACCTAAGTCCAGACATCTATGTTGGCTATTGACACATCGAGCAATGTAATTTAAAGACCTAAAAGTGTGTAACATCCTAAGTCTAGACCTCCGGGTTGGTTGTTGATTCATCGAGTGATGTAATTTAAAGACTCGAAAGTGCATAAAAAACTAAGTCTGGACGTCATGGTTGGCTGTTGACCCATCAAGTGATGCAATTAGAAGCCCCGAAACTGTGTAACAACTTAAGTCCAGACCTTTGGGTTGGTCATGGACCCATCAGGATAAAATGTCTTTGTCCTAAGATCCTAACATCTCTTTTAAGCTTTGTTCTAAGAGCCAAAACACTCTCTCGACCTTCATACTGGGAGCTTAAATGCTATTTTGTTCTTCCTCCTAAGAGCCTAAACGCTCTCCCACGATCTTCGTCCTAGAGAGCCTTAGATTTTAACATTTAGTGAAAAAGCATTGCAAAGTCATAAAGAAAGTAACGTCAAATACGCATGTATTGTTTGATCTAGTGGCCAACCTTAGAAGGGGGGGGTGTGAATAAGGTTTGTAGTTAGATATTATAGGTTACACAAATATACAAGTCAAAAACCAAGTTCCATGGAACTATCATCTGCGATAGCATGTATCATCGACGACATCTTCCGAAAACTTATTCTTTGCTCAGGAAATCAGATCGGTGAATGCACAGATCTTAGATTACAGTACACAAAAAAAACACGAGAAATTAACGATCAAAATAGTAGGCATGATCTTATTTATTTTGAAAAATTTGTGTTTACAAAAATTGAACTAAATCTCCATGACGCTGAAGAACGAAGGCGGTGATTCAAATGCTTTTGTGGTTCTATACTGACCATCCTCTAGGACTTCTTAGCTCTCTCCCTTCTTTGTAAATAATTAACGAGCCTACTAGATCTTAAAGATCTAGATGTCCTCCCAGGACGATTTCCATAAATTCCTCCCATGAATTTGACACCTCCCGGGTTAATTTCTCATAAACTCCTCCCAGGATTTCGATGACCTCCCAGGTCGATTTCTTCCAGACAGATTACAAGATTCAAATTTTAGAACGAAGAAATAAAGAAAATATAGAATAAAAATTTTTCTCCCTCAAAAATGAATCTCTGGAGATGACGAATAATCAATTCTTTTGATTCTCGTAGTTTGGGCACCCGATCATCTTTAGAATCTCATTCTAACATTCCTTCTCAAAAGATCTCCTTTATTCATGCAAGAAGGAAATAGTTATCCTCCTTGGATGGTGGCTCTCATCAACAAGGATGACAAGATAACACCTCTAGATGTTCTAAGGTTCAAGCCATGCCGTCAGGAGAAAAATTACTTTTATATGATTTTAAAATGCTATTGTTGGGCGATAGGGATATCACCATGCGATATCCAAATTTAGCGCCGTTGCTGCCAGCTGTCCCGCACCAAAAAGGATAGGCGGCAGCCATTTCCAAATTTACGGCCTCTATCTCCAGGCAATTGTCACTATTGTCGGGTGATATCCTAATTTAACGATTCTATTTATATTATCCTGGAATTCCACCTATCCACGGATGGTTGACTTGTCTATATCCATGCTATCACCAACGATAGTGCATAAAATTGCCTATCCTGAAACATCACACTTATAAACATGCACACTATACCCAAAAAGTGTATTATCAAATACAACTTGAGATTTGATATTAGCAAACCTGAGAGATATAGAATGCATGTTTCAACAAAACTTGTCTATATCCATGCTCTCCCTCTTGATAATAACAAATCTTATTTAGGAGAGATAAATAATACAGGATAAGAAGTAATCTGGTATAGTTTATATGATATAATAAATGAACAATAAAATAGTTTATATGTCAAGATATGAATAATAAAAAGGTTTATATGTCAAGACAACACTAGGAATAGAGAGTGTGATCGTGTACGAATGGTATGACTCCCCCTACATGTATACTCCCCCTACCTATGTACATACGTCCCCCTACATATGATCTCGCCTAGATACCTAGCATAAGACTAGCTTATAGATAGTCTAATCTACCACTTTGAAATTATCAAACAGACTAGGCATAATCGAATCGGTTTAGAAAAAAATGGAGAGATGTAGTTTAGTCAGTATGTAAAACAAAACAAGGCATGTTTTATAAATAAGCATGAGAAATATATGGGTGAACTAAATTGATTAGAGAATTGAATTTCTTTTGGGTCAATGTATGATGGGGTTAAATAGACCATAAAAACGAGAAACCGCCAAAAAAAATCCTTATGTTTTTGTATATAAGCAGATCACCCGAATTTGGACTAGGCATTCGAAACTAAATACACTAGATTTGATGTAAAATGTTAGGTGATTTATAGAGTTAATAAACCATAATATTGTAAGCATCATGAATAATAATCATTGCTGGTTTTAGTGGCCAACCTTAGAGGGGTTGAATAAGGTTTGTAGAGAACTACTAAAGATTAAAAATATTCGGTGGCGAGAAGTAATTTTTTTTAGCAACCACTGGGCAATATCGAGATATCGCTGGTGATATCTATAGAAACTTTATTCTATGTTTCTAAATATTGTATAACAGTAGGCACACATAAGAAATTAAACTTTCAACAGTAAGCACGCACGATTAAAGATGAAACAAGAAGATATGATTTTATTACAAAAAACCGTTCACAAAGATCAAAACTAGATCTACATGATGTCGAAGATCGGTAGCGGTGAGTCAAATATTTCTTGTGGTTTCTATACCAACCCTACTCTAGGACGAATTGACTCTCTCACTTCTTCATAAGAAGATCGATGAACCTACTAGATATCCCAGATCTAGACATCTTCCCAGGATAATTTCTACAGATTTCTCCCAGAAATCCAATGACCTTCTAGGCCTATTTTCCACAAACTCCTACCAGGAATTTGACGTCCATACCAGGCGATTTCTCCACACAGAATATGATAGACAATGAAAAAGAAAGAGAAATATATGAAAGAAAATTTGTGGTCCCTCAAAAAGTAAATCTCTGGAGGCGGTGAATGATCAATGCTTTTGATTCTCATTGATCGAGCATGCAATACTCTTCTAAATCTAAATCTGGCATTCAAAATCCAAAGTTCTCCTTCCCTTTTTAGGAGGAAAAGACATCTCCTTCTTAGATGGTGGCTCTTAGTAATAAGGACGATAAGAACTGCCTTTGGACATTCTAGGGTTACAGCCTCTTGTCACTAGGAGAAATAATCATGCTTATATAGATTTTAGCGCTATCGTCGGGCGATAGTGTCTATTTCCTGGCGATATCTAAATTTAGTACCGCCACCACCAACTATCCCATGTAGGAATGGAAAGGAGAGCCATTTCCAAATTTACGGTCGCTATCGTTGGGTGATAGTTGCAATCTTCAGGCAATATCCTAATTTAGCGCTTCCTATTCAGGCAACCCATTCTTTCAACAAGTCCATAGATCACTGACACGTCCAAATCTAGGCTATCTCCAGCAATAGTAGCTATCACCTATGATAGTGCAAATATTTGCCGATCTTGAAAATCTTCACACATGTAGAACTGCACAATATACCCAAAAGTGTATGATTAAATACAACTTAAGATTTTATATTATAAAACATTAGAAATGTAGAATGCATCTTCCAACAAACCCAACTTTTTGATAATAACAAATCCCTTTCTAAAGATATAAAATATGTAGAACATGAAATAGCTTGGTCTAGTGTAAACAAATACAATATGTATAAAATAGACAGGGTTTTATGTCATAATAATACGTGGAATTGTCATGGAACACTAATTTGTGTGATAGTGCATGTGTGGTATGACTCCCACTGCATGTGTACTCCCATATTAATGTACATGATAGCCTCATAATTCCCCCTACATGTGATCTCCCCTAAGTGACAAGCATAGGACTAACTCATGAACATTCAAATCTCCCCCTTTAATATTATCAAAAGGGTCGGGCATGATCAAAAATTGTTTGTGTTTAGAAGAAAGATGTAGTTTTTAATAAGAATGAAAACCAAGAACAATACATGAGAAAAATATAAGCATGAAAGATATAGGAGTGACCAAAACCATATCAGAGAATTAAAAATTCGGCCCAAAAGAACGAGCGAAGCAAAAAAAGCTACAAAACTAGATAGGAAGGGAAAACATTTAATTTTTAAACTAGCAGAGCATAAGAATTTTGGATAAAGCATATGAAACTAAATTCACTAGATTGTACTACAATATCATGTGATTTAAAGAGTTAATACAATATAAAATTGAAAGCGTCATGAATAGAAATCGCGTACTAGTATAATCGTGCAATAAACAAGAGGTAAAGTTTAAGTCCAATTCTTATGCATGAAAGTGTTAGATAGAACAATGACATGTGTATGTGCAACATCAATGAAAAGCATCAAGTAAAAATAATCATTAGTACATGTTATATCAAAGTAAATCTATATGCTAACACAAGAGTGATGAATTGAAAAATCATATCACATTTTCGATCTACATAATACCAAGAATATAATAAAAAAACTAACTCGTTTGATTTTCTTTGCTCAAGATCAAAACGATTCAATAGACCAAGGTGCTGATCATCACAATGCTCATAGAGGCTTATCAAGAGAAATGAGAAGTGTTTTGGGGTTATCCTTGGCACATATTTGATAACATATATATGAGTTTTCACTTTTTTGTTTACAATCAATTTTATACTAACTTTTTATTTATATCCAAGGTCCCTGAATCAATCAAAATTTACCCACATAAATAGATACAATTTAACTTGTTTACAAAGTCCTTACTAAGATAATTTTGGCCCAACATTCTTAGCTTTATATATGAAAATGAATAACATGATATTGATTTTTAAAGTCATTCCTAGCATGTTAGACACAACGTACATCACGAGTTATAACATGTAGATTTTTAAATTTCTACAAGAGTGCATTTTCTAGAGATGTTTTATAAGTGAAATGTCATTATTCTACCTAAATCCTCATACATACGTAGAGGCATATTAAATATTCACTATCATATTTAATTGCACTCAGTAGCTAAATAAAAATAGATTAGACACATCATGACAAAGACATATAATGTTAAACAAATATTAGCAATCCTAAATCAAACAATGGACGTAATCTTTATGCTTAAAATTCTAGTCATGCATGTTAAAAAAAATGATCGCACCATTTTTATTGCATATTTTTGGTTTTATATGAAATAAACACACATGAAGACTAAGCAAGAAACATATATGTGTGGTTTTTGGGTTTTATGTTTTTTTGAGTTCTATTTATGAAACAAAAATAAATAAAACAAGTAAATAAAAAAATATATATTTTTGTGATTTTTGGGGTTTTATTATTTTTTTTTATTAAAAGATAAAATAAAAAAAATTGACAGAAAGAAACATATGAAAAAAATTACTTAAAATGACCAAAAAAAGAAAGATGATAACAGAGGAAAAAAATTCGAGGTTGTAAAGAAAAACACACTATCGCCGCCGATAGCACGACTGCCCAGTAATATCAAAGATAGACTTATTTTTTTAATAAACACACCCCATTTTAAGTATTTTTCGCTTTCAATTTTTTAGAAATTGTTTTTAGCATTTTAAGCCCTATCTAAAGTGATGAAAAAACACAAATAAATACACAAAAATGAGGATTTATTCATTTAGTCTATAAATTCAAACCCCCCCAATTCTAAGCGGAGCCTAAAGAAGCGTGCATCGGGAAGGGAAATGGAAAAGATGTCCGTAAGTTGTTCGTATGTACCAATGAAGTTTACACTCAAGTTTTCCTTCTTAATGTGATCTCGAATGAAGTAATGTCATACATCTATGTGTTTTGAGCGAGAGTGGCCCACTAAATTTTTTTAAGTCTATGCCACTTTTGTTGTCCCACCTAAATTCAACGTTCTTGAATTAAAGACCAAAGTCCTTTAACATTTGTGACATTCATAGTGCTTATGCATAAAAACTCCCTAAGGCAATATTTAGCCTCAGTCATGGAGAGGGCAATAGAATTCTGTTTCCTACTCGAACATGAAACCAGTGTAAGCCCTAAGAAGTGACAAGTGCCACTTGTGTTTTTGACAATCAAGTGAACATCCGACATAAAAATATATGGTATGCAAAAGACACATGGTTCGAATGTTCGTACTGGCCAAATATGAATGAAATAGAGGAGCATGACCTATATTGAGATACTAGTTATGCATATAATACAATATAAGCATGTCTAAGATTATAACTACCCAAGCTATGCATCTACACCCTAGCCCCGTACTAAGTGACAAATAGGCATGAGGTGCTGCACAAATGCCATAGGTTGGGGTGTTAATCCCAAATGAATATATAAGAACATGTTCAACATAACACTCTTTCCCCCAGTGCCTCTCAAGGCCCCACTGAAACCCTCCCTTGTTAAGGATAAGACATGGTCTATAGGTTATCGTCTCTAATGCATATAGCCCTATACCCCTACTATTGTGTGACATAAAAAATGAGTGAATGATCAAGGCCATCCTTATGCATTTGGTTCCAAAAGATACATATATTAAATTATGGTACTAATGCATAATATGAGTTTGGATTTATAGATATCACGATTTTCCAATTTTATTATTCTAATTATTATTATTATTTTTATTTTTATTCAAAGAATTAGCATAGCAAGCCATAGTGTGCCTTGCATAAATATTCAATTTAACATACACTATAAGGTGACGCTGGAGTGATGAGTACGAATACAAAATGCAATATTATGCTCCCCGAAAAGAATAAATTTATATTAAATGTATGTTATATGTATTCAATAAAAATATATTTATAGAGCTAGAATAATGTGATAAAGATTATGTGATTTTATTTTGATTGTGCACAATTGATTCTAGGGTCCTCATAAGAAAGAAATACATGCAAATATACGTGAGACAATTCACATACATAATACACCAAACTGAGTATTACCCAATGATACCAATATCACATGATTTATAATTCCTAAGATTGATAGACACAGCCAAATCTAGATTATTCTTAAGTACTCTTATGAATTTTGTTATTGAATTGGATAGAATTTGAGCTTAGGATATTAATTGATCATACTAAATAATTGTGGTGTATGTGATGGTCACATTCATCTTTGCTAATTTATTATAAAGAGCACATTTAGTTTTACTTTAGCAAATCATGATGAATAATGAGGTTTTCGTATAGTAAGAGACGATGCTAGAATGATATGTTAGGGTAACCATATGCAATGCAATGTAATGTTTAACACATATATAAATGATTTGCATACACCCAATGAAAGTGAGGGATAGATCTAACTTGACTCTAGGGAGGGGTGAATAAAGTATTTTAAAACTTTAATTTAATTTTATAGTGAATTTAAAGTTAGTGATATATATATATAAAGATAAAATTCACAGCACACAAATAAAGAAAGTAATAATCACAGACGACCCAAGGATTTTATAGTAGTTCCCCAATAAATCTCGGTACGTCTACTCTTCTACCACCCTGGTAGGTATCCACTATAGGTTTTTGATCAGGTGCCCTGCCACCAAAAGATTTATTTTCTAAGGGAGATCTAACAACCCTTTGGGCTTTTGACCAGGTACACAAAAATTAAGCTTAAGTCTATTGATCGAGTGACTTAGGAAGCAAGAGTTAACTTTTGAAGGGAGTTAAAACCATGTACACAGTTTAAAGAATAAAATAAAAGAAGTTGATGTTGTCTTTTCTATCAAGAATCTATGAGAAGACTTAGTGGATGATGTTGCAAAAAGCTCCCCCCGAGTTGAATAGAATTTGTGATCAAGGGACGAGACCTTTCTTTAGGGTGTAGGCCTTCTTGTATGTTGTTCCTCTCCAATAGATGTTTGAGACAAATGTGTATTTAGATGTCTTAAGGAGAGTTTGAAGAAGAATGAAAGCATATCTCTATATCTCTATCTCTTGTGAAGCAACAATCTTTTATATATGTAGACTATCAGGGAAGATTTCAATATTTGAAATATTTTAAATAAAATGATTCTGAAACGTCTGAATCCCTTGAGAATTTGTAAATGCCTTAGAATTAAAACACTGTGATAAATCCATATTTAATGCTGCCTTAAACGACTATATTCATTTAGAATATTTAGCATTCAATATCAGAGTTGTAACTGACTGTAATTAAGCATTTCAAAACATCCTGCCTTATATATATAGAAACTGCCTTAACATCGAACTTAGTAGGGAATTCGTCGAACAAAGCCTGTAGTTCATCAAACAGAATTTTCTCTTTCGTCGAGCTGAGTCCTGAGTTCGTCAACTGAGCTTGGATTTCGTTAAACTGAACTTTTGAGTTGAGATCAAAGTTCGTCGATCGGAGCTCAGCGTTTGTCGAGATAAACTCAGAGTTAAAAATCTGAGTTCGTTGAACTGAGCTATGCGTTCGTCAAACTTAGCTCTACATTTGTCGAACAGAACTTCTCTGGAAATCCTTCTGAAGTAACAACCCTTGAAATAACCTATGACCCTAGAATATACAAGTTGGTTCAAAATAAACATCCTAAACAAAGAATAGTAATCCTAGCCTAAATCAGTAATAGGGTGTTCCTATAATCTCCCCCTATTTGGGTGAGGATACTATCAAAAAATGAAAAACACAATGCATAATTATCTAACAGAATTATAAATGTTCAACAAATATAAATAGGGCTTTGAGAAAGTTTATAAACATAATAACAAAGTTCAAAGTTATAATCAAAAATTAAGAGTCCTTCTGAGGTGCAGATGAAGAAGAATCTGAAGAAGATTTGGTGAAAATATTTCTCATTAGATTTTCCGACTTTCTTTTTCTTAGATTTAGATCTTAAGAACCTATAATCTTTAGAGAAGTAGTTCTAGGCACAACAGCCTCTGGATGCAAGCTCATATACTTGTCAACATTGAACAAGCTTTTCTTCTGATATTTTTCCAGTTCATGTTGCCTGTAAGAGGACATTATACTAAATTGAGAAGTGTCCTTACCATAAGTCCTAGCTTTCTTTATCTGAGCAATTGCAACTTGTTCCTTGAACCTTTCCATTCTATGCGCAGGATTTAATTCAGGTTCAACTACTGGAGAAGCTGGCCTATCTTTGCTATAATCTTACTGACTTCTTTGTCTGCCATGAGTCTCAGACCATGTAGGTCTATCTTGCCTTGTTGGTATACCTTGCCTGTACTGTGTTGTTCTAGAAGAATGTGAAGTAGGCCTCTGATAAGAAGATACACTTCCTACTGATCCTGCTGCTGGAGGAGGAGGAGGACCTCTCTAAGACTTTGGAGGTGAATGATACCTCTTCATTTTCTTACTCCTTTTCGTCTCATTTTTAGAATATCTCATCCAAGTTGGATAGTCTGGTGTAAGAGTTATACCATGCAGAATGTAATAGGGAATATCAGCTGTAGATGAAGGTCTAGGAGCAACCTTTGCTGGAGCCATTTTCTTGAATTTCTTTTTCTTAAAGCTAGAGCCTTCCGACTCATCAAAATCTGTATTAACATCTGACTGTTCTTCTGGCTGATCATATAAAGCATTAATTTGTTTATATATATTTGTATGATCATCAAACTTATACTCTGGCTGATTATATATATATATATATATATTGTCTTCCTTTTCCATATCTTCATTAAGCAAATCATCAAAATTTGGCATATGGGTTTCACCCCATACAGGAGGGGAGTAATCCTGCTCCATAAAATCAATTATATTATCAGTTATTGTAGTCTGAGAGACTGGATTAGAACATGGAGAAACATCTTTGAGACTGGATCTAAGTTGTTCTTCAACAGTGGGATTAATAAGAGCAGTATAACACACTAATGCTCTAGAAAGATCTTCTTCAAAAACTAATAAATTAGGAAGATAACTATGCAGTAAATCAAAAATTGATAAAAAAGAGTATAGATTTACTGTGGGATGAATAATGACATCACCAACAGTAATAACTTCTGACTCATCCTCAACTGCACTAGACATTTCCTAATACTGAATTTCATCAAAATAGCTGCTGCTGTAACTGGGGATTCTGCAATGGCTGTAACTGGAACTTCTTCATTTAGAGCTTCTTCATTAAGCATCTCCCCCGACCTAGATCCAGGGGAAGCTGAATCTAGGCCACCAGAAGAAGGGACAGAATGGGAAGAGGATAGTTTAGAAGAAAGTTCTGAGATAGAAGCCACAATAGGAGCCAAAGCTTCATCCAAGAGTTTCCTGAGGGTAAGAGTAATGAAATTCAGAAGGTTTGTGGCAATGGAAGAGAAATCAAGATACATAAACTCATGTGTATTCTAAGTAGATGTAGAGGGTTGATTGGAAGAGAAGGGAGCTGATCTGTTTGCACAGTTTATATAGTTAGAGAAAGTTTGTGGTATAGATGGAGAATTAATGACAGGGGAATGTCATCAGGAATTATCTCCTGGATGGGTGAGTGAGGAGGAGATAATGGTGGTGGAGAATAAAACTATCCTTATAATTCTTTCGACACAAGAGTTAAATATTGTTGTACATAAAGTTAACTATTGGTGAAGTGGAGATTGGTGAGATGAAGAGAGGTGGGGAGAAGATGAAGAAGGTGGAGATAAATGATGTAGATAGAAATGAGGTGGAGATGAATGTGGTGACTGATGAGGTGACTGATTAATTGGGGAAGTTGTATGGAAGGATGTGGATGGAATATCTAAAGACACAGTAGAATGTAGAGAAGGTTGTGTGGAAGGTATAGGTGAATGTTGTGGAGAGTGTTAAGTTGAAAAAACAAGATGAGAATCTTCTTGTGGAGTTGGGAGAGCAGTTGGGATGGCTCTTGTGCTTTCATAAGCAACCCTAGAGGGTGCAGCCCTGGAAGGCTTTGGAATTACCCTCTCTCATTTTCAAAAAAGGGCTGAGGTTAGCCTCTTGGAAGCATTTATGTGCACTCTCTGAGAAACCAAAACTTCTGGACATTTATCTTGGAGGAAAATCTCCAAAATTCTTCTATAACCTCCAGACTTGCTGGTAACCTTCTTCTTAGAAGAATCAAACAATACTGACCCCTAGTCAATATTTTTCTGATCCACCAAAGCACACATCAACAAGAACTGGTTCCTGGTAACATAATCATGGGCTGAATTTTTGCCCAGAAGAACCTTGCTTACCATATTGAATAAGAACTTATATTCTATAGAAATGTTCTTTTTCAATAAATGGTTAGGCTTTCCTTGAGAGTGACCCATTCTATCTAGCATTATATAAAATTTTATACTAGACAATTGTATATCTTCTTCTCAATTAACAAAACCAAAAATTTCAGATAAAATTTCAGGTGTAAGAGAAACCTGATGTATTAAGATTGATCCTATAATGGTTTTGATGTCAAGAACCTTTGCTGTATGAACCCATTCTTTAATCTCTATGACTGGGAGTTTGATTCGAGTGGTCATGAAATTTTGAAGATGTTATGCCTCAAAGAGTTGCAAAATTTCCTGGAATACTTGATCTGAATGACAAAAGGATTCAATGCCCATGTAAAAATCTGCATCAAACTTTATTGCAGAGAGAATTGCTTGTCAAATCGCCATTGTCCTGCAAAACAAAAAGATCAAGTGCAAGAGAAATGGAGAATGCGCGGTTTAGAGTTCGATGAAAACCTAAATATAAGTTTTCAAGAGGTTGAAAAGACGAACTCCGTCTGACGAAATATAATTCATCGAACTCAGTTCGACAAAAAATTTCACAAAAGAATTACAATACGTCGATCTCTGTTCCACTAAATATTTACGAAAGGATTACAATTCGCCGAGCTCCGTTTGATGAAAGGTTTTCAAAACTAATTTGTCGATCTCCGTTCGATGAAAGTTTCACGAAGGGTTCACGAGTCGTCGATCTCCGAATTAAAATCAATTTATTGATTCACCATCAATAAATTTGAACGCTCTGATCTCAACTAATTCGAATGCTGAGGTCTTAAACTAATTCAAACGCTGAGCTCCGATCGACTTACTCTGATCTCAACACAAAAGTTCAGTTCGACGAAAGCCAAGCTCAGTTCGATGAACTCAGGACTCAGCTCGACGAAAGAGAAAATTAAGTTCGACGAACTCTAGGCTCAGTTCGACGAATATCCTGCTAAGTTCGACATTTAGGCATTTTCTATATACAGAAGGTGGAATGTTTTGAAATTCTTAATTACTGTCAGTTACAACTCTTATATTTAATGCTAAATATTCTAAATGAATATAGCTATTTAAGGCAGCATTAAATATCAGAGTTGTAACTGACTGTAATTAAGCATTTAAAAACATTCTGCCTTCTGTATATAAAAAATTCTCGATTGTCGAACTTAGCAGGGAATTTGTCAAACTGAGCCGGGAGTTCATCGAACTAAATTTTCTCTTTCGTTGAGCTAAGACCTGAGTTCAACGAACTGAGCTTGTATTTCATCGAACTAAACTTTTGAGTTGAGATCATAGTTCGTCGATCGGAGCTCAGCGTTCGTCGAGCTAAACTAAGAGTTAGAAATCTGAGTTTGTAGAACTGAGTTCTGCGTACGACAAACTGAGCTCTGCATTCGTCGAATAGAACTTCGCATTCGTCGAACTGAACTTTTCTGGAATTCCTTCTGAAGTAACAACCCTGGAAATAACCTATGACCCTAGACTATATAAGTTAGGCCAAAATAAACATCCTAAATAAAGAATAGTAATCCTAGCCCAAATCAGTAATAAGGTGTTCCAACACCCAAGATGGACTTCCAAACTTAAGATTCATAGACCTATAGTAATGTGATTAAGCTCCATGATTTATGTTAATAAATATACGGATGATTCTAAAGTTTAAATATGAATGTTATGCTTACAAACTAGAGTGAAGCACAGTAAGATATATTCCAGACATTATCTTTAGAAATAATCAAAACTCTTTTTTTTCAGAAAATATAAAATTTATTAAAAAAACGAAATATTTAAGTAACTGGAGCAGTCACCGATGGTAAAAATTATCGTCAGGCGATATCAACAGAACCTTGAAAGGCCATGGAAACTCATGATTTTTGTGATTTTTAGAGTCTGATTTTTACTGATTATATCTAAATATGTTAGAGGCTATCTAAAACAAAAGTGAAATCAGTGAAATAATCAGAAGTCTCTCATTAAATATTTATAGTCAAAGTCCCCTAATTTTTCAATAACCAATCTTGCACAAATCATATACTCCTCATTGCTATTGCAAATTGAGAGCAACTTTTGAATAGTCATTTAAAACAACTTGTGGATTGGAGCTTTTTAGCATAAGGAATTCAAAGAGGTTATTTAATTTTCATTAATTTTGATAATATTACCTAAGAAATTCAAACCTCAATTTTTAGTGATATTATGAAAGAAACTAAACTAGAATTTGTGATTGACATCATTATAGTTGATGCATGGATAGTGAGATAAGTAGATCACTTTAAATGCTAACTTTATAATCAATTACATTCAATTTGATTTGTTGGGTACATTGGAAACTGTGTACCTGATTTGGATGAAGTCTCACTTAACTCAATGATATACATCAATGTGTATTTGATGGGATGTTGAGTTTTAATGTGCAGGTTGAGGAAAGGCAGAAAAATATTCTAAGTACAAGTGTCGACACTTGTGATGGAAATGTGTCGACACTAGAAGGCAGTTTGTGTCGACACACAGGACTTGTGTCGACAAACAAAAATTCTGTCAGTAGCAATTGTGTCGACACACAGGACTTATGTCGACACACAGAAATTCTGTCCGCAGTAATTATGTAGAGACACAGGACTTGTGTCGACACACACAATAATTCTGTTAACACCAACTATGTCGAGACTAGAAGCTATTGTGTCAACACACATGACTTGTGTCGACACATTCTATAGAAGCTGTTTCAAGAAGATAAAGAATGGTTGTGTCGATATTGTGCGAGCTGTGTTGACATCATCAAGAATTGTGTCGACATATGGTATATTTGTGTTGACACATATGAAGTATTGTCTCGACGCTTTTCTGTTGAGATAGTGTATAATGAGGTATCAGGTGTCAAGACTGAAGACTTCATAGCTTTCATAACTAACAAAGCTATCTCATCTATCAGAGATGTTAGAAGACGGTTATGAACCGGATCAACCGGTAACCTCAGATGGGATCTATATAAATACTGATAGAGAAAATTGTATTCTCCAATCTATACTCGATTAAGGCAAGTGTACCTATCGAAATATAGCATAGGATATGAAAAATATCAAGGTCGTATAAAAACTCGGGGCAGACAAGTACTATTACTCACAACGACTCTATTATCCTACCGAACGATTAATGATGTTTGAAAATTAAAATAAACTAAACTTAAAGAGAAATAAAAGAGTGCGCGATCGACGATTCACTTTGAAATAAAATAATGAAATAAATTAGTTTAGCATTTGTAAATCTATTAAGACCGTGACGGATCCGATATTAGGAAGTAATCTCGCAAGAGCATTAAATCCCCTAACTTATAGACGTTTCGACCGAAATCTCTTTCAAGTCAAAAAGGCCTAAAGTCGCAATATCGAAGTGACCCGCACAATTGGATTTGACTCCAATCCGGAGGATTTACGTCATCCTATCTCTAGGGGTGCGTTCAACTCCTTCCTTCCTTGAGTGATCTTTCATATTCACGAGCCTCTCGGCTACTCAAATACGAGATCGGAATCTACTACCGTATACTAGAAATACGGAGTCGATACGAGATATTTCAAGGAAGGATCAAAAATAGAAAACTACAAAGGAAAACATAAAAATAAAGATACATTATTATATCGCAAAGATCATCGCGATCGGGCACAAAAATTATTTAGCTACGCATGATAAGAAAGAAAACCAAAATAAAAAAAGAAGAAAGTGTTTTCATTACTTAAATAAAGAGAAGTACACAAAATAAAGACAAGATAATATTGCACTAGTAAGAGGACTATTACAACAATGAAGAAAGAAATCTACTTGAACTAGCTATCCCTACCAAACTACTTCAAAACTAAAACTACTTCAAAACTAAAACTACTTACCTAAACAAGAGGGGGAGGGGTTCCTTTTATAGGAGAGGAAGGAAGCATCTAGAATAGGGGAGACCAAGGGTGGCGGCCACTTCAAGTTGGTGGTTCATGCATGGCTTTTAATTAAGGGGAGAGAGAAGGCTACATGCAATGTATGATAATAAATGGGGATGACATGGAAAATATAAAATGGAGAGGGGGGTATGAATGTGGAATAAAGAAATAAAAAAAAAGGAAAAGAGAGTGGGGTGGCCGGCCAAAGGGGGAGAATGGTTGCATGTATGCAATTAATTAAGAGAGAGGGAGAGAGAGTTAATGTGGAGGAGAAAGATGCATGCATGAGAAAGGTGGCCGGCCAAGCATGAAGGGGAAGAATTGGTGGGCTCGGGTAGGAGAGTAAGGGGCTGCTCTTGATGGGCTTGAATGATGGCTGCTTAGGCTTCATGTAGGGGCTCGGGTAGCTTGAGGACAGCACCAAGTTGGGCTCGGGTAGCATGTGGGCTGCTTGTAGTTGATTGGTGGGCTGCTCCATAGGCTTGTAGAGGGCTCGGGTAGCATGTTTGATTGGACAAGGGCTTGAACCTATAAGACAAAACAAATATTAGACATATAACATAACACATAACATATCATGACATAAAATTAAACAAAACTAAACATAAAACATAACATAATATAATAATAATATTATTAAAATAAAACACAAGTTAAACATATAACATAAAATTAAACATAGAACATTAAATTAAACATAACATATAAACTATAAAAGATAATAATATTTATAAATAAAACTAAACATAAAATATAAAATAACAACAAAACATAACATAAAACTTTATATTAAAAAGAATATCATAACGAGCATACAAAAACTCATAATTATAACAAAACTTAGGAATTTTGACTACTAAATTACCCCCAAAAACGATGACTAAAACTAGTCAACAAACTCCCCCATGCTTAGGCTTTTGCTATTCCAGAGCAAAAGAAAGAGAAATATTTATAAGACATTATAAATTTTCAAATAAACTAAAAATTTATTTACATCAAAATCTAGCCAAAAATAAAAGTTTAGGGATTTATGAATCAAGTCCTAAATTATGAAATTAAAGTGACAAGAGAGAAGAAATTAGCAAAAAATTCTCTAATAAATTAACTAGCATTCAAAATGGAGTAAAGTGCAAACAAAGTTAGATTGGGATTATAAAAATCATGACTTAAAAGAAACTTAAGGAAGAAGACAACCTACTACTTATGCTCTCCACATATTTTAATTTAAAAACTAAGACAATGAAATTGGCTAAGGGGTTTGGTGAGGAAATTAACATGAAGAGGTCTTTGATTGGAGGTGATCATCATATTTTTGTCTTTTCACCCCACACAATTTTGTTTTTTAAAAATAATATATATGTAATACCAGAAATGATAGACTAACATCCTATCACTTCCCCTGACATATATGAACTTTTTTTATTCCTCTCTTCATTTTTTTTGAGTTGCATATGTTTACCAAGGAATAATGAATTTTATCCTCTTATTCCCATGACATATGATCTAACAATAAAAGAAAAAATGATGGGTTTAAACAAAATTTTAGAAAATAAACTAAAACACTAGAGAGCAACTACTAGTAGATTGAGATTTCCTAAGAATCTAAAAGCATGAAGTAAGAATAATTAAAATCCAAAATTGTTTAGCCAAATTAATACAAAATTGAAACTATTTAAAATAAATGAGAAAAAGTGCTAAATAAATTACTCTAAGCAAATTAAACCATAAGATGATTCTCAAAACAAAATCACTAAAAGTTAAATTTAACTAAATATGATGAAATAAAGAATAGCAAATAAAAAATGCTTATAAACAAACTCAAGCTAAATTTCTGAAAATAACAAAAAAGCTAAGCATGAGGTTTATTATATTTTGTTTTTTTTGACATTTTTCATTTCAATTTTTTTTGGGTTTTGAAATATTATCTTTTTTGGAATTTTGATTTTTCTAAATTTTTGTTTTTGATTAGGCTTAAATAAAAGCATTACTAAAAAGAACTTAATAAAACTATACTAAACATTTTTTGTTTGTTTTTTTTTCAAATGAAAGAAGAAAGAAAAGAACAAAACCCTGCCAAAAACTTGATAGAGAAAATCGTATTCTCCAATCTATACTTGATTTAGGCAAGTGTACCTATCGAAACATAGCATAGGATATGAAAAATATCAAGGTCATATAAAAAACTCGGGGCAGGCAAGTACTATTACTCACAACGACTCTATTATCCTACGGAACGATAAATAAATTTTGAGAATGGAAATAAACTAAGCTTAATTAAAAAGAGAAATAACAATTGAAAAAGTGTGCTCGATCGACGATTCACTTTGAAATAAAATAACGAAATAAAATAGTTTAACATTTTCAAATCTATTAAGACCGTGACGGATCCAATATTAGGAAGTAATCTCGCTAGAGCATTAAATCCCCTAACTTATAGACGTTTTGACCGAAATCTCTTTCAAATCAAAAAGGCCTAAAGTCGCATTATCGAAGTGACCCGCAATATTGGATTTGACTCCAATCCGGAGGATTTATGTCATCCTATCTCTAGGGGTGCATTCAACTCCTTCCTTCCTTGAGTGATATTTCATATTCACGAGCCTCTTGGCTACTCGAATATGAGATCGGAATCTACTACCGTATACTAGCAATACGGAGTCGATACGAAATATTTCAAGGAAGGATCAAAAATAGAAAACTACAAAGGAAAACATAAAAATAAAGATACGTTATTATATCGCAAAGATCATCACGATCGGGCACAAAAATTATTTAGCTACGCATGATAAGAAAGAAAACCAAAATAAAAAAAGAAGAAAGTGTTTTCATTACTTAAATAAAGAGAAGTACACAAAATAAAGACAAGATAATATTGCACTAGTAAGAGGACTATTACAACAATGAAGAAAGAAATCTACTTGAACTAGATATCCCTACCAAACTACTTCAAAACTAAAACTACTTCAAAACTAAAACTACTTACCTAAATAAGAGGGGGAGGGGTTCCTTTTATAGGAGAGGAAGGAAGCATCTAGAATAGGGGAGACCAAGGGTGGCCGGCCACTTCAAGTTGGTCGTTCATGCATGGCTTTTAATTAAGGGGAGAGAGAAGGCTACATGCAATGTATGATAATAAATGGGGATGACATGGAAAATATAAAATGGAGAGGGGGGTATGAATGTGGAATAAAGAAATAAAAAAAAGGAAAAGAGAGTGGGGTGGCCGGCCAAAGGGGGGGAATGGTTGCATGTATGCAATTAATTAAGAGAGAGGGAGAGAGAGTTAATGTGGAGGAGAAAGATGCATGCATGAGAAAGGTGGTCGGCCAAGCATGAAGGGGAAGAATTGGTGGGCTCGGGTAGGAGAGTAAGGGGTGCTCTTGATGGGCTTGAATGATGGCTGGTTGGGCTTCATGTAGGGGCTCGGGTAGCTTGAGGACAGCACCAAGTTGGGCTCGGGTAGCATGTGGGCTGCTTGTAGTTGATTGGTGGGCTGCTCCATAGGCTTGTAGAGGGCTCGGGTAGCATGTTTGATTGGACAAGGGCTTGAACCTATAAGACAAAACAAATATTAGACATATAACATAACACATAACATATCATGACATAAAATTAAACAAAACTAAACATAAAACATAACATAATATAATAATATTATTTAAAATAAAACACAAGTTAAACATATAACATAAAATTAAACATAGAACATTAAATTAAACATAACATATAAACTATAACAAAGATAATAATATTTTAAATAAAACTAAACATAAAATATAAAATAACAACAAAACATAACATAAAAACTTTATATTAAAAAGAATATCATAACGAGCATACAAAAACTCATAATTATAACAAAACTTAGGAATTTTGACTACTAAATTACCCCCAAAAACGATGACTAAAACTAGTCATCAAACTCTCCCATGCTTAGGCTTTTGCTATTCCAGAGCAAAAGAAAGAGAAATATTTATAAGACATTATAAATTTTCAAATAAACTAAAAATTTATTTACATCAAAATCTAGCCAAAAATAAAAGTTTAGGGATTTATGAATCAAGTCCTAAATTATGAAATTAAAGTGACAAGAGAGAAGAAATTAGCCAAAAATTCTCTAATAAATTAACTAGCATTCAAAATGGAGTAAAGTGCAAACAAAGTTAGATTGGGATTATAAAAATCATGACTTAAAAGAAACTTAAGGAAGAAGACAACCTACTACTTATGCTCTCCACATATTTTAATTTAAAAACTAAGACAATGAAATTGGCTAAGGGGTTTGGGGAGGAAATTAACATGAAGAGGTCTTTGATTGGAGGTGATCATCATATTTTTTTCTTTTCACACCCCACACAATTTTGTTTTTTAAAAATAATATATATGTAATACCAGGAAATGATAGACTAACATCCTATCACTTCCCCCGACATATATGAACTTTTTTTATTCCTCTCTTCATTTTTTTTTGAGTTGCATATGTTTACCAAGGAATAATGAATTTTATCCTCTTATTCCCATGACATATGATCTAACAATAAAAGAAAAAATGATGGGTTTAAACAAAATTTTAGAAAATAAACTAAAACACTAGAGAGTAACTACTAGTAGATTAAGATTTCCTAAGAATCTAAAAGCATGAAGTAAGAATAATTAAAATACAAAATTGTTTAGCCAAATTACTACAAAATTGAAACTATTTAAAATAAAAGAGAAAAAGTGCTAAATAAATTACTCTAAGCAAATTAAACCATAAGATGATTCTCAAAACAAAATCACTAAGAGTTAAATTTAACTAAATATGATGAAATAAAGATTAGCAAATAAAAAATGCTTATAAACAAACTCAAGCTAAATTTCTGAAAATAACAAAAAAGCTAAGCATGATGTTTATTATATATATATATTTTTTTGACATTTTTCATTTCAATTTTTTTTGGGTTTTGAAATATTATCTTTTTTGGAATTTTGATTTTTCTAAATTTTTGTTTTTGATTAGGCTTAAATAAAAGCATTACTAAAAAGAACTTAATAAAGCTATACTAAACATTTTTTGTTTGTTTTTTTTCAAAAGAAAGAAGAAAGAAAACAACAAAACCCTCCCCCATGCTTAAACCTTTCATTGCCCTCAATGAAAAATAAAAATAAGAAAGAAAAAGGAAGAAGAAAGGGGAGGGGGGATACAATAAAGTAAAGAAAAAAAGAAAACGGCTTCCCCGGAGTCGTGAGGTCGAATACAGATGTCGCTACCCCATGCTTGAGCTGGACACCGTCTCGGGCCTAAGGAAGAGATGAAATGATGGAGCCAAACGAACCGCCGGGGGTTTTATTACTGCAAAACAAAATAAACAAAAAGAAAGAAACAAAAAGGATAAGCAAGGGGTGCCTCCCAAGAGCGCTCTGTGTTTAACGTCGGCTGAGCCCAACGTTATTCGTTAGCTAAATGGATAATAAAAATTAAGATGAAGAGGTAACTCCCTAAGTATGTGCTTAGGGGAGTAAATTAAAAAAAAGAAAAATTGAAGAATCGCACCGCCATGCGGTGGAAACTTCAAGAGAATGACGCCCAAAAAAGAACGGACGGAGTTATAGAAGAACTCCGCCGTATGTAAAATGGGAAAGAAGGGGTCGTCAAAAGAAGGAGAATAAAAAGAAGGAAAAAGAGAAAGAGGAATAAAAGAAGTAGAAAAAATATTTTCATCAAAGGAAATTTCACAAGGAGAAGGAGAGTCTTGTGAAATTTCGGGAGAAGAAGGAGTAGAGTGGACTAAAGAAGAATTATCTAAAAAAGAAGAAGAAAAAGTAGATTCGCTAAAAAGAGAAAAATTAGTAACAGTTGAATTTGAAAGCGTAATGGAATCACCAACGTCTTCAGATGAAGAAATAAAAGACGTCTTGTCATCCTCAACGGGTAAGAAGCACACCGGATTATCCATAGAGTCGTCTTCCAAAGGAGGAAGGAAACAATCCGGGATATCCGAATAGTTATCCTCCTCGAGAGGAACAAGACAAGCCGGGATATCCGGTGACTCATTACATGAAGAAATTGGAGGAGACGAAGAAGAAGATAAGAAAAAGAAGCGGCCTCGCAAGAAAGATAATCTATCATGGTCTTGAAATGCGAACTAATATTATCAATAGAAGTTTGCAATTCAAGATACCCATGATCGATAGAATTAAAATAAAAATTTAGAGGCGCGGAGCTTTGCGGGGCAAAATCATAAGAAAAATACGGGTTGCCCATCTCCCAAGTTGGACAAAAATTGGAGTAAGGGTCAAATTGGCCAGTTTGACCCGCTCCAGAAAAATTGAAATCAAAAGAGGGAGGGGCTCCCGAAAGACATTCCGAATAGAAGTGGTCGGGCGACCCGCAAGAAGCGCAAAAATACGACGATTCCATAAAAAAAAATAAACTGCTACCAAAAAGAAAAAGAAAAACTATTTTTTTTATTTTGATTTGTTTATTTTTTTTTTAGATATATATATATTTTTTTTTAAAATAGGTTTTTTTTAATGGATTGGCTCTCGAACTTCCCGAGGACTACCGGTTAAGGGTTCGCCCGGTACTAGGTAAAATAGTGGCGCTTACCCGAAAGCCCCTAAACCCCGAGATCGGAGATTTTAGGTTGGGTAGAATTTAGATGAGGTGGGTGGATAATAATAATAATAATAATAATAATAAAATAATTTTTTTTTGTTTTTTTTAGTAGAAGTAATAAACTCGGTGCTTTCGTAATATTGCCAAAAATTTCCCGGCAACGGCACCAAAAACTTGATAGAGAAAATCGTATTCTCCAATCTATACTCGATTAAGGCAAGTGTACCTATCGAAATATAGCATTGGATATGAAAATTCAAGGTCGTATAAAAACTCGGGGTAGGCAAGTACTATTACTCACAACGACTCTATTATCCTACCGAACGATTAATGATGTTTGAAAATTAAAATAAACTAAACTTAAAGAGAAATAAACTATTACGAGAAAAGAGTGCGCGATCGACGATTCACTTTGAAATAAAATAACGAAATAAATTAGTTTAGCATTTGTAAATCTATTAAGACCATGACGGATCCAATATTAGGAAGTAATCTTACTAGAGCATTAAATCCCCTAACTTATAGACGTTTCGACCGAAATCTCTTTCAAGTCAAAAAGGCCTAAAGTCGCATTATCGAAGTGACCCGCACTATTGGATTTGACTCCAATCCGGAGGATTTACGTCATCCTATCTCTAGGGGTGCGTTCAACTCCTTCCTTCCTTGAGTGATCTTTCATATTCACGAGCGTCTCGGCTACTCAAATACGAGATCGGAATCTACTACCGTATACTAGAAATACGGAGTCGATACGAGATATTTCAAGGAAGGATCAAAAATAGAAAACTACAAAGGAAAACATAAAAATAAAGATACGTTATTATATCGCAAAGATCATCGCGATCGGGCACAAAAATTATTTAGCTATGCATGATAAGAAAGAAAACCAAAATAAAAAAAGAAGAAAGTGTTTTCATTACTTAAATAAAGAGAAGTACACAAAATAAAGACAAGATAATATTGCACTAGTAAGAGGACTATTACAACAATGAAGAAAGAAATCTACTTGAACTAGCTATCCCTACCAAACTACTTCAAAACTAAAACTACTTCAAAACTAAAACTACTTACCTAAACAAGAGGGGGGGGTTCCTTTTATTAGAGAGGAAGGAAGCATCTAGAATAGGGGAGACCAAGGGTGGCCGGCCACTTCAAGTTGGTGGTTCATGCATGGCTTTTAATTAAGGGGAGAGAGAAGGCTACATGCAATGTATGATAATAAATGGGGATGATATGAAAAATATAAAATGGAGAGGGGGGTATGAATGTGGAATAAAGAAATAAAAAAAAGGAAAAGAGAGTGGGGTGGAAGGCCAAAGGGGGAGAATGGTTGCATGTATGCAATTAATTAAGAGAGAGGGAGAGAGAGTTAATGTGGAGGAGAAAGATGCATGCATGAGAAAGGTGGCCGGCCAAGCATGAAGGGGAAGAATTGGTGGGCTCGGGTAGGAGAGTAAGGGGCTGCTCTTGATGGGCTTGAATGATGGCTGCTTGGGCTTCATGTAGGGGCTCGGGAAGCTTGAGGACAGCACCAAGTTGGGCTCGGGTAGCATGTGGGCTGCTTGTAGTTGATTGGTGGGCTTCTCCATAGGCTTGTAAAGGGCTCAGGTAGCATGTTTGATTGGACAAGGGCTTGAAACTATAAGACAAAACAAATATTAGACATATAACATAACACATAACATATCATGACATAAAATTAAACAAAACTAAACATAAAACATAACATAATATAATAATAATATTATTAAAATAAAACACAAGTTAAACATAACATAAAAATTAAACATAGAACATTAAATTAAACATAACATATAAACTATAACAAAGATAATAATATTTATAAATAAAACTAAACATAAAATATAAAATAACAACAAAACATAACATAAAACTTTATATTAAAAAGAATATCATAACGAGCATACAAAAACTCATAATTATAACAAAACTTAGGAATTTTGACTACTAAATTACCCCCAAAAATATTGACTAAAACTAGTCATCAAATACTTGTTTTATCATAAAAAGAGATCTAAGAAGAGAGGACTTGACATTGTTCTAACAATTGAACTCTACAAGTCATCAAGAGAAGGAAGATCCTGAACAAGTCTGCAAGAAGAATGAAGATCAAATTCAGAATAGGAGAAGGAAGCTGGATTGAGGATCATCTCCAACTTCATTAGAAAATCAACCTTACTTTGTTAAGATTCAAGAAGCTTCGAAGAAGCTAAGACAGGTTGGATCTTAAGCAGTCAGATCAATCAAGAACTGATCAAGAAGCCTTCACCCCTTTCTCTCTCTACCTGGGTGAAGGATTTATCTCTTTTATAATCAATTTTTTCTTAAGATCTTTTATAGATATGAGTATAAGAGAGTTATCTCTCTGAGTTGTAAGCCTCTATTTATAAAGGCTGAGTGCCTGAGGTAGAATCTTTGTGATCTGAGTTGTAGGCCTAGTGATAAAGGCATAGGTAAGGCTGTTTGCCTGAGGTAGGATTCTTTGGAAGAATCTGAGATGTAGGACTTGAAGAAGTCTGAGCTGTAGGAACCAGTTGGGTTCTGAGTTGTAAGATCTTAGGATCTGTGTTAGTGGAAGGAAGTTTGGCCGAATGCAGCTCTCTGCTGGATAGGTGAAGGGGGAGAGTGGACGTACCCACTAATTAGGGAACCGCTATAAAACACTGTGTGCTGTGTTGTGGTTTTCTGTGCTTGTTTTTATGTTGTGCTGTGATATTTATAGCTTGTTTAGCTATGATGAGATTAATATTTTTATTACCTAAGTTAAAATTGGATTTGAACCTATTCACCCCCCCTCTAGGTGTTTAGGATCTTTAAACAAAATCTTTCATTATTTGTTAAGAAATAAGGTTTAACTTGTCTAAGTCATATCTTATCATATTTCTAATGTGACCATATATCATGTTGGCTCAAACAAACAAATGTAAGAATAAAAAAAATGATAAACATATCGTGAAGTAAAATATAGTGTATTTCGTTTTGATTTTACTTCAAGCAATTGGTGGATACTAATAGATAAGAGATTTAGAAATCCAAGTGAGATTTTGTGAGGTGGGCCCCTTGGGTACCCAAATACTTCATGTTGTCTTATGAGGAGGCAAGTAAGAATGTGCCATTTCTATTGGAAGTGGTGCATCATTCTTACTAATAGGTCTCCAGTCATACTTTGCTTGAATGCACTTTTTATATGTCAAATTTTCATACAAAATATTTTGAGTCTTCTTATAGTAATCTTTGCTTGAAATAACAAGTGTGGAAGATTTAGTAATGATGAATTGGTTTTCCAAGTTAGATTTATGTTGTTTAACATAAAGACTCATAATGTAGTGATTATTTAAAGAAATGTTTTGTACATTTGATTTTAAATTGGGGGTGATTTGAGTGGATAAATAAGAATAATAATTATGTTGTGGAATTTCAATTGCAGACATTTGATGTATTTCACTCTTGTTTGGCTTAGTTATTATATGAAAATTCATATTCAACATGCTTTTGGGTTTTGCTTGAACTTTTAGAGTTATGTTTTGTGAGTTTTTATCATAATTTCTTTAAGCATATTGATATTTATTTCCAAATGTTTATTTTAAATCTTGAGATTATGTCTAACTTTATTGTACATGATTTTACTACTTTTAAGAATCGAGGTTAATGAATTAATATGTGTTGTAGTCATTTCTCAAATCTTCGAATATTTCATTCATTTTATTCATTTTTATTTTATAATTCTTGCGTCTATCTTGATCACTTTTCAATGATGAATTTTCTAAACATAATTTCTCTTTTTGTTCTTTTGCAAAAAGAAGCTCTTTTTCAAGATCCTTGTAATTTTCTTCTAAAACATTATAATAAGTACCCGATGAAGAATTTACAAATATGGAGCTTGCATGTAACACCTCCATCTGTCACATGAAATATAATAGAGTGTCTGGTCGGGGCCGCACGCCATATTTAATAGACAGTTAGTGAGTTTACATGTTAAATACCACAAGACCAAACAAATACAAACTCAGAGCATTCTAGCCAAAGCTTTAAGGGTAAAATTGAACTAAAGTATCAACAATGTCCACTAACATATATAATAGGAATGTTTTACAAAATACACAAAATGTTACGGCCTTAATGCATTACAATTTTGCTTCAACAAGGTGGTTTACAAACATCAACATGCAGGCCGGCCACACATGAAAACAATAAAATTATTCGCTTGTCCTTCAAGGGCCAGCATAGCATCAAGGGTTGCACCTCATTATTTTCCGCTCGGCTCTCCATCACCTACACAGGGATAATCCACCACAAGGATGGAAAATAAGGCAACGGTCAGCTTTAGCTGACCAATTTATAATGACCCTACCCCATACCCGGGGCAGCAGTATTCCTTCCTTGCTTGCTTAGCAACCATATATAAATATATTAAAGGAAGGTACAACTCAAGCACCATTAAATATATCACAAACATCTGCGTCAATTAGCAAACATTTCGTGCAGTCAAGGTACATTCTCGGTGTACTGGAAATACCCAGCCCCATAACCGTTCAGAGGTCTTAGACATAACAGTCAATATTGAGCATTTCAGTCTTTTCGACACACAACCTAAGACTCTCTTTATGCGATCGACGAAGCCAATTAGTTTAGGCCTATGTGTCTTACTTGCATAACGCTTGTACAGTTTAATCATAGCCCATTTCTCAAATCATCATGTCATCGCTGAAAGCCGGAACCTTCATGGCCAATCGACAATGACG